>JANBPO010009603.1:55060768-56347608 GCA_024336825.1 Amorphophallus titanum | reverse complement strand
GACTTCCCGGTGCCAATCACTGAGGTGATGATCGATGCAACCACCGGCCATGAGGCCCTTTCTTTCATGGATGGTTCGTCTGGTTATAACCAAATTTGGATAGCCGAGCAGGACCGGATTCACACGGCCTTCACGTCGCCTAAGGGGATCTTCCACTATAAAAGAATGCCCTTCGGCCTCAAAAATGTCGGTGCCACATACCAGCGGATAATGACCAAGATATTCGATGATCTGCTCTACAGCAAGGTTGAATGCTACATTGATGATTTGGTCGTGAAGATGAAGAAAAGGAGCGACCATCTAAGCGACCTCAGGATCGTATTCCAGAGGCTCCGGCAGTACGAGTTGAAGATGAACCCGATGAAGTGCGCATTCGGCGTCTCCAGCGAAAAATTCTTGGGTTTCATAGTCTGGCATAGAGGGGTCGAGATCGACCCCACCAAAATAAAGGCCATCCAGGAGCTACCGCCTCTAAAGAACCTAGGAGAACTAAGGTCCCTGCAGGGATGGTCAGCTTACATCCGTAGGTTTATCTCCAACTTGTCAGGGCACTGCCAGCCGTTCCACAAACTGATGATGAAGAATGCCCCATTCAGCTGGGGCGATGAATGCTAGCACGTCTTCGACCAGTTGAAGGATGATTTGAGGACCCCACCTGTGCTGGGGGCACCTGTCAAGGGCAAGCCGCTCATTCATTATATAGCGGCTACCAAATATTCATTAGGGGCAATACTCACCCAGAACAATGGCGAGGGAAAGGAGCAAGCTCTCTACTACCTCAGCCGAAGACTGGTGGAGGCAGAAGCCAAGTACACCCCCATAGAAAAGGTCTGCCTCACCTTGGTCTTCGCAGTTAAGAAGCTCAGACACTACATGCTGTCACATGAGGTGAGCCTAATTTCTCGGGCTGACCACGTCAAGCACATTCTCTCCCAGCCAGTCCCGAAGGGGCATCTGGCAAATGGGCCATGCTACTGATGGAGTTCGACATCACCTATATATCATAGAAAGCCATCAAAGGGCAAGCTGTCACGGACTTCTTCGCGGTGCACCCCGTGCCGGAAGACTCCCCACTGGCCACTGAGTTGCCCGAAGATGAGATATTGGAAGTAGATCAGGTCTAGCAGGCCGTGTGGCAGTTATATTTCCATGGGGCTTCCAGAACAGAGACAGCTCCCTTTGGGCGTTTGAGAGTGCGGGCTGGAGCGGGCATCGTCCTCAAATCTCCAAACGGGGAAGTGATGCACACCTCCTGCTGCATCAATAAACCCTGTACAAATAATGAAGCAGAGTATGAAGCCCTAATTATTGGTCTCCAAGTCACTTTTGATGTGACACGACCAAGAGGGGTATGCAGCAAATGGGCAATGGGTCCTCAGACCTATCACGCAAACACAATCAACAAACACAGTCTTCGGAAGTGGCCGAATCCTCCGTTGCTCACACACGATCCCGGGTGACTTGGTAATGCAGAGTAGAGGTGATGGATTAGGTCCCTTGCTGGTAGAGTGCCAGCAAGGCCATGGTGGCCCTCCCAAAGGAACGAAGCTCCTCATATTGACATGAAGTTGAAAATGAATGGGGAGAACATCAAAGGGCAAGGAGCTATGGTCCGAGCGTCGATCGTCGAGGTCTGAGCGACTATAGCCAAGTCTGAGAGTCGACTGCCAAGACTCTGTCCGAGCAACTGTAGCTTGCCCAAAGCTCTGCTCGAGCGACTATAGCATGCCCAATCTGTCAAGAGTTCTGTTCGAGCAACTATAGCATGAGTGGACTCGACATAGCGATGGACATGCGTCGATGCAACTAAAGCCCAGACTTCTTATAGTAGCCAGACCAGCTGAAGAAATGTCAGCAAAAGTTCTTTTGTCAGATAGCTGAGCAATAGCGTCACCAAGCTCGAGACTGACGTCAAGCTCGCTCAAGCTCTACAAAGTTGAGCCTGACGTCACGAAGCCCGAGACTGACGTCAAGCTCGTTCAAGCTCTACAAAGTCAAGCCTAACATCACCAAGCTCGAGTCTGACGTCACCACATTCACGCTTACAAGGTCGACCCTGATGTCAAGATCGTTCAAGCTTTACAAAGTCGAGCCTAAAGTCACCAAGCTCGAGACTGACATCACCACACTTAAGTACGGACAAGCTTGGATAAGCTCAGACTCCATGAAGACTAAGCTCGAACTAAGCCCAGACTAAGCTCGGAGTAAGGTCAGATATCATGAAGACTAAAGCTCAGAATTCGATGCAATCATGCTCGAGAGCCTATGGCAATCATGATCGAGAGTCGCCGACCTTGTGAAAATAAATGCTCCAAATTCTTAAAGTCGAAGCCAGAAATTTGTTGTAATCATGCTTGGGAGCCTATGGCAATCATGATCAGGAGTCGCCGCCCCTGTGAAAAGGAATGCTCTTAATTCTTGAAGCTGAAGCTTAGAAGTCGATGCTTATAGAAACTAAGCTCGGAGTCGACCTTATGGCAATCATGCTTGGGAATCAACTTCACAAGATCCTCCAGCAAGTTTGAGGTCTGGAAAAAGGATCCTAGGATAGTCAACTATCCTTGTCATCATTGGGTTACCAAAACAACCTTTCTGGCCAATGAATCAGTCAGTTTACAAATGTGGGAAAGGTCACCTTTCAAGACAACCTTCTTTTTGCATCCGACCAATCAGAGGTGTTGTCCAGAAGATCATCTAGGACAGAAGGACGTCCTTAGTGCTCTCAGCCAATGGGGAAGAAGATCAGAAAAGCTCCAAGATCAAGACCATCATTTTTGCCTCTATCGGACCGATCGGAGAAAAGGCTCATTTCAAAAGAACCATTGTTTACTCCAGCCAATCAAGTTGTAAATTTCTTGGAAGGAAATTCCTCCACCGGTTCTTCTATAAATACATGAAGCTTCTTATGAAGAAGCTACTGCTGCCTCGAGGAGAAGAACAAGAGAGCCCCGTGCCTTAGCGGAAGATCAAAGAGGAAGAGAAAGAAAAGAGAGTAGAGAAAAGAGTGAGCAGCCCAGTTCTTGTCCGGCCTAGACCAGTGCTGTGAAGAAAGGAAGAAAGAAGAAGAATGGAGAGAATCCTTGAGAGAAATCAGCCCTATAGAAATCCCGAGCCTGGAGAGCAGCCTTCGAGCTGATTTCAGATTTGTAGTTCAAGCTTCCTAAAATTATTCTGAAGCTATTTTCATTTTCGTTATTTTAGCTTATGTTTTTATTTTTTGAGTTTTTTCTACTTCTATCACTTTGTGTTTGGGGTGTCGTCCCCTTTGTGAAGCTGTGAATCAGTAGTGTCAAGTTGTTAGTCAGCAGGGAAGCTGTGAATCAGCTGTGTCAAGCTGTTAATCAGTAGGGAAGCTGTGAATCAGCCGTCAAGCTGTGTGTCAGTAGTAATCAAGCTATGTGTCAGTAGTTGTCAAGCTGTTAGTTAGCAAAAAGCCTTACCAGGTTGGTTAGGGGTGGACGTAGGTTGTGGGTCTGCAACCGAACCACCTTAAAACTCTCTGTGTAGTGGTTTGTGCTTGTGCGATTGATCCATTTCCTCTACCTCCATTCACGGGCACTTATGCTTTTAGCTTTGCCTATTTTGATTGCGTAGTCTTACGTGTTCGATACTCACTGCACTTGCAGACCCAGTCCTTGCTTGATACACTTGCACACAAGCACTTGTATTACATCCTGCTTTGTGTTAGCTACCTTCTGCATTGTGTGCTGTGATTGCCCTATTTTAAAGGTCTGCCTAATCCGAGCCTTGCACATCTAGCTGGGTACATTATTGCTCCAGCCATCTGCTTGTTTCCTACATGTTTACACACTGATTATACACACTCTGGTTGGCTCAAATTCCACACACACCTGAGTGCCTGGTGGCTTGCTTAGGTAGGGATAGTTCTAAAGCTCCAGCACTCCCTACTACGAGTCATTCTATTGAGTGCACTTTCACTTTGCATAAGTATCAGTTCTGCACGGACTTAGCCATTCATATTAGGAACACTTGTGTTTCATCTATTTGTAGTTCTGTGAGTGATCAGATTGATTGGTTCAACTTAGTGTGGCTTAAGTTTTTTTTTAAATTGGGAAAAGCTTTGATAGGATCTATTCAACCCCCCTTCTAGATCCGGTTGTCATTGACCGAAGCATCTCCTTACCGCCCAAATGTGTTCAGCTCTCGTTTCAACAGGAAGAGCACGAGGTGGAGCAATTGAAGGCCTTCACAGTCTCCTATCAGCGGAGAAGAAAGAGCAACAAGGGCAAGGGAGACAAGTCGATTATCTAAACAAAGGAGATTTAGTGCCACCTGGCCCTCCTAGGGATGATTTCGGCTGGGACACTCCTGCCAACACTGCACCGGAATCAGTCCAAGAGATGGACGATATGCCAGAGCGCATCAGGAAAATGTGTAAAAAGTAGCATATCCTGTAGGCTAAGGACCCCGCACGAGCAGCATATTTCCGTCAGCCGTGAAATCCTCCGCAAGTCCGTGGGCAACCCCCCTTCTCCCTCAAAGATACGAGGGGATTCGACTATGATCAGGAAAGGGACTTTGAGGTTCATTACGTAGTCAATGCCATAAGTCTGCCATTTCCTCCTCACGAGCAAGCAGAAGTTGAACCCAAGATCGACGACTCTGTGAGGGAGTCCAGTGAGATGCTTATATCACCCTCATCGGAAGTCAACAATGACCACCTCCATGAGGGAGAGACAACTCGGCATGCAAACTATCAACAAGACGGCGCAGGTCCTTTGACTTCAAGCCACGAGCAAGAGAGCTTCGAAGAGTTTGAAGTCTATGAAACAAACACTGATAATGAGGAAGACTTCGTCGACCTCCAACCAGCTCCACCGGAGCTCAAAGACGGTGGCCAAGCAACTGTGGATGAGTTGAATGAGATCAACCTCGGAAGCAAAGAGGATTATCGGCCAACGTTCGTAAGTGCTCTCCTCAGTGAGAGAGAAAGATAGGCATACCGATAGCTACTAGAAGAGTTCAGGGATTGTTTCACCTGGACTTATAAAGAAATACCTAGGCTCGACCCTTCTGTGGCTGAACATGAGCTGGCAATACTTTCGACAGTCAAGACAGTCAAGCAAGTTCAAAGGCGTATGCGTCACGAGCTAGAGTTCAAAGTCAATGCTGAGGTTGACAAGATGCTCTACGTGGACTTTATAGAGCCTTGCATGTACCCTGTGTGGCTTGCCAATATAGTCCCTGTCAAGAAGAAGAATGGCCAAGTTCGAGTCTGCATCGACTTCAGGGATCTGAACAAAGCATGCCCAAAGAACAACTTCCCTATCCCAATCACTGAGACAATGGCTGACATGACCACTGGTCACGAAGTCTTATCCTTCATGGACGGGTCGTCGGGTTATAATCAAATCTGCATGGCCATCAAAGATAAAGACCATATGACTTTCCGATCTCCTAAGGGGATCTTCAACTATAAAAAGATGTCGCTCGGCTTGAAAAATGCCGGTGCAACATACCAAAGGGCGATGACCAAGATTTTCGACGAAATGCTACATGACCTCGTTGAATGCTATGTTGATGACCTGGTCATTAAGACAAGAAGACGAGAGGATCATTTGGCTGACTTGCGTCAAGTCTTCGAAAGGATTCGACAATACTAGCTCAAGATGAATCCGATGAAATGTGCATCTGACGTCTCCAGTGGTAAGCTCCTTGGTTTCATCGTCAGGTACCGAGGCATAGAAATCGACCCTGACAAAATCAAGGCCATAAGAGGATTGCCTTCGCCTAGAAATTTGACAGAGCTCAAATCTCTGCAAGGAAGATTGGCCTATATTAGGCGATTCATTTCTAACCTCTCGGGAAGGTGTCTGTCTTTCGGTAAACTGATGAAGAAAGGAGCACCCTTCATTGGGACGAAGACTGCCAGAGGGCCTTCGAGCAAATCAAGGAGTATCTACTGACTCCTCCTATCCTAGGAGCACCTGTCAAAGGGAAGCTCTTTATCCTCTATATTGCTACCATGGATGCCTCATTGGGGGCACTCTTAACCCAGATTAATGAAGAGGGCAAGGAGCAGCCGTTGTACTACCTCAGCCGAAAGCTAATCGGACCTGAGCATCAGTACACTCCTATGGAAAAGGTGTGTCTGGCTTTGATATTTGTTGTCAAGAAGTTAAGGCACTACCTTCTAGCTCACTGGGTGGAGCTCATCTCCAAATATGATCCACTCAAACTTCTACTCAACCAGCCCGTTCTCTCCGGTAGGCTCGGCAAGTGGGCACTTATCCTCATGGAGTTCAGCATCACCTTAGTCCTAGGCAAGACGATCAAGGGACAAGGAATGGGGGAGTTCTTAGCTACGCACCCTGTGCCAGAAGATTCGCCACTCAACTTCGAGTTGCCCGATGAAGAGGTGTTGGTGACTTCTCAAGAAACCGGAGAGCATTGTGAAAACGTCCCACCACAGATGGAGCCGAGCGTCCTCACCCTCGACCTCCCACATTGGGAGTTATATTTTGATGATGCTTCCCGAGCAATCAAAAGGGCTGGTGGCCACACGGACTTTGTCTCGGGCGCGGGGATAGTCTTTGTATCTTCACAAGGCGTCATTCTTCATAACTCTTGTGCTCTCGTGAAGTCATTGACTAATAATGAGGCAGAATATGAAGCGCTAATTATTGGGCTTCAACTGGCACTAGAGTGGACATCAAGTGCATCAAAGTAGTAATCTCAGCTCCCAACTGAGCCATGAAGATACCTCCCTCCATGACCCTTTCAAGGAGCATGGGAGGGGAACAACACCGGAACTCCTCCTGAACAGACGGAGGTGCCAGATCTTGGCACTAGTTGTACAGGGAGGCCTGGACGATGAACCGCCCTTGCTGAAGAGGAGGAGCCTCTTCCGGGAGTGCTGGGGTCGAAGCATCCCCTCTAGTCGTCCCCAATCTCGGGACGACGATGCTCGGCTCAGCTCGGACCCGCATCTCGACATCCTCCTCCTCGCCATGCATTCTGTCAGCCCCGACCGGGATCTCGGAGCCGACCTCCTCCCCCTGCACTCCCGCCGGCTCGGAGGAAGCCCCCTCAATCGCTGTGGGCACCTCTGGCTCGGTCGGTGGAAGGCTCGGGTGACGGACACCCTCAGCTACGAGCTCCTCGGTTGGGCGGAAAGTCTTCTCTTTCTTCAACCGCTTCTTCTCAGCGGTCAACGCATTCATCGAAGCCAACAGCAGCCACTCCCCGACATCTTTCCGCTTGGATCCTCAGCGCTCGGAGGCATCGTCCCGAGCAACTTCCTTGCCCTTATCCCGGGCAGAAGAAGGACCTGCTGAAGCTTGAGGCACGCTCGGAGTAGTTGTCCCCTCCAGCTCAACGACCTCTCGATCGGCTGGTAGCCCCTCCCCCCCACTGCGTCTTGCTTCTGCTCAACAAAAAGTAAGTCGTCAGCAAATGGCTCGACCGACCGAAATAAGAATGTACGAAAGCTGAAGCTTAAAGTCCTTACCATTGGGTGGCAGCGCTCGGCAGGGATAATCCTCAATGTTGGCTAAGGTCGTTAACTCAACAGTAGTTCGACGATTCTCTTGAAGGATCCTAATCTCCTCCTCCAGCTCCGAGGGGATCACCGACTGCTTCGGAGGGAATACAAGATGGAAGTTTGGCTAGACAGGGAAGCCACAGTCGAGATTTCCCTTACTAGCTCCGACCCAGAAAAATTGAGTCTTCCACCCTTTGTGCGAAGAATCCCGAGGAGAGAGAGTCACACAGCTCCTATTCCTCCTCGCCCGAATATAGAAGAAGCCCTTCCCAACGTGGGTTTGCTCCTTCAGCTTGAAGAAAGCGTGAAAAAGGTCTAAAGAAGGGTCAAAACCGCACGAGCGACAAAGAAAAATGAAAGAGAAGATGAAGGAATACGAATTGAAAACCAGCTGGACAGGAGCCAACTGGTAGAATTGCAGCAACTGCACTGCGAAAGAGTGGAGTGGAAGGCGGAAGCCACACTTCCAAGCCAGAAGGAAGGTGCAGAAGAGGCCTGAACGAGTATCCAGGCTAGACTCATATGGTTTGGCCGGAGAAAAGAAATACTGCCACGGCAGTTCGTAGTGGGCCTCGATCCCTTTCACCTCGGCTCACCAAACTCGCTGCGCAGAGGGTGGCTAGGCACCGAACCTCCTGCACCTTGTTCTGGTATCCGAACCTCAACCACAGGATCATGCTCTGCCATGGAGGAACAAGAGGAGTGAGAGGAAGAAGAGGGGACTGCGGAATCAGAAGACTCAGGAGGAGGAGGAGGAAGGTGACGGATCACTGCCGTAGTGATCTTTGCCAACTCCGCGAAAGCCTCTGTGATCCTCCGCTCCCTCAAGTCATTCTCACGGCACATGGATTCTCTCAGAATACCGATACAGTGAAGGGGAAAAGCCCTAGGTGGAGGAAACATGAGACACAAGCATGCAGGATATTTACATATATAACCCGATGACCGTGGGGGGATGCGTCGTGACGCTTCAAGCTCCAAGAAGGGCCTCTCCGCGCTGGCTCGAGGGAATCACCATCATCATACCCACGCCCTTAGCACAGCCACATTAAATGGCCCCTGTCGGCAACGATATCCCCCACTCGAGCCACCGACTCTACCCCATAGTATACTACTCTCTGAGCCCAAAATTTGGCTCGGGAGTAGAGGGGCAAGTGGAGAGGGGTAAATCCGCAGCCCAAATATATGCGTCGATCGGGACGGCCAAATCAGGTCCAGACTGGCCCAATCAGGCCCAATTCGACCCAACCAGGCCAATCCCCCCAAGTGACAACCCCACGAATGAGCCCACTTATCTCAAATCCCAAACATCATCGGATCAGACCTTCCTAGGCGGCCTCTCGGCCTGGAAGTCCGAGTAACGGTCGCTCGGGAGAGCCCAATCGGCATCGGAGCATAATCGTCACGGCGCTGCCCTCCACGCTCGGGAGAAGCCCAAGCGCCCCACCCAGGGATATCCTATGCTCGGACCCCCTACAGGCGTGATCTCCCTTGACAGGGCATATCTCCCGGTGAGAATCTCACTACCGCTCGGAGAAGGGAAGCTCAAAGGGACAAGGAAAAAGAAGGGTCCTCCTTTAGGACGTAACGTCCCCTGATCCCTCCAGGTGTCCCATCTCTAGCTAAGAGAGTGAGCAGGAATATAAACTCCAAGGAAGCCCTCTGGGAAAGTAAGGTGATCCTGAGCACTCAACACCACACTCATTGGTGGAGAGCGATCTCGTGCCCCTCACTTCTCCTACTCTCGTTCCACCTTCAGAAGTTGTCGATCCGTTGACGAGACACTAAGCAAGCGAAGGCCTGCAAGGAAAAAGGAAAAAGACAAAAGCTCGAGAAAAAGTCTAGATAGACTAGATAGAAAGCATACACGACTCGATTCCCGTGTACACTCATCTACACACGACCACATGCACAACTAAAACGTCGTGCACATGACACAACACTACATTGACCTCGGGCAAAGCCACAAGGAGGCTAACCCGAAAAGGTCACGACACTCGAGAAACATGAGAGTCAAGCGGAAGTTATGTGTCACGTGTCTGAAGTACTCCCCTCACTAGAAGAACTACCAGCTACGTCCACTCACGTCTTATGCTACGCCTACAAGTGTCTCATCTGCGCTGCCGCCTAAAGAGCACGACAGAGACTAAGACACGCTGAGAACTAGAACAAAACTACCGTCGCGAGTGACTAGGCAGGGTAGCGCCCATCGGCGTCAGTCCAAGCCCCTGACCACGTGTGCACACACCGGCTCGTGCCTAGAGCTAGGCCTCTAGTTAGTTTCCCCCCTAAGGATGCTACAGTAAAGAGTCGGGGGCCCTCAGAACTAGCTTAAAAATCGTAAATCGGGAAATGCCCAGTCAGAAAGGCTGACATGCTGAAAAGTGTCGTAAGGCTACGACTAGTGGAGGATCACGAGACACAAACTCTAAAACACGAGTGCTAGAGTATAGACAGGTAAAGAAACACTGTCGCATGTACTACGAAGCACCAATGGTAGCACAGGAAACAGCTGACAGACTCAAGACAAGGCAACTAGACCTAAAACTACAACGACCCTTGAGTCTCATGACTCGGAGTCAAGATCGTCGCTCACAGCGGAACAAGCCGCCAATCGGTCTAATCCTAAGCCAGAGCAAACGACACCATAAGAAATGACTCACGGAGACCTGAGGGAAACACCAAGAACCCTTAGCACACCTGGACACACAGAATGAGGTAACACGATACCTCACTGCATCCAGCACCATGTCTCGAACTAGACAGAACCGTCGAGACACACACAAGGTCACCTGTCAACCATTGGATCTAACCGAGTTGACCAGAACCTGACAATGACGACTCTACACTAGGATAGGGGATCCTACCTCAAGCAAGAAGACTCCTGGCTACCTCATAACGTAGGCTTAGCCCTCATAGGACATCAGAAGATATCCACGGGAATGACAACCCACGAGGTCAAACCAAGATATATGGAAATCGAAACGTTGAGAAATGACACTCTGGGCATAAGCGATCCAACACTCGGCCGCTAGGGGAAACCAAATAGTCAAGGAAGAAACCGCTACGTAACCAGAGACAAGAATACTAGCAGTCCTAGATTGGGTCGTTAGGGAAACTGTGGCAGTCAAAGAGTAAATCGCACCCAGTCGACCTGAACTGACCTATCTAGAGAACCACTGAGACTCAGACACCACCCTAGAACACGGACCTAACATAGATAGGACACGGAATAAGCCATCACGGCCAACCGACTCAATGGCGGACTTCACTCATTGGGCGGTCACCAAGGGGCCGCTCAATGGACTGGACGGTCCAGAGAAGGTAGCCCAGGGAGACAAAACGGTCTAGAACAGGCCGCTCACAGACAACGGGGGGATAATGCTGGACGGTTAGGGCTAGACTGCCCCACGACATAGAGCGATTAAGGCCTAGCCGCTCAACCCAATTGAGAAAGAGAATGGCTGGAACCCAGCTGCTCAACATGATTGGACGGCTCAGACCTGGCCGTGCTATCCACTGGGTGGTCTATCACGCGACCGCGCAGACACCCACCAACCTACTCTAAACGGTTAGAAACCAGTCGCCCTAAGCCTTAAACGGCCACTTTGAAGCCGTTTAGGTGTTACGGCGAGCAAACCCAGGGGTTCGTCCGATCGTGGCCTTTCCACGCCCCGTTCGTGCCGAAACGAAGGGGATACAGCCACAATCACCCAGGCAATCACATAGACTCCGACCGGAGTCAAAACACCACCCGAATCGCAAGAAATAGACGATTCTAACGAAATCACCCAAATGGAGTAACCGGACTTCCCGGGCTCCTAATGGTCCCGAATGACTGTAAATCGACATGAAACTAGTATCAATGGAACACAGATGCTCCAGGGAGTCGAACGGTACTAACCGTTCTGAAAATCGTCACCATTTTCCAACAAAGCCTACGAACTCCCAAAAACCACAATGAGCCTAAACTCACTCGTCCTCGCACCGTAGAGCGTGAAATCACGAGGAAAGGTGTAGGAAAGGTAGGTGGTCCATCTCCCTACCTCCACCGAAGAAACCACGTGCCGAAGTGACTAATCCACGCCGAAAATCGTAAACACGAACCACGCCAGCTTTGAATCCACCGTTCGGGATCGCGCCAAAATTGGTCTGATCCTCGTCCCTTCGAGTAGCCGACCATCCCCACGACGTCGCCACCTCGCCCATGAGCCTCCTCCGTCTGCAGCCGAAGCTGAAAGGCCGCGAGAGAAGAGATAATGGGAGAGAGAGAGGGACGTGCACGAATGAAAGGGAGCAGAGAGGAAAAGGAAAGAAAAAGAAAGAAATTAAATAAAGTCAGCTTGTTTTTGTTTGCACATCCCACTTTTCAATCCAAATGAAAGGATTATTTTAAAAAATAACCCTTGTTTAATTTGACATGCGTGGGTTGACAGGTGATCATGGACATCACTAATGTAATTATTTGGGGTCTGCAAGCCTCATTTCTCTCTCTGTTGAAATTCCTATGTATTTCTATCTCCCTTCACAGTTGTACTCGCTCTGAGGGCTTCTGGAATTTTATTGACATGCATTTTAAATTTTGCCAGCCTACGTGCTGTGTAAAAGTTGTAATTTATACGATGTCGGAGTTTGAAAGCACGGGGCACACCCAACGAGGACGATCCAGCTGCTTCGGAAGCAAGCCGGATGTCTTAGTAGCATTAGGACTAGGGTCCATGATCACTTGCGATTTAATTTTCCATTGGATGTATTTACTTTGTGCAAACTACTAGGTATGGTAAATATATTAGATCTATTTATTTTACCACCTAGGGTGAGATCAAGATAACATCAAATTCCCTCGCAATTTTAATAGGGTGAGGAATTTAACTCGACCTTATTGTGCTTTCCACAAGGGTCGGGTCATGAACTCATTGTTATGTCGTAATGATGGTAAGATCTAACCGAGAGTATCCTTTGTTGTGCTTTCCACAAGGGGATGACTTCTCGGGGGCCGAATATCAGATATTGCATTGGATGCAAGTGCTTGTTGACTGCCCTTGAGATGGTGTATGGCTTGTTGTGCTTTCCACAAGGTCATACTTCAGTCTCGTTGGCATTCCGACCCACTAGGATGATCCCGCTAATCTCTTGTTCTATATATTGAGGGTTATATAGTTCGATCAAAAAATAATGAGACTAACTAAGATAGAAAATAATATCTAAGTTAGAATTTGAACATATGCTAAGTTATCTTTTATTTCTTATCCAGATTATGATGTCGTCATCCAACCCCCTTCATTGCATCTTGGTTGCCAATAGACTGACTGGACCGAACTTCTCAAATTGGCTGCGTAATTTACGCATAGTCCTCACCGCCGAAAAAATAGCCTACATGTTGGACACGGTTCATTTTGAGCCATCTCTTGATGCCGACGAGGGCGATTTAATGACTTATGCCAAATGGTCAGAATATTCTTCCCTTGTCCAGTGCTATATGCTGGCTTCTATGGCTCCTGAGTTGTAGAGACAATTTGAAAAGATTGATTGTAGAACCATACTTCTTAACCTACGCCAGCTCTTCAGGGAGTAGGGTAGGATTGAGAGGTATGATATCTCCAAGAAACTTTTTAGGACCCGAATGTTAGAGGGTGCTTCAGTACTGGCTCATGTACTGAAAATGATGTGGTGGATTGAAAGACTCAATGCACTGGGGTTCAAGTTGGATCTTGAACTATGTATTGATCTTATTCTCTAATCATTGCCCGACTCATTTTCTTCTTTCATCATAAACTTCAACATGAATAGAATTGAAGTAACTCTCC
Source organism: Amorphophallus titanum (assembly GCA_024336825.1). Lineage (NCBI taxonomy): Eukaryota > Viridiplantae > Streptophyta > Magnoliopsida > Alismatales > Araceae > Amorphophallus > Amorphophallus titanum. The sequence continues at coordinate 56,334,297 of JANBPO010009603.1, read as the reverse complement.
CTAAGTTGCTCAACATGTTGAAAAGTGCTGAAGGGACTATGCAGAAAGATAAATCATCTTTTGTAATGGTTGTTGGCCGGGCCAACAAGAAAAGGAAGGCCGTCCAGACATCCACCAAAGGGAAGGGAAAGAAGAAGTCCAAGGGTAAGGAAGTCGCCAAAGGTGACAAAGGAAATGGCAAGAAGAATGAAAAGGGAGACAAGTATTTTCGATGCGGACAAACTGGACATTAGAAAAGGAATTACAAGGCAATTATGAATGAAGGCATTTTTGTCATAGACTTTAATTTATCATATGTGAAATTTACATCATGGGTATTGTATACTAGATGTGCATCTCATATCTACAACTCTTTGCAGGTGCTGGCAAATAGGAGGCGGCTGGGCAAAAAGGAGATTGAGCTGAGGATGGACAATGGAGCTTTAGTTGCTGCCAAAGCCGTTGGGATTGCACACCTTAGTTTACCTTCAGGAGTCATTCTAGAGCTAAATGACTGTTATTTTTTTCCTAATATCATAAGGAACATTATTTCAATCTATAGTTTGAATGACGTTGGATATACATTGACTTTTAGTAGCGCTGCGTACACTATTATGAATAGTGGTTTATTGATAGCCAATGGTTCATTAGTCAATGGTCTTCTTGTATTAGATACATGCTCCAATGTTATGCAAGTTTCCAATGCCAATGAAGTGAATCCTGCATACCTCTAGCATTGTAGGCTTGGTCATGTAGGTGAAAAGAGAGTCTCTCACCTACAATCAAATGGATATTTGAACTCATTCGAATACAAACCATTTGAGACCTGTGAGTCTTGTCTCATGGGGAAGATGACCAAGGCTCCCTTTAGTGGACTTGGTGAGAGGGTTGCTGACCTTCTCGAGCTCATACACTCAGATGTATGTGGACCCATGTCCATAGAAGCAAAAGGGGGTCACCTCTACTTCATTTATTTTATTGATGACTTCTCAAGATATGGCTACGTGTATTTAATGAAGCATAAAACATAAATCTTTGAGAAGTTTAAGGAATACAAGGAAAGCCGAGAGAACTGTGCCTCGTATTCGGCCACCGATAATCCTCGTTGCGCTTGGGCAATGATGGAGAAGGGGATGGCAAAGGTGGTGGAGATGGTGGAGGTGATGGAGGCACTGGTGGTGGAGACATAGACAGTGGGGATGGAAAGGGAGGTGGAGAGGATGGTGATGTAGGCAATGGGGGTAATGCTGGTGGTGGAGATGGCGGAGAGGGTGAAGAGGAAGTTGAAGACCTTGGGGCCCAACGTTGGCATATTGACACAATACGTTGTGCGACGTTGGGAGTGGCAGCAGTGATGGAGGTAACGGGAGAAGAAGGGGAGGCACTAGACTGAGCAGAGGCTTGGGTTTGTGGAGGTTGTGGATATGGCGTAAGAGATGGTGAAGGTAACGGGGTAGGTGGAGATGGAGATGGCAATGAGGTAGACGATGGAGCGGGAGCAGCGCTAGATGAGGAATCACAGGGGTGCCCCTGGCCTTGTAGAGATGGAGACGGCTACCTAGGTGACACTTCTTGTTGCTGCTTGCTACGGAGATGTAGAATAACTTTGCAAATAGTGGCCCAATTAATCCTCTTCTGATCTTCCAAATCATAAACAAACTCTAGGAACTCAGGACAGTCCTCAACCAAATGCCCCTTCTGGCGATGATAATCACAAAATTGAAGCTTATTCCCCACCGCGGGTCAGCAAGGCACAATTGAAGGGAGTTGCAATGTGTGAGTATCCATCAAAGCCCTGAACATATCTATAAAAGACTCCAGCAACGGCGGAGAAGGAGCCCGCTTCGGGCAAGGCAGATGCCGAGGGGTATGTGGTAATGGAGACAGTTGTGGTGATGGAAGTGGAGGTTGCGTAGGCAACGGAGGTTGCGTAGGCAATGGACCGTGGCAACTAGCAGAGGGATTTGGTAAAGGCATATGTAGAGCAGGATGAGGGGGTATATAGACGGCATTCACCTACTCGGAATGTGATGTTTCCTTGACCGGGGGTGGAGGCAAATGTGGGTATGAGGAGGCGGGAAGCTGACTCATGGAAGGTCGACATGCGGGAGTGTACGAGTATGTAGAAGTGGGAGGTTGACTTGTGGAAGGATATGTGGCGGAAGGCTGACTCATGGGAGTGTAGGGTTGGCTTGTGGAGGGTGAGGTGTAAGTGGAGGTGGATGGTGGAGACTTTGAGTCAAGGGAACCTTGAATTTGTTGGCGAATGAAGTAGGCTCGGCTATAAAGCTGCTGTCAGGAGGTAATGTCATTAAGGGCTAGGACGAATTGATATTCTGGCGTTGCATTAGAAATCAACATCTTGATTAGCTCATGCTCCAGAATGTGCCCCGGTACTTGCGTGGCAAGGTGGCTCCAGCGGTCAGCAAAGGTCGAGAACTCCTTATCGGGCTTCATCTTCTCATGGGTCAGATCCACCATAGAATACTTGGGCCCAACCTGGTCCTGATACTGCCGAATGAACTTGTCTTGAACAGCTTGAAAATTCACAACTTGCTTTCACGGTAATGAGAAGAACCAATCCCAAGCTGGGCCTTCCAATGACAGACCAAATAGATAGGCTATCAAGTGCTGATCATGTCGAAACTAGGCCGACTCATAAATGAACTCCTTCAAGTGCACAAACGGGTCACCGACTTCACCATAACGACGATATGCAGGAATTTTTAATGGAGGTAGGAGCCGAAGATTTTGAAATACAAATGGAACACTTAAGGAGGATTTGGGATCAATTCGACGTTGGAGTTCATCAAGCTGGCGTTAGACTTGAGTAATCATCTCTTGGGTAGGGAGAGATCGAGAAGAATATGGGCCAGTCTGAGCAAGAGATTGTGAATATGAACTAGAATGATAATGGGTCAGATGAGAGGATTTGGGCTATGGAGAAGGGAAGCCCATTCCAGGAGTGGAAGGATGTGTGGGCTTAGAAGGAACATGAGCATTAGGACCAACTAAGCCAGCAACATAAGAAGAAGAAGAATGTGATCCATTAAGAGAATAAGGCCCATTAAGATGAGGAGAAGGCCCATTAAGAGAATGAGGCCCATTAGATGGATGAGGAGAAGGCCCATTAAGGTGATTGTCAATCAATTTTTGGTCTTGAGCTGGGTCTATTTGGTGAACAAGGCATGATAGATGAGCCATGAGGTTAGCTTGTTCCTCAGATGGGTCGGAGGGACCACGAGAAGATGGGCCTACGTGGGAAGAAGATTCCACGTGAGAATAGGAAGAGGATTGGGAAGAAGAATGATACAAGGGATGACGATGCTTCATGAGGGCAAAATGGAGACTTAATATAAGAATATCAAGGGAAATACAGGTGGGGAAGCAAGGGCTTAATGGGCTTGAGAACAAGGAGGGCTGACCCACTAATGCCAAGAGCAAGGGAGAATGGACCTATGACAATGGGGCTGGACAATGGACACATAAAATGGGCAAATCTAAATGGGCCTAACAACAAGAAGACATGTGAATGCAACACAAAACACCATTAATGGGCCTAGACAAGCCCAAACAACATGAACGATGTAATGTGAGAGTTTTCACCCAAGTCAAACAAGTTAATATGATGGAAAATATTTTAGAAGTTTTAATAGACCTTTTAATGATTTGAGTTAAGCATTGGGTTTGGGAAGGAGGTGGGGGGGCGGCCTAGTCTTTGGTGGAGGGAAAATATTTTGTGTTATGGTAATTTATTTTGAAAGGTGGAGAGATTCTAGGGGAATTATTAACTCTAGAGGGATAATAGGAATGATTTAGAGGGCTGGGATTTGAGTTGGAATAGGATTAGGAAGGTGATAAGAGAGAAGGGAAGGAGGGGCGCTAGCTTTCCTTGGGATGGGGAGAGATAATAGGATGGAGGGAGAGAAAGTAGGAAGGTGGGAGATTCTCTAGGGAGGTAGGCTGATGAGGTGGCAAGAGAGTTGGGGTGGTGGGAGCTGGCCACGGCCAAGAGAGAGAGAGATGGAGGGGGTTGCGATCTCTAGAGAGGAAGGGACAAAGAGAGAGAGATGGGCACAAGTAAGAGAGAGAAAGGGAAGAAGGGAACTCAAGGTTTCTTAGTCAATTTTTCAAATTCTTCATTAACCAATTCCACAATTGATCCCTTAGCCCTATTTATAGGGTGATCTAGGGGTACAAAAGACTCAAACTATCCTTACTAATCAAAGAAATTCCCTCCTTATCCTAGAGGTGACAATAAGCAACCTATGACCTAGGACTGAAGCAAAAGCTAGACTGGCCATTTGGACTTTATTTAGCTAGCCCATTAAGGCTTTCATGACTCAAAATGGAATAAAAATAGACTCACTCACTACTAGGTATGCTAGAGAATGGATAAAAGCTCCTTGGCATCGTGCAAAGGCCTGCAGGGGTCTTCTCTGGCCTGATGTCCTCATCACCAAGAGCTAGTTAGCACTGGCCCGTCAGTGGCTCTCCCCTCTTTCGAGGGCGATCCAGGAGTGGCGGGTAGCCTGGTCACGTCTACTACCGGGGACACGTTTGGATCGCTATCACAGTTGTTTGAGGGGATGCCCCTTCCTCCTTTGCCAACCATGGTCTCTTCTTGCACAGTGGGGCGGGTGGGGTCTTTTACCATGGGACCCTCAGGTACGTGACTGGGAACTTAGCCATTTGTGGTGGGCTTTTTATATCGCCTGTTAGTGCTGAGCTTCTTTTGGCATTGGTCACATGTACTTCCTCCCCTTTGGAGGAGGGTGAGCTTCCCCATGACATGACTGGAGCCGCAGAGGGAGAGCCTGCAGTGGTGGCCTTGGCTGGAGACGGTGAAGAGATCGTCGACATAGAGGGGATCTCCAAGGGGAGTGCCCCGGCTAGTGAGTTTCTTGTCTGAAACCCTTAACTGGATGGTTATCTTTGTGTGAGGCTAGGCTATGTGCTGACCTTGTTGTGCTGTTGATTCGTAGGGGCTTCTAGTTCCACCACCTCTGGAGGCTCATCGGAGGCTTCGTCATGCTCCCCGAGTAGCAGTAGCTTAGCCATGGAGATGGAGGAGAGTTCGAGCTCTTCCTCTTCTGGAGCCTCCTCCGTCGAGGAAGCTGAGATAGAGGCTACTTCTGGAGGTGCGTGGGGGTCTTTCCTTCCCCATTTAGCACTTTTTTATGCTTTATGGTAGAGTATTGATGCTTCTATGTTGCGTGCAGCACTGGAGTCAGGAGAGGAGTGCGTGTCGGCTCCAGATGAAGATGGCAGGAAGGAGCTCCCCGCCCCGCCTATAGTTGCTGGAGGTGACCGGGCTGTGGGGGAGGACCCCTTGGTCGTGGAGGAGTCGTTGCCCTGCCCGACCCCGACGAGGGATGCCGCAGGCATAGGGGAGTCATTACCTTCCCCGACCCAGGCGGGTAACGCCGCAGGCACGAAGGGACTTGCCTTTGGTAAGAGCTGGAACTTTTATCAGGTTTTCCACCTTATTTATCATGGGAAGTTTTGCATGTATTTCTCACTTTCCCTTTGTGTTTGCTAGAACTGTGCAGCCTCTACTAGTGTGCTAGCGGAGACAGGGGACTCCTCTCTGCGTTTGGGGGTCGAGTGGCCTACTTCCAGCCCACCGCTGGAGCTGTTGTTGGACGCGAGTGTGGGTGCCTCCTTAATTCAGCAAGCGCGAGGCTATCTTCAGAGTGACCCCCTTCCTTCTCTGGAGGATCTGAGGCAACGCCTGATAGAGTGCACCTGGGACTACCACACCCTTGGCTTCTCGCGTGAGCCTTGGATGTCTAGGCTGGCCGGGATATGGGTAGAGTACTTGCGACTCCACCACCCGTAGGAGTAGAGGGCTCGGAGGCTAGCAGCCATCCGGGAGGTGCAGGAGCAACGGGCTCGGATCGCATCGGTGGTAGCTGAGCAGAGGGGCCACGTCGAGGTGACTGAGTCATTTTCTCAAGATCGAGCTGTCCAGTTGGGAGAGGCTGAGAGCCAGGTCGATGCCTTGAGGAAGGCCTTGGAGGAGTAGTTATTGGCCGTGGATCACGCCAGGGCTGAGTGGCAGGTGGTTGAGAGCACGTTCGAGGCCAGTGCTCAGCTCTTGTCCGCTCTTGAGGCAGAGCTCGCTGTTGCTAACTCTTGTCTGGTGGCGTTGGAGGGGAGCGAGCCTGGGATTTGATTGTATCTCCTTCCCCTTTTTGTTATATGTACCCTGGTTGTTTGTATTTTGTCACCCCAAGGGCATGTCTTACTAAATGGCAAAATTCTCCTCTGTAGTTATTTTAGCTTCTTGTGTACCCTCACACCATCTTTTAACCCTTCTGAGTCTTCGGGCCTGTGGGTGGCAGGCCGGGATTCGAGTCGCGTCGGTTCCTTTTCGGTACTCGGATCTTGGGTCACTACATGCATAGCTTCGAGTCCCACCTAGTCTTATTCCACTAGGCCTCAGACGTTGTGAAATGCCTAGCATTCATCACAACCCTCTAGGAGAATGCCCAGGCATGGTTCGAGTCTCTATCGGTCAGGACTATCTCCTCCTTTCAGTAGCTAAAAAAAATATTTAAGGAGAACTTCATTGGCTTTCGAAAGGTAGCCAAGTCTGCGGTGACCCTGCTCACCCTCAGGCTGGGGCGAGAAGAGACGCTTTGGGATTTTGTCTCCCATTTTTGAGCAGAGGCACTCTAGATCCCACGCCTTAACATCAGCCTCGCCACCACTGTAGTCACCCAAGGGACGCGGGACTGCATCCTTCGATGAGCACTTTGAGTCGAAGCCCCGTCGACCCTCACCGACCTCCTCGCCCTGGTGCAAAAGCATGCGCAGTGCGAGGAGAATGTTGTGGCCCTGGGCTGCGCGGCTGGAACCGACCATTCCGACCGGAAGAGATCAACTAACTCGCCACGTGAGGGGCAAAACAAGCGGGATCGACGGGACCAAGAACCTCGCGACCGTCGCGATCGCCTAGAAAAGGAAAGGGGCAATTATGGAAGCTACATGCCCCTGACAGCTCCTCCCGACTAAATCTTAATGGAGATCCATGAGGAACCATTCCTTAACTAGCCTCCTAGGATGAAATTAGATCCCAGTACGAGGAGCAAGAAGAAGTACTGCTGCTTCCATCGCGACCACGGCCACGATACGGCCGAATGTATTAACTTGAAGGACGCCATTGAGGACCTTGTCCGTCAAGGACTCCTTGATAAGTTCATCGCTAATGCCACGGAGAAGCGACAATGGACTCCTCCGCCCATCGACAACCGACCCAATGGGAAGGAGATCATGATGATCTCTGGAGAGCCGGCCTCAGGGGGAGACAGTGCCAGCAGGCGACGACGGTACGCATCGGCTATCAACACCATAGAGCGAGGTGACATTGCCTAATGGGAGGCTGCCGTTAGGGAACACCTAAAAGACCCTATCATCTTCTCCAACGACGATTTACATGGTGTAACCACTCCCCATTCTGATGCGTTGGTGGTCTCAGCCCCCATCAATCATTGTACCGTACGCCGCATTTTGGTTGATAATGGAAGTGTTCCCGATGTTATTTCGTACGACTGTCTTGTGCTCATGGGTGTGGACTTGTCCCAAATCACATCATTACACACACCTTTGTATGGCTTCTCCGACACTACTGTTCATCTGGAAGGACGCATATCCCTACCGATCACATTCAGGACTGTGCCTAGGGACGTAACCTTCTTGGCGGATTTCACAGTCGTCCGCGCGATGATCGGATACAATGCCATCATAGGGCGAGGAATCCTCGACGTCCTTCGAGGCATCCCCTCCTCGTATCATCAAAAGCTCAAGTTCGCCATATCTCATGGAGTGGGAGAAGTCTGAGGAGATCAAAGGGAGTCCACAAGGTGCTATCTTATTTTGACGCCCGACCAACAGCCTGAGGAAACACCGCCTGAGAAGAGGGGAAGGACGGAAGGCCCAGGTCCAAGTGCGAGCCCCCTAGCGGAGGACCTGTGCCTTATCCAAGTGGGAGAAGACCTGAGCAAGACACTGAGGATTGGGGGCACCCTATCCGAGCAAGATAAAGAAGCCTACATAAACTTCCTCACAGCCAACCAGGACGTGTTCGCTTGGTCCGAGGATGAACTCCCTGGAATCCCACTAGAAGTCATTACACACCAACTTAAATCGGATCCGAGCTGCCGCCCGATCCAGCAGCATTGAAGACGCTGCAACCCTGGGCGACAGGCCATCATCAGGGAACAAGTGAGTGAGAAATTACACTTAGGGCTACTTAGACCCACCCGGTATCTGGATTGGGTAGCAAACGTAGTCCTCATCCCTAAAAGCAACGGGAAGTGATGGATCTACATAGACTACACTGACCTCAACAAAACTACGCCAAAAGATAGCTTCCCCATGTCGCCGATCAACCAACTAGTCGATGCTACGGCCGGGAACGAAATGCTAAGTTTCCTAGATGCCTACTCTGGGTAGCATCAGATCAGCATGCATGAACCCGACCAAGACAAGATATCGTTCATCACCGACCATGGCCTGTATTGCTACACTCGCATGCCGTTTGGATTAAAGAACGCCGGAGTCAAAGGTGCTACTGTGCGAACGATGCTGCGGTCAGGGACTTTGGGCTTGCGCGATGGGAGGCAACCGGGAGGTAACTGAGTAGACCATCTTACTAAGAGACGGGAGGCAGCCAATAAGATGATACATCAATACTGTAGTCTATACATAGATTATGGCATACATGATAACCCATCGGAGACCCCAAATGGAGACTGAAAGGCCAAATTTTTTTGGCCGTTAAAGGATGAGATTTTTTATTTTACCCCTTCCAAACATTTTTAAGTGGTGGTGGAGGAGTAGAGGCAATGGTAGGTACGAATGGTGGAGAAGGCACAAGCAAAGGTGGAGGTATAGGTGGGGGCATAGCCTGCTCAGGCTCTGGAGACGAAGGTAATGGTAGGTAAGATGATGAAGATGGTAGAGAGGATAGTGAGGGTAGTGATGTAGGCAATGGGGGTAATGGAGATGGTGTAGGTGGTGAAAGCGGTGGTGATGGGTTAGGCAATGGAGATGGCGGAGAGGGTGAGGGTGAAATCGAAGGCCATGGGGCACAATGTCGGCGTATTGACATAACACGTCGCACGACGTTGGGAGTGGAAGTAGTAGAAGTGGCGGCGGGAGAAGAAGGGGAGGCACTGGCCTGAGCAGAGACTTGGGTTTGTGGAGGTTGGGGAAATGGGTAGGAGATGGCAAACGTAACGATGGAATAAGCGATGGAGCGGGTGCAATGCTAGACGAGGAATCACAGGGGTGTCCCTGGCCTAGAAATGGAGACGGCTACTTAGGCGGCGCTTCTTGTTGCTACTTCTTGCTGTGAAGATGTATAATGGCCTTGTGAATAGCGGCCCAACCAATCCTCTTCTGATCTTCCAAGACGTAAATATAATCTTGGAACTCGGGACAATCCTTAACCAAATGCCCCTGCTGGCGATGAAAATCACAGAACTGAAGCATATTCCCGACCACGGGTCGGCAAGGCACAATCGGAGGAAGCAGCAACGCGTGAGTGGCCATCAAATCCCTAAAGATATCAGTAAAAGACTCCAGCAACAGAGTGTGAGGAGCTCGCTTCGGGCAAGGTGGATGCCGAGGGGTATAAGACGGGGTAGGTTATGGAGGTTGCATAGGCAAAGGCGCATGGCTAGTGGAAGGACTCGGTAATGGCGTATGTGAAGCAGAGTGGGAAGGCATGTAGTGGATGACATCCACTTGCTCAAGAGGTGGTGTTCCCTTGACCGAGGGTGAAGATAGATGTGGGTATGAGGAGGCAGAAGGCTGAATCATGGAAGGTTGACTCGTAGAGGGTTGATATGTGGAGGGTGCGATGTAAGTGGAAGGTTGATATGAGGTGGAGTGCGGGTAGGTGGTAGATGTTGAAGGCTAACTTGTGGAGGGTTGATATGTGGAGGGATATGTGGAAGGCGAAGTGTAAGTGGCGATAGACGATGGAGGGGACTCGGGATCAAGGGAACTTTGGAATTTTTGGTGGATGAAGCGGGCTCGACTATAGAGTTGTTTCCAGGAGGTGATATCATTAAGGGCTAAGATGAAGCGACATTCCGGCATTGCATTAGAAATCATCATCTTGATTAGCTCTCCCTCTGGAATGTGCCCCAGGACTTGTGCGGCCAAGCGACGTCAGCGGTTGGCAAAGGTGTAGAATTCCGCTTCAGGCTTCATCATCTCATGGGCCATATCCACCATGGAGAACCTGGGCCCAACCTGGTCCTAAAACTGTTGAATGAACTTATCTTGCACGGCTTGAAAATTCACAACTTGCTCTTGTGGTAATGAGAAGAACCAATCCCGAGGTGGGCCTTCCAATGACAGATCGAATAGATAAGCTATCAAGCACTGGTCGTGTCGAAACTGGGCCGACTCATAGAGGAACTCCTTTAAGTGCACATACAGGTCACCGACTCCACCATAATGACGATATGCGGGAATTTGTGAAGGTGGCAGGAGCCGAAGATTTTGGAAAGCGAATGGAACACTTAAGGAGGACTTGGGACCAATTTGACATTGCAATTCATCCAGTTGGCGTTAGGTCTGAGCAATCATCTCCTGTGTAGGGAGAGATCGAGAGAAATGTGGGCCAACCTGAGCAAGAGGTTGCGAATTTGAACCAGGATGGTGATGATGGGCCGGATGAGAGGATCCAGACTGAGAAGAAGAGAAGCCCATTCTAAGAGTGGAAGGATACGCCGGCCTAGAAGAAGGAAGCATAAGCATGAGGACCTATCGGACCGCCAGCATAAGCGGGAGGAGAATGAGGCCCATGAAGATAAGAAGGCCCATCATGAAGGGAAGGCCCATTAAGATTAGAAAAAGGCCCATTTGGAGAAGAAGACCCACGAAGATGAGTTACAATAAGGCGTTGGGCCTGGGCCGAGTCCATTTGGCAAACAAGGGCAGAAACATGGGCTATAAGGTTGGCTTGCCCCTCGGATGGGTCAGGGGTGCCACGGGAAGATGGGCCCACGTGGGAAGAGGATCCGGGGGAATAGGAAGAAGATTGGGGATAAGAATGATACAAGGAGTTGGAATGATGCTCCATGAGGGCAGATGGAGACTTAATTCAAGGAGGGAAGTAAGGGCTTAATGGGCTTGAGGGGGCTGACCCACTAATGTAAAGACTAAGGGAAAAATAGACCTATGACAATGGACTAGATAATGAACACACAAAGTGGGCTAATCTAGATGGGCCTAACAATGACAGAACATGTGGATGCAACACAAAACACCACTAATGGGCTTGGACAAGTCCAAACAACACAAATAATGTGATGGATTTCACCAAAGTCAAACAAGTTAATATGATGAAAAATATTTTATTTTTCCAGGCACCAGGGGAGTGTGCCAATGGAGGGCACTAACTAGTGTGTCATTGGAGGGCCCACCAGGGCGTGCCGCTGGGGGGCATCAACTGGTGTGCCACTAAGGGTCTCTTAGGGGAGTGCCGTCGGAGGCCGGATGAACCCATTACCGGCAACGGTTGCAGCCTGTTGATTTTTCTTCAGGACCTCGGGGATTGTGAGTCTCCTGGCGATGGCTCTTCTTTACTGTCGGGACTCCGATGATGGCTTCACGACAGTGTACATATTCGGGGAGTTGCTTCTTGCTTCCCCGCAAGGGTAGTAGCAACCTTCGGAGTCTGGGTGTTCCATCTCTCCGGGGGCTTCTTTCTTCAGCTCTAACGTTGACGCGGGGTCGGGAGAGATGTACAAATGGATGAAATTTTACGTGTCCACAAGGCCGTGCAGCGTGCAGGCCGTGCAGCGTGCAGGCCGGGCAAGCTCCACCACGAATCACGTAGCGTACGATTAGAAAATCGTTGTCATAATAATGGTAGATATTACCTCCGAGGTTAGTGGGCGTCGAGCGATGATCCACGGACCCACACCTCTTGAAAGATAGAAGATCGGGATGACCCATGATGCCATGATCTAAGACAACCGTAACTCCAGCAAGTCAGAAGATGGAGCGACATAACGTGCTCGAGGAGGGAGATTCTATAAGAAGTACTCTGATTGGACATCTAGAGGATAAGCACTCTAAATCCACAACACTCTCTCTTCAATTTCTCCTTCCGAGCACTCACTCCTCTTTCTAAGTATTCCTCTTTTCGGCTTAGGACTCATTTGTCATAAACATCGGAAGATTATCCTCTGAGATCACACTTGGACTCTTTATGACGTCTCTCCTTTTGTTTAGAGATTTCTCTCTCCGAGAGTTTACTCTCCTTCCCAACAAACAGATATCAGAGGTGTAGTGCGCGATTCTAAGAATCAACTTGCGACCTCTATTATAATGAACTCCAATACTACCATCCAATCACATAAACATGCGATCAGAATGCAGGTAGATCGAAAGTCCATCCCAATGTAGCCGCCCTTCACTTTTAAAAGACGGCAATAGTGTTGTGCACACACACACCCCAACTTTCCAATGAAACTGTACACTCCAGTAAGATTCCCCCACACAAGAGTTGCTCAACCATCTCTCGTGTCACTTGCACTCAAGAATATTGGGCTCCAAGTGAAATCTTAAATGACACTAAACTCTGCACGTCTGAAGTCTAATCACTTATTCAACAGCTGAATTCTGCACAGACGTCTTCTTATGCACCTCCAACCTTATATCCACTGATTTATGTGCATTGTTTGGGGAGGTGTACAGTGCATGCCATTTAACAGCGTCGTTAATGTGGACCCCCTCTAGCAATTACAAACGGAGGCCCATGTTAAATGCACTGTCCTGCCTGAACTCACACAGTGACCAGACCCATTAAGCACTCAGAGGGAGGGCAAGATCTGGGATCCCGAGCACCACGTGAAGTGATGGGGGATCTCCCCAGAACTCCTGCCCACCATGATCCCCACAAGGCCCGAGAACTTGGAAGGGTGCTGTGATATTGGGGGATGCGAAGGATGAGACTTGTAGGAGAGATGTGACCAGAGAAGAGTCACAAGACACACACTGTTCCAACTTGCAAATAAAGGACTAGAGAAGACAGAAAAAATTATAACATATGGGAAGCTATATTACACATAGCAAGACATGATTACCCTTGGAATGGACATGCCGAGCTACTTCTGTCAAAAGAAGTGAAGGAAGGCTGAAGGGCCTCTCTTCTTGAGGTGTTAAAACTTGGGAGAGTCACAAGGAAGCAAGGAAGATTAGGAACAACCAAACCCGTTATTCTTAGCTCTAAAACTCATTAATTTAGAAGGATGGAAAAAAAGAAACCCCCGAAAACTTGATGGGTATATATAAAATTTGCCGTTCCCTCTCGTTCTCTAACTAGTTCAGCAGGTCCGGGAAGAGCTTGTAACAGGTGTTCTCCTTGTGGAGGCCGCCGCCGGCCTGCTGGTCCCCAGAGCAGGAGGACGGGGAGCGGTCGCCGCCGTCCGGGATGTGGCGGGGGAACTCGGACAGCATCTGGACCACCTCCCTCATCGTCGGCCGCTCCACGCTGTTCTCCTGGACGCAGAGCATGGCGACGAAGAAGACGTGGACGGCCTCGCCGGCGGGCACGGCGCCGGCGCCCAGCCTCGGGTCGAGGATCCCGAGGGCCTGCTCCTTGCAACACCCGGTGGTGGCCTTCGCCCACTGCACGATGTCCACCCCGTCCCCGAACTCCCCCACTGGCCGGCGGCCCGTCAGCAGCTCCAGCAGCACCACGCCGAAGCTGTAAACATCACTTTTCTCGTCCACCTTCAGTGTGTAGGCATACTCTGCGATAACCCAAAAGAAAATTAATTAATTTTTTATTTTGATGAGAATTCAACAAACATAAAAGTCAGGGTTTTTTGGAGTATTAACCCATTGGGATCATCCCAGTGGTTGGGGGGGGAGCTATTTGAGATTCCATGGCCAGTTTTGGGAATTCCCAGAAAAATCCGGCTGGCCAACACGGTAGCGACTGCTGAGGGAGAGACCCCACTCGACTTATGGTCTCTATTCTAGATCTCTGGGTTGCCGATCAACGGCGAGGGGTATGAGGAGGTGGTACTGGATGATCTTCACCGCAGTCACACTGACGGGCAGGGGCGATATCGGGTTCCTTATAGTTATCGATATCTTCTGAAGACTTGGAGGGATCTGGCCCTTGCTGGGAGAGACCGAGCTGCACAGACTCCCAGGGTGCCGCTAAATGTGTGGATCTGTCACTTCTACAACGGGCCCTTTTACTTTTATCAGGAGTTTGCCAGGGATCAGACTCTGTAGGAGGAATACACTGAGGTGGAGCTACAGTTCCAGACGTCCTCCCGATATATCTATGCACTGCAAGAGGGGTGGAACCCCCACGGGTTGTCGGACGTGACGCACCTTGCGGCTTACTTGGGGTACTGGTTAGCGAAGTTCATGGTCCCGCACGGGGAGGACGGCCTACTGAGGGCTGAGCTGCTATGGCCAGCGTGCTTGCTGGCAGAGGGGCGATAGTTGGCCTTGGCTCCTGCTGCGTTGGCCAGTGTGTATCAGGGGCTGGGAGTCCTTGCGGCGCACCCGGTGCCTAGAGAGAAAAGCCTGCTTTTGCCGACCCACTACCTGAGTGCATGGGCCAGACTATTGTTTCCAGGGCTAGTGACTCGGGGCACTGTGGCGAACCCAGCAGCACCCTTACTATTCAGCTTCACTGGGCAGCCTGACACAGATGTCGAGGCACAGCTGGCGGGGGCTAGGAGAGCCCTTTGTTACCTGCCCGACTGGGGCGCGGAGGGGTTGCCATTCGACAGCGCCGTGAGGGACTCCAGCCTATTTCTAGGGGTGTTGAGTGGAGGGGCGGCCAGCGCCCATGCACATCAGAGGGAGCCGGAAGCCAGACTGTGGACAAAGTGGGTGATGAGCATCCGGCCAGCAGTGTTGGCACTACACCGGTCCGCGACCAGTTCCCTAGAGCCGTACTACCCATACAGATTCACCCAGAACTTTGGCTACGACCAGGGGATCCCGCTGAACTGAGAGTTCCCTCTGACGGGCCGACAGTACAGAGGGAAGGACACCCACTTACTGACAATAGCGTGGTAGGACTTCTACTGCAGCTGAGAGCTAGAGTGACTTCCAATGTTGGGATAGGGATGCCGAGGATGGTTCGACGTCCATTACGCCAGGTCGTGGTTCGAGCATAGCCACTTGTACTGGCAGAAGGCTTCCGTGATCAGGAAGGCAGAGGAGAGTTATTTTCTGAGGGAGGATTTGCCTCCCATTCTGCTGGATGATGGGTACCTGAGGACCCGCGTTGCTTGGGTCCACCAGGAGGTTGAGCGACTGGTGGAGTAGTGGCCCCGGGGTAGCCGGGGCTCATCTTCAAGGAGTCGAGGCAACAGCGGGGCATTGAAGCCCCTGAGGCAGGTACCGACAGCGGCGGCGACAACTGGGGTGAAGGTGCCTCGACCGAGGGCATCAAGGAGCTGGTGGACCCAGTTCTTGGCCGACTGCGACTTCCGGAGCAGAGGCTCATTGGACCTGACGCTCCCTGGCGGGAGTTTTACTGACACGATGGCCGACGACTGGAGGCAGCACATCGGCCACGCGATCGGGTCAGCCAGGCCTGTGGAGTTTGTGTCCCGGATTGAGTGTGCCCACACTCTAAGGGACATTCGGGAGGCTGTCGCGAAGGCAACCTGGGCACTGGCGTTGAGACCGGAGCAGCTAGTGCCCTTGCCGTCGACCCCCTTCAGGGCTTCAGGTAAGGCTTTCTTTCCAATCGATCCCCCTTTTAATTTGTCACTTTTCGGGTGTGTAGTTGGGGCATTGTATAATGCTATGTTTGTTGACAGGTTCTGCGGTAGAGGGGGATCACCCCTCCACGGAGGCATCCTCGGGGAGGGGGGATGGAGGCCTGTAGCCTAGGCAAAAACGCCCTCGTGTGGAGGCTGCGGCAGCTAAGGATATTGGGTCCCCTGAAGGACTCGAAGCTGGCGAGCAAGTCGAGGCGGAGATGGCCTTAAGTAAGCATCACTTCGGCCTCTTCGCTCCTGCTTGGTTTAGCCATGGTGGTTGGCTAATCCAGTCTTGCTGGGTTTGTCTCTTGCAGCTCTGCTGGAAACTAGTGTGGAGGCGACCTTCTCACCCCCTCGAGAGGTGGACCCTCTGTCTGGGGAGGGGTTCGAGTGTGAGATCGACATGGAGGGGTTCCTTCATGTGATGGATGAGATCACCCCCAATATTGAGACATTCCCTGACTTCGAGTCGTGGCAAGCTATAGAGAGAGCCCGTACAAGTGAGAGCTTCTAACACTGGGTATATGCTGTGACTTTTGTTTGACTCTAGTTATTAACATAACCATCTAGATTGTGCAGGGGTGGCAGAGACGTCAGGGGCTGAGGACCCTCCCAAAATTCTGGGTGGAGCGTCCAGACAGGCCAGAGAGCCAGCACCCGTGGTGGCTCGCAATTGCCCAGGTAAGTGTCGAATTACTATAGAGGGGGTCTTCGCCCCATCGTTGTTACACTTTTTGGCAAGCTGTATTTACTGACGGGGGCTGGGCTGGGCTGCCTAAACCCCCCAGGGGGTTTAGGGGGGCTGGCCTCTGGGGAGAAGGGGGGTCCCCACCCCTATAAAATCCCCTTTTTTACTTATTTCTTCCTAATTTGACTAAGAAGAAAAGGACAGGTGTTTCTGGGAGGATACGTGGAGCTTTTGTGCACGTGTTGACCTCGTCGTGGGCATACTTTGCGGCTTTCTCCACGCACGGGTATGACGAATGAACTTTGTACGAGCCTTGCACTGTAGGACTAAGGATTTGCATGAACTAGGACTGGGGAGAGCCGTCGGGCCTCCGGACTGGGGAGAGGCCACGGCCCCCCAGGGAGTTCACCCTCCCTGGGGCGCGATCACGCCTCGGGGCAAATGGACCCCGAGCAGGTCGTAACCCCGTGGGATGGCCCCCGGGGGTCTTCATTCATCACTTGAGAGTGTCCTTTGAGGGACACTAGGCTCCGGGATACTGGGATTGGCCCGTAGGGGCCGTCGCTCTTCGAGTCGTAGTAGTCACTCTCAAGGTGTTCGGGTAAATACCCGACATACCTCGGGTTGTCAAACGGCTTGGGTAGCTGGCCGAGAAGCCCCAAGGTGGGCGTTGGGCCAAGAATGGGATCTCAAGGGAGCTAAGGAGAGGCACTTTAGGCACATGGATCGTGCCTCGATCTACGTGCCATATTGCACGGCAGGTTGATAAGGTAGTCTTGGGTTGGCCCGAGAGCTAAAGATGAGTGGCTCGTCGCCACGTGTCTGAGGGTCGGGGGTGGCCCTGGATCACTGGGGGGGTTGTTGTAGGACCCAATTAGCGTGCTAGAACCACGGGTTGGCCCGTGGTTTGATGTAGGATGGCTGGAATATACACGCCCACAAGGTGTTTGGGAAAATGTCGAACACGCGTGTGTGAGCCGTATACGCGTGCTGCAGGCCTCCAAAGCCTGTGGTTGTCCGAATTGGGTCTCCCTTTGACCTTGAAGGGTTGAAAGAAGGCATCCCGGGGCTAGCTCCCTGCCTTTTCGCTGGGTGCCACGTGGAGAGGCTTAGTGTCGGGGTCCCCCCGGGTTGGCCCTGGCGGCCATGTGATGTGCGGGCAAGGCCCGCAGGTAAGTAGTCGGGATTGGTCTCGGTTAGTTGCTTGTGTAGCCACATGTTACGGTGAACTGGCTAGGGCCCCTGGTGGGGTCGAATGAGTTGTAGAAATGGCCGAGTAGCTCACGCCTTGAAGGTGTTTGGGGGAATTCCCAAACCCTTATTTCTTGACATTTTGCTGGGAAATTGTCCGGGTACAACAAATGCCCCCCACGAGTCGTGTGTCGGAGGCGGAGACGAGGGCGTACGGCCCGTAAGCCCCCTGTTCCGAGTTGTTGTAGTTGTATTTTGAAACTTCATGTATCTTTGCCTTGTTATGTTATACAAGTTGACTTTTTGGTATTCTGAGCGTTTTACGTGCCCTGTCTTGCAGCTATGGCATGATTTGGTAGAGATGAGTGGGTCCCGAGGCGTGTGGCTCGAGAGGATGACCACTGGGTGCGACGGACTGAGCGACTGATGCGCCCTATGGGTCCACCGGTGGTCACCGTGGCTAGTGCAGAGTGGCTGGATCTGGGCCGTACGACAGTAGCTGAGGGCCCAGTTGGCGAGAGGGCAACTGGAGTTGGGACCGTAGAGGTGGCCCGAATTCTGGAGGCAGGTGGCCTATACACCTATGACTGGAGTGGAGGCTACCCCATGGAGTTCCCCCTGGATCGCCACCTTTTTGAGTTCGTCAGGAGCTACGTCCCTTCTGGCATGGAGGAGGATGACTTGCAGATTCTGGGGGCCCGGTGTCGGCTTGAGCGGGCCATTCTGATTGGCAGGGACAGCCTACATGGCGTTGCATTTTACAGCTATCCGAGCTTCTTTGGGGACTAATGGAGGCAACGTCAGTTTCCCAGTGCTGAGTGTTTGGGATTCTTTAGCAGAGCCGAGTAGTTTCGAGTTAGAGTTGGGCCGCTAGGCCCTACTTCTTGGGATTTACACGGCCACCACCGTACCGAGACAGAGGGGACAGTGGGGCTAGTTCTGGAGCCTGCAGGTCTGCAGTATGCTGGAGAGGGTTATGACGACCACATCATTCTGGACGGAGTTATGCGGCCGACCGTCATCAACTGGTATGGCTGTTGGGCAGTGATCCCGTCACATCGATACCGTCAGGGGGCCACCGAGTGGTTTATGGGGATCGAGCACCACTACAGGGTGCTACTGGACAGGGCAGGGATCCGGTATGTGGTGACTGCTGCTTTGTACGTGTACCCCTATTACACTGGGCTGCTGGAGCGTTTCAATCGCCGATGGAACATGGTGGTGACAGCAGAGGGAGAGACCTCACTTGACTTGTGGTCTCTGTTCCAGATTTCTGAGTTGCCGATCAGCGGCGAAGGGTATGAGGAGGTGGTACTGGATGATCTCCACCGCAGCCATACCGACGGACAGGGGCGATATCGAGTGTAAGGCCCGTTCCTTAACGGATCCTTACCAATATTAAAATATATTTTAATCCATGAATTTAGAATTTTTTTGGGGATTTAATGTGAGTTCGCTAGTGTGACGTTGCCAACTCATTAGGTTGCTTGCCAAACTAGGTCCAAGAGAGTCGTGTCACATCATATGGAAATCAAAGCACAATTACACCAAGAATTTTTTAGGCGGTTCGATTACTATCCAGTAATCTACGTCCACCCCTCACCCGATCAGGATGAGGCTGTACTATCTCAAGGCAAACCACGGAAGAATCCGCTACAAGAACTGATCCCACAACTTCCCGCAAGAGGAACAACCTCCTCTCTTCCTCTGAAGACCCAGAGGGAACTTGTGCTCACCAGCTTGATGAGCACACCCTTGATTCTACCCCAGTAGAATCTGTTGGACGCCCTGAGACTGCTAGATAGCAGAGATATGGATAGGATCTAGAGGGGGGATGAATAGATCCTGTCAAAGGAAAATTAAAAACCCACACCCCAAATATTTCAGACTAAGGGCAATTTAAATCAAATTGGAAAGGGAACACACACACTTAGTACCAAAGGTTTCCTAAGACCTTCCACAAATAAGCTCAACATGATATCTGACATCACACACTGAAAGACTATCTGATGGAATGAGATACTAATTCGCATAAACCATCAAGCACTAGCGCACAAAGTTAGAATGACAAAATGACGTACACAACAACCTGAAGAGATGACGAGAACAACCAGACAATCACAAGCGCAATCACACAATAAGAAACTCAGATTTTTTAGGTGGTTCAGCTGACCCAGAGTCAGCCTACGTCCACCCCTCACTCCCACCGAGCTAGGATTCCATTAGCAAAAGGTAGAAAACAAAGCAGACTTAGTCTGTAATAGGATGCTGCCTAATAGCTTGTCCTGAGGGAGACAAATCCCTCAACACCGATCCTGCAACCCACAGGATCTGAGACCTGACCTTGCCACCCACAAGATCAGAATCGGAGGACCAATCCTCCCTTGCTCCAAACCGGAGGGGAACCCACGAGTAGCACACCACCACTCGTGACCGGAGACACAGTCTCCCTTCCTCTGACACCTAGAGGGAAACCAGAATAAATCTCCCTTCTCCTGAATCCTTAGGAGGAACACCAATGGGCAATACCCCATTGCTCACCACCAGAGGACATGTCCTCTCTTCCTCTGAGTCCACAGAGGGAAAACTGGAGATTGCTCTCCCTTCTCCTGAAAACATAGGAAGAACCCCGAACTCTAAACAGAGTATCGGAAAGAACAAGCTAGAAATGGAAAAGAAAATAAAATTATAGACGAAGAAATAAAAATGTAGCTCTCAATAGAGCGGCACAGTTCAGGATTTGATCCTACAACTGACAATCACATATCTTCAATTAGCTCCTTCTTCTTTTAGATTCTTCTCTCACTTTATCTTCCTCTGGCTTTCTCTTTTGCTTTTCTGCTCTCCCACTTTCCTATACTTCCTTCTCCTATTGTGAAGAAGATGTCCCCTATTTATAGAATAGGAGCTCCGGAGAAGCTTCTTCTCAGCCTGAATGGAGGAGACATTCCACGTGTTGGAATCTAGATAAAGGTAGGTCCATGTGGCATAATCTTTTTGGGACTATCCTTCTTGGATCACATGCCCAATCATAAGCTGACAGATTTTATGTGCCACATTTCCCGCCATTCTTGGGATCATGTGACACTGATGCTGACTTGGGATCACATGCCACTACTTGATCCAAGCTGACGTGCCTTCAGTTATCACGTTGCTGCCATTGTAGTGCTCATTGATATGCCAACCTTAGTGGCTTAAGGTCTTTTGCTCCTTCAACTTGTACATCCGCTGCTGCTGCCTTGTTAAGCTACTAAGAGCTCCACGAGCTTGTTGCTGCTACTATGATGAAGAGTCTTGTTTCTGCTACTGGTCGTGAGGCCTGATTTCTGAAGTCCTTGAGCTTCTAAGATCAGTCATTTGATTCATTGAGCTGTGAGGTTGATGCAGTTTAGTTGTGCTCACAGAGGCATTTCTTCAAACACTCTTTTGCTACAGTGATCTTGTGCTGATGTAGATGCAAGATTCATCATCCTGTCTTCAGACTGCTCAGACCTTGCCTCTTAAGTGCACTAACTTGTTTTAGTCTTGAGATGCTAATGTGCACCGACTTGTTCAGCATTAGATACTTCATCTGCATGTTAAGGGAGGATACATGCATCGACTATTTGACTCAATACATGAACTATGCATCGCCTTTGCAAGTATGAAGATTTCAGATGTTCATATGCACTGACATGATAGTATGAATGTATGAAGATGCACTGACATGAAGATTCCAAGAGAATGTCTACACTGCCCTGGGCTCAGTGACTAATAATGTGCTTAGACTTGTATGTGCATGGACTTCTATATATGCATAGGCCTATATGTGCACAGACTTAAAACATGCTCTGACCTATATGTGCATGGACTTCTAATGTGCATAGACCCTAGACATGTACAAGACAAATGTGCATCGACCTTGTCTATGTACAGGGTAAATGTGCATCGACCTTGTCTATGTACAAGGTAAATGTGCATTGACCTTCATGACCGAATATATGCATGTGCACTGACCTATCTGCATAAGACAAGAATGTTTTTCACATTGTTTTACAGGTCAGCATCGCACTAATACGAGGCCCACTCTTTCTAGCCAGCCGAAAAGGGTGGAGGTGTGAACTTCAACAACTTAAGGCGTGGTGGTCTTGAGCGGTCTCTTCCTGTCCATCTGGGAGGAAGTGCGGCTGATATAGTACCGTTTATCTTCTTTCTGCGGTCGTATTAGAACTGTTCTTCTACCACAATTCTTCATCCCGCGTTCCACCCCAGCACCGACGAGCGGTCTGTCGTGCGACCGTGCGTCATCATAGGCGGTTCCTTGGGAGCCGCTCATCTCTTCAGTGCTGGTTAAAGGCGAGTGTCTCCTTCTTTCCAAGGTTCGGCGTATTCATTACGTTCGGCGCCTTGGTGGTGATCACTGGTTCTTATGCCTTTGTCCCTTCTACTACTAGTTCATTTATTTCTCATATCTATTTAGTAGAGGGACTTAATCGAAAGTTAAGTCGGTAGGAAAACATATCAACATCCTAAATTTCTGGCGATCACGGTGGGACTCCTAGTGCCCATCGTGCTAGTGGTTTTTCTGACCCATTCTTGTTCTATGTTAGTCCCTTTTTGTTTTGAGTGGTTTCAGGTCATCTATGGGGTCTTGGCATTTCTGTCCTCTAGGGGTCGCGTGGTCCGCACAGAGCCGTCCGCGATATTGTGCAGTAGTATATTAGCCGTCCTCATCTGCTACCAGAGTTGTTCTTCCTGTGAGCCTTATCCGTTAGGCGGTCCTGATCAGCCCGTTCAACATTCCTGCGATAGGAGACACACCGTTCATGTTGCTAGCACAGGTACGCCTACCCTCTTATGTTGCTCTTATCACTAATTCTGTGCTGCTGCTAATGGTCCTTTCTAGATAATACACGGCCTATCAGAGGCCGTCCACCAGGTATACCTCATCTCCCACTCCTTTGTTCGTTCCATTGCTGGTAGTTTCTGTTCCTGTTGAACGGTTCACACAGGACCATCCAACTCCCTGTGTGATCTTCCACCGACTGCCTATCTGTGCTACAGTGCACCCGAGCTTTAAATTTTGATTATCATTTCCTATCCTTCATGTCATTTGGTGCTACTGATCATCTCCCATGTTGGTTTGTTAATTTGTGCATGATTGTCATTCTTATTTAGCATGTCTTTTCCGATCATTGATTGCTAGTTCCTAGGCTAGATCTTGCATGCACTCCGGTGCGCATAGGATTCATGCATCCATTTCATCAGTAGTTGCATTCCTACCGAGGTAGGGTTTCCTCTCGTCTCCATACTCCTTGGAGCCGACTAGGTGACCTTACTGAGGGCCTCCGTAAGTCCCCGTGAGCCGTGAATTCTCACACGGACGTGGGGCAAGTTGTACCGTACCACCCCCTAGTCTAGGGTCTTACATCCGTGAGAGAGAGTGTCCCTTAGAGTCAGCCTGTTTCCCATCCTTACTTTGGTTAGGTACCTTGTGGTTGAGTGAATCCACATTTTAATTAATCCACTAAGGTCCTAAAGAGGAATTTATAAAAATTTTCGTGCATCATTTAACAACTTGATTGACTAAGTGGTCGCTTCTCTTCTCATCTCTCCCATCCCTCATGTGCATTTTGATTGAATTGCTTGTTTGTTTCATACCCACATTGTTTGTCTTTGCTTGGGCCCACTATGTGTCGCATTCGCATCATCTACACTAGTTTGGTTAATTAGGCCCATTCAGGTTAGTTCATTTTTGGGTGTCTGTCCATTTAGTCCATTTAGTTGCATTCGGCCTAGGCTTCTTTCCCTCTTTGCACTTCTCACCTTTGATTGTATAAAGTCTCCATCATCCCCGTGTGGATTCCTCTTCCCATGCAGGCCCATCTCCTTATTCCTCCAATGGACCCTATTCTTTTAACAGGCCTTCTTATTCCGCCCGTGCTGCTATTGGCCCAATCAATCCTCATTCCCATATCCCCGATCCTTCCAAGCGCGTGCATTCTGCCGTTCCTAGAATGGGCTTCCCTTCCTCTCAGGCTGGTTCCCCTTATCTAGCCCATCCTCATTATCCTGGTCTAAACCCCCACTCTCTTGCTCAGGTTGGCCAGCATTCTTCTCGGACTCTTCCTACTGAGGAGATGATCGCTCAGACCCAACGCCAGCTTGATGAACTACAACGTCAAATTAATCCCCAAACTTCTTTTGACGTCCCATTTGCATTTCAAGGCCTTCAGCTCCCACCGCACTCTCAGATTCCCGCATATCGGTGCTATGGTGGGATTGGTGACCCCTATATGCATTTGAAGGAGTTTTTATATGAGTCGGCCCAATTTCAACATGACCAATGCTTGATGACTTATCTATTTGGTCTGTCTTTAGAAGGCCCGACTCGAGATTGGTTCTTTTCGTTGCCGCAAGAGCAAGTGATGAGTTTTCAATTTGTCCAAGAATAGTTTATGCAGCAGTATCGAGACCAGGTTGGGTCCAAGTATTCCTTAGTTGATCTGGCCCAAGAGAAGATGAAGCCCGGTGAGGAATTCTCTGCATTTGCCGACCGTTGGCGTCGTTTGGCCACACAAGTTCCGGGGCATATTCCGGAGGGTGAGGTGCCCAATTGACATTCAACCCTTCTAGAAGCCACCTAGGATGGTTTGACCAGCCCCACATAGCTTAGGTGGACCAACGGAAAAGAAGGGAGGGCCCCCTAGCTAGACCTACTACACATTTGCACAAAAATTCACACAATCCTAGGGAATGACGCATTGACTTATAGAGCCTTGCAATTGTGCATATACTTTTCTGAGGATATAAAAATAAATAAAAGGACACAAACACAAAAAGAAAATGTACATGTTCGATGTTGATTCCCATCAATTCTCCCTGGGTGGGAAGAACTCGACCCCGTCGAGTAAGGGGTGTGATGGCTCGGGTACACCGACGGATCCGTCACTGTGCCAAGTAGCGCGAGTGTGCTCCACTCCAAGTGATCGTCACCTGATCATTCCGTATATACTCGATATGCGCATGCTGCTATGGGAAGAGGCTAGTGATGGAACACTCTAGGGTGGGGTCACTCTCAAAGGGAGGAGACGGCTCAAAGACTCACTAGGAATCACCGCTGGGTCCCTATAGGTGACTAGATCCGAGACATTGAAAGGTAGAGCTAATCCCATATCTCTTTGGCAAGCCCACAATATACACATGAGATCCGACTTGCATCACATTTGAAAGGGACTAACACCGTGATTTTACATTAGACCGACTTGACTCGACGTATGCAGACCCTATGCACTAGACAAACGTAGGTATAGACTCCTGAGAAAATAAATAACAGAACACAGACTCACACACGACCCTAGACTCATACATAATGTAGTGGTGGTCCAGGCCACCCACAAGTGTAACTAGTACACTGGCCACTGGGCATCTTGGAGGTCCGAAGGATCCCCCTAGACATCATCCTCCTCACAAAAGAACTCATCAGCCAAATCCTACTCGGCCTCATAGCTGACAGACACAAGTCCTGCTATTGAGGCTTCTCCGACTCTCTTGTCCCCAATGACTAGTGAGGTACGGGTGTGATATTGGCTGGAAATGTGGCCAAACCCATGGCAGTGATAACACTGTTGTCGTGACCCACTAGTCTCCCGAATAAGTGACCTCTTGCCCTTATCCTCCCGACAGACAGGGGGTGCAGGCAACAATGGATGAGTAGAAGGTGTGGGTGTCAGGCGTCAGGCAATGGGTGCAGATGGTTGGTGTTGAGGTGGAACGTCCCTTGGTGGGAGAGGGCGAGGCCTAGCTGGCTCCTAACGGGCGGACTCTAGGGGTTGAGCCAAGGGAGCCCTTTGATATGGGCCCGACGAGCTATGAGGCTCAACCCCACGATGAGGAAAGGTCCCCAGTCGTTGGGCCGGCTCGAACTCTGCCTTGAACTACTCCAACTCGAGAGCAACTTGATACGCCCCTTCCAACGTTTTCGCATTGTGACGAAAATGCTCATATTGGTAGTGCGGCAGCAGACCACATCAGAAGCGGGAAATAGGCATGGCGCTCTCCTCTGAGATGCCACATCACAGAAAATACTCATTAAATTCAGCGATGTACTTGGTGACGGACCGATCTCCCTGGCTGAGACTGCCACCTATCAATAAGTCTCTGACGGTATGTGACAGGAAGGTACTTTTGCCAGAGTTTGACCTTCATCTCACCCCATGTCTCAACCTAGGGCTCCTAAAGATCAAACAACAGGCTCTCTACATTCATCCAATAGGTCTGTGCCTGTCCTATCAGCTTCATGGTCGCGAATCGGACACTTCAACGGTTCATCATATCGAACCAATCAAAGTATCGGTCCATGCTGACCTCCCAATCAAAATAGACTTTCGTATCCAAGGACCCATCAAAAGTGGGAGGGTCCACAGGAATAGTCCTAAGGGTCTGCTCGTCCTCATCTAAATCATGATTCCACCGTGGGACATGACGGTCACGACAATCACCCCTATTCTCGTTATCTGACTCATGGTCCTCCACCTCGGGGACTCAACTACTCCTATCATCTACCCCTTGATCCCTTGGAGCAGCAGGTTGCTGAACCAACCCCTGTTGACCATGTGTGGGGTGCGCCTCAACTAGGTCTCTCACTAGGATGGTGACTCTCCCTACCAGACCATGAAAAGGCTGGTTTGACTCTTCGGCCTGATCCTTTAAGGCCTCCATTCTCTCTTCCAAGTGTGTGCCTAGGCCATCCACACGCGTACTCAAGTACTCAGCCCATCCACTCGCGTACTCAGCCCATCAATTTTTCCCATGAGAGTTCGAACATATCGACCATAGATGGCTCATTGAGACTATGGACTTGGGGATCTGCCATAGGTGGTGGTGGAGGTGAGTACTAGGTACCTCTACGAGTGGGCATGCAAATGACAAGGGGTTGGAATGCACCGACCGACGTGAAGTGATGCACCTAGACTTAACCAATATCCGGTACGTGGTGGAGGTAGAAACCTCATGCAAGGGACTACCTTCCAAATAGGCGTAACCTATCTTTCCAGTAACGTCTTTTGATATACCGTATAGAGGAATGTTGTAATATCCCAGACCCTTTCGGATCCTTATTTTTGGGTCTCGGATCTATTTTCTTGGAGCGTTCGGCTGTATCATGTCCAAAATTACGTACCTGAAGGGGCGAGCACTCTCCCGTGTACTCACATGGGTCTACGACTAGCCCATCCTACGAGCTATTCATTCCAGCGTCCTCCAGCCAGATCCCAAGGCAATTCGGGAAGAAAAAGGGGCAGAGAGGAGAGGCACGGCCAAGGTCGCTACACAGGTGAAGAGCAGTAGATAGAGAAAAGGGCAATTCATTCCTTGTGAAATGCAAATTACATGTGCCTGGAAGTATTTCCCTGCACCACAAAAGGTGGGACAGAATGAGAAGGGGCATGGCATTCAACCCAGCCCCCAGAAGATGTCCTCGAAAGGGAGAATCCCGACACAGGGAAAGCAGACCATTTCATCCAGTCAGTCCTCCTATCCTCAAAGCTGTTCTAGTTCTGCTCGGATCGAAGCCACCTCTACCTCGGTCATGCTCAACCGCTCCACTGCCTTGGCCTCCAATGCCTGCAGTGCCTCGAAGTCCCACTCGGCCATAGCAAGCCACTCTCTAAGCCATTCCATGTGGATTGCCAATGCCTGGGCCTCGGCGTGATAATGTTCCGTGTCGTCTCGATGCAGCGCTTCATCACCCAAGCGAGCTTCCAGGGCACGCGAATATTCTTCCTTCTCTAAGCGGAGTGAAGTAGCTTGGCTGGGGGCTTGCGTCACAAGAAAATCACTGCGGTTCACATACTTGAGCAACATCACCACCCTCCATGACCATTCTTCCAGTGGACAGTCCATCATCTGTAATGCCTCGGTCAGCTTCTCCGCAATAGCTCTTAGCCTTAGGTATGTGAGTCGCGGATCAGCAAGCACCATAGACCGTAGCACCATCAGGTTCTGCCTTACCGGGAAATCCGAGGTAGAAAAGCCTAGCGTAGGAGCAGCTGGAATGTCGAACTCCACTTTGGAGTCCACTGAGGCCCACAGTGCAGCGTCCACCGCACTCGAAGATGACAGCAGTCCCGAAATAGGAGTGAGAGCCGCTGCAGCTACAGTACTAAGCTCTCGCCCCATCCCCAACATTGCAGGAAGAGAAGGTGTTACGAAAGCACTATTACTCTCTCCCGGGAGGGGTGCCCGCATCCTTTTCGACCCCGCCTCTAAGGACGAGGGCTCTATTTCCATCGGCGTGCTTGACCCGTCCTCGGCAGGAAGCGCCTCTGGGCCCATTGTCTTTGGTGCCGCGGGCAGGACCTCTACAACGGTGCCTAAGGCCTCCTTGGCAGAAGATGATTTTGTAGGTTCTACCCCTGCCTCTGGTGTTGAAAGTAGAGTCCCCACTTGGGCGTTTGACCCATCCCCAGTAAGAAGTAGCTTGGTCCCCTCCGAGGTTAGTGCCAGAAGAGGAGCCTCCATGGGATCACCGGGTGTCCCTTCCGCAAGCGACGTCTCCCTCCCTTCGGTTGTCGACACCACAGCAGGGGTCTCTATCACAATGTTGTGAACCATGATGGCCACAGGTAGAGCTGTATCCCCCGCCGACGCCACAGTCGTAAGCGCCAAGGGTGAGGAAGTGTCAGTCGGAGTCGACCTCACGATTGCTTGAATGCGGGGAGAAAAAGATGCCAAGTGTCTCAACACGTCCCGCAAGGTCTGCGGATCCACTCAGAAACTGAAGCGGTCGGGTGATAAGACTGGCGGTATGGGCAACGTGCTTGCTAGGAAACTCAAGGCAGTTGGTGGCACGCCTTTGCCCAGCTTCAGCGTGGATATCAACGTCGCACTAGTCGCCGAATCGTAGGGCCCCCATGACTTCCTAACCGCTCATCGATGAGCCCGACCCGAGGTCTCTGGTGGTGCTGGAACTGCAGCAGTAGATGTCACCGCACCGCCCCCATCGGTCGGGACTGTCCTGATGGGCCCCTCTGATGCCCCTGTTCTCGGAGCCTACACAGGGCAAGGTAAAAGTCAGATGGGATATCACGAGAAGACCCACGAATGATTAGAAGGGAGCACGATTTCGTGCTTACATCCGACACCACCAAACTCAAAGATTTTGGCAAAAGCGATGGCATTCGGAGTGGCGCGAGGTCCTCCGGCCCTGCGGTTGGGATTTCGACTCGGGATGCCTCGACCCGGGAGTTGTCGCATTCCAACAGCTCATCCATTGTAGCCTCGATGGCATCGAGTGCGGCTTTGGCTGGTGACACGTCACCCTTCTTGGAGCTACCGGCCCAACGCGTCACCACTAGACTGGAAGTCTGGGACTTCCTCACCCTCGGACTGTGCCTCAAGTGTGACCTTGTGACTGGTGGAGATGACGGGGCAGTCTCTGAATTCCCTATCGTCACATCTCCCTCTGCGAGGAAGAAAAGAAAGTGGTGTTGTCAGGGCTCCAGAAGAAGAAAAAGGACGAGGCTGAAATGGTGCCGGGATCACCTCTCTCCACCTCTGCCCCTGGGGAGCGCACGACGCCAGTCTCCTCGCCAGGCGTGGGCTCGGATGTCTCCATCACGCTTATTTCGGGAATAATAATGGGGCTGAGCATCTCAGAATGTTCTGAAGTGGCAAGAGATAGCCGGTTAAATGGCTGCACCTCTGACAAGATGAATGGGCATGGAGAGTTATGACACTAAAGAAATCATCTAGTTGTTGCATGTACTTTTAACTGTACCTTTCATGGAGACGTGTACTATTATGGCTATTTCATTTACCTTTCATTCAGGCCTATATTGGTTACACATGCATGTAGGGTGTGACACAGTTGGATCATGGGGAAGTATAAGTGCTATGTGGTGTGGGTTGGTCATTACCCAAGTGTGTACTATACTTGGGATGAGTGTTACGCACAGCTGAATGGGTTCTCCGGTGTGAGATATAAGGGATTTACATCAATTGAAGACGCGAATGATGCATTCTGAGCCATTGCCACAACGAACTCTAGTTTTGTGACATACTCAAGGGGAGTGATGGCAAGTGGGAATGACATAAACCCCTATCTGAACAACCTACACCAGAGGGATACCCCTATTGTTATGCATCACCTATCTATCATTGTTATCCTTTTCATTATCATTCTCCTCCTTTTCATCATATTGATTGCCATCTTCATCACTCTCGTTCGTGCCTATTGAGTTTAATGTGTGAGTTAGTCTACGATATGATGAACGTGTATTTTCTCTTGCTTTGAATGGCTGAAGATGTCTATCTACCAGTATTTTCCTTAATTGTAGTGCATGTTGTCTCTCGTAATATAATAGTTGACATATCTCATACATGTGTATGACAAGATATTATGGATGCAAATAATTTAATATGTCAGCTAATGCGAGAGGGGGTTATAGTTTTACAAAACATGAGTAATCTTATAGTGGAAGAATTAGTAGATGTGATGGCTGAAGAAAATAACGATGTGCGTGTGCCCATACCTATGCATACATCTCACTACACAAGACATGTGTGGGTACACGACATATTAAGGGGTCATGAAAAATGATGTTACAACATGTTCAGGCTAAACCAAGCTACGTTCATTTGTTTGCGCGATGTCCTGATACGTAGGGAATTGATTAAAGACAGTCGATTTGTCAGTGCAACAGAGCAACTAGCGATGTTTTTATACGCTATGGGTCACGGTGTTGCGACGGGTGCCATGTGTGAGCATGTCCAACACTCATCGCAGATAATAAGTTATTATGTGAATCACGTTTGTAAGGGTATAGTTGAGCTTAGGTGAACATACCTTCAGCTCCCCACAATAATAGCAGAAGTGCATCCGTTCGTTCAGCATAATGACAAGTTTTATCCTTACTTTAAGGTAACTTATAATCTGCACCTCCTCATCTATTCGAGAATTTTGATGAGACATTCGAACAAATGAAGGATGCATTGGGTGCAATCGATGGCACGCACATCCCTGCCAATGTTCTAATATCAAAACACGCACGGTATCACAATCGTAAGCAACAAATTACTCAGAATGTCATGGTTGCTGTATCCTTTGATTTGCAGTTTCAATATCTAGCTACCGGTTGGGAAGGCTCAGTCGGTGATCAAAAGGTCTTGACTTGGGCCTTAGAAAAGGGGGGTTTCAGAGTTCTTCAAGGTGAGTTCTTATTGAACCTCAATTTCTATATGATAAATATACACCATCTCATTTAGCACCTATTACTTCGGATAAATATTATCTTGTCGATCTCGGGTATGCAAACACTGGTAGTTTTCTATGTCCTTACTGGGGAGAGCGTTATCACATATCTCAATATCAACGTCATGGTGGTAAGGGGTATCAAAATTTACGAGATAAGTTTAACCACCACCACGCGCAATTGAGAAATGTTGTGGAGCGCGCATTTGGGGTAGTAAAGATGTGGTTTCAAACATTGAAAGAGGGGAACATGTACCCAATCTGCACGTAAATACTAATTGTGATTGCATGTTGCGTCGTCCACAACTTCATACATCGGGAGTAAGGGGACGACTTCTACTTTCAACAAGCACTACTTGATGTTCAAGATGTAGGTGATGAGGATGTGGATCGCAACGTCCCTGTGGCATCTCGAGACATTACAGAAGGAGAGCATCATAGGGACACTATTGCTACACAACTCTGGCTACAAAATTGATCTTATTTACTATGCATCTTTGGTTCTTGGGAAATATTTTGTCCATGTACCCATATGCCATGAATTCTATTTTACTTGATTAGAGTAAGTGGATATATCTGCTTTCCTCTACGTGTCATCTGTTTTAATATCGTGTGGCAGGTGTTCTTTTAAAATAGCCCTTAGTAGGTCTCCTTGTTTGTTGCCCCCAGTGCATGCCTAAGTTGTCATGCGTGTGCATGTATGGGTGTCGTAAACGGCATAGCAATGCAACTCCACCACAATCATGTCACATGTGCTATTTGGGTCATTGCTCCGGATGAGGCGGCATCATGTGTGCACCGACTAAGGGTTGGGGCGATAAGGACTGGGTTTTATGATTTCAGGTTGGGGTCGGATGAGCACTTGTGACACCTACAACATGAAAAATGACTAGACATACCCCCAAAACCCATACTGAGCCCACCCCATTATTGAAGAATATTGAGTATTACGCAGCATTGGATTGTAGGGTGCCGAGCTCATTGACAACCATTTATGCATAGGTAAAATGCTGAATATTTATCTTTATAATTCTCTTCCAGGTAATTTCAGAATCTCGTACTAATAACCCTGATCTCACAGAGTCAGGAGTTACCAATCCGTCGACCAAGCATCAGGCAAAGCTAAAGCCTACAAGGAAAAGGGAAAAGCCTAGAACAAACCTAGATAGGTAAGGGACACTAACACGCACACGACTAGAGTGTCGTGCACGTAATCCTAAGCTGACCTCGGGTCAGGCCAAGAGAAGACTAACTCGGGAAGGTCACAACACGAAGTATGAGAAACACGGGAGTCACGCGTCATGTGACGGAAGCACCTCCTCACTAGAAGAATAGCCAGACGCGTCCACTGACATCTTACACTGCACCACTAGTATCTCGCTACGGATGCCAAGAATGGCGGAGACTGAGATACTCACTGAACGAAACCAAGAACTACAGTAACGAGTGACTAGTCAGGGTCACGCCCATCGGCGTTCGTCCAAACTCCCCTGTCCACGTGTGCACACACAAGCTCAATGCCTTGAGCCAGGCCTCTAGCTAGTTTTCTCCCCCCAGTAGGACGCTACTGCCAAGCAAGGGAGCCCACAGAAACTAGCCTAAAAACCGTCTGAGTCGGAAACTGCCCCGCCACCACTCCCAGGTGGGCTGACACTCAAGGTCATCGGGCTACGACTAGTGGAGGCTCACTAGACACAGAGACTCCGAAACAGGAGTGCTGAAGTACAAACATGCTAAGAATGCACTGTCATATGTACTACGAAGCATCAGACACAAAACACAAGGTAGCACACCAAACTGCCGCCAGACTCAGGACAAGGCAACTAGACCTGCTGACACAACGATCCTTGAGTCTCACGACTCGAGGTCAAGATCGTTGTACAAAGCATTAACAAGCTGCCAATCGGCCTAATCCTAAGTCAGAGAAAATGACACATCCGTAGAAGATGAATCACAGAGACCTGAGGTAACTCCAAGACCCTCAAAGTACTTGGACACGTAAACTGAGGTAAGACAACATCTCAAGGCATCTAGAACCATGTCTCGATCTAACCATAATAGTCGAGACACTCACAAGGTCACATATCAACCACTGGATCTCACTGGGTTGACCAGAACCCAAAGCAGTACGGAAGACCGCTCGATAGAAAGGCACTCCTGGCTACCTTCTAACATGGTCATAGCCCTCATAGGATATCAAGAGGCATCCATGGGACAATGGGTAAACCACAAGGTCAAGCCAAGACCATCAGAAGCTAAAACATCGATAAAACGACACTCCGGGGATAAGCAGTCGATCGCTTCCCCGCTAGGTAAGCCAAGCAGTCAACAGAAGAACAGCTCCTCCACACGGAAACCCAGACTCTGGCGGTTATAGGTAGGGCCGCGAGGAGATTGTAGTGGTCATAAAATAGACTGTGAGATTACTATAGCGGTCGCATAATAGGATGCTAGAGCTAGTCAACCCTCGAACTGACATACCCAGTCAAACCACCCAGTGGTCTATACTAGACGCGCTACACAGACTACGCGGTCTAAGAATGAACCGCCACACTAACCGCCTTAAGACATTGACCTAAGACGAACATACCGTAGCAGTCATAAAATGGGCCGTTACAACTGAGAGGCGGACAAAGGTTGGGCCGCCAAGGCCAACTGACTTAAAACCTTGACTAAGTCAAACACACTGTAGCGGCCTAAGAAAGGGCCGCTAGGGAAAATTGGCGGTCAGAACTAGAGCCGCCAACTCAAACCGACTTACACTAAAATCGAGAAACTATTGAGCTTGGCGGACCACCATAGGGCCGCCAGAGGCAAGAGGCAGTCTAAGTTTAGGCCACCAGACTAAACTGACCTGAAACTAACCGACACACTATGGAGTGTGGCGGTCTATTGTGGGGCCGCCAGAGACAAGAGACAGTCTCTGGAACGACCGCCAGCATGATACGGTGAGAAAACCATGGAAATGGCCGATCTCGGCCGTTCCATGCCCCAATCGTGTCTAAACGATGGGGAAACGGTCCTAATCGATGACAAACGCCTTTCACAGCCTGGAAGGGATCCATGCAACAACTAAATCGCAAGAAACGGGCGATTCCACTAAATCGACCCTAATTGGGTCACCGGTGTTCCCGGGCTCATACCGGCCCCAAATGACGACCAGTGGCAATGAAATTAGCGGATCTGGAACGCTAACATGCTGGGGTCACAATGATACTAACTAGACGGAAAATCGTCGCCGTTTTTCGGTGAACCCGATGCACACCCCTCGAGCATGTTTTTCTCAAAACTGAGCGAAACCCACTCGTTCGTGCACCATTCAGCGTGAAACTGTGAGGGAACGCAGAGGAGAAGTAGAGCATCCGTCTCCCTACCTCCACCGAAGATTTCGAGTGTCGAAGTAACTAAACCGCGTCGAAAATCACCAAACGAACAAATTGCATCGACTTTGAATCCACCGAGGGATCGCGCCGCGCCGCGCTCCATCCGCCACCCCATCAAGTTCTAGGTTCACTCTATCGTGTCCCTACCTCGGTCGTCTCGCCAACAGTGGGCGCCCCGCGTCGAGAGGAGCAGAGGGGAGAGAGAAACGAGGGAGAGAGAGTGAGAACGTGAGAATGAGGGAGGAGAGAGGGTCTTAAGTACATACAACAATTCTTACATAAAGAAACAAATTTAACTTGCAAACACAAATAACACAAAAAAATTATGAGAAAAAAAAATGAAATAAGAACCAATAAAGCAGACTCAATCAACCTATAACAAAAGCACCACAAATCACACCAAACATACAAAAATTTCTTAACCACAACCAAACAACAATTTCAAATGAAATATCGGAATCGAGAAAATTAAAGTCTTCTTTCTGTTGTGAGCAAGAATTAATGCTTCCCTTACTCTCTTGGCAATTTACAAAAGATGTAAGATGAACCGATTGCAACTTCTACACAGCTTCAAATGCCAGGTACCTCATTGCCGAGCAATCTTAAGCTCTAAAATCGTTGCTGTTTGGAAACCCTCCATCTTTATCAACCAGTCTCGCACCGCTGTCCCTCGGGCAACCAATCTGCCTGCATTCTTCCTGTCTATTCTGAGTGGACTCTCCATCCGGAACATCATCTCACACACCAACCTCTTAACCGGAGATTCACCTGCAATGCTACTATGCTTGCCCAACCCACAGACGATGGTAATCTCCACAGGAGCATCCTTCCCTTTGATTCCTTCGCTGAGTAGTCTAACCTTCAGCTCATCAGTCCACTGTAGCACAACCACCAATGCGGAGCTCAAGTGACAGCCATGGAGGTTCAGCTTCCCTTCCTCAGCAGACCATTGCAAAGTCTGCACCAACACGTCTGAGCTGACCAACTCCCGAACCAGCAAAGCTTCCACAGGCGCGCAGTCCCCCTCCTCGAGCCGCTCTACCAGTTCATCAAGGGAGAGGGGAACATCTTGAAGATTCCGAAGCATGGAGCAGAGCCTAGGACACGAATTTAGAACGGCATTATAGGTGCGGGTGGAGAAGGGGACCCCAGAAGCCCTCATCTTCCGAAGCCATTCCACCATCTCCGCCAGCTCCCCGCAATCACCGTAGCAAGAAACGACCATATTAGCACACACCGTATCTACTCCACATCCTGAGCCCGCCATGGCGTCCAACACCCTTCCCATCTCAGCGAACAATCCCAGCCTCCCGTAGGACTGCGCGACCACTCGGTACTGGAAAGCCGAGGGCCTGAAGCCCGCATTCCCCATCTCCTCCACCATGCCCTCCGCTTCCGCCGGCAACCCTAGAAAACAAAGCGCCCTGATCACCGATCCATAGGCCTCCTTGCCCAAATGGAGTGCCCGCAGGCGCGATTGGATCTCGAACACCTTCTCCTCGGATCCGTGCCGGGCGTAGGACTCGACGAGCTCGCAGTAGAACGCGGCAAGCTCCCGGGGCTTCAAGCTCGAAGCGGCCTCGGAAACCAGGGCTTCCGCTTCGGCGGAGCTCCCGAGCTTGTCCAACAGCGGGACCACGGCGGCAGCGAGCTTGGGGTTCCACCGGAACCAGGGGGCCCCGGCGACCCTCCTGTACAGTGGCACGGCAAGATGGTGGGACGGGGAGGAGGCGGCGGTAGAGGAAGAGAGGAGATAGGAGAGGGTGTGGAGGGCGGCGGCCTTGGATGAGGAGGCGAGGAACTTGCGGACGACGCGGTCCGCAGCCGTAGCGGGGTGCTCGGCGCCGGAGGCGGAGCGGAGGGAAGAGAAGAGGCGCTCTGCGTGCTTCCTGCCGGCCCTGCCGCAGGCACAGCGGCTGCTGCAGTTGGCCGCAGAAGAGGAGGGGTGAGGGGCGTAGGTGCGGAATGCCGCCGCCGCCGCCATTATCGCCACGGGCACATCTGCTGCTGGACGGAGGTGGGGGAGGAGGAGCTGATCCTTATTGCAGCTGGCTTCAGGTCGTCATTGGCTCGCTCACAGAGGGTTGGCGTCGATTCCTTCCTCTTGACGTCAGTCCAACGAGTCTCTGCCAATGACAATCGAGCGTTATTTTATGTGCTGTTTGCATTATAATGCATGGAGTGGGAAGTATTCATTGAAGAGGAATGGTTAGTGCATGGAGTGGCAGGATAGTTTGTTAACACAGTTGAAGAGGAAATGCATTGTGAATGCACATGACACGGCCACAATTAGATCTCTTATTATTTTTTTGGAAGCATAAGCGAACAGATTTCGTTCATGACAAATGATTATACGATACATGGACACACAGAACACAGAGACGAATAACAGCGGTCATACCGGGCCCAAATAGATGATAGTCTAACATAGAGAAAAAAGGCAAAAGGAAAATGACAGAGATAACAGACACCAGACATGACTGTGGAATCTTCGGGATGCCGAGGAAGAGGCAGCCGTTTTCGTCGGCGACGGAGCTTGTCCTCGCGGAGCGCTTGGCTTCCGAACTGCTCTGAACGAAGGCGGTGTGAAAGGGGTACTCGGGAGGCCAACATCTCAAGGGATGCACGGGGGTAATGCGCAGATTCTCTGAGTCCCGTTGGGATCGAGGGTGAGGAATCGACGCTGAGGCCGCGGGACTGATCCTTGCTTCGGCGGATGCTCCAAAGATCCCCAAAACGTCAAAGAGAGAGAACTGGCCGGGGGCTTCTTGAAAATTCATGCTATTCGGACCAGGTTATCAGCCGGAGTGGAGCTTCACCTGCGTTGACCCCGCTGGGTCCCAGTGGGGTCGCGCGACCCAGCACGGGGGGCGCGCAGACCCGATGGGTCCCCGGGGCGGCCGCGCGGCCCCTCTCCTCTGTGCTTCAGACCCCGAGGGGTCATTTGACCTTCCTGGACGCCGCTTGACCCCTTTGGACGCCGTTTCACCCTCTTTTGTCGTCCTGGGTTGGAGAGGAGCCGTGGTGGAGCTTTATATCCCGTGGAGATTGCTCCTTTGCCGCGTGACAACGTCGCGTCTGTGGAAAGAGCATTGTTTGTTCGTCTGGTCGTTCGTCGCCGCGTAGGGAGGAACTCCTGCGCCCGTCCGTGCCGTGTGATACACTTGCTCGGCTACTCTGACCGGTATACGCATGCATCTTCCTCATTAATCTTCTTGCCGGGACGTCGACCATAATAATATTGTCGGGTCAATAGACCCTGAATTACGGAGATACTCCGTAGTCCGACGGTGTCGACGATACGTCGTTCTTCTCGTCGAACCTTGCATAGCAACAATTCCTCAAATTAACTTGAGACAAATTTCGGGTGCAACATACCCGCACAAGTTCGCGAGAAACTTCAGCTACGACCAGGGGATCTCGCCGAACCGGGAGTTTCCTTTGACGAGCCGACAGTATAGAGGCCGGGACACCCACTTGCTGGCTACAGCGTGGTGGGATTTCTATTGCCGCCGGGAGCAGGAGCGACTGCCGATGCCGGGACTGGGGCGCTGAGGACGGTTCGACGTCCAGTACGCCAAGTGGTGGTTCGAGCACAACCACTTGCACCGACAGAGGGCCTCAGCGATCAGGAAGGCTGAGGAAGGTCATCTTTTGAGGGAGGATGTGCCTCCCATCCCACTGGACGACGGGTACTTGAGGACTCGTGTTGCCCGGGTCCACCGGGAAGTGGAGCTGATAGCACAGCAGTGGCCCCGGGGCGGCCGGGGTTCGTTGTCTGCGGGTTGGGGCAGCAATGGGGCACTGAAGCCCCCGAGGCAGGTGCAGGCAGTGGTTGCGGCAACTGGAGCAGGGGCATCCTGACCGAGGGCGTTGAAGACTTGGTGGGTCCAATTCTCAACTGATTGCGGCTTCAGGAAGAAGGGCTCGCTAGACCGGGACCCTGAGTGGAGCTTTGCTGATACAACGGCCGATGACTGGAGGCGACACATCGGCCACGTGATCGGATCGGCCGGGCCCTTAGAGTTTGTGTCCCATATTAAGTGTGCCCACACTCTGAGGGACGTTCGGGAGGCGGTTGCGAAGGCTGCCCGAGTGTTGGGGCTGAGGCCGGAGTAGCTGGTTCCTCCTACCGTTGACCCCTTTTGGGGCCTGAGGTAAGATCCTTTCCTTAGCATGTTGTCTCAGCTTCATTACTTTCCAGGGTATGTGACTGAGGTGTTGTGTATTGTTGTGCTTGTTGACAGGCTCTGTGGCGGAGGGTGATCACCCTTCCATGGAGACATCCTTAGGGAGCGGAGACGAGGGCCTGCAGCCTAGACGAAAGCGCCCTCGAGTGGATGCTGTGGCAGCTGGGGTCAGCGAGTCCTCTAGGGGACTCGAGGCTGGGGAGTAGGTCGAGGCAGAGCTGGCTTTAAGTAAGCATCGTATTCACCTCTTTGCTTCATGATGGTTTAACCATGAAGACTGACTAACCCTGTCT
Organism: Amorphophallus titanum; assembly: GCA_024336825.1. NCBI lineage: Eukaryota > Viridiplantae > Streptophyta > Magnoliopsida > Alismatales > Araceae > Amorphophallus > Amorphophallus titanum. Next base: position 56,295,569 of record JANBPO010009603.1, on the reverse strand, counting down.
TGCTGGATTTGTTTTTTGTAGCCCCACTGGAGATTGGCCTAGAGGCGACCTTTTCGCCCCCCAGGAGATCGACCCTCTACCCGATGACGGGGTCGAGTACGAGATAGATCTAGAGGGGTTCCTCCGTGTGATGGACGAGATTGCCCCCAACATCGAGACATTCCCCGACTTTGAGTCGTGGAAAGCTTTAGAAGAGGCCCATTCAGGTAAGGGCTCTGACAGTGGATATATGCTGGCTGTGACTTTCCCTGATCCTAGTCACTGACATAGCCATTTGTACTATGTAGGGGTAGCAGAGGTGTCGGGGGTCGAAGCCCCTCCTGGGGCATAGGGTGGAGCACCCAGACAGGTGGGAGAGCCAGCACCAGTAGTGGTCTGAGACAGCTCAGGTAAGCGTCGAATTGCTATGAAGGGAATCACCCTATCTTTGTTGTGCTTTTGACGGGCTAGAATTGTTGACTGGGTTTGTGTTTTTTATTTGCCAGGTGAGGATGCAGCTGCCACTCTGGAGATGATCCAGGAGTTGGCCAGCGCTGGCCAGTCAGTGGCTCTCCCGTCCTTTGAGGGTGAGTCTGAGTAGGTGGCCCCCTCACCTCCGTCTGTAGCTAGGGATGCACTGAGCGTGCTACCATAGTTACTGGCAGGGATGCCTCTCCCACCTTTACCCACTGTAGAGTCAGCTTGCACTGTGGGACTGGTCGGGTCCTCTTGTGTGGGACCCTCAGGTACGCGACTGAGTACTTAGCCATTTATGGTGGGGTTTTCTGGTTTGCCCATTAATGCTAAGCTCCTTTTGGTATTGGTTGTAGGTACTTCTTCCCCTCTGGAGGAGGGTGAGCTTCCCCGTGACATAATCAGGGGAGCAGGGGACGAGCCTACTGTCACGGCTTTGACTGAGAGCTACAAGGAGCTCTACCAGCAAGGGACCAGCCCTCACATCCTCCACTCGGCATCGCCGAGTTACCCACGGGATTGGGGTGAGTGCCGGGTGAGTTGGCCGTCGATTTCAGCCCGTTTGAGTTGCGAATTGTGCTTGCAAGTTAGGTCCAAGGTCGTGTCACATCAGTACTACCTTATGTTCTGTAGTACGTGTGACAGGTGAGTGCTTACCCTATCCGTACTTTTCTATTTTGAGTCTCTGTGTCTAGTGAGCCTCCACTAGTCATAGCCTGACGACACTTCAGCGTGTTGGCCCACCTGGGAGTGGTGGCGGGGTGAGTTCCCGAGAGATGATTTTTAGGCTAGTTTCTGTGGGCCCCCTTGCTTTGCAGTAGCATCCTACTAGGGGGGAAAATTATCTAGAGGCCTAGCTCAAGGAATTGGGCTTGCGTGTGCACACGTTGTCAGGGGCGTTTGGACTAGCACCGACGGACGTAACGCTGACTAGTCACTCGTTACTGTTGTTCCTTGTACTTGGTACCGTGTCTTAGTCACCATGTTCGAGGCGAGTGGGAGACGCTTGAGGCATAGTGTGACGCATCTGGCTTTGCTTCTAGTGAGGAGGTACTTCTATCACATGACACGTGACTGGTGATTTTGTGACCGGTTCTCCGTCATTGTTGACGTAGTGCTTCAGGTAGTCTGTGTCTGGCTTCACCTATAGTCGGTGTAGCGTACACGATGTTGAGGTCGTGTGTATGCCGGTGTTTGGGTAGTATGTTCCCCACCTCTGAGAGGTCGTGATGTGGAGCTTATATGTCTGTTGTCACAGGACGTGTTTGTAGGCGCCGGAAGGGTGCGCGGTTCGTCCGATGCCACGATGGCCTCCCTCCGAACTTGTGCTGTTGCTACCTACATTGCAGAGGTTAGAGATGAAGAAATGATGTGATCACCATAGACCTATACCTGGGCCTCACAGGAGTAGGGATGATCGTGAATGCCTTATGAGCGAGAAATGGTGGGTTCTTCTATCCTCACTCTCGGTCGGCCAAGAACAAGGAGCCCTGCGAGTCGATGATGAAGTTCCTGTAAATTAACCAGCAAATAGAAAGACCATTAGACTAAGAAAGTGTAGTAAATTCTCATAGAAGTCAAGAAAACATACAAATGGTGGTGATCGTACCGGGGAGGGGGGCGAGCAGGGGGATGGCCGAGACTTTCGACCATCTGCCTTCCCTATGTTTTGGGATTGGAAAATTCTCTTTAAAATAGGGAGCTAGGAAGATCTAATATGCATGCAATGCAGTAAAGCAAATGAAAGTGTAGCAAGACAAGGAACAGGGGAAGAAAGGACGGGTTTGCCCGTCAACAACAGAGGGCGGCCAACTTGGTGGCCGCTCAAGGGTGGTGGGCGGCCATGTCGACGGCTGCCCCCCCTGCAACTTGGAATCATCCGCGGTGGAGCTCTCCAACATCGTGTTCTGCTACTAGGGGGAAGATCAGGGAAGGTGCTCTCATTCTTACAGGTCTCTCTCTGAGCTCCCAGGAACTAGCCTCCTCCCGTCCTCCAGAGAATGTCCAACTCTCCCCTCACGAACTGTCCCACCTCCCAAGTGTTCAACTCCGAAAAGTCCCCCCTCTCCAAGATGGTTTAGGAATGGCTTTTATATGTGGGGTCAATCTCCCTCCAAAAATATTTGAAAATGGAGTGCGTGTGAGGCTACGTGGGTCTCGAACCTCCCGGAGTGGGAGCAGTTCCGGAGGACAGGCTTGGAGTGGGCAGATCGTGGGGTTGACTGGTAGTTATCAGGAGGCGGGCAAGGTTCTGGCCGTCCAAGGAGCTGGGCGGCCAGATTGATAGCCTTCTTGAGAGTGAGGGTGGCCAACAGTCTGGCCACCTAGGATGGTGGGCGGCCAACTATTTGGCCACTTAGGGGGTTGGGTAGCCAGCTCTCTGGCCGCCCTGGAATGGGCTGGGTGGCCAGCACCTTGGCCGCCTAGGGATCAGGGCAGAGAATTTGTCTAGAGCCTCAAAAAAAATGCCTCGAGGGCTCACGCCCTGGAACGCCCAACCTTACGGGCAAGGGGGCGCTGCCCCCCTACAACCCCCTGCCAACTTACCGCGAAGTTGGATCCACGAAGGGATAGGGTAGAGCCTACCTAAACATGGCTAAGGCCCCACACACTCAATCAACCAAGGAAAAGAGTCACTTTCATGATGGCTAGACAAGGTCTGTGGGATGTCCAAAATTAGGCATCTATAGTTATAGCTTAATGATTTCCATTCCTTTTTACCTAGACGAATCTAGTAAATGTCTAGACATAACTTGGGATCATGGATCCACCAAATCAATGCCAATGCATCATAAGGGCCTGGTCTGGTCCTGGGAGGAGCACCCGAAAAGTACTAGTGCCCGGGAGAGTTGTAATGACATGGTGAGACATTGCACCGAGTGCATGACTAGCGCGATGTCTATGACATTTCATTCATTTGAATCAATTCATTATTTTTCTCTACGATACAAGTTAATGAATTCCTATATGGAATTAATTACATAACTTGCTTGCTACATGCTTGATCGGCCAATTCCCAGATGTGATCTAGGATGTTGACCAGCCCCACATGGGCCCCTAGGGCTTAGGTGGTCCAATGGGAAAGGATTGAGGGCCCCCTTGCTAGACCTACTGATATTTTATACAAAAATCCCAAGGATCCTAGGAAATGACACATTGGCTTATAAAGCCTTAACATACTTTTTCAAGGATATATAAATAAACTAAAGGATACAAATACAAAAATATAAAAGTTAGTGCCTGGTGTTGATTCCCATCACAGGGCCATCGTAGAGCTGGTGTCCTCCTCGCGCCGCCGTCGGTGACGCTCCTCCTCCTCATTCCTCCGGCGACCAGAGGAACCCGTGAAGTAGCTGCGGAAGGAGCCATGGGTGCTACCGCTTAGTGCCGCTCTGCTCCGCTCCCGGCTCATCTCCTGGAACACCCGCAGCTCCGCACGCAGCCCTGACACCTCTATCAGAGCACGCTCATGCTCCGCTCGGACCCAGACTAGCTCCTCAGCACTGGTCAAAGTCGCTCAAGCTCTGCGCGAAGGAGCACCGTCTCGACCACGTCCGTCGGTCGGCTCCGTGATAGCTCCTCCCGGAGGCGGGCTGTCTCCTCTTGAGCCACCGTACGCCTCTGCTCCAACTCCCCCCTCAGTCGGGTCAGATCAGTTGTCTGCATACATGCATCATGGTCAGTCAAATTGCATTTCAATAGGGAAAGTGTAGTGGTTACTTGCCCTCTCGGGGAGCGCTGTCTCGGCTGCCTCAGGTCGTGTCACCATCTGTGAGAACTCTGCCTCCCGCTCGACACGGTCGGCAGGTGTCTGGGTGGAAGAAGACAGAGCATCGGTCCCCTATCGCTCAGCTCCCTCGGCTCGCTGCATTTTAGAAACTCCAAGGTCAGTCATTTAATAAGCATAATTATAATCAAATGCATAATTAAGTTTAAGGGTTAAGGAGACTCACCAGACGGGCTAGTGCTTGTTGGGCCTCGTCCTACTGTCGGATGGTCGAGTGGAGGAGCCCCTGTATCTCTGCGATCCTACCCTATGGGTCCATCTGTATGTAGGAAGTCTAAGGGTCAGTGAACAATCATATAGAAAGCATAAGCATAATTAAAGAGTGCTAGGGTTAGAAGTTGTACTGGTCAATGGGCATCTCGGAACACCTAGTCCCAGTAGTGCCGGGAGTACGTTGTGTAGTACTCCTCCTCGCTCTCTGCCCAGGCAGACATGACCCACCCGAGCGCGGTATAGTTGGCGATTTGCTCCGCCACCTGCACCGTCCAGTCAAGCACTGTCACCAGCCCGCGGGGGTGTCGCCCGATGCGCTCCCCCAGCTTCTCAGGTGTTGGGACCTCAACCGCTGGTTCGAGGACGCCAATCATCCTCATCACTAGTCGGAAGTAGAGTGGCTCCACTACATTGAGGCAGTGAAGCCACACATCGCTCCCCGAGAAGGCGAGGGCTCCCACTACCCAGGGCTGGCCGTCGTGCCCCTTGCCCTCGTTGGGTGTCCACCGAACCTGTCAGAATAAGAGAGTCACATTAGCATCATAAGCATATAAATTGCATTTAATTAAAGAGTCTGAGTTTAGAATCTTACCGAGGTGTAAGGTAGAGTGTCTAGGTCATCCTGGATCCCTCGGACCTGTCTCTGAAGGGCTCCAGTCTCTCGCGGGGCTGTCCACCGTCTGGCAATCGACAGCAGCTCGGGGTGGGTCTCCTCGCCTCTCCCTAGCCCGCGCAGTCACACGTAGGCCCACACCTGCATCACATTTCACCAAACATCAACATATAACAGCATATAGGAAGCATAAAGGAAATTGCATAACCAGTTTAAGGGTAGAGTCGTTCCTGGAGTAGAGGTGAGAAGCCGCCAAGCATCGTGCACTGGCTAGTGGAGCTAAGGGTGTCAAAAAGGAAAGCGAGAACCGCCGCTCCCCACGCGTAGTCGCCTACATGACCCACGTTCTCAAGCAGCGATAGGAAGCGACAGCTGATCATGTCCACTCTCGTCGTGAATAGGAGTCATCTAAAGAGCAGCATCAGGAACCTCCGCAAAACTCGGTCTGCCTCTGGTCCCGGCTCTGCCGCTACCCTCGGTCGGGCTCGGTCCACGAGCCTTTGAAGATGCTACTCAGGCAACTTGCCAATCGCTATCCTAGCTCCCCTCAGCCCCAGGCTATCCTGAAGTGTTGCCCGCATCAATGTCATGGACTGGCGCTCCGGGTGCAACAGCTCCAGTCCGAGAAGCTCTCGAGCCATCTCCCGGTAGTTGGGATAAGTCCTCCCGCTAACCGGGGACCCATGCACGCGCAGGCCCATGATGCGCACTACATCCTCTAACATGGGGACCATGTGGCCCCATGGGAATAGGAACGTGTGGCTCACTGGGTCCTAGCGGTAGTGCAGAGCATAGAGTAGCGACATGTCAAGCTGACTGACCTCAATGCTCAGGAACTCGACGAATCCCATCACCACTAGTCTCTCCCGCTGGAAGTCAGGTAGTGTGAGGTACACTGCCTAGACCTGCAGCCAGGAGATCCGAGTCCTACGCTTCCCCTACATACATTTTAGGATAATTGCATTGGTTATTCATTTTTCATGCAGTTGCGCTTTCCAGCATTGCTTGCCAACCTTTATCATGAAGATTGTATGAAGTCCATTGCTGGTAACTTCAGTCCGGTGCTGAGGATTCATGAAAAAACTATTGCAATGACAGATACAGCGAAGGCTTTGGCATGTGTTGAGTTGGATCTTTCTGCCCCTTGGAAGGAAAGATTGTGGATAGATTTGGATGGGGAAGGATTTTGGCAGCCAGTGAATTATCACAGGTTCCCAAATCTATGTTCACTATGTCACAAGCTTGGACACATGGAAGCCGAATGTAAAAAGAAGTTGAGCAATTCTGGTAACCATCAGCCTCAGAATGAAGTTGGAAATGTGCCTGTCAGGAAGGTGCTTTTGCCCAGGGCAGTAGGATCACGAGGTGTTCGACAGGTAGCCTCAATGTCTAACAGGTTTAATGCTCTACAAGGAAATGATAATTTGGAGCAAGATGAGACAAAGGTTCTAAAGGGAGATAATAAAATTTTTGACGAGGGCATGTTGAATGCCCCAACCTTAGCAGTTAGTACCAAGGACACTCCTGTACAACAAGGTGTGGTATTAGAGAAATTTGATAATGCCAATCACCCCTCCACTTCCAATCAGACTGGATTTTTAGAGCTCCCTTCATCCCAAAAATTGATGGGCAAGGCCACCTCCAAGGAGAAAAATGGTGACAAGGAAATCAAGACAATTACAGGTGACAACTCTGCTGATAGTGAAGCTCCTTTGAAGGATCATGTTGTTAATATGGCAGTCACACCTTCACACTCGGAGAATGCAGAAGAGGAAGGCATAGACTATGTTAAAACCTCAACTATCAGTTGTGCTGATGGTAGGAAATTTGCTATGGGATATGGGGATAGCCTTCAGTTTGAGAATGCTATTGACACTAGTGATATAGTCCAGGTGAATAGAGTTCTTTCTTCTCTTAAAAATTATACTGAAGGCCTGTCAGTGGCTGACCAATCAAATGCGAAGAATATATTTATGTAGGAGGTTACTGTGGGGAATGATCATGAGGCAGTGGAGTGCCTCGAAGGTGGGACCAAAATTCTGGGAAAAACTTTAAAGCAACCCCTGACAAGGGCTAAAGCTAAGCATTTAGCTGGTGGTCAACAATCATGCTCTCATTCCCAATGGTCGGTTCCATATGGATATGGAACATCAGAGGCATTGGGAATGCAAAGGCTATGTGTAGCATTAAAAGTCATATTAGAAAAAATGAAGCTCAAATGGTCTGTATTATTGAACCCAAGATTGGTGCTGACAGATTGGACAATGTTAGACAAAAGCTTAAATTCGATTGTGCATGTGTGAACCAAGAGGAGAATTCCAAAATCTGGCTGCTTTGGCAATGTCCTGTGTCAGTTGTGGTTGTGCAATGTCATGCCCAATTCATCACTGTTAAAATTCAAAATGGAGGTTGTGTGAAGTTTTTTGCAACTTTTGTTTATGCCTCTTGTAATGTAGCTGTTAGAAGAGAGCTGTTTGAAGATCTCATCCAGTTTGGAGGTTCAATAAATCAACCTTGGTTAGTGGGTGGAGATTTCAATGTAATCATGTCACCAGAGGAAAAGAAGGGGGGTACTATGGGATTTATCAATTCCATGATAGATTTCCAGGGATTTGGTGCTGTGGTAGGGTTAATGGATGCTGGATATGTAGGCAATCCATTCACATGGTCTAATAACCAAATTGGGGCGAATAATATAAGGGCCAGGCTAGACAGAGTGTTACTTAATGACTGCCGGGTTGAGAAAGCCCATGTGCTAACAGTAAAACACTTGTTGAGAGAACCTTCAGACCACTCTCCGTTACTCCTATACAATTAAGGTCTGGTCCTAGTAGATTTGTTTTCCAAAATATGTGGCTTGAGGATGATGATTTCAAAATTATGGTGAGGCAAGCATGGGGTGCTGTTCCATCGAATAACCACAATGCCTTATGCACTCTTCAGCACAAGCTAAAAGCCATTAAACCTGTGATTAAACAGTGGAACAAGGAACACTTTGGCAATATTTTTGAAAAGAAAGCAATAGCTGAGGAGGAGGTTTTACTAGCAGAATCAGTTTTTGATGTAGACCCTAATGAGGACAATAGAGTATCTTTACAAGCTGCTCAAGCTAACCTCAAGAGATGTCTCCACCTGGAGGAAATATTCTGGGGTCAGAAAGCTAGAACAAATTGGTTACAGTTGGGGGATCGCAACACTAAGTTTTATCATTTGCATGTGAAGCAAAGGAGAGCAAGAATGACAATACACAGAATAAAACTTGATAGTGGAGAATGGTGTGAGGATGAAGCTGTGTTAAAGGCCAAAGCGGTGGAATTTTTTGAACATCAGTTCACAACTTCTGAGCCCCAAATCAAGCCTCAAGTACTGGAGCACATCCCATGCCTGATTTCAGAAGAGGAAAATAAAGCTCTGACTGGTGTTCCTGATGAGGAGGAGATTAAATCAGCTATTCATTCCTTGTCCCCTGACAGTGCCCCTGGGCCTGATGGCTACACAGGGAGGTTTTTTACTTCTTGCTGGGATATCATTTCAGATGATGTCATCCAAGCTGTCCAGGGTTTTTTCAGAGGCATACCATTACCGACAGGTACTACCTCCTCCCTGATTGCTATGAGTCCAAAAGTGATTTCTCCAAGCTCCTTTGCAGAGTTGAGGCCAATTAGTCTTTGCAACTTCACATACAAAATTATCTCCAGAATTATAAGCAACATGATGGTAGATATCCTTCCAAATATTATTTCTGAAAATCAAGTAGCTTTTGTTAAAGGGAGGAATATAGTGGACACTATATCACTAGCTGCCGAAATGATGAAAGAATTGGGAAGGAAAACCAGAGGTATCATTCTTAAATTAGATATGGCTAAAGCTTATGACAGAATTGAGTGGGATTTCTTGATAGCAGTTATGGAAGCCTTTGGGTTCTCTAAAAGATTTTGCTCCTTGATTTCTATGATGCCTAGCAATTGTTGGTTTTCTATCTTATTTAATGGATCCCCCACTAGATTCTTCAAATCCTCTAGAGGAGTTAGACAAGGTGAGCCTCTGGCACCGGCCCTCTTTATAATCGCTGAAGAAGCTTTAAGTAGGGGGATATTCAGGCTATTCACCTATGGGCAGGTTCAGCACTATCAGGTGCCTCGAGGCTGTCAGCAGATCACTCATTTATTATATGTTGATGACACACTGGTGTTCTTAAATGGTATGGCTAAAAACATCAAAAGGCTATTGAACTTCATTAAGGAGTATGAAGAATCTTCTGGACAGAAAGTGAACAATAGTAAAAGCAGCTTCATTGTGTCACATAAAGCAGCTCCTACAGTGATTAAAAGAATAGCTGATAACACTGGGTTCCAACATAAAATGGGCCTTCAATCATATCTTGGTGTCCCACTATTTGAAGGAAGGAAAAGAGTCTCACACTATAAATACCTGCTAGATAAAATATGTATCAGGTTAGACAGCTGGCAATCCAAGAATCTGTCCCAAGCAGAAAGAAGGTGCCTTATTAATTCGGTGCTTCAATCCATCCCCATATATACTGCCAGTGCTTCATGCCTTCCAACAACAATTATTGGCCCCATCAACAGGATTTGTGCAAACTTCTTTTGGAGTGGCAATGATGGCCCAAAGCGCCACTGGGTCTCTTGGTCTAACATTACTAGACCTATTGAGGATGGTGGTCTTGGTATAAAAAGTCTTCACCACATCCAAGTCACCATGGTGGCAAAACAGTTATGGAGAATTTCAAATGGCAACTCTCTGTGGTCTCAATATGCAACCTCGAGATATATTAAAGGTCACTTGAGCACTATTGTGAAGCCATTTCCTGCTGGTGTTCGGAAAGATGTATAGTTTGGCTAAGCAAACTGTGCTGTCTAATACTCGGTGGATCCCCATGGATGGTAACACTGTTGATGTGTTGAAGGATAATTGGTGTGGAACTGTGCTGGCCCCTCATATTAATATCTCAAAGGTTACTCTAAGGGAAGCAATTTTAAACCCAAACCATTTGGTTTGGTCTCATATCCCTTTCAATTTGGCACAAAAAATTGGAACTATACAGTTGGAAGGGAAGTCGGATAGGTGTGTCTAGGCTCCTAACACTGATGGATCTTTTACTAGTAAATCTACATACAATGCTGTTAGACAACAAGGCAAGCGAAGACAGCCTCTTAAGAAGATATGGGGAGCAAATATCCCTCCAAGGATTTCCATGTTCTGCTGGAGGATTCTACATATTACAGTCCCAGTTGACTGCATGGTGAAGAATAGTGGTATCAGCCTCCCCTCTAAATGCATCTGTTGTAAGTCCAATAATCAGGAAGAAACCATGAACCATTTATTTCTGGAAAGCCAACTTGCTAAACCACTGTGGAGGTTTTTCAGGACTCTCTTTGATTCCCGCTGCAGAGGTGCAAATTCTGTTATTGGCTTTTGCTGGGATGTTATTTGTACAGCTGATAATAAATCTCCATATGGCTTTGTAGCCATCTTCATCACGATGCACATTCTATGGGAGATTTGGAAGGCTCGGTGCAAGCTTAAATATGAAGACAAGGGTCCATCTACTAGAGTCATACAGCAGCAAATCATGAGGCAAGTGGAGTTTGCCATGAACACGGCCACTTTTAGCAGGGCTCCTTCAGCTAGAGAAAGAACAGTGATGGAATAGTACAATTTTTCTTTCAGCTTTATAGAGAAGCCTCCAAAAATTATCAAATGGTTCTGTCCTAGTACAGGTGTTGCTCTAAATGTTGATGGGGCTGCAAAAGGAAATCCTAGGCATGCTGGTGGAGGAGGATGCATCAGGGGGAGTAGAGGTGAATTTATTTTTGGTTTTTCTTATTACTATGGTGTGGGAAGCAATATGGTGGCTGAGGCAAGAGCATTCCTAGATGGCCTTAGAATTCTGGTCAAGAGTGGGCTTCTTGTAGCCGTGATATATTCTGACTCCAAGACCCTTATCTCATTGATTCAATCCAGTGATAAGCCTCCATGGATGATTTGTAAATGGTGGGACGAAATAAAAGATACCATTACAAGGAATAGATGGAATATTCAGCACATATATAGAGAGGGAAATTTGGTTGCGGATGTGCTAGCATCTTTAGCATGCTTCAACAGAATCAATAAGGATTATAGATGCTGGAAAGACCTCCCAAGCAGAGCTCGTGGATGTTCCACAGTGGATGTAGCTGGTCTTCCTAGTTGGAGGAGATGAGACACTTATAGATCATTGTTTCTCTCTTTTTCTTCTCTTTGGTTCATACTCAGGGGTATGCCCCGTGGTATATAATTGTAATTGATTTCGTCAACGTCAATAAAATTAGGGCCGGATGCTATTGGTGGAATTAGCACAATTCGTGCATTCCCCAATATGTATCCTTTGGTCTCGTTTATATAAAAAAAATTATAATATGAAGTTGAAGTTCAAGAGAATGGAGGATGAGTATGAAGAGGGCTTCATTGCGAAAAGAGGGGCAGATCTATTCACCCCTCCCCTCTAGATCCGCCATCCACTACTCAACACACCTGGCTGCCCCCTTCAGCGGCATGCCTATCTGGTGCCTCCAGCGACACACCCGTCCGAAGCTCCCAGCGGCACGGCCTTACGTCTCTTCAGTGGCACACATGTCCATCCTATCAGCGACACGCTCTGGCGGCCTTCCAGCAGCACACTCCAAGCCCTTCCTTGCCCGGTGCATCAGGCAAGGGAAATGTGACGCCCACGCCCTAAGGACCCTTGGCGCGCAATGGAACGGCTGACGTGTCGACGGGAGATGGGGGCACGCAGGCTATTCCCCCTGCCACCAAGGACGGGAAAGTCAAATCCCCTTCAATGCCCTCACGTTCCTGCCATTGACGGCCCACCTTCGGACCCTCCCGCTGGGAGAGAGAAAGAAGGAGGGACGGCCCCCCTCCTTGAGTCATCGTCTCATGTTGGTAAAATTACTAAGAGACCAAATGGACCTCGTTGGCCCCGTCACCCTGGCGGCACCAACAGGTAGACATCCTGCCTGAGCCTTTCGCTTGGGTCAGGGGACTAAACCCTTCCTTGCGTAGGCACTGTCCCGGTGTCGACGAACACCTTAAGAGACCATAAGACCAAATGAACCTCGTTGGCCCTGTCACCCTGGCGGCACCAACAGGTAGACACCCTGCCCGAGCCTTTCGCTTGGGTCAGGGGACTAAATCCTTCCTTGCGTAGGCACTGTCCCGGTGCCGACAAACACCTCAAGAGACCAAGAGACCAAATGGACCTCGTTGGCCCCGTCACCCTGGCGGCACCAACAGGTAGACACCCTGCCCGAGCCTTTCGCTTGGGTCAGGGGACTAAACCCTTCCTTGCATAGGCACTGTCTCGGTGCCAACGAACACCTCAAATTACCAAGAGACCAAATGGACCTTGTTGGCCCCATCACCCTGGCAGCACCAATAGGTAGACATCTTGCCTGAGCCTTTCGCTTGGGTCAGGGGACTAAACCCTTCCTTGCGTAGGCACTGTCCCGATGCCGACGAACACCTCAGGAGACCATGAGACCAAATGGACCTCATTGGCCCTGTCACCCTGGCGGCACCAACAGGTAGACACCCTGCCCGAGCCTTTCGCTTGGGTCAGGGGACTAAACCCTTCCTTGGGTAGGCATTGTCCCGGTGCCGACGAACACCTCAAGAGACCAAGAGACCAAATGGATCTCGTTGGCCCCGTCACCCTGGCAGCACCAACAGGTAAACACCCCTGCCTGAGCCTTTCGCTTGGGTCAGGGGACTAAACCCTTCCTTGCGTAGGCACTGTTCCGGTGCCGACGAACACCTCAAGAGACCAAGAGACCAAATGGACCTCGTTGGCCCCGTCACCCTGGCGGCACCAACAGGTAAACACCCTGCCCGAGCTTTTTGATTGGGTCAGGGGGCTAAGCTCTTCCTTACATAGGCACTATCCCGGTGCTGACGAACACCTCAAGAGACCAAGAGACCAAATGGACCTCGTTGGCCCTGTCACCCTGGCGGCACCGGTAGGTAGACACCCTGCCCGAGCCTTTCACTTGGGTCAGGGGACTAGACCCTTCCTTGCGTAGGCACTGTCCTGGTGCCGACGAACATCTCAAGAGAGCAAGAGACCAAATGGACCTTGTTGGCCCTGTCACCCTGACGGCACCAACGGGTAAGCACCCTACCCGAGCCTTTCGCTTGGGTCAGGGGGCTAAGCTCTTCCTTGCATAGGCACTGTCCCGGTGCCGATGAACACCTCGAGAGACCAAATAGACCTCGTTGGCCTCGTCACCCTGGCGGCACCAACAGGTAAACACCCTGCCCAAGCCTTTCGCTTGGGTCAGGGGACTAAATGCTTCCTTGCATAGGCACGTTCCCGGTGCCGATGAATATCTCAAGAAACACATAAGTCACGTCAGCCCCGACACCCTGCTGGCACTGACGAGTAAACTCCTCTCTCCATCCCTTGGGGTGGTAACTTTCCCTCTGACGTGGACCCCCCCTCACGTTCGGATCATCAAATAAATGAACTTTCATTGCCATCCCTTTCTGACACCCGAGCGAGACCGGTTGGTAGTCCGCCTCGCATGGTGGAGTGGTCCCCTCGTCCTTCCCTTGGAAGGGTGAGCACTCCCCCGTGCGCTAGCACGGATGCCTACCTGGATCTCCCTGGGTGGATCACTGCAAAGACTTACACTCCGCCAACATGTCCCAGTGCTGTCAAAAAAACAAAAAGAGAAGAGAAGAAGAGAAAAATGGCAATATACATGAATAATAATAATATATATACGATAATAAGTATATACATGCAAAATAACACCCATTTACATATATATAATAAATATCAATATTTTAGGCATATTAGGATGTCAGAGGTGGAGGATACTTTAAGGAAAATGAAAGTGGGCAAGGTCTTAGGACCAGATGACATACCTATTGAAGTATGGAAAGGCTTAGGAGACATTGGTATTCAGTGGCTAACTAAATTCTTTAATAAAATTTTAAAGGAACGGAGAATGCCAGAAATTTGGAACAACAGGTGTAGTAAAGCAGGAAAACTAAACTACAAAGCTGTAAAGAAAGGGTAGCAGGAGTAGGGAACAAGCTAGGAACAAAGGGAGCAAAAAGGAAAGGGAAGAAGTCGTACCAGACGAGCACGACTACTGAACTAACCTCGGCCCCCGAAACTACTCCAAGCAGACATTACACCAAACAAAGGCAGAAGGGTGAACTCTGAACTGGGAAAAGTCAGAAACTTACCAAACTGTCGACATGACACCAGGCTCCAAACGGAGACATGCAAGGACAACAACAAAGCCTAGGAAAAACCTAGACAGACTCAGACCCAGACGACATGACTAGAACATCGTGCACACTGCCCCATACATGATCAGAACGTCGTGCAGGCGACAGACACTGACCTTGAGTACAGTCACGAGAGGGCTAACCTGGGAGGTCATGACGCACAAGAAATGCAAAGAGAACCACGAAGAGTCACGTACCACATGACAAAGCAGCCCCTTACTAGAAGAAGGGCTAGACGCATCCACTGAGCCAACGCCTAGGAAGGTAAAATCTCAGCTACGCTCTGGAAAGAACCAGAAACAGAACTATCGTATCGAGAAGTAGTCAGGGTCACGCCGGTCGACGTGAGTCTAAAGCCCCTAACCATGTGTGCACACACTGGCCGTAGGCCACTAAGCCAGGCCTCTAGCTAGTTTTCTCCCTCCGCGGATGCTGCGGTCGAGGGCAATAGTACTGTCAAATCGGGAGCCCACGAAAACTAGCTTAAAAATCGCATATCGGGAAAGTGCCCTACTACAAGAGCCGTCACGCCGAAGCATGCCGTAAGGCGACAACTAGTGAAGGCTCACAAGACACAGAGACTCAAAACACGAGTGCAAAAGTACAGACAGGCAAGAGAGCACTGTCACACGTACTTCGAAGCACCAATGACAGCACAAGAAACTGCCGACATACTCAGGACAAGGCAACTAGACCTGTTCATGTAACGATCCTTGAGTCTAATGACTCGAAGGCAAGATCATCACAGACAGTGGAACAAGCTGCCAATCGGTCTACTCCTAAGCCAGAGGAAACAACGCTCCACAGGAAACGACTCACAGAGACCCGAGGGAACACCGAGAACCCTCAGCACACCTGGACATGCAAACCGAGGTAGAACAGTACCCCGAGGCATCCAGAACACTGTCTCGAGCTGGACGGAACCACCGAGACACAGACAAGGCTGCCTGTCAACCCCTGGTCTCACTGGGTTGACCGGAACTCGACACGACACATACACACAGACACATACATTGCATGCACAAGCACTCCTGACCGTCCCATCATGGTCACTGCCCTCATAGGATGTCAACAAACACCCGAGGGTCACGGGCAAACCACGAGATCAAGCCAAGACAAGCAGAAATCGAAGCGGTGGACAACGACTACACTTTGGACAAAGCGAACCATCACTCAATCACTAGGCGAACCCAGCAGTCAAGAGGCAGTCGCTACACAACCAGAGACAACGACGCTAGCAGTTCTAGATTGAGTCGCTAGGGTACTGTCGTAGTCAAAGAAAAGGCCACACCCAGTCACCTGAACCGACCAATCCAGAAACCACCAACACACGGACACCGCCCTAAACACAAACCTAAGACAGACCAACACACGAACAGACATAGAACAGACCAACGGCCATCACGGCCACAACAGGACTGTAACGCACCTCTATAGGGGCGTTACACTGCTCTGACGCGCCAAGGGTGGGGCATCAGGGCAACCAGACCTAAAATCCAATGCAGACCATGTAACGCACCAGGACAGGTGCGCCACATCAGCATAACACACCAGGATAGGGACGTTATGGCCAACGGACTAGAACTCAAATAAAAGGGCATGTAACGGACCTACATAGGCGCGTTACACAAGCTTAACGCACCAAGATAGGCGTGTTAAAGCCAACAGACCCAAAACACTAACACGAACCATGTAACGCACCAAGCTAGGGGCGTTACACAACGTGACGCTCAAGGGGAGGTCCGTCAGAGCTAACCGACTGACCCGATCTTCGAGGTAGACACGGTCGTCGAGGGATTGACAGTCACAGTCCTCGAAAATCATTGCACGTAACGGACCAAGCCGGGCGCGCTACAGCCATGTGATGGTCCCACTATGGTCCGTCACACCCAGAACATAACGCAACAATACGGGTGCGTTACAGTCATGTGACGGTCCAGTACTGGTCTATCACACAACCCCAACCTCGAAGAATGAAAAATGACCAATGGTTGTGGTGGTCTATCGGGGGACCGTCACACAGTGTGACGGTCACTGGAGTGACCGTTACACAAATCCGGCGAGCAAAATAGGGGAACGGCTGAATCAGCCCGTTCCATGCCCCATTCACGCCGAAGCGCAGGGGAAACAATGCCACGCGACGGAAAATGACCCCTGGAGGCTAAAAACACCACATGCACGCATTAAAACGCAAAATCGGGGCGATTCTAACGAATCGACCCTAAACGAGTCACCGGGATTCCCGGACTCCTACCGGCCCCAAATGACAACTGATCGACATGAAACTGGTGGGGTTACACTCGACGTAACTGGAAGTTGGCGGCATGGGGGACTCCTAGACACCCTGGTATGAACCAATCATGCATTGGCGGCCCTTTAGGTTTGGGAGGTTTGGGTGGGCTAGGAGAGCTAAATTCTCTTTCTTCATTACCCCCATAAGATGGTATGTTATGCCACTCTTCCCAATCATCGGGCTCATTGCTATGTGGAGGTTGACTGGACGTGGGGTAGGGGTATGATAGAGAACTTCTTGGAAGAAGTGGAGTGAATATGGTGGGTCAAGAGGTTCACTAGTGAAGGGGTTGAAGGGATCAAAGAATGTATGACCCCTCGAGATGTGTTCCTTCACTACACAGTCCCATGTGTGAAATTCATGAAGGTGTAAATGATCGCCTTCAGTCATTGTGGTAGATGGGATAGCGGTCTCGTGTAGAAGACAAGGTTCCTCCCATGGGACAAATGGAATGGAGTAAGGCTCGGCCGACATGGGAAGGAGCAAAAGAACCTCCATGGTGATATGACCCACGGTGCACACGGAGGTAATGGACCCCAACGCAGGATGCGTAAATCTACGACTCGTGGATAGGTTGAAGCCTGGGACCAACATATGCGTCAACTTCAACTACCAATCTAATCCCTTAATAAGGTCTTCCAATGTATCAACATGGTGACAAGATCGGAAGGTGGTATGGAATGAGTTGACGGGCACTAATGGTAGTGCAGGGTCCATGGATGGGTAACAAGGTGCTCTATGGACCAAGCCGATCTTGAGCCAGCTAAGTTGTGGCTCGGCGATGATTAGCTCCCCCGTTAGAAGCACGGGTGGCTCTGGCTAAGGTGGCTCCAAGTAAAGATCGGAAGGTGTGGGTGGTGGCAAAACTTCTCCCTCGGATGGGGAGAGGACGTCCTCCATGGGGAGAGGACTTGGGGACTCTATAGATGGCACCGAATGGATGTTGCCAACCATGACCTCCTTAGGTTCGGGCATGAGTTTATCCTGTCTCAGAGGTGCGCTAGGGGAAATTACAGACTCAAGATAAGAACACCTCCTATCCAACCGATCCGAAATCATTTGCAAGAGTTCGGTAATAATGGGGCTTGGAGTTGGGACATCATGGTGGAGTAAATCATACTCAACTGGCCTAGGCTTGGGTCGAGGCTCACCTAAGGGTGGGGCTCTTTACCTCTGACTATGACCCACGTGGTTGGAGGTGAGTGGGTGGGGTCGGTTGGAGGCGGTCGGGTGGTGTAGGTAGACCTTTCTAAGCTTGTCCTTCATCTCACGCCATGACTCGATAGGCCATTACCTCCTAATTTCCCTCATGCGTTCAATGCTCTCCCATTTCTAGGCGGCTTCGTGAACAAGCCGCTTTTGGGCAAAAATGACTTGCATGGCATCAGACATAGTGTAACACTCAAAGTATTTGTCCATGGTGGCTTCCCATTGGAGGCAGTCGTTGGCGACTTTGGAGCCATTAAAGGTTGTTGCTTCGGGCCTATGGAAGTGGAGAGGATGGTTACCAAGCCCATGGGTGTCATGCAACCAATTATATCGTCCGGGCGATTGGGAATCCATGGGGGAGTGTGGGATGCTACATGGATATGAATGCAAGACAACTCTAGTACCTAGACTTAACCAATATCTGATATGTGGCGGAGGTAGAAACCTTACGCAATGGGCTACCTTCCCAATAGGCGTAACTTATCTTTCCGGTAATATCTTTTGATATACCGTGTACTAGGATGAAATGCAAACCTAAGATAAGACTCTATTTTTTAATGCAAAGACTACCCTAGACTCAACCTTTGCTCTGATACCAATTTGATGCGGGACGGACAGCGAACCTGGGACTCTAGCTCGCAGACATCCCTAACGAGATAAGTGTGTATAATGCGTGGTTGAGAAATCGACAATGAGTCGAGGGTGACGGCTCTCTCACATGCCCGGATTGGGTCACGGGACAGTTACACTCACTCACTCATAGTGGTAATAAAATTAACATGTTAGAATTCTACCACACTCCTGCAACGACATATAGAAATATATAGGAGTAAAGCAAATGCCAAGTAGGGAGCGAACATGATACCTCCACGCTACCGGGCGTGGGGAAGACGTCCCCAGTCAAGTCTCGTACTCCCAGTACAAACAATTAACCAATTGTTACAAAAATTGAGTTTTACTGTCCACTCTAAGCAGGGAGGTAAAGGGCTACGGTGGGACCCGGGAGTATCGCCCTTGGGTTGACAGGTGGCTTCTTGGGCAGCTCCGATGGTTCCGGTGTGCTGCTACTCGAGCGGCAGCTTGCTATCCCAAACCTGTGATGCAGTATCAGAACTACGTGACCCGGTGAGATTGACTGTTGCGCTTAGCTCTGAAGTCAGTTTGATGCGAAACTAGTGCCGTTACAAAGCTCTCTTGATGATCTATGAACAACTGGAATCACAGGAATCTTCCTATTCTGGATTCTTCGTGGAGAGTTTTGGAACAAGAATGTTTCCTATCTTAGATCAGACTGGGCAGATTTAGATCAACCTGATGATGCATGTTGACAGAGGCATAAACAATGGATCTGGGAGTTAGGTTTTGGCCCCAAAGAAAATCAAATAGACCGCAATGTATGCTCGTAACGGGCTTGAGCGTGTCCCAACGGCATGCCTTGCAGCCCTCAACGGTACACCCCCGGGGTCCTTGCCTGACACACCTTCCCACAGTGTGGCTTCACCGGCACACCCCGCCTGGCAAGCCTTCAGCGGCACACCCCAGCCACCCGCTCCAGTGGCACACTTTCAGTGCCTCTCCAACGGCACGCTACCCAGCTTCCCAGCGGCACGCCCCGATCAACGGTACGCTTCCCTGGCCAAGCCCTAAGCGGTACACCCGCCCTGAAGCTTCATCGGCCTGGCTCCTTCGCCGACACACCCTGTCACCCCCCTTTTCAGTGGCACTCTCGCGGAGGGCCTTTCCCCGGTACACCTGCGGGCATCCCCACCGGCACACCAGTGCCATCGCCTTTAGCGACACACTCCCGGGCGCTTCAGCGGCACCCCCCAGTGGCCCTCCAGTGGCACGCCTTCATGGCCCTTCAGCGGCACGCTGGCTGTTCCCTCAACGGCACGCCAAGGTGTTCCCTTCATCGGCACTTCCGACAGGGAGGATCTTACGCCATCCCCCTACGGATCTTTGGCACGCAATGGGGTGGCTGAGGTGTCGAATAGAGAAGGTGGCACGCAGGCTACCTCCTGCCACTGGGGATGACCAAGGTCAAATCCCCATTAATGCCTCACGTTCCTGTCTCCGCCGCTCCACACTCGAAGACCCCTATCGTTGGGGTTTAAAAGGCCTCCTCTCCACGGTTAACAGGGATGAACCACAAGAATGACCGAACAGAGAGGCAGACGCCTGCAAGTATACAGCCACACACACAGAGAGAAGAAGAAGAAGAAGAAGAGAAGAAAGGGGCCTTCCCCCCTTGGCAGCCACCAAAAGAAGAGAGTAAGAGAGAGGGAGAGAGAAATGTAGTAGGGGAAGGGGGGAGAGCAGGGAGCCATTGCCCCTGTTCAACCCCCGTTCCTCCCTTTTTCCTTTCCTTGCCTTCTTTCTTCTCCTTTCTTATGTTTGATGTACTTGGTTTTCCATTTGCCATGAATAAAAAAACCTTTCTTTTGCTTGTGTTCTTTCTTTGCCTCTGACGTTTGTGTTGTCCCTCGCCGGTTTAAGATCCTCCGTGTGTGCCCTCTTTTCCCTAGCTTCAACCCACCCAGAGGTCTCACGGCCTTCTCCCTCACACTGGCCTTAAACCACCCCTTTTGGTGCCTTCGCCAATATACCAGTCCCATTTCCCCTCTGGCATACCCTTCGGTGCCCTTACCAGTATACGCCAGCCCCTATGTGCACCCCTTCACCGGTACGACCTTTAGCCGGTGCACCTTCGGCCCCTTTGGCCTCCCTAGTCGGTATGCCCATGGGCTAACCCTTCCCTGGTACGCTCCTAGCCCGATACAGCATCCTTGGTGGGTGCGCTTGTCCCTGCACCCCTTCACCGGCACAGCCTTTGGCCGATGCACCCTCAGTCCCCTTCAGCCCTCCTCTCCGGTACACCCCATGACTAGCCTTAGAGATGCCTTCCCTCTGTCGGTTTCCTTAGGTTTTCTGACGTTTTATTAAAGGTGTTGCCATCTTCGGATGCCCACCTCCAATTGTTGGGTTCTGTCACTCCATGTCGGCGCGTCCTCCGTAGCTCCCTTACTCCCAGGTCAAGGGGCGATGTTACCGAATTTTTGTCAGAAATAATAACGTGTTAAGATACCAAGGGAGCAACAAGCAAATGAAATAATTAACAATAAAATACTTTAACCCAGGCGAAAGAACTAGGGGCAATATGAAGAGAACCTGACTGAATAATGGCCGAGTACCTTGAGCACATGTACTATATGGAGGAAGGACCAGAGAGTGGTTAAGAGACAGGGAGAGGGAACCCTCATAAACCACATAGAAAATCAATCAAAAAAGAGAAAGGCCTTAAGGAAGTGGAGGAGGAGTGGGCCCCTCATAGCCCTTGTCCTTCGTCGGTACACCCACCGGCCAACATCCTTCCTTGGCATGTCACTCAACTCCCTTCGCTGGTACGCTACTCCTAGGCCCTTCCCCGGTACAGCCCTCAGAGCCTCGCCGGCACACCCTCTTCGTCTCTCCCACTTTCTCTCCATCTCCCACCGTCTCTCTCTTTACCCTTCGCCAGTACACCCTTTGCACAGACTTGGTCGAAACCTACGTGGACTTTGTCCCCTCTGCATGCATAGCCTACACGGACTGCATCCCCTTTACAGCTCCAACCCAATGCAAACCTACACAGACTTTGTTTCCCTCCTGCTCGCCAGTACACCTTCTTCACCGGCACGCTCCACCCCATCATTCACCGGCACGCCCATGGGCTTCCCCGGTACGCTCATCCCCTTTGCAGTTCCAACCCCATGCACAACCTACACGGACCTTGTCCCCTTGCATGCACATGCATCGACTTTGGTGCCCACATGCACGGACCCTGCACTGACCTCACTCCTGTAGCTGCACGGACCTCAGACTCCCAGTTGCATGGACTTTGAGACCCCATGTGCATAGATCCCACTAAACTTCCATGGACTTAGTCCAAACCTGCAAGTACCACAACAAGGACTAGCTGGGGTCACGCTCGTCAGCGCGTGTCCTAAGCCCCCAACTACGTGTACACACACAGACCATCTGCTCTAGGTCGGGTTGTCTAGCTGGTTTTCCCCCCCACCGGACTCTGGTGGCAAAGGCAAGGGGCCCACAGAGACCAACCTAAAAATCATATAACTCAGGTCACGCTCTCCACCACTCCTGGGTGGGTCCGCACCCGCGTGCGCAGGAAAGCTACGACTAGTGGACATGTCACTGGAAGGCAGACACTCAAGTCGTGGAAACAGACTCCGAAGTAAATGAGTACAAGAATCGTCCTTCGTACAACACCGACTCACGGTGACGCAAGCCGAAGACGTCACATCCCGGGACCCCTCACGACGCCCCACACCTGGTCCCCACATGATGCCCAGTATCGGTCAGACCACGGGCCAGCACGTGGATCGAGGTCTGCTCACCTGGGACTCGAATCGACACGAAAAATCACCGGCTAGATCTCAGACAATGAACGGTCCATCATTGGCAGCACGGAAGAAGGGAGGTTATGACCCCGCCGCCCAAAGGCATGGGCGGTCCCATCGCCACCGCTCTTGCCAGGATGAATGGCCAAACAATGGCCGCTCAAGGGAGGTGCGGTCAGACCTCAACCGCTCAACCCCGACACTGCTTAACGGTAAGAAAACAT
The DNA here is from genome assembly GCA_024336825.1 of Amorphophallus titanum. Taxonomy (NCBI): domain Eukaryota; kingdom Viridiplantae; phylum Streptophyta; class Magnoliopsida; order Alismatales; family Araceae; genus Amorphophallus; species Amorphophallus titanum. Next base: position 56,273,080 of record JANBPO010009603.1, on the reverse strand, counting down.
GTGCGATTGGGATCCAGCCGTACAAGGTAAGGGAGGCTAGGAACTTTCCGCACAAGACAGGTGCGGTCCAACTCTGGCCGCACGACCTGCCAACGACTCCAAGAGACGTACGGCCAGACCCAGGCCGCACAAGTGGAGGTACGGCCAGCCCCTGGCCGCACACCCTAAGACACTGTGTAACAGTAACAAGTAACGGTCGGAAACTCACGGGACGAGCGGTCGGTCCTAAGCCGCTCAAGGGATGTGCGGTCATTGACAGGCCGCATAAGCCCCTCTGCGCGCCGAGCTGAATGGCATCGAGCGACGTGCGACCAGCCTACGGCCGCACAAAGGGTCATAGGTCTGGCTGCACACCCCAGTGCACTGCATAACGGTCACAAACAACGGTTAAAACCGAGAGATGTGTGGTCAACATGGGGCCGCACGAAGGGATATGCGGTCCCACGATAGACCGCTCAACTCCGCTGCGTGCCGAGCCCGACTCGCAGCGCGCCGAGCCGATGGGCGGCCAGGCCAGGGCCGCACAAGAGTTGTACGGTCTCTGGTTCGACCGCACATCGCTCACCGGTGTGAAAATGGCGAACCTCACCGGAATCGCCCATTCCGGCCCCATACAAGCCCCACAGAGGGGGAAATGAAGGGAAAAGAACCCCCAAGTCCCCTAGCATGATTCTACGCCCCCAAAACACGGAATCGCGGCTTAAAACAACGGATCGGGCGAACTCTCCCCGAGACATGCTCAACCCTTCCCGGCGCAAAAGAACCCCATCTAGGCCTCGCCTCGGCCTACAAACTGCGGGAATGGAAAGGCAATGAGCTAGGGATCGTCACCCTACCTCCAGTTCACGACGGGACGCCAATCCGAGCTCGATCCCACGAAGAACGTCGTTGAAAACCTCGCCTTCCCACGCTTCCCACGCTCGCCGCACGTCCACGCGATTGCCTCGTCGTCACCCACGTCACCGTGTCGTCGCCCCGTCGCCATCTGCAGCCAGTACGGAGCTCCACCACGGTCGAATGGGCGAGAGAGAGGGAGGGGAACGCACGTAGGAGGAAGAGGAAGAAGAATAAGAAATGAAAATGAAAAAAGAAAACGGCATATTTATAGAAAATCCTAAAATTTAGAAAAATATCAAAAAATAGAAAATCATATTTTCACGATCCTCGGAGCGCACCGATCGTAACGGTACCACTCACGCCAGGGTGAATGACCACGTTCACCCGCAACAGCATGCCGAAGGATTTGCCAGAAATCGGACCAGAAATCGAAAAAACACGCGAAAAAAGTCGCGGAACGCCTCTGGGCCCCCGAAACGACCCTAGATCGTGTCGATCCGAACACGAGAAATGTCCAAAATGTAATTCCAGACACGATAGAGCTAAACGCTCTGAGAAAGTAAGTCTGAGACCCGAAAATAAGGATCTGGAAGGATCCGGGACATTACAGCCCTCCCCCCTTAGACAAATTTCATCCTCAAAATTTAAGAACAAAAGCACAGGGGTGGGGGAAAGACTCACGCAAACAAATATGGATACAGCTGCCGCATCTCGTCCTCACGCTCCCAAGATGCCTCACCACTAGAGTGACGCTACCAGACCACCTTAACCAGAGGGATGACCTTGTTCCGCAAGTGCTGCTCTCGCCGATCCTCGACGCGGACAGGGTACTCTGGAAGGGACAGATCTGGGGTCACCTCAGGCCAAACGGCATCCTCCAGAACATGGGAATCATTGGGCATATACTTATGAAGCATTGACACATGAAGCATATCATGCACAGCAGATAGCTTCGGAGGTAACTGCAATCGATAGGCAACTTCCCCAACACGCTCGACAATGAGAAAAGGGCCAATAAAGCGGGGACTCAGCTTCCCACGCTTGCCTTCTGAAGGGAAACTCCGACTCTACAAAGCTAAGGCGAAAGAGCTCTAAACAAGACATAAGTGTTGGCCATCATCAAACCAAGATTGTTGGCCATCATCAAAACATGAAAACAAGGTTTACAGCAAAAGGTCCGTGCATATCTCAGCTCATCTGCATATGATCAGTGCATGTTCTGTTAGACTGCACAACAAAGTCCATGCATGTCACTACTCACGTGCATATCATGCTCATTCAGGTTCTAAGGTAAGTGCATATGAAGGTCTGTGCACATTCTTGCTAGACGGCATGTTAGGTCTGTGCACGAATAATGTCCGTGCACATTTCTGAAGAATGCATACATTAGCTAATGGTAGTTAAAGTCTGAGTAGTCTGTGCTAGTCTTAACAAAGTCCGTGCATGTCTTATAATTGTATACATAGGTCCGTGCACATTTCATTGTTCAGTTGGCATGATCAGTGTACATCTTGATAGACTGCAATGTCAAGGTCCGTGCATATTCTTGACAAACTCATACGAAGTCTGTGCATGGTTCAAGTCTATGCAAAGACTCGTTTATGCACACATTAAGTCAGTGCATGTTTTATTCCTGAAAATGCAAGGTCCGTGCATACTAGGTTTACGGCCATATTAGGTCTGTGCACATATAAGGTTCGTGCACCTCACCATTTAGAGTCTGTGCACACTTGCATCTAGCCTAGACAAGTCCAAGCACATTTGCATTGCTCATTTAAAGTCCGTGCACATTTCAAGCCTTAGCATATCAGGTCCATGCACGTTTCAAGCCTTAGCATATCTGGTAAAGGGTGCATTCTCCCATCTGGCCCTAGGCAGGGCTTTTTGGGGAAAAAATGCACTTCATAGTTCGTGCATGCTTTGAAGAAATACATGCCAGCATTTGTCAGGTCCGTGCACGTTTCGCTTACTACATACAAAGGTTCATGCTAGTAACACAAGGTCCGTGCACATTTCATTCGTGTGCGATGCTAAGTCCATGCACATACTCTCTTGTGCACACAACATTCGTGCATGTCTGGATATAGAGTCTGTGCACATTGGCATTATACTGTTCAAGTCCGTGCGTACTTGCTTTAGGCAGAAGGATGTCCGTGCACGTTGCTTCATCTATTCTATAAGGTCCATGCAAAATCTATCTTTCCTACTTCATAACACTGACTGTCATATTTGTTCTTTGCCTTGACAGATAAGGCCCATGGTCAAACATCTGATGGGCATAACTACAGATGCACTTGAGCTCAAATAGAGAATAGGCACGTGATCCAAGGTGGATGGTGGTCAGAAAGGATCTGCCACGTGGACCTGATTCGATCCAGACTCCAACACGTGGACTTCCTGTGGCGTTCACTTCTTGGCGGGAGTATTCCCTCCACACGTCTTGGGGGAATCTAGTAGGGACCATAGGACCAAGCTAGAAGTCTACCACGTGGAGCCACCTGACGAGGTGAGCATCATCGACTTCATCCATTTTGCTCCGTCGCCACTGGTCTATATAAAGACCGCATCATCCTTCGAGGAGAGTAGCGGATGCCTAAGCTACTGAGAGCCAGAGTCTGAGAAGAAGAAGAAAGAGAAGAAAAGAGTGTCGCAGCCAGATTTGAAAAGAACCTGAGAAGAAGAAAAGAGCGAGGGCCAGAGAGGAAGAAGAGAGAGCAGTTCAATGAGAGAAGAGTGCAGTAAGCTGATTAGTCTGTTCGTGGATCAAATCCAGAATGACTGTGCTCTTTGGAGCTTCTTGTTTTTCGCTCTTAGTTTTACTTTTCCTTGTTACCCTTTTACATTTCCTGAGTGTTCTTCCGATTCCCTGGTTTGGGATCGAGTTCCTCCTGTGGAATCAGGAGAAGGGAGACTTGCTGTCTCCAGTTGTAAGTGATTGGGTGTCACTTGTGGTTTCTCTCTGGGTTTCAGAGGAAGGGAGACTTGGTGTCTCCGGTTGCAAGTGGCTGGGTGTCACTTGTGGTTTCCCTCTAGGTTTCAGAGGAAGGGAGACTTGGTGTCTCCAGTTGCAAGTGGCTGGTTGTCACTTGTGGGTTCCCTCCGGGTTGGAGGAAGAGAGACTTCGGTCTCTGGTTGCTAGTGACTGGGAGTCACTAGTGGTTCCCCTCCGGATTGGAGGAAGAGAGGAGAGTGTTCCTCTAGGTCAAGCTGTAAGGCAGCATTTGTTGCAGACTGAGTCTGCTTTGAACTCTAGCTTGTGCTAGTGAAATCCTCACTCGATTTGAGTGAGGGGTGGACGTAGGCAGACTGTGGGTCTGGCCGAACCACCTAAAACTCTATTGTCCAGTGGTTTGCGTTGTGTGTTTGTGCTTGTCTTCTTCCTCTATCACAGGGGCTCTTATTAGTTTGGGTGTGTGCCATATGTTTGATTCATTACTTGCCTGATTCGTCAATTCTGTGGAGTGGATGTTTTCTGTGCGTGTTGTTTCAGTATTACTCGCCACTAGCTCACAGATCAACCTTTCAAGAATTCAAGGTCATCCCTGTGCTGTTCCCTATTCTGAGAAATTTGCCTTGCACTTGTTTGGTGCTTTACTGTGCTTTCACATATTGGTAAAAATGCAATGTAATTAAACCTTATGACTCTATGACTAACCCTATGACTTAATTGTGCAGGGGAAGAGATGGACACGAATCACGTGGTTACAAGTCTGGGCGGTCTACCTCGCGTTGCCGGAGTATCAGTGGGAACGCTTGGCGGCCATGGGCTTCAGGGAAGTCCTGAGCGTTGAGGTGGCCCAAGTGGATACGGCACTCCTGCTGGCTCTACACGAGAGATGGGATCCAGTGAGCCGAGCCTTCATATTCCCATGGGGGCACATGATTCCGACTTTAGAAGATATGGCCCAGATTAGTGGCTTGCGAGTGCACAGCAAGGCAGTGACCGGGTGGGCGTACGTCGACTACCGAGAGCTTGCTCAGGAGCTTCTCGGCTTGGAATTGATGAGGCCGGGGCATCCGTCGTCCCAACTATCATGTTCAGTGCTCCAGGAGAGCTTGGGACTCAGGCGAGTAGCAACGGTAGTGGGTGAGCTACCAGAATAGCACATTGACTGAGTGATTAAGTAGGCTCGTCCGAGTGTAGCGGTGGAGCCGGGACCGGATAGAGATAGAGTTCTGAGATGCTTCCTGATGCTGTTGTTCGGGAAGCTACTATTCGTGACACGAGCCGATGTCATCAGTTGTCGACTCCTTCCTCTGCTGACGGATCTGAGCCGAGTGTAGAAGTATGCGTGGGGAGCAGCAGTGTTGGCTTTCCTATTTCACTCGCTCAGTGCCACCGACCGGGTGACCATGCTTGGCAGCTTCTCGCCCTTCTTGCAGGTAAATGCCCTAAAATGCCTTTCCATTTTTCCATTTATGCTTCCAGTATGCTTGAAATGCTGACACTTCTTAAAAATGTAGTTTTGGGCTTTCTTGTACTTGCCGGGGATCGGGCGAGGAGTGGAGTTGTACCCGGGTCGATTCCCCATCGCGAGGCGGTGGAACGTTGCCCAGAGTGTAGGGTCGATCCAGGGGTCGACTCGGGCGATCCAAGAGGATCTCGACTCATTCCCACATGCATCGGTAAATAGCCCGACTTCTTATATGCTTTTCTATATGCTCCTAAATGCTTTTCTTATATAAATGTTGACAAATGAATGGCCCCTTTCAGGTGCGTTGGACACCGTATCGGGATGAGGACCACACGGGACAGCCGTGGGTGGAGGCTTCCCTAGCTTACTGGGGACGGGATATCTGGCTACATTGCATCAATGTGATCGAGCCCCTGCACTACCGGCTGATCATGAGGACAAGGGGAGTGCACCAGCCGGTGGTGAGGTTCCCGCACCGACACGATGAACGCCCGGGGAAATCTGCCAAGGGCATTGGCAGCAACATTGACTGGAGTGGCCGAGCCAGGAAGTATGTTCATGACTGGAAACATAAGGGCAAGGCCGTAACAGAATGGGCGGACAGTGATGAGGCATACTTGAAAGCCTTCGCCCACTGGTACGGCAGCCAGGTCTACCGCAGCACCCGACGACCGGTATGAAAATGCAAAACTCAACTTTTCCTATTCTTAGATGAAATGAGTAAATGCTATGTTATGTATGACATTTGCTTTTCTAAATGCAGATAGACCAACAGGGGCGGATAGCCGAGCTCGAGGGGCTCCTCCATGCCACCATGCAGCAGCAGGACGAATACCGAGCGGCTCTTGAGTTACTGGTGAGTTTTCCTTGACTTAAAATTGGAATGCTTGATGCAAACTAACCGACTTTCTAAAATGCAGTGGTCCGAGGGAGCCCAAAGGATAGGACCAGATGCGCCATCCTTCTCTTTACAGCCAGCCGGAGGACAGGCTGAGCGGGATGCGGAGTTTACTCGGGCCGTGGCCTGAGCCGAGGAGGCTGAGGCTACCCTCGCGGAGCGGGTAAGAAACTAAAACTTCCTAAAAGTGCTTCATGTTTATGCATGCTTTAAACTGACCTATATGCAAATGCGATGTGTAGGCAAAGGACCTAGCTGCAGCTTTGGCAGAAGCGGCCGAGGTGCCCCATCTCCGAGGAGAGGTTGACCGTCTCCAGGGCGAGGTGACCCGACTGAGTGGTGAGGTGACCCAGCTGAGTGGGGAGGCGGCGGACGTTGCGCGATATCGGACCGAGGCTCGCGAGGCGTGGCTCAAGATTCATGAATTGAAGATCGAGCTGCGGACGATGGAGCGGACCGTCCGGCTGATGGGCCGGGCACCCGAGCGGACCATGTCATGGAGTGGCACTGTCGGAGGCTCAGGGAGCGCGGCACCGAGCGCGTCGGTGGGCGACATCCTGGCCAGCTCCTCCACTCACCAGAGAAACGAGGAGGCGGAGAGAAGACGCCCGAGGGAAGAGGAAGAACATAGCGTCATGGAGCCACTGTCAAGGCAACATGAGGCACCGGGGACAGCGACAGACCGACGGAGTGTCATTTTTATTTGTGTTTGTGATTTTTGTAGTTTTTCTGGTTTTTCTTGTTTTAATTGACACACACTATGTGACACTTGATATATAAGATGAAGAAAAAATTATATTTTGTGAAGATGTGAATGTGGATAATGGTGTATGAATGAATGTGTTTGTGTGAATGGATGAAATGGATGAATGCACGGCTCTACCAGTAGCCGTTGTGCTCTTAACGCACCTGGGTGAGTGCATTAAGTGCAACAGAACAAGAAATCAATTTTTTTTGGGTTTTCTATTTTCTGATTTTTTTTGTTTGTTTTGCTTGTTGTAAATGCAATGCAATCAATCCCTATGACTCTATGACTAACCCTATGACCTAAATGTGCAGGGAAAAAGAAGAACACGAATCACATGGCTACAAGTCCGGGCAGTCTACCTCGCACTACCGGAGTATCAACGGGAGAGATTGGCTGCTATGGGCTTCGGGGAAGTCCTTAGTATTGAAGTAGCCAGAGTAGACACAGCCACCCTGCTCGCTTTGCATGAAAGATGGGACCCGGTCAGCCAAGCATTTATATTCCCGTGGGGGCATATGATACCAACTCTAGAGGACATGGCCCGGATTAGCGGCTTGTGAGTGCACGGCAAGGCGGTGACTAGGTGGGCGCATGTGGACTACCGGGAGCTTGCTCAGGAGCTGCTTGGTTTAGATTTGATGAGGCCGGGGCATCCATCATCCCAGTTATCACGATCAATGCTACAAGAGAGCTTGGGACTCTAGAGAGCAGCCATAGCAGTGGGAGAATTACCGGAGCAGCACATCGACTGGGTGGTCGAACAGGCCCGTTCGAGCGTGGCGGCAGAGTCGGGACCGGAGGGAGACAGGGTCCTTAGATGCTTCTTGATGCTCTTGTTTGGGAAGCTCTTATTCGCGACCCGAGCAGACGTGATCAGCTGCTGGCTCTTACCTCTGCTAGCAGATTTGAGCAGAGTGAGAAGATATGCTTGGGGAGCAGCAGTGCTGGCTTTCTTATTCCACTCGCTCAGTGCGACTGACCTGGTGATAATGCTAGGCGGCTTCTCACCTTTCTTGTAGGTAAATGCCTAAATGCTTCTACATACTTTCTATTATGCTTTCTAATTAACTGAAATGCTGACATCTCTTAAAAAATGTAGTTCTGGGCTTTCACATACCTGCCCAGGATCGGCCGAGGAGTCGAGCTATATCCGGGTCGGTTTCCCCTCGTGAGGCGGTGGAACATAGCTCGAGGCACAGGGTCAATTCAGAGGTTGACTCGGGCGATTCAAGAGGATCTTGACTCATTCCCGCATGCATCGGTAAAAGCCTGAAATTCCTATATGCTTCTACATGTTTTTATAAGTTTCTTTATGCTGCTATATGTTGACAAGTGATATGAATGGCCCTTTCAGGTGTGTTGGACACCGTATAGGGATGAGGATCATGTGGGGCAGCCATGGGTAGAGGCTTCCTTGGTCTATCGAGGACGGGACATCTGGCTCCATTGCATCAACGTAATCGAGCCTCTTCACTATCGCCTGATCATGAGGATGTGTGGAGTACATCAGCCCACGGTGAGATTCCCCCACCGACATGATGAGCACCCGGGAAAATCTGCCAAAGGGATTGGCAGTGATATCGACTGGAGCGGCTGAGCCAGGAAGTATATTCAAGATTGGAAGTATAAGGGCAAGGCCGTGACAGAACGGGCTGATAGTGATGAGGCATATCTAAAAGCCTTCACCCGTCGATACGGCAGCCAGGTCTTCCGTAGTACCCGATGATCGATATGAATGCTAAACTTAACCTTTCTGTTCTACATGAATGAATGACTACTATATGCATGACACTTGCATCTAAATGCAGCTAGACCCACAAGGGCGCATCGCCGAGCTCGAGGGACTACTCCACGCCACCGTGCAGCAGCGGGACGAGTACCGAGTGGCTTTGGAGCTTCTGGTGAGATTTCCTTAGACTTAAAACTAAAATGTTTATGCAAATTGACTGGCTTTTGGAAATGCAGCGGACCGAGGGAGCCCAGAGGACCAGACCAGATGCACCATCCTCCTCTACACAGCCTGCCAAGGGACGGGCTGAGCGAGATGCAGATTTTACCCGAGCCGCAGCTCAAGCCGAGGAGGCCGAAGCTACCCTCGCGGAGTGGGTAAGAAACAAAACTTTCCTAAAAAATGCTTCATGATTATGCATGTGCCTAGATTGACCATGATGCAAATGCAATATGCAGGTGAGAGAATTAGCAGTAGCATTGGCTGCGGAGGAGCGAGCCTGAGCAGAAGCGGCAGAGGTACCCCATCTTCGGGAAGAGATTGACCGACTCCGGGGGGAGGTGACCCAGTTGAGTGGAGAGACAGTGGACATAGAGCAGTACCGGACCGAGGCTCGCAAGGCACGACTTTAGGTCCATGACTTGAGGATTGAGCTCCGGACCATGGAGCAGACCGTCTGACTGATGGGCCGAGCACCCGAGCAGAGTGCGTTTCGGAGCAGCGTAGTAGGAGGCTCACAAAGTGGGGCACCGAGCGCATCGGTGGGAGACGTTTTGGCTAGCTCTTTCGACCGTCGGAGGAACGAGGAGGGAGAGCGGAGACGCCCACGGGAAGAGGAGGAGCATAGCGCCATGGAGCCACCGCCAAAGTGGCATAAGGGCACTGGGGACAGTGGCGGCCTGGGAGATAGACCGGTCAAGGAGTCACTTTTTATTTTTGTGTTTTGTTTTTTTTCTGGTTTTTTGTTTGCAAACTTAATTTAATTTCATATTCTGATGCTGATTATGCTGGTTGCAAAATTGATAGGAAGAGTACTAGTGGGTTTTGTCAATTCCTAGGTGGGTGTTTAATTTCTTGGGGTAGGAACAATAGATAAATTAAATAATAAACACAACACAAATGGAATAAAACTCACACATAAGTGAAATTAAACTAACAAGACTAAAACACGCTCACGTATCGGCGAATACCTCGGAGAGCTCCTCTCCCCTGTGACCCCGTTGAGGGAACATCAATGCTACCCTGCAGGTTGACTATGAGTCTTGGGGATTATTTCTCAGCATGGTCATGAGTCACCCTTGCTCGGGCCGATATCTTGCGAAACTTGACCCAACCTCGTAATAAACATTAAACTTGCCGTCTCCTGGCATACATTCATACGGGTTTATTTCCATTTCCGTCGTGTTTTCGATACGGACTTCCGTCCAAACGTGAAATGGTCCATGAGTGACCGACATGATTTTAACATTCACCCCGGTTGTGCGGAACCTTTTTAGTACAATCGTAGACTTGCTTAGCCTCATTTCATCTACAACTCTTTAAGTCGTAGGGTCCTTATTCCTGGCGATCAATCAAGGGTATTCCCCTCTCTGAGGGGATGTAAATGACGTCGTGACCTTTATGGTATGGCGGATTTTGGTCCCGACCCAAACCACACAATCGTCTGATCAGTCAGATGGCGCGCACCAGGGCTTCTACGGAGCCTGAATAAATCGTCACTTTGTGACTGGCACGCCCACACACTAAATAAACGAATAAATGAAGTAAATAAATGAATAAATGAAGTAAATAAATGAATAAAATAACGACTTAATTTTAGTGCGTCCACAGCGCCCACATGCCATTCTTTCCCCCTTTTCTATATGCATGACAGTGCATAACTATGCGGTACCATGTATGTTTATGCATGCAAACAAGGATCCCACTGCCAAAGGGTAGTTAGCAGACTGATGGAGGTTGCTGAGGGGCAGCAAGTCGACCTAGGGATCCAGACGGATCGACCTGTCCCTCTATTAGAGAAACTGGTCTTGCAAGCCATTTTCACATGGCATACAAGGATGGGGTGTTGGCAAAATTTTTATTTGAATTCATGAATCAGTGTGTATATGCATGCATGCATATCAGAACTTGCATAAGAGGGCGAATGCCATGTTTAAATCTGAAAAGTGAGTAGAAAGGGAGATATGCCCAAGTTCACACAGTCTCAGTGAAAGAATATGATGCAATTCAATTTGCATATGTATTTTATGTTTGACCAGTAGGTCTTTTTACCAGTGTTGCATCATCATTGGACAAAGTATATATGGATTCCTTGTGAAGTAGAAATTTGTTTATTTCTTCCTGTCTCTTTTTGGGGTGGGTGGGTGATTCTGGGTCTGTCTCATATTGGTTCAGACACTTGATGGCTATGCAGCCTTTATGCTTATGAATACCAATTATGATCATATTGATAGAAAAATAAATGTGTTACATCCATCATGCTTTTGTCCTCAATAATATGTATGTTTTTATCTTTCCTATAACTATGATGGAGCATGGCGCGCTAGTTGCCGGCGTACCAGTTGGGGGTGGTGATCTCGGTGGAGACCATCTCGAGTGGGCACCCCGGGACCTTGGCGACCGTCTCCCAGTTCGCCGCTGTGGGGAAGCCCATCATGGCGACGCCGTCGTGTGCCCAGACTGCGAGATGGGCTTTGTGGAGATGATTGAGACGCCGCCCTGCTTGTGCCCCTTTGTCGTCGGCAGCGTGAGGAAGATGGATATGGAGGACGATATGGAGGTATCACCGTGTCCATACCAAACACGTCTGTATAATTTTTAAGAATTGTGTAGTCTTGCCAATCATGTTACATCATTTTTAAAAATTAAGTCAAAAATTGACATAGATTAATTTTTTTAGAGGGAAATAACTTAAAAAAAAGTGTTCCCAGACACCCTATAAAACTCTGTACACAACCTGACTTCTCTCTCTCTCTCGCGCGCGGGCGTGCGCACGTTGGTCACCATGGCCTTGTTAATTGTTTTTAATATTTTTATAAAATAAATGTATCATCGAAATAATAAAATAGTTAATATATAGAGTTCTTCATATTAGTAATTAAAAATTAAAAGTAAAACGCGATGATACTAATTTACTATTCACTTTAAAGTAATATTTTGATATATTACAATAATATTTTTATTTATTATTTTTAATAGATTTATAAAATAAATTTATGATTTGCTTTTGTATTTTAAGTGGTGAATTTGATTTTTTTTATTAAAATTAGAGGTGAATAGGAATAAACTATTCACATACCATATTTTGAAAAATTAAAGTGAATGTTAGATTTTTATCGAAATAGGCGAACGGTTCAGATGTTGACATCATGGGAAACCTCACATGGTGTCGACACCCTTTGATCATTATATATATATATATATGTGTGTGTGTGTGTGTGTGTGTGTGTCACGCATCAACAGTGAAATTTTTATTGTGAAAAAAATTATTAAGTCACGCATTCAATATCCTCGAAAAATGTATAATTTAAAAAAATGAACGCGCTGAATGGAGGAACCTGCAGCGTACAGTTCAAGGCCTCACGCAGGCATAGCAGCAAGTGGCTCATAATATATAGTTGCAGGTAGCTGTGGGACCCAAGTGCTATGGATAAAGCACCAACTTCAAGACTATGGTATCAATCTTGGATGCACTCCAATATTATGTGATAACACAAGTGCCATAAACTTAACAAAGAATCCCATCCAACATTCAAGAACAAAATACATAAAGATTAGACATCATTTCCTTAGAGATAAGGTTAGCAAAAAAAAATTTGAATTGTAATTCATTGAAAGAGAAAAGCAAATTGTAGATATTTTTACAAAACTTTTGTGCTTTATGGTGAGTCCTCCTCGATCGATATCTGAGTATTCAGCCTTTATACGTCGCTCTATTTACTCCTGCTCATCTTGTGTTTGTTTATTTTTGTGGACCAAATTATTGTGCCCTATTTCTTCTATTTGTTCATAAAAGTTCATACCGTGAGGACTTAAATTTTATTTTTGGTTATTAGGCGAAGAGATCTATTCATCCCCGCCTTCTAGATCTCATTTTCCATTTCTATCAGGATGTTCTGAGGACTCAATAGTGGAGAATGAGTTTGTGTCCTGTGAGCTTGGTGTCCTTGAAGATTTTTCTTCATTCCTTGGTGCTTGAGGCATGGGAGGTTGCCGTTTGAGGAATTGCAATGATGGTGCATTGGGAGATGGTGTGAATATGGTCTAATGGGATGCTTGCCAACTGTTGATTAGAGGAGCTGACCTGATGGTCGTAAGGGTTCCCTGGTGCTGCATGGTGTAGTTTCTAGCATGCGCAAGGTTCAAGGTCAAATCATGTATAGAGAAGTCTCACTTTGTAGGAGGTATATTGGCTTCCTCTTGGTTGGCGAGGGTTGTGCTTTGGCTATGTTCTGACGTTTTGTATCACGTGTTTGGATTGGTTGGCCTTCTCTCGTGTGCCATGAAGTTTGTGTGAGGCATGCTCTATGTTTTGGCAATGTGGTTGCCTGTGTGAAGAGGTGCCTATTCCCTTGAGGCATAAGGGTGTGTTGGTGTTATCTAGAAGAATGAGTACCTTCTACATTTGTTGGAATTTGTGCCCTAGGATTGAGTTGTTTGAGCTTTCCTCGCACTATTTTCTGGAGTTAGCCAGTCAAGTTGAGGATTGTCGGGATGTCAGATCCCGAATTGTTGAGATGCCTATGCATGTTGTATTGAGTGCGCAGCGGAAGCATGGTGGGCTTATAACCCATAGGTCTCAGGATCGTAGTGATTCTGACCAGCCAAGAGGATTGTTACCTCAGTGTGAGATTGTCTTGGCTGTATGAGCCTTGATTATGTTGGTTGTCGTGTCATTGTTCAAGACATTGTGGTTGTGGCACCGGAAGGTTTTGAGAATTGGAGAAATATGACGGCGAACGTGTCGGATGAGCACCCTTTTGTGTTTGTTGGAAGTCACACTCTCGGGATGGAATCGTGGTCCTAGAGATGTATTTTCCAAGAGGTGTTTGTGAGTCCTTGTTGCTGAGCTGCGAGCAACTAGTGCCATTAGCCTTGTGGTTAGCTGTGATTATGCCTAGAAGTGACCCAGTCGTGGCTGTGTCCCGTGGTTCTATATTGAAAGTGAAGCCGGGGATTTGCGGGTGTCCATTATGAGTTTTTGTAATGCTTTGTGCTTATGGTTTGGTGGTATTGTTGGCATTCTTCATACAAGATTCGATAGTGTTTATGGCGTGAAAGCTGATGGATTATAGCAGTCTACTGAGATGATTATTTTCCTTGTGAGAGTTGATGCTTGTTTTGTCTGCCGAGCATGAGCTTTTGTAGGTGGCAATCTATGGCATGGGTCGTGTCTCTTTGATGCCATGATTGGAGGTGCCAGACCTGTGTTCCCTATGTGAGTTATGTCCGCTCTGCGAATCGATCTTCATTGCGATTCAAAGTGTGGTGATTTCATTTGTGATTGTGGTCTGGCAGTGTTCCTCGGAGTTGTGTTATTGCAAGCTTGAGGTCCGGTCATCTCATCCCAGTCAGAGCTCATGGCCATCCAGAGGAGTCATTCTCCCCCGACTGCGCATCTACCTCCAGACTGCCAACCTGAAGCTGACTCCAATGACTCCCACGGAAAGCAACCTAAAGATCTGGAAACAGGAATTTCCTAAGGTCTTCCACTACGAGTCTCCATCGAGAATCAAGAAGCGTCTCCCCGATTGGACCCCGGACGAGTGAGTTATCATTTTTCTCCCTCGGGTGCACTGTTCTGTCCACTCTAGGACTGAGCAGACACCTGACCACTGTTCGTGCTGCTGCTGTCTGCTCCGACCTCCTCTGGCATCCCCGTGGGTACCGTTTCGAAGAGGACTCAGCAACGGTTCCAACGACTCTGGCCACGCCAGAATCCAAGCTCAGGAGTGTTCGTGGTGACCCTGACTTCCTGCTGCTGAAGATCTGTAACAGTCAGAGCCAGAAAATAGATCCCCTGATCACTGTCCTGCCCCGACCAGTGCCGTCCTCCAAAAGTCCTACCAAAATTCAGAGGTCCTCCTGGACCTATCAGGGAGGTTTTACATGATCATTATAGACATAGTCACGCCACTTCTGAGTAATCCTCCGCGCTCGGGGCGTGACACATAAAGTTTGGTTATTTGAATCATAGCAATGATCATGAATGTTCACTATCATCAAAAACATATGCAAGCATTAAGCATACAAAAAGCTCTTCTATACACATACATAATATTTTATTTTCATCAAAATCAAGATGGAGCACAATGAACCCAAAAGGATGGATGAATTTGAATGACAGATTTATCTACTCTCACAAGCTCGTTGCCGCACATGAAGATGGCTCACCAAATACACATACAACTCTGGCATGGATCAAAGACACCCATTCTTATTCATAATGCAAGTCACCAAATTCTAGCATGGCATCGTGATGCGGCCAACGTACATGTCTATGAGAATAAGTGGGACAAACAAAGGCCATAGCGACATTGTAGCCATCCTAATATCTGTCTATCCAACCTTGAGCATAGTCGCTACCCTAATCAAACGGCTCCTTAGCTATAATCAGAGCCACGTCCGCAATGACCTTGCCCTCCACTGTCACCACCATCGGAGGAGTTGGAGTCAGTAAACGGTCATCGACCTTGACGCCCACACTAGGAGGGGGGTTTGAAACCTTCCCTCCCAATTGCCACGGTCTTGGGGGAAGTCTGAGCCATCACGATGACATAATGAAGCTGAGGATGGGCAGTAGGTCTGCCCCCCAACCCTACCATTTATAGGTAGGGGACGCCTCATTTTTCCTCAGTAACGACGACAAGCATCCATTTATCTGCATATGAATCAAAGAAATGAAGGGGATCGTCGAGAGGCAAGCACAAACCACGGAACAAAGAAAGAGTGCAAAAGGGGAAGTTTTATTAATACATAGGGGGGAGTACACAAAGGTTACACGCCCTCCTTGGGACGGAACCTATCGAGGAGGAGGCTCAAAACCCCCTTGTTGGTATGCAGGCTGTTCACCTTCTATAAAGCCTCCTGCCAGCCATCCAGATGCCCCCCTTGTACTCCTCAGAGACACCACCACCGCTACTGCTTTCCCAGAGAGCTAGCTCCGGAACCGACGTGGGCAACATCTCTTTTCGTATGCATAAGCACTTTGGGGGGCTCCCCTCAGAAGAAGAGCTTGACTATTCTGAAGACATCTTCAGAAAATACTTACTATGGCAGATAACAGATTTGGGATGATCTATGAAACCCCCATGGGATGCTATTTATAGGGGAGATGTGAAGTCCCCAGGAGAAAGAGTTCTACCGCCTCTCCAACTTCACAGAAATCGAAGCGATAGATCCAGAGAATCACTCCCCCTCGAAGCAACTCCCTGGGCACCACTTCATATCCCCAAGAGAAGATTTAACGCAGAGAAAAAGCTGGCAGATTACGTAGGAAACTCTAGAAGCTCTAGAATTTATGAGAAAAAGGAAAGTCTTCATTTTAAAACTGGAGAAAGGTTTACAAGGTAAGGAGATGATTGCCCCGATGCACTATAACAAAACACAAAAGGAAAAATATAGTGCAAAGAAAAAACAGAAGGAACTGGCGAGCACCCTCTCAAAAGCTCACCCCAGTAGTAGCATTGCGTGGCCTTTCATCTCAGACTTCGAGCACGCTTCCGACAATGATCTCAGGGAGTGGCGGGTCGTCGGTCAGGTCATCTAGGTTCTCCTTCACCGACAGGTCAACCCCTGCTGTGCGTGCCCCAGTGCTCAGCTCCACCGCCTACTCCTCAGTGCTCGGCTCCTCCTCGCTGAGCTCCTCCTCCCCATCGCTGGCCTCGAGGCCAAATGATGTCAATAGAGGATGCAGGGAAGGCACTGGGATGCCCAAGCTCTCAACTGCGGCCTGAAGAGTGACCGTCCAACCTTCTTGGAAGCCACGGTCCCTGGCTGGACCATAGACCTTGATGATCGCAGTGTTCAGCTTAGCCTGAAAATCCGAAGAAGAGTGATAACATGCTACCGCATCCAACCCAATGGTGGCCATTGACATCTTTAGGTTTTCAAACCGTGCCTACGCCGCCCGATCTCTCTCCTCTACGACATCCATCTGGATCTCGAGCTTGGCTGCTTGGGCATTAGCAGCCTCGGCTCACCTGGTCGTCTCTTGAAGGGACTCCTCCAATGCTCGGACATGAACACGGAAGGCATCCTGATCTTTTTAGGCCTCTGAGAGCGCTCACTCCTGGAGCTTGAGCCGCTCTTGGGACACGGCGAGTTCGACCTCAAGTGCCGCTTGATGCCCCTAGAGCTTGGCACAGTGGGCATCAAAGACCTTCCACGTGGCCTGGCTGACCTCTAGCTCCTGTGCGATCATAATGAAGTGATACTTCAATAGACTGAAAGCCCTGGCGACCGAACTGACGTTCTTCACAACTAGGTCCATCAGCTCCTCTTGGGCACCAAGACCAAAAACCCTGATGCATTCGCGCCATCCAACGCCCTTGTTGATAAGGGTGATGGCTTCTATCCGGCCCACATACCCTGGTGTGGACTCCTCGAGCGGTAAAAAATGGATGACGTGCTTGACTTTGGGTGGTAGGAGTCAAGCAACCACGTCCGAGAGGGGGGCTTGCCCTTATCAGGTGCGTCTCCTATGGGAACGGGAGCAGGAAGAGCAGAAGCGAGCCTCAGCTAGTGCGAATGGGGGAGAAACTTCGACCTGAGGCGGCGACAGAGTCTGGCCTCGAGCCAGAAGGGAGATCTTCTTCCTCTTCTTTTGGTGACGTTGGGTGTCTAACGTCGCCACCTCATCCAGGTTCACATGGATGCGCTAGCTGGTAAACATGGCAGAACCTCCTTCAGGCGTACTCTCCTCACCCTCGGAAGCGGCCTATCGGGTGCTCAAGCTGATGCTGACGATGGAAATAGCAAGCGAAGGCTCCATTGGAAGCACTACTAGGAGTAGATACGGAAGGCACCCCAGTGCTAGGACGACTACCTCCCTAGGAGCCGCAACCATCACCTGATCGGCGCCCGGCTCGATGTGGTCGATGGGGCGAGGAGTGAACCGCGATAGCTCCACCATCTCATACCATAGATCCGATGACTCCAATACCCCTGCAAAACAACATTAGAAGGGTCAGCTCGGTAGATAGCTGAGGAAACATAGGAAATGACGGAGTTAGTACGCTGGGGCAATGAGGGGCTCAACCCCAGCTCCCGTAGCATCGTCGGGGTCAGCTTGATGTCAGCATCCAGGAGTTGGAAGTGAAGGAGGGTTTTAACTGCCCTGGACTCCTCGATTGTGTCTTGGGGCAGCCTGTCAACCCTAAGAGGGTGGAAGCCCACAGCAAAACTTCAGTCGCTCAACTGGTCGCTACCCCTAACTTTAGTGATAGAGACAAAGCGCTCTGACCAACGCTTGATGTTGGGCATGGCGGTGGAGAAGTGAATAAGGGTCCAGTCATTCTAAGCCCGAATATAGAAAGAAGACGTGTCGACAAGAAAACACTAGAGTCTGTAGAACTACCGGAAGAGGAAGACGGTAGGAGCAACCGAAGGTCGGTTGTAACAAAAACAAAACCACGGAGAATATGCCAGGAGTTGGGGGAAAGTTCCCCTGGATATTGGCCATAGAAGTGGAGGACAGACTCGAAGATGGGGTGGATGGGAAGGCAGAAGCTGGCTTGGAAGGACTCTATAGGGACCCTGATGTCACCCGGAGATCGACTCCATAGGTCAATGTCGACGGTTGGGAAAATAATGTCAAAGTCAGAGGTGATCTGAAAGGCCTCTCGCAGCCCGTGGACCACCCTATAGGCAACTAGCGGCGGGGAATGAGGACAGCTAGGACCCGCACCCGAGGTGCTCGGAGCATCACCACAACTAGCTTCCATCTCCTCAGAGGATGTAGGGCCAGCACGGAGGACCCTCCTGCGAGAGGCCATAACCCAAGAAGTAAGGAAAAGGGGGAAGACTCTCACCAAGGCAGGAGGGATCGAAGAGCAACTAACACCCACCATGGACACTAGAAGAATAGATAGGGTTCCTTGGAGGGCCCTGCAGTGAGCCTTATAGCTTCCATAAGCAGGATAGCCACTGCGAAATCACACGGAAGGGGAAAAGGCACTTGTCAGCATCAACGAATGATCGCTGAACTTAGGCGACTGTTTGCACTCATGCTCCCCAACGAAAATAGCCTACGCCATGATTGCAGAGATGCCACTTGCCACAGCCAATCATGCCTTGCGCGCCAAGCATACATCTGGGCCCACTGACCCAAACAACGAGGAGATCATCCTAATACCCTCTCGAACTCGACTCTCAGTTCCCAAAAAAGTGGTCGGCATCTAAGAGTAGGGGGGATGGCGAGGAGGGTAAAATCAGCTTGGCCCATGTGAGGCCTATTTCCACCAGGCCCAACCAAGCCCACGCTCTGTGACACGCATGCCGGGTTTTGATAGCCATGGCTCGTCATGGACGGCCCGAGATGAATCATCCTTGGATCCACCAACGCATGACGGGCTTCGTCCCAAGCACAACAACACCCAGATGACCCTCCGATGACTGAATGTTATCCCCCACGACATCGACCTCAACTCTACTAAGGGTGAGCATGCCCCCCAGGAGCCATAAGACTCGCAAGAAAATCGCTCGACTCTGGAAGAATGGGCACTCAACAGGAAACTCCCCACGATTGTGGGAGACGTTACTCCACGACTTACGCCCTTCCCCATGAAGGGGCTGGCTCTCGCCACCAGGACATCCCCCTATAAATGAGACTTCGACGGACAAGCAGAGGACACGGTGAATCTTACCAAGAAACGCACACTCAACTCTAGTCAAAGGAAAAGAGAGGCCAACTTGCTGTCTAGAGAGAAAGCCTCCGCCAAGCTCCGACTACCCTCCAAGCATCCTTACCGCCTAGCGAGCACTCTCCGAGCGCCCACTAGTCACGGCGGGGACCTTCCTCGAAGGCAGTCCATCTCCCCAGGCCCGCTCCATGACTCTTCGACTCTCTCTCACTCTCATATTCTTTTTCTTGCCTCTCTGTCTCCTGAGTGCTGACTTAATCATCAGAGGGTTGTCCCATGGGATAACGCCCAGGGCTTCTTTTGACGTTGTCACGCCGCGAGACATATGTACAGTGGAAGTAATATCGAGAAAAGTGAACAGTCGGCAATACGCGTCAAGCTAGCAATATAATCAGAGCGCAATAACATCCAAATAAGAGGAATGCACAAGGATATAGACTTAAAAATCCCACTTTATTGAAATAATAATCAAATGTACACAAGTATTGGACTTTCCTACTGCTAGACTCAATAAAAGAGAAAATACATCATTGACTCATGACTACTAGACAATCTAGGCTCCTCTTGACCTTCAATCACTCTCAGACCCATCCTGATCGTAGTCTAAATCTAACTCACTTGAACTTCTTGAAAAGATTTGAAAAATAGGGTAATGAGCACACTTGCCCAATAGGTATCTTCGGATCAACATGGAAGCATGCTTAAGTAATTACATTCACCCACCCCTTCTCTCTCCTCTCACTCGACGTTCTCTCTCTCTCTCCATCTCGCTCTCTCTCTCTCATTCCCACGTTCTCTCTCCTCCACTCCCATTTGCTCGGTTCGCTGTCCAAACGGACGCCAGTCGACGCATGGGAGGTACCAACGGAAAGGGCTCGACGCGAGGATCGCGCCGGTACCCTTCTTTCCTCGGATCGTAGAGCGTGGAAACGCGTGTAAGCTAGAAGATAGTGTAGCCCTCGTCGCCCGTTCGACACTGATTCACAATTTTTGACGCGTAAAAGGTAGGGGATCGAACTTCTCATCTCGCCAGGAATCCATTGACACCCTCTACGTCGCCATCCGTTGCCATTTTCCTCATTTTTTGTGTAATTCTTCCTTTGGGAGATTTTAGGGTTTATTCTCGATTTGCATGCCTCTCTTGTTTCAAGGTCCAGACGACTGCTGATCGAGTCCAGAGAGGTGCCATTAGAATGGTCGCGTGGTGAGGATTGCACTGACATCCTCTGTTCCTCGATTTGCGCAACGCAGTTTCGAGTCAGGTCGGGAGGCGCCATTTCTCCCTCGTGCTGGTTCGTGGTCATATCGTTGCTTTCGCCATCGTCCATGTACAGGGATGGATTCTCTATCTCGCTAGGACACCGGTAGTAGCACTTGTGCCATGGTCTGATGCCCGTTGCATCGTATTTTGTGTATTTTTTATTTAATATATTTTAATCTATTTATGGTGGAATTTAGCGTTTAATTGTTAAATCAATTTCATTGGGCATTGTATTTAATTTTTGGTGGCATGTTTAGGCTTGTGTGATTGGTGTGGGTTGGTTAGTTCAACAGGTTTTGTAATCTGTCGCTTCCCCCGTCGATTTCTATCGACCGGGCGGGGTTTCCGATTCTGAATTCTGGAGTTATGAAACCCAGGTGATATAACGCGACTTCCCCTGTGCGTTATGTCTCTTTAACGTGTCAGTGATGTGTTATGTGAATAGTGGTCTGAGTTTTCTATGAATTCTGATGTTCGAGTGGCTTTAACGCACCTCAGGCAGTGCGTTATAGTCCTTCGTATTGAGCTAAGGGTCTGTTGTCTTTAACGGCCGGTCCCTTTGCGTCGTGCATTGTATGACGCGCTTCTATAATTGCATTATATTCCGTGGTTTCTATGGAGTTTAGACGTTCTGGAAGGCATAACGGCTTGCGAGAGGCATGCTATGTTCACTATAACGCCCCCTCTGTGGTCCGTTATACCTCTTGTGTTGTATGTTCCATGCGTATTGACTTCAACGCGCCTGTTCTCGTGCGTTATAGTCCTATAGCGCCCCTGTTGAGGTGCGTTATAGTCTAGGTTTTCTGTGGATTTCCTGAGTTCTGTGAAGCATAGCGGTCCTGTGCCGGTCCGTTATGGTGTGTAACGGGACAGTTCTAGTCCGTTATATACCTGGAGATTTTAAAAGCTTGCATGTATAATTTCTATTCAATCCATGTTTCATGTGAGCCATGTTTAAATTATTTTATATACTGTGGCATTCTTCTACATCCCATAAGAGCAGCTTTCTCTTTCCTTGTGATGGAGCCACTAGTCGTAGCCTGACGACTTCCGTGTCGGCCCACCCGGGAGAGGTGGCGGGGCATTCCCATTATACGGTTTGTAAGCTAGTTTCCGTGGGCCCTCTCGCATAGTCAGTAGCGTCCTACTGGGAGGGAAAACTAGCTAGAGGCCTAGCTCAAGGCGATGGGTCAGTGTGTGCACACGTAGTCAGAGGCTTGAACTGATGCTGACGAGCATTACTCTGATTAGTCACTCGGTGCGGTACTGTTTTGTCACTCGCTTGTCACGAGCTTGACTGTGAGGTGCTTGAGACGGAGTGTAAGATGTTAGTGGATGCATCTGGTTTCTTCTTTCTGGTGGTCTTCCTTCTTCCTATCACATGGTTACTTGATCTTTCCTCTATTGGTAGATTTAGCCCCTGATGCTATTATTTAATGTAATTCAGCATGTTTACCTATTTAGGTAGGCTTTCCTGCTTTACTATAACGGCGATTTAATTGTGCCATTGCATGTTTAATGCATTAAATGTTTCCTCTAATTGCCTTTATTACCGTCTACTTGCGTGTTTAGTGCGTGGTAGGGATCCGCGTGACCCCTACTGAGTCTGGCTATGATTTACCCTTCCTTCCTACAGGTGATCCATCCCAACCGTCCACCAGTCCATCACATGTTTTTGGAGACTGTGTCTATAGCGTCAGCTATGGTCCATCTATCCTTGTGTACTTTTGACCAGGGTATACCCCGTGTAGTTGTACAATGGGACTATTTTGTCGTTGTTAGACTTGAATATTTGTAAATTCTGGACTATTGTATACAACTATCACTCTGATATATTTTAATTACTTTCGCACTTCAGTTAAATCACTGTCCTAATCAATATTGCGCACGGTGTAATTCTAATTATTTATACACTCCCCCGACAAACCCTTCCAACCCTTCAGGGGTCTCATCAGCCTCTTGGGTGACTTCCCTAGTTCTTGGTAGTGGTAATTTGATGTTACATAAGATTATCGGTACCCGGAGTAACACCTTTGATTACATGTGTCTATATAAATATAAGAGTGATAAATTTATAATTTTTATTCTAATAACTGTTTATATGAAAAATCCCCAAGGCAACAAAATGCGCCATATTTTAGCGCAGCGGCTAAAGGAGCCGGTCGAAGCACGTAGTTTTTATGAATCTGAAACATTTTTACCCTCTCCGAGCCCGGTTGTTTAGCTCGCTGCGCTCCCCCCACTGGGCACTGCTTGACGCCAAGATCTCCTCATCGCCGCCGGAGACGAGCTTCCACCACACAGCGCCGGCGGACCAGCAACCCTCGCAACGAGGAGGACGCCAGATCCAGCGGACGCCCGTCGGCTCCCCCACACATTCCCGGCTCCTGCGACGCCGGCTCGACGGGTTTCACTGGGCACGCCTGCGGTGCGGCACAGTTCTGTCTATCGCAGTTCGCCGGGGTGGGAGGCTGGGGTGTGCAATTGCAGGGATGAGAACGGGCGGACTGAAGGGTTCCTTGATCAGGCGGCCCACCGTTCTCGTCCTCCTCCTCGCCGCCCTCGTCTTCTCCGTCCTCGTCTTCTCCATCCAGACCGCTTTCTTCACAGGTAAGGGAAACGAACTGCGGATGAAGAACAAGCAGAGTGCTTGGGATCCCCTCCCCCTCCTCTTTTGTATTCTTCACGCAGTGCCTCTCTTTTCTCTGTCCCCAGGGGGTGGGAGGTCTGCGTATAGTGAGGACATACGAACGCTCCTGGATTTCCAGTCACGGGTCCAGCGATGTGCGGTATGCTGTTTGCCTTTCCAGCGCCTCCATTTAGATGTTTGTTGTCGGTTTATTTTTCTGTTTGATGTTTGGATCTATTTCGGTGGGGGTTGTGGGTGCGGCATTTGAGCTTTTTTTATTAATTTGATTAGGCAATTGGCTGGATCTTAGGAATCGATGTGCATCGAGCAATGGTGTAGCTTTTTTTTCCTTACGATAATGGTGCCGGTTAGTAGAATTAAGTGGTTGGGGCTCTGCCTTTGTTTCATCTGGCAAGCTAATGTGCATCAGCGTCGGAGTCACTTTTTCTTTTTCTGTTTCACTTACTGAGAGCTTTAAAACAAGAATGCAATTCTGGTGCATAGAATTTATCGTTTTTCAAACCCGTTGTTGGACCAGGTGCTAAATTGGAGTTGGAATCGCTGAATAGCTCACTTAGCACGTCTACACATAAGGTCGCCGTAGTTGTTTTATCGGTTTACAAGGCAAAAGGTTTGTTTGTATCATGCCTGCTAGTCGTGTCCTAAAGCATTTGCTAAGCACATTGCTTCCTTACACCAGCTGCATTTGATATGGAATAAGGCGGGTTAGGATGAGTTATTCGCGGGTGGGTAAGTAATTCAAGTTTGAGAGCCGGAATACACCACTCGGGATTAGATAGGGTTAAGGCCCTTAATCTAGGGTTCACTCATTCCACCTCTTTCATAGGAATACCCTACCCGACCCTGGGTATGATTGGTACTAAAGTAAAAATATGAAAATTCAGGAATAGCTCATCCTGGACCCACCTGGGTTTGCTTATCCTAATCTAACAAAGCTCACTGGAGGACTATGGGAAAGATGAATTGTTCCAATCTCTGTCTGGTTGTTCAAGTATTTGTTGATTTTCATTTTTATCTTCATATATTTTGTTGCCTGTTCCAATCTCTGTCTGAGTGCATACTAATGAAGAACTATATCTAGGCAAGCAGAGGACTTGGACTTACTGCCCACATAGTCGATCATTGCAAATTAGTGCTCAAATTTCCAGAAGGCACAAACAGTACATGGGTAATGCACTGTCCTACATCACTTTTTCCTTTTATTTTCTACATCTTAAAAGAAAAGATCATTTCTTCGAACTAATGTCTCCTTTATGATGTCACTGAATTGAACTGATATCTCCCTTATGACACATTGACAGTATAATGAGCAGTTTAAAATTTATGAACCTCTGGAGTACACATATGATGTCTGTGATGCTGTTCTGTTATGGGAACAGGTTAGGCTTACTATCCTCTCACAAACTGCTTATCACCAGAGAAAGAAGAATATCCTTTTTTTAAAGAAATAAGTGAGTTACTGTACTATTACTGAGACATATTGGGAATGTCAGTATCGGAACATGACAACAGTCTTGACACGGGAATATCTAGATGGTCGACCTGATGGATGGTTGGAATACGCTGCAAAGAGAATTGCACAGTTGTAAGATAGTTCTACTTGTTTGCTTATCAGATTTTGACAGAAGATAGTATTCCATATTCTTTATCCAATTCAACTAAGTGGCTTTGTTGGCTGCTTAGGGGTACAGACAAATGTTACAATCGTTCTCTTTGTGAGGAGCATCTAAATTTGATCTTGCCAGCAAAACCACCATTTCATCCTCGTCAATTTAAGACATGTGCAGTTGTTGGGAACTCGGGGGATCTCTTAAAGACGGAATTTGGGCGAGAGATTGATATGCATGAAGCAGTTTTTCGGGACAATGAAGCCCCTGTCAATGAGGTATCGAAAGTACTTCATCAATCATTTGACATGTGAAACTATGATTAGATTTCCTTTAGTAGGTGCAAAGGCCAGAGTATGGTGGGGAAGTAGGCTGCGAAGGCCATTGGGTAGCGAAAGAGTGGGCTGCGAGAGCCGAAATTGAGGGAGTTTTCATTCATTTGTTCTATTTTCATTCGTTTATTATTTTCTTTTCATTCAAGTAGGTAGGCATCCATGGGCAACAAGCGCACAAAAGTATATATATAGCATAGCTTCCCTCTATCGGGGACAGGATAAGAACAGCGCCCAGGACTCACAGGTAGAGTGCGGCCCACAAAGCACAACTAAAGGGGATGTGCGCTCGTCAAGAGGATATCGTATAGCTTATGCACATAGTTTAAATCATAATCTATACCTGAGGCAACTTCTCCGTGGTGTGAAAGTGCAAGCATATGAGTAGTGAAACCTAAACATAGGGATAAGCAGATGTTCCAAGCAACACTAGAGGATTACTCTAGGGCCTACACATGCATTTCAGGCTTTCAACTTTTGGTAGCTTCACACAGTCTCCTTGTTTATTTTGAATTCTGGACTTCATTGTTTGGCAAGAGTTTCCTCATGTGTCTCAATGGGGATTCTCGAAGACTACGATTCATCCTTATTGTAATTTACTTCACTATTTTCGCATGAGTCTCCTCATTTGTTTCAGTGGAGATTCCCGGCTACTTGGATTCACATTTCACTTTTTCATCATTCATTTCATTCATTTTCTTCTTGACGGGAGCAGGCAGTTTTTTCCTCACAATTACCTTTCATGTGAGTGTGAGCATTCAAGCATCCATAGAGTGTTGGGAAGAAATTCTGCTATCCTTGTGGTTAGAGACCATTGATCACATTGTGTGTAAAGTGCGGGAGCTTTGCCTCGGGTATATTTTGTGAGTTATGTTAACAACATAGCTATGTCTCTTCCCCTTGATGCATGCATCCACCAGAAATTGGTTTCACCTTAGAATGTGTCATGACACACACGTATCTGGATGTGGGGCAGTGTTATTTAGCAAGGAAGTACGGCCCTAGGAAGTTTCGAAGGAAGTGTATTAAATATATACAATAAACATGCATGCAAGCGGGGCAAGCAAACATTCAAAATCAAAAGCACTCTAGAGAGTTTTTTTTCTTTCCTTTTTTTTGTTTTTGAGTGAATCCTGGTGGGACCAAGAA
This sequence comes from Amorphophallus titanum, assembly GCA_024336825.1. Lineage (NCBI taxonomy): Eukaryota > Viridiplantae > Streptophyta > Magnoliopsida > Alismatales > Araceae > Amorphophallus > Amorphophallus titanum. The sequence continues at coordinate 56,246,592 of JANBPO010009603.1, read as the reverse complement.
TAGGATAGCAATTTTCGATGGAAAGTCTAAGTGGAGAGCAAGAGAGCGGGGTTTGGACCAAGTCCAAACTGAAAATTGGAGAGTCGACTACGAGAGCTAAAGGATAGTGGGAGAGCAGGCTTTAAGAGCTGGAGTCGAGGGGAGTAGGCTGTGTAAGCCCAAAAAAAGAGTGGGAGAGCAGGTTGCGTAAGCCCAAGGGGAGCGAGAAAGTAGGTTGTAAAACCCAAAATTAGCGAGAGAGCAAGTTGCGTAAGTCCAAGGATAGCGGGAGAGCAGGCTGTAAAACCCAAAGGAGAGCGGGAAAGCGGGTTATAGAACCCAAGGAAAGAAGGAGAGCAGGCTATGTAAGCCTAAAGCTGGAGAGTAGGCCGTGTAAGTCCAAGGATAGCTGGAGAGCAGGCTGTGAAAGTCCTGAAGTCCCGTGATTAATGACACCCAAGAGGGGGGGGTGAATTGGGTGACTATAAATTTTAAGAAAACTTTACCCGATTCAAAGCAGATGTGATGAACTAGCAATACAAGAATTCAGATCTGTTAAATTTTCGATTAGATCTATCAAGATCTATCACATAAGATAACTGATTATGATAGATCCGAAAGATACAATACGGAGGAGATAATATATACGTACAATCACATAGAATGTGGGTAGAAGTGATGGACCAAACCACACAGCTCAAACCACAAGAGACAAGGATTTTTAAGGTGGTTCGGATGCAACAAAGGCAACCTACGTCCACCCATCACCAAAAATCGGTGAGGCTTCACTGCTGAAAAATTAGCATGGGGATAAATCCCCAACATAGAGACTAGCTCCAAACACACACACAGAGGATGACGTCTGCACACATACGGGGACACGCCCCAATACACACACACACAGGAAGACGCCTGCACACACACAAGGACACGACCCAACACACACACACACACGGAGACGGAGCCTCCAACATGATCTGATGACCGGATCAACAACACACACATACACACACACACTACAACAGACGTAGCACTCTACACACATAAAACCCCAGATCGAATAGATCCACACACACACATAGATCTGAAGTGATCCACACTCACACGGATTTGAACAAAACCACACGCAGACATAGGGATCTGAATAGATCCACACATACACGAATGTTTATAGATTACAAGGAATACAAACTTGAAGCTCAAAACACTTTAGAAGATGAAACACAAAAGAAAGACTTCTGATTTAGGCTCCCCCATAGTATATAATGCAGATCTTGAATGAAGTTTGAATCTCCAGTTGATTTGCCTCAGCTTGATCTTGGATGAAGAATTTGTGGATGAATCACTATTCACGAAGTTCTTTCAGCAACTCTCTTTATCCTCTTGGTAGTCTCCCCTTGATTCCTTGAGTCATCAGGGTTTCTTGGCCCAAAGAGATATTTTTATAACAGCGTTCGTCTTGCGAACCCAGTGACCTTCGCCCCCTTTGTTCTTCGATCAAGGTAGGTTCTAGCAGACCCAACCCCAATTAAAATACATCATTAGGAGTGCCTTGATGTCCCTTTTAATTTGGTACCAGAAGCCCCAATTTTCATCAAGTATACAGACTGTATTTCGTAGGTTAGTCCAAGCATGTCAAACTAGGGCATCGTTCCCGTTTCCCCTTGTTATATCGATTAAATGTTAGGCTTAAGCAGGCTTAAATCTTAATTGATCATGATATATTGTGCAAAATTTGGTCCTCTTTTTTGTTCATGTTATTTTGCCCATTTTTATGGACCGTACCGCGTGAATGTCTTGTTACAAATGGGGCCTATCGGTGTTCGTCGGAGACCGGAAGAGGCGAACGGGTTGCGGCCCTAACAGGAGCCGCCTCAACCATTGGCGGTCTCGCGACTGACTGTTTCCATGTTTAGTGTTCTCGAAACCCACCGCAGGGTTGCGGCCCCGTGATAGACCGCAAGGTTCAGGGTTGCGGCCAGATTCTGACCGCTTGGTACCCTAGCGGCCGTGCGACATACCACCTAATGCGTGTTTAGACTTGAATCCTCGCGCCTCTAAGCAACCTCCTGATGGATCGCCAATCCCTGCTTAACGACTCTGGGTAGACCGCTTGGACACAGTTTATACCTTGAATTATGATTTAAAAGATGGTGTTGTATTTTGTTAAATTTGCTCTTAGGGTAACAACACACTAAATGAATGGATTGTATGGAACATGTGTAAAGTCTGATTTAAACTATGTTCATCCACAGTCATATAATATTGTTCCTCTTGTCATGTATAATGCAATTAAAATGTGAAAATCACTACTCAAGGTTAATTAAGATTGTGGAAAAAAAATTATTGGGGTTGTTTGACAGTCTCCCCACTCCAGTGGTGCTGGCTGACAGCCATACACTCATTTTTTGATGTTTTATTAGGCCCTAATCTTGTAATAGTTGGGACTCTCCATCGGATATTCCTTTCGTCAGACTAGGACCTCTATTATAAGACATCCGTCAGTCCCCGCGAGCCTGGGATTCCCACCAGGACACTGGGCAGGTTGTACCCCCAAGTCCTACACCCATTGACTCGATCGGATCGCTTGATTTTACAGCCCGGAATCGGGACTATCCTATTCAACTGCGGCCCTTCGGGGGACCATTTCAGTCAGTATGCGGCCTAGGTAGGACCGCCTGACTCTAGAAGTGGCCCACTAGGTGACCGCATCTAACTGGCCAAGTGCCTGTTTCTGTTGGTCGAATTTCATTAAATTCCAGTCGACCTAGCTTGTCTGAGTTGACCTTTAGCCTCTAACTCGACTCGGGAGGTGTGGGCTGGACCTTGGCTTAGTTCCACCATGTCTCGGGTGGGCTGGGAGACCTTTAAGTCGACTGCTTTAATCCTTCTGGGCCCAATTTAGTTGCGGCCATCTCTAGACTGCCTTTCCCTCTAAGCGGGCCTCTGAGAACCATTTTAGTAAGGAGGCGGCCCAGTAGTGACCGCATCTGCTTAAGAATGGGCCAGGGTCAATTTTGATCGAAATGGCCCATTGTGGACCGTTTTCCTCTTGTAAATGGCCCGTCCAGGACCGCCTTTACCTCCCTATGACCCATTAAGGACCGTTTTCATCCTTTACGCTCGGTTGGTCCCTCCGGCCCAATATCACTTGGTGCGGTCCATGATAGACCATCTTTCTCCTTGTTGCAGCCCATATAAGACCGCAACTCATCCAGAAACTTATTTTTTTCCATGTATTTCTTGTGTGAACCACTTCATGGTTCAAGAGGACATAGTTTTAGGCCATATTGTATCCGAACGGGGTATAGAGGTAGATAAGGTCAAAATTGACCTCATTTTTAATCTTCCTCCTCCAACCTCTGTGAGCCAAATTCGTTCATTCCTTGGCCATGCCGACTTTTACCATCGGTTCATAAGTAACTTTTCCAAGATTGCACGTACGTTAACTCAACTCTTAGCCAAAGACACCTCATTCCATCTAGATGATGCTTGCCTAAAGGCCTTCAATACCCTTAAAGAGATTTTGACCAATGCACCCATTCTCTAACCTCCCAATTGGACTCTTCCCTTTGAAATCACGTGTGATGTCTCCGACTATGCTATAGGGGCAGCTCTAGGCCAAAGGATTGATAAGTGTCCGGTGGTGATTTATTACATGAGTCACACCCTCGCTGATGCTCAACTTAACTACACCATCATGGAAAAGGAGTTGTTAGCTACTGTCTTCACCCTCAAACAATTTTGGTCATATCTTTTAGGGGTAAAAGTCATTGTGTATTCTGATCACTCAGCACTAAAGTAATTGTTCTCCAAGAAGGATGCCAAACCTAGACTCATTAGGTGGATCCTCTTACTCTAAGAATTTGATCTTGGGATCCGAGACAAAAAAGATTCTGAGAATAAAGTTACCGATCATCTTTCTCAGATTCTCACAACTGATAATGATCCCCTACAAGATTCATTTTCTAATGAACACCTCTTGTCCATCACCCATAGTCAACTCCCATGGTTTGCTAATACCTCTCTTTTCATGTTCGGCCACCAGAAAGTTCTCTTGAGGTCTTGGTACATCTTTGTAGCACCAGGATGAATAGCTAGGGACCTCTATTTGATCTCTTGGCCGGCAGCAGGGTCGATTAGGAGTGATCGAGGGTGTGGGACAGCGAGGATCAGCGAGGGTTCACGGTTAGGGTTCCTTCGCACCGTCAGAGTTTTTGATCTAAATCAGTAGGTTTTTCTCAGGCCCAATCTAATTAAGTAACATGAACGTATAAATCTCATCCTTAACTTTCTTTTGAATCTATTTTGCCCAATTTTGGCCGTCGAGTTCATGCGTATTCCTGATTTTATGTAGAGCATGTGATTAGAGTTCTTACTCTCATCATTTCCATTTGATTTATATAGAGTAATCATAGTCCAATCTTTAAATTGACCATGCTATGATGTGCGATTTTAAATTACCTATCTTTTGATAGTAAATAGCCTAATTTTTATGCCATATCCATGTTTTAATCATGTATCTATTGGACCGGTGTCATGTTCTTCAGGGTTTGGGGCTCGGGTTAGCAGAAATGGACCTTCCAGGGACCGCTAGGAAGGAAGCGGTCACACGATAGACCGTATGCCATGGTCAGGCGGCCCCGTGATAGACTGCTTCTGGGCGGCGTAGTTTGAATTGAAAAAGGGATTTTCTTGAATGCCTAGTGACCTTTCCCTTGACCGCTTATGGTCTTCAGGCGGTCTGTACATGACCGTTTTTCTTCCCTGTTTTAGAAAAAAGTATTGGTCATTCCAGCGTGTTACGTCCTAATAAATCGCTTGTTGGTCAGGTTAATGGCAAGGCATTAACGCATTAAAAGTAGGATTTATGAAACATATGAACTAAGTGTAATTCTTTTCCTTTTAATTGCTCTATTCATGACCGTCTTTCACACATTTAGAAGTATTTAAGAAGGAAGTAGATTAATGCTCTAGTAATAGTTTAGTCTAATTTCTGTTATGAATAGTTTAAAATTATTTTAAGGTCATACCACTCTGGTGGAATTGATTGGACCAATCACACTTGTTTTCCCCATGGTTTGCTAGCCTAAATTCTTGAGCAATGAAGGCCTCTCCGTTGGATACTCCTTCCACCGGACTAGGTATTCTTGTTTCTAGGCCTCCGTAAGTCCCCACGAGCCTGTGATTCCAACTAAGACACCAGGCATGTTGTACCATCAAAGCCTGTACCATCGACTCATGATTTCATGCTGGGCAGACCAAGTTCGCATGGCTTGTTATCTGGGCCTGCATGCGGTCGTGCCCTGGGCTGCAAACCAACCCTTGCGGTCGTCACCTTGACTGTTTTACTCTATCTTCGGGCTTGTTGAATGATTCGACCCACTACATTTTTAGGTTGATTTGTTTCGATTTTAAGTGGACTAGGACCTCTCACTAGACCCTGAGATCGAGGGCCATACCTTGGCTTGGTGAAGATGTGCCTCTGGTCGAGTTGGGACCTAGTTCAAGTTGACTTTTAATCTTTTGTGGTCTAACTTTTTAGCGGTCTCCCGGGGACCGTTTTCATCCTGCATGCGGTCCAACGATAGACCGTTAGTCGTTTCTGGCTTGACCCATTAGGACAAGTGTGGGCCTGATATAAGCGGCCCTGTATTCGACTGTTTACTATTCCCTTGCAGTTCCTATTTGACCGTAAGTAATCCCTGACCTGGTTTTCTTTGTGGTTTTTTTGTGCTAAAGCTAATTGATTGTGGTAGTCCTCTAGGGCTACATTCTTGTCCTATCATCTATTGATTGGGCTATTGAGCATATTCTATCTCTTTCTTCCAAATTTATTTGGGAGATTCGTGATCTTAGGAATTAGGTTACATGAGCTTGACCTTGGAATTCTTAGCCATTAAATATTATGGGTGTTTAGATTTCATGGGATCATGGATGCAAGCAAATCAATGCCAAGGCAATCATTTTAAAGGGACCCATTCTGGTCCTGGGAGGAGCACCCGAAGAGTACTTGTACCCCGGAGAGGTGTAATAACTAGGTGTGGCATTACACCGAGTACTATCTAGCGTGTGAGTCTACAACATTCCACATTCTCGTGAAACTTGCTATGCATGCTTGAATGCGCGTAATACTTGCTTGCGTGACTTGACTCGACTTGACTCGACCTGATGGTGGCCATCCACGTAAAGTTATGGATACTTGCTCTAGCTATCTTGACTTGTAATGTCTCAAATCCTATATCATGCCAGTTATCTTGTGATCATGCATATTTATATTTTTACACATCATCCATGTATATTCATGAATTGGTTAATTACTTAAATTCTGCCTGGTGATAGAGTGTAATTCCTACTGAGCTTCTCGCTCACCCCCTACTTTAACATTTTTCAAGTGACGTGGTAGATGGAACGTTTGGAACTGGGATCGGGTTAGCGTGATCGAGTGAACCTGGAACTTAAAGACCCGAGTCTTTTTATTTCTTGAGTCTAGTTAAGTGTAGTGAGTCTTGTTATTTTCTTTTCTTCATTTTCTGTTATTGAGTCTATTATTGTAAAAATTGAGTCAAATTATAATTTAAATATCAAAATCAAAAGTTAAAAAGTTTTTTCCAATTATTGTGCATTCATCTTTGTGAATAAATTTGTTAGCGCTCTGATTATATTGCTTGCTTGTAGCATACTAGCCAGCTGTTCATGGTTCTCGAATATCTTCCACTGTACATAATCTCTGGGCGTGACAAATCAGGTGCACTGCCTCATAAAAAACTCATTAACAGCTGGCCGAAAGCCTCGCAAATAGCCAAGGTATCTCCTCAGTTCATCTTTGTCTTCCATCACATCAATCTAAGCCTTAAGTACAGTGGCATGGCACCCCCACGCCTTCTGAACTTTCTGAAGCCGCCACCTATCTTCATCGGTTCCCAGGAGATGCTTCGTAATTAAACCTCCCCATGAGGTGATCCATGGGATCCATTGGGGCAACCCAACTTGGCGATGGCAGTGATGGGCCTGGTATAGTACCAAGTCCTGAGCACCCACAAGCCATAGCTCTTGCTACTGTGTCCCTCGTACTTTGAATCCCTTGCGTCGGTACATCATCGGCATGAACACAAACTGATCCTCGAGTAGGAAGTTCAGATAATCTCGCCAGTCATCTCTGGTTTTCACAAGCACTGTATTGCATATCACTTCATCTTCGGGACCAAAGATGGCCCTAGCTAGATAGAGTGCACTCTTCTCGAAGATTCGGGAGGCAATGGTCACCATGTCATCAAAGCTAAAGCTCAAGTGGATCTCCATTCACACCTGTAGTAGGTAAAGTCTCCCCATGGTGCTTCCACCCAAGCTCATTTGAGTAAACCCGCAATACAAATGAGCAAGCATTGCCTGGGAGATGGAGCGCCCCATCCACAAAAGAGTAAGTGGTCCCACATACTCTCGCCTCAGCACATCCCTGGATGTGGGGAAAAGTAACACCCCACCGAGGCATAATGTCAAGCCTCGCATCAGCCAATCTGCATCAGCTGACCTATTCTACACCTGGCTCAGTACCCATCTGGCTAGGTGGTGGACTAGTATCCCTCATTGGTCTATCATCCACTGAACCTCTCGCTTGTCACACACAATCTCAGCCAAGACTTCCTCCCAGGGAGGGAGGTCAAGCAGATCACCTGCATCTAAGTCACCCCATTGGAAAAGCAAGTCAATCTCTTCCACCAACACTGAGGCCTCAAACTTGGGGAACAATTAGGTATAGGTATCCGGATGCCATAGCTCAATCAATGCACCTAAGGCTTCCCAATTCCACCTCATGCTGGTAAAATGCTTAGCCATGACGACTAGGCACGTTAGATGCCCCCGATGCATGAATACCCTCATATCGGGTGTGAATTACCACTAGCAAATCATGAAGCCACCCATAGCGGCAGGCATGCCTCGGCCCCAGGAAGGCAGGGATAGACTGCACAAAATAAGAGAAGAGAAGAACACAATAATCAAAAGTTAAATTGGAATACCTAAAATTGGTTGTTGATACACACAAGCCACGGCCCTCACCTGGCCGTTCTTCACGAGCTCACTCAAATGTCCCTTCATCTCCGAGCGGACGCTGAGCTCGGTGCTCCCGGATGGATTGGAAGAAGAAGATGCCATCTTGGAGCTCCTCTCTTGATGGTATCAGCCTGTTTCTGCGTGAGCCTTTGCTTGATAGCAAGGAGCAACCTACCCCAAGTCTTTTATCGTGAAGAGTCCCACCTATTCTGGACTCCCGTCATTTATAGGATAAGAATAGGTGGGCGGCCAAGTCACTGGCCACCCACCCATTCCTAGACAGCTATCAGTGTGGCCGTCCAATCCTGAAGAAGGCAGACCCTTTGGCCGCCCTAAATTTTTGAAGAGAGGGGGGTCATGGCTCTGTTTGATCAAGTTCATAGTTTAAATGATCAAATGCTGCTTTCATGGTCATTATTTGTAATATATGAACTTGGCTAATGTGTGCTAATGTAGCTGCAGGTACCAAGAATGGCCATCCAAGATTTACGTCATCATCATCAGAATCATTGCATTTTAGATAGAATGCTAGAGGCTAATAGATTCGGGCATATAAACTCTGAGTTCCTATTTAATAAAAATTGTGAAGAGTTTATACTCCTTAAGCTATTCGATGGCTGCCTACTGTCTCGATGTGGGATGATGGACTTCCAAAACTCTCGACTATGCTAAATGATAAACATGCAATGATGGATCACCATCATGGTTCCAGACTATGTCTGTCATCAAGCACGGGATGACAAACTTCTCGAACTCTTGACCGATCAGTTCGGAGATAGGCAAATAAATCCTTCGATTTTTGCATTAGATAGTTTTTTTCCTTTAAACCCAACATGCATCATATATGTCCTTTCTTTTAGTCCCACCGCCAAAAAAAAATGCATGCATGCATATCATCCACAGAATCTACAAGCGAAACAGGGAACATCATGCTACTTTGACCGCCCCATGGTCCCCTAGCTCTGCGTCGATTTCCCGTGTATCTCGATGTCACTTAATTTATATGAATGAGTCTACGTGATTCCACTCAGATTCAACCAGCTGAAAGGGTGTTTTGTGTGTGACCATTTTGAATATTTTGAGATTCGAGAGGTCATTATTTCTCCTATCCGGGGTTTGATTGCGTGATTGCATGCTATATGTGCCCAGCGACGAGGACGTCGCCTATATAAGAGGGGTAGATTGTAATACCCTCAAATATAGTTAAGTTGTACTCCATATCATCAAGACACATTTTGAAGTATCAGCTCAGTTCTTGAAAAGAACTCCGAAGTTAAGCGTGCTTAATGGGGAGTAGTATTGGGATGGGTGACCTGCCCGGAAAGTCCTCCATTCTGGAGTCGATCACTGTCAGAAAGGGATAAAACCGTGAGGCCGGTAGGCCAAAACGGACAATACCTCGACGGTATAGAGTACGGGACGTGACATCAGCAAACCAAAAATCTCATATGATTTTCTTATCGAGAAATCAGGTCACGCATCAATCGGTCGATTCACAGATGATGATCTGGCGCCTTCCTACCTTCCTGAGCCTTGAAGAACCCACTTTTTTCGCGTATTTTCATTGAAGGATTCTGCAGGATTTTTTGGGGGAAGGAGGCGTCACTGCTCCTAGGGGAGGTTGCCTACTTTCTCTTTGAGGTCCCTTCGTGTCTTTTCAAGGGGAGGACTAATTAAGGCTAATTAAGGAGAGGTGGCCCCCCTTTGGCCTATAAAAGGCTCAGATCGAAGGGTGCCTCCTCCTCTTCACGCTGCATAAGGGCCTTCGTTGTTTCCCCTATCATCTCCTTCTTCTATGCCTTCTTCTGGTGAAGCATGGAGGCCGACGATGAAGACGAAGACCTTTAAGGCTGCTGGGGCATTCGAGCTGCTTCGATGTAGGAGAATGGAAGACAGCTAGGTGGATAGCGTACAAGAAGGGAAGACATGTAATGGGCCATTCTTCCTTGACTTTCGTGATGTCGCCCACACTGGGAGAGGGGATGATGCGAAAGAGGATGGTTCGAGAGAGGCCTCCCGCTTATCCATCCCCCCTCCTCCCCTCCCACTCCCTCTACCCCAAGGGAGTGTTCCCTTTCTTTCTCCCTCTTCTGTTTAAATTCTTTTTTCCTGATTCTTCTTGTCAGCACCAACTCTTCTTGATGGAGCCTTTTCTTGTCTTTCCTTACTGGTACCATCTCTTCCTGACCACCAGAGAAGACTAGGTCGGTTGCCTTACTACCTGAGCCAGTTTTCACACCCAGCAGAGTCAGTGGCTCGGTCTGAGACTACCAACCTTGTCTGCACTGAGTTATCAGTCCATGTTGTACCATTTGTCTCTTTTTTTTATTGTACTGGCTATGGCCTATCTAATGTACAAAGAATGTTGAAGTAATAAAAATGAGGATTGATATCTCAATTGACTTCTTACATATATGGAGGGGGTCAGAAATAGAATTTGTGTAATGTCATAGCGTTCTAAGTCAGGGGAATTGGTTTTCCTTCCATAGTAGACAACCGGTAAGCTCCTTTTTCGAGCGTCTCGGCCACTCAATAGACGCCTTCCCAATTAGGGGCCAACTTCCCCACTGCCTCTAGTGGTCGAGAGGCTTTGGCCTTTCTCAAGACAAGGTCTCTCGGTTGGAACTATCTATCTCAGACCCATGTGTTGTAGTAGTGAGCCATGCGGCGTTGGTATTCTGTTGCTTGGATTCTCGTGACTTCGCGTACTTCATTGGCCAAGTCCAAGTTTTCCAATAATTTCTGCTCACTGTGCTCAGGCAAGAAGTTAATAACCCAAAGAGAGGGGCTATCGATCTCTAGTGGAATGATTGCCTCTGTGCCATATACTAGTTGGAACGGAGTTTCGCCGGTGGAGGCCCTTGGGGTGGTTCGATACGACCAGAGCACACTAGGCAATTCTTCTAGCCAATTACCCTTAGCTTTCTTGAGCCTAGTCTTGATGTCTTTGAGAATAGTTTTATTGACATTCTTGACCAGTCCGTTAGCCTGAGGGTGGGCTACCGAGGTCAAGTGGTTGCGAATATGTAGGTCGACACACCTATTCTTAAAATAAGCACAGTTGAATTGCCGACCGTTATTACTCATAATCACACAGGGGATGCCAAAACGATAGATGATCGACCGCCACACGAAGCTCCAAATTACTGCTTCTGTTATTTTCGCAGAAGTTTTAGCCTCGATCCACTTGGAGAAATAGTCAATGGCGACAATGAGAAACTTTTTTTGAGCCTGGGCCACCAGAAACAAACCTAGGATATCGATCCCCCACCGAGAAAAAGGGTAAGGCTTGGTCAGGGTCACGAGTTCTGAGGCTGGCTAGTGGATTAGGTGGTCGAACCACTGGCAACGATCGCATTTCTGAGCGCACGCCGAGCAGTCACATTGGAGAGTGGGCCACCAGTAGTCTTGGCGCAACAGGATTCTCGCGATTGATCTCCCTCTCTGGTGCGCGCCGCAAATTCCTTCGTGTACTTCATCGATCGCTCGACGAGCTTTCGGGGCGTCGAGGCATTTGAGGAGGGCCCGGCAAAGGATCGTCTGTAAAGAGATCCATCAAGTAGGACGAACCACTGAGCTTGATATTTCAACCTCCTTGCTTCCCGAGAGTTAGTAGGTTCCCAGGAGTCGTTCAGCCATGCCACGTATAGGGTTCTCCAGTCGTCGGCCTGAGACCCACAGGCTGACTTCGACTCGAACAAGTGCGATAAGGGGTTAACCCGGCACACCCCTAAATCGGTGCACTCCCCAGGCCATCGATGCCATTCACACCTGGCGTGCAAAGAAGGCAAGGCACTTAACCGGCGCACCCACCCTCCGCGTCGGGTGAGGCCATGCCAGTTAAAGGCTATAAAAGGAGGGCTTTCGATGAAGAGAAGACAGAGAGGAAGAAACCCTTACCTGAAGAGAGAAACCATGTAAGAAGCCATCATCCCGTCCAGAGCTGCTCGCATGGTGAAGAGAAAACTCATCTCCTTCGGTGCTCTATTTTTTATTTGAGAAATAGTAGGTAGGTTTCGTGGAGAGTCTGCATCTCCTGCTCCACTCTCCTCAAATTCTCTACAACTGGCTATGTACAGGGCGATGATATAAGCCCGCCGTCGCCTATTTGATGCTTGATTTCCCTTTCTCGTATATATGAATCGTTCTCCTCTGTATTTGCTCTTATTGGCAATGTATGAAGGGTGTCTGGCTCTGGAGCGACAGCGCTCAGCTGTGTCGGTGTGAATGTTATTTTGAGCATCTATTCTATAATATGGTCATGCTTCTTTACCTTGGATGAAAGCGTGCGTGTGTATCTGAGCTTCCCCTCTCTCCCGCTGCATTCCTCTTCGTCCAGTCCAAGTCTTACCGTCCGGATTTACGCATTAGCATAGAACACGACTTGGACTACCCCAAAGGGCTACATTAAAACCATCCCCTCCCCGGGATACCTTCAATCGACCATGTCGCATCCTCTGCTCATTAATGGATTTAACCTCTTCATCACTTCCCCTTCTCAGCACCATGAGATGGGTGGAATGTGATTCCCCCCTGCACTTCAAGCGTCGTGTGTCCGGACCTCTCTCATACATGCATGCTCGTCAGTTGCTCGGGTATATGTTTGACACAGTAGTTCTAAAATTGTTGCCCTCTCTTTCCTTGGGCTTCATAACCTGTGTTTCCCCAATGAACCCCCCCTGCGATGATCAACCAGATCATATGTGTTTGGCCCTGCTGGTTTGCTGGTGATCAAGTAGGATATCATGCTCTTCTGTACCCTGAGAATGGAGCGGAAGATGGTCCATCGGAATGACCTACCTCCCTCCTTCTTGTCATAAGGGTAATATTTGGGTGCTACTAAACGCTATCTATATGATGATGCCAATCTGCTAATGGGGAGGGGGACATTCCCCATCAACACTCCTACTGTTAATTTCTCTTTGAATCACCAAAAGGGCATAGGGTTCTTGTCCTCCTATGACATGGAGCCCTACGAGCCATCAAAGGTGAATATAGATGGATTCCTTGATCTGACATTAAATCAAACCCACATCCCTCAGGGGAATTATGGTGGCTGTGGGTTATGGAACCCCTTGTAGGCTAGCCCTCAGGGTTTCCTCCTACTTTGACTGTCCCGTTGAATAATTGCAGACCCACAGAGTGTTGGTGCCCCTCGTAGGCTAGCCCTCAGACTTTCCTTCCGTTCGGGTCCGCCGGTCGCCGTCTTGGCCTCTCGGCATTCAGGAGCTTACCCCAATTCTATGGGTATGTCTCCACTTCTCCCCCATGACCCTCTGGGTATGGGGAGATGCTACCCAAATTTTGTTTGGCTAATTTAACTAAGTCTATGGTAATTCAACTTATGATGGCTCTGGATGCAATTTAAACTGAAAATTGACTGTGCTTGAATATGAACCTCGCACAAGTCCTGATCCGTCATGTTTGCGGGGTGATTAGGACCTGAACTTACTCAATAATTGCCATTGATGATCAATGAAAATAGCTAATAAATGAGTTAAGTCATTACACAACTCAAATAGGCTTTAAATCTCACAAATTCCCCCAAAAATTGGCAAGCCGCTAAAACGGTGCGCCTAAATCTGGCGCCCACCCCCACCGTGTCGATTTAACATCACACTCAAACTCACAAAATCCCCAAGCCCATTCATCCGGTGCGACCCGATTCGGCACGCCCCTCTTACCCCATGCTGTTTGAGCCTCTTCATACACACCACGCCGGATTAGACCTATCCCTACGCCACCCCACGCCGGTTAGGACCTATCCCTACGCTTCCTCGTGCCAGATTAAATGCCAAACCTCCTCTGGCGCCATTTTAACTCCCCACTCATACTTCTACCAAATCCTTCTATTCCCCTATCTCCCCTATCACACTTAACTCATGAATGCTCCATAATAAACCAATATAAAAAGAAGAAGGATAATAGTAGTAATAATAGTAAACATTACTGACTCTCGTTCATCAGATACTCTGAGCCCGTTTTATCATGCATCCATGTACATGCGCATGCTTGTCTGTTAGTTGCCGTTTGCCCGCTATTATCGTCCAGACCTCGGTATATCAAATGGTGATTTGCTAAAGGCCAAATCAGGTCTGGCTGAAAGCTTTCACTATGCGTGATGGTGGTCTTCGGGCCTCTGTTCTTCACCACGTACTGAGGTTAAGGATAATGAATACGATCAAACCGCATGTGTGAACTTATGTTCCGCTCCTGTATTGTGCAATATTATTTTGTTATTCTACTTATGCTTGCATATTCACACAGCCCCGGTGGTTCATTATCTCGACAATTAATCAAGGGTTTTTCTCCTTCTCAGAGGATGTAATTAACGTCATAGCCTTTATGATATGACGGACTGTCTGTAACGACCCAGAGCTCAGGGTACCGATAACCCGATAATATCGAATTATCGCTACCAAGAACTGGGGATGCCACCCAAGAGGCTGATGAGGCCCCTGAAAGGTTAGTGGAGTTTGTCGAGGAGTAGTATAACGAATTGAGATTATAATGTGTAAATTAATTTAAACAATAATTAATAATTAAGTGTGGAAGTAAATTAAACTAATAGCGTGATAAATATGTGAACCAGCCAATCCATTTCCAATTTGGCCAATTTTGGTCCAATTGGAGCCAATTCAGCTCCACTTTCAAAAAAAAATATTGAGCCAATTGAGCTTCAGGTCAACTAACCCAATGGCTGCACATCCTACGTGAGGCACCTGCCTGCAGGTCTACCGTTTGTGCTCCAGCATCTCCAGCACCTAGTAGACACCAAGTCCAGGATCTTGCTTGTATCTAGGGAGGGTCAGAGAGAAGAAATCTAGGGAGATCAATAGTGGTAGTAGAGATTATGATAAGCTTATATTCTTTTAGTGAAAATTTATAATGTCATTCACTTAGCTAGCCGATAATGCAAAAACACATAAGGAAAGAAGCACTTGTAAAAGGGGGCAAGTGAGAGTGAGTGTTGAGTAGCAGGTCGTGGGAAGGGGGAATGCTTGCAGGTGGTCGATGGTGAACGGGCAGGTTTACCATGGCGAGGACCCTGCCTCCTCCTTCCTCTTTTCTTCTTCTTCTTCTCCTCCTCCTCTTCCTCCTCTTTGGCTTGTGGATCAACAGCATGTGATAGTTGGCAGTGGCAGATCGACAATGGTAGCAGTAGGTGGCTCAACAGCGATTATGTATCAGCTCTAAGTGTTCATAACACTATGGTGAGTGGGGGGTGAAGGTAAGGAATGGTTTCAAAGCCGTCGAGCTTGAATGAGCCAAAAGCAAATTGCCCAATCCAAGTGTGCAATAGTCATGGGAGCTGCCCAATTTTTTTTGGTATCTTTTGGTGGGTGTTTTGGGCATTTCAGATCTCAGCAAGCCAGAGAGACAGAGATTCTCAAAAGATTCTCCAGAGATTGCAAACCATGCTCTCAACTCTCCTTACCGCATCTATCCTCTCCATTATCCTCCCTTGGACAGAGTCTAGAGGAAGATGGGAAGAGGTCCTCTCCTGTAAGTCAGATCATGATAAATCCTCTATACACTTGAAGAAACATACATAACAGGTTTAGGTTCAGTAATGTGTACAACATCAACAACAGCGGGAATGTGTACAACACTGCTGCAGGCGTGGCTTATCATATGCAAAATTTTAAATGACAAATTGTTAGATAGTTATAATAATCTGTTCGCTGGACAACATAGCAATACCATTTGCAGAGATGCATTGGAATGATTACACAGGGTTAATGTGAAAAACTGCAAGGTCCACATGCATGGATTTTTAATAGCAGTACAAGAATACTAATCATTTCCAGCGCCAAATCTTTCTCAGTGAGAAAGACCAATGGAGAACTCTGACAAGGACATCTGTTGAACACTAGAGACAAATAGAATCCTTCCTAGCAAGAATCTACTCAACAATAAATACAAAACTATCATAGTGGCTGGTATGATGTGTAATTGAATTTCCAGGCAATGGGAACTTGATTCCAGGGTAAGTGAACCAGCAGTCTGTTATGTCAAAATTTATTCTTGGAGTTGGGCTACCTGCACTTTAGGTTTTTAATAGAGACATGCCTCAAAGTATGTTTAAGCACAGATGAAGTCTCAGACACTCAATAATGAAATTGCTAAGAGGCATAACATAAATGTTCAAACCTGTGTCCCAGACTCCAGTTGGGATGTCATACAACCAGACGTCTGGTTTGTCATCACTGTACTTGTTGATGGAGAAAAAGATATCCTAGATGGCTGTTTCTCATCTGTTTCATCTTTTGAAGAGCTAAGAGCTGGACTCCCTTGGTCAATCTGCACCGCACCAAAAGATCCCTGAAGTACTGATAATTGAGGCCTGCCCTGTTGCTCAACGGTTTGTTCAGCAACTTCCTGTTTCACAAAAGACATCGTTGACAAGGTGCTAGCTTTCTGCTCTTTGATGGTGGATGATTGCCATGTAACTTGATTTTTTAGTGGGGACAAATGGCTTGTTAAGTGAGAACCAGTGCCTCCATTTCTATTGGCTCCAGTAACAGAACTTTGCAACTCATACTTGGAAGTATTCATTATGTTCATAGGTTGAGTTGCCCCTGACTGAGGAGTAATTATGCCTTGTAGTGTAAGTTGCCTCATTTGTGAAACCCGAGACTGAGATTTCCTAGAAGTTACTAAAGCAGTGCCAGGTGGCCTTGGAAATTCGTGAGAATGGAAATTAGCTGTGCCTCCACACAGTGATAAAGAGGATGGTGGAAGTTGTGGAGGTGGTTGCAGCTTGTTAACTGCTTGAACTGAAACCAAAGAAACATCACTTTCTTGCTTCATCACATTCACATTAGTAGAAGACACTTGATCAGGGCGATGTCCCTGTGCATCGATCTGGTTATCTACCTCACTTGGCTTTGCAGTGCCCATATCAGTCCGCACATCAACTGTTGAACACTCACCTGATACTGGTAAGCAGGCAATATATTGCCTTTCTGAAGATGTGTTAACGACATAGGAAAAATAAGTGCATAGACTAACCTTCAACAACCTGTTGCACACTAGTCGATATCTGGCCTCTCTGATGCTGCATTGATGATAAGGAATGAACCTGAGAAATCAACTGGCCTTCAACAAACTGTTGAGCACTACGAGATGTTTGCTGTTGTGAAGCTTGTAATTGGCGACGCCAGAAAAGTGAGACCTGATAAACTCCGAGTCCAGAAACAGAGGAGGCAGATCCTCCTTCTTCAGGCGTCGTTCTTCCGCAGCTCCCCTTCTCTCAGGCTGAAAATAGTCAACAACCCCGAGGGTCAACCACCCGCAACTTTAGAAACCTACCCGAGCTTCCTGGAAAACATGGTCGAGCGCCACGTGATTATGTAGTCGACTACCTCATTCCCTAAAAGTCTATTAAATAAAAAGGAACATCCCATACACATTCGCGTGACTTGTCCTAGCCCGGCTCGGTGTGGTATGACGTGGTGTATACACTCAGATGCCTGTGGTTCACCATAGCCTCTCCTTGTTCCATTAAACAAGTTACTAAAGAGTCTTGAGGTTATAATCACTCACACATTTTTCTTACTTTCTAATGTGTGACAAACATTTCCAACATACCCACCATGATAAGAGTTCCATTTACCATGAAGGCATTGAATTATCTATATTCTTTCTTTCACTTCCATCATTCCCCCACAAATTCAATGTATAAATGTCGAGAAAAGAAGGAAAAGGAAAAACATAGCGTGCTTTTAGTAAAGTATCATTGCGTTTGATCCCTTACTTGAGTTATACAACTTTTCTTTTCACAGAAACAAAGTTGATGGGAACATTGGCCAGCAACAGTAAGATGAAGACCGATGAAGCTCAGTGGAGACACAGCCTCCATAGAGTTCGCAACCAGGTTATGACCTGGGGAGGAACCACATTCAGACATGAATGTTGTCTCCCTAGAGACCACATTCTAAATGTGGTCACTATAGTGATTATTGTATACATTATGTTTTGATGATGTCTTACTATAAGCCATTGGCTAGTTAATTTGAGAAAATCTGAAACATCTTCTTTATTGGCTGAATGTTAAGAATTTAACTAAGTTTTCATAGTTGCATTGACCCAAGTCTTAAAGCTACTCAACGGATCTTTAGTTCGACTACTATTTTCTTGTTTTCGTCATCATACTCTTAATGTGCTAATCCGTCCAGTGTCTTTCCTCTTGTTTTGTTATTTCCTTTTTGTTTTGTTTTGAATTTTTACCTTGTTGTGCTTCATGCATGCAAGGTGTTTACACAAAGTGTGATCTGTGTATGGTCTGCTCTAGGAAACCAGAGTGTTCCTTCTGAGCTATTAGAAGAAGGGAGATTTATTCTCTGGGTTCCCTCTGTGTTCTAGAGAAAGAGAGTACTTGTCCTCTGGTTGTGGGCAACTGGGCGTTGCTCATGATTCCTTCTGTAAAATTAGAAGAAGAGAGGTCTGATCCTCTAGGTAATGCTTTGTGCAATGGGCTTGATCTTTGTAGGGAGCAGGACCAACGTTCAAGAGGTTTGTCTCCCTTGGTGTCAAGCTGTGGAATTAGCTGTTGTCGTAGATTGAGTCTACTGTTTGCTTATTAGAGCAAGGAAGCCTCACTCCTGAGGAGTCAGTGGTGGATGTAGATTACGGGTAGTAATCGAACCACCTAAAAAATCATCTGTTCTCTTTGTGGTGTGTGCTCTTATCTGTCAGCTATGATTGTTCACAACCAAGACGTATATCAAAAGACATGGTGAAAAAGATAGGTTACGTCAATTTAGAACATCGCCCCTTACGTAAGGAGATCCTTGGATCAAACCACTACCCTATACTAATCTTTGTTTGTGATCAGTCGGCAATTTGCAGATCTGATTGTCTCCTTGTTCGAGTTTAGATTTTCTCCTATCTTGTTGCATCTTTATTGCGTATGCGTACATATAGCTTGATTGGTTGCCTGAACTGATCCATGTAGTGAGTTACTCATTCTTCAGCGTTAGATTTAAGTGAAGAGCTTGAAAACTTTTTAAATTGAAATTTCTGGTGGTAGATCTATTCATCGCCCCCTTTTAGATCTGCCCCCTTTCATATCAATTGGTATCAGAGCGAGTTTTTGATTGGTTAGATCTAGCGATCTGCAGAATAGATCATGGTTATTTTGTGCATCTCCTATTATTAATTGCTGCCTTCATAGTGCCTTATTGTCTCTATGTTATTCTTTTGAATTGCTTCGATGGCTCATCCACCAGTGTTCAATGGATCTGGATTCTACATCTGGATAGTTGAGATGACTCACTTTGTAAGTACACTTGATCCTAACTTGTGGACTCTAATAACTCGAGGGCCACACAAATTGCCAAAGGATAGATCTAGGTGGACTGATGCTCATAGATCTAAGAATAATGATAATCTAAGAGTTTTAGATTTATTGAAAACTACAGTGGATCCTAACATTTTTCCTTTTGTTTCAATTTGCAGAACTGCCAAAAGTAATTTTGATGAGTTGGTCAGCATCAAGCAAGTGGAAGTGAACAAATGTATGATGGCTGAAGGAAGTGATCACCAAAGTGATCAAGGTGAGAGTGAAGAACAAGTAAGTAATCCATGTGAAAGTTTCTCTATGGAAGATTGGCAGGATGCTTATGCAAATCTGATTGAAGCTAATGAAAGATTGAGAAAATGAAATAAATCTCAAAAAAATAAATTGAATGATGTTGTGAATACTAGTTCTAAAAATGATTCGGATTAAAAGAGAGCTAACCCTGGGTTTCCTGCTTCAGCTGGGGAGCATTGTCAGGGTTAACCCACTGGTGCCTCCGTCTGGACTCCTGTGCCTCTCTCTCTCTCTCTCTCTCTCTCTCTCCCTCTCCCTCTCTCTTCTTCTTCTTCAACCGAGAGAGTTGCAAAGCCGGCGTCGTCTCCGGACCCCCTGTCGTCCAGATGGTGCCGTCTCCAAATCCCCCTGTCGCTGGTTCCTCTCTCTCCTCTGCTTTATTCTTCACACAGTCGCCCCACCACTGTCACTGTCGACGACGATGATGTAGACGTCGTTGTTGATGACGTTGCTCCCGACGACGTCGTCGCCCCTTGCTGCCAGCGACGCTGCCTTGCCCCCCGCTCTGCACAACCCCGCCATGAACATGCGGCTTCCACCACCCGCCTCCGATGCTTCTGTGAAGATCACCCTAACCGACCCTGCCACTGTCGGCGAGCTGGGATCTCCCTAGTCGACCCCCCGCCACCGGCACAGACGTTGCCACTGTGACGATGCCCCTCTCTCTCTCTCTCTCTCTCTATCTATCTATCTATCTAGTGCCACAACTTTCGATCATGAGAAATGCTATAGTGCTGCGCTCTTTGCCACCTTTTTTATCATTCACACCTTGACATGATCAAATGGCCCAGGTGAATAACTTGAGTTTGGTGCCCCCTAGAGATTAGGTGCACCAAATTTAAGTTCACTTTTTTTGTCACTTGATTTGAAAATTAGACCGCAAAGAAAGAAGTGTGACAAGAAGTGGTATGAAGTATGGTGTTGTACTGTTTCTATTTTATCATTGTATTTGTTGTACTCTTGTATTGCATGATTTGAAATTTAGATGATGAAAAAGGTTGAACTTAAGTTTGATATTTCAGAATTTAGGTGCTAACCTCATCTCTATCATCCAAGTTCAAGATCAGATGGTGGAGATGAGTGGAAAATGGAGTGACAGGAAGCGCAGCACTTCTTTGTACAATTTCCTCTCCATCTTTATTTTCCCGTATCTTCTCCCTTGTACGTCCACTAAGTCTTATCTCCTACTAGGAATACAAATGACAGTTGATCCTTAATTAAGTGTTGGGTGTGCCATGATGTCACTCTCATCATGACATTGGGTACTTCGTAAGATCCGTCCCATCAAGAGAATAATAAGATGCATGGTCACGAGAGAAGGAGAGATACATTCTTTTGAGTGAGTGTTATTTGTTATCTTTTTTGGGTTCACTTGTGAAAGGGCAGATAAATAGATGCAACCAGGTCCGTGTCAGAGAAAATAGGGTAGCAAAAAAGGGCAAGAAGGGAGACAATTAGGGCACCTATTGGGAGACTCTTTCTACTGCAAAAAAGGGATTCTTTGCCAGCTCCATCTATATACTCTATTTAACTTTATTACCTGTAGGCGACGGGATCAACCCCTGTTTAATTTTTTGTTGCATGTGTAAATCTTCTCTCTTCTTGTTTTTTCTTTGGGCTTTAGTGACGATTCCTTGACTTTTGGGCAAGAACTTAAAAAGGATAGCTTTGTAGCTTATACTCCATTTTAGATATGTAGTGATCTTTCCCTCTCTTCCATGTGGATAAGAGATTTACTTCTGCACCATATAAACCTAATGTCTTTTCTTTCGTAGGTTGCGTGCCATATGTTTGTGTCAGATTTTGTTGTGATCTTTGTGTGGTTTCCTCGCAATTGGTAGTTTGCTGATTTTAGATGTGAGGAGGGCCCCGGTCTAATAATGCCCGCTCTCCAGCCCAACGCAAGAACCTGACTCTCTAGGCCCACTGCACTATCTAGGCGACTTAGTACGTCCCCTGCCCCGACACAGGCTTAGAGTAGAGACTGTACTCACGTGTGTCTTCTTTGACAGCGACCACAGTACACAGTAATTGTTGTGCATTCATGATGAATGGCGATCCAGTCTGGCGACGGGATCGGGACGTCGCCTGTGCCACTCTCCTTGTCAGCGCAAAGCTCATACACTTTCTGACAAGCACTGCTTCATTAATGGCCAGTGCCATTGTCGTATTAATGGCAGAGCTACCTCTACAGTGAGAAACGACGAGTCAACGCCGATGCCTCCTTACCTCCTCAGGAACGCGAGCTGAGTGGCTCACCTCTCCCCTGATCATTGCAACCCAACGGTCAACTCTCCTGGTCGGCGATGATATAAGTAGGACCCTGACCTAACGATTCGGAGGCATGAGAAAAAACCTTCCCTAGAACTCTCCTGTCCTCCATCTCTCCTTCTCCCAAACACTCTCCTCCTTCTCTGTCGTTGTCTAACTTAACTTTCGGAGGGTTGTCTTCTCGGGTAACTCCCTGTGCTCCTTCTGACCATACACCGACAGTTATAGATCTCTCTCCGGTGAGGCTCGCAGTGTTAGGCAAATAAATTGTTGGAGGTGTGGATCAAGGAGTGTGCGACTATTTTTCAACCACTACAAGATGTATTTCTTAGCAAAGACATGTTTGTGGGTGCATCCAACACTTTCCCCAACATTGCATATAGTTAATAAATTAATAACAAAGTCATTCTAATAACTTAAATATGGGAAGTACCAAAAAAAGAACTAGAATAGTTCGTTGTCCCACTGGCCTGCGGCAGCCCTCACCCCAAACTTGGTCTCAGTCTCAGGTCTGCACCACAACCCCCTGCCCCGCACTGCCGGCCAGCTGGATGTGCCCCTTCAGGTCAGCTCTTCACCAAGCCACAGTACAACCAGGAAGAGATACAATGTGAACAGGATGAGATAAAATACTAGACAAATATTCTTAACATGCCCTGATTTTTTTTAGACTTTTTCTGTTTTACCGGGTCAACCAATGGGACCCGGAAAAGCCAGGGCCTTGCACTCCCCCAAGTAATGAGGGAGCCAAGGTTTGAACTGGGGACCTCATGGTTCCCCACAAGGTGAAGAACTAACTGGGCTACCCAGCTGATTCAACATGCCCTGATTTCCCTTCCATTGGATTCACCAAAAACATCACTAGGATTTGAATTCCAAATATCTCACTATATCTGAGTCCCAAACAGTCGAGGGAGCAGCCTTTGTGCTTGAACTCACAGATGCACATTTTCTGTCAACTATATAAAGGACAAATGTCCATGGAATTTATAAATACTCTTCTGGCTACAAAGTGGCTTTCCATATTCCAACCTTCTTTTGACAATGTTTTGGTACCTATCAAAACAACTGCAGATTGTAAAATGACAAAAGCATCAATCTCTTTTTCTTAAAAGGTGTGTATAAAGGAATAGTTAAACAAATTGGCAATACAAATCCCAATTTTCTGGCTTTCCTAATATGTAAACAACAGCTTTCAGCCCCTCCCATCTCTTCCACCCACAACCTCTAACCTGGTGCTCCCTGTGATATCTACTGGATATGTTTGCATTGACATTCCTTTTTAATGGATTTTGTCAGCTGAGATTGAAATGGAAGGTTGACTATCTAGACAAGAACTCGGTAGAAGATTATAGAAGGGACTATAAACAATTGGCTTCACATTTTGGAGAGGGCAATTGAATGGCAAGGTGCATCTTTCAGTGGGCTGTCAGCTGTGCAAGAGCGAGGATGCCATTGTGCGGACGTCAGGGGAACAATAGTCAGAGTGCCTAGAGGCCAGACACTTCACCAGGGCAACGCTAACCCAAATCTGTCCTCTCACCCCTTTGAGCCAACACAACCCAACACATGTCACCCAAAGGACGGGGAAGGGTGAGAGAAGATGTCAAACGGAAAGGGGAAAGTGGAAGAGAAAGAAGAGATTAGAACAAGCCAAAGGAAACCTCATCGGCCTACCTTCCTCCATCAGTTGCAATGGTACCCATGGTGAAAATGTGGCATCAAGCAGCCTGGTCTTCCTCCTCCATGTCCACTGAAAAATTGAGCAACCCACATGCGTCGTCCATGACGGCCGCACCACTTAGCATCTCGTGTAGCTCTTCCTACTTCATGTCCGTACAATCGCAGGTTGCCTCACTCCCTCACCACATCACTGCCTCTGATGTGGCCTCCATGATGCACTGTCATGTTACCTAAAGGAAGAAAGAAGCTACTACAAGGAAGAAGAGGGAAGGAGGCGAGAAGGCGCTGCTTGCTTGAGAAAAGCAAAAAGGGGGACAAATCATAAAAAAGAAGGGAAAAGAGAAGGGAAGAGAGGCAGAGATTATGAAACCTCTCCTTGGAAATGTCCCGCTATTCAAATCTGCGATTGGAAGGCACTAAAGATCCACATAACTACTAAACTAACCCTCTGTAAATGTGGAAATTTTTTGGGTGCCTTTTGAGACACCTAGATATCTTTCACATAGATATTGGGGAGCATTAATGTGATAGGTTTGGGTCGGGTTGGGTGAAGTGGTGAACAGAGGAGTCAACATAACCTATCAAACATACGTCGGTTTGAGCGTACACTCAACCCTAACCTATGTTATAAAAGGCACTTGAGGCGCTCGCCTAGGAATTTGGGTGAGGCGAGGTGCCAATAATTCGACTCGCTTCAGCCAATCTCACCTAGGCAATTAGCCTGGGCCATGGGCACCTTTGGCCTGAGCCCACTTGGGGCACCCAACCCATTCCTATAACCAAACCTGGTCTTTTAGGTGTTTTGTTATAAATTTGAGCTTAGTTAACACATGTGCATGTATAAATTTAGTAATCTTATAGGTTTTATATATGTGTTGTTGACATACCAAATGATATATTTACATATCTGACCTATTTTATATGTTTTAATAAAATGTCGCGTCAAATGCCTAGGCCATTGCCTAGGCGCTTGAGGCTGAGGTGACCCCCTGGTTGCCTTGGACTCTCGCCTCCAACTACATGGAGCCTAATCCAACCCAACTGTTAGTCAGTTTATTCAGGTCAATGAGTCGGGTTGACCCAAACATATTCGGGTTTGGCCTACCCAAAGTTGCAGCCCTGCCACCAAAATCATTGTAGAAACCTCTTCACATCTGACCATGAACCACCATAAGTACCCATTGTACCATAAATATCCTATATGCGATACCCTCTTGTTTAGGCATCAATTAGGTGTAAAATGGTAAATTTTGACAGGCACACCTAAGTAAGAAGCACCACAAATCTCATTATAATCAAGTAAGTTAGATGGCACCGAAATTAACATTACGCGTCTGCGAATTTTAATTTCTAATGCAATCCTTCGACAAACCCCACAAACCCTTCAGGGGGCCTCATCAGCCTCTTGGGTGGCGTCCCCAGTTCTTGGTAGCGGTAGTCCGATACTTGTATCGGATTAACGGTACCCTGAGCTCTGGGTCGTTACACACGTGCTGGCCTGCGATCGGGGCACGACCATTTCCGTGCACCTTGCGGTCCGATGAGGACCATTTGGCTGGGTTAGCGGCCTGAAGATAGACCACTTGGCCCCCTGTGGCTCATTCCCTTGCGGTCACGGCTTGACCGAATGGCTGTACCTAGCGGTCCCAGGGAGACCGCTAGGCTTGTTTTGCGGTCCTGAGGTGGCCGCCAGGCTGAGGGCAGGCCCAGGTGGACTGCCACTCCATTTCCTTTCGATCGGTGATTTTCGTGAGTTAAGACTTACCTCCAGTGACCTGTCCACTAGTCGTAGCTTTCCTGCGCACGTGGGTGCGGACCCACTTGGGAGTGATGAAGAGCATTACCCGGAGAGGCGATTGTTAGGCTAGTTACCGTAGGGCCCTCACGCGCAACCTGAGTCCAAGCATCGGGGGAAGAACCAGCTAGAGGGCCTGACCTAGGGCGCATGGTCTGTGTGTGCACACGTGGTTGGGGGCATCAGACTTGCGCTAACAAGCATGACCCCAACTAGTCATTGTTGGTGGTACTTGTAAGTGTGTCTCAGGCTCCGTCTGGGGCGTGTAGGGAGACACATGGGCATGGTGTAAGACATTAGGGGACGCAGCTGGTCTTGCTTCTAGTGGGTAGTGTTCCTGTCTTCTGGCAGGTTCGGACTTGTGTTTTGTCAGTCCGGGGTCGATTTGTATAGTACAACTAGTCGTAGAGAGCTTTTTTGTTTATTTATTAATGCTTGTTGATCCTATCATACTTTTATTAGGTAGCGTTACCTTCCGTGCTTGCGCGCGTCTTATCGTCTTGTTTTCTCGTGCGAGGTGGGGGTCCGCAGGATCCCTAGTGAGCCTATGAAATGAGGCTCACCCCTGTATTTTCAGGTGAGGCAGGTTCATCGAGGGGTGCGTCCGAGGTTCCTCGTGGTTCGTTCGTCTAGGGCTAGTTGTCAGAGCCGGGGTATGCCCCGCGTACTTGTACTTTTTCATTCTGTTGACTGTACTTATTTTGGACATGAGACACACTGGACCTTGTAGCTTTTAGTGAGTAGTTATTTATTTATTTCCTGCTTTATTATTTAGATCATTGCGTTATTTCTGCAGTTATTTTAACTTCTTGTGTACCCTCACACCATCCTTTAACCCTTCCGAGTGTTCGGGCTCGTGGGTGACAGGCCGAAGTTCGAGACACGTCGGTTCCTTTCCGATACTTGGATCTCGGGTCGTTACAAGGGCAGCCCACCAGGGGTGGCCTCTGCCCCCTCTCTTCCCAACGGGGGTAAGCCCCCTTGACTCTATGCACATGAAAAAGCAAAGGAAGAAGACAAAGAAAAAGAAAAGGAGAAGATGAAGGGACAAGAGGAGTATACCTCGACCAAGAACCACCGGGGGTGCCCTCCTCTTAGACCTCTTCCACCACCTATAAAAGGAGGAGACACCTTCTCAAGAAAAAAAAAAAAAGAGGAGATCGCTCGAGAATAAGACTTGAAGACTTGAAGCCTTGTTTGTTCCTTGAGAGTCTTGAGGCTATGCCGCTGCAAACCTGCGCAAGAGGTGAGAGGGGGGACGGCCTCCTCCAAGGAGTTTTGTAACACCCTGGGTTGTTCGGATCAGGATCCGTAGGTTTCAGATCGCTTTCATGGGTCCCGAAGCGTGTTTTCTGATTCACTCAGGTTTTTCCTCTGATGAGCCTTCGGAACCCCGTGTAGGATGAACCGTTGCGTTTTCCAACTTCGGGACGTTACCAGCACGTCGAGCGTGTTCCGAGGATCAGGAGATGATTTTTCCCTATTTTTCATATTTTTCAGATTTTTTAGATTTTCTGTATATATAACCCCCCTCTCTCTCTCTCCTCACAACTCTCACTCTCTCCCTCTCTCTTCTCACCTCTCTCTTCCTCCCCCTCTCACTCTGGGCGGCCGACGGAGGCGGCGAGGGCGAGGCGGACGCGACCCGAGCGGCGAGCGGGGCGAGGATGGCACATGGCATCGAGGGCGAGGGCGTGGCGAGCTCGTTCGCAAGCTCAGGGCGCTGGCGGCGGTTCGTACGGCGTTTTCGAAGTGGCTCGGCATCCTCGGCGTGGGATCTCTCCGGTGGAGGTAGGGGGATGGATCCTTGGCCCCTGTAGTTCATTTTCCCGCGATTTGGTAACCTGAGGCGAGTCGAGAGGGTTTATTTTCCGGCCGAAGTTATAATGTGTGATTTTGAGGTGAACGCTAGATTTCTCAATTTGATCGTGTTTTTAGGGTTTAAATGGGCCCTCTTAGTGCTAGAGAGGCCGGGGAATGGTTTCCCTTTGTTTTTCCCATCACCTGGGGGTGATTGGGGCGTGGAATGGGTTTTTCCGCAGAGATCGCCGTTTTCGGCCTCGGAAGGAGGTGGCGATCGTACCAGACACGAAAAATTACAAAGATTCTCCCCTGCCTAAGGGCATGGGTTGTAATGGGTAAGAAGGGATCTTTAACAGTTAATCAAAGGTGTTCGGACTTGTCTGATGTAAATTAACACCGATTTCGATTATAAGAAAAAGTGTAGTACACGAACCCTGATCGTCTAATAAATAAAAGCGCGGAGTTAACAAATATGCAAAGAGAAAGAATAAATATGCAGACCCGTCCAATGAATCGGACGACGAGAATGTCGCGCGTAAACAGACTGGCACGTCCGGTGGGACTTTTCCTGTCTTTCATCTTACTGCTAAAGTTGTTACTGCCCTTGCAAAGGCCCTAACCCCCTTTCTTCATCCGTGCAGAGAGGAGGAAGAGAAGGGGAAGGAACAACTTTCAAGTCAAAGCTCGACTTCCTTGAGCAACTTGGATAGCGGCAGTCACTTACGGCCCTCTTGTCATCGACAACCATGCCAGATACGGTTATTTGGCCACCCCAATTGTGTTTAAGGACTTTCCTGTTGTGGTCGAATCTCCTTTTTTCTTGGGGGTGATTCCCATGAGTCGGGCGGTGCCCGTCGCGCCGGCTGCAACTGGGGGCATCAAGCCCCGCCCTTCCCAAAGCCGAGTGTTCTTGGTTCACATGGTGACGTCCAATGTTGTCGCCGTCAAATGGGGGCAACGTCGCCGCTACCAAAATAGGAAGTCGATAGCAATAACCTCCAGATCTGGTAAAACCATAATAATTGTTGATCTCCGCATCCGACTTGACGGCAGCGAGCCAATTGTGCCACGGATTAGTCATGTCCCAGCCATACCAACTTCCAACCGCTTCTCCCTCTTTAACAGGGTGCGGGAAGAAATGTTGGACTTTAAGAAGTCTAGGCCTAGTAGCGGGGGCAACGTAACTGAACGTCCCCGGAAGATGAAACAAATCTAGGTCACTAAACAAGAAGCCCATGTAGTCAAGCAAGTCAGGGTCAGTAGGCCCGGGCAGGCTCAAGCCCAACCGGCTTCGGCATCTTTAGATGTCAAATCCTTGCGCCCGCGAGGGCAAAAAGGAAAGGGATTTATCACAAACTCAACTTCACACCTCAAATCTTGGAGGCTGTCCGAGTTAAAAGAAGTAACTGCGCCCAAGCACCGCCAGTGCGAGTCTCAATCTTTGACAGGCTGACAGAGACTCCATCGACATGGTCTTCCGTCTTTGATAGATTGGGGGCACTTGCTAGTCCCGGAGTCCAACCACCAAAAAGACGGAGGGTGATTCAAATGACGGAAGCAGGTGGCAACATGAAGATTTACACATGCTACGTCTCCAGCAAAGAGCGGATGGAACCAATTGGCAACCTTACCAATCCAAATGAACCTGTTAGGCTAAATGATCAAAATCCGACCACGGATGCGATATATCTCAATACCAGGAACGCATCCAGAAGAAACTTTCATGCTCAGTTTTGTGGCTTCCTAGGGTCAACATCAGGAACCCATTCAGGAGCAACCGCAGAATTAGGGGGAGAATGCACCTCAAGAAGGAGTAGACCTTGATGAGGTTATAAGTATCAACGGGGAAGGGGTAGTCCACCCTGACGATGGATATCTAAATCTAGTGTTTGAACCACCCACGAAGACCGCCTTTCATGCAATGTCTGATGATGTCAAGTTTGAAACCATGCAACGGTGGCATACAGAGATGACTAATCTTATGCTAGAAATGAAGCGACAGATGAATACAAACGGCTCAAAGGCCTCAGATGCCGATGCATAACCAAGATTTCCAACATGAGTAACGGTTGGCTAATCCCGCCATTTCTAATCGATAAATTGCTCCTCATCGTAGCATCTACGTTGAAGTAGGGCCGAGCCACTTCGAGCTCCACCCAACGTCCAATCCTCTCGGACCCTAGTTGCCCAATGGTGCATGATAGAAAAGATCATTGAAGACAAGTTCACCTAGCGCAGTGAGGGTGTTGCCATTGTCGACTTATATAGTGTGCCCTACCCCATCCATGACCAGTTCAAGAAGCTCCCGTCGGACTGCCCAAAGGCGCCAAAGCTACAAAAGTTTAATGGGCAAGGGTCGCCACATAAGCACTTGGCTTACTATGTAACAGCCATGGGTGACCTGGCCCTCGAGGAGTCTTATCTCCTTCAGTATTTCGCGACTTCTCTCACTGGCAGTGCTTTTCAATGGTACTCGAGATTGAAGCTTAA
Source organism: Amorphophallus titanum (assembly GCA_024336825.1). Classification (NCBI taxonomy): domain Eukaryota; kingdom Viridiplantae; phylum Streptophyta; class Magnoliopsida; order Alismatales; family Araceae; genus Amorphophallus; species Amorphophallus titanum. The sequence goes on along the minus strand of JANBPO010009603.1, from coordinate 56,216,920 downwards.
CTCCGTAGCTGACTGGGCTGATTTACAAAAGAAATTCATTGATCGGTTCCAGCTAGCCGAAAAGAAAGTGTCTCTTGCCGAGCTTTGCTCGCTCAAGTAGAAAAGAGGAGAGACCGCATTGGACTTCATGAAACGGTGGAGGGATTTCAGTATACAATGCAGCAACCCTCCGGCATAGGAGGATGCCATAACGATATGCCATAGAGGCTTGTCCCCATAAGTCAGGGAGAGACTCATGGGGGCAAATATCAAGGGGTTCGACTAACTGAATTCGGTGGTGGCGGTGATTGAAATGTTCTTCGCTGATAATTTAACATTTACACCCTCTAAGGTCAAGGCACCCAAAGAGTGTAGCGCTACTAGGAAAGGTACTCCGTCATTTGCTTGTTAAACGGTTAGACCTTTGGTGAAATTTTGACAGCAACTCCCTCAGACCTAGGCATTTTAGGGGTGAGAAGTGGGTACTCGTCTACGGAGAATGCGAGACAGTCCCTTAAACATTTGGGTACACCTAGCATAGTGGCATACCGAGTTATCCATGCCGCCGTATCACTGAGGGCTAGCCTACGAAGGGATCAGGAGTACCAAGATGCTCTGAGAGGGGCTGAAAAGCCTAGAACTGTGATCTGAAAGTCGGGGCAAAATCGGACAAAATGCTACGCCAAATCAGGCATGAGGGATGGTGCTAGATCAGGTCATGCTGCCATGCCAGATCAGGCCATTTGGCCACCGCCAGATCACCCACAGGGGGAGGGGACGTCAATTCTATTGGGCAGCACTGTGATCATCTACGGTGGTTCATCCACACAAAAGGGCACCAAGTCAGCTATGCGGACAGTGCTGAACCAGGCTAACAGGGAGAATGCCACAACACACCAAATCACCATCGTCGGCCCACGCCAGATCAAGTGACTAGAGTGGAATTATGCCGGTTCAACCAACAAGCTCACGCTGATTCAATCTCCAGGAAAATAGAGTATTAGAGAAAACTTGTGGAAATCTCCCTATGGGGGCTAAGGGAGAGGGCGATTACATGAACTACTATGGCTAGTTCTCCCAAAAATTACCCCCTTCTCCAATGGGTTATAAAAGAGGCATGAAAAGATTTACGAACTCATTGGCTAAAGTGATGAAACCATGTCAGTTTACCGAGATGGGGGGGCGTAAGCCACACAGTGATCCCCTCGTTAGAAGAAGGGATACACATGTATATTATTGAGACAGGATATTGAATAGTGAGAATTCATGAGCAAAAGTGAGGATGAGGCATATGATTTATTTGAGATGCTTAGTGAGAATTCTATGAATCATGCCTCTTCATCATCCTATGAGAGATCAGTTAGGCCCTCCAAGTGTGCAGGATTATATGAGGTCAAAGCCTGGGGAGATTTTGAGCCAAAATTAGACATAAGCCTTATCACACTAAAGTTAGATAAGGTAGAGAGTCTGACCCAAAAGTTAGAGCAACTCTTGACTTTAAAAGGCCCTTCTTTCCAACCATCATCCCATTCATACTTGGGTCAATCTATCACCTCACATGATGCATGCATGCTATGTGCAAGACTGGCCCATCACATCACGGAATGCCCAATGGTGGCCCAATTACCACCATTCATACAAGAGCAAGTTCAAGTTGCTCAAGGGTTCTCCAAGCCCAACTACGATCCATTTTCCAATTCTTATAATCCGGGTTAGAGAGATCATCTTAACTTCTCTTGGAATGGTCAACAAACTCTACCTCAAGTTACCAATCCCTCTATTCATCAAGCCCAAAAGTAACCCATACAACGTAAAATTCAAGCCCAACCCAACACATTCAATTCATTTGCTAGAGGTCCACAAGCTTAATTCCTTCCTATGGGCTATTCACATTTCCAATCCGATCAAGGCCAACCCACTTACCAACCTCCTCTCAATCCAATTTTAAAGATAAATTCAATCAATTCCACATTTTGAATCAACAACAATCCATTTTTAAGTTGGAGAGTCAAATAGGGCAATTGGCGGAAGCTACAATGAGAAAGGAAGTGGGCAAGCTTCCAAGTCAACCCGTGGCCAACCCCAGAAACCAACCCCCGGGTTTTCCACCACAACCAGGCCTCCAACCTCAACCTGTCACACAAGCCCAACCTAATGGTCCACAATTTGAGAATGTCAAAGCTATTTCATCCTTGAGAAGTGGAAAGATGCTAGATTACCCATACAAGGATAGAAAGGTGTTGCAAGATGTCATGAACGAGAATCAAGATGATGAGGATGTGAACAAGGAGTAATGCACTTGAGAGAAGTTGGGGGGAGATCCTAAAGGGAAAGGAAAGACCCATGAAGAATCGAATTCCTACCGACCCAAGGCTCCCTTCCCTAGTGCCTTAGAACTCAAGCCCACTAAGACTAGGCCGGCCCAAAATGAGGAGTTAATGGAGCTCTTTTCACAAGTTCACAACAATATTCCACTCCTTGATGCTATAAAATATGTTCCAGCCTATGCCAAATTTCTCAAAGAGCATTGTTGTGACGACCCAGACTCTGGATACCGGGTAAACCCGATACCACTTGGAACATGTGAAGCCTCCCAAGAGTGGTAAAGCTCCGAAGGGATAGAAAGATATGTGTGGAGTACATTGAAGTTCCAGATAAAATAATAAGTAATTAATATTTCATTAATCAGGTTTGCTAAAATAGTAGAAATAAAATTACTTTTTCAATTAACAATTTATGACAGAGTCTAGTCCATAAATAAAGATAAGTACAATCTAACAGAACAGAGAACGTACGCTGAAGATGGGGGAAGCCCGACGCAGGTAGCGCTGGCAACTACGAGCTGACACACCACGCCCACGAACCGCGAGGAAGAAGAATGACCACATCTGAAAAGTTGGGGTGAGCCTCGTGTCACTGGCTTAGTCAGGGTCACGCAGATCCCCACTGGAAACAACGAAAGAGGGCTCGGGAGGGTTAGAAAGGAGTGTAGAGGTACATTGAAATTTGAAATAAAGTAGGTAACAACTATAATTAATAGTTTAAATAATAAAATAAATTATATTTTATTTAAATAAATGAAACTACATAATCTAGTCTAATAAAAGTACAATCTACAAGGAAAAGAACGTACTCTAATGCTGCGTGAACACTCGACTCGGTGAGCTGGCAAGTATGAACCTCTGTGCTGCACCTACGAACCTCGAGGAGGAACCACAACACTAGAAAAATAGGGGGTGAGTTTTATCTCATTAGCTCAGTAGGGGTCCTGCGGAACCCTACCACAAAACAATGTCGGTGTTGAACAGCGCTAATGGAACAACAATAATAGCAGAAGTAACGGTGGAAGGAACAGTCGTACACAGTAGCTGATGAAACCACTGCTCTATAAACTACTCCTACTGGCACGTAAAGTAAAACCTCGATCTCACGGTCGGGGAACTACCGAATAGATGGAAAATCCTCGCTATGCTGCTAGAAGGATTGCCATGATAGCTTTGTCATGAAGGCCCATCCTCACAGGCGAAGGCCAACCCAAGACTACGCGGTCTGGGAATAGTCACGACGTCGCAGTGGTGAACCTACATAGTCTACGGGTGAAACCTCTACAACTGTACCGGAAACCCTAGACCTCAGTGTCGGGAAGACACATGGAAGTTATACCTAAAACCATGTCTCAGACGTGGAAAACTAAATCTCGAGTCTTGAGAATCCCACGTCACGTGACGGGAGTACCTACCCACCAGAGGCAAGGCCGGATGTATCCACTAACACTTAGTCCGTGTCCCAGGTGTCTCCCTCACCCCAGGTGACACTAATACACTGTACAAGTAACCACACGACAAGGGTCTAGTTGGGGTCTTGCTCATCAGCAAGCATCCGTAGTCACTAACCATATGTGCACACACTGGTTGACTGCACTACGTCAGGCCCTCTAGCTGGTTTTTCTCCTCGCTCAGACTCGAGCCACTACAGTGGGAGTCCCTATGGCAAACTAGCCTAAAAATCATCTCTCTCGGGTGTAGCTCTCCACCTACTCCCTGGTAGGTAAGCACACGAGTGCCCATGCAAGCTATGACTAGTGAGGGGTCACAAAACTTGAACACTCTCCGTAGAGAGGACACACGAAAGGTCATGCATGCACCCATTGCGAGTAACACAGTGTACCAGGTGGCTCAGGCCACTAGACTCTGGATATTCCACTAGACCTACTAAATACAACAGTCTTTGAGTCACGTGACTCAGGTCAAGACTGTTGTATAGGATGGCTCCATGCCATCAATCTGCCCTTCTCCTAGGGTCAGAAACCATGGTCCAACCATTTCTTAAGGTGGCCCATAACCGCCAAGTCATTTCCCTTTCCAAGGGAAAACTCAAGAAACCCCTAGCCCTAGGCTGGGTCACTAAACATATGGTTTGTAGGCCATACGCATGGCCCACACGGAAACCACTTTTCGAGAAAGCTAACGACATGCGGGGATAGTCCTCCACACTCATACCGATACCGAGAGACTTGATCTAGTGTATACACAAAAGCCCAAAACACACGGGGTCACTCGAACCCTCAAAACACAGAGGCACGGTAATTGACAGAACACGGCACCTCGGGACACCCAAAAACATATTCACGGTACCCACCGGGTGTCCGGGACTTCCACAAGGTCATAGGTTGACCAATGGGTCACAACCGGTCGACCGGAGGTCAAAACATGCAAGACAACTACATGTCAGTCGACCAACCTGCATGAGTTGGTCTACCAACCAGTTTTGGTCGACCGAATTGGGTAGTTCAGTCGACCAAACTGGGCAGATCGCCCAGTTCATAGGGAACACTATCGGTCGACCGAAAACGACTGGGAACCCACCGAACCCACCTTAAGGGTTCGATTCCACGTCCCAATCACCCCCGGGTGATGGCAAAAACATGGTGAAGCCATTCCCCAGCCTCTAGACCACCAAGAGGCGCAATTTAAACCCCAAAAACATGATTAAAATGGTGAATCCAACGTTCACCCTAAAATCATGCTTTTTAACCATAGCGTGAAATAAACCCACACTCAGCCTCACCTTGGCCTATAAAATGTGGGGAAATAAAGTACAAGGGGCAAGGATCCATCCCCCTACCTCCACCGAAGATTTCCTATGCCAAGAACATCGTTTCCATGTGCAATGCCTCACGAAACCCCGTCGGTGCCTCGAACTCGCAAGCCAGCTCCTCGCCGCACCGCGCCTCGTTCCACACTCCATCCTTGCCGCTCCTCGCCCCACAAGCCTCGCTGCCTCGCCCCGCTCAACTCGGTCTGCCGCCAGAGGGAGAGGGAGTGAAAGAGAGAATCGAGTGAGGAGAGGGAGAGAAATGAGAGATGGGGAGTGAGAAGGGTGAGGGTTGTTATTTATAGAAAATATTTAAGGATTTTAAAAATCTAGAAAATATAAAATTAGGGAAAAATCATTCCCATGATCCTCGAAAAATGCACAATGCGCCTGTAACATCCCGGAGTCTAAAAACACATCGGTTCACCCTACGTAGGAACCCTTCCCCACCCATTCAATGCATTGATCCTTTTCAAGGATCCAGTGAACCAGTGTTCATGATGCCCATGGGTAAAATCTTTGATGCTCCATGAAAGAGACAGAATCCACAATAATGCCTTGATCCTATCCAATGATCCAATGAACCGCTGTTTATCATGCCCGTGGGTAGAATTTTTGGTGCTTCATGAAAGAGAAAGAATCCACAATAAGGCCTTGATGAGGCAACTGTTGGAACTTCAACTGAGGACCCCGAGTGGGTCGAATGGCAAGGGACCTTGCCTCATGGTAGGAAGGTCCTGAGTTCGACTCTCAAGAGGGGTGGGGGGGTTACTTGGCTCACATTTAATCCTCAGGGATGTGACCCCGGGGTTTGCTAGGCTTGCTAGCTTCCCCGTCACCATTTATACCTACCGGAAAAAAACTGTTGGAACAGCAACTTGATCAACTGACTTCCTTCTAGATGAATTTGGAAGGTCAGCGGGTGAGCACCATCATTTAGTGATCAATCATGGATTCATGGCTTTTCCTTTGTTGAGAGGATGTCTTCTAACATCACCTTGAAGAATGAAAGGCAGATCAACACTCACAGATAATAGCAAAAGTATTGAAACAACAATCCAACCTAATTTACCTTGTCATAAAAATAGCTCCAAACATGGATTGGCAAATTAAGGAGATCGTATAATAAGACTTACACAACAAGAAGCTGAAAAATGTATACTGTGTTTGGATTTAAGGATCTTATACTTCCAGCTCCATCCGCGAAACATAAAGTTCATGCATCAGAGACAAAGTCTATAAAAGGTGCAAAATGTCAAACTGTAACTACTAAATCCTTTGTTTTTAGAAAGCCTCAAACTTTCTTTATAGCAAAGTTGGCCGGCTCGGCGGACTGGTTCGACTTGATCTGGCCCAGATATAGGTTGGACTGGGCTGACTCGGTCTGTTCCATCCTGACTCTGTCTGTCCCGGACCAACTCGGGCTGACTTGTGCTGATTTGACGGACTCAGTCCAGCCCAGATATGGTATGTCTCGTACGAGTCAGGCCAAGTTGGGCTGAGGTGGCAAACCATGCTTTACAATAGACTTGTAAGTGTTTGTTTCCTGCCTGCTATGTAGGAATATGATTATTAACTTTGGGAAATGATCAAATAGGGACATCCGTACTGTAATTACAGTGAGAACGCCTCCCTTTAGCCCCATTTTGTAGAGTTTTTATTTTATTTTTATTTTTTTAGATTAGTAACCACTATTCACCTCCGTTTGTCCTTTTTTTTTCTTGCCGTGCACCCTAAATAAAGGAGGTGATTTGGCCCCCACCCCAAGTTAGGGGACTGTTGACCCCATAAAGTTTTTCTACAAAGGTTCAGATTTTCTGAAGAAGAAATATGCGTGTATTTAACACGGGACGGCTAGGATCCGTCGATGTTAGTCGGGAGTCTCATGAAGAAAAATATACATCCCTGGCATTTATGTTTAAGTATCAAGAAGGGTTTAAGTGCATATGAAAAATATATAAATGGGTGTGGAAGGCATGACACATGTTGTCACCCACATGTTCTCAAAGAATGAAGACAAAGATGGAGGGGTCTCCGGACCTGCCAGGCCGGAGGAACACCTCTCCGCCCTGCAAGCAAGCTGGAGGGACTTCTCCTCCGCCTTGCTTGCAGGCCGGAGGGCCTCCTCCGCCCTGCACAGGCCGGAGGAGGGTGCCTCCGCCCTGTGCAGGCCGGAGGAGTGTGCCTCCGCCTTGCACAAGCCGGAGGGACCTCCCCTCCGCCCTGTGCAGGCTGGAGGAGTGTGCCTCTACCCTGCACAGGCCGGAGGGACCTCCCCTCCGCCCTGTGCAGGCTGGAGGGAAGCCCTTCGCCCTACTTGCAGGCTGGAAGGGCCTCCTCCACCCTGCACAGGCCGGAGGGACCTCCCCTCCGCCCTGTGCAGGCCGGAGGGAAGCCCTCTGCCCTGTAATGCATCCCTCCGCCCTTGGAGACTGGCGGCGGCCTATTAAAAAAAAGAAAGAAAAAGAGAATTGAAAGAAGAGGAAGGAGAAAAGACAGGGAGGAGGAAGTTCAAGGGGTTACCTCTTCAAATCCCACCGGAGGGGCGTGAAATGGAGCTCCTCCGCCCCACCTTCAATCTCCTATATAAGGAAGCTTCAAACCAAGCACCAAGGGGAGGGGATACGAAGCAAGAGAGGTTCGCATGGAGCACCCGGGGGAAGGCTGCAGCACAGGGAGAAGAGTTGTTCCTGGGAAGTTGTCTGCCTAAGCATCCCTGCCTTGCAAGAGGAGTTCCACCAGTGCAGAGCAGAACAACAGTCCCGTGCAGAGAAGGCAGCCACCCAGCAGCAGCTCTGCGAAGGCAACTCCCGCAAGGAAAAAACAAATGGGGGAAGGAGATGCCGCGAGGGAGGGAAAGTGAGTTGTTTTTGGGAAGTTGGCTTCCCTAGCTTGCTTGGGATATGGTAACCACAAAAAAGGTCTCCCCGCCGTGTTCCGATCACCTTCTTTGAGAATGGTGATCACAAGAGACCTCTCACCACATTCAAATCATTGATCAAAGGCTCTTGCAATCAGTTGCTGAGAATTGTTGTTACTGAATTCATACAACTCTTGCTACATTTGGAAATCTCCTTCTTACATTCAGCCATTCCATAAGCTGTGTTTGTGAATTGATCTATCTGCTACTTGGTCTGATAATTTGCTAAGAAGCCTATATTTCTTGATTGTCTTACAGCAACTTATTTTAATTCTGCACTGTTTTACCTGCTGTAGCTTTTATTTGGGGTTGATCTATTCACCCTCCCTCTAGATCTAATCATTTTCCATTCCATCACGTGTATTGTCCATTTTAGCTGGGGAATGTTATTTAGGGCACCAATCTTGTTACCCCCCTCTCTATATCGATTGAATGCTAGGATTAGCAAGCTTAAATATCAAATTGATCATGCTGTATTAAATAACTTCTTGTCCTCTTTCTATCAGTATAAATTTGCCCAATTTTTATGCACTATACCGCTTGTATTTCATGTCGCAACCGAGGTCTATCGGTGTTCACCACAGACCGAAAACGATGAACAGGTTGTGGTCCTAATAGGAACTGCCTATGACCCTAGCAGCCCCGCAATAGACCACAAGGTCTGGGGTTGTGGCCATCTCCTGACCATTTTCCTCGTTTAGCGCTTTTGAACACCATTTGCACCCTGGCGGCCCCGCGATAGACCGCAAGGTCCATGGTTACAGCCAGGTTCTGACAGCTTGGGACCCTAGCGACCGTGTGACAGCTCACCTAACGCGTGTTTGGATTTGAATCCTCATGCCTCTAAGTGGCCTCCTGATGGACTGCCAATCCCTGCTTAGCGGCTCTGGTCAGACCATTTTTGGTGTGCAGTCATACTTAGTTTTATTTTGTAAAACTTATGTTAATGTTGTTAGATTGTGTGTGTAGGGTAGAAACACACTAAACAAACGGACTATATAGAACTGTAATGTCTAATTTAAGCATGATCATCTCCACCTATACAATGTTCATTGTTCCTCTTGTCCCTCATAAAACAATAAAATTGTGAAATAGTAATCGAGATTGTGGAAAATTTACTAGGAATGGTTGATAGTCACTCCACTCCAGTGGCACTGGCTGACCACCTTGCTATTCTTTTCTGATGGTTGATTAGCCCCTAAATCTTGTAATAGCTGGGACTCTCCATCGGATATTCCTTCCGTCAGACTAGGACATCTATTATGAGACCTCCGTCAGTCCCCGTGAGCCTGGGATTCTCACCAGGACGTCGGGTAGGTTGTACCCATAAATCCAGCACCTCTAGACTCGATTGGATCGCGTGATTTTACAGCCCAAAATCGAGATTACCTCCATTCCTAATTGCTGCCCTTGTGGGACCGTTTCAGTCGTTATGTGGCCCCGGTACGACTATCTGAACCCTTTAGCGGCCCTATTTATGATCGCTTTCAATTGGCCGAGTGCCAACTCTCGCAAGTCAACCTTCCTTGGTTGTGGGTCAACCTAGCCTTGATAGAGTCGACCTATGGCCTCTAGACTCTACCTGAGAGGTGTGGGCTGGACTCTAGTTCGATCCCACCATGTCTCGGGTGGGCTGGGAGCACTTTTAAATCAATTGCCTTAGTCTTACTGGGCCAGACTGATTGTGGTCGCCACTGGACCATTTTTATCCTTCAAGCGGCCCAATTGAGACCGTTTCCTCTTAATTGGGCCAGGGACCCTTCTGCCCTAAACGGCCCACGGTGGACCATTTTCCTTTGATAAATGGCCCGCCTAGCACCGCCTTTTCCTTCTTGTGGCCCATGAAGGACCGTTTTCATCCTTGGACATTGGGTTGTCCCTCTGGCCCAGTATTGCCTAGTGCGGCCCATGATAGACCATTTTTCATCTTGTTGCGGCCCCTATATGACCGCAACTCATCCAGAAACTCATTTTCCACGTATTTCTTATGTGCCTTGGTAGCCGGGCCATGGATGGCTGGTGCTGCAATCAAAATCTTGAAGTGCATTCCTGTCTCTTGCAAGCCACAATCCTATGGCTTTTCATTCAATTTTTGAAATATTACTTGGTCTAGAAGAGAAGTTACATAGCTTGACATTGAAATTTGTGGCCGATTCCAATGAATGTCTAGATATTACTTTGGATTTGGATCCACCAAATCAATACCAATGCATCATAAGGGCCCAGTCTGGCCCAGGGAGGAGCGCCCGAAAAGTACTAGTGCCCCGAGGAGTTGTAATGACATGGTGAGTCATTACACCGAGTGCATGACTAGCATGATCTATGACATTCATATATTCTTTGAATTTCTACATGGAACGACTACTACTTGGCTTGTCTGTTTACATGCTTGATCGGCCCAATACATAGATATGATATGTCTCTGTTCTATTTAACTCTAATACTCTCATTCCATCCCTGTATATGTTAGATTGGTTTATCGTCTTTCTTTTATTCGCATAACAGTTAATTAAATTATTCATCACTTAAACTTTGCCTATTATTACCTACTGAGCATTCGCTCACCCAGTTTTTCCCCCCCTTTTAGGTAGCTCTGGTGATGAAATGCAAACGGATGGGGATAGGCAAGAGTGAAGACCCGAGTGGACCAGTGGTCTTACGTCGTCCAAAGAATGAATCGGCCCCCAGGCCATCCAAGATCAAGCAGATCTGGGTACCAAAACCCACTCGGGTCCCGACGTCAACTCGGCCAGGATCCGCTGAAGCCAACAAGCCTAGGTAGGGAAGGGTGAAGAACAATGAGATGGCAAAAGGGGCGTCTCACAAATTATCTTTCCAAGGCAATGAACCACAAGAGAAGCCCTTTTTACATGCTGAGAATCATAGCAAGACTGCCAAGAGCGATTGGCTCACTTATGGGCCCCCAGTACAAGTAAGGGTATAGCTATCTGTGGACTACCCTAACTATGAGCAAGAAGACATCACCCAGGCCGTGCGCAGGTATTTTCGTGGGGTCGGTAACACCTCCTTATGGAGGCAATGGCTATTGCAGGCCATCACCACCGCAAAAGAGGAGCGCGGGTGCCCAATCGACCCAGTGGAAATAGAAGATGTAGAATCGAATGCTATGGGTGTCCCCGCCATGAAGAAGACGCACCGAGAGTATCGATGTTCGAAAGATTGACCTTCACAGGTCAATCGACCAGGTGTGCAAGGAGAAAAAGTAAAAAAATACAAATCTACACTTGCAATGTGGTTGGAGCGACCAGCCATTATGGGGCCCTGCCCGAAGAACCCGAAGAAGTTGCCCGAATTGTCGAGAGGCATGGTCCTATCACAAGAAGAGGAAAGGCCACCAGCGAGGCATTGCAGACCCTCATAGGGATGACCAATCCAAAGGAGACACCGGCTACCCTAACGGCCAATGTGATCACAACTGAAGATGATAGTGGAATGCCATCTGCTTCGTCTAAAGAGACACCATCTGAGGAGCGGGGAAGCCTCCCTAGCCCTTCTACCAAAGATCCGGCCATGTTGATGTTGCTGCAAAGCTACCGACAAGAAATTAAAGCATTGAAGAAGCAGCTAAGCGAGAGGGATGCTCGCACCTCTATTCTCAGGCAGCTTGAAGTCCCCCCTAGGAGATCAGGTGGCAGCGGCCAAACATTTGAAGTCTCGCCACAAGCAATCGCCCCACAACCAGCACACAATAACACTGGGGGCATTCCTCCCCCGCAATAGCAAATTACGACAGTGCCGCAACCTCCAGTCATCCAATTTCAAAGGGCTCCTTCCACACCCCACGTGGCCATATTGACAACGTCGCATATGCAACAAGCTCACTTCTATCCAAGCCCGGTTGACCCAGCGGTGATGAACAAACTCATGGTCGAGCAGATGATAGAGATGAAGCTAGTAGAGAGGAGCGATGGTGACTCCGCCTCATTTGATGTCTACAGGGTGCCATACTCACCCCATCATGCTGCCAAGAGGCTGCCCCCTGGCATTACTAAGCCTTCAAAGTTTAAAAAATTCAATGGGCACGAATCTCCACAAGAGCACATTGCCTACTACACCAATGTGATGGGCGACTTGGTGGCTGACGAGTCCTACCTACTAAAATTCTTCGGGTCCACATTGACAGGGCTCACCTTCAAGAGGTACTCAAGATTGTAGCCCGGGTCTATCATTGATTGGCTAGACCTGCAAAGACAATTCAAAGAAAGGTTCCACATCACCGAAAGGGAGGTGACGATAGCCGAACTATACAAAACCAGGCAGAGGGGCGATGAATCCGCACTAAAATATATCAAAAGATGGAGGAACCTTAGTATGAGGTGCAGGCGACCGCCGCGTCAAGAGGATGCTGTCCAAATATGCAAGCAAAACCTACGAAGAGAAGTGCTAGAAAGAATGATAGGCACTAAAATTAAGTTGTTCGACCGACTAAACAATGTGGTAGCGGAGGTCGAGACATTCCTCTCGAAATACTCAGTCGTTCCTGCCACTTCGAGCCAAAAGACCAGGTCAGCTGATAAATGACTGGCATCTCAAGAAGTGTACATGGTCGACTTCAAGACCTTTGAACAACAGAAGGAAAAGGAGAAAGGGATAGTTGGGTCTTCCCCGTCCAAGCCCGCCGATCAGCGAGAAGGCCCATCCCTGCGAGATAAAATGAAAAAGCTATACTCATTTCCTCATGATAAGACTTGGCTCTTGTTTAAATGGGCTGTGAAGTTTGACAAGATCACTCTCCCAGAACCAAAGAGGCCAGGTGATCTCAGAAGAAAGGACGATCCTCATTTCTGCCCATATCATCAAATGAGCAGGCATCCTATCGAGGACTATTATATTTCAAGGACAATATTGAGTCCTTAATCAAGAAGGGAGAATTACAAATGGGGGAGCACCAAGTCGATCCCCCGTGCCCGCATGAAATGCCCACTCTAGAGGTGACCATCAATATGATATCCCTATATCAGCAATTACCTGAAGAAATGGTGGAAGCCTGCACTCAACATACCTATGAGGGCTACATCTTGGCGTAGGCCGAAGATGAAGGAAATTGGCACACTGTGCCGACTAAAGCAAAAAGAAGGGCAGCACTTCATCGCGGTTCGGGTATTCATATACAAGGTATCACACCTCGATCGGAGCCCCCGGTCATGACCCCCGTCTGGCTTGAGTCAACTCCTCAGCTGGTCATCAGAAGATTCACCGGCAATAAGAAACGTAATAAAAAAAATATATATATAATGAGTAAAAAAAGGGATGATATAAATAAAAATAGGGATAAAGAATTTAAGAAAAAGAAGTGTATTCATGCATCTAAAATAATAACAAGAATAAATAAAAAATAATGAATGTGACTGTGTCCGCTCTGGAGCTCTCACCTCCTCTAGACCTTGGGTATGGGGATATTAATGACGCCCTGACAAGTCGTGCCTGAACCTCGGGATTCATCCTCCATTATGGCTATGGCAAGACCTTGTCCCGGGCCAACAAGTCGCTGAATTCAATTCGTTTTGAATGGGTTTTAACCCCGTCCCTTTAGTTCTTGAATAGCAAACTTGCCATGCCCTGACATACATTGTCCCAACATCACATGAGTCTGCCCAAATACGGTCGCGCTAGGCCCACCTCATGGGCCCATATGTAGACACCATAATATCATGTGCAATCTCAAAATAAAAAGACAACAACTAATAAATAGCCCTGCAAGTGATACGGATTACTCAGAGGGCTAGCCCTCGGGTTCCCTACTCATCATAGGGTACGAGATTGCCATTTGGGCATGACCGTCATTCAAGAGATCGTCTTGACCCTTCGTGGATGATTCTCTTATACTCTCCCCTACACTCCTCAGGACAGAGGAGGTGTTGCCAAAATCTTTATTGAAATTATAAATAAATGACTAAATAAATAATAAATAATAACACTAAATATCATTACCCTGCATGCTTGCATGATTTGATTCTCTGGTATATTAAATGGTGACTAGCGAAAAGTTGGGTTATGTCCGACCGGAGGCTTTTACTATGTGTGAGGTGGTCTTCGGACCTAAGTTCTCCGCCGCGTAACAAGAATTGATTTAATAAAATAAATGTTATCATACCGTATGCTCGCATGTGCAATCATCTTTCATATGTTCTATTGGCCCCATGGTCACTCTATTTTTGGCGATTAATCAAGAATTGTCCCTCTTTCAGAGAGGTGTAATTAACGCGATAGCCTTTATGGTACGGGAGGTTTTGGGTCCCAACACGACCTCCCACCTTCATCTGGTTAGTAAGACGGTGCACATAATAAACTCGTCACCCAGTGACTGGCACACCTATGTAATAAATAAATAAACCAAGTAAGTCTAACCAATCCTAATTAATAACTAAAACAATAATTAAGATAAAAATCTGTTCCCACAGGGGTGCAATCGGATCTAAAGCGGGGGTTGAATAGATCCTGCCAAAAATTTTGGCCTAATTAAAAACTTAGCTACACAAAACATAACCCACTGCTGTAATATAAATAGAACTTTTGGCACAATGCACAGCGGATCTAAAGCACTAGCTCAAATGAGTAAAGCAGAACACGGTGCATACACTGTAGAGGTCGACACGACCAAGTGGTGAGGTCGATGCACCTTCAGAGGATCACAACTAAGTGAGTAGCTGAGATCGACACTACCATACAGTGACGTCGATGCACCTTCATAGTCAGTTCAGAACTAAGTATGATCTACTGCACAGGACTGTAGGGATTACATTACACACCAACTGGGTGAATGAACTGACTAACTGTGTGTGTGCTTTTGTGATCAACCGGAATTTCATACATTAAGATTGGCTGCTCATCGAACCCCTAGTGTGTGTGTGAACAATATGTTAGTGTGTGATGGAAAACAATCAAGATCGTATACGTGGAAGCTAGCACACGAACCTGTGAATGGGGATAGAAAATATGGAGCAATCACACAAGAGACACAACCCACTACACATGGATTTTTAAGGTGTTTCAGTCTGCAAACCCGCAGACCTACATCCACCCCTCACCAAACTCAGTGAGGCTTTACCACACGCTGCAAATGCAGCACGGGGACAAGTCCTCAACACACACGCTGAAGCACAACTAACGGGGACGAACCCCCCCCCCCCCCACACACACACACGAGAACAAGGTTCTCACGAGGACAAAGTCCTCACGCTAGAAGACTGCAACACACAGGGACGACGCCCCACACACACAAACACACATAAAGGAAAAACACGCTGCAAGAGCAGCACAAACACGGGGACAGACCCCCAATCACGCACACGGCTGAGCACAGCCAAAGATCCACCTCCGGTCTCTGAAAAGAGCACCGGACACACTGCTGTAAGCACAGCAAAACACACGGTTCAGAGATGTGAGAATACAAAGAAGAACAAGTAACAAAAACAAGGAAAACACTCTGTGGCTTCAGAACACAGTCTGGAAGCTCTATGAGCAGATCTGAACACTAGTTCGATCTGTGTTCTTCTTTCTCAGATGCTGGCTGGCTACAACGCTGGTTGCTCTCCGTTCTTTCTTCTTTCTCTTCTCCTCTTTACAACACTGGTCTAGGTCGGACCAGAGTTGGGCTGCACACACTCCCCTTTTCTTCTCCTCACAAATTCTTTCTTGAATGCTCAAGGGCGTGGCTCTCTTCCAGGGCAGCAGCAACTTCTTCAGCAGAAGCTTCAGGTATATATAGAAGAGCCGGGTAGAAGGATTTTTCCTCCAAGAAAATCTGCAGAAGGTAGCCTTACTGATGCATTTATCACCAGTCGGCTAGGGGCTTTAGACAAGAAATTTACCAATAGGGCCCCCCTTCAGAAACCCCCTCAATGTCGACGATCTCTTCGTCGCCCCCGGTCGAAGCTGCGACAGTGGGCTCGCCCCCAACTACCCCGAGTGTGTCACGGGGAAGCTCACCCTCCTCCAAGGGGGAAGAAGCACCTACAACCAACACCAGAGAAAGTTTAGCACCAATGGGTAAACAAGAAAGCCCACTACAATTAGCTAAGTGCCCAGTTGTGTACCTGAGGGCCCAACACTAGAGGACCCGACCAGTCTCACAGTGCAGGCCGACACCACGGTAGGCAAAGGAGGCAGAGGCGTCCTCGCCAACAGCTGTGGTAGTATGCCTGCTACGTCCCCAACAATGGGTGGAGGTAAAGGGGCCACCTGCTTAGATTCGCCTCCAAAGGACGGAAGAGCCACTAACGGGTCGGCGCTGACCAACTCCTGGATCATCTCCAGAGTGGCAGCCACGTCCTCACCTGGCAAACAAATAGCACAAACCTAGTCAGCGGTTTCAACCCACCAAAAGCACGATAAAGGCAAGATGATTCCCTTCACGACTATCTAATGCTTACCCAAGCTGTCGTGGGCCGCCACCAGAACCTACTCTCTAGTCTACGCGGGTGCCCCACTCTGTGTCTCTGATGGGCCTGCGACCCCCGATACCTCTGCCACCCCTGCACTGTACGAACGACTATGTCAGTGGCTACAACCGGGTGAAGCCATAGCCAGCATATGTCCAGTGTCAGAGGCTCTTACCTGAGCGGGCCTTCCCTAAAGCCTTCCACCACTCGAAGTCGGGGAATGCCTCGATGTTGAGGGGAATCTCACCCATCACACAAAGGAACCCCTCCATATCTATCTCTCACTCGACCCCATCATCAAGTAGGGGGTCAACCTCCTGAGGGGGCAAGAAGGCCGCCTCCACGTCGGTCTCCAGTGGGGCTACAAGAAACAAGTCCAGTGATACAGGGTTAGTCAGTTATCACGACCAAACTGGCCAGGAGTAAAAAGGTCGACGCGACACTTACTCAAAGCCATCTCCGCCTCAGCTTGCTCGCTAGTCTCGAGTCCTCTGGAAGACATGCCAACCTCAGCTGCTACAGCCTCCACAAGAGGGCGCTTCTGCCTGGGTTACGGACCTCCATCCCCACTCCCTGAGGACATCTCCGTGGATGGATGATCCCCCCCTGTCGCAGAACCTGTCAACAAACACAATAACGTACAATGCCACAATCACATACCCCCAAAAG
Source organism: Amorphophallus titanum (assembly GCA_024336825.1). NCBI lineage: Eukaryota > Viridiplantae > Streptophyta > Magnoliopsida > Alismatales > Araceae > Amorphophallus > Amorphophallus titanum. The sequence goes on along the minus strand of JANBPO010009603.1, from coordinate 56,199,856 downwards.
TAATGAAGCTAAGGTGGTATGCTAACAAAAGAATCTCACCTGAGGCCCCGAAAGGGGTCAACGACAAAGGGACTAGCTGCTTCGGCTTCAACGCCAACACACGGGCAGCCTTTGCAACTGCCTCTCGGATGTCTCTCAAAGTGTAGGCACACTCAATGTGAGAAACAAACTCCACGGGTCCGGCTGACCCAATCGTGTGGCCGATGTGTCGCCTCCAGTCATCGGCCGCTGTATCAACAAAGCTCCCAGTAGGGAGCACCCAGTCCAACGAACCCCCACTCCTGAAGCCACAATCAGCCAAGAACTGTGCCAACCAGGTCTTTGTCACCCTCGGTCGGGGCACCCCTACTCCGGGTGCTGCTGTCCCTGTCTGCGCTTGCCTCAGGGGTTTCAGTACCCCACCATTGCCTCGGCTCCCCGACGACGAGCCCCGACTGCCCTGGGGCCACTGTCGCACCAACCACTCCACCTCCCTGCGGATCCGGGTGACGCGAGTCCTCAAGTACTCATCATGCAGAGGAATAGGAGGCAAATCCTCTCTCAGAAGATGGCTCTCCTCAGCCTTCCTGATCGCAGAAGCCTTCTGTCGATACAAGTGGCTGTGCTCGAACCACCACCTAGCATAATGGATGTCAAACCATCCCCGACGCCCCAATCCCGGCAGCTGTAGTCGCTCTGGCTCCCGGCGGTAGTAAATATCCCACCACGCTGCGGCCAGTAAGTGAGTATCCATGCCTCTGTACTGCAAGCCCGTCAAAGGGAACTCCCGATTCAGTGGGATCCCCTGGTCGTAGCCGAAGTTCCTGGCAAACCTGTACGGGTAGTATGGATGCAAGGAACTTGTCGCGGACTGGTGCAGTGTCAACACCGCTGGTCGGGTGCTCATCGCCCACTCTGTCCACAGTGCTGCGTTCGGCTCCCTCTGAGGTGGGTGGGCACTGGTCGCCCCTTTGCTCAACGGCCCCAGGAACAGATTGAAATCCCCCATGGCACTATCAAACAGCAACCCCTCCTCGCCCCGACCGGGTAGGTAACACAGGGCTCTCCTAGCCCCCTCCATCTGCGCCTCAACGTCTCCGTCTGGCTGACCGGTAAAGCTGAACAGTAAGGGCACCGTCGGGTTCACTATGGTGCCCCGAGTCACTAACTCTGGAAATAGCAAACCGGCCCACATAGTGAGGTAGTGGGTCAGCAAAAGTAGACTCATTTCCCTAGGCGCCATATGCGCTACCAGGATCCCCAGTGCCTAGTACACACTAGCCAGTGTGGTAGGAGCCAGGGCCAACTATCGCCCCTCCGCCAGCAAGCACGCTAGCCACAGCAGCTCAGCCCTCAGCAGGCCGTCCTCCCCGTGCGAGACCACGAACGTCGCCAGCCAATATGCCAAGTAAGCTACAAGGTGTGTCACATCAGGCAACCCATGGGGGTTCCACCCCTCTCACGGTGCATAGATGTACCAGGAGTACATCTGAAACCGCAGCTCCACCTCGGTATACTCCTCCCACGGAGTCTGGTCTCTCGCAAACTCCTGATAGAAGCAGAACGGCCCATTGTAGAAGTGGCGGACCTACACGTTCAATGGCACCCTAGCGGTCTATGCTGCCCGGTCCCTCCCAGCCAGGGCCAGATCCCTCCAGGTCTTTAGAAGATATCGATAGCTATACAGAACTCGATATCGTCACTATCCGTCGGTGTGGCTGCGGTGGAGGTCATCCAGTACAACTTCCTCATATCCTTCACCGCTGCTCGACAACCCGGAGATCCAGAACAGAGACCATAAGTCCAGTGAGGTCTCTCCCTCAGCTGTCGCCATCGTGTTCCATCGGCGGTTGAAGTGCTCTAGTAGCGCCTACAATTTCCCCGAGTAGCAAGGGTATGCGTATAGCGCCGCAGTGGTAGCATACCTAATCCCAGCTCTGTCCAGTAGCACCCGGTAGTGGTGCACTATCCCCATCAGCCATTCAGTGTCCCCCTGGCAGTATCGGTGCGAGGAGATCACTGCCCACCGGCCGTACCAACTGACGATGGTCTGCTGCATGACCCCATCCAGGATGTTGTGGTCATCATAGCCCTCTCTGGCTTACTGCAGGCCCACATGCTCCAGCACCAATCCAGCTGTCCCCTCTGTCTCAGTCCGGTGATGGACATGTAGGTCCCAAGAAGTGGGACCCATCAGCCTGACCCTGACTCTGAATTGCTCTGCTCTGCTAAAAAAACCCAGGCACTTAGCGCTGGGGAACTGACACTGCCTCCAGTAGTCCCCAGAAAAGCTCGGATAGCTGTAGAAGGCAACTCCGTGTAGGCAGTCCCTGCCTATCAGGATCGCCTGCTCAAGTCGGCGACGTGCTCCTGCAACCTGTGAGTCTCCCTCCTCCATGTCGGGAGGGACATAGCTCCTAATGAACTCGAACAGGTGGCAATCCAGAGGAAACTCCATAGGGTAACCTCCGCTGCGGTCATAAGTGTACAAGCCGCCTACCTCAAAGATCCGGGCCACCTCCATGGTCCCAACTCTGGCCGCTATCTCGCCAACTGGACCCTCAGCCACTATCATATGACTCAAGTCCAGCTGATCTGCACTAGCTATGGTGATAACCGGTGGACCCAAAGGAGGCATGGGTCACTCCGTCTGTTATACCCAGTGATCCCCATCCCGGGCCACATGCCTCGGAACCCACTCCTCCCTGCCAAATCGTGCCATAGCTGCAAGACAAAGCACGAAAAAATAATTAGCACACCAGAAAGTAACATATGTAATGTAACAAACAAAAGGCACATGAAGTGTCAAAATACAACTATAACAACTCGGAAAGAGGGGTTCACGGGCCGTACGCCCTCGTCTCTGCCTCCGACGCACACCCCGTGGGGGGCATTTATTGTACCCGGACAATTTCCCAGTGAAATGCCAAGGAATAAGGGTTCAGGAATTTCTCCGAACACCTTTAAAGCATGGGCTACCTAGCCCTTTCTATAACTCTGTGGGTCTGGCCAAGGGCCCTAACTGGTTTTTCGTGACATATGGCTACACCAGCAACTAACTGGGACCATTCCCGACTACTCAACTACGGGCTTTGCCCGCATTCTACATGGCCGCCCGGGCCAACCCGGGGGCACCCCGACTGCAAGCCATGCCATGTGGAACCCAGTGAAAAGGCTAGGGGCCCACCTCGAGATGCCTTCTTTCAACCCTCCAAGGTCAAAGGGAGACCTAATTAAGTCAACCACAGGCTTTGGCGGCCTGTAGCACGCATATACGGCTCACACACGTGTGTTCGTTATTTTCCCGAACACCTCGTAGGCACGTATATTTCAGTCTTTCTATAGCAAACCACGAGCCAACCCGTGGTTCCAGCATATCAACTGGGTTCTACAACGACCCCCCAGCAAGTCGGAGCCACCCCCGACCCTCAGACACGTGGCCACAAGCCACTTATATTTAGCTCTCGGACCAACCCGAGGCTACCTTGCCAACCAGCTGTGCAACGTAGCATGTAGCACGATGCCCGGCCCATGCGCCCAAGGTGCCACTCTTCAGCCCCCACGGGCTCTTATCCTCAACCCAAGCCCCGCCCCAGGGCCCCTCAGCCAGCAAGCCTGACCATCCAACAACTTGGGGTGTGTCGGGTATTTACCCAAACACCTTGCGAGCGACGACTATGGCTCGACAAATAACGTCCCCCACGGGTCGATCCCAACACCCTAGAACCCCGTGTCCCTTAAAGGACACTCTCAAACGATGAAAGAAGACCCCCGAGGGCCATCCCTCGGGGTTGCGGCTTGCTTGGGGCCAATTCAACCTAAGGCGCGACCGCGCCCCACTAAGAGGGCGAACTCCCTGCGGGCCACGCCCTCTCTCCAGCCCAGAGGCCCGACGGTCCTCTCCAATTCTAGTTCGATCCCGTGGTGCAAGGTTTGTTCGAGGATTCGTTCAACGTACCAGTACCTAGAAGAAATCGCAAAGAACACGCACGACAAGGCACAGGGGGTCAACACTCAGTCAACATGCGCACAAGCTCCACATATCTTGCCCAACCCTGTCTTTTTCTTCTTAGTTAAATTAGGAAGAAAAAACAAAATAGAGATTTTATAGAGGGGGGATCACCCCTCTCTCTCCCTCTATCCAGCCCGCCTAATCCCCCCGGGGGTGGGGTTTAGGCGGACCAGCCAAGCCCCCTGGGCTGGTTCGCGTAAACCCCTAATAAAGGAGATTCTCCAAACGAACACCTTCACCTTGAGTGGGCTCTTGGAAGCCCAAATCTGAGGAGTGAAAGGATGACATGTCCCTCCATCAGCAAGGAGAGCATAAGCCAACATAACTGAGAAGTGGCCCTCCCTCTCCCATCTCCACAACCAAGTATCCGCTCTACTGACGACTGGACTAAAATCCAAGAGGAAAGAGAAGAGATGTTCCAACTGATCCATCTCCTCTGAGGTGAGATTCCTCCTAAAAGTGGGGGCACAAATGCCCCCGATTAGCTGTGCATCAAAAGACTGCGCCACTGAAGCCCCTGGTATGCTTGCAATAGCAAACGATGAAGGAAAAGCTTCCGCCAATGAGGAGTCACCACACGGCCTATCTTGCCAGAACAGACATGTCTCTCCGTCACCCAGGCTGACTCGAACACTAACTCTGAAGTCCACAAACTGTAGAATGCCTCTCTAGATCGGGGAGACATTATACAACTGAGGCGGGAGTAAGTCCCACACTCTGGAGGAGGAGGAGTATCTCTGTCTGATCAATTGCACCCACAATCCCCCAACCTCTGTCCCGAGTCTCCACAACCACTTACACAGTAAGGCCACATTGAAGCATCTAATGCTATTGATGCCCAAACCACTTGCTTCCTTGCTCTGACAGACTTTGCCCCATGTAATATCATGCCACCCTCTATCTCTACTCCAACTGTCATGCCAAAAAAACCTACCCTGAATGGACTTCAATCTCTTAGCTATTATCTTTGATATTCTGAAAATAGAAAGGAAATAGATCGACAAGCTGTCCAACACAGATCTACACAATACCAAACAATCTCCATAAGAGAGTAGTCTGGCGTTCCATCCTGCAAGTCTAGACTCATACCTCTGCATCACCCCCTGCCAATCCCTGCATCGAAGTGGTCCTGGGGATAGATGAAGACCCAAGTAAGAGAAAGAGAAACTCTCAATCTGGCAACTAAAGATGTGAGTTGCCCTCCTGAAGGTTGGCTCTTCCATATTGATCCCCACCATATGACTCTTGTTGTAGTTCACCTTCAGCTCAATTATGTCCAGCACGATCTCTAGCATCAAGCTGGCGTCAACTAGCTGCTGCTCCTTGTCAACTAAGAAGAGAATAGTGTCGCCAACATACTACAGACGTGTGATCTAGCTACTGAACTGACCTGCCTAAAAACCTGTAATAATCCCTGCCCCCCTCAGCTCTCATCTACAATCTACGCAAGATCTGAGCTACCAAGACAAACAAGAGTAGGGAGAGTATGTCTCCCTACCAAAGCCCTCCCCCACTAGGGAAATAGGGGGACGAAATACACTCTCATACCCAAGAGATCTAATTCAGATCAAACCCCATCTTTGCCAACACCTGAAGGAGACAACTCCAGTTCACCCTGTCATAAGTTTTCTCGAAGTCCAACTTGAGGACCAGACCCATCTTCCACTGTTGCTTCATGGCAATAAACATTCATCTGCAACAAGAAAATTCTCCTGGATGTGCCTTCCCCTAATGAAAGCCTCCTAATAGCCACTGACTAGTCTATCAACCACATCATTAAGCCTCCTGGCCAAAACCTTAGTGATAATTTTGTGCTATTCAACAAACTAATGGGTCAAAAATCTACCAGGTCTTGTGCCCCATTCTTCTTAGGAATCAAGACAAAGAGGGTTTTGTTAACATCCCTCAAATGAGCCATGCCCTCTTAGAATTCTGTCACTGCCCCAATGAGGTCGTCCTTGATGATATCCCAACAATGTTGAAAGAAAATCATAGGAAAACCAGCGGGTTTCAAGGCCTCGTCACCTGCAAGAGAGAAAACCATGTGTCTAATCTCCTCTTCTAGAAAGGGACTCGCACGAGCCTTACTCTGTGTCTGGAAGAGATGCAGAAGTAAGTCATGTGCAAAATCCAGTCTGGTCATGTGCTCCTCGATGAAAAGGGTAGCATAGAAATCCCTAGCATAACTCTTGATGTCTTCCTCCCTATGAAGTAAGAGCTCCTCATCCCTGATACAGGCAATGTGATTTGTCATTTTCCTCCCTGAAGCAATCCTTTCAAAGTAGGTTATGCTCTTATCCCCTTCCTTGAGCCATTTCTCCCTCGATCTCTGCTTCCAATAGATTCCTCTCTCAGTAAGATCTCATCATACTATGCTCGAAGAGAATCTTTACTCAGTCTGTTAGTCTCATCCATCAAACCTGTCTCCTCGATCACGCCTCGGTCGAGTGCAGCAAGCACCGATGCTGGGACGCACAGAAGGTTGGACAGAGGGTCGGGCCCCCCCGTCTCCCTTCCCAGACGGTTTTCAGCCTTGCTACAGTGCCAGACCCTTCATCGAAGTCTTCCGATGACCGCCGTGCCCTAGGTCTTCCGCGGACAGAGCTCCCTCAAAGGTTGCCTGAGAGATGGTGCTCGACCACCCTTACTGAGGAGGCTGGACCTCCTCCTCCCCTCTCCATGGCGAATGGAGAGGAAAGTGTTGTGTTGGTCACAGAATTTATTTTTTTATTTTTCGCAGGGGAAAAATAGGATTGGCGCACATATTTTTGTAAAAATGTGGTAAACCCCAAAACATGAATTTTACTCTCCCGTCACAAAATACACCCCTCTAGAGCTCCTCTCGGCCTAGAAATCATAGAGAAAGCGGGAAAGAGGGTAGGGATCCGTCCCCCTACCTCAAAGAAGCTCGAAAATTGCCAGGTCACCGCCGATCTTGAATCCACGTTCAAACCACAACACCACGCCATGAAATCACCACCGCCACGATCACCTTGTCGTCACCGCCGTCGCCACACTGCCTCCTTGGTCTGCCATCTACAACCGGAGGAGGAGAGGGCCGCGTCCGTGCACGGGGGAAGCAACAGTCAGATGGAGGGGGTGGGGGCTCTCAACGGGAAGGAAGAAATAAGAAGAAGGGGGAAAAAAGCAAAAAGGGGAGTTTATTTATAGAAAATTTTAAAAATCTAAAAAATAGAAAAAAAATATTTTCTCGATCCTTGGTACACGCTTGACGCACTGGTAATGTCCCGGAGTAGGAGAATGCAACGGTTCGCCCTGTACGGGGTTCCGAAGACTCGTCAGGGAAAAACACGTGTAAATCACAAAACGTGCTCTGGGACCCCTGAAAGTGATCTGAAACCCACGGATCCAGATCTGAAAAATATCCAAAAAACTCGGGACATTACACACCACCTCAAGGAGAAGTGCTATGCCTAAAAAAGTAGGGAGTGAGCCTCATCTCATTGGCTCCGTGGAGGTCCCATAGATCCCCACCACAATGAAAGCGGTAAGCAGTAACAACAGCAATAATAACAAGAATAGTAGTAGAGGCAAAACAACTATAGTGTTAACAATATCAACGCCGGTGGCTAGAACGGTAATGATAATAAAACGGTGGAACTACGAAGTCTCTACATTATTCTTACTCTCACAGGGAAACCACGACCTCAAGTCGAAACCGCCAATCTAAAGTAAAGTCACGGTCACACTGTCGAGAAATCCTACAAAGCCTCTGATTGTGTGAACTATTCTCATGGACGGAAGCCACTACGGTAACCACGCTGCCGTAACACACTAACTCAGCTATCGGGAGAACCCTGACAACGCTATCGAGAAAGCCTCGGCCTCGTAGTCGAGAAGTCATGCTAAAGTCACCCGGCCAGAACACGCTACCTCTACACCAAGGGAACCACGACTTGCAGTCGGGAAACTAAACTCATGGGTGATGGAAATACCCACTCGCTAGCACCGGCTAGATGCGTCCACTGACATCTTACACCACGCCTATCGTCATGGCTTGCCCATCTCTCTCTAAGAGTGAGGCAAAGAAACTAGGTCGGATGTGTCTTGCAACTCCTTACACTGCCCACCAACTCACGCCTGCCAACTCCCTCAAGGGGGTAAGGCGGAGTCATGACAACACTAGGACTAGTTAGGATAGTACTCGTCAGTACTGGTCCTCTGCTCCCAACCACGTGTGCACACACAAATGGCCTGCTCTCGTCAAGGTCCTATAGCTAGTATTTCCCCTTGACCTGGACTCTAGGTACAACAGAAAGGTGTCCCACAACTACTAGCCTAACCATCTCTTGGGAACAACTCTCGACCATACAGTTGGAACGTGTCGGCACTCAGTGAGTAACACTCTTAGCCTTGGTGCCAGTACGTGCATGACACTTAGTAAGTTGTGCCAACGGAGTACTACTCTAAAGAAGGTCTAACTCATACATGCTTGAAACTATGGAGCGGCACAGCCCGATACGGGTAAACCACCTAAGGCCAATAATGGAAACCAGCGAATGTCGATCTTCTAAACTCACACGAGAATGGTCTTCCACTATCACTAATCTATGCTTGGGAAAAGACTCCTTACAACACAAGTTCTCACAGGGATGGCCCATAACATTACACAGAAATTTCAGATTGTACAGAATCACGTAGGCACCTCTTCCACGAAACCACGTCAAACACGGACACCACAGGGCACGAAGCGGAGAAACACGGCACCCCAGGCACACTAGACTTGGGTGGCCAGACCCTTGGCCGCCCACCTTGGGCTCGTCGCTGGGCTGGGCGGCCATCGACTTGGACGCCCAGCCAATTGGGTGTTTGGGCTGCCACCCCTTTGGCCACCCAGTAAGCTAGGTTTCACAGTAGCAGGGAAGCCAGACCACTGGCTGCCTGCAACCTGCGTGGCCAGGCTCTTGGCCGCCCAGGTCTGGCCACCTACAGCCTGGGTGGCCAGGTTCTTGTCCGTCAGTAGACCTGGGTGGCCAGGCCTCTAGTTGCCCAATTTTGGACTCAGACGGCCACTCATGTGGCCGCCTCCTACTGGTTTGTAGAAACAGACCAAACTCCATGCAGAGTTCAATCCCACGTCCCATTCACCTCGGTGCAAAGTGGAAAATATGGGGAATCAATCCCCGGGCATTTTTACATCCGAGCAACTGCATTTAGACTACGAATCTGAGCCCGAATCTATAGAAATAGTCATCCCCAAAATAGACAATGCTCTCACTCTCGACCTCACCATAGCATGGATTCATAGGGGAAATATGTGGGAGTGCTAAGGATCCATCCCCCTAGCTTTTCAAAGCTTTAAACTGTCGAAAACTCTAAAAAATGCCGATCTACTTTAGGGATTTTCTGCTTTTCATTTAATCCTCGAATCTGATTGGTCCATATGGCCATGAGAAGGTCTTCAGAACTGAATTTCATTGGCCCAAGTGGCCATGAGAATATTCTTTAGAGGACATCATCCTAAAGGGTTGCCACGTGGTCTGAGGACACATGTCATAAGATTGAAGTCGAGCTCACATGGGTTCAATAAGTCATGACGTGCAGGGTCGATAGGTCGAGGCATCTTTTAGATGTGCAGACGCAACTAACTCTCAGAGTAGGTTCAGTGCTGATTGCATCGAGGCATGTGGTTGATGCATCAGCGCATCACTGAGCTACTTCAGTCTTGTTAATGACCAAACCCAGACTTGAAGATGAATGCGTAGCTGCAGTCTTCTGATGCGTCGGTGCAGTTGAAGACATGACCCTTGGTACAGAACACTTGAAAGAGCTTTTGGCTTGATGCGTTGAGGCATCATTTCTGATGTGTCGATGTAGGGACTTAATACTTGAAAGATATTGCTCTAAGGCTTCGAACTGCTAAGTATAAAAGTAAGCTTGGACTTGATGTGTCGATGCATTTGTGATCTTTTCTTCTACTGCGTTAGTGCTATGTTCTTTGTTTCTCCTGATGCGTTGATGCATCACTTTTGATGCGTCGATGAATCGTACTAATGCATCAACTTCAAATTCTATGATCCAATTGTTACCAAAGGATCAATGTACCTGTTCACCACACAAGATACTTAGTCCACCATCTCTATCAAGATGAATAGTATGTCTTCATCAAAACCGGAGATCCAACAGTCTCCCCCTTTTTGATGATGGCAACTATTCATTTAACCATTAATTATTTGTTCAGTTCCTAGTTACAGGATCATTTATTTACATTAAGGTTTTTAAGACAGAAACAACCATTGGTGAATACTCAAAGAGTAAGAAGAATTTCATTGATCACAAAGCAAAGTCATACAAAATGCAATGCATATGCCATGCGTGACAGACTTAGATTCTTTTCAAAAACTTTCAAATTTCAGATCCAAACATGTCCATTTACAAAAAAAATATACATCAAAAAAAAAAAACTTAAGAAAGGCTAAAGTCTGCTCCTCTGTCTCTGCTAACATTGGTCTGCTCCTCTGTCGCTGCTGTCTGCTCTATCTCTCTATCTTTCCTCCTTTATCTTCTCCATCTTGATCATCTTCTCCATCCTGATCTTCTTTATCTTCTCTATCTCGATCATCTTCTCCTTCCTGATCTTCTTTATCTTCTTCCTCATTGCCATCAGCAAAAAGGAGGGGTGCTTCAGTGTGAGTATCTAGAGGCATCATTTCTTCAGTTTGAGTGGAAGCATCCTTAGTTGAAGGACCATGTGAAGGAAGTGCTTTGTTCTGTATTGAAATCCGTAGATCTTCAGCATTCTGATTCACTCTTTGTGCTACTGTTCTGAGGTTGTAATCAGTAGAAAAGTGTCTCTCCAGGAGAGCTTCATGGAATAGGTCCATCTTTGCACTGAGGACTGTAGTTTGAGTTCGAATCATATTTGCAACATGTGTAAGCTGAGCCTCATTCTGAGATCCACGAACAGGAGTCTCAGAGGCTGAAGTTTCCCCTACAGCTAGAACTGATGTAGGTTTTGTAACATAATCTGGTTGCCACCCATCCTCTTGGTCTTCAAGAATCGGTTGAGGGTAGTGGTCCATGAAGACAGTGACCATGTATTGCACATCATCAGCTATCATCTGTAGCTTATCTGATAGGCCAGTATAAAACATGGCAATGTGATCATGCTGAGTGTTGGTCTTATGAAAATACTATGTAGCAATTTTCAGCTCCTCATAGTAGCTGATAAATCTATCACTTAACCTTCCAATCTGATTTCCACCTGTAGAAAGCACTCCTTGAATGTTCCTTACCAGCTTATTAAAATTCCTATCAGCTTGCTTCTTATCTCTTTAAATGGTGCCAATTCTATTCCTCATGCCGTTTCTCATGTAATTTAACTGCCTCTCAACTTTGGTCAGCATGCCCTTCATCCCAACATTTATTTCTACTCTGAATTGGATCAGTTGATGCTCAAGGTAGTTGGTTTGTTCCTTTAAATCTGTGTCCATCATACCAAATTGTGCAGTTAAGAACTGATAGAGAGCGTCGATTTCTAGTACAGAGGAAGTAGAAGTCCTGGATGACTGAGGGTCAACTGTTGTGTGAGCCTCAGGAGGAACATACTGTTGTTCTTGGGCTTCTGGAATTTCTAGTGGAGGTGTTTCTTGTTCAATTTCTGCCCCTTCCTGCACTATAGGCTCTGCTTAATGTTGTTCATCTAATTGAACCTCAGCTTGCTGCCCTTGTTGTTGGTCCACTTCTTCATGTTGTGGATCATCAAAATTCACTTGGATATGTTGCTCCTCTTCTGGCAATTGCTACTCTGCTTGATGCTGTTCAAGCTGATGTTGCTCTGGCCGTTCCTGTTACTGTTGCGGCTGTTCAAAGTTCTGCTACTGATCAAACTGCTGCTCTACCTATTCCTGCTGAGAATGTTGTCGCTGCTGTTCAGGTTGTTCCTGTCCAACCTGCTGTGACTTAACACGTCAAAACACTTACTGAGGAGTGAAGAAATCACTAAAAATGCCAGGCTCAAAGGTTAGTACAATAACAACCACAGGACATTATCCCCTCAAATCTGTCCTTACTAACACTCACCCATTCTTAATTCTCAGGTCCTCAAACTATCCATCTCCTGAGCTACTACCGCATAGACCACCAGGCCAAGAACCACGACATGAACCATGATCGACACCTACCAAAGCTAATTCTTAGATCTTTAATCTACCATGAAACTTTCACATCTCATCTATCGCCTCGCTCGACACATCTAGTGTGGTGCAAAATGGCCGCCAATTCCACAACTTGGGCCCCGAGCTAAGCCACCGCCATACTAACTCGAACCAAATCTAGAGCTAACGCAGCTCATTCATGCGTAGACGCGTATGACTTAAAACTTACTTGGACATCTCTATCCATTCCTGCCTCAAAATTCACAAGAATAATTGGGACTGGCACATCATCTTCGATGCCACAAAGCATGATGATAAAGTCAGGCTTGACCAACAATATCTCACCAAAAAGATCCTCTGATCATCCAAGCACTCTCTCGATCACGACATCCGCTCTACCACCTCAAAACACGATCTTCACACCTCAGGGGCCGACTAAATCTCAAGTTGGGGTGGCCAAGATGACACTAACACTTTCGGAGCACACTCATGGCCACCTAGCCATAAAATATCCTTACTAGCTACTACCCTCGTCGCTAGTAACTCTAATACTACACCATAACCTCGCCCCTATAGGCAAAACTTTGCCCAACTCAGCACAACCGGGGCCACCACCACTGGAGAAGATGACTCTCTCTATCTTACTCCTTAGGCCCCCTGCCAGCGCTCCGATAATAACTGAAACTACCTTCACAATGCCAACACCGCGCACTCTAGCTCTCATGCGAGAAACAACATGGTAAATAAACACAAAATCCTATGTCAGCTGTCGACTATATTGGACCTTATGGACTCTGGAACATTGTAATTATCTTAAATTCCCATGTACGTTCACAACTCCTGCTCTTATACCATCTGTAACGACCCAAGATCTGAATATCGAGAGTTACTCGATACCATTCGAATCCTAGCCCACCAACCACAAGCTAAAAGGCTCGAAAGAATTATTTAGGTGTGTAAAGGTACAATAAAATTTAAGATAATATAGAAAATAACTACAAAATTAACTATATGAATAATACGAAATAGATTACATTTTAATTAAATAACCAACTATAGAGACTTGTCCAACAAGGTACAGTCTACAGGGTAAGAAACATACTCGAGCGCTGGGTATGCCCCCGATTTTGGCAAGCTGGCAATTGTGAACCTCAGCGTTGTACCTTCGAACCTCAAGGAGGAACTGAAACACCTGAAAAGAAAGGGGTGAGACTCATCTCATTGGCTCAGTAGGGGTCCTGTGAATCCCCACCACTAAACAACGGTGGTAAACAGTAGCAATAACAATAACATCAGTAGTAGGAGCAGCAACAGTAATAACAACAATAATAATAACGGAAGTAACAGCCGTAGCAAGAATAATAACGATAGTCAATGGGACCACGACTCTCTAAGCTAGTCCTACCAGTAACGAAAAGGAAACCCTGACCTCACAGTCAGGACCACTGAACCACCAATAAAACCATGGCTATACTACCGAAGGAAAGCCACGACATCCCTATCATGAAGGCTTGTCCTCACAGATAAGCCCCAACTAAGACCACGTGGTCTAAGGGTACAATCACGACCTTACCGTCATGAACCCTACACTGTCTATGGGTAAAATTCTCAATAACCCTACCAAGAACCCTAGACCTCTACATCGGGAAAAGTACGCAAGAGCTACCCAAAGAACCTCATCTCACAGATGAGAAATCAAACCACAAGTCACGAGAGTCACGTGTCGCGTGACGGGAGAATCTACCCACTAGAAGCAAGGCCAGATGTGTCCACTAATAACTTAATCAGTGTCTCAGGTGTCTCCCTACTCGCCCTAGGCTGAAACTGAGACACCGTACAAGTAACACAAGGACAAGGGTCTAGTCAAGGTCGTGCTCGCCAGTATGCATCTAAAGTCTATGATCACATGTGCACACACCGATAGACTACGCTATGTCAGGCTCTCTAGCTGGTTTTCCTTTGGCTCAGACTCAAGCCACCATAGTGGGAGGCCCTACGACAACTAGCCTAAAATCATCTCTCCCGGGTCTAGCTCTCCACCACTCCCAAGTGGGTCGGCACACGTGTGCCTGAGCAAGCTATGACTAGTGGGGGGGTCACTGAACGTGGACACTTTCCATAGAGAGGAGGAAACCAAAAGTATCAAGGCTACGCACGCACCCATCACAAGAACCACGAAGTCGACCAATTTCTTAAAATGGTCGACCGATTCTGATGATGCACCTGCGGGAGCTCCGCTATGGGAGCTTAAACCATGCCCCACTCAACCCATTTGTAGGGGAAAAGAAGGAGAAACTATTCCCCAACCTCCTTAGCACTGGGAGGTCCCATTCAAACCATAAAAATCTCGTCGAATCAGTGAATTTGTCACTCACCCCGTATGTTGACCAAGGAATAAGATCTCTTGTACTCTTTGCACCTTGACTAAGGAATAAAATTTCTCTGGATTTATTTTGAATGTGTACCTTTTGAATAGAGACATTCGCACAATATGCTTCTATTTGCTTTTCCGTATGTGTGTCCTCGTGGTACTTGTGCCTTTCCTTGGGTGGATCAGCTTGTGGTCGTTGTTTGTGAGGGGACGCATGGCCGCCTTGAAGGGGACCCGTGGGTTACCTTCCATTTTCGATGGGAGCAGTGCTCGCTTCTAGGGAACCATTGGGTTACCTTCTCGTTTTCAAGGGGAGCAGTGCTCTCCTTTAGGGAACCCGTAGGTTACCTCCTCGTTTTCAAGGGGAGCGGCGCCTCTAGGGAACCCTTAGATTATCTTCTCATTTTCAAGGGGAGCAGTGCTCGCCTTTAGGGAACCCATGGGTTACCTTTTCATTTTCAAGGGGAGCGGTGCTCACCTCTAGGGAACCCTTAGATTATCTTCTCATTTTCAAGGGGAGCAATGCTCGCCTCTAGGGAACCCGTGGGTTACCTTTTCATTTTCAAGGGGAGCGATGCTCGCCTTTCGGGAACTCGTAGGTTACCTCCTCAGTTTCAAGGGGAGCAGTGCTCACCTCTAGGGAACCCGTAGATTACCTTCTGGTGTTGCGTAGGTAACTTACCTTAGTGGAGTATGACTGGTGACGATTTATTGAAAAAATTTCCTAAGGTTGACAGAGCTCCACGTCCTAGGTATCTCCCCCCCCCCTAGCGTCACTAGCCTATATGCTCCTTTGCCGAGTGTCTCTGCCACCCTATATGGGCCTTCCCAATTTGGTGCGATCTTCCCTGCGGCTCCTCTTGGGTCAGCAACGCTTGCCCGTCGTAGGACCAAATCACTGGGGAAGAAGCGTCGCTCTTTTACTCGGACATTGTAATATTAGGCCAGCTATTGCTAATATGCAACGAGCTTTACCTGGGCATTGGCTCTATCCTCCTCGAGCAGGTCTAGGTTTTCTCGCATCGCTTGGTTGTTCCTGGCCTCATCGAAGTGTCTCACTCTTAATGAGGGGTTGGATATCTCCACTGGTACCACTACTTCAGCGTCGTAGGCGAGGTGGAAGGGTGTCTCTCGGGTGGAGGCTCTAGCGGTGGTATGGTGGGCCCACTGGATGCTCGGGATCGAGTCTACCCACGAGTCGCCTGCTTGGTCTAGTAGGGCCTTGATGCCGTGGAGCAGTGTCCAGTTGGCATTCTCCACCAGCCCGTTCGCATGGGGATGTCCCACCGAAGTGTAGTGATTCCAGATCCCCAGCTCCGAGCACTTTTCCTAGAAGGAGGTGCTCGCGAATTGCCTGTCGTTGTAAGTCGTGTGGACCCTTGGGATCCCGAAGCGACAGATGATACTTCGTAGCACGAATTTCCAGGTTGCCTTACTCGCGATCTTCCCTAATGGTTCAGCCTCGATCCATTTGGTAAAGTAGTCGATAGCAACTATGAGAAATTTTTTCCTTCCTTGTGCCTCTGGGAAGGGACCCAGTATGTCCACCCCCCACCAAGCAAATGGGCGAGGCTCCATCAGGGCATGTAGTTGCGTAGCTGGCTGGTGGTGTAGATGAGAAAACTTCTGGCACTGAGGGCATCTTCGAACGTAATTGAGGCAATCTTGCTGTAAGGTGGGCCACCAGTATCCTTGCCAGATCAGCATCCTCGAGAGTGCTCGCCCCCCAATATGGCTTCTGTAGAGTCCTTCATGGATCTCTTAGATGGCCTGGTTGGCTTCCGTAGGGAACAAGCACTTCAATAATGGGGTAGAGAGGGAGCGGCGATACAATCAATTGCCCACCACTGTGAAGTGGGCTGCCCTTGCCTGCGTAGGTCGAGCCTCAGCACGGTCATTCGGGAGCTATTGCCGAAGAAGGAATTCCAAGAGAGGACCCATCCAGGAGGGCTCATAGTCGATGGCATTTACCTGGGATGCCAGCTCGTCTATGATTGGTGCTGACAATTCCTCAATCAGGATTGACCTCGAGTTGGAGACTGTGGTGGCTGATGCCAGGCGAGATAGTGCGTCTGCTCGGATGTTTTTCTCCCGTGGGATGTCGGCCACCTCGAAGTGGGAGAATTCTCTTGCTGTGGCCCGGGCCTGTTCTAAATACTTGATCATAGACGGCTCGCGTGCCTCGAATTCTCCCTTCACCTGGTTGGTGATGAGCATGGAGTCGCTGTACGCGCGCACGCTGGTCGCCCCCAAGTGTTTCGCCATGCGTAGCCCTGAGAGGAGTGCCTCGTACTCGGCCACGCTGTTTGTAATTGGAAAGTTGAACTGCAAGGCGTACTAAAGCTCGAGCCCTTCTGGTGAGAGCAGAAACAACCCTGCTCCACTCCCGGCGGCACATGACGATCCGTCGACATACAACTCCCATGTGGGCCCGGAGGATTGCTCGGGCGAGTCCTCGGTGGGTATGGTGCACTCGGCCACGAAGTCGGTTAGAGCCTGAGCCTTAATAGCGGTCCTCGGATGAAATTTGGTATCGAACTCCTCCAACTCGATAGCCCATTTGATCAACCTTCTCGAGTTCCTTGCATCTTCTGGTCTCTTCGGCTCTGGTAAGGTGACCTTGTTGTGTGTGACAACCCATTCGAAGAGGACCCGCGTCCTATCTTTAGGAAAAGAGTAGGGCTTTTTCATCTTGGCCCGCAAGGATGGGACTTCTTGCTGTTGAGATAGCTTGGCAGGAGGAGGATTAGCCACTCCTGCCATCTTGCAAGTGAAGACTTGGATTCTTTTTCTTTGCCCCCAGACTGTCTTCTTGACTTGAGTGGGGAATGTTGACTTTTCAAACATTGATGTCCCTTTATTCTCTTCATGCCGTGGAGAAGCTTCAGAGTACTCGGCTTGCAAGCCATCTTCATATTCATTGACGTGCATGAATGACACCATTCTTCTTTCTTTGCCTTCTTCTTTTCTTTCGGTGCTGGTAGCGTAGAGTAGCCTTTGCCGACTTAGGGAAGAACTTTCCAAGCCATAGAAGTAATTCTAGACCACTTGGGCCATTCCTCCTTGATTATGCTCTGGAGAGAGGGCAGGAATTAGCAGTTGGTCTTGGATCGACGGCATGTAGGAGGGCCACGATAGTCTAGTAACTCCACTTGATCTTGTCGAATATCGGAGAACATTGGTCTGCCTGGCACAGACCCTATGAGCGGGCAGAGAGGCTACTGGCATGACCTCTTCTCTCTTTGGTGCAGCTTTATTTCCCCTACTACTGGGGTCCTTAACGGTTGACGTTGAATCTTGTGTGGTCAAAGCTACACCCTAGGTCCTCTTGAGAATCCAAACTTGCTTGAATTTTGGTAGCTTGGGAGCTAGCTTCTCCCGGACATCCATGTCTAAATCGGCCTTCTGGCTTGCTAATGCCTGGAAGGCATTGTGTGTAAATATTGTCGAGATGATGTGGTCTGAAAAAACTTTAGCACTGTGGCCGTTCAGATATACCTGAACGCCGCCAACCATAACAGACTTCCTAGAAGCCGAGAGTCAGCCTTGGGGAACTGCAGCAACTGCTCTTCTCCCTTGGTTCTTCTTCTTCTTCCCCCCGGACGCCTTGTCACTGGCGGGGATGGCATGGTGGTCTACGTGGTAGACAAAGCATGAGATAGTATGGCGAGACGGAGTGGTTCTCCACGGACAACTCGCCTTTGCAGTGGCTACGGCCTTGGCTGCAACAATCTTGTCAGCTTCCTGTTCCTCGATCCTCAGCATGCCGACAAAAGCGACTCTGAGAAAATTAGGGAACCCCACCACTAGTGGCAGAGTTCCGAAAGTAGTGGGCAATGCCAGGTACCCATGCTCCGCATGGGTAGCGACCACTTGAGGGCCGAAAGCAAGTCCAGATAGTCCGCTTGCCATTGCTTTGACCTTTAAAGGGGAAAGACAAGATGAATGAGTAGTTAGGATTTGAAGTAATTGAGCGGGGACCCCATGGTCCATTTATTTTGGCGAGAAGATGAAGGGAGGTTGAGTCCCACCGGGCGTGCCAATTTGGTGGAACACATTTTATTTATTCATTTTTTATGTTTATTTGGTTTATTTGCTTAGTTTGCTTATTTATTTGGTTGTTATTTAGGCGTGCCAGTCACTGTCGCGATAATTTATTATGCGCTCATCTGACCAATCAGACAATTATAGGTGATCATGTCAGGACCCAAAACCTGTCGTATTATAAAGACTACGACGTTAATTACGCCCCTCTGAAAGAGGGACAACCCTTGATTAATTACCAAAATAAAGACCATGGGACCCAAAGAATCAAAGATGTAGTTGCATGCAAGCACACAATATGGAAGTACTTTTTTATTAAATCGACTCCTGGTATGAGGCGGAGAACTTAGGTCCGAAGACCACCATCACGCATAGTGATAGCATCCGGTCGGGCATAACCCGGCTTTCCACTAATCACCATTTAATATACTGGAGAATTAGATCATGCAAGCATGCAAGATGACATTGTTCAGTATTATTGTTTATCATTTGTTTGATCGTCTATTTATGACTTCGAGAGAGATTTCGGCAGTGCCACTCTGCTCCGAGGGGTATCGAGACCTTTTTATTTTGAAATTATGCATCATATTACGGTGCACACATGTGGACCATTGCGATGGGCTGAGTATGACCGTATTCGAGCAAGTCCGTAGCTCATCGGGATAATGTATGCCAGGACATGGCAAATTTGATATTTGAGAAGAGAGGAAACGCGGTTGAAACCCGATCGAAACAAATCAAATGCAATGAGTTATCGGCTCGAGACAGGGTCATGCTTTGGCTAAAACGAGAGTAAACCCCGAGAACCAAGCACGATCCGTCGGAGCGGCATTAATATCCCATACCCGGGGGTTAGGGAAGGTGAGAGCACCGGAGCAGACATGGCTATTATTCTTTATTTATTCCTGTTGTTATTTTAGATGCATGAATGCCTTTGTTCTCATCATTTTATTTATCACTTTTTTATTTATGTCATCTCTTTTCATTACTCATTTATTATTTGTTCATTATTTATTTATTTTATATTTTATATACAAGATGTATGCAACTTTTAATTTCTTTTTGTTTTGTTTTAATCATTTTTTTATCCCCTCACTTTTTGAATAGGCCTTCTAATGACAGACCGAATAAATAAGCCATCAAGCATTGGCCATGCTGAAACTGGGTCAACTCATAAATATACTCCTTCAACTGCACAAAGGGGTCACTGGTTCCACCATAACGGCGATAAGTAGGAATTTGCGAAGAAGGTGGAAGAGGAACATTTTGAAAGGCAAATGGAATACTCAAAGAGGGTTTGGGATCAATCTGCCATTGCAACTCATCAAGCTGGCGTTGGGCTTGAGAGATCATCACCTAGGTAGGGAGAGATCAAGAATAATGTGGGCCATCTTGAGCAAAGGGTTGTGAACTCAAACCAGGGCTAGGATAATGGGCCGGATAGGAGGATCTGGGCTGAGAAGAAGAAAGGCCCATCCCGGGAGTGGGAGGATACACGTGTTGGGTCTCCTCTGGGGTTACTCAGCATTGTGCATTGCTGCATGTTCTGCATATGTTTTGATTGATTGGCAATTTAATGGAAACAGTAAAATTGACTTTATTGGCTTTATCTTGATCTGATGAAGATATATATTTTGATGTATTTTGTATGTCAGATAATCACAAAAATAGTGTTTGCACTCTTACATTTAATTGTTCTAGTGTCGTGTGCTTGGAATAGAGTCTGTGCATATGTTGCATCTCAAGTGAACCAAGCCCGTGCATAGTCCAGGGCCATGCATGTGAATGGTTTGTTCATCCAAGCCCGTGTAAAGTCCAAGTCCGTGCAAGTCTTCATGTCGCTCAGCTTCTCATAAGTCCATGCATATTAAGTTTGGTTGCACATGAGGTCCATTGCACATCTCAAGTCCGTGCATCTTTTTGCATTGCACATCTCAAGTTCGTGCATATGTCATTCTTGTGTGATGTGGAGTCCGTGCAAATGTTCCTCTATGGATACCCAAGTCCGTGCAAGTCTTCATGTCGCTCAACTTCTCATAAGTCCGTGCATATTAAGCTTGGTTGCACATGAGGTCCATGCACATCGTAGAGTCTGTGCACTCTTCAGTGTCTGAAATGTAGAGTCCGTGCATACTTCGCTTAGCTACATATAAAGTCCATGCATGATCTCCTTCAGCATGTCATGAAGTCCATGCATTTTTCTGTACTATGTCTGTGCACATTTTGCCTCTCGCATTTTAGAATCCATGCACATTTCTGTTAAGTGACACATATAGTCCGTGCACATTTGCGATCAGCGTCTCATATAGCAAGTGCAAGTGTATTTAAAGTCCGTGCATCTTTTACCTTTGCACATTACTGAAGTCCGTGCATACCTTGAGTCCGTGCATGTTTTTGCTTCACGTATATGCAAGTCCGTGCATGTTTTTGCTTCATGCATATTCAAGTCCATGCATGTTTTTCCTTCATGCATATTCAGGTCCGTGCATGCTTTGCTTCATGCTGCACAAAGTCCGTGCAAGTTTTTGCCATGAGCAAAACTAAGTCCGTGCAGCTCACGGCAACATAGCATAGCAAGTCCGTGCATGTTTCATCTCCGCAAACACAACGTCCATGCAAACTTGTGTTGTTGCACATAGGTAAGTCTATGCATAGTCCAAGTCCGTGAATGTTTAGGAATGTTCACCAAAGTCTGTGCATAGTCTGTGCATATAGAAGGTCCGTGCCAAATCAAGTCCTTGCACACAGGGTCGGTGCAGTTTTCTTGCCTCACTCATATTCAAGTCTGTGCATACAAGGTAGGTGCAGTTTTTATGCCTCACTCATACTCAAATCCATGCATACAAGGTAGGTGTAGTTTTCTTGCCTCACTGTAGCAAGACAATGCACATCTGCCTTAGCCATCTAAAGTCCGAGCATACACTATAGCAAAGTCAATGCACATCTTCCTTAGCCATCTAAAGTCCGAGCAGAGCTTTACTGATATCTAATTAAGGTCAGTGCATATCTGGTCTAAATTGAGACTAAGGTCTGCGTTACGTCTACTCTTCCACATGGTGATTTCTAATTCGCTGTAAGTGATCATAAACGGTACTCTATCTTTCACAGGGAATAATCAGGTTCGCAGAAGAGGCATGTGACCTCTGAAATAGCAGAAGGCTGGCTGTGGATAAAGGAGACGAATGATAAGCACGTGATCCGAGAAAAGGAACCTTCTATTCCCTAACACGTGGACCAATAGAAGTTCAGTAGGGTTCTGTTGCTTGATCCATTCGAAGCCCCTGCTCGTATATAAGGAATCACTACCCTTCAAAGAAGGGTGCTGGAGAAAGAGCTACCGAAGAGAACTTTCATTATCTCAATCTGAAGAGAGAGTTTTCAAGAGCAAGAAAGAGAGTGAGAGACCCAGTTTGAGTGAAGAGAAAAAGAGAGAAGTTTCTGAGAACAGCCAACCGATTGAATTTGTTTATGCTTCTTTGAAGCTACATTCTCCAGTGTTTTTGTCGTTTCTTATTTTTTCACTATTGATTCAAGTATTTCCATTCGTGTTTCAGTGTTCCCTTTGGTATAGAGGAAGGGAGACTGTGTCTTTGATTTTGCAAGCGACAGGGAGTCACTTATGGGTTCCCTCCGGTTTGGAGGAAGGGGGACTGAGTCTCCGGTTGCTAGTAACAGGCCATTCCTTCTCAATTCTACTCTAGGCTCTCACAAACTCAGCACTAAGTGTTCTTGTTTTGTCTGCTCTTCATCTTGTCTTTGAATTCACAAGAAATAGCCTATTTATAAGCTAGAAAGGGATGAAATCATCTTTTTCTTTAATTCTGTTAATAATTCCACCTTCCTAGAATATTCTCTATCCTTGGATGGTTCTGAAAATGAGATATAATGATCCTTGAATCACGTGCAATGATTGGAGAGAGAGAGATCACGGGACTAGAAGTGACCTGCATAAAAACTCATGTGCTTATACGGCTGGCCTCTGGTCTGCCGATTGAGCACTCAACTTAGTCGACTTGATACGCTGGCATAGAATAGCTTAGCAGAGTTGATTGCCTGACATGGTGAGCTGAATAGAGTAACTCTATCAACTTCACTTGTAGGTCTATCAACTTGACTTGTGGGTATGCCGTTTTGATGCCTCACACATGCTGACTTGATTCACTTGCCTGTCGACTTGACTTGTGGGTCTATCGACTTGACTTTCCATTATCTGCCATTCTGATGCCTCACACAAGCTAACTTGATTCATAGGTTTGTCGACTTGACTTGTGGGTCTGTCGACTTAAACCTCATATATGTTAACCTAAAATTCAGATACTTAGTCAAAATGTTATAGCATTTGACTTCATGGCATTTGCCTGAGTTTTATGTGAGAAGAGTCATCAATGAGTCATAGTTGGACATCATCAAAACACAATTCCCAACATTTTCTTCTGTGTATGGGGCGTTATGATAATGGCAATCACACCAGCATATTGGGTTCGCCCACTTATGGTGTGTTATGATAACGACGCAGATGCCATCATGTCATATTTGCTCCTGCCATGGGACCACGTGCTCATCGCTCTCCCTGAGTGACCATCGACTATCCCGCTCACTAACCGAGTTAGCCAGACCCTGGCCCAGAAGTAACATTTCTGAGACCGAACCTAACTCCCAAACAATGTGGGTACTTGGCTTCGGAACCGACTCCCTACTGTCTCACCCCAAGCCACACCCGGCCTCCCCCGTATGCTAGCGGTGTCAATTCCTATCACTCAGTCTAGCCCCGACATTTTCGTTGTGCCTGTAACCTCACCGTAGGGACCCTCTGTAAAAATAAGTGGGCATTCGCTTTATCCTGCATTGACCCGGGGGCTGACACATATGTCGAGATTATCTCGTGGCTTGCACGAGATGTACTTAGGCCTTCAAGGCCCACCTATAAAGCCTTTTATGGCACCTATAAAGAAAGAATAACTAGAAATCTAGTCTTTTACATGCACCTGCACCCGTGTTCTCTTGTAACCCTCATACCAGTCCATATGCAACTTGTCCTCCAGAGTCCAGTCGGGTCAACCTTACCGGTTGAGTGTGACGGTCACCCTATAGCTGCAGTGTATGCCCGGTCCTCTACCAATGGCTTCAAAGACATCTCGGTCCTCCTTTAGCAAAGAACGAAGGTGTTTGGATTCAATCCAATGTAAAACAAACATTGACTACTTGTAGTTGGTGGGTAAGACATCCTGTACAAAAATCCCTGCAATCACCTACACTCGTACCAGTGGAACCTCCTTCTCTCCACGTGTTGCTTGATACCCCGTGCCTGCGCACCATGCCCTGGTGGCACTTCTTTGGTCAAAACTTGGTTCCATAGGTGATTGTAGAGAAATTGACTGGCACGCTTGCATTTCACCCAGTCATCCCTACTCTGGTCATCTAGGATGATTAATCACACTATTTTCCCGTGCATTTATATCATTCCTTGCATCTCCCTGCTAGTCCTCGTTTTGTGAAACTTCTGGTTACTGTACGTGTCTGAGTCTCGCGCCCGAGGCGTTGTAGCTAGACACTTGTGATGCGGTGTAAGACGTCAAGGGACGCATCCGGTTATTCTTCTAGTGGGAGGTGCTCCTGTCTACCGGCGAATACGGACTCGAGTTTTGTCGGACCGAGGTTTAGTAGTACGGTACTGTTAGAGTAGACAATTTTTCTGTTTACTTACTGCAGCTTGTTGGTTCTGCCATACTTCCTGCTTTATTGCTTTACTGCCTTGTTTTTCGTACGAGGTGGGGGTTCGCGGGATCCCTACTGAGTCAATGAAATGAGTCTCACCCGTGAGGTTTTCAGGTGAGGCCGGGCCTTCGGGTGGCGCGGCAGGTGTTCAGCAACGATTTAATAGCCGAGATTAGTGCCAGTTGCCAGAGCCGGGGTATGCCCCGTGTACTTGTACTTTTCCTTTCGTACTTGTACCTTTCTTTCTGTTGACTGTACTTATATTTGGACATGAGATGTACTGGACCTTGTAGCAGTTTAATTATTTATTTAATTTTTGTATTATTATTTAGTCGTTCATTGTGCTATCTCTGTGGTCACTTTAACTTCTTCCATACCCCCCACACCATCCTTTTATCCCTTCCGAGTCTTCGGACTCGTGGGAAGCGGGCCGAGGTTCGAGTCGCGCCGATTCCTTTCCGGTACTCGGATCCCGGGTCGTCACAATGATGGCCGAAGGTGTCAGGCCTTCTGCCCTAGCAAATGGCCGAGTCTTCTCGGTCAATCAAGTCATTGTTGGCGTCGCTCCTGCTCAACAAGGGCAGCGTCATCGCTGCAATGGCACCGATTCTACTGCAGCAACTCTCAGAGGTACTACTCCTGTTCAACGGGGGTAACGTCACTGCCGCAATGACGCCGCGCCTACGGCGGGCATCACCAAGGCCACCCCTGCTCAACAGGGGCAACGTCGTAGCCGCCAGGTCACAAAGCCTGCGACAGCTACATCCAGCTCCGGCAAGACTATAATTGCCGGAGACCTTCGCATTCAGCTCGATGGAGGTGAGCCGATTCTGCCTCGGGATCGACACGTCCCGACCATCTCTACTTCCAACCGCTTCGAGCTCCTTCGGCAAGTCCCAAAAATGAAGAAACCCGCTGTACCGGCCGCAACTCAGGGTCCCTTGTAGCGACCCAAGTCACGAGCTTCCCGGTCAAGGACAGGAGACAACCCAGTGAAGGAGCGCCAACTCCAATTGAAGAAAATTTGGGTCACCAAAGAGGAGACCTAAATTATAAGGCGAGCAAAGGCGGAAGCGCCTTTCCGCATGTCGGAGCTGCAACAAATGCGGAGCCCGACAAGCGTTGAAACCTTAGCATCCCCGAGGCCTACACCTCAGCCCCCACGTGGGCAAAAGCGCCGACGAGCCGGTAAGAAGGTGCGGCTGACCTCTCCTTGGGTTAGTTCTACACATACGGACGAGGATTACTCTACCCAAACTTCCACGTCCCAAGTATTTGTTTTTGACAAAATTGGGATGCCACCCAAGCCGAGTAGACAACCGCCCAGGAAAAAGCGGGTGGCTCAGGTGACTGATGATTCTATCAAAGTGTTCACCTGTTACGCCACCTCCACTGACAAGCAGCCGGAGGACACCTCGAGGGAGCTCAATCAGCCTCTTCAATATTTGAGGAGGTCAAGGCCTGTGTCCCGGATCTTGGCGCAAATACAGCAGGCGCCGGCTGCTAGAACGTCTCAGCCCGAATCGGCACGGCAAGAAGAGCACCAAGAAGACGTTCATAGTGTCGATGGGGATAGCCACCCCCGGCACGAGGAAGATCTGGGGGAAGAGACACATACTCCCGTGTTAGAAGAACTCCGACGGGAGAACCAAGAACTCAAGAACCTCCTGCAATCGCTCTTACGCGAAAAGGAGGCTCATGTTCAACCTGAAGCTGCCCCAATTGGAGTGGAACTACAGTCTCCTCCCATTCCAGTCGCGGCCAATGGCTCCGTCACCGCAGCAAAATTGCCACTGGAGGTGGACTTTGAAGCTCCGCAACATGAAGCCAATGCGCGGTCATCTGTCACTCCTGCTACAGAGAGCCTTATGGCGCAAAGACAGATGATCAAGCGGATCGTGAAGGCGAAGTTTACTCAACATGGTGAGGGTGTGGCCACTGTTGATTTGTACAACGTGCCCTATCCCCTCCACCATCAATTCAAGAAACTTCCACCCGACTGCCCAAAGGCCCTGAAACTCCAGAAGTTCAATGGGCATGACTCGCCACATGAACACCTGGCCTACTACATGACGGCCATTGGTGAATTGGCACTGGAAGAGATATATTTGCTGCGGTACTTCGCCACGTCATTGGCTGGCACCACCTTCTAGTGGTGCTGCAGGCTAAAACCCAATTCTGTTGCTAGTTGGGCTGATATGCAGAAGAAGTTCGTCGACTGCTTTTTGGCGGCCGAACGCAAAGTCTCCCTGGCGGAGCTCTGTTCCCTCCGGCAGAAGAAGATGAAATAGCGTTGGACTTCATCACGCGATGGTGGGACGTCAGCATGCGCTGCGATAATCCCCCGACGCCCGAAGACGCGATCACTATCAGCCGCAGAGGCTTGTTGACGGAAGTCAGTGAGAAGCTTTTGGGCTCAAATATCAGAAGCTTCGACCAGCTAAATACGGTGGTGGCAGATATTGAAATGATCTTCGCCGACCATCTAGCACAGGCATCTGCCAAAGGCAAATCCTCCAAGGACCGCCCCGCCAGCGGCAAGGAGGTGAATGCAGTAGACTTCTTCCCGACGAACGAAGACAAGGGAGAGAGAAGTCCAAAGGCAAGCGTAAAAAGTCTGATGATAAGACAAATGCGTCTCTCTTAGAGGAGCGCATGAAGACGCCCTACTCTTTCAGGATGGAACATACCAAGATGCTTTTTGACCTATGCATGAAGGAGACCCTCGTCGGATCCGCGGAAGCCCTCGGAGGTGGATAAAACAGATGATCCCACCTATTGTGTGTACCACCGAAGGTTGGGTCACATCATTGGAGGCTGCTACGTCTTCAAGAACATAGCAAAAGAGCTTATCCAAAAGGGCCTGATAAATATGTTGGGCCATGCAGTCGATCGATCACAGCCTCATGCTTGGAGTCGATCAAACCGGTCGGGTAATGTGGTTTACATGGTAGTGACGGCTTCGAGCTCCATGGTTGCTGGGCCATCAAATCAACAGCCCAACACTGTCCGCGGAAATGCTCGTCCTTCATTTACAGAATGCTTGGCACTGGGGAGGACCATTCGGAAGATCCGATGGGAAATCCGACAGTTGCAACTGGAACAGAGGCATCTGCTGCAATTCCTAGAGAGTATTGATCAACAGTTCCCGGGGATTAGCTCCAGCCCACATACGGGAGGCAGGTGTATCACCTACTGGCCGAGCTCCGCTCAGGGGTTGGTTCTCTGAGGAATCCTCAGACTCATCTGATAACGAGGAGGACACATCTGATGGCGATGAGCATATACCCGAGGGCGAGCAATCTGAGAGGTTAGATTCCTTCCCTCTCGAGAAGACCTTAGACATCTTCTTCGCGTGCCGACGAGCGGGACTGATTAACCCATCACCCATTGAGCGGGCACCAGGCGCTGCCTTTCATCAGGGCTATTGCCCATCTACTGCAAATGCTGTGCGACC
Source organism: Amorphophallus titanum (assembly GCA_024336825.1). Lineage (NCBI taxonomy): Eukaryota > Viridiplantae > Streptophyta > Magnoliopsida > Alismatales > Araceae > Amorphophallus > Amorphophallus titanum. Next base: position 56,172,161 of record JANBPO010009603.1, on the reverse strand, counting down.
CATTAAAAATCCGAACCCCTTTCTCCTCCTCCGTTCTCTCTTCTCTCACTCCCTCACTCTCTTCCGTCTTCTTCTTCCCCTCCCCCGTTCCCACTTCCGGCGGCCGACGGTAGTGGGGAGGTCCAGGGAGGAGTGATAGCAGTGTTGTGCGACGAGGGAAGGCTCGTGGACATGCTGAGCCAGAGGCGAAGACGGCTGTGTTTGCATTCGTGGGGAACCGACAGCGAGGCGATCGTTGTTTGAGGTTCTTGGGTTAGGTTAAAGCTCGATTTTAGGTATGGGGACATATCCCTACTATTCTCGTGTGTTTTCCCTGCTATTCCATGCCCGGTGAGGTCGAGATTGGTTATTTTTCTTTTGTCGGGGTTAAAAGCATGCTGGGGAATTGAGTAAAAGTTTTGGCCGATTGAGGCCTTGAATTGTGGTTTGGATGTGGATTTTCAGTTGTAGAAATGTCTGAGGATGATTCCCCAGATTTTCCCCTTCGTCCGGTGACGAATGGGGCTTGCCATCGAGCTCCGGGGGAGCTCGGGTGAGGTTTTTTACAAAACCAACAGGAAACTGCCACAAGGGTGGCCGTTGCATCCAAGATTGGGTGGCCAATGGTTTGGCCACCTAGGTCTACAGGCCAGCCTGAGGTTAGGCCGTCGAGGGGTGCAGATGGCCAGTGCTATGGCCATCAGATATGTTTTCTATCGTTTTGATGTCGTTGGTCTGGGCAGCCAAAGGGGTGGTCCCCCAGGCCCATGGGTGGCCAGAGCAGTTTTCGCCTAGGGCCCATTCAATGCCCAGGGTGGGCTGCCAATGGTCTGGCCACCCAGCCCTTTGGGGGACCATCGAGTTGGCCGCCCAGCCAGGGCAACTAGAAGAGTGGCCATTGAGGTCTGAGGGTGCCCAGGGGTTGGTGGCCATGTGGCTAGCCACCCAACCCTGTTAGGTCACTAGAGGGCTGGCTGCCCAGCACTCTGGGCGGCTAGTGCAGTGGCTGCATAGTCCCCTTCAGCCCAGGGGTGTGGCACTCTGCAGTTTCACATTTCTGAACATCTATAGGAGGGGTGGCCTTACAGATTTCGTGTCTGAGTGGTTCCGTGTGCTTTCTTGGTTTTGAGGTATTAGTGGGGGTGGCATCCTTGTCAGCTGGTGGATTGTGGACAGTCTCTCTTGTGTTGGGCTACTTGTGTCGACTGTCCTCGCGAGAGTCCCATGATAGCGGAGGATGTTCCCACGTGAGGGCTATCAGCGTGGTTAGATGTCTTTATAGTGATAAAATCGATGAATACGGTGAGCTAGAATGGGAGGGGATGAATAGATCATCGCTTAAAAATTCTTTTCAATACCTTCAAATCTCACTAAGGTTCAATTAAATTTGACAATGAGAATAGATGACTTTAGAGGCAATTAGTCGAGCAGAGGTTAAACAGATGAAGAACAATGGCGCATAAAATGCAAACCACAAGAAGACTCAGAAATTTTTAGGTGGTTCGATTGCCAGTTGCAATCTACGTCCACCCCTTACTCAACCCGAGCAAGGCTTCCTTTCACTAAATGTAATCTGTCACAGTTGCTGATACACAGCTTGACTAGGGCAACAACCTCCCCTCTTCCTCCAACACGGAGGGACCAACCAAGTGATAAACTCACTTGAAGCTCCGGAGAATGACGCTCCCTTCCTCTGTAAATAGAGGGACCCCTTCGAGTAATGCAGAGTTACTCAAAGCAACCAAAGACAAGCTGTCTTCCTTCCTCACACGAGGGAACCCAGTTGCAACACCCAGTTGCAGACAAACCAGGGACTCCGGTCTCTCTTCTCCTGAACTTCAGGAGGAAATACAGAATACTCTGAAGAACACAGAATCAAAATCAAAAATGAAAACAATCGAATGAAATACAATCGATTACTCGATCATGAATCAATGTAGCTCAAAGGAGCAAACGACTCTGGATTTGATCCACGAGTCAGACAATTCTTCAATTGCTCACACTTTTGCTCGCTTCTCCTTCTCGACCTTACTTCAACAGGATTTTCTTTAGTAGCTCTCTCTTGTCTTCTCTTTTTCTCTTTCTCAGACAGCGCTCAGCTTCTTTTCTTCTTCTCTGGCTCTCTCTTCTTCTCAGTAGCAGTTTTTTCTTTTCTTTTTCGAGTGCTGCTGGTCTTGAACGACGACCAGTTATATTTATAGGAGCTACAGAAGGTCACCAAAGATGTGTGGATGGTATGATCTCGCTCTTGGCATCTTCCAGAACACTTGTACGTCTGTCACATGTGTCAGAGGGTTGAAGCCTCGGATCACGTATTCTCATCATTGGGGAATATTTCTTCCAACGGACAGATGGTACCTGAAATTTTATCAAACCAGTAAGGCATTCTAGAATAGTGCAATTAAAAGAATTATGCTCGAGCTATTATATCAAACAGGTAAAACTTGCTCGAAGATAGATGACCAACTACACAAAACATGCTCGTGGTAGTTCTTATAAGAGAGAAAAAGCATGCAGAATACAACTCAGAAATGATGTGCACACAGTGTGCTTCAGCATGAAGATAGCTGGAATAAATGATTATCCTTGGGAGTTATTCTTCTTATTGCCATGGCATTGTATTAGAATTATATAATTGCTAGCCCAAGACACAGCATGTCTGGAAATCAACATATTTTAACTCTTTCTCCTGTCACATTCCGATATTCCGCGTCGGGGTGTGACACCGCTGGAGATCTTTTTCCACAAACCAATATTTGACCCTTGTCAACATCGACAAGATCGATCGACGTTTCCCTTAACTTGGATCTTTCGTCCTCGTTATTGAATAGACATATCCTTTACTTCGACATTTAACCAATGTCAATGAACAAACTCGTGTTTGACCCTTGTCATCATTGGCAAGATCGGTCGATGTTTCCCTTAACTTGGACCTTCCGTCCTTGTTAATGAATATACCCTTGCTTCGGCATTTAACCAATGTCGACAAAAAAACCCACATGCGACCCTTGTTATCATCGGCAAGATCGGTCGACGTTTCCCTTAACTTGGACCTTCCGTCCAGGTTAATGAATATACTCTTGCTTCGACATTTAACCAATGTCAACGAACAAACTCATGTTCGACCCTTGTCATCATCGGCAAGATTGGTCAACATTTCCCTTAACTTGGACCTTTCGTCCTCATTATTGAATAGACATATCCTTTGCTTCGACATTTAACCAATGTCGATGAATAAACTCGTGTTCGACCATTGTCATCATTGGCAAGATCGGTCAACGTTTCCCTTAACTTGGACCTTTCGTCCTCGTTAATGAATAGACATATCTTTTGCTTCGACATTTAACCAATGTCGACGAACAAACTCGTGTTCGACCCTTGTCGTCATCGGCAAGATCGGTCGACGTTTTCCTTAACTTGGACTTTTTGCCCTCATTAATGAATAGACATATCTTTTGCTTCAACATTTAACCAATGTCGATGAACAAACTCAGGTTCGACCCTTGTCATTATCGGCAAGACCGATCGACGTTTCTCTTAACTTGGACCTTTTGTCCTTGTTAATGAATAGACAAATCCTTTGCTTCGACATTTAACCAATGTCGATGAATAAACTCGGGTTCGACCCTTATCATCATCGGCAAGACCAGTCGGTGTCTCCCTTAACTTGGACCTTTCATCCTCATTAATGAATAGACATATCCTTTTCCTCGACATTTAACCAATGTCGATAAATAAACTCGGGTTTGACCCTTGTCATCATCGACAAGACCGGCCAACGTTTCCCTTAGCTTGGACCTTTTGTCCTCGTTAATGAATAGACATATCCTTTGCTTCGACATTGAACCAATGTCGATGAAAAAACTCAAGTTTGACCCTTATCATCATCGGTAATACCGATCAACGTTTCCCTTAACTTGGACCTTTCGTCCTCATTAATGAATAGACATATCTTTTACTTCGACATTTTACTAATGTCGATGAACAAACTCGGGTTCGACCCTTGTCATCATCGGTAAGACCAGTCGATGTTTCCCTTAACTTGGACCTTTTATCCTTGTTACTGAATAGGCATATCTTATGCTTCGACATTTAACCAATGTCGATGAACAAACTTGGGTTTGAACCTTGTCATCATCGACAAGATCGGTCGACGTTTCCCTTAACTTGGACCTTCCATCCTCGTTAATGAATAGACATATCTTTTGCTTCGACATTTAACCAATGTCGATGAATAAGTTCGGGTTCGACCCTTGTCATCATCGGCAAGATCAGTCGACGTTTCCCTTAACTTGGACCTTCCGTCCTCGCTAATGAACAAACCCCCTTGGCATCGGCATTTAAACCAATGTCGATGAATAAACCAATTCTGATCCTTGTCATCATCGACAAGATCAGTCAGCGTCTCCTCGACCCGGACTTCCCATCCGTCGCTAACAAACAAGTCTTCGTCTGTCCCGACTTCGTCCTGAGAATTAAGTAAAAAAATATGAAATAAAAATGAGGCTTAAAATAGAGGTGCCTCACCAGACTTACTCGAATATCCCCGAGTAAGGGCAAAAATGGCTATAACACAGCTGCGGTGAAAATCTAAAAGGGCGCCATAGGTAAAATCGGGTACCCCGCCATGTGAAAATCCGTAAGGGTGCGTGGGCAAAAGTAAGAGGGGGCTGGCTTCGGCAAAAATCTGAAAGGGCGCTTAAGTAAGTAATGTTATAAAAAAAATGAATAGTGACTAAACGATGAGGTCCTATCCTCATCTGTCATTCCTACTAATTGCTATCGACCCTTGTCATCATTGGCAAGACTGGTCGACTTTCTTCTTTAACTTGGACCTCCCATCCTCGTTAATGGACAAACCCTTTCTTTGACATTCAACCAATGTTGATGAACATACCCTCTCTGACCCTTGTCACCATCGGCAAGACTGGTCAGTACTCTTTAACTTGGACCTTTCGTCCTTGTCAATAAGTGCTTCGACATTTAACCAATGTCGATGAATAAGCCGCCTCTGACCCTTGTCACCATCGGCAAGACCGGTCAGTACTCTTTAACTTGGACCTTTCGTCCTTGTTAATAAATAAACCCTTGCTTCGACATTTAACCAATGTCGATGAACAAATCGCCTATGGCCCTTGTCCATCAGGGTTGGGGCTTGACTTCTTGTCATGACTAGCTGCTATAACCCAACGGCTTAGACCTTCCGTCTAAAGCCAAATTAAATGATATCCTTGCATTGGCAAACACACCATGCCAATGATACCACTATAATTAGCACCTAACTCTTTGTTAAACTTGGCTAATCTAGTCTCACTGGGGTCCACCCCAATTCATCATTGCAAGCCTTCTATTTGATCCTATATACAAAACCTTTCTTCCTTACCTTGGCAGTCTACACCCATGTGCCCCGCACACTCATCCCTCATCTATGCCACCGACGGGTGGGGGGCATTTATTGACGCTTAAAATTTGGCATCAAAACCAAGCAAAGTCAGCTACCAAAAAAGAGGGAGGTGTGTCGACGCACTCACGAGAATACATCGACCCTATAATACCATTCAGGCTAAAAAGGGCCCTGGACAACGGGCTGCGTCGATGCATAATGCCTGCTGTGTAGACGCAATTGACGAAGAGCAAAAAGCTACAAATGATCAAATGCTCCGTCAACGCAGCCCATATCCTGCGTTGACGCACTTGAAGACAGAACAAAAAAAAATGCTAGCGATGCGTCGACGCACCTCGCAGGATGCGTCGATGCACCCTCAAACGTGAAGAAGACCGTACCAGCGCTAGATCCGATCGCGACACATGTTCCCCAAAAAGCTTCGACCGGGGATCCTTCCAGAAGGCATGTGTAGCCCATACGAGGCACATGGCTGGGCGATTTCCAATCATTGGAGATTCCTCGTCCTTGTCTTGGCACAAAAAAACCCTCGAGCTCGTCCCTATAAAAAGGGACGGAAGTCTAGAAGAAAGCCCCTTGGCCCCTTCGATGTTCGAAGCCCTCTACGGCCGAGCTCTAGAGTCCCCTGCATCTGCTCCATGGTGTGAAGAAGAAGAGAGAAAGAGAGGAGGAGAGGAGGAGTGCTATTCGGGGAGGGAAAGGAGTCAATGCTCTGCCCTCCCCTTCCCTTTTTCTTCTTCTTCTTGCTATGTAATTTTGTTATGCTTCCATTTTTTGTTTGATCACTTCCTAGACTTATTGGTCTCGGGATGATGTACTCTTTTTATGCCAAAGAATGAATGGATGAGTTTGCTTCTGTGCTGAGATACATCTATTTATTTAGCCTTGCAAATTTCTTTTGATCCCAGCCCCTCTGGTTTTATCACGCGCTTGTTATTTTTACGTTTCTTTTGCTGATCGAAGGTGAATGCTGCATCATGAGTGGGATCAGAGCCAGCCCATCCAACCATGATGTATTGGGTGCATGGTTATGTTGCCCTCTAGTTTACTGAATAAATGTTTGTGTTCAGATCCCGTCCTGCTCTCCAGTGGGAAGCCAACTTTGATGTGCTATCCCCGATTCCCCAGTGGGTTAACGCCCTCATGGGCAACATCAACCGTGTAAATCCCTTCCCTTATGCGCCAAATTGGTCCTGATGATTCTTCCTAAGTCAGATCTGCTCTGTGCATTTAATTCGCATGCTTTCCATCTGCCTGATATGCATACTCTTTTGCTACTCAATGTAGAGATTTTGTGGAAATGGCTATCTCCCTTCTCACCCACGCCTATGGGTTGTTGAGACTTTGGCTTAGTCCCAAAATTGTTGGAACTTGCATTTCCATTTTGCTTTCCCCATTGCTTAATCCTAGCTCATTAAGAAGCTGCGGCTCATCACCTTGGCTTCTATGCCAATCACACACAAGCACCTTCATGTTTGCTGGTATGACAGTGCAGTTTGGTCCTTAAGGATCCCCACACTTGCACGGCTGCACCATCTCTTTTATGCATGAGGATGGTAGAGAACTCCTTTTGCATTTTTTGCATTTTACATGCATCCTATCTCCATCCCAGTCTCGCATTCCTGCAGCCTGCAACATGCCATATTTTAAATAAGCGTAGTTTCATGTCCCCATTTGGGACACAAATTTTCTAATTTCTAAGCATCATCCGTGATCTCATGCACCGGGGCTATAATGCATATCCTCTAATTTCACCAAAAGTTTTCCTAATTAGGGATCTATCTTTGGGGAAAGGGACACACTATGGTTTTATACCGATTAGATTTCTAAAACCACCCTCGGATCCCCAGGGGCTTGCCTCTTTATGGCATGGTCCCCGGAGGACTTTCCTCTAAAGGGACGAACATTAACAGCCAAGGAGTCGGCAGCAACCGGAAGCACATTAAAAAGTTGGAGATGCATCAATGCCTTGGTCAGTGGAGCCCCCTCGCAGGCCAGTCCTTGAGGTTTTCCTTGCCCAATTTGGGATGTGGGTAAGTCATTCTTAGTTTACCCTAAATTTTAGGGGCCATCTCGGGACCTTCGTGGATGTGCTTCCAATTTTTCACCCCCTGAACGCTCTGGTCTAGGGGAGGTGCTGCCCAAATTCTGTCAAGATTGTGGACTTAACAAATGGACTGATGACAAAAGAGATGATCAGAACACAAGAACAATCCTGAAGAGAATACATCTAAATAAATAAGATGACCATGTGAAGAGAATGCTGCACTGGTAGCAATAAAGAAAAGAAAACTATTTTAAGGAAAGCCCCCGGAAACCCCCGCAAGGGGCGCTTCCCCCTTGACCCCCTGATGGAAGCCCGACATTCCGTGCAGGGTAGGGTTCGATGTGGCAGCCTCAGAGTGTGGATTTCTTGCCATCCAGCCCAGATATGTGATTCCAAGTGATTCCTGCTACGTACTGGACTCGTGTCGGATTCTGCGGGTCTCATCTTGATTCGGCCATTGGTACTGTGATTTGTGCCGCCGACTTCATCCCAATAGTATAAGGAGCATCTTCATCGAGTGGGCTATCCCTCAAAGGATTTCCCCCCTGGTTGGATGACTTTTCGGCCGCTTACGGCCTATCCTGGTATTCCGCGTGTGTCGATCGGATTTCCTGGGTTTTTCACTGATTCGGCCTTCGGCACAGTAGTTCATGCCGCCAGCTTCGTTTCATGGGTGCATCGGGCCTCCTCATCGAGTGATCTATCCCCTGAAGCATTTTCGCCCTACCTGGGTGACTTTTTGACTGCTTACGGCCCATTCTGGCATTCCACATATGCTGGTCCGATTACCTAGGTTTTTCATTGATTCAGCCATCGGCACTGTGATTTGTGCTATCAGACCTGATCCGCGTATACTCAAGGTGTCCTTAGTGAGTGATCCACCACTCGGAGCACTTTTTCCCTAGCTAGGTAGCTTTTTGGCTGCTTACGGGCCATTCCGACAACAAGATGCACACGAATGGTGTTACTCGAGTATTTTGCTGTCATGGCCTTCGGCACCTTATCTTGAGGATTCAGGGATGCCTCTTCACATCGGGAGGGTTTCTTATCAGGTGGTAGACCACCAGGTACATTCTCGTCCTGATCAGATGAGGTGTAGGGTTTATTCGGCACGAGCTAGTCGCCATCGATTTGTTGGGCAGGCCATACCGCACTGTCAATTTGTTGTAGATTTCTTATGACTATCCTAAGGTGGAGTCCCTGATGCTCTTGTTAGGTGACCTAAGGCTTCGGCAGCCCGAGAGGACCCTTCTTTGAGCTTTGTTTGACTTCCTCACGTTCAGGGCGTGATTGCCGTATAGTAATATTCTAGGTGTCAACAAATGCCCCCCAGCCACAGGTGTCGCGAGCGAGGGATGAGTAGCGCGGGACCCGCGGATGTGTTGACTTCATTAGAGTTATCAACCTTGGGGCCCACTTGATTTGCTGGCCCACTGTGTGAAGGTGAGTCGACGAACACCCATTAAACGTGGGTCGGTGCCAGGGTTTGATTAGCTGAATCGGCATCGAGCCTTGAGTCGGCGCTGGGCCTTTGCTGGGTTAGTTGGCACAGCTACTTGACCCCAGATGAGCTGGCGTCGGGGATGTTGACGTGGGCAGTTGAGTCGGCGCCAAGGATTTCATCGAGTCGGCACGAAGCTGGCCTCCTTTTGCGGGGCGGTGGGTCGACACCCGCTTGTGATGGCAGGGTGGTGAATCGACGCGGGCGGGCGCCGATCCATCCCCCCCATCCCTCTTTTAAACCTATCTAGGGTTTTCTGAAAACCTTATCTTCTCTTTCCTCCGTCTTCCTTCTGCGATCGGCATCCTTCTGTGATCGGCAAGAGCGGTGACGGAGGTGGTCGCTCCCCTTCTCTTCTCCTTCTTTTTTCTTTACACATGGCAAGGGCGGTGGTGAACCCATTTCTTTTTCTAGGTCATAGTAGCCCGACGGTGAGGGCGACGATGGTGACCCTTCCCCCTCTTGCTTCATGGCTCCAGGGAGGTTCCTTGTAGGCCAGTCCCCAGAACTGTCACCCCCCGACGCCCATTTGGCCTAGGTGCATCACCTATGGCTTGCTTTTAGGGACCGTCACACCCTGTTGTGTGGATGTGCTCCTGTCTCATCTTTGGCATGCTCCTGGCTAAGGGGAGACTCTATCAAAATTTCTTCAGAAAATTTCTTTTATGAATAGGAGTGTTTTTTTTCTGATTTAATCTTCTTTTTACATTGCAGACATAAAGATGAGTTCAACAGCTCCCTCCACAGCTGACTCATCTAGGGGCTCGGCAAGTCTGGTAGTGACTTGGCAGAACGTCCACGAGCTTGACAAAGGGCGAGCTCGTGTGGCGACAGCAACTGAATCCTCTGACTCGGAGATAGACACGATGGATACTGGGTGGTTAACTTTGTCAGATAGTAGTCACTTCGACTTTGACCGCAGTCGAAACTACAGAGTGGACCACCTGAAAGACAAACATCTTATGGCTTTCACTCGTTCTTTCAACCTTTTGGGCAAGAGAGACGTCCATGTGGTTTGAGTAGTTGAGCTGAGCATCCTCTTGGGTCGTGACAGCATGATCGACCTGGTGGTGAGGAGCGAGCCGATATATTTTCTTGGAACACCCCAGAAGTGGGACACCATCACCAGCCTGACAGAACTGACTCCTGAGCAAGGCATGTTGACAAGAGCCCCTGAGTTCACCCCTGCCAGGTGGGACTTATCAGCTGGCAGCATACACCGAGAGAAGCCATCCTTTGGGCTATTTTTGGCCCCATTAAAGTGGGGGTTCTGTGAGGAACCGTTCTTGCTGGATTGCCTGGCGATACAGTTTAAGCATCAGATCGTCGCAACGTCGACGCGAGGCGGGCAAGCGTCACCTCGCCCCGCCTCACCGCTCCCGCCCGCGAACCCGTCTCGCCGAAGCGCCCCTTCTCGCCGCGACTTCGTGCCTCGGCGACGCCGCGAGACCGAGATCTCGCCGAGATCTCGGCGAGATCTCGCGAGATGGCGAACCATGATGTCAAGTCCCAATCTCTAGCTCTGCCATAGTATCTCTGTCTGATGACCTGAGCCTACAAGCCACTATCCCCTGCCCCCAACTTCCACAATCAACTTGCACAACAAAGCCAGATTGAAATTTCTAATATTCTTGATGCCAACTCTCTCCACTTCCTTGCTTTTGCAGACCCTACCCCAAGTATATCATGCCAACCTCTACATTTGTCATCACTACCATGCCAAAAGAGTCTCACTTGAATAACCTCAAGCCTTTAGCCACTGTCTTAGGGATCCGAAAGACAAACAAGTAGATGGGCAAGTTGTCTAGTATTGATTTGTAAAGCAAGAGTCTCCCCTCATAGGAGAGGAGCCTGGCCTTCCATCCTGCGAGTCTAGACTCATATCTTTGTACAATGGGTTGCCACTCACTATAGAGGAGAGCCCTAGGGGATAGCAGGAGGCCCAAGTAGGAGAGAGGGAACGCTCCTACTTGACAGTCGAGAATGGAAGCTGCCCTCTCAAGAGCTCTACCCTCCATATTGACACCCACCATGAGACTCTTGTTGCAATTCACCTTGAGCCTACTGACCTCCTCCATAAGCTCTAACATCAAGATGATCAAATAAAGTTGTAACTCATCTTCTACAAGGAACAATATAGTGTCATCCACATATTGTAAATGAGTGATGGAAAAGTCAACTGAATCAACTTGAAAGCCTTTGATCAACCCTGCAAACTCTGCCCTCATCCACATCGTACTGAGGATGTGTACCACAAGAATAAAGAAGAGAGGGGACATACAGTCTCCCTGAGACCTCTACCACTATGGAAGTATGGGGTAGGTTTTTGATAAGTTTGTATTTTTATATATTTATTCTAAAGAGTACAAGTCTGACGTCGCCTCAGCTAACACGAAAACCAATCACAGCACAACTGCCACCATCTCGCTCACCGAGGACACATGCTCCTCATCATGAGAACCAACACCGGTCAACACCCACGCTCGGCGAACCAACCAAACATTAGCTTCACAACCAGCTGACGGATCTCACACCCTGCACCAGGGGCAACCATCAATGAGCTTCCTCCAGCTCACATCTGGCAAGCCGAACACCTTCAGCGACTCGGCCAACTCTTGCCAGAAGACAACTTCTAACAAAATCCCAGATCCAATCGGGAAAAAGGCACACCTTATAATCGGCCACCTAAGGCCTCGCCGGCACATGGCTCTCACCATTCTCGAGCCCCAATAACCAGCATCTTCTGTCTGTGAAAGACCATCCACTGGTCACCAGACACTCGCCAACAGGAAGCCTCCACCAGCCTAACAAACGCGCTCCAAATCACGGCAGGCCATCCGCTGACCCTTCCACGGACCAACACCACGTCCGATTCAAAACCTCACGCCAACTCCACCCTCTCAGGGGAGCACGGTGAAACCACATGACAAGATCCTGGTGTCTTCGGTCCTTACCTCACTCGACTCAGACTTATAGGGGAGCCATCCCATGCTGGTCGTAGACCGGGGGTCACCATATCCAACGCCAACGTCTCTTCAGAGACCTCCACACATAGGCACCGTCCATTACCCAATCGAATCGTATCTCATCTCACTAAATTGATGCCTGCCAATCTCGGTTCTGCTCTCATCATAGAGTCTCGGGACACAACCTCTCATAATCTATGGCACACTTCTCCAGAACTGACAATTGTCGCCTGCTACCACAGTAAGTTGGTCGATAGCGCCATGACCAATGCACACGGGACCCAGGCAATACACGTCTTACCATGGTTGATCACTCAGCCAACCTCACCAGCCGCTCACGGCCACCACCCGGGACCCACAATCTGCCAGAGATCACTTCTCCGAAGCACGATCTCATCCGAGGGCACAACTTCCAACACAAGAACAAGGTACTCATGCGACACGCTTACCAACATATTTTCCTGATTCTCCACCCTGCCAGTGCCACAACCATAATGTCTCAAGCAACGGCACGGTAACAACACATCTCACACCGAGGAACCAATCCTCCAACGCTAAACACATTCTCAGAATCTGCCCGTAGCATCCAATGCGACGATCCTTGCACTCTAATCCACACGCACAGCCATCACAACCACTCGAAATATGCCATCCTGACAATCCTCTGCAACTCCGCAGGCTCAGATCTTCAAGACATCAGAAATCACAACACCAGTCATAAATTCTCACAAACATCGTCCAACCGGCACTCATCCTCCAGGAACAATGCCAACACTCTTACACATCAGGGAAAGGGGCAACGCTTCTCACTAGCAACCACCTTGTCAACACACAGGACGTGTCTTGCACGGACTCCATGGCACACAAAGGCCAACCAATCCGAACACATGATGCAAGATGATGAACCTTAACCTAACGCGATCTCCTCCAACCACCTGCGGGTTGTAGACTAAGGAGGTCCTCCAGTCGATATGAAACTTGGCCGCCAGCTAGTATATTGCCTTGTTCTTGAAAGGTGTTTCGTTATCAGATATTATGCGACTGGGAGTACCGAAACAGTAAATGATGTTATATTAGACAAATCTGGCGACCATCTCGTTGGTGACTTCTCGTAGGGGAACGGCCTCCGCCCAGCGAGAGAAGTAGTTGGTGGCAGCCAGGATGTACCTGTGCCCCTTGGATGATGGCGGCAAAGGCCTCGCGATGTCCATACCCCACTCTACGAATGGCCAGGTGGGGGTGTTGACACTGAAAATATTCCTAATATTTCCTGACGTCTGCTTCTGTAGGTCTTAAGTTCTGATCGGATGCTCCTGTGCCGACAGAGAAGAAAAGAAAGAAAAGAAGAAAAAGAATGGCGAAAGTCGAACAAAGATGAGACCAAAGAAAAAAGAAGAAAAGAAAAGATGCTCGGCTCTAACGGATGGCCGCTAAAGGAAGACTCGACAGCACGGAAGAATATTCGGGACCATCCCCGAAGAAGCAATCAAAAAGCTACAAATATAAGTAAAGTCGGCCCGGCATCACAAATCATAGTGCCGAAAGCCATGTCAGTGGAAGACCCGAGTGTCCGAACCCAAGGCACAAACGGTTCCGGAATTGGCTATTCAGTGGCCTGAAGGCTTCACCAATACTTATTGTAGTGATTTTCACGAAGCCGCGATGAGATGAAAGACCAAGTCAACTCTTGGAACCAGTCCAAGGCCCACCTTTTGACTCACGCTGAACAAACGCGATGAACAAAGCTAATCCGGCGCGCTCTACTTCCCGGCGTGCCCTTCACCCGGCGCGCAAAATGCTCAATGAGGCTTCTCCGGCGCGCATTCTTTACGCCGTAATAAGACAACCATATATATATACTACTTGGTTCGACCAAGTGAAGAGGGGGAGGGGCGAAGAGAAGAAACTGAAGCATAGAACAAGAGAAGGGCTGAGAGAGGTAGAAGAGGATTAGGGAAGAAGTCAGGGGTTTTTCTCTTTCGCTGCGGGAGGAAGCCAGGGAAAGAGGTTATCTCCCCCGTCCGTTCGTCCAGAGAAGCTCGAAGCTGAAGAGAGAACTACATGTTCCTCGGATACTCTGTTTTCCGCTGTCTGCTACTAGGTGGGTTCCGGTGAATTCTCTCGATCATCTCTTCCGGTTTTCCCCCAATATCAATGTAATGTGAGTGAAGTGGGAGGGGCGATGATATGAGCCCATCTCCCCTTCACCATCGCCCTATCTTTCCTCTCCACTGTAATTTATTTTATCTATCTTGTCCATGTAATCGAGGTTCGGCCTCTGTGCGACAACGCCATGCCACGCCGTGAGATTATTGTATTGAGTCCTTTTGATAATGAAATGGATGATACGAAAGGTGGTGATACTGTTGAATGTCTCCTCTCTTTTCCCTGAATCCCTCTCGTCAACTGTTTTCCCTACCGTAAGTGTTAGCCTGAGGTTGCTTTCTTTCCTCCTTTGCTTTTCTTACACGGCGAACGTGCCCTGAGGCATCCCAAAGGGCTACAATAACATCCCCTCCCCGGGGTTCTTTCTGGATTTGACCCGCTGTGTGCTCGTCACGTTTCTCTCCGCTGGAGGTATACGTATGCATATGTCTCCCTCTAGCCCTGGGGTTGGCTTCTCGCGATCTTCCCGTCCTCAATCATGGACTAGGGAGAGAAGAGTTACCCTTATAACCTATGTTCGGGGGTCATCCGTCATGGTCGTCTATGTCACATGGCACCCCTTGGCTGCTCAACCATTTGCCCTATGCAATCTCCAAAAAGGGTATACATGCTGAGTCTACGGCCTCATATACTAATATGCTATCCTATATATGCTAACATATGGATTTCCCCTCCGTGCCCAATTAACCAGTATAGTTGTTGAACAATTAATCCCTGTATCTTTTCTTTCCCGTGTATGATTCGCATCATTATGCTTTGTCGGCCTGAAGACAATGGCCTCATGACCGAGGAGGGGAATATTCCCAGCGGATGCTTAAGTTACCTTGGGGTCAAAAGGGTTTTGTCCTCTCATGACAAGTATCCCTATAGGCCGCCAGAGGGTGAACATCGATAGGGTTTTAGCCCGACATCAAATCCACAGTCCCTAGGGACGTTGTGGTGGCTATGGGATGTGTGCCCCTCGTAGGCTAGCCCTTAGGGTTTCCCTCCCTCTTAGTCATCCCTTTGCCAAATTATGTGTTGACTATGGGTCGTATGCCCCTTGTAGCCTAGCCCTCGGGGTCCTCGCCTCCCTCATTGGTCACCTCATCCGATCGATTCCAACCCACGGAGCAATGGTGCCCCTAGTAGGCTAGTCCTTGGGGTTTCCTGTCCGTTCGGATATGCTGACTGCATTGTGCCACTCGGCTCTAAGGGGTTTGCTCCGCTATGGGGGCATATCCCCACTTTCCCCCCGCAACCCTCCGGGAATGGGGAGATGCTGCCAAATTTTCACCGAGTTTTAATTAATAAGTTACCCTCGTGATTCGAACTTAATAAAACATACCTCATAAGTAATCCTGGAGCTCTTGAGAGATGAATTGGGATCCATTGTTGGTGACGATGTTACTTGGCACTCCGAACCGCGAGATGATATTCTTCATGATCAAGCGGCACACCGTGGTAGCTTTGATCTCCGCGTACGCTTCCTCCTCGGCCCACTTAGTGAAGTATTCAATGGTGGTAAGGATGAAGGATTTCTGCTTAATCTGAGAATTGGGATCACCTAGCGGGCCTACAATGTTGCAAGCCCACATGGAGAATGGTGAAGGAGCAAAGAGGGGATGAAGAGATCAAGCAAGAGTATGGATTTTATCAGCATAGAGTTGGCATTTAAGACACCTCCGGACATAGAGGGAGCAATCTTCCTCTAGAGTGGGTCAATAGTAACCCTGCCTAAGGATCTTCTTCGCTAGAGCCTGGCCATTGACATGACCTCCACACTCACTTGCATGGGCTGCCTCGGCCACTTTTAAAGCTTCATCATCATGTAGACACCTCATGATCATGCCACTGAGAGCGTGCCTATATAATTCTTCGGCAATGATAGTGTACTTCGAGGCGGCTCTTCTAATAGCATTATGTTGTTCGACAGTTGCCCCTTCTGGGAATGATCCATCTCTACAATACAGCTCGATTTCATGATACCATGGCAACTCTTCTTCTTTCAAGATCTCTTCTAATTCTGCCAAAGAGACTTCCTTCAGATCTTTCTTCTCACCCCTCGTCTCTATAGTTCTCGTAAGGTTGTCGTACCAAGGATCCTAAAGAGAAGGAGAGTCCAGACTTTGGACGATGATAGTCTCAGTGCTCCGACTGAGAGGAAAAGATAAGGAGGAAGTAAGCGACACCAACGCATCGGCAAGGATATTCTAAGATCGAGGAGTGTGGATGTAGATCCATTTGTGGAATTACCTAGCCAAGAGAATGACCAAATCTTGATATGACTTGAGCTTCGGGTCACGGGTGTAGTATGTGGACAGAAATTGGCACAGAACAAGCTGAGAGTCTCCTATAATGTTCAAGTAATGCACGCCTAAGAGATAGGCATGTTTTAGTCTAGCCAGGAGAGCTTCATACTCAGCGATGTTGTTGGTAGCAGGAAAGCGGAGTTGATAAGCGAGGGGAATCGTCACCCCTTCTGGAGTGAGAAGAACAGCACCTATCCCTTTGATTGCCTTCTGAACTGCGAGTTGAGTGCACTATTGAAGTGTAGAGACCAAAAGGGATGATGGGTAAGGACAGAGAGATGCTCACCAGGGAACTCATCCTTAATAGAGTTAGTGCAGGGAGTAGGAAGATGGGCGAGGTGCTCAGCGATGGCATATCCTTTGATTGCATTCTGAACGAAGAATGTGATATCAAACTGAGAGAGAAAGCTCTGCCAGTGAGCTAACCTACAATAAAGGACTGGTGTTTCTAAGAGATAGTGGATCCAGTCCATTCTAGAGATCAGGCTAACCTGGTGGGCTAGGAAGTAATGCTTCAGCTTCTGAGCTACCCATACTAACACGGCACAAGTTTTCTCCATGATAGTATACTTGGCCTCCGCCGGGTTAAACAACCTAGAGAGGTAATAAGTTGCTCGCTCTTTGGCTTCATCATCCACTTGCGCTAGGACAGCTCCTAGGGAGTCCTCAATGATAGAAATGTATTAGATTAGGGGTTTCCCAAGGGCAGGAGGTTACAAAATCGAGGGATTGGATAAATAAACCTTCAAATTCTCATAGGCCTTCTAACAATCTTGATTCCTTTCAAATTTGGCCCCCGCCTTTAGCAATTCATAAAATGGGCAGCACCTCTGAGAATGTTGGGATATAAATCTTCTGATGAACTGCAGACGTCCAATTAATCCTCAAAGTTCCATGATATTCTTAGGTAGGGGCATATCTATAATGGCCCTGGCCTTATTAGGATCAATCTGAATCCCCCATTTACTAACTATAAAACCTAACAATTTCCCTGAATATACTCCAAATACACACTTCTTAGGATTCATTGTCAGCTTATACTCCCTAGCTCTCTAAAGCACCTTAGCCAAAATAGCGGGGTGTTCTTCTTTAGTCCTTGGCTTCACCAAAATATCATCCACATAAGCTTTCATGTAAACATGCATCATGTCGTGGAATATAGCCATCATTGCCCTTTGATAGGTGGCACCTGCATTCTTCAATCCAAATTACATTACCACATAGCAATACGTGCCTCAGGGCGTGGTGAAGGAGGTTTTCTCTTGATCTTCGAGAGCAAGACGAATTTGCTTATATCCTACGTAACCATCCATGAATGGCAAAGCTTCATATCCGACTGTGTTATCCACCAATACATCTATATGAGGCAGCAAAAAATCATCCTTGGGATATGCCTTGTTTAGATCCCTAAAATCAATGTAAATTCTCATCTTTCCATCTTTCTTGGTGATAGAGACTATGTTCGCCACCCACTGAGGATATAAAACAACTCTAATGAACCTAGTCTTATGCAATTTATCAACCTCTTCCTTCATCCTTAAGGCCATGTGGGGGTGAAATCTCCTTAATTTTTGTTTCACGGGTGTTGTCCATGGTTTAAGCACTAGTCGATGTTCCACTAAGGAGGGGTCAAGACCCGGTATATCCTCGTATGACCAAGCGAAAGAATTGCTATACTCCCTTAGATCCTTGATCAATCCTTCTTCAACTTCTGGAGGGAGATTAGCAGCAATGATGATGGGCTTGAGGTTCTCATTAGTTCCAAGATTAATTTCCTTAGTACGTTCATCCACTGTCGATGATAGTTCGTCGAACCTCTTCAAATCTTATGCATACAAGTCGACATTGTCATTTACATCGCTGTCCTCAAAATCCACTGGGTCTTTCTCATCCAGGATTTCATAGACTCCTAATCCATCGTCGCTCCACACCCCTTCTTGCTCCTCTTCTACTTCTAGCATGATTGCCGTAGCCATGAACTTTGGGCTTTTAAGAAGAGCATGACATCGCTGAGCTAGATCCTGTAAGAACCTATTGGGAATGGATTTGGAACGACGTGCTGGCGGGCGTGCCTCAAGCGTGGAAGGGTTGGACGAACTAGAACAGGACCCTACTTCTCTAGACCTAATAGACCCTAATTCCCTTGACTCGACAGACCCTAAATCTAACCTAGGAGAAAGGAAATCTAGCGGAAGGGAAGGAGTAGGGGCCTCGTGCCCTTGGGAGGAAGATGGGCAGAACGCATTGTAATCTTTCACTGAAATCTTCATTTTAAAATCAGTGTTTTTTTGGAGATCAATGGTGATCATGTAGCAGGAAGGAGAGGAGGATGGAGGAGAAGAAAGCGCGAGAGGATAGATGGATGGACAGAAGAGATCAAGGAATGGATCGAAAGAAGAGAAGAATGGAGCAGGGAGATCAATGGGTGAGCTATGCCCCCAGTCACAAACCTTGACGATAAGAAAATTAGTTGGAGTTTGGAATAGCAGAGGGTTGATCACAAAAGGTGGGGAGCGAGGTATGAAATCTTGGTTTTGAAAGAATGAGAACAGGCGGGAAGGAAACCAAGTGAAAGTGACGGGTGAGCTCCCCCTTTCTCGCGGATGGTAAGCCAGCTTCTTCGGTGCGTACTGCACAAGCCGTACCTCTGGTCTTCTTGGACGATTCTCTTCGTAGAACATCTTGGAGAAAGATTCACTGAAATCAATCATATCATCAATAGGCCCCCTAGGCAGCAATGGCGGGCCATCAACTGTATAAACTGTATCTTCTTTCTCGACCTGACTTGGCGGTGCCTTTAAAGTACCTGGGTGGAGAGGGCCCTTGATAAAGTGCCGATGGTAGTCCCAAGTCAATGGCCCCGAGTCTCCTAGAATTGATAATGAGGACTCTCAGTAACTGAGGCCCCTCCTGCTCATTTTTCTGCCCCTGGGGACCGACTTGGTCTGCCCCTACAATTGTGCACCGAGACCTCTCCTCGGCTGATAGCCTAATTTCAATATAATACTCCATCCCTTAGAATCTCTTATCTTGGCCTTTTCTTTGATATTCACTGCAGCAACAGTGGGCTTGGGTGGTGCATAGGCCCATGGAAAGTTGAGGTCCAATACTGAGACAATGGGTCGATTACTGGGCCAGAGTGTCGACATGATCTTCTCAGAAATAGCCTTAACTGACTGAACTGTGGAAATGCTTTTGACCTTGACCACCCTCCCTTGAAAAGGGAATTTGAGACATTGATGAGCAATGGAGGGCACAGCACTAAGATTATCAATCCACAGTCGACCCAGAGTAGCCTTAAACATGGGGTCAATGTCGAGCATGTAGAATTCAATGGGCATTGTGAGGGGCCCAAGTTCAGCCTGAATGGTGACCACCCCGTGACATGGCCTCCTTGAATTATCATATGCTGCAATAGTTGTCAGAGTAGGCCTTAGTGAATCTTCTGAAATATTACATGCCCTTAAAGTGCTGAGAGGACAAACATTAATAGAAGCCCCGGTGTCAACCAATGCCGCATCTATGCTTACTTTGTTCAAAATGATGGAGATGCATAGCGGCATCTAACGAGCCTTGGGGGGTGCTAGCTCGATATCTAAAAATGTGATAGCTGGCCCCTTGGAGATTGTGGCCAAGGCGGTTGGTAAACTGTCCACCGCCATGTCTTCACTGACCATGACCTTTTACAAAAAATCTCGCAGTGCAACTTGGTGAAGCTTAGACAGCTTAATCAATTCCGGAACTAAAATTTTGGCGGGCATTCTGTCTAGATGATGTAACAAGTCACACTGAGCACCCAGCAGTCGATCTGCCTCCTCCTAATCAGTAGCCTGTTGCGAGGACTAGGGATTGGGTGTGAGTGCACCAGCGGTAGGATAGTTCCGATGGAATAAACGCCCGCTCTGTAGGGCAAGGTTCTGGGTTGGCACGGCATCAGATGGGCTCACGATAGGCGGCTTAATGGGCCTGATGGGGTGGATAAGTGGTGTTGGGGTAGGTGTAGTGGAGCTAATGGGGGTAATGGGAGTAGTGGTAGTGGTGATGGGTCGTGCTGGGAGAATAATTAGTGAAGGGTTGTGATAAACCGTACGGAAGGTGAGCTAGAAGGGGAGGGATTGAATAGATCACCCCAATAAAAATTCTTAAAAGAAACAACCACTGAAAGCGGTGAGAGCAGAAGAGAAATCCCCACACTCCTATTTCAGAATAACCGAGCTAGTAGAGAAAGAACATAAGCTAAACTAAGCGGTAAAAGATCGAGCGATAGATGTGCACAAATTACAATAGATGAATGGAGTAAGCAAACCACCAAATAGAGATAGAGGATTTTTAAGGTGGTTCGATTGCAACCCGCAATATATGTCAACCCCTTACTCTGCTGAGTAAGGCTTCCTTGCACTAAGCAATGAGAAAAATTACAGACTCAATCTGCTAACAATCTGATCGGGACATCATTTACCCCGCCACATTTTTTAAAGCCCGGATGGATCGTCATCATGTGCCCACGTGATCTTACATTCCTCTTCTTGATCAAGGACTCAATAATGTCCTTGAAGACGTAGCACTCTTCAATTGTGTGCCCAAGCATCTGGTGGTACAGGCAGAAGCGAGGATCGTCCTTCTTCTTCAGGTCGCCGGGCCTCTTCGGTTCGAGCAATGTGATCTTGTTGTATTTGGTCACCCATTCGAACAGGACCCGAGACTTGTCTCAGGGAAAGGAATACAACTTGTTCCTCATTTTCTCCCTCAATGAGGGACCTTCCCGCCATTCAGTAGACCTGGGCGGAGGAGGGTTGGATGCCTCTCTGGCTTTCTCTTTCTGCTTCTCAAAAGTCTTGAAGTCCAACGTGTGCACTTCGGGCGGCGTTGGTCTTTTCTAAGCTTGCCTGGTCCTTTGATTCGATGCAGTCGGAGCAGAAGAATATCGAGCAAGGAATGCCTCGATCTCTGACACTATATTATTCAAACGATTAAATGACTTGACCTCGGCACCGATCATCCTTTCCAGGATTTCCTTCTTCAGATTCTTCTTGCAGATCTGCACTGCGTCCTCCTGATGTGAGGGGCGTCTATACCTCATACTGAGGTTTCTCCATCTCTTTATGTAGTTGAGTGTCGACTCATCATTCCTTTATCTCGTGACATAGAGCTCCGCCACAGTGACCTCCCGTTCAGCAATATAGAATCTTTCTTTAAACTTCTTCTACATATCGGGCCAGTCAATGATAGACCCAGTGGGCAAGCTCGAATACCACTCGAAGGCGAGCCCGGTGAGTGTTGAGCCGATGAACTTGAGGAGATAGGCTTCATCAGCGGCCAAATCTCCCATTATATTCACATAGTAGTTAATGTGCTCCCTAGGAGACCCTTGCCCGTTGAAGTTTTCAAACTTCGGCAGCTTGGTGATGCCGACTGGCAGCTTCTTGGCAGCATAGTGAGATAGGTAAGGCACCCGGTAGACATCAAATGGGGCGTGATCACCATCACCCCTCTCCGCCAGCTTCATATCTATCATTTTTTCGAGCATTAGCTGCCTCACTGCTGATGGGTCAACTGGGCTTGGATAGAAGTGGGCCAATTGCACCAGTGGCATTGTCAACACCGTCGCCTGTGGTGCAATAGTGGACCCTTGAAATGGTAGAGTCGGTGGCGGGGCTAGTGCGATATGCTGTGTATGTTGCAGGGGCATGCCCCCAGTGTAGCTAGGCATTGACGGAGACACCGCTGCTTGCAAGGAAGCTTCCAAGGCCTGACCGTTGCCCCCAGGGGTTTCAGGCAAGGCCTCAGTCTGTCCGGATGTTGAGGGTTGAGCATTTCTTTCAGCGAGTTGCTTCTTCAAAAGTTCAATCTCCCACTAGTATTGCTACATCATGTGTAACATAGCAGGGTCACTCACGGAGAGGCCAGGAGTGCCTCCTGCTTCTTCGACTGGCGCTTCCTCAGACGATGTGGACGGCCCACCATTGGTGCCCCCGGTTGTGACAACATTGGCAGCCAAAGCCATGGAGGGCTCTTCATGGACAAGCTCTTCAGTGCGAACCTACACCATCTCGCTCGCCGCACTTCCCCTTCTAGTGAGAGGTCCTGGTCTCGTGGCAAGTCTGGCAACCTCTTCGGGTTCGGTAGTTAAGGCCACGTACCGACCGAACACTCCTGCCATATTGCAGGTGTAGACCCTTAGGTCTTTGCCTCTTCTTGCCGTCCTTCTTGATGGCCTACCTGGAAAGACCAGTCTGTCAAAGATCGACCTTCGGGGCTTCACTTCTTCCCGTAAA
The DNA here is from genome assembly GCA_024336825.1 of Amorphophallus titanum. Lineage (NCBI taxonomy): Eukaryota > Viridiplantae > Streptophyta > Magnoliopsida > Alismatales > Araceae > Amorphophallus > Amorphophallus titanum. The sequence continues at coordinate 56,149,532 of JANBPO010009603.1, read as the reverse complement.
GGGGATTGATGTCGCTCCTCCAAGCGGTTCCTCGACTTTGCACTGGGTACAAGCCAAATTTCTTCTTCTTCAAAGGCGGAGGCTACTACCCCTAGTAATCTTTGGCAACCCAAAGGGGTGCTCCCTAGGCCCAGTAGATAATTTCTCATGACTTGCTCCACTCCCTCCCAGTCTTGATTAGGAGGAGAAGCTGGTGGTAGTGCGTCGACAGCGGCAGTAGGGGTGCGAGCCGAAGGCCTTGTGCAGACTACTTGGTGACGGTGTCTATGGTGTTGGCAGCAGGTGTCTTCCTGCGACGCCGATGTTGTGAGTACTAGCTAGTACACAGGGGTCGCTATCTTGACCCTCTCTTCTTGTCGTGCTCTCGCAAGACGAGAGGTACTGGGCCCTGCCTGGGCGGGTGAAGAAATCTGGGCTCCCTTGGGGACCCAGACCTGCCTGGACTTGGCCAGCCTATGGGTTGGCATATTCCTTGGTGTTTCAGCTGGGGTGACAGGTGTCATTCTGTCCTTCATCTTCTCCAATACTCGAAAGGAGTTTCACACTGGTACAGTGGGCACTACCCACTCCGAGATCACCTCAGATTTTCATCTGTTAAGGTGGACTCGCATGCTCCCGATAATGACAGATTTGCCAGAGTGGGAGATCCGACCCTTAGGTGCAGTGGTGGTGCGGCTCCTCCGGAGCCTTCTTCAGTGGGACGTCGACCCCTGGTGAGATGGGCCGATAGTTTGGTGCATGTGGTGCACATAGCAGCTCACTGTCCCAACTGGCCATTAACTGTGCATTTCAGATCCATACCATCCATGGGACCATTTCCCAAGGATATAAACACAAATGAAAAGGACATAAATGCAAAATAAACTATAGATGCATGGGCTCGATTCCCATCAACCTCAGCTTCCAACTTCAATAGTTCCTCTTGAATGGAGCTAGCACGCCCTTCCGCCAATGTAGCTTCATTTAAACTTTGTACCTGCAACTGCTTGGTGCGTGCCAGGTCCTCTTCGACCTGTGCCAATTCAGCGCGAAGTTCAGAAGTCTGCTTCTGCAGTGATGAAATCTGATCAGTGGCTCCCTCAGCAATGATCCTATGTTGATTGGCGATTTCTATGAAGGCTTGTAGCACAGTGTGACCCTCTTTCCGTTGAAGCTTCAGGGTGGTCAATTGATCCCTCAGGCCGTGATCAATAAATTCCTGCCGATTTACATACTTAAGTAGCAAGATCACACGAGACGTCCAATGTTGCATAGGACAGTCGAAGGCCATGAGGGTACGTGACATAGACTCTACCAGCCCCCTCAGCTGTGCGTAAGATAAGTCCTGGCGGGCCAACATAGTCTGCTTCAGTATCTCCAAATTCTGCCACACCAATTCATCAGATAACTGTAAGCCAAGTGATGGTGTGTCAGGGAGATGAAATTCCACCCTACTGTCGACCTCAGCCTAGCTATCATCAGTAGGCTTTGAAGAAGATGAAGGCAATGTTAGTAGGGAGGAAGACGGTTCCACCAACTCCATTTCAAGCTGCTCGATGGACTCAATACTGACTGAGGCAGGGACTTCAGGCTTGACTTCTATTGAAGGACCAAAGTCTTGAACTTCGAGGTCTGTACCCTTGAAGGTGAATTCCATATGTTGCTCTTGCTGCGTCATCTTTTCCAGCTCGGTACCAATGGTGATCACCAAACCAATTGTTTCACCGATTGTTTCTCCCTTAAAATATGTACCCTCGGAGGTGAATTCATCATGTTGTCATGGCTGGGCTACCTGTTCCGATTCAATATCGGCCTTGATTGCCAAGATGGAAGTATTGCCAGTCATCTCTCTAAGCTCTGTGCCTGTCGACATCTCGGTAGTAGGAGCATCAACTAATTCTGACCTGATTTCCATGGATTAAAGCTGAAGCTGCTCGGTGGAGGGTTGACCAAAGCCCAACATTGAAATAGACCCACGTGGAAACTTTAAAGCAATCGGCCTCAACACAGGAGCCGCACCCATAATGGGAGTAACAGCTGTGGCCCTCACTTGAAAGGAGGAGAAGGCAATCATGGTGTCCACTGTTGGCAATGTCAGCCCCACTGAAACCATGGGCTCCTACAAGGGACCACATATGAAAGAGGTGCAAAGAAAGAAACATGTCAGATCTCCTGCTATGAATGGTGGTAGACATGAAGAAAAGTCATGAACAAAGGAAAATCTCACCTCAACTGGTATGAGGCCCAACTCATTAGTCCCTGGGGTCTCCAATGCTGGCCATGCTAGGCTTGAAGTGATCCCCCCGTCCTCTGTAAGGGGGTTGGGCACACTCAAGGGCCCTAACGCTAGCCGGGGCTGGCTGAATGTGGGGAGGTCACTCCCATAAGAGAAGGATAGGGTACTAGCTCCCGACTCCAACTCTTGCCCCTCTTCAACTCTGGAGGGTTCATAATCAATGGGTTCTTCGGAAGGTGAACTCGCAGCTGTCACGCCGAGACCCTCCAAGCGCACCGAGCTATCCAGAGCTGCCTCTGAAGAAACCCTTTTTACAGCCGAGGCGGCCAACCACTCAGAAGACCGCCGGGTAGGCAACACACCTGGAGCTAAGAGCTTGGGAGAAGGAGCTACAATAGGCTCTGAAGGGATGATACCTGGCTAATGAAAAAAATGAGGTCGATGGATAAAAAGAAGAATAATGAAATAGAAGCATTCCCACTCAAAGTCCTGCAAGGAATGGCATTACCTTCGCCGCCATGGCTAGGTGTTGGTGAAGGGAGGTCTCTTTCGATTGGATCAATAGGTAGCTCGGTGCCTTCAACCCCCTCGATACTGCTGGCAGTTGCGACCTCCTCCACGGCTGGAACAAAATGGGCCGCTAGGTCTGAATGAAGAAAATAAACTAATGAAGACCTAGTTCATGACCAGATGGGGAAGTCCAAAGAGGTGTACCCATCAAAGAGGTCATCTACTCTTATGCCACCTCAAATTCCTCGAAGGAGGGGACCACTGGTAATAGAACGCTGGGTTCTGCTACCGCCTACTTCTCTCGTTCAGAGACCTCTACTCGAGCCTTCTTAGCCTGAGAAATAGCCTCCTTCACCTGGGATCTTTTGTGCTTTCGAGACCCTCTGGAAGGCAATGGTGTAGTGGTTAGAGCCGCGACCAAGGGCTCAAAATAGCCAGGCTTCTGCGCCTTGGAAACCAACAATCGGTATTCCAAAGTTGTTTTGAAATTTGAGAAATCTGCAAAAGAATTATGGGCACCCAATGATTATGCGAAGGATATACATATATGCTAAAAGGAGAAATGAACAAGATAAAGAATGGGTGGAACGGAATAGGATATACCTGGTGGGCCCGAATATAATGAAGAAAGAGGCCAATAATACAAGGGAGGCTCCTTGTCCATCGCTTCATCCGTTATCCGTGTGAGGGTCAATTTAATTGTTCAATGTTTTGATTGTTTGAGTGAGAATGGAAAGGTTGAGAGAATATCTCTTGCATCTTACATTTATCTTAATCACACTTGGGTTTGAGCTAATTAACGTAAGTTAATTTAATTTCATTGTGATTAGCTTAGAAAGTTTTTTAAAATCCGCCATCTCAGCAAGGGGATAATTCAACCCCCCTTCTTGTCAGTCATCTCTCTGGGCCAACAAATAATATAACTAATATTATAACCCTAACCCCTTTTCCCCTCCATTCCCTCATTTTCTCCCCTCCCGTGCCCTTCTTCTTCCTCACTCTCCCTTCACACTTCGGCGACTGACGGAGATGGTGAGGGGGCGCGTGGAGGTGCAACGGCGGCATGCAGCAAGGATGAACCCAGGAGGTGCGGCGTGCAAAGCCGCAGCCGGAGGCGACAGCATTCATGAGGAGCCAGCCGCGGGGTTGAACACTATTTTGAGATTTTGGGTGAGGTTTGAAGCACGTTTTAGGTATGGGGACGGATCCTCACTCCTCTCCCACGTTTTTGTCTTCGATTCCATGCCCGGTGAGCCTGAGATGGAGTGTTCTTCATGCTCTAGGGGTTTATGCATGCTGATAGTTTGAGTGATGGTTTTGGCTGATTAGGGCCTTGTTTGGTGATTTGGATTTGGTTTTATGGTTGTAGGATTGTTTGGGGATGATTCCCCATGTTCTCCCCTTCATTCGACGACGAAAGGGGCTTCGAATCGTGCTCCAGGCGAGCTCGGGCTGGTGTTTTCCATGGAAATTGCAGGAGGCAACCACAGAGGTGGCTACCGCATCTAGGATTGGGCCACCAATGGCCTGGCTGCCCAGGTCTGTGGGGCGGCCAAGGGGTTGGTGGCCTAAGGGCTTAGACGGCCAGCACTCTGGCCTGGGGTCGGTGGCCAGAGGGCTAGCCGCCTAGCCCACTAGGTGGCCAGGGAGATGGCCACCCAGGCCCAGGGTTGGTGGCCACAGGGTTGGTCGCCCAACCTTGTGGGTGGCCAGTGTAGTGGCCGACCAGTCCCCTTTAGCCCAAGGGTGTGGTGCTCTGCGGTTTGGTCTTCTGGATTGTCCGTAGGAGGGGTGGCCTTGCAGATTTTGTGTCTAGGTGGTTCTCTATGTTGTGTTAGTTCCAGGGTACTAGTGTGGGACATCCCTATCAGCTGGTGGAGTGTGGACCATCCTTGTGTCGGGCTGCTAGTGTCAAGTGTCCCCGCGAGAGTCCTATGACTACAGAGGGTATTCCTACGTGAGGGCTATGATCGCGGCTAGGTATCTTGGTTAGGAGTTGTGGACCATGGTCCTTGTGCTTCCGTCCTACGCTTTGGTTGGCCATCTATGGACTGGCAATCATGGCTGGCTTTTTGTTTTGTGGTCCTTGGCTCTCGTGCTAGTAAGCTGTCTCAGGGTGGCTTGGTGTGGACCGGTGGTACTCCGGTGATTTTTGTAGTTGCGGCGAGTTCTTAGTGACTCTACGCACTTGACGTAGCTGACCTAGTCATGTTCGCGTGCTGACCCACCTAGGAGTGGTGGAGGCTTGTCTCGTGTAGTGATTTTTAGGCCGATTACCTGAGGGCCCCTTGCCTTTGCAGCCTGAGTCTGACTGGGGGGGAAATCGGCTAGAGGACCGACCTAGAGCAGATGGTCTATGTTTGCACACGTGGTCGGGGGCAGTGGACACGTGCTAAAGAGCACGACTCGGCTAATCCTTGTCTTGTGGTATTGTGTTGGTGTCTCAGTTTTCACTTGGGGCATGTAGGGAGACACGTAAGGCTGCGGTATAAGTCCTCGGAGGACGCATCCGGTATCGTTGTCAGTGGGGTTAGTGCTCCTGTCACCTGAGAGGTTTTAGTGTGGGTTTTCCCCGGTGTGGTTTACTATGTCGGTGACTCAGTTTGTTCTGCTCTGTGTTGGTGTGATTGTTTCCCTATGCCGTGAAGGTGGAGGTGCCGACTAGACTGTCGTGGTCCTTCCGATTATGGGATTGGTGTTGCCCTGTGTGTGTGGACATGGGTCTTCCGCTGGTTCTAGTTCAGGGTCGAGAGATTCCCCTGAGGGTGTCGATTTTGTGCGTGGCCGTGTGGCCCTGTCCGTGGTTCTGTCGGCTAGGACGGATTATCTGACCATGGGGTCAGGGTTGTGTAGAGGGCCTGTGTATGTGTGTCTCTCCCCTGGTTGATGGTCTTTTGTTGCTAGTTACTGTCGTCGCGTCGTGCTGACGTTCTTACTCTGTTGCTTCCATTGTTGTTGCCCTTACTACTTTCCTTTACTATCGTTATTTCTGTTGTTGCACTCCACTTACTACTTTTGTTGTAGTGGGGTTCTGTAGGATCCCTACTAAGCCTATGAGATAAGGGCACACCCCTTACTTTTCAGGTTCGGCGTTCTGCTCGGAGTGGAGCATCCCTGTCAGAGGTTCATTAGTTGCCAGCTCGCCAGGTTGTCGGGGTGTGCCCCGGGGCAGTGTACATTCCTTTTCCCTAACTATACTTCCGGACTGAACTCTGTAGTTATTTAATTATTATAACCAACCAATTAAAGTACCTGATGGAGGTTTTATCTAAGATCTCGTCACGTAAGAGGTGATATTCCAGATAGGCCTGACCTATCATTCCTATCATGCCTTTTAATATACTAATTGGGTGATGAAGCACTCAGATCATAAGACTGTAATTGCATTCATAGGTGTAAATTAAAGAACAACGTTCCTAATCATGCATCTATCGAAGTGAAATGCTGAAAGACAAACACATAAGAGGCAATAGATTTTTAGGTTGGTCAGTCTCAACCTGAGACCTACATCCACCCTACACTCAGATCTGAGTGTGGCTTCTGCTGACACACAACTTAACCACTGGTCCATAGCTTTGGGGATGAATCCCTACAACCGCTGACTAATAGCCTGAACTGCTGAGCCTCACAGCTTGCTAACAACTGAGCACCACAACTTGCTATCTGAGGAACAACTCCTCACCGCTGAGCATCACAGCTTGCTCTGCTGACTTACAGCTTGACGACAGTAATGAAGAAAATAACAATTGAGCAAATGTAGCAAGAGAAACAATATATCGTGAAGATGAGCAATGTAACTCAAAGATGAGCAAACGATCCTAGATTTGATCTAGAGATCGTGATTGCAACAGCTCTCCCTTCTTCTCCTTTTCTGATACTCTATTTTGATCCTCCTTCTCAAATCTGAAACTCACTCTTCACTTTTCTCTCAGAAGCTCCTCACTACTCTCAGATTTCCCTTATTTACTTTTCTCCTCTTCTCTTTTTCTTGCACTGCTATCTCTCTCAATTGCTCGATCTCTGTTTACCTTCCTCTCTCTATCTTCTTCTCTCTGCTATTTTTCTTCTTTTACTTCTCAGAGATCCTTCTCTTTATATACCAGTGAGCCTGATGGCATGGACCCCACATAGTTTGGCTCTGATGCATGGAGGGAGAATTCCCGCCAATGGCTTTTTCAAGAAAGAGGTTTGAGCTATTCCACGTGTCACCTCCGGTAGACGAGACGAGACCACGTGTTTGAGAGTTCATGGAGAGCAAGCCGTCTTGGATCACGTGTTTCCTTAACTTGTGTCTTGGATCACGTGCCCACTTGAGTATCTACTGCCTTTTAGTTTATGTTAATCTTGTCAATAAGAAATGAGTCATTTCGTCAAACACCTTCTTCATCATTATTGCTTATGAGAATGCATACTTAAACAATATCAGAAAATTTAGATGCTCAAGCTAAGAAAGTGTATAATTATGCAAATGCCTTAAGGTATGGATTTTATGCACAGACTTGAAGGCTTGAATCCACATGTGCATCGACCCTAGTTTCTTCATGTGCACAGACATGGATGCATCATATGCATAGACCCTAGACATGCACAGACCTATATGTGCGTAGACTCTACATGTGCACAGACATATATATGCACAGACTCTATGGATGCGTAGACCTTGGACTCTTTACGTGCACAGACCAAGTACAGTATGCTAGAGCATATGCATCAACCTTATGGTGTATGGTACAATACATGCATCGACTTGTAGGACATGCTGCAAAACATGCATCGACCTAAAGTGCATAACACCAGCATGAGCATTAACCTTATAGAATGAGTATAAGGATGTGCATCGACCTTACCTTACGCAAGATGCAATGTGTATTGACCTTGCCTTACACAAAGGCCAATGTGCATCGACCTTGATTTACTCAAGGTACAGTGTGCATCGACCTTGCTTTAAGCAAGATGCAATATGCATCGACCTGAGTGACTTCTTGCAAGAACATGCATCAACCTTATTTTTCAATGTAGTCTAAGGATGCATTGGCCTGTGTGGATGAAGTTAGATGCATGCATCGACCTAACACACTTAATATGAAAATGTGCACTGACTTGTAATACTTAAGCCTAGAATGTGCATTGACCTATCATACTTGATGCAAAGATGTGCATTGACCTTATGTGAAGAAAGTGTGAATGTGCATCGACCTGTCTAACTTAGATGCGAACAAGCATCGACCTTAGTTAACTAGGACCTAAACATGCATCGACTTGAATTAACTAGGACCTGAACATGCATCGACCTGAGTTCTGACACTTAGTCAAATAAGTGGTTTGTTCAATGTAAAAGGTCCTTATGCAATTCAGTCTTAACATGATTCATAGTGTCGTCATCAAAACCAGGGTTTCAACAAAAATTAGCAAGGAAAATCATGTCTGACAACTAGGACGCTCATTAAGAATTGGTGTCTACCAAAACAGACGCACATAATCAAGAAGAATGAGCGTCAATGGTCCTGGACGTCCATTTAAAGAATTGGCATCTTCCATGGTTGACACCAATTGAAATTATACTAAAATTACTTCAAAAATCATTTAAAAATGTAAAACACAAATTTACTTCATCCACAGTAGACGCCAATTATAAAATAGTGTCCAGGGCGCTTGAAGTAGATTTTCCAAAAAGCCTGGACCCATCCAGGGTCCCCCTGTGAATGCGGTTGCCTAGGCGGCCGTGTTCTCATGAACGACGACCGCGATCAGAGACATGTTTTTTAATTTTTTTTATTTTAATTAAATAATACTCAAGAAATGGCGTGATCATATAGTCGGACCTCCTCAAAGTGATGCAGGCGATCCGAGCCAAAGAGATCGTTGTGAGATGCCCTCATCAGTTGAAGCTCAACTGGCGGTCATCCTGGGCAAGCGTCTGCACGTCGCCTACTATTATTCCGAAGGATGGGGGATGGACCACCTTAACCTATTTTGCCATCTATCTGCTAAGAAGCATGCGGACTTAGCCACCCTTGCCGATCGATGCCAGACGATCAGGGATGTGTGCTGGCTGGTCTGAGAGGCCACCCACCGTGACAAGGAGCCGTCCCTTAGTTATTGGCCCATATCACTGTGGCTCTACACCGACCCACACGGTATTTGACATTTCTCTTCCTTTGTGTTCGTGGCTGCCTCTTTCAGGATGTTAGATGCTAATCAATTCTTCATTTTTCCTGTCCTTCCTCTTCACAGACCATCTGGACAGCACGTAGATGGTGACTTATCACAACCTCCTCTGGCAGGCAGAGAAACCGGTGCATTTCGAGGCGACGCCACTGGCCCTGACTATAACTCCCTTGCCTCCGCCCGTAAAGAGGTCCCGGGCAAGATCGCCCATGAAGAAGTCCCTAGACAAGGCAAAGGCTGCTGGGCAGCAGGAGGCTAAGCGTCAGAAGACGGAGGCCGCCAAGGCTGCAAAGATCGTTCCCCCACCACCTCTGGTCTCATCATTCGAGGAATTCGAGGTTGGTCAGATTTAACCGAGCCAACCCACAGGTGAGACTCCTCTGTCAAAAGCATCTTCCAGGTGGAGTTTTATTTTTGTGTTGGAACGGGTTGCTTACACTTGGATGCCTTTGCTTTTTTGTCCATCAGCTGGGGAGGAACTGATGCCATTGCCAACCCCCAATGCAGGTGAGGCCTGTGTCGGGTCGGAGCCACCGTCCACTCCAACTCCCTCACCCAAGGCCGCCGAAGGACCTCAAAAGGGGTCACCCGTAGAGAAGGCATTAGCCGCCGCCAAAATAGTTGGGCGGAAGGAGGTTGAGCGGAGGAGGGTGGAGGCTATTCGGACCGCTTCAGCTTCCCCTCCGCCTTCAGTCCCTTCTTTCATGCAATTTGCTGCGACCCGGACTGAACCATGCCATCCCGCAGGTAAGGTTCTCGGGACACCGATATTCTTCAGGATTTAGTCACCCCCCAGGGTGAGATCTATATGCATGCATAACACACGCGTTTCTTCCTTTCAGCCGGTGTGGAGGAGACCACAATTCTTGAGGCCACAACTCTTGCTGAGGAGGCCAGCCACGAGCCACCTCCTGCCGTAGACGTCGGGGAGGGTAACCATCTCTGCCACCCTAGATACCTTCCTTGTTCTTTCGGGGACTCTCTGGTTCTAACTCGGTCCGAATCTTGTTTTGTTTGGCAGGCCCTGGCGCGGCTACTGAACCGAAGGTGCGCCTGGGAATTTGTCGAGGAGGGCGAATCTACGTGAGGAGGAGGATAAGGTCCAGGACCTCCCCGTTGCCCAGCCCGCGTGAGGAATCACCGGCTATCGACCCCGCGAGGGAGATTCCCACGCAGGTGAGGGAAGTGCCAGCTCAGACTGGGTCCTCGTTGGGCGAGAAGGTGGATTATGATTATTCCTCCGACGAGGTGATTTCAGGGGAAGGCATGCTCGAGGAGTCCGGACCTTCTGAGCTGCCCCCTGCAAGTGTGAGTCCATTCGCTGAGGGCTTCCCCGCGTGACCATCCACTGATCTTGTGTCTGTTGCTTGTTGACTTTCAGGAGCCGCCCCCATTAGGGGTTGCAGAGGTCGCCGCGGCTACAGAAACTTCCGGTACCCCTGGGTCGATGGACAAGCCTCTAGAGGAGGGGGAGATCACACCCGAGGGCAGCATAGTCCCAGTGACCGCGGTGAGCATGGGGACCTTTCAGCTCTCCCTTTGCCTTATTATGACTTTTGGGTGATTCGCCTCAGGTAATGGGTGACTAACCCTGTCTTGTATATTCAGGAGGAGGTGGAGCCCTCGAAAGTGCGCACCACCAGAGCTCGCAGGGCCATCCCCAAGCGGAGGGAGCTTCTCAATCCTGCAGGAGCAGACAAGCTGAGATCACTTTAGGGGCCGGAGGTGGAGCCGCTGGTGTCACTTCTGCTGTCAGGGGCCAGCCAGGAGCTGATGGTTCCCCTTCCGCCTCTTCCGATGCTCTCGACACCGGAGGAGACCCAGCTGTTGCGGGGAATCCTGGCGAGCATTGCCATCCCTGGGGAGGAGGTAGCGCAAGCAGAGGGGGCCGTGGGTCTCCTGACAATAACGTTTGGCCCGATCTCCTTTGACGTCCCTCCCCCGACTGAGAGCGAGGTCCCTGCCTTGCCAGGCCGTGAAGGGATGGTGTCAAGCGATCCAGCGATGGTCTCGCCTGCTCCCCTGGCGGTGGCCGGCCGAGAGTTATCCATTGAAGCGGGAGAGCCCAGTGATTTGGCCGTGGCACTTCCCTCTTCTTCGACTGCGATGGATGCCGAGATATGGGCTGCCGTGGACAGCGCTGTAGAATTCACTCTTCCGACGGTACGTTCAATTGGTCACGCCGCTTCAGATGCATCGGTTCGACATTTTGCTGGGTCGTGCAACTCTAAAACTGCAACATAGAGCCGTGGACAGCAAGCAACGATGACTCCCAAGCCGGCCGTCTCGCCTTCCGCAAGGCAAACCAGCGTGCCCCTCTCCCAGGGATCGCCCATCTAGGAGTCCCTGTCGTAGCGGTATCACTCTTGGCCCACTCCGCCCATCGACCAAGACGTAGGCCCCATGGTTGCCGGTGCGCGCTACCACCGGAGCTGTCCAAATTGTTGCCCGTCAACCCAAGATCGGCCCTCCTGGGCCCCACTTGTAGCCCTTTACCTCCCTGCGTGGAGTGGGCAGTGAATTACATTTCTGTAATTATTGTTAAATCATTTGTACCAGGAGTACGGGTCTTGGCCGGGGTTATCTTCCCTACGCCCGGTAGCGTGGAGGGATCGTGTCTGCTCCTTTCACTCGGCATTTTGCTATTCTTGTATATTTTTATATGTCGCTGCATGTGATAGGTTAATGTAGCTCGCAACTAATTTTAATCACCGCTGCAAGAGAGAGCGAAACCCATCCCGTGACCCGATCTAGGCACGAGAGAGAGTTGACTACCCGGATCATTGCCGGTTCCTCAACCGCGCATGTCCCACGTTTCCCTCGTTTAGGGACGTCCACGAGCTAGAGTCCAAGGTTCACATTCCGTCCCGCATCAGTCCAATACCGAATCAAATGCCATCTCATCTCAATCACTCTAAATGAATGCCTGCCAAACCCGATTCCGCTCTCACCACAGAGCCACGGGACACACAACCTCTAATAATTCATGACACACATCTCTAGGTAAGGAAAGTGCCATCCAAATCCATAGAAACCTGGTCGACAACACCACGACCTATGCACACGGGTCCTCAAGCAACACACATCTTACCATAGCTTATCACTCGACCAACCCACTAGCCACTCACAGCAACCAGACAAGACTCATAATCTTGCTAAAGATCACTTCCCCAAAAACCACCTATCTCATCCGTAAACACAACCTCTAACACGAAAATAGGGTACTCATGCGGCACGCTTGCCAACATATATTCTTGATTCTCCACCCTGTTAGTGTCGTGAACAACAATGCCTCAAGTAACGACACGGCCACAACATGTTTCACGCAACTGAGACAATGCCTAATGAGGAACCAATCCTCCAATACTCTTCTCAACCTCGAAAATCCACCCGTAGCAGCCAACACTATGCTCTTGGATCTATGGGTTATGGGCCCACCACGCTTCCACTGTGCACTCTGATCCATGCACACAGCCATCATAGCACCAACTCGGGATCCTCCATCCCGACAATCCTCTGCACTTCGCAGGCTCCGATCCTCGACACCTCGGGGATCACAACACCAACCACAAATTCTCACAAACACTGCCCAACCGGCACTCGTCCTTTCGGAATAGCGCCAACACACCCTTACACGACAAGGGAACATGCACAACTTCTCATAGGCAACCACCTTGCCAAGACAAGGAACACGTCTCGCACGGACTTCATGGCACACCAAGGCCAACCAATCTGGACACATAATGCAAGATGACGAACCTTGGCCAAACACAATCTCTCCAACCCAAGGAGAACCCAACACACCTCTGACCAACGAAAAATATCCACACTTGACCTATCCTTAAACCACGCGCACGCTGGGAATAGCACCTTCCAGCACCGAGAAAACCTTCACTTCCATCAGGTTAGCACCCCCGACACACTCAATGAGTGTCACGTCAGACCACAATCACAGCATCCCTCGATGCACCACCGCTGCAATTCCTCGAACTGCAACACGCCATGCAAAGAGTCGCAATACAAGCCATAATCGACAACAGCCAACACTCATCCTCGAGTCCCAAAATCACTGTGGAGCCTTCACATCTCAAGCCAACTCCAGGGCAAACACAACCCATTCACACACAGAAGCGTAGGAACAAGAACTTACTGGGTCAACTCCGCTTGATCTTGCCTCGAAATCCTCAAAAATAATCGGGACTAACACGTCATTTCTGACGCCACAGAGCACGATGAGAACATCAGGCTCAATAATCAGCAACTCGCCGAAAAGATCCTCCGCTCGCCCGAGCGCACCTCTCGATCAGAGCACCTGCTCCAACACCTCAAATCATGACCTTAACACCTCAGGGGCTCGGTAATTACAGACTGAGGCGGCCAAAACCAACAGTAGCTCCCTTAGAGCAAGCTTACGTCCACTTAACTACAAACAATCCTTGTCAGCCACCTGACCTCGCTACAAATTCCTCAAACACAGCACCGCAATAACACATTTGCTGACAACCTCTGTCCAACGCACCACAACTGGGGCCACCACCAATGAGGGAGAAAGCTCTCAACCTTGATCCTCAGATCTCACGCTGGCACAAAAGTTGCGAATAGCAACCAACTTCATAGTGCCGCATAGTGCACTCAAGCTCTCAAGAGAGAAACGAAGCGAAAAATAAACATAAAATCCTAAGCTAGCTGCCGACTGTACTTGACCTTATGGACTCTGATCACTGTAATATCTCGAATTCCTATGTACGTCCATAACCACGCTCTGATACCAGCTGTAAAACTCATTAGTAAATCCTAAATCCCAAATCATAATCAGATACATGAGACTCATGACTCGTATAATTTTACTCTATCGTAGTGGGTGGACGTGCATGTGGGTGAACTTGAAAATATGTAACCATCTGCACAAATAATGGGTCATGTGTAGTGGTGGATGGTACATGAAATTCTCTAAAAAAAGCCCTAACTACATCTATACATTCAAGTTTATCATCTGCTACTGGTGCGACTGGTGTTGGTGTTACTCGAACTCTGGACGTGGGCGAAGATCCTGATCCGCCTGGTACTGGTGGTGGGGGTACCCTGGACGTAAAAGACGATGCCCCGGCTCTGCTACGAGAAACATATCCCTCCCGTAACTCTGTCTGAAAGTAATTTTGGACATCCTCTGGAACTAAGGAGCATGCACGACAATCCCGTCTCACTCCCGCAAGGTGCTCTACAAATCTGTGTATGCCGGTGATGCGATGTCCGCAGTATCTACAGTGCACATGTTGATCACCCTCAATAGTATACCCATGCTCCCACGCAAGGTGACGTCGTCCGTCCATGATGACCTACAAATGTTGTAAAATATTATATTAATAACTTGAATGCTAAGTGCAAAACTCAAGATATGAAGAAAATTACGATTAATTTATAGGTACTTATAAATATAAACAAATGATACATACTCCTAACCATATGGGCCCAAACTTGGCCATATCCCATCTCTAAATAATCTGACATTATACGTGCTCTGCAGATAGGACAAATAGTCTTCATAACGCATGGAACATGCATAGTTCTCCCAGTACATGCGTACGTAGTATTTATACTATTGGGAACCTTGTGAATGCACGACCGGCGGTGGCGCAGCTGAGGGCTGACCGTATCCTTCAGTATATTGCGACGTTAAAGCATGGGCATGTGGATATGGATACGATGTGAAGAATGAACTACTGCTCTCAGAATCGTCATGATACATCGGCTACTGCTGCCATGACCGTCCATACTCACTTCTAGATCCCTGAGAGTCATGTGTGCTTATCTTCTCAAAATCAGACAACATGTCTTGATAGCTGGTACTATCTGCAACAAAACTTTCGTAGTAGGGATCCCAATAATCAGCTGCCCGCCTCGCCCCTGGTGGTGGAACACCATGGTCCTCGTCTTGCGTGGCATGTGTAAAGTGCTGCTCCTCTGTCTATACCGCACGTTCGTGGCCCCCATGACCTTTGTCTTGATCACTGCTATACTCTCTGCCACCAGCACTAGTATCCCCACGACGACTCTGTTGACCACCTTGAGAACCTCCACGACTATGAGATGAAGACCCTATCGGTGTACTGTCGTCATCGGAGTCATGACTCCCACTGATGCAGGGCTCAACAGATGGCTCGGGAGTGTCATCATCTGCATTGGGATCTAATGTCTCCAAGTCTACAATGTCCATCTGATTTACTGGTGGTTGTGTGCCCTTTCTGCTCTTGAATAGTGTGGTCCATGATGATTGCTTCTTCTGTGGAGCAGGTGACAGCTTATCTGCTGCATTGAGAAGCGGAGATTTTGTTAGATAAGAAGTTCGAGTAATTTCGTATTGTGTAAATATATACGTATGAATATACCTAAGACGACTGAATGGGTGTCTTAGACACTGAGTGTCATAGTGTAGCTGACTGAGATGGATGTTTGGATGCTACTGAAGGCTACACAATTGAAATGACAACATATTCAATTAGTAATAGAATATAACATATAAATCTACTTGTATTCCTATAAATTCACCTCTCTAAATGACGAACTCCTCCTAGCCTCTCTAGAAGTGGATATCCTTATGGGTTCTGTAGATATTGAATGTCGCGGTGCAATAACCCGAGACCAGTGTTCATTTGTCAGATCAGCCTGTAATATATTTCTTACATCATCATACATAGATATATTGGTAGGCTGTCTAATCAAATATGCGATTCAATTTGTATATATTATTTCATCTGAGCTAGTGGTGGACGTAGATTTGTTGGAGGTTGCACCAATCGCTCCCATGCTACATCATCATATGCATAAGATGTATCTCCGCCTCTAATGACGAGGCCTTCATCCAAATTAACTTCCTCATGACATCCCGTTGTTGACTCGTCTCCGACTGTCTGCACATCGATGTCATCTCCCTCTCCCACAGCCTGCTGCATAGCTGCTGCGAGAAAAGTATTAGGTCGTAGTGTCTCACCTGGTTCTTTGCCCTCCTCGTCAAGTTCCGCCTCACCATGCTAGGTTGTGGTTCTTGCAACCCATGAAACCATACGGTCATCATCATCCCGCAAGTACACAACATCTGTTGGGTCGTAATCTCCCTCTCATTTCCTTGCATTCATTTACACATGCTTAATCTTTAGCTTCATGTTGTAATGAACATAGACCATTTTGACAATACTTCTGTGTGTTAGCTTATTTCCAAGCTTGGTATGTAAGAAGGAGAATGCCGACCAATTCCTCTCGCACCCACTCGAGGAAGATGTTTGTGATAGAACTTTCATTGTAATCTTCCTTAATGTCGGTGCACTTGTGCCGTAATTGAGCCACCACTTAGTATGTTTTCAATTTCGAGATCTGGTCTATGATTTACATGAAGGACATAGGATCGATTGGGCCGAAATGCATAAGGCCAATCTTGAGCTAAAAGAGAAAAGAAGGCAGCCGCCAAGGCAGCAAGTGCAACAGCAAGCACCGCAGCCACAGTAGCCGCCGCAGCAGCAATCATAGCAGGTTCAAGATTTGTGGATCCATCAAAACCCAATGCCGAACCAACCCCCAGCCCCCAACGCTACCTCATCTGCAGGGACTGGCTCAGGTGAACGTAGTTCAGCCTCCAGCCCCCAACGCCGGATGGTCCTTTGACGGCAATGACACGACCCACCAAGTCTCTGCCTTCCATTACAACTACCCCTCCGCTTCCCCCATCTTCACACCCATGCAAAAAACCCCTCCTCCGTCCGCCACTCCATTCGTCCACCCGTTCATCGTCCCTTCCATGCCAACACCCTCACCCGTACCTCTGCCTCACTCACCACTTATCACCCCCACTGCTATCACCATTACCTTTCCATCTAACCCTCCTCCCACACCAACACCCATCAACACCACCACACCTACCACCAATCCCTCACCCATTATCCTTACACCCCATCTACACCCGTCATCACCACGCCTACCTCCACGTCTATTATCCTTCCGCCACAACCCATTACCACCACCATCACTCCTCCTAACCCTACACCCTTCACCGCACCACTTATCCACCCCGCTCACCCTATTCTGCCATCATCAGAGGCCGGGCCGGCACAAAACCTTGCCCTACGAAGCGGGCGATTGTTCCAGAGAAATTATGCTTGTACTTCTAATCCCCAGTCTACCCAGCCAGCCGCAGATCAACAAGAAGAAGCTGAACCTCTGCCGGGTACTCAATATGACCTGTTGCATCATTTGGATAGAGTACCTGTCAAGATATCTATACTTGAGCTGATCAAGAGGTCCACCCTTCACCAGGATGCACTAAGGAACTTCCTTCAGAAGGTGATGGTCAACGAAGATATGGCAGTTGATAGCCTTCCTACGGCACTGGCCACAATTTCCAAAGGACCAGCAATTACATTTTCTGAAATCGAGCTGGCCCCTCCGGAAGCTCGACAGATGCCGCTCTGCATTTCTATTATATTAAACAAAGTTAATGTGGATGCCGCCTTGGTAGATATAGAGGCGTCAATTATTGTGTGCCCCCTCAGCACTCTCAGGGCCTGCAATCTCTCAGAGGAGCTTTTATGGCCGACCCCTACAACTATTGCCGCATACGACAATTCACGAAGGGCATGTCATGGGGTAGTAACCCTACAAGCTGAACTTGGGCCTCTTACCATGGCCGTCGAATTTTATGTGCTAGACATCGACCCCATGTTCAAGGCTATTTTGGGTCATTCGTGGCTTGATACTCTTAGTACCGTGCCATCTACCGCCCATCAATGTCTCAAATTCTCATTTCAAGGGAGGGTGGTAAAAGTTAAGAGCTTGTCTTCGGCCCAGTCAGTGAAGGCCATTTCGGAGAAGATCTTGCCCACATTATGGCCCAGTAGTCGGCCCGTTATATCTGTATTGGATCTGGACTTCCCATGGGCTTACGCACCCCGCAAGCCCGTCACTATCCCTGTTAATGTCAAAGAAAAGTCTAAGATCCGAGATTCCAAAGGCTGGTCCATTATTCTGAAATTAGGCTATCAACCAGGGAGAGGCGTCGGAGCACAACTCCAGGGATGTACTAAGCCGGTGCCCAAGGGCAGAAAGATGAACAGATGGGGTCTCGGCTACCGAGAGTCCATGCTATCTATGATGGGCGATTCAGGCCCGCTTAAATGGGATTACCGTCAACATTTTGTTAGAGGCCCTCTCTAGCCAGGCACAATAAAGCCACAGTCAGCTCGGTTAGAACAAAGAAATGTGACATATGCAGTTACCAATCCACCCCAAGTGCTGAAGGGGCCAGTTAATGACATGATGGATCTTAGCTAGGCATTTTCTAGATTATTTAAGGAGCCTGTGGTTGGTCCAAAAAGAAGTCAGGAGGTTCAGCTCATCCAGTGGCGGCCGAAGAAGCCGGTTGGTCATTCCCAAGGGCGGGTAAACTCGCCTGATCTTTCTATCTTATCTCCTTGCCGCATCAGAATTCTTCTCCAACAGCTCAGCTTTATTCCCTGATCGCCACCTCTGTTGGTTGACCCTTCCATATTCTGATCCCCTTTTCTCCAAAAGCAGCCGACTGAATTTCTAGTCATTGATTGTCCATGCGGGCACTGCCCGCCCATTGATCTTACATCTAGGTGGTCCCCTGATCACCGTGCCAATCTCTCGGGTATGTGGTTCCGATCCATTGACCCATTCTTTGATGCAATCTTCCATTCTCTCTGCCCTAAGGCACTACATCCTCCTCCTTCTTCTCCTCCATCTTGCTGCATGATATCCATCGATCTCAAAAAAAATGCCAATTTTAAAATGAAGATCTCGGTGGAGGATTACGCTATCTTTGATCCATCAGTTTCCCAGGGGCACGAGACCCCTGCTTCTCCCCTCCCAATAGATTTGCTTTCCTCTAGGTTAGATGTAGGGTCTGTCGACTGATTGACATGATTGATAATAGACATCGTCACGCCACATCCGGGTTCTATCTTCCGCTGGCTCGGGGCGTGACATGTTATTTCAAGGCTATGCTGTTTTGATCATATAGTTCATGATGACTCATAGTTGCCATCATCAAAAAGGGGGAGAATGTTGTGTCCTTATGTTTTGATGATGACAAACTATGACTCATTCATGAGTCTTCATATTTGTGTTGATGATAGTTTATACATGCTCTTAAATACATGCACTTTCACAATCTATGTGAAGACCAGGTTGACAGCTAGTTAAACTCTAGAAGGAAAGTCAACGTAGTCAAGTTGAGTTACCAAGCTAGTCAAGCTGAAGAGTAATGATGAAAGAAGCAGTAGTGGCGACGGCTTCAGAAGATTACGGGTGAAAAATAAGTCAGTAAGACTGACAAATAGGCTATAAGGGTGAAAAATAGCCTCATAAGGGTGTAAAATGGACAACAAGGGTGAAAGGTTGAAAACCATAGTAGTAGCGTTGATGCGGTCAAGAGGTAACAGAAAAGAAGAAAACAACATTGTGACGTCGACGTTATGCTTCAACAGCATGGACATAGCCAAAATGCCAGAGCCAACTGCTAGTCAAAGCTACAAGGGCGATGGCTGTAGTTGATTAATGGTGAAAAATAGGTAAGTAACTGTGACCAATAGGCTATAAGTCTGACAAATAACTCACCAAGGGTAACAAATGAGCGACAAGGTTGAGAAGCATGAAAAGAGAAGAAGCTACGTCAATGCAACATCTGTTGTGCGTCAACGCAGTCAAGTTGAGATCAAAGGTAGAAAAGCAGTGTGAGAAGTAAGGGCAACAACTGTTGTGGCTAAGGGTGAATAATAGGTATGTAATGCTGACAAATACTCAACAAGGCTGACAAATGACTTGCTAATGGTGAATAATAGATTGACAGGGGTGACATGTGAAGGAAAAAGGCTAAGGCATAAGAAGGCAATGGCCCAAGTTGGATAAGGGTGATTATTGGCAGGGTTCTGCAAACTTGGTGACCGGGATGAGGGAAAGAACAAAGCTAGAAAGGGAAATATGGGAAGTTGATATATCTCGGGTATCCCCCTTTGTAGCCGTATTCCTCTCAAGGCAGTATCGGGCACTCGCCTTTTACGGAGAGTCAAGAGTGAATCGAATGGCACAAGATGTTTTCGGGGTTAGGGTAGCTAAACCAGGGTGCAGGCGTGCTAGTCAATTTCTTGACAATCACCTAGGGAACTGAAGGCTAATTGGGAACCATCGCCAGGAAGTGACACGTGGGCTCAGAAGATCAGGCGACACGTGGAGAGAAGGGAGATTCCATCGGTGCGAGTGCACAGGCGATTGTGGGGAATCATATACTGGACGTCTTTCCCCACCGATCGCAAGCAGTCGGTGTTTATTTACATAGGATTGAATCCAAACACCTTCGTTCCATGCTGGAGAGAAGTCTGTATATGTCTGAAGTCATGGATAGAGGGCCGGGGGCATTCCATAGCTATAAGGGTGCATTCGATTGGGAGGTGTGATTCACTGGAGTTGAAGGTACTGAATACACACTGGGTGGTGCGAAGGAGAGCTGGGACCCGGATACGGGCACAGAGACATGCATTCAGGCAGTAACATGTTTCATGAGAGCCATATGGGTTTTACAAACGGGCCAAGGAGGCCAAATTACAACTGGTGCAAGTCACGGGATAATTTTGACAAGTGGGTCGATCCCTGGGTCAATGTATAACGAGGCGGATGTTCGCGTGTTTTTACAGAGGTTCTCTACGAGGTGGGGGGCTTGCCTGATTTGCCAAGGGAGGACTAGACTGGGTGACCGGGATATAGACTGGTCGACGCCTGGAGGATGACAGACGCGGCTCAGGATGAGCAGTTGGGTACGGATCCCGAGGGGTGAGTATCTACATGCTAGGAAGTCGAGGCTGATCCTAAGAGCGTTACTTCCGGGCGAGGATCCAGCTCACTCGAATCAGTGGTCAGAGCAGTTAGTGGTCAGCTTGGTACGAGTGATGGGCACACATCCCTGTGACAGTGGTAGGTGTAGCATCATGGCGTATGTGTGGCCGTCATAGGTTGTCACACGCAGGCAAACCCAAGATGCGGGTGTTTTGCCATTGTCGTAATGCCTTATGTGCGCTGGGGAAGTCCTTGTATGAGATGGCTAGACGCCGTACGAGGGAAGTGCGAGTGACATACCCTCAGCATGTGTAAGTCGATCAACAAGCCAACCGGAAACACTTAGCTCCTTGCGTCCGTCCTTGGTTGCCTGCTGGTATCTGTATGCCTATGTCTGTATGCATTGCATGCCCCTGCCCCTTGAGCTCCTAAGGGATTTTTATAGGGGAATTATGAAAGGTCTAGGAGAGTTTAGGTGAACCAAGTTGAGGGCCAAACTTGGTCCACGTAAACCCTTGCAAAAAAAAAAAAATTATCATTGAGTGGGGGAGGGAGGGTTTAGGCGGAGCAACCCAAGGACTGGGTCTGATCCACCTAAACCCCTCCCCCAGGGGGGTTTAGGCGGACCAACCCAGGGGCTAGGTTTGGTCCGCAGAGGAGGAGCTCACCGTCGAGATGTTTGAGGAAATGCTGCAAGAGCTCTCCTGCAACATGGTGGCAATCCCGCCGCTCGACAACATCAATGCACCTTCGGCTGAAAGCACCGGAGGCAAGGCTCCCATGGAGACATATCAACGTTGCTCGGCGAGAAATGGTCGGGGACGAGGACGTGGAAGTGAAGGTCCCCTCACTCTCGACCGGGTCATAATTTTCAGAGGGGAGAAGTCGGGTCCTGTCCTGGAAACCCAAGTTTGGGGAATCCTCTTTATCCTAAACTCCTCAGAGGGTTCATGTCCCAGGTCAAAAGCTAAATCGGGTGGCGTCCCCTTTATAGTCGCCTCTTCTGATGAAGACGAAGAGCCAGCCAATCCTCCTGTACGCGATGAGGCGACAGAGCAAGTTGGCCCCTCTGGCAGGTTTGGCGTTGGGGCCTACAAGGAACTACTTGACCTATCGGAGAAGACCTTGAGTTCGGTCGCCAGAACACTCGGACTGTGGGGATACCATTTTACTGACGTCGCGCAGGAGCTGGAAGTCAGCCCGGACGCATGACGGGGTTTGGCGGCCCAGTGCGATGAGCTCCGAGGGCGACAAGTGGAGCACGATGCCGAATGTGCCGAGCTTCGAGGGTGGCTCAAGTAGCAGGAGTGGGCCTTGGAGGAGGCTGCACGTGATCGGGACGCTCTCCACGCCTGCGCCCAGGCGCTAGAGGAGTCCCTCCAGGAGGCGACCAAGAAGGTGGAGGCGGCCAATGCTCGAGTGACCAAGCTAGGGACTCAAGTGGAGGCTACCGAGGAGAGGGCTTGGGCGGCGGAGGTGTGGTTCGAGAATCTGTAGGCATCGATGACCACCATTGGGCTGGAGGCAGTGGCGTGCTTCCGCTTGTCCTCGGACTACCGGGATGAGCTGAACGTGGTGGCCTCTAGGTCTATGGTCTGGCCAGGGACCAGGGCTTCAAGGAAGGCTGGTAGGCCACCCTCTAGGCTCCTGCTAACAGCTTAGGCACCCCGGTGCCATCCTTGGCTCCCCCGCTGACGCTGTTTGAGTTGGAGGCCAGCGACGGCGAGGAGAAGCCGGACACCAAAAAGCAGGCTGCTGAGGCCGTATCATTCTTGGAGAAGGAGTTGGTCGACCTCATTGACGATCCCCTACCTCCTGAAAGCACGGCTGGGGCCCAAGACCAAGGGCCAGGGGATGCCGTGGCCGCCGAGGCGAGCTCTTAGGAGGCACCTCGCCATTTTCTTTTTCTTCTCCTTTTGTCTTCTTTGCATTGTATTTTCTCTTCCTCGTTGTGTCACAATGCATCAGGGCCACCACCCCCTTACCCTGTAAGCCTGTTTAATTTTGAAATAGAGACTTTCCTTTTTCTCGCTAATTTTGGAGCTTCTGGAATTTTCCACGCAATTGTTAGCTTTTCTCCCATGTCAAATCTTCTTCTAGGGATACGAAGCAGTGCCTGGGAGGCCGTTCAGAGAGGGCGCAATCTTCAGGATCTGTCGCCCCGATTTCCACGAAGTCGAAGAGGCGGTAGAACTCCTCCGTCCTTCTGGGAACCTCGTCTCCTCCCTATAAATAGCATCCCGCGGTGAACCCTAAGGCCACCCCGGGTTTTCCAAGCAGTTAAAAAGAAGTTCAGCAAGATGTCATCGAGGACTTCAGGCTTCTCATCAGACGAGGTCTCACGGCACGAAGCCCCCAGCAAGCGTCTATGCTTCCGGAAGGAAGCATTGCTGGAGCTAGAGCTGGTGGTGGGGGAAAGCAGCAGCAGTAGCTGACGATTATAAGTGAGGGTACATGGATGGATGGTGGGAGGCTTTGAAAAAGATCAACCGCCTATATAGCAACAAGGGGGTCTTGAGCCTCCTTCCAGACCGGTTCCGTCCCAAGGAGGACGATTGACCTCTTTGTACCCCCCTGTGTATCAATAAAATTTTCCTTTTGCAATCCTCTATTTACTTCGTGATGTGTGCTTGCCTTTCAATGTTCCTCTCTTTCCTCTGATTCTCGTGCGTGTGTCGATGATCTTTTCACTACTACGTGTGTATGTCTGTTTCCTCAGGTTTATGACGCATTGCAGTTAGTTCTAGGGGGAGTGTACATCCCCCTTAGTGGGGAATGATTATTGCTCATTATTTCTGAGAGCGTAGAAGTACTGGCCTCTTGGAAGCTCTAATGCCACCCTTGTTTCCAAGGGAGCATGAGTGCTCGCCTCTTGGAGGCTTAGAAGCCACCATAATTTTTGAGAGAGCATGAGTGTTCCCCTCTTAGAGGCTTGGAAGCCACCACAATTTCTAAGGGAGCATGTGTACTCGCCCCTTGGAGACTCAGAAGTCACCATCGTTTCTGAGGGAGCATGTGTGCTCTTCTCTTGGGAGCTTGGAAGCTATCATAGTTTCTGAGGGAGCATGAGTGCTCGCCTCTTGGAGGCTTGGAAACCACCATAATTTTTGATGGAGTACAGTTGGTGACACTTCTATTATACTGGCAAGGAAATATGTCGTAAAAAGGCTTCTCATTGATAAAAAAATCTGAGATTTACAGAATTATATGTCCTGGGTACCTCTTCCATCCACGGAGTTGCAGAGAAACAGAGTTCTGTTAAAACTCCTCCGTGAAGCATAACGCATCCGCGATAGACCGCCATGTTAACATAACGCACATTAATAAGTCCGCCATGTGACCTTATCCCAAAAGAGATAAGAACGGCAGGCGAGACGTGCGGGCGTAGGACTCTGATGAGAATAACGGATGTGAAGAGGGCGTTATAGAGAAAGCATGACGCGATGAAGAAAATCCGTCATGGTCCTGCAAGCAGCAGGCTGGGGACGCCAAGGCAGACTGTGGAAGTGGTGGATCAAAACTCAAATTTAAGGACTATAACGGACCAAATCCCATGCATCATGTTAGGTATGACGGGGGTATTTAGAGCCGTTAAAAAAATCAAAGATGCCAACTGAGACGATGGGTGAGACGCTGGGTGAGGCAGTGACCATAACGGTCTTCACAAAGTGCGTTATGTTTCTATAACGTGTCATTGGGGATGCGTTATGCATAAGAGGCAAACAAATGAACTGGAAGTGCTTGCTTAGCTTCATAATGAGGACAAAACTCAACCAAGGAAGGCAATGACCTAAGAAAGAAGACTTCTAACCGGTCCAAGAAGACTCGACAAGGGTGAACAACTCGGAGCATCATTAAGATGAGTAAGGAGGTGACCCAACTAATTGGTCATAAAATGGGTGTCAACAGATGCCCCTCCTTAACGTCCTCTTTGTAGGGGAGCGAGTGGAGGTGTAGCGGAAGTGAAATGGAACATGGAGATGAAGCAAAAATGAAGCGGAGCATACTGAAAAGTGGGCATTAAGGCAATGACACCCGTTCTTGACCAACAAGCGATAGGAATCTTCTAGAAACTTCAGACTAATCACTTAGGAAATGGCAGACCAAATGACGCCAATCTGGAGGAACTAACAACTAAGGAAAGAAAACACGACAAGTGGCCGGAGCAACGGAAAGGAAAGAGATAATTAACTAAGCTCCAGACGGGAACTTTCAGCTAACCAAACCAAGTGAACAGACCGACGGAAACCTTCAGACTCAGAGTGGAATGATTCTCCTTACTTGAGATTACAGACAAAGTTATTCATTCTTGCTGAGACACCTTGGGCAGATAAAGCACAATAATGCTCAAAGATGCGTATGATGCATGCTGGGCTAAAGGAAAAGAAATGTTCAAAACGAATGCGAAGAAAGATAAAATAAGAAGATACTCGAGAATAATATTGCTAGACTGAAGAAACCTGGGTCAAGACACCATCTGTAACCACGACGTGCAAGATAGAACCATCGTCCCCAAGTTTTCTCAACCTAATGGCCTATCCAACGATTAAACGCATGCGCCTAGATCATCATCATTTTTGTTTGAGGGGAACATCAGATCCTGGGGCATACGAATGACCAGCCGATTCTCAAGATTATATAACGTACTTTAATATATAGTAATGCATTTAGGGGATGGAGGAACGAGATACAATACCTGACTTACCTGTGCGGGCGGATAAATGGTTTTCATAATTACTTTCATGTCCTGCAACAGGGTTAGCCAACAAATTATAATAGCAATTCATCAATCGAGCAAGGCATGATCCTTAAAGATGGAAAAAAATATAAGCCAACAATTTAACGGACTTGTGAGGGTGCGCCATACAGAAGACATAACGGATCAGGTGGAATCCGTTATAGTCCACCGAACCACAATTTTAACAATCTAACAACCCAGTTACATGGCGGACTGGACACCATGCATTATGTGAGTATAACGTGCTTGCGATAGACCGTTAAAGTCTCTGGGACGTTAAAAAAAACAAATGGGCCCCTCATTCGCTCATTCGCCCATTTCAAATCAACAAAGCCAAAGCCCTCCAAAAACCCTCCGTGCTCCTCCTCTAGTGAAATCAACCCCGACGAGGCTTTCCCAGCTACGAGGATGACTAGGGAAAAGGGAAAGAAGAGAAAGGTGGTGAGGAGGATCAAGGCACAGTCGGAGCGCGTGCCCTCCCCACCGGCGAGCCCATCAACGGAGGAGGAAGTGGCGACGGCGACGGCATCCCTTCCCATGGGGGAGGGTGTTCCTACGGTGCCAAGGGGAGTTGAAGAGGCAAGAGGAGAGGCCGGGGAAGCCACCGACATAGAGAGGGAGGTCGTCCCACCGACGAAGAGGAAAAGGGGCCAAGACCCAGAGGTAGGTTTTCATGCCCTAAAAAATGAATTTTGAATTTTCAATGTGATTGCATGTGGGTTTGGGGGGCATAGATCGAGTCTACGGACTCATTAGGGTGATTTGTAGGCCTTTGAGGCCAATTCCATGAGCTCAAGAAACAAAATGACCCATGCCGGATGCGTAGGAGCATAACGGCCCTACCAGTAGCCGTTATGCTCTTAACGCATCTAGACAGGTGCGTTAAGTGCAATAGAACAAAAAAGTGCATTTTCTGAGTTTTCTGATTTTTAGTTTTTTTGTTGTTTTGAATATGATAAATGCAATGCTTATGAATACTTATGATTATATGACTAACCCTAGGACTTAATTGTGCAGGGGAAAAGATGGACACGGATCACATGGCTATAAGTCTGGGCGGTCTACCTCGCACTGCCGGAGTACCAACGTGAACGCCTGGCGGCCATGGGCTTCGGGGAACTCCTGAGCATGGAGGTGGCCCGAGTGGATATGACACTCTTGCTGGCTCTTCACGAGAGATGGGACCCGGTGAGCCGGGCTTTCATATTCCCGTGGGGGCATATGACGCCGACATTGGAGGACATGGCCCGGATCAGCGGCTTGCAGGTGCACTGCAAGGTGGTGACCGGATGGGCGTACATTGCAGGTGCATGGCTTGCAGGTGCTCAGGAACTTCTTGGATTGGACTTGATGAGGCTGGGACACCCATCGTCCCAACTATCACGGTCAGTGCTCCAGGAGAGCCTGGGACTCCGGCGAGCAGCAGCAGCGGTGGTTGGAGAGTTGCCGGAACAGCACATCGACCGAGTGATCGAGCAGGCTCGTCCGAGTGTGGCGGTGGAGCCGGGACTGGATGGAGACAGAGTTTTGAGATGCTTCCTGATGCTGCTGTTCGGGAAGCTACTGTTCGCGACACGAGCCGATGTGATCAGCTGTCGGCTCCTTCCCCTGCTGACGGATCTGAGCCGGGTGTGGAAGTATGCATGGGGAGCAGCGATGCTGGCTTTCTTATTCCACCCTCTCAGCGCCACCGACCGGGTGACTATGCTCGACGGCTTCTCTCCCTTTTTGCAGGTAAATGCCCTAAATGCCTTTCTATGCTTTCTAGTATGCTTCTAACATGCTTTTAATTGACTAAAATGTTGAGATGTCTTAAAAATGTATTTTTGGGCTTTTCTTTATTTGCCGGGGATTGGTTGAGGTGTTGAGTTGTACCCGGGACGGTTTCCCATTGCGAGGCGGTGGAACGTTGCCCGGAGCGCGGGGTTGATCCAACGGTCAACTCGGGCGATCTAAGAGGATCTTGACTCATTCCCACATGCATCAGTAAAAATAGCCCGACTTCTACCTGCTCTTCTATATGCTCTTAAATGCTTTTCTTATATGAATGTTGACAAATGAACGGCCCCTTTCAGGTGCGTTGAACACCGTACCGGGACGAGGACCATACGGGGCAGCCGTGGGTCGAGGCCTCCCTGGCTTACCGTGGGCGGGATGTTTGGCTACACTGCATCAATGTGATCGAGCCCCTGCACTACCGGCTGATCATGAGGACGAGGGGAGAGCATCAGCCGGTGGTGAGATTCCCGCACCGTCACGATGAACGCCCGGGGAAATCTGCCAAGGGCATTGGTAGTGACATTGACTGGAGCGGCCGAGCCAGGAAGTATGTTCATGACTGGAAACACAAGGGCAAGGCTTTAACAGAGCGGGCGGACAGCGATGAGCCGTACTTAAAAGCCTTCACCCGCCGGTACGGCAGCCAGGTCTACCGCGGCACCCGACGACCGGTATGAAAATGCAGAACTCGACTTTTTAATTCTACATGAATGAATGAAATGACTGCTTATGCATCACACTTAGTTTCTAAATACAGCTAGACCCACAGGGGCAGATAGCCGAGCTCGAGGGGCTCCTCCATGCCACGGTGCAGCAGCGGGATGAATACCGAGAGGCTCTTGAGTTACTGGTGAGTTTTTCTAGACTTAAAACTGGAATGCTTGATGCCAACCCTGACTGATCTCTGCAGCGGGCCAAGGGAGCCCAGAGGACTGGACCAGACGCGCCATCCTCCTCCTCACAGCCAGCGGGGGGACTAGCTGAGCAAGACGCGGAGTTTACTCGAGCCGTGGCCCGTGTCGAGGAGGCCGAGGCTACCCTCGCAGAGCGGGTAAGAAACTAAAACTTCCTAAAAGTGCTTCATGATTATTCATGCTTTAAACTGACCTATATGCAAATGCGATTAAGCAAAGGACCTGGCTGCAGCTTTGGCAGAAGCAGCCGAGGTGCCCCATCTTCGAGGAGAGGTTGACCGTCTCCAGGGGGAGGTGACCCAGCTAAGCGGCGTGGTGACCCGACTGAGTGGCGAGGCGGCAGATGCTGCGCGATATCGTACCGAGGCTTGCGAGGCGTGACTCAAGATTCATGAATTAAAGATCGAGCTTCGGACGATGGAGCGGACCGTCCGGCTGATGGGCCGGGCACCCGAGCGGACCATGTCACGGAGTGGCGCTGTCGGAGGCTCACGGAGCGTAGCACCGAGTGTGTCGGTGGGCGACATCTTGGCCAGCTCCTCCACCCACCGGAGAAATGAGGAGGCGGAGAGAAGATGCCTAAGGGAAGAGGAAGAACACAGCGCCATGGAGCCACCGTCAAGGCAACATGAGGGCACCGGGGACAGCGACAGACCGACAGAGTGACATTTTTATTTGTTTTTATGATTTTTGTAGTTTTTCTATTTTTTTCTGGTTTTAATTGACACTCACTATGTGACACTTGATATATAAGATGAAGAAAAAATTTTATTTTGTGAAGATGTGAATGTGGATAATGGTGTATGAATGAATGTGTTTGTGTGAATGGATGAAAT
Source organism: Amorphophallus titanum (assembly GCA_024336825.1). Lineage (NCBI taxonomy): Eukaryota > Viridiplantae > Streptophyta > Magnoliopsida > Alismatales > Araceae > Amorphophallus > Amorphophallus titanum. Next base: position 56,120,534 of record JANBPO010009603.1, on the reverse strand, counting down.
GGATGAATGCAAGGAAGGGAAGATGTATGTGTGATTGTGAGTGGAATGGAGGCTTTTGAATATGCATGGGTGTGAATGTTTTGTAGAAATGAATGTGAGGGCGAACGATTATGAATGGATGTGAATATGTGTGATGTGAATGGATGCATGGATGTGAATGGGAGCAGGTTTAACAAAGAACAATGGACATGTGTATGAGCTTGTAAGAAAGGTCGGCAGGGAAAATAGAGAGAACATGTAGTTTATTTCCTGGGCACAGATGAATTTAACAGACCTCCTTGAGGCCGTTAAGTAACCATAACGGACTAAGGCCCATGCGTTATACTCGACAGAAAGAATTCTGTTAACTGGCAGAGTTTAACGGACCATAAGGTATGCGTCATGAATTACATAACGGGTCTGCGACAGACCGTTAAATTAGTCCGTGGCCTTTAGTTACCTCTGTTCAAAAATTAAAACTGAAGGGTTAGTTTCACTGAGTAACTAGGGATACTAACATCTGATCAACGTGTACCCTTACACAAAAAGGTGGAAACTATACTTGATAGTCTTAATAAATGAAACAGAATGGTAAATCCTACTAAGTAACTAGGGGCACTGGCGTCTAATCAACGTGTGCTCTTATGTAAAAAGCTTTGGATTATACCTGACTGTTCAAAAGTTAATGAACAAAAAGAAAAATCTAGTTGTAACCCTGAGGTAAAAAATCAGAAATGTCAAAATTTATTTAACCTCAATGCATGTTCTAGTTTCTCTTAAGAAATTCATTGAATTTTAGACAAGTAAGATGAAGTTAGACTAATTTGACATGATACATGTGTATTTGGTTTATTGCTATTAAGGGTTAATACAAACTTCTTCAAAGAGTGTAGTTGCTACACTCTAACTTTCATTACCCTTAAATCAGATTTTTATCAAGGATGCATTCTCTGCACTCTTATACTAAAAGACGCTGAGCTATGTATGCTTGACTAATGAACGATAACATAGTTTGTCAGTCACACCATCTTTCCTATAATTTTCTTCCCTTAATTCAATAATCTTTGTTGTCTTCTTGAACAATTTAATGTATCTCTCTCATTTATTTTGCTGATGGCAAAGGGGGAGAGACACATGTTTTGATGGCTGGATGGCTTGGCAATTGGCAAAAAAGGGAGAGACAAATGCAAAGACAAAGGGGGAGAGATGGCATAGAGCATAAGGGGAGAGATCTATTTTTGATGTCAAGAGATATGTCTAGTGAGAAACGGTAAGGGGGAGAATATGTGTCGAGTGTCCGTCTGTCTGCATGTGTCTATCTGCTTGTGTGTCTTTTTGAGATATCATATTACTGGCTAAGGGGAAGAGTCTCTAACTGTCTGCCAATGCATGTGTTGCCATCAAAAGTTTAGAAGTGTTGCCCTCATCAAAAAGAGGGAGAATGTTGTGTCTCCTCTGGATTTGATGATGTGTTTTGATGCTGGCAACAGTTTGTGTTTTGATGATAATCACATTCATTTAATACTTAAAGTCTCTCTTAAGTCAGATTGAGTCTCTAGTCATTTACAGGTCGATGCATGTTCATTCTGGTGCATTAAAAGGTTGATACAAATTCATATATTGAGATAGGCAGGTCGGTGCACATGTTATCTCTTAGTCTAGAAGGTCAGTGCATATGCATATTTGTTGAGTTATAAGGTCGATGCATCCTCCACCTCTTTGATCTATCAGGTCGATGCACATATGTGTTACAGACCAAGAAAGTCGATGCACATATGTCACTAACTCTAGAAGGTCAATGCACATATGTGTTACAGACCAAGAAGGTCGATGCACATATGCATTGTTCATGTAGAAGGTCGATGCACATATGTCGCTAAGACTAGAAGGTCGATGCACATATGCATTATTCATCTAAAAAGTCGATACATCTTATACATAGAATGCACAGTCAGGTCGATGCACATTGATCACAACACACTATTCAGGTCGATGCACCTCATGTACCTTATTCACAACTCATGCAATAAGGTCGATACTAGTGACCTAACAACTGCAGCTAAGGTCGTTGCATGTTTTATAAAGGTCGATGCTAGTCTGTTAGCCTCTGCAGCATAAGGTCAGTGCAATAGAAGTCATCACCATCAAGGTCGATGCACCTTGTGCATTCATTATAAAGACAAGTCGATGCACCTTCTTTAGGGTCTACCTATGTTACAATTAAAGGTCGATGCTTCTATTCAAACACGTTACATGGGTTAGCCTTACAGGCTAATCCATCTCACTTATGCATCGATGCTTCTGCAGAAGTGTGTCGTGGACGCACTAAAATTCTCATGTTATTTTATTCGTTTATTTGCCTCATTCGTTCGTTTATTTAGTTTTGGTTATTCGTCTATTTAGTGCGAGGGCGCGTCAGTCCCAAAGTGACAATTCATTCAGACTTCGTGGAAGACCTAGTGCGCGCCACCTGACCGATCAGACGATTGTGTTATTCGTGTCGGGATCAAAATTCGTCATGCCATAACGGTCACGACGTTAATTACATCTTCTCGGTGGAGAGAAAACCCTTGATTAAATGCCAGGAATAAGGGCCCCACGGCCTTAAGAATAACCTTAATAAAATGAGATAATAAGAATATCGAATTACGTTAAAATGACCCTCGGTGGGGTGAAAACGCTTAAATCATGTTGGTTACTTACCGATCATTTTGTATTCGGACGAAAGTCCATGTTGAAAGCGTGACGGAGACGGATACAAACACGTGCAAATGTATGCCGAATGCGGAAAGTTTGATAAGAGAGCGGGATTAGATCCCAATCAGAACGGGTCAGACTCTATAAATTATTGGCCTGGAGCAATGCCGAGTCACTGCCATATTGGGGTAGTCCCTGAGGTCCGAACACGACTTGCCAAGGCGTCATTTGTATTCCCTTTACCTGATCTGGGAAAGCGGAGGTCTCGAAGTGAATATTATTATGTGTTTTTTAGGCTCTTTTATCTATTTATTTAATGTTTGTAAAGAAGATTGAGAGTGAGGCGTTTGAGATGAGAGTGAGGACCGCCTCAAATGTCTAGGTGAGCGCCTAGGCGCGCTTCTGACTACATAATATGCACCAGGAGCAGGGATGGAGAGCCCACCAATCTCATTGGTCCTACTACCAGAAAGAGGCTCGCACCTCCACGGGAGAGCGAGATGGGAGGTCTACTCCAGCAGACCAGAGACCCTTCCAATTGTCGGTTGAGAGGAAGCCGACACCTGTGCCAATGCCGCTACTCCCGAACAAAATAAAGCTCCCACCTGAGTCCCGCCACTGGCCAACTAAGATGGCGGCAGTAGCCCCAGCAACGTCATGGAGAGTTTGGTCTGCACTCGTGACTGCCTCTATGGCGTCGACGAGCTAGATAGCGGGCGCAGAAGACGATCCGTCGCGGTTCCTGCAGACCCGCTAGGAGGCGCCTGATTATTAGCGGGTAAGTTCTGGGTCCCCACAACGGACTTGGTAGCCTGACTTGTAGAGGTCCCAACCAAACTGCCCACCTGAGCCACCTATTGACCCGACAGTTGGACCACCTTCCAGGCCAACTCAGACAAGTGAACTGGGCCCTGATTGAAATTCAAAAAGTTTACGCTGGACCTGTCGTCTTCAACCTCGCTACGGGCACCAGTTTACCCTAATGGCGGCGGTGGCCCTTCTAGTTGCTCTTCTTGCAGCCAGAGATGGACAATGGAAGGCATATCAGCCAGATCCACCGTAAAGATGACGGGGATAGCTGCCGTACTAGCCACCAAGATGTCGGCCACCACCGTCGTCCTCGAACCCATGGGCGTGAAGTCGAGTGATCCTCTAACCACCCTATTGAAGTTATGAACTGGGATGCCACTCCTTCATCACAGTGGAGAAGGGGTACGCCCTCTCCAACAATTTGAACTGTTGACACCTGTGGGTTGGGGAAGGTTCTCCTATTCTTTGACCATCTTTGTAAACGAAACATTGCCCGTCGCCAGGAAGCCAGTGTCGGCTGGCGACGACACCACATCCTCGTCGTGTCCCACAACTAGAAAGGATGTCCAAGAGACACGGAAAACCTTCCAGTGACATCCTGAGATCTCCACCAGTCGCCGCCTCACCTCTTCTGCCTCTGCATCCCCTTCCACTAGGGAGGCGCGTAGGCACCTCTTGAGCCAGTTTGTCTTCCCCTAAATGAGCTCCACTGGAACTACTGCATCGAGCCATCTCTTGTTAGGCACCTTCGAAGACGAGACGTTCCTCACCACCTCCACTAGACACCTCGTCTCCCACGAACCTCAGGCTACACTGGTGTCTTACCCTTGCAGAATCGTCGGATGTGGCCTCTCCTGCCACAGGCGTAGCAGGTCGGCCCAAGTGTGGAGGCCAGACCCCCTGCCGTGCGAGACCCTCTACCGTGGACAAGCTTCGGCGGACAGCCACCCCGACCGGCGATATCGCACCCCAAAGCCTCCCAAAACCCAAAGCTTCTCTTTCTGGGAAAGCTAGAGATACTTTTTAATTTAAAAATATACTTTTTTATTTATGATTTTTTTTGACTTTTTATGATGTTTCCTCACTTCCATTGCATCGGCGAATCCAGCTGACCTGATCCAGGTTGGATCGGCCAGGGTTGATCTAGGTGTCCGTCTGAGTTTTACCTTGGTTGCACATCACATTGTGTTGATCTAGATTATTTTTTTTTAAGAACGTCTGTTTCCTATGCTTTTGTACATGTTTTCTTAGTTGCTGGGGTGATTCTTTTTCAAAAAGGTCTGGTTTGTTCTTAATGACATTTTTCTTTTACTTTTTATGTGGACGGTACATTGTAGATTTTTATTTGCTCAGTCTAGTTCCAGCAGAAGCCTACGTTCTTTAGGTGAGCTCTTCTGCCCTATCCCCCTCTTTAAAAGCTTCTCCAGGATGTGATGCCAGATGTTTTGCGAGCTGACCAGGCAGCATTTATGATTGACTGTGATTCTGGTGCTTATGACAGATGCTGCTTCTGTTATCAAGTAAAAAAGCAATCCACGGTTGGAGTAGGAATCATGGAACCAAAGTGTTATTGTTTCCATATAAAAAAGTGGAATTGATGTATGTAACAAGCTAGCAGGTTAAACTGATGGCCGTGGCCCAGTTGGTATAGATAGGGGGTTAGGACAGAAACCAACCACCCATGTCCAAACCTGGGTGGGGTGGGTTTTGTGGTTTTTTAGTGAACTATCTCTGCCCCTACGTAGAGACCCTAAAAAATGCCTAACGGGTTAAAGTTTATAAATAGTATTTTCTTTCTGGCTTATCCATTATTTTTTTCTTTGGCTCACCTGTTGCATCATTCACCTGATAGTAAATACAAAATCAAGATTATCTTTTTCCTTGTATTCAAATGAAATTTGAGGTTCCTTTTTCACCATCTTCGTTTTACTCCAAAGGATCCATCAAATCATAGAATCCTCAGATTGTGAAATTACTGGTTTCGTAACCGACGGAGACGAAATGCCTGATTGTAGTTTATGGCTGTTTATAACATGAAATAGTTCATCCTGATTTTAGATTTCAATCCTTCACATCAATCCAAAGCTAAGGCCGAGTCGCAGGCCCACGTGGAAACCACCACTGCAAGGACCAGTCAAGGTCACGCCCGTCGACATGAGTCCTAAGCCCCAGACCACATGTGCACACACTGGCTTTTGCCTAACCCAGGCCTCTAGCTAGTTTTCTCCCCACGTGGACGTAACGGGAAGTGCGGGAGCCGACGGAGACTAGCTTAAAAATCATGAACCGAAGGTGCCCCACTGTAAAAGCCGTCACGCCAAAGCATGCCGTAAGGCACCAACCAAAGAGGAGCCACAAAATCTGAAGACTCTAAAACACAAGTGCCGGAGTACAGACAGGCCATACTACGTGCACCATGGTTGTATAAGAAACTACCGACTACCCAGGGCAAGGCAAACTAGACCTACAACTACAATGGTCCCTGAGTCCTACGACTCCGAGTCAGGATCATTGCACACAGCGGAACAAGCCGCCAATCGGTCTAATCCTAAGCCAAGGAAAATAACGCTCCGCGAGAACCAAAACATGGAGACCTAAGAGAACACTAAGAACCCTCAGTACACTTGGACACGTGAATCGAGGTAGAACAATACCTTGAAGTATCCAGAACCAATGTCTCATATTGGACAAGGCCGCCGAGACACAACAAGGCTTCCTGTCAACCACTAGGTAAGCTCGAGTTGACCGGAACCAGACACGACACGACATACTAACACATTTGTCGCCACTGCAGCACAAGCAAGCAGAAATCACAAGCACAAGAGCGACAGATGACGACAATACTCTAGGCAGAGCGACCTGTCAGTCAACTACTAGGGGAGACCCGATAGTCGAGAGACAACTGCTACGCAACCAGGGACAAGGACAATGGTAGCTTCTAGATTGAGTTGTTAGGGTACTATCGTAGTTTAGGAAAAGACCCCAACCAGTCACCTAAACCGACCAATCTAGACAACCACCGATGGACAAACACCACCCTAAACAAGGACCTAAGACAGACGGACACACAACACATCACAAGCAAACAGAAGTATAACGCACCAGCATAGGGGCATTATACCCACATAACGCACCACCGGAGCGGCGTCATGCCAACCAGACCTGAATACTACACCAAACGATATAACGTGCCAGCATAGGGGTGTTATATCGACATAACGCACCAGCGAATGTGTATTATGCACAACAGACCAACGCACTAACAGGACAAAGCATGACGGACCACAATAGGCACGTCATACTAGTATAATGCACCAGCATAGTGGCGTTATACCCAACAGACACAAAAACACACTACCACAGACCAAGGGCATGTAACGGACCATACCTAATCCGTCATAGCCATAAAACGCATGGGGTGAGACACGTTGTAGCAACCGCCATACCCAATCAAAGCATCGGTCAATGAACCATGGTGGATCTGCACCTGAGTGTTATCTTAAACATAACGCATGGGGAGAAATCCGTCATGCAAACCTACTGACACAGTCTTCGAGGCAGACATGGTCGTCGAGGGATCTGACATGGCAGACCTCGAAAACCACCCGACGGGCATCATGCTCAACATAACGCACCTGGACAAGGGCGTCATGCTCAGCATAATGGACTCGTCCTGGTCCGTTATGCTCCAAGACCTCCGAAGACAAAATCCAATGAACGATGCATAACGGTCTATCGGGGGACCGTTATGCAACATAGCGGTCTCTGGTAGGACCGTTATGCCAACCCGATGATCAAAATAGTGGAACGGCCGATTCAGCCTGTTCCATGCCCCATGCATGGTGTAGCGTAGGGAAAATACATCCAACAGATGGGAAATCCTTCAAGGATTCCAAAAACACCACATGCATTCACCGAAACGCATTAAAACGTGAGATCCGGGCGATTCAGATGAATCGACCCAAATCGAGTCATAGGGGTTCCCTTACTCCTACCAGCCCCAAATGACATCCAATCAACACGAAACTGGTAAGGTTGGGATCCTGACATCCCAACGGTCAGTTTGACACTAACTATGACACGAATGGTTGTCGCTTTCCAGCCAACCCTATGAACTCCAAAAATCACAGTTTACACTAAACTGGCTAGATCTCCCCCGATCGGCCACGAAACTACGCACGGAGACAGGGAAAATGTGCAGAACGAGGAGGGGGTCCATCTCCCTACCTCCACCGATGAAACCGAGCGCCAGAGGCAACTAAACCACGCTGAAAATGCCATCGCGAACCAAACTGCCGACTTCGAATCCGTCATTTAGGATCGCGCCAAATCCATGCCGTTCCTCGCTCTACCACGCATCTTAGCAAGTCCCACGCGTCATCACCTCGCCTGCGGGTCGCCCTGTCTACAGCCGAGCGCCTCCGGGAGAGAGAACGAGGGAGAGAGTGAGAGCACGCGAGAGTGAGAGGGGGGTGGTTTAAGGGTTATAAAAAAGAAAATTAAAATATTTTTAACCAAATTTCGAAATCCCGTAACATGTGTAAAAAATGTAATAATTCAAATAAATATGTAAAAATAGTCGAAACGATCCTCGCAAAGAGTACATCACTGCTAGATCATCCACGAGTCGATGAATTGAGAAATAAACTCACCGTAATGAAAGATCACATGCTAATGCTTACATTCATGTATGTTAGCATTCGTGCTCTCACTCTCTCCCTCCCGTTCTCTCGCCACCTCGCCTCCGGCTACAGACGGAGGGGTTCATGGGTGAGCTGACGACGCCGGGAAGCTGTTGAGACACGTGATGGAGCGAGGATCGGATCGGTTTTGGCGCGATCCCGAACGGTGGATTCAAAGCCGGCGGTTGAGTTCGCGATGTGATTTTTGATGCGGTTTAGTCGCCTCGGCGCTCGGTTTCTTCGGTGGAAGTAGGGAGACGGATCGCTACTTCCTCCTACCCGTTGTCCCAACTTCTGTGCATGGTTTGGTGCTCAATCGGGTGAGATCGGGCCAGTTTAGGCAAAATCATTTTTTTCAGGGTTTGTAGGGTTTGCTGAAAAATGGTGACGATTTGCAGTATAATTATTGCCAAAATGACCATCGGGATGTCAGGATCCCGTACCCGTCAGTTTCGTGTCGATTGGTCATCATTCGGGGCCGGCAGGAGTCCGGGAACCTCGGTGACCCAATTTGGGTCGATTCATCAGAATCGCCCCGATCTCACATTTTGATGCATGTATGTGGCATTTTTAGCTCCCAGATGTCTTCTGTGATCGTGTGGCTTTGTCTCCCCTGCGCTTCAGCGTGAATGGGGCGTGGAACGGGCCGATTCGGCCATTCCACTATTTTTCCCACCGTAACGGTGTAGCGGTGGTTCCAGGGACCATCACATACTCTGACGGCCCTATGATAGACCGCCACAGCCGTTGGTCGTTTCGGGTTCTTTAAGGCTGGTTCAGTGTGACGGTCTAATCCTAGAGCGTCACATGATCCTGACACGCCTATGGTGGAGCGTCACAGCCTGGTCGTTCCTCGAAGACCGTGTCAGTCACTCTGACGAACCACTCCTTGTGCGTCAGAGTATTGTGGTGCGCTTTCTTTGGACCGTCACAGAGTGTTTGATCGAGTTTGACTGGCTATGTCGGTTGGCCTTAACAGCCCAACCCCCTTGCGCCAGGGTTCTATAACGCGTCTACATTAGACCGTTACATGCTATTCGTCCGAGTATATGTTTTAGGTTTGTTCGCCCTGACGGCCCAATCTGGGTGCGTCAGAGCGTGTAACGTGCCTATAGTAGGTCGTTACAGTCATGTTGGCCGATTCTATTCTGTGTTCGGTCTATCTTAGGTTTTGTAGTAGGGCAGTGTCCGTGACGGCTCATTCCTTGACCGTCACATCCGTGTGAAATGCCTTTATTAGACTGCCACAGTCCTATCTCCTCTAGAGTGTAACGGCTCATCCTTAGACCACCTCCGTGTAGTGGTCTAAAGGTGGAGCATTACAGCCCTAGAGTCCTACTTTTTGCCATCTTGGTTTCTGATTGTCTTGGCTTGTCCTTGTGGTCTACCTGCTTTACCGTGGATGTTTCTTGACATCCTATGAAGGTCAAGACTACGTTATAAGGCAGCCAGGAGTCTTCTTGCTTGCAGTAGGATTCTCTTTCCTACTGTTGAGTCGTCATTGTCCGGTTCCGGTCAACCCGGGGTCACCCAGTGGTTGTCAGGTAACCATGTGTGTGTCTCGATGGTTCTGTCTTGTTCGAGACATAGTTCTGGCTACAATAAGGTATCGTCTTACCTTGTTCTACGTGTCCAGATGTGCTGAGGGTTCTCGGTGTTCCCTCAGGTCTCCAGTGTCATTTTGGCTTAGGATTAGACCGATTGGCGGCTTGTTCCGCTATTAGTGACGATCTTACCTCCGAGTCGTCTGACTCAAGGATCGTTACGTGAGTAGGTCTAGTTGCCTTGTCCTGAGTCTTTCAGCAGTGACTGTACTGCCATTAGTCCTTCGAAGTACGTGCGATAGTGCTCTCTTACCTGTCTGTATTTTTGCACTCGTGTTTTGAGTCTCTGTGTCTTGTGAGCCTCCACTAGTCGTAGCCTTACGACATGCTTCGGCGTGATGGCTCTTACAGCGGGGCACTTTTCGGTTCACGATTTGTAAGTTAGTTTCCGTCGGCTCCCGCGGTTACCGTAGCGTCCTACGGGGGGAGAAAACTAGCTAGAGGCCTAGCTTAGGCAAGAGCCAGTGTGTGCACATGTGGTCAGGGGCTTTGGACTTGCGTCGTCAGATGTGACCCTAACTAGTCACTCACGACTGTTGTACTGTTCTGGTTCTGACAGTGTCTTGGTCTCGGCCTAGATCTTGCGGTAGGTTACGCAGACAAGACACTCGTAGGCGCAGCATAAGACGTCAGTGGATGATGCTGGCTGTTCTTCTGGTGAGGGGACTCTAGTCACGTGGCACGTGGCTCTTCGCAGTTCTCTTCACACTTCTCGTGTTTCGTGACCTCCCGGGTTAGCCCTCTTGTGGCTGTACTCGAGGTCAGTGTCCTATCGTATGCATGACGTTCTAGTCATGTGTGGGACAGTGTGCATGACATCCTAGTCGTGTCATCTGGGTCTATGTCTGTCTAGGTTTTTCCTAGGTTTCTTTTATCTATTTTGCAGGCCCTTTGCAGTGTCGAGAGATCGACAACTCCTGACTTCGTCAGCTCAGAGTCGCGAAGGTCGAGTTGTGAAAGGCACTGGTAGGAATTGCAGAGTACAAACTCGGTAGCACCAATTAATCGTAGCTCCACATTGGAAGAGAGCCGAGCATGGAGGTCTTGAGTTTTAAGGTACCCGGGTGCACATGTAAAGGCATTTTGAGGCATTGTGTGGCGACCCGGGATCCGAGTACCGGTAAGGAACCGGCGCGACTCGAAACTCGGCCTACCTCCCACGAGCCCGAAGACTCGGAAGGGAAGAAATGATGGTGTGAGGGTGTGTAAGAATCTAAAGTAACTGCAGAGGTAGCACAACAATCAATTAAATAATAACGTAAAAATTAAATAAATAACTAAACTGCTACAAGGTCCAGTACATCTCATATCCAAAATAAAGTACAGTCAACTGAAAGAAAGGTACAAGTACACGGGGCATAACCCGGCTCTGGCAACTGGCACTAACCTCGGCTACTGGAACCGCACTGAACACCTGCCGCACCACCTGAAGTACCGGCCTCACCTGAAACACGGTTAAAATACACAGGGGATGAGCCTCATTTCACAGGCTCAGTAGGGATCCCTCAAACCCTACCTCGCATGAAAAACAAAGAAGGAAGCAAGAAAGCAGGAAAGTACTCTACGTAATAGGAGCACGGTAGAACCAACAAGTGGGAATAAATAAACGGAAAGATCATCTATTCTAACAGTACCGTACTACTAAACCTCGGTCCGTCAAAACTCAAGTCCACACCTGTCGGTAGACAGGAGCACCATCCACTAGAAGAACGACTGGATGCGTTCCCTGACGTCTTACACCGTGTCACAAGTGTCTAGCTACCACGCCCCAGGCGGAGACAAGACACACTCAGTAACCAAAGAACCAAAACAAGGACTAGCTGAGGTCGCGCTCGTCAGCGCGGGTCGGAACCCTCAGTCTCGTGTGCACACTCAGACCATACACCCTAGGCCTGTCCTCTAGCTGGTATTTCCCTGTAAACCCGGACTAGGCTATACGTGGGAGCCCTGTAGTAACCAACCTACTCACCGCCTCACTCGGGTCAGCCGCTCCACCACTCCCGAGTCGGTCAGCACATGCGTGCCGTAAGAAGGCTACGACTAGTGGACGTGTCACCGGAAGAAAGGACTCACAAGTCACGAAAAATAACTCCGGAGGTAGATAAGTACAAGGATCACTCCTCGTACAACACCGACTCATGGTGACGTAAGCCGAAGATGCCACATCCCGGGACCCCCCACGGCGCCCCACACATGATCCCCACATGATGCCTAGCATCAGTCAAACCACGGGTCAGCACGTGGAATGAGGTCTGCTCACCCGGGACTCGAATCGGCATGGAAGAAACCACCGGCTAGGCCTCAGACGATGAATGGTCCATCACTGGCCGCTCAAGGATGCACGGCTAAGCCTTAGCCGCGCGTGGGAGAAGGACGGTCCAACCTGGCCGTTCATCAATCCCAACGATAAGAAACAACGGTCGAAACTCACGGGATGCACGATTGGTCTTAGGCCACTCATGGGATGAATGGTAGAACCACTGGCCGCACTTGCCCGCTAAAGGGCGGCCAAGCAAGGGCCACATAAAGAAGAATGGCTAACTCTCAGCCGTACCAGGGGAATGGACGGTCCAATACGGTTGTACCTCCACCAATGGTAGAAACATAAGTGCGGTTGGGCCCTAGCTACACAAGGGAAGGGCGGCTAGGACCTCACTACACAAGGCATGTGTGGTCCAACCCTGGCCGCACAACCTGGCAATGGCACCAGGTAACGTACGGCCAGCCCCTAGCCACACGAAGGGTCATGCGGCCAGACCATGGTCGAACACCCTGGTGCACTACGCAACGGTCACAAGCAACGGTCGAAATCTCAACGGATGGGTGGTTGACATGGCGCCGCACATAGGGGACGTACGGTCCTACGATAGGCCGCAAAATCCCATAGTGCTCCGAGCCGAAGTGCGGTCCCCACAGGGCCACACATGGGGATGTGCAGGCCCTGGTTCGACCGCACAACCCTCACCACCGTGAAAACGGTGAACCCGTCAGATTTCGCCTATTTCGGCCCCATACAAGCCCCACGGAGGGGGAAATGAAGGGAAAACTGCCCCCAAGCCCCCTAGCATGCTTCTACGGCCCTAAAACGTGGATTCGCGGTGTAAAACAGTGGATCGGGTGAACTCTCCACGTGACATGATTTCCCATTTTCGGCGTGAAATCACCCACGCTCGACCTCGTCTCGGCCTACAAACCACGGGAATGGAAGGCAATGAGCTAGGGAATGTCACCCTATCTTCGTTCCGCGTCGAGGCGCGCCGATCCGAGCTTAATCCACAAAGAACGTCGTTAAGAACCTCGAGCCTTCACGCTTCCCACGCATGCCGCATGCCCACGTGATCGCCTCGCCGCCACCCACATCATCGCGCCGTCGCCCCACCGCCGTTTACAGCCGGAAGGGAGCTCGCCGCAGTCGAATGGGAGAGAGAGAGGGAGAGGGGCGCGGTCAAGATCGTGGGAGGAAGAAGAAGAAGAAGGAAGAAGAAGAAGGAAAAAAGAAAAGAAAGGGGGGGGCCCACTAGAAGCAAGCCAGATGCATCCCCTGACGTCTTACACCACGCCTAGTGTATCCCTACACGCCCAAGGCAGAGACTGAGACATGTAACAAGTACCACCAACAAGGACTAGTTGGGATCACACTCGTCAGTGCGGGTCCGATGCCCCCAACCAGATGTACACACATAGACCATGCGCCGTAGGTTAGGCCCTCGAGCTGGTTCTTCCCCAAAGTCTGAACTCAGGCTGCGTGAAGGGACCCTACAGTAACCAGCCTAACAACCATCTCTCCCGGTCATGCTCTCCACCACTCCCAAGTGGGTCCGCATATGCATGCACAGGAAAGTTATGACTAGTGGACGGGTCACTGGAGGTAAGACTCTAACTCACGGAAATCATCGCTCGTCACACTGACAAGGTGCAAGGACCGCCCCCTAAGCACACTGACTCTCGGTGACACAGACCAAAGGAGCATAAAAATTGAGACACGAACAGGGTCCGACAACCCTAAAATATACAGACACACTACCCGAGGTAAAACCACTCCCCTAGGACCCCTTAGTGCCTGCACGGCTCTCACAGGATGCTCTGGGCATCCATTGAGCCAAAAACCACAAGGGGGTTAAATCCTGGGTCCACAAAGGCACCCGACAACTCGAACAAAACACGATGAGTGAAGAAATAGGAACGCACCCACCCTTGGCACCGTGATCATGAACATGCGAGGGTCGTGATCTTGACTGAACGCGCCCCAAGCGTGGGTCACATCAACGCGTTGATGCGGTTTCCCTGAGGGCCGCTACTATTGTCGCGGTCTGATCCCTAACCTCGATCAACGATACACGTCAGGCCTTAACACAGTGGTCGTCCCCACCGCGGCATCCTAGACACGACTGGCCGATAGGGTAGGATCTCAGCAGCCCTACTATTCATCTATTTTTTACTAAGGTAATACCCGAAAGGGGAGGTAGGAGAGTGCTCATCCCCTCAGAGAGGGAATGAGTAGGCCGCTCTACCACCAAACACCTAATAGGCAAATTTTATTCATAAGTGCATGAAAAGAGGAGAACAACAAGAGAAAACAAAGGTACAACAAGAGACTAGGGCCTAATAGAAGGGAACCCTATCAAGACGATAGGGGCCTTTTACAAAAGTAGGAAGATCAGCCCAAGAGATGCAAGTGAAAGAAGGTGAAGACAAGGTACAACCAAGACTAGCAAGACAATCCACAACCTGGTTGGCCTCCTTAAAAATATGAGTAAAGGAAGCCTGCAGCAACAGGCAAAACAAAGACACATCATGGAGGATATAGGTCAGCTTCCACGGGCAGGAGAATACACCCTTTAAGATCTACACCAAAACGAGGGAGTCAGACTCAATATCAACCTAAATTAAACCCATATCGTAGCAATAGGAAAGCCCTTGACGGAGAGCCAAAGCTTCTGGCTAGCGAAAGCAAAAACAAAGGAGCCACTGGAATCCCTGACAACGCCACCACCACTTGCTATACTGGTGCTACACTTGTAAGCTCCGTCAACATTTAGTTTCAGCTAGCCAGAAGGCATGGCAATCCATCGAATGAGCCTGGGAGGAGAAGGGTAGACAGCAGGGAGGGTGATGCCCCAAGAGCCAAGAACATGTCGTTGCTATGGGGAGAGGTCCCTCCCCTTAATATGAAAGGTACAGACGATGGGGCTGATAGCAAGCATAGCCCTGCATAAGACATGGCAAGCAGTCATCGGGCGGGTAGCAAAATAGGACATATTATGGTAGCACCATAATTCCCATATAATAGCCATAAATACACATCGAGAGATGGTTCCAGCCATGGAGGAGTGGTGTGCATCGGTGAGGAAATCAATAACACCATTGGCGGCCGTCAATAGCAACATATTGTTGAGCCGGAGAAATTCATACACAGCAAACCACATTTGGTTGGCAACCTGCCCATGGAAGAAAAGATGACTTCGGTCTCAATTTGGGAATGTTGGCAGCAGCAACACCTGGAACACAGAGGAATACCACAGGCCATGATGGTATCATTCGTGGGAAGACAACCACGGATCAAGCGCCAAGAGAGAATAGACCACTTGAGGGGAATGTGTTCAGACCAAAGATTGGACCAGCTAGAGGAGGCTGTGCTTTGGAGCAAAACATGGGTAGACTTAGAGGAAAAATTCCCATCATTAGATGGACACCAAATCCACTTGTCCTCGCTGCCAACAGCAGAAAGCACATTGTCTAGATAGCTAGGGGGGCAATGCAACCGGACAATTTCAATATGCGCATGCTGCAGATCAGAGAAAGCCTGCTGAATAGAGCACCATTTATCGACGATGGAGGACCATATAAGTTTTGGGAGAAGGTCATGAAGTGGCACAAAATCGGCCTAAACATCCAACCAAAAGCTAACATAGGGAGAATTTTCAGAAATGAGAACCCGATGGTTTGCGTGAACCAGTTTAGCCGTCTGCTACCATAAGCGACTATCCGCCGCGAGCATGAGAGGAAATGCTACCTCAGACTAATGGGTGTCATGAAGATGCTTGGCTCTGAAGAATCTGGCCCAAAGAGAATGGGAGGTATGTTGGCCATCGCCAAGAAACAGGAGAGGAATAGAAGGAAGAACCTCAAGAGGCGACTCAAGAAGCAAGCCGAACAAGCAACTGCCTTGCAGTCCCCAGCAGAGCTGACGCCTCTCCAGAGGTTACAACGGCTTATCGACAACCAGGAGGAATACATTCCTCTCCACCCTAGCGGGCCCATCCCACTCGATAGCTACATCCCATGGGAAGACATGCAGAAGCGAGCTCGCCTTAGAGACTGGGTCCAAGAAATGATCCAGAAAGTCAAAGTGGGCGAAACCCTTCAGATTCCAGAAGAAATCTCTTTGTTCTATAAGGACAAGGAGATCACGATGGAACAGCTGGAATAGATGCTTCGCGGCTGCACCTATAACATGGTGGCTATTCCACCCCCAGACAACATCAACGCCTCCCGGCGAGGCGAGCCGATAGCATCCAGAACCAGACAAAGGGCTGCGGCTCCACTCAGACTATAACCAGCTTCAGAACACACCGGCTGACCGAGGTCATGGTCGTGGACGTGGTAGAGGTCACGGAAGAATCCCTAAGCCGTCTCTTTGCCCGTCTCCCTTTGACCCCGAATGGGTCATCCTCCTTTGAGGAGAACAGCTTGCCCCGATCCCACCAGTGGAGATCTAGAGGCAACCCAGCATCTTTGACCCAGCTGGTGCCGAGGAGATCGCCGCCAACATTCCAGTCCCAGCTCCCGTCCCGACCTATTCTACAGAATTAGCAGGGCCGTCCGGCAAGGACGGACCAGCCCTTCAGCCACCCTCGGAAGAGCCGTCATTAGCATCCCTCTTCCAAGAGTCTGCGGCTGACCACAGTCAGCCCGACCCCAGTAATAAAGGCAAGGCAGTGCAACTCCCCAATGAGGAGCAGCGCGACAGCTCAGCGCAGATCCAGCCCGACATACTACCGTCACTGGAGGATGCTCGAGCTCGAGCTGACCAAAAGGTTCTCCACTATATGAAGCATTTCCCTACCAGCATCACAATCTGGGAAGCCATAGCTTGGAGTAAAGAGTTGAAGGAAACTCTTATCAAGATACTTCAAGAGCCTGAAGTCTATAAAGCATACGCGGCAGAAATGAAAGTCGCCACATACGAGGCTTTCACGGCCACTGTCACCTTCACGGAGAAAGACTTTATGCTCTCTCTTCCATGCCATAATTGACCCCTCTACATGAAGGGCAAAATCAATGGGCATGAAGTAAACCGAATTCTGGTGGATGCCGGCGCAGCTGTCAACATCATGCCCCTTAAAACTTTCAAGACTTTATACCTGACTCCTTACCTCCAGAAGGTCCAGGCAGTCAAGATATCTGGTTTCAACCAGAATACCGAGGAGGTCCTCGGTCGGGTGGATGTTGATTTGGTACTCAGTGATTTTGTCTCCAAGGTGACCTTCTACATCATCGACTCCAGCACATCCTACAAAGTGTTGTTGGGCAGGCCCTGACTCCGCGAAAATTGGGTCGTCCCCTCAACCCTCCATCAGTGCATCAAATACATCAAGGATGGGGAACAACGCGCGGTCTTCGCAGACCTGTCCCCATTCACCCCAGCAGAATGCAACCTGGTCGATGCAGCTCTCTACTTCAAGGGGATCAGCCCTTTCCCTGTGATTAAGAGCAACAGCTGGCTCTTAGAAGAAGAAGAGGACGACCTCTTCTCCGTCGACGAGGAAAAGGCAAAGCTTCACCGACTGCGTCTTAGCACCAAGTCAACCACAGATCACCCTGAGAGGCGTAAAGTCGATTTCGAGGCTAACCTCATTAGTCGAGCGATCGACAAGAGCATATGCTTGCCACCGAACTGCATCCAGCTCATGTATGCCTCAGATGAGCACAAGGTCGAGCTGCTCACGACGTTCATCATCACTTACAAGCTGCAACACTAGTCCAAGAAAAGGGCTAAAAGGGACAAGTCCATTATCTTCCACAAAGGAGACATGGCCCCTCCAGCCCCGCCAAAAGATGATTTCGGCTGGTCCAGGTGAGCTGACAATGCCCCTGAAGCCATCCAGATTCTGGGTGACCTGTCACCTCGCATTCAGGAGATGTGCCTCAAGCAGCACATTCCCCAGTGGCAAGGCTCTGCACAGCGAAGGTAATTCCACAATATGTGGACACCATCACAGGTCCGGGGGCAAACCCCATTCTCTTAGAAAGACACCCGAGGTCTCGGCTATGACCAGGACCCAGACTTCTGTGTCTATCACGCGGTTCATGCCATAGGACTGGTGCAACCAGCCGTCGACCCGATTGTCGCCAACGCCAAGTTTGACAGCTCAGGAGATGAGGGAGAGGAGATCTTAATTCCACTTCCTGCCAGCACCAGCACTCCAGTTCCAGCACTTGGTAAGGCTTCCCTGTCCGTCCATGAGAACGTGGAGACCGGGGAGACCTCCGCGGCCTCCTAGCCAGTTCCGGAGCCTACCTCACCACGCCTTCCCCCCTAGGGAAGGCCTCCAGAATGAAGACCACGAGGCATCACCGGCGTTGGCAGACAACTCCGACCAAGCCTCCTGATGCCCCCATGTTCTGTCCACATCATCGGGCATTAGGTCATGCAGTCAGCTCCTTGAGAGCCACATCTATGCTTTAGCATTTACAGCTTTCCGTTGCTGTTTCTTCCAATCCCTATTGTTTCTCCTTTTATCCTTTCTTCAAGTTGTTAGTCAGCGGAGCAAGCTATGAGGCTCAGCAGGCAGAGGTGTGTTATCCTCTAGAGAGCAAGCTGTGTTGCTCAACGGGCAGAGGTGTGGTATCCTCTGGACAACAAGCTATGTTGCTCAGCAGTTTGTAGGCAAGCTGTGGTGCCCAGCGGATGCAAGCTGTGAGGTGTAGCAGTGTAGCCACACTCGGGTCTGAGTGTGGGGTGGACGTAGGTCTGGAGGACCGAACCACCTAAAATTGCATGTGCATTATGGTTTGATTGTCGTATCAGATTCGCTAGATGAATGCTTAGGTCCGAACAACCTCGCCTTCTAATCTAGGAAGCGCTTCAATTGCACTCTGTATGTTTGTCCTTGGTCTCATAAGAGTTGGGTGATTTTGGGACTGCTCATCAGTCTAATATGTGGAGTTCAGATAATCTGTTTATCTATCATCCACTTATCAGTTGTAGAGAGCATCCAGTTTATTCCAGGGACTTGACCATTGTCCTTTCGCATTTCTAACATATAATTTTTAAATCGGTCAAGATTTTATAGAGAGGGATTCATTCACCCCCCTCTAAATCCATCGCACCAATTCCATCAAGCTAAAGTCTCCAAGTGAGAGGCGTAAAAGTACCAAACCAAGTAACTAGTCAGAGTGACACTCATCAGTGTCAGTCCAAGCCTCTGACCATGTGCGCACACACTGACTCCTGCCTGAGCCAGGCCCTCTGGCTAGTTTTCTCCCTCAGTAGGACGCTACTGCTGGCTGGGAGCCCATAGAACTAGCTTAAAAACCGTTTAGCGGGAACTACCCCTCCACCTTTCTCAGGTGGGCCGACACTTCGGTCGCTGTGCTACGACTAGTGGCTCCATCACAAGGAAAGAGAATGCTACTCTATCAAGATCTAAAATAATGCCATAGTTTCATAAATTAGCTTAAACATGGCGTACATGCACAATGGAATGCATTAGGAACTAAGCTTATATCTTTTAGAGTGCCAGGGAATGTAACGGACTAAGATCACCCCGTTACAAGGTGTGACAGATCAGGATAGGGGCGTTACCTTGCTTGTGACGCGAATCCCTCGATCCGTTGCACTCACCCGAACAATTTACAAAAAACACAGCGACAGTCACACAGACTATAACGCACCAAGCATGGGGCATTACACTCATGTAACGTGCCTCCTAGGGGCCGTTACACTTACCAAAACGTCAGGAAATCCATAGTTTTACACGTAAAATGTAACGCACCAGGGCAGGTGTACTACACGACTCTAACGCACAGGGTCAAGTCCGTTAAAGGCACCCGAACACCTAAAATCCACAGTTTTTTAAACAGGACGTAATGCACCAGGGATGGAGCGTTACGCATCCTCGACGGACCAGGGCTGGGCCGTCAGACTAACCCCCTATCTAAGTCAACGGTCAAAGGAATGGTCAATGGTCAAGTAACGGATCAGGGTTGGCTCGTTACCATTCAGGTAACGCACCAGGGCAGGTGCGTTAGGGGATTGTAACGCACCTAGGGTGGTGCATTACACCGACTGGGTTGCGAACTTGCGGAGTCTGAAATCGAACCCCCTCCCGGTCGACCGAAATCGACTGGAATCGTGGGGAAACTAGTTTTCAAGCTAAACTACCCTTGCATATCAACATTCCATAACTAAACACGCCATTCAAACTTAAAAACGATGGCCATGGAGTCAATTTTATGAATTTAAGGCTAATTAATATTAGCATGGAAGATTGCATAAAAATCGAGGAAACTGGCGTCGGACCACGGCGCATGTGGTACCGGTGGGTTCCTAGCGAGGAGAAGATTCCATCCCCCTACCTCTTACACGATAGGAACGGCGTTCGAGGCACAAACGGACGAAGGGGCGTCACAGCTCCACTCGACCCGACCCGCCTCCACGCTCCTCGAATCGAGGGAAGAAGGGCATCACCGTGACCTGTGCGACACGACCTTTCCAACGGTACCTCCCTTGTCTCGATCAGCGGCCGTCTAGACCAAAATCGAGAGAGAAGAATAATTTTCAAGAAATTAGCCTAAAATTCCACAAAATGGGGTTTACATGGAAATCGATGAAAATGACGGTGGATGGCGACGCATGTGGCGTCAATGGGTTCCTGGCAAGACGAGGAATCCATTCCCCTACCTATTGCAGGGGCGAAGACCGCGAATCGGTGCAGATTGAGCGACGGGGGCCACACCGTCCTCTCACTCCCACGCGCCTCCACGCTCCACGATCCAAGGGAAGAAGGGTACCAACGCGATCCTCGCGTCTAGCCCATCCCGTCGATACCTCCCACGCTTCGATCGGGGTCTGTTTGGACCAAAATCGAGTGAGAGGGGGAGAGAAAGAGAGAGAACGTGTGAGGGAGAGAGAAGAGAGAGTGTATGGTCGAGAGAGTGAGGGGAGAGAGAGAGAGAGAAAACGTGAGTTTTATAAAAAAATCTTGACTTTCTTAATATGTAATTTTTAAATTTCAAAATTCCGGGTTGCTACAACGATGACCACAACATCCTAGATGGCATCATGCGGCAGGCCGTCATTAGCTGGTACGGTCGCTGGGCAGTGATCCCGTCACACTACTCCCGTCAGGGTGCTACTGAGTGGCTGATGGGGATCGTTCACCACTACCGACTATTGCTGGATCGAGTTGGGATCAGGTATGCAGTGACCGCCACTTTGTACGCGTACCCGTGCTACACCGGGCTGTTATAGGGACTGCTGGAGTGTTTCAACCACCGGTGGAACACAGTGGCAACAGTAGAGGGGGAGACCACACTTAACTTGTGGTCCCTATTCTGGATTTCCTGATTGCCGATCAGCGGCGAGGGGTACAAGGAGGTGGTGCTAGATGACCTCCACCGCAACCACAGTGATGGACTGGGAAGATACCGAGTGCCCTACAGTTATCGGTACCTCATGAAGACCTGGAGAGATTTAGCCCTAGCGGGGAGAGAGAGAGCTGCACAGACTCCCCGAGTGCCACTGAATGTATGGGTCCGTCACTTCTACAACGGGCCATTTTATTTCTACTAGGAGTTCGCCAGGGATCAGACTCCATGGGAGGTGTACACCGAGGTGGAGCTACGCTTCCAAACGTACTCCAGATATGTGTATGCACCACAGGAGGGGTGGAATCCCCATGGTCTACCAGACGTGATACACCTTGCAGCGTACCTGGCATATTGGCTGGCGACTTTTGTGGTTCCACACGGAGACGAAGGGCTGTTGAGAGTTGAGTTGTTGTGGCCAGCTTGCTTGTTGGCCGAGGGGAGTCAGTTGGCCCTAGCTCCTGCTGCGCTGGCCAACATCTACCAGGGGCTCGGAGTTCTGGCAGTGCACTCAACGTCGAGAGAGAGGAGTATACTCTTGCCGACCCACTACCTCAGTGTGTGGGTTGGGCTGCTATTTCCGGGACTGGTGACGCGAGGGACAGTGGCGAACCCGACAGTACCACTTCTGTTTAGCTTCACTGGCCAGCCTGACGGGGACACCGAGGTACAACTGGAGGGGGCTAGAAGAGCCCTTTGCTACCTGCCCGCCCGGGGCGAGGAGGGATTACACTTTAATAGCGCCGCGAGAGACTGCCATCTTTTTCTGGGGACTTCAGGTGGAGGGGCGACCAACGCCCACCCCAGTCAAGGGGCAGCTAATGCAGGGCCACGGACTGAGTGGATATTGAGCACCCGGTCGGTAGTGTTGACATTACACTGGTCGGCGATGACTTCCTTGGAGCTGTACTACTCGTATCGATTTGCTAGGAACTTTGGGTACCACCAGGGGACCCCACCAAGCAAGGAGTTTCCTCTGACAGGCAGACAGTATAGGGGCAGGGATACCCACCTACTTGCAGCAGCCTGGTGGGACTTTTACTGTCACCCGGAGCTAGAGCGATTTCCAATGCCGGGGCAAGGATGTCGGGGGTGATTTGACGTGTACTATGTCAAATGGTGGTTTGAGCACAGTCACCTTTACCGACAGAAGTCCTCCGCAATCAGGAAGGTGGAGGAGAGTCACTTGCTGAGAGAGGATCTGCCTCCTATTGTGCTGGATGAGGGGTATCTGAGGACCCGTGTTGTTCGGATAAATCGAGAGATCGAGCGATTTGTAGAGTAGTGGCCTCGGAGTGGCTGGGGTTCATCTTCTAGGAGCCGAAGCATCGGAGGGGCACTGAAGCCCCTGAGACAGGCGCCAGCAGCAGCGACTGGAGCGAAGGTGTCTCGATCGAGGGCACTTAGGGCCTGGTGGGCTCAGTTCTTGGCCGATTATGGCCTCTGGAGTAGAGGGTCGCTAGACCGGGAGCTCCCGCACGGGAGCTTTGTCGATACAACAGTCGATGACTGGAGAAGGCACATCGCCCATGCGATCGGGTCAGCTGGGCCTATGGAGTTTGTGTCCTAGATCAAGTGCGTGCACACTCTACGGGACATTTGGGTGGCCGTCGCGATGGCAACCCGAGTGCTGGCGTTGAGGTCAGAGCAGCTGGTGCCTTTACCGTCGACCCCCTTTGGGGCTTCAGGTAAGGCTTCTTTCTTTAGCCTACCCCCTCCCTTTTGCTTTTGTAGTTTTGGGTACGAAAATGAGGCATTGTGTAATGCTGTGTTTGTCGACAGGTTCTATGACAGAGGGGGATCAGCCCTCCACGGAGGCATCCTCGGGGAGTGGGGATGGAGGCCCACAGCCTAGGGGAAAATACCCTCGTGTAGAGGCTGCAGCGGTTGAGGTTGGTGAGTCCGCTGAGGGACTCGAGGCTGAAGAGCAAGTGGAGGTAGAGACGGCCTCGAGTAAGTGTCGCTCCAACCCCTTTGTCCTTGTTTGGTTTAGCCAGGATGGTTGGCTAATTCTATTTTGCTGGATTTGTTTGTATTTTACAGCTCCGTTGGCGGATGGTGTGGAGGCGACCTTCTCGCCCCCTCGGGAGGTGGACTCCCCACATGAGGAGGGAGCCGGAGGGCAGATTGACATGGAGGAGCTTATGCGCCTGATGAGCGAACCCCCTCTCAACATGGAGGACTTCCCTGACTTTGAGTCGTGGACCCTCGCCATTATCGCCCGGTCGCCTTCGGGGGATCGTGTGCGCCGTGAGAGCCCACCGTCCGCGTGAGTCCGTTGCCTTCGTTATGTGCTTGCTGATCTAGGTCCAAGGGTTGTCATTGCATCTCATACAATCATAGGGCTGTGCCACATCACCAGGGTTGTGCACCCAGTCTGCATACCGTGGGGCCTTGAACCAGGTGTTGAAGCCCCAGGTGAGACGATTGCTCTTCAGAAGTTCGGGTTGAGAAACTAGAACAGGATGTTGGGGAACCCTGCCCCTGGGTTAGGGAACCCGTGTGGGGGCTGGCTCTACCGAGGCTCGGGGTTGAAAGCTCGAGTGGGGTACTAGGAAGCCAGGCATCTTGGGGTAGAGACCCACACCAGATGCCGACTTGACTGGGGCTCAGGGTTGGAAGCCCGAGCGAACTACCGTAGTAGGGACGAAAACTCGGGGCGCGAGACTCATGTCGGGAGTCGGTCGAGACTGGGCCCGAGGGCTAGTGTTTGCCCTAACAGGAACTGGTCCTAGACCCCCACGGGGACCAGTGGCAGAGGGCCCAAGTCTGACACTCAGATGAGCTGCTAGGACTGGCGACTGACGTGACACAGCTGTAGTGTTGGACAGCACGGGAGCTGGGGGTAGCTGCGGAGCAGCCATGGGGATCACACCCAAGAAGTAGGGCGATCCAACGACCGGGCCGAAGTTGCCAAAAGAAATCGGCACTGCCAAATAGCCAACCTGCACATGGGTGGCAATGACGATAGGACCGTAGGTAACAGACGCCATAGTTGCTGATGCACTAGAAAGGGCAGGGACGACAGTCGTCGGTGGTCATCGAGCGAAGTCCGGCAATTGAAGCGTAAACTGGAAGCTACTGAGAAATGCGAACAAGTGCTCTCTTCTACCTCTCCTTCAAGGACAGGAAAAAGGTACCAGGACTTCAGAGATGGCACATGCTTTCTCTTTAGCCAAAAGAAGGAAGGCGGGAGAAGTCCCACCGGGCATGCCATCCTTTTGTTCGCGCACAGCGGGAGGTGGGCCACGGGCGCACATGTGTGCGGTGACTAGACTGAGGGATGGGATGAGACGACGGGGGGAGATGCCAGAATCTAACGTAGTTTGGGCACTTCCTCTCATGGCCGTATCTTTCTCAAGGTGACACCGTGCACTCGCCTTTCACGAAAAGTCGAGGGGAGACCGAGTGACACAGGAGGTTTCCTGATTTTTGGGGAAACATGGCTGGGGTGCGGGCGTGCAAGTCGATTTCTCGACAATCACCCATGGAACCGAAAGCTGACAGGGGAAGCGCCACCAGGGCACGGCACGTGGACTCGGGAGGTGAGAGACACGTGGAGGGAAGGGCGGTTCCATAGGTTCAAGTGCGCAGGCGACTGTGGGGAGTCGTGTACTGGACGTCTTTCCCCACCGACCGCAAGCAGTTGGTGTTAATTTACATCGGATTGAATCCGAACACCTTCGTTCCACGCTGAAGAAAGAGCTGTATGTGTCTGAAGTCCCAGGTGGAGAGCAGGGGGGAGCACTTCATAGCTATGGGTTCGCACTAAGCTGCATAATGTTGGTTGAGGTTAGAGGTGCTGGAGGTTCATGTCTAGTGACACGGGGGAAACTGGGGCCCGAATGTGGATGCGAGAGCATTCATTCAAGTGGCAATATAATTTATGAGAGCCGCATGGGCCTTACAGGTGGGCCATGATGGCCAGAGTACAATTGGCACAAGCCACGAGACAATTTCGACGCGACGATTGGACCCCGGGTCAAGGCGTGACAGGGCGGATGCCCGTGTGTTTTACAGAGGGCCCTACTCGCGGCGTGGACCATGTCTTACTCGCCAAATGAGGGGCTATAATTGTGTGACTGGAGAAATTAGGGGCTGGCATCCGGGCGAGGGTCGATCACGACCCAAGTGGATTAATCAGACACGGCCTCGCGACTGTGGGAGGTACGACGTCATGATGTGTGCACGGTTGTGGTTGGCAGACACGCGAGGGGGAGTCCCGACATGAGGGGATGTTCGCCCTTGTCATAACGTTCCACAAGCGGTGGGTATGGACTTGCGTGTCGTGGCTAGACACCGCATGAGGGAAGTACAAGCGACATACCCTCGGTGTAAGTAGCCGATGAACAAGTCACCCACACACAATTCTCCTTGCTGGTTGCCTTGCTGCTTGCTGGGATCTTCAAATCATAGGCCTGACGTCGTGCCTCTCTCGTCTCCGTGGAGTAGCGCTCCACGTCCGCTGCTCCCCCACTCAGTCACTCCACCTCCGCGCGAAGATGGGCCACCTTTGTCATCTCTGCTGGAAGCCGCTCTACCTCACTCAGCACGAACACTAACTCCCTCGTCTACATGAGCATTTATCATGATCAGTCATGAGCATAGAATAATCATTAAGTCAAAAGAAGGAGTCGGTTGGTTTGCTGACTCTCTCTACAAGAGTGGCCTCGGCCTCCTCGGCCTAAGCAACCGCCCGTGCGAAGTTGGCATCTCGCTCAGCCTTGCCCACTGGCTGAGAAAAAGAGGATGGAGTGTCAGGTCCCTGCCGTTGTGCTCCCTCGGCTCGCTGCATTTAGAAGTCAAGGTAAGTCAGTCAAGTTCATAAGAATTGAACATTTAAGTCTAAGGTTAGTCAAGCTCACCAGAAGCTCTAGCGCGCATTGGAACTCATCCCCCTACTGAATGGTGGAGTGGAGGAGACCCTGGAGCTCCGCTATCCGTCCCAGGGGGTCTAGCTGCATGTAGCAAGTTGAGTTGTCAGTGCATCAGGAATCATTAGGAAGGATAAGTTTAGAGAGTCGTACCGATCTTCGAGAGCCACGGAAGACCTGGTCTCTGTAGCGCTTGGTGTAGGCCTTCAAGTAGGCCTCGCCGCTGGTAGCTTAGGCTCGTACTACTCATCCTCTCTTGGTCCAGTCCCGAACCTGGTCTAGCACCCGGGTGACCCAGTCGATCTCCCCGGTCAGTCCCTTGGAAGATCATCCCACGCACTCCTCGTCTCCCATTGGGAACTCCACCTCTAGCTGATGGACACCCCTAGTCCTCATGATCAGGCGGTGGTGCAGTGGCTCGATGATGTTCATGCAGTGCAGCCACACGTCCCATCCCGCGTACGCCTGGGCCACCTCCACCCAGGGCTGTCCCTCATGACCCTCGTCACGGTATGGTGTCCAGCGCACAGGAAAGGGCAAGCATTAGAGTCAGCATCAACATTTAAAAGCATTTAAGTGTATTTAGAAGTTTTGAGTTTTAGAATCTTACCGATGCGTAGGGCAATGTTCCGATGTCATCCTAGATCGCTCGCGCTAGGCGTCGCAGTGACCCCGTGTCCCGTACCGCCATCCATCGCCTCCCGATGGGTACACGGTCTGGATGTACCTCCTTCCCTCTCCCTAGGCTAGGGAGGTACATGTAGGTCCACACTTGCATTGTCAAAAGTTAGCATATAGCAGTCATAGTCATGATCATAATCATAAGCATTTAAGGTAGAGCATTCTTACCTGAAGTAGAGGTGAGAACCCGCCCAGCATCATCTGCCGGTCAGTGGTGCTGAGGGAGTCGAAGAGGAACGCTAACGCAGCAGTGCCCCAGGCGTAGTCTCCAACTCAATCCAGGTCTCTCAGTAGTGGGAGGAGCTTGCAGCTCACTCCGTCTGCCATCATCGTGAAGATGAGCTTCCCGAATAGTAGCATCAGGAAGCGACAGAGGATGACGTCTCCCTCTAGGCTTGGTCCTGCTGCCACTCGTTGTCTCGCCTGATCTGTCAACTACCCTAGGTGCTCCTCTGGCAGCTCTCCTATGGCTATCATCGCTCCTCTCAGTCCCAGGCTCTCATGGAGGGTCGCTCGTGCTAGCATGGATGAGTGGCATCATGGTCTCATCAGCTCCAGCCCTAGCATCTCTCGCGCCAACTCCCTGTAGTCAGCATAGGTCATCCCTATCACGAGCGCTCCATGAACTCTCAGTCCTGTGATCTGTGCCATGTCCTCTAGCATGGGGATCATATGTCCCCACAGGAATAGGAAGGCCCTGCTGACTGGATCCCACCGGTCGTGGAGCGCATACAATAGGGCGGTGTCCAGCCTCATCACCTCGATGCCTAGGAACTCCGTGAACCCCATCGCAGCTAGTCTCTCTCTCTGAAAGTCTGATAGTGCTAGGTACACTACTCAGACCTACAGCCATGAGATCCTTGTCCCGCGCTTTCCCTGCATGCATTTAACATTTAAGAGTTAGTCATCCATATAGTTAATCATTCATGCATTGACAAAAAAACCCTCAGAACCCTAGCAATCCCCTCTTGACTATTTCTTCGGCCTTAGCGGTCTGGGCTAGACCGTTTAGTTCCCAGTGACCTCCCTAGCAGTCGCTGGAAGGACTGCTAGGCTCCTGCCGTAATGGCAGTTTCTCCTTTATTTCCCCAAGCTTGGAGAACGGCTCTGATGGCCTCTACATGACTCCTATGGGTCCCCTGACCCATTCCCTTGTGTTCCTACCCACATGCACACGATCGAAAAAAATCAAAAATGGGTTTTTAGGGGTTCGGCCTACCTAAGACGAATGACGTTTGGCCACCACCTCGGGTGCCTCCTCCACCGTATGTTCAACCTCTTCTCCTCTAGAAGCCTCCTCAGGCGCAGGCACCATCGCAAAAGGCTCTCCCACCTCGATTTGGGTCAGCGGAGCCTCTTCCCCTTCTGGTTGGTTTGCTACCACCGTGGGCATACCCTCTTCTTCTAAGTGGTGCAAAAATTGCCTCACGGTTGTCCTCTTCCTCCCCATTGCCTCCTGAGTAACGCTCGACGATGGGGTCGGTTTGTAGCGGTGGTCGCCGGTGGGGGTCGTCACCGGTGAGGGTTGAGAGTGGGTGTTCGGTTAGAATGAAGGGAATGGGAGAGGGAACGGCCGTTCTCAGTTTTGAATTCATCCAGGGCCTTGCGATCTATTTCCAGACCATTAAGCTATCCTTGGTGGTCCTCAATGGACCGTTTTCCTCAAGGCCTCATGTGTTGAAGAATGTGAACCGCCTCAAGGGTAGCGGTTTAGCACTAGACCATTAGGCTCCCTTTGCGGTCTAGGGCATGACCATTTGGATGTTGTGATGTGATTGAATTGCTATATCTGCTTCATTCTTATGTGCCCTTTGCCTTATTTGATGCATCATGCTTATTTCTATGGCTTTATTATTGATGGCTAACCTTTTATTGTCAAAATCATGAACACCATTACATCATCTCTCCTCGCCAGGTAGGTAAGTCAGGTAAGTATCTCGGTCCCTTAATCCCTTAATGCATTACTATATGGTATCTATGATATTATTACCTTGAGAACCGACTGGTCATTCATGTGTTCTGGGATCTAATGTTCCCCTTCAACAAAAATGATGATGTTCTAGGTGCACATGTTTAATCGTTGGATAGGCCGTTAGGTTGGAAGAATTGGGGGATGATAGTATGATTTATTGTAGCCGATACAACCAGGGCGTCGTCATGCGGGGTGGTCAGCCCTTCAAGGTCTTGGTCTGAAAAGATGATGACTTGTGGCTCACTCGGCGGGGCCTTCAGGGGCTCGATGGCTTGGCTCGCCCGTTCCGCATGACGCTTCCTTCCTCGGCTACTATCTCCCCCTGATGCATCTCCTCCAGCGATGATATTGATGTGTACCCCGTGGGGGGTGTTCTCAATCTCTTCTGGAGCGCCTCGGTATTCCTTATGCCCGGTGACAAACTGGGATAGGTGTCCCTGGCAGACGAGGCGCTCGATCTCATCCTGGAGCTGGCGGTAATCACAGGTATGATGCCCGTGATCGCTATGGAACAGGCAGTGCTTACGGTGATTGCGGCTCTTCGACTTCATTGGCTCGGGTTCGCAGAGGAGGCCCGAGCCCTTGACGTCTTCATAGATTTTGTACCCCAGAGTGGTTAATGGGGTGTACCGCTCGTACCTCTGGGATGGCTCTTTGTGCTCCCTGTCTCAGTTTTGCCTCTTCCCTGGGCCCGAGCTTGGCTCAAACGCACGCTTCTTGTCCCCCTCCCGACTCGAGCCAGGTGTGCCTCGGCACGCGCTAAGAACCTCTTCGCACTTGGCATGGCGTAAAGCCAGAGTCACTAGCTCGACAAGCATCGAGGGAGGGTGAAGGACTAGCTCACGGTGGAGGTTCTCATCTCGAGTGCCTCCGGTCAGTGCTGTTGTGGCTGAGGCAACATCCAGGCAGGGGACCCACAGGGCTTCCAACTTAAATCGGTTGATATAAGTCCGAAGGCCCTCCCCTTGCGCCTGTTTGAGATCCAACAGCCCTGCTACTGACCTTGGGGCGCCGCTGCCGGTGAAACTCTCCTTTAACACTCGCCTGAATTGCTTGAAGTCTCGAATGGATCCGGGGGCGAGGGCCTGGAACCACGCTTGGGTGCCTTGGACCAAGGTGGTCACGAAGGCTCTGCACTTGATGGCATCGGACGTCTCATGTAGGGTCATCAGAGCATCAAAGCTATTGAAGTGGTTAGCCGAGTCACCCTGGCCGCCATAAGACTTGAAGGTCGCAATAGAGATTCTGGGAGATATCTCCGCCTTCAGGATGCAGTCAGAGAACGGGGATTTCTCCTCGTCCTCTACTGAAGGGGTATTCTGCAGGGCCCGTAGGGTGCGCTCCTACTCTGCAAAGCGCCTCTCGAACTCTCACAGTCGGAGGGACAACTCTAGTTGTCGCAACGCTGAAGGGCTATTGGGGCATGCCAGTGGGTTGTCCTGATGTTCCCCGAGGACTTCTGTCTCCGGTCACGGATGATGCCTCCCAAGTTTTGCCCTTCTTGGTGTAGAGGAGGCCTCTTGCTCTAGAGGAGGGTCTTACGAAGGTCCTCCTGACCTGTTACGGATGAGCCACTGCCCTTGGAGGGTGAAGCGGCCTCCGACAGCTTGCTGAGCTGCATTGCCGCGGGGGGGCTTACCTGGGGGACGCGCGATCTCTCCTCCATGGCCACCTGAGTTCTCAGGAGATCCACGAGGACGTCTAGTTTGGCATTGAGGGTTTGGAAAGTGTTGGCATTCTCGGTGGGTGGTAGCCCCACGGCCGCGGGCGGAGGTTGCTCGTCGGTTGGGGTGCTAGCGTTGGAGGGGGGATTCTGCGTGGCCTGAGAGGGGGCCTCTCCCGCTACCCGTACGACCTTGCCCTTATCACCGGCGGACATCCTCCCCATACTCTTTCATACCATGCTGGCTCTTTTATCGTTTCCCATAAATAGTGCCAGATGAAGAGGGTCGATCTCGTGCTAGTCCTGAGCTGGAGGAAGTGATCACCATGTTGAGACCTGTAGGGATGGAAAATCAATCAGGGGGCCTAAGGATGGTTCCCTGGGGAAAAACCCTTCGATGCCTAAGTCAGTAGAGCAGTGGTGGAAGAGGGGAGGAGGAAGAGGTTGCGCGAGATTCCTCTCCACCAAGATGGTGAGGAAGTTCCTACTCAGGGAGTTTAGGCCTATTCTACCTTACCTTTTGCCGGAGGGAGTCCCAGGTATAAATAGTGTGCCAACTTCATGAGTCCTGTAAGCAGAGGAGTTTGGGCGGGGGTTACATCCTCGACGTGGGCTCTTTACGTCCTCATTGTGGGCTCTTTATAGTCTTGAGGACTCTTGGCCTCCCTTATCCTCATAAACTCCTGCTTATAAAGGGCTCTCAATGGCAACATGGATAAGCACCCGTCGGTTGACCCAAGCATGGAGGATGCCAGCCCCTATCCGGGCGATTGGCATAGCTCAGGTGTAATGCGGTCGGAGTGGGCGCGCGGTGCCAGCCCTTATCCCGATATGGGGCCTAGCTCGGGCGTGAATCTTCCTCCGACCAAACCGACGCTCGGACCTCTGAGCCTACTGGCCACCTGGGAGGTGTTTGATTCTGAGTGGACTTATTATGCTTTCATGATAAGTGGGCCCTGTGGGCTGTCACTTAGATGAGCTGGGCCTCGTTTGGTCTTGCTGGACTTCGTTCGGCCGCTCTTAATTGGGCTACAGAAATTCCCTCTCTCTCTCTCTCGTAAAAATAAAAAATTAATGGTCTTGCTCTGATGTCCCCATCAGAAATTCTGGACCCTGTAGCGCCCGGCTTACATAGTAGACAGGCTTCATGAGCCGGAAGAAGGGAAGACACCTCTCAGCTGTTCGGGATAGAAACCGGGTCAAGGCGGCGATGTGGCCAGTGAAGCACTGCACGTCTCTCACTCACGCAGGTTGTTTCATTTCCAGTACCGCTTAGATTTGATCAAGATTCGCCTCTATTCCTCTGTGTGTAACAAGGAAGCCAAGGAACTTTCCTAATTTTACACTGAACGTGCACTTGCTGGGGTTGAGCTTTAGATTGTACTTCCTGAGTGTCGCAAACATTTCTGCCAGGTACTTTAGGTGCTCGGACGCTCGGAGGCTCTTGACGAGCATGTCGTCGATGTAAACCTCCATAATGCGACCAATTTGTGCGTCGAACATGTGGTTGATGAGACGTTGGTAGGTTGCCCCTACGTTCTTTAATCCAAACAGCATGCGTTTATAGCAGTACAAGCTCTGGTCGGTGATGAACGCAGTCTTGTCTTGGTCGGGTTCGTGCATGCTGATCTGGTAGTAACCAAAGTAGGCATCTAAGAAGCTCAACATTTTGTGCTCGGATGTCGCGTCAACTAGTTGGTCAATTCGTGGCATGGGGAAGCTGTCCTTTGGCATGGCTTTGTTTAGGTCAGTGTAGTCCACGCGCATTCCCCACTTTCCATTACTCTTAGAGACAAGGACTACATTTGCTACCCAGTTCGGGTATCGGGTTGGCCGGAGTAGTCCTGAGTGTAATTTCTCACTCACTTGTTCCCTGATGATGGCCTATCGCTCGGGGTTGTCGCATCTTCGGCATTGCTGGACCGGGCGATAGTTTAGATCCAACTTTAGTTGGTGTGTGATGATCTCTAGTGGGATTCCGGGGAGCTCGTCCTCGGACCAAGCGAACACATCCTGATTGACAGTGAGGAAGCTTATGTAGGCCTCCTTGTCTTGCTTGGACAGGGTGGCCTCGATCCTTAACATTCGGCTTGGGTCCTTCCCCCACCTGGATGAGGTATAGGTCTTTCGATGGGGTGCTTGCACTCAGACTTGGGTCTTCCGTCCTAGCCTTCTTCTCGAGTGGCGTCTCCTCAGGCTGTCGATCACGCGTTGAAATGAGGTAACACCTTCTGGACTCTCTCTGATCTCCTCGGACTTCCCCCACTCCACGATGCGTGGGGAACTTAAGTTTCTGGTGATACGAGGAGGGGACACCCCGAAGGGTGCCGAGGATTCTGTGCCCTATGATGACGTTATACCCTGTCATAGCACGAACAACCATGAAATCGGCCAGGAAGGTCACATCCCTTGGTGCAATTTTGATCGTAATCGACAGTGAAATGCGTCCCTCTGGGCAGACCATTGTGCCGAAGAAGCCATACAGTGGTGTGTGCAATGGCGTGATTTGGGACAAGTCTACACCCATAAGCACAAGACAGTTGTACTAGATAACATCAGGACCGCTTCCATTATCGACCAAGATTCGACACACGGTACATTGATTGATGGTGGCCGAGACCACCAACGCATCGGAATGGGGGGTGGTTACACCATCTAAATCATCGTCGGAGAAGACGATGGGATCCTTCAGGTGTTCCCGGGCGGCAGTCGCCTGTTGGGCGCTGTCGCCTTGCTCCCCTTTGTTGATGGCTAATGCGTACCACTATCGTCTGGTTGCACTGTCTCCGCCTGAGGCCGGCCCCCCAAAGATCATCATGATCTCCTTTACATTGGGTCAATTATCGATGGGCAGAGGGATGTGTTGTCACTTTTCCTTGGCCTTGGCGATGAATTTATCGAGGAGCCGTCGCCGAATGAGGTCCTCGATGGCGTCCTTCAAGTTGATGCACTCCGTCGTGTTGTGGCCGTGGTCGCGGTGGAAGCGGCAGTACTTCTTCTTGCTCCTCGTGCTCGGATCTGATTTCATCTGGGGAGGCCACTTGAGGAATGGCCCCTCGCGGATTTCCATCAAGATCTGGTTGCGAGGAGCCGTCAGGGGCGTGTAGTTGTCCCTCTCCTTGTCTGGGCTATCACAGCGGTCTCGGTCCCATCGCTCTCATTTGCTTCGCCCTTCGAGTGGCGAGTCGACTGATCTTTTTCGGTCAGACCTTTTGGTTCCGGTCGCGCTGTGGCGACCCGAGATTCGAGTACCGGAAAGGAACCGGCGCGACTCGAACCTCGACCCACCTCCCACGAGCCCGAAGACTCGGAAGGGAAAAAGGGATGGTGTGAGGGTGTGTAAGAAGCTAAAGTGACTGCATGGATAGCACAATATACAATGAAATAATACAGAAATTAAATAAATAAACTGCTACAAGGTTCAGTACATCTCATGTCCAAAATAAAGTACAGTCAACAGAAGAAAAGTATAAGTACTCGGGGCATACCCCGGCTCTGGCAACTGGCACTAACCTCTGCTACTGGAACCGCGCTGAACGCCTGCCGCACCGCTCGAAGTGCCGGCCTCGCCTGAAACACGGTGAAAACACGCAGGGGATGAGCCTCCAAAACGAAGGCTCAGTAGGGATTAGAAGGCCATAGTCTTGGCCGCCCATACCCCTGGGCGGCCAGATAGCTGGCCGCCCAGCCCATTCCAGGGTGGCCAGAGAGTTGGCCGCCCACATCCTTAGGCGACCAGAAACCTGACCGCCCACCATCCTAGGCGACCACACAGTTGGCCACCCTCACCCTCAAGAAGGCCATCGACCTGGCCGCCCAGATCCTTTGGACGGCCAGAACCTTG
Source organism: Amorphophallus titanum (assembly GCA_024336825.1). Lineage (NCBI taxonomy): Eukaryota > Viridiplantae > Streptophyta > Magnoliopsida > Alismatales > Araceae > Amorphophallus > Amorphophallus titanum. The sequence goes on along the minus strand of JANBPO010009603.1, from coordinate 56,086,136 downwards.
GCCGCCTCCTGTCAACTGTCCGTCAACCCCACGATCTGTCCACTCCAGACACATCTTCCAAAATTTCTCCCACTCCGGGAGGTTAGAGACTCGCATAGCCTCACACGCACTCTATTTTTAAATATTTTGGAGGGAGATTGCCCCCACATACAAAACCCAATTCCGAACCATTCTCACGGGTTGGGTTGCACACTTTGTGAGGGGGGAACACTTCGTGAGGGGGGACACTTCGTGAAGGGAGGTTGGACATTTTTCGAGAGGAGAGGATGCTAGCTCCTTGGAGCTCAGAGAGAGAGAGAGAGAGATGTGAGCGCTAGGGCGCCTTCCCCGACCATTCCCCTAGCAGCAGAACTTGAAGTTGAAGAGCTCCGCCATGGACGAGCCCCAGTTGCAGGGGGCGGCCATCGACATGGCCACCCACCACCCTTAAGGGGCCATAATGCTGGCCGCCTCCTGTTGGTTGACGGGCAACCTCGTCTTTCCTCTCCTTTGTCCTCCATTTTGCTACTTTCTAGTACATTTTATTGCATCCATGCATGATAAGATTTTCCTAAATCCCTTTCTTTAAAGAGATTTTTCAATCCCAAAACATAGGGAAGATGGATGGTCGAAAGTCTCGGCCATCCCCCTTTCCGCCCCCCTTCCCGGTACGAGAGACCCCATTTGCATGTTTTCTCTACTTCTACGAGCATTTACTACACTTTCTCAGTCTAATGGTCTTGTTATTTGCTGGTTAGTTTGCAGGAACTTCATCACCGACTTGAAGTGCTTCTTGTTCTTGGCCGGCCGAGAGTGAGGACAGAAGAACCCACCATCTCCCCGTTACTAAGGCATTCATGATCATCCTACTCCTGTGAGGCCCAGGTATAGGTCTCTGGTGATCACACTATTTCCTTATCTCTAATCTGTGCACTGTAGGCTGCAGCAGCAGTAGTTCGGAGGGAGGCACACCCACACCATCTCATCGCGTGCACCTACCACCTTCCGGCGCCTACACAACCGTCATAGGAAAGATAGGCTCATCAACCCCAAAGTAGCCAGAGACCGGGACGCGGACTGGCATGCGATAGATGAAATCTTGAATCTTGAATTGAACAACTGGTACTGAATCATCCTGACTCGGCTCATCGTCTCCCTGGAGACTAGACCCAAGGGGCACCAAAGGTAATGCACACCCGCTCTGTGGGGTGGAAGTAGGTGGAGAAGAAATGGAGGTAGGAGGTGCGATAGGTAGTGGAGGAAGGATGGTGACAACAAGAGATTCAAGTGCGGGAGGAGGCAAAGGCGGCAAGGATAAAGTGTTAACAATAGGCTCGGGTGCAGGCAGAGGCAAAGGCAAAGGTGAAGGTGTGGCTTGTTCAGGCTTGGGCGATGAAGGTAACGACAGGGAAGATGACGAAGATGGTGGAGATGGGTTAGACATTAGAGATGGTGATGGAGGTGGTGATGAGGGCAATGGGGATCGAGATGGATATGGAGAAGAGGGAGATCGTGGTGCCCACTGTCGACATATCGGCACAACAGGTCGAGCGGCATTGGGGGTAGAAGTAGTGGTGAGGAAAGTGGTGGAAGTGGTGGTAGTAATGGGAGTGGAGGAAGCAGAGGTACCGGCCTGAGCAAGGGCTTGAGTTTGTGGAGGTGATAGAGACGGGGTAGGAGATGGAGATGGAGATTGAGATGGGGACGAAGATGATGGAGCGGGTGCAGCACTAGATAAAAGATCACGGGGGTGCCCCGGGTCTTGTAGTGGTGGAGACGGCTGCCTGGGCAACGCTTCTTGTTGTTGCTTGCTATGAAGATCTGAAATAACTTTATGCATGGTGGCCCAATCAATCCTCTTCTGATCTTCCAAGTCGTAAATATAATCCTGGAACTTGGGACAATCCTCAACTAAATGCCCCTGCTGATGATGAAAATCACAGAACTGAAGTATATTCTCAACCGCGGGTCAGCAAGGCATAACCGGAGGAAGCGGTAATGCGTGAGTGGCCATCAAAGTCTTAAAAATATCAGTAAAAAACTCCAGCAACGAAGGATGAGGAGCCCGCTTTGGGCAAGGTGGATGCTGAGGGGTATGGGATGAAGGTAGAGAAGGTGGTGGTGATGGAGACGGTAGTGGGGGTTGCGTAGGCAAGAGTGCTTGGCCGGTGGAGGAGGGATTTGGTGAAGGCATATGTGGAGCGGGATGAGGGGGTATATAGACGACATCCACCTGCTCAGGGTGTGGTGTTTCCTTGACCGAGGGTGGCGGTGGATGTGGGTATGAGGGGACGGGAGACTGACTCATGGAAGATTGATATGTGGAGGGTTGATATGCGGAGGGTGTGATGTAAGTGGGAGGCTGATATGAGGTGGGTCACTGGAGTGACCGTTATGCAAACTGGGCAGCGGGGTGGTTCGGTTCGAACCCGGAACCTCCCCTGGTCGACCGAAATCGACGAGCTTCATGCCAGAAACCTGTTCCCTGTCCACACCCCATTCCATGACAATCATTTAAGACTAGAAAACTCAAATACGATGCCCATGCAAGATCAAAACGTAAAATTACACCCACAAAGCTAAAAACTCAAAATTGATAATAGGCGTGCGAATTGGCCATAAGGCGGCGTGCATGTGGTACTAGCGCGTTCCTACGTAGGTAGGGATTCCATCCCCCTACTTGAAACGAGCTGAATCGGCCTCCAGGGCCGCATGCAAGCGGCGGGTCACCGCGCCCCTCCTCGCCCCGACCCACCTCCACGAGCTGCGGTCCGTGCTACCGAGGGCGCCAACGCGCTCTGCTCGACGACGCGAGTCCAACGGCACCTTCCTCGTCACGAACGGACGTCGTCTCCTCCGCTTCCCAAAGAGAGAGAGAGAGAGCACCGTGAGAGGGAGAGAGAGAGGGTGAAAGGGAGAGAGAGAGTGAGATGTCGAGAGTGAGGGGGAGAGAAGGTTATTAAAAAAAAATTATAACTTATTTTTTTTGTTTAAAAACCTCCTTTAACAAATTAACCCCCCCATTTCACATAAATGCATAAATGTCCCATTCAATTTATATAAATGCCTATTTCAATCCGATTAATGCCCAAAAATAGCCTAAAAATTCACAAAATTAGGTCGAATCCACTGAATAAAAACCAGACCTAGACCACTAAGGATCCGCGAAGGCGTGGGCCTTACAGCACCCCTGGCTGAAACCCCTAAGGCACGTTCAAAGAGATCCGAAGTGATGTGAATCTCAATGCCCTGAACCACTGTATACAACTCTCCATTTCTGTCAACCAAATTTCCATAAAATTGTCGCACTAGATGCGGGTGATATCTGGTATATCTAGTGACAAAATCGGTCCAGCCTGGTTGAATCTCAAAAATAGCACATAGATCGAGCAGGATCTCGTTCACCTCATTCAAGTCAACCAGTCGAGGGTCGATAATGGGCCGTGGAGACAATCAAGGTGCACAAGGTGATGCAGGAGCCTGCTATGGTGGAGGAGCCAGAGCCTCACATCTCCGAGCACTAGAGTCCCCTTGGGTAGAATGCCGAGAGCGCCTACTAGATGACATCTTAGGCTAGAAAACCCGCTGTGAGGGATAGATCTCAACCCTGGCGATGAAGATGGACCAAAGGACACGCTGAAGGCTGGAAATGACCTTCTCCACACTCTGAAAACTAGGGAATAGCTGCAAAAGCGCACGACCAATCGTGGAGATTTCATCCCGAAACTGTGACGAATCCATCGGAACTTGTGCGGACGGAAAGAAGATGAGGTTTTGGGGCTGGAGGAGTGGTGGTTTGGTGTTCTAGGGTTAGGTAAGAGTATGGGAGAGAGAATGGGTGTGATAGAATGAGAAAATGGGGTGAAGGAACCCCTTAAAATAGGGTTTGGTCGGGGGTTCGGTCGGCCCCGTACGAAGCGAACGATCGACCGAACCGGGTGCGTCGGTCGACCGAAGTGGTCGATTTGCCCCCTTAAAAGCCAAATTCTGATTTTTGATCTCCACCATGCCTCCCTTGTGATGATATTGAGCTCCATTGTCTTGCTGGCCCTTTTCTTTTTCACTCCCCCCTTTTTTTGTTTTCTCTCCTTCCTTTTTTTTGTTTTGTTGCTTGGGGAGGAAATGAAGTGAGATGATTTCTGACATGAATTGTCTGAAGGAGTTTTTCTGAATCTCCCCCTCAGTGACTGCCTGAAATCCCCATGTCACTAGTCCACATTTATTCATCAAGAAGTATTTTGTCTTAGATTTTTTTTTAAAGAAGTGGTATGTATACATATATATACAGCCACACATACAGGGTGATATCATGCAAAAAGAATAAAAACACACAACGTATGTATGCATTTCTCACAATCTACCTTTCATGCTTCTAAACCCCCTTTTTTTTATGTAAATGCAACACTCATCCTAGTGCAGATCTAAGTATGTATGCTCTCACCCTTGCACATGCCAAGTTCTCTCCTAATTTTATTGAATTATTCATGGTTTAGGGGTTTTGTGAAGATGTCTGCTAGTTGATTGTGTGTATCAACAAATGTTAACTGAAAATCCCCCTTGCCTACATGATCTCTCAAGAACTGATGGCGAATGTTAAGGTGTTTGATTCTGGAGTGTTGAACAAGATTTTTAGATAAATTAATGGCACTTGTATTATGACACAAAATTGGCACAGAATTCACTTCAACATTTAAATCAAGTAATTAATTTTTATCCAAATTACTTGGGCTCCACAACTTCTAGTGGCTACATATTCAGTCTTGGTCATTGAGAGAGCTACTGTATGTTGTTTCTTGGAAGCCCGTAAAACTAGACACCCGTCAAGAAATTGATAGTACCCACTAGTACTTTTACGATCAACAATGCATCTAGCATAGTCAGCATCAGTGTATGCAATCAAATCAAATGAGCTATTGATAGGAAACCATAAGCCAAAGTCTATGTGCCATCTCGGCCACCATGTTGTTAAGGCGATCAAAGGTCTTGACCTCGGCGCCAATCATCCTTTCTAGGATCTCCTTCTTTAGATTTTGCTTGCAAATTTGCACTGCATCCTCCTGGTGCGGGGGACGCCTGCACCTCATGCTAAGATTCCTCCATCTATTGATGAAGTCAAGTGCCGACTCATCGTGTTTCTATCTCGTGGCGTAGAGCTCTGCCACAGTGACCTTCCATTCAGCAATGTAGAACCTCTCCTTGAACTTCTTTTGCATGTCGGGCCAATCAGCAAGGGACCCAGGCAGCAGGCTCGAGTACCACTCAAAGGCAAGCCCAGTGAGTGTCGAGCCAAAGAACTTTAGGAGGTAGGCCTCATCGGCAGCCAAGTCTCCCATCACATTCACATAGTAAGCGATGTACTCCCCAGGAGATCCCTACCCATTGAACTTCTGGAACTTCGGCGGCTTGGTGATGCCAGCCGGCAACTTCCTTGCAGCATAATGAGCCGGATAGGGGACGCGGTAGATGTCAAACGGCGTCTGATCCCCATCACCCCTTTCTGCTAACTTCATGTCTATCATTTGCTCCAGCATCAGCCGGCTAACTGCTGCCTGGTCGACCGGACTTGGATAGAAGTGGGCGGGCTACACAGCCGAGGTGGTCAGCACAGTTGCCTCTGGGGCTACGGGAGACCCCTGGGGAGCTGGGCTCTGTAGTGGGGCTGGGTACTGTTCTTACTGTAGGGGCAGTGCCGCAGGGAAGCTGGGGGTTGGTGGGAATGCTGCAGCTTGCAAAGTTGCTTCAGAAGACTGCCCGTTGCCCCCGGGCGCTTCCAGTAAGACCTCGGTCTGTCCAGACGTCAAGGGCTGGGCATTCCTCTCGTTGAGTTTTTTCTTTAGCAATTCAATCTCCCGCTGATATTATTGTATCATGTATAGCATGGCGGGGTCGGTTGTAGAGAGAGTGGGCATGCTGCCTATCTCTTCGGCTGAGGCATCCTCGGATGATGTGGAGGGTCCGCCACTTGTGCCCCCGGTAGTGATAACATTGGCTGCCAAGGCCGTGGGAGGGTCTTCAGAGGAGGTTGCCTCGACACCTGCCTGCGTCGCCTCACTCGCCACTCTCCTTCTCCTAGTGAGGGGGCCAGGCCTGGTGGCGAGCTTGGCCATTTCTTCGAGGTCAGTGGGTAGAGCCCCGTACCAACTATAGAGTCCTGCCATATTGCAGGTGAAAACTCTCTAGTCTCTGCTTCTTCTCGCTGTCCTCCCTGATGGCTTGCCCGAGAACACCAGCCTGTCGAAGACCGACCGTCGGGGTGGTGCTTCCTCCCACACAGGGGACTGACGTTGCTCTTTCGATTGGTTTCTCGACTATGCGCTAGGCATGGGTCGAGCCTCTTCTTCTTCTCGAAAGGCAGAAGCCACTGCCCCCAGCAATCTCTGGCGACCCAAGGGAGTATTGCCTGGGCCCCGGAGGTAGTTTCTCATGGCCTGCTTGATCCCTTCCCACTCCTGGTCACGGAGAGCGTCCGGTGGTTGGGTGTCGGTGGCGACATCATGATGAGTGTAATTTGCATACACCAGGCGGTCAACATGGTGACGACGCCTGTGACGTCAGCGGTGGACATTTTTGGGCAGCACTAGCACAGCGACTACCGGCTGGTGGGTCGTGGCCGTCACCTCGACCCTTTCATCTCTTCGCCCCCTTATGTGGCGGGCACTGCTAGGCCACGCCTGGGCTGGTGCCGCTGGGCTTCCTTGGGAACCCAAGCCTGTTTCAGCTTTGTCAGCCTGTGAGCCGGTGTGTCTCTTAGCGTCACGGCTAGAATGGTGGGCACCATCCTTTCTTTCACCTTCTCCAGTCCTTGGAAGGAGTTGCAGACTGGAATGGTCGTCGCGATACGGTCTGGGATCACCTCAGACCTCTGTCCATTCAGATGGACTCAGATGGTTCTGACAGTCGTGGACTTGCCGGAACTAGAGATTCGGTGCCCCGCAGAAGCGCCAGGGTTGTTCCTTCGCAGTCTCCTCCGATGGGACGCCGACCCTTGGTGCGATGGGCCGGCGGTCTGGTGCACATGGTGCACATTACAGCCCAACGTCCTTGGTGGGACGCTATTGTTGTTCTCGACCATAGCCTGGCCAGTAGCAGCTTTAGTGACTCCTGGGGTGGGGGCGTCAGACTTGGACTCGTCGGATGCCTCCACATCCAGGATGTTGACGAAGGCTACCCCCAGGAAGTTGGGGAAGCTGACAACCAGAGGGAAGCTCCTGAAGCAAAGTGGGACGGTGAGATAGCCTTCCCGGATGTGGCTCTCCATGATTTACGGGCCAAAGGAGACCGCCATTCTTGAAGTTGAATTGTACTTTTCCTACATTTGCAAAGATGAAACAATCAGTATTACAAGAAGGGGGCGGCAGGGCCCCTAACTTCAGCAAAGAGATGAAGGGAGGATGGGTGATGCGGGACGGATACGAGGAGACGACACTACATGAAATGGACTCGACTCGACCAGCAACAACACGGACACTAGAGCGACCTCGGCTTGACACGGAGAGCTCCTATGGGATACACGTCGTTCCCCCCAGCGTCACCAGCTTGTACACTCCTTTGCCGAGTGCTTCCGCCACCCTGTATAGGCCTTCCCAATTTAGTGCGAGCTTTCCTGTGGCTCCTCTTGGGTCAACAATGCTTACTCGCCGTAGAATCAAATCTCCGAGGAAGAAGTGTCGTTCTTTAACTCTGGCATTATAATATTGGGCCAGCTTCTGTTGGTACGCAGCGAGCTTTACTTGCGCGCTTGCTCTATCCTCCTCGAGCAGGTCCAAGTTCTCTCGCACTGCTTGGTTGTTCCTAGCCTTATCGAAGTGTCCCACTTGTAGCGAGGGGTTGGATATTTCCACCAGTAGCACTGTCTTAGTGCCGTAGGTGAGGTGGAAGGGTGTCTCCCCTGTGGCGGCTCTAGCGGTGGTCCGGTGGGCCCATAGAACGCTCGGAATTGAGTCTATCCAGGAGTCACCTGCTTGATCCAGCCGAGTCTTGATGTCGTGCAGGAGCATTCGGTTGGCATTCTCTACCAACCCGTTGGCCTGGGAGTGCCCCACCGAAGTGTAGTTGATCCAAATCCCCAGCTCCGAGCACTTCTCTTGGAAAGCGGTGCTCGCAAACTGTCTGCCGTTGTCGGTTGTGAGAACCCTTGGGATCCCGAAGCGGCAGATGATACTCCGCAACACGAACTTTCACGTTGCTTCGCTAGTGATTTTCCCTAATGGTTCAGCTTCGATCCATTTGGTGAAGTAATCGATGGCGACGATGAAGAATTTCTTCCTCCCTTGTACATTGGGGAAGGGACCTAGTATGTCCACCCCCCACCGGGCAAATGGGCGAGGCTCTATCAGGGCGTGTAGTTCTGTAGCCGACTGGTGATGCATGTGAGAGAATTTCTGACACTGAGGGCACCTCCGTACATAGTCGAGGCAGTCTTGCTGCAAGGTGGGTCACCAATATCCTTGTCGGATTAGCATCCGCGCGAGTGCTCGCCCCCCTACGTGGCTTCCGTAGAGTCCTTCGTGGATCTCTTGGATGGCCTGGTTGGCTTCCGTAGGGAACATGCACTTTAACAGTGGAGCTGAGAGGGAGCGACTATATAATCTGTCGTCCACCACTGTGAAGTGGGCCGCTCTTGCTAGCATGCGTCGAGCCTTGAGGCGGTCGCTCGGGAGCTGTTGTCGAAGGAGGAAATCCAAGAGGGGGTCCATCCAGGAGGGCTCGTAGTTGATGGCATTTACCTGGGGGGTTGGCTCATCTATGCTCGGTGCCGACAACTCTTCTATTAGGACCGACCCCAAGTTGGAGACCGCGGTGGCTGACGCCAGGCGAGATAGGGTGTCTGCTCGGATGTTCTCCTCTCGTGGGATGTGAACCACCTCGAAGTGGGAGAACTCCCTTGCCGCGACCCTGGCTTGCTCCAAGTACTTGACCATGGAGGATTCACGTGCTTCAAATTCTCCCTTCACCTGGTTGGCGATGAGCATGGAGTCGCTGTACGCTCATACGCTGGTCGCCCCCAAGTGTTTTACCATGCACAGCCCTGAGAGGATTGCCTTGTATTCGGCTACGTTGTTCGTGGTTGGAAAGCTGAATCACAAGGTGTACTGAAGCTCGAGCCCTTTCGGAGAGAGTAGGACCAATCCTACTCCGCTCCCCATGGCGCAGGATGATCCGTCAACGTACAGCTCCCATGTGGGCCCGAAGGATTGCTCGGGTGAGTCTTCAGTGGGTATGGTACACTCGGCTACGAAGTTGGCGAGAGCTTGAGCCTTGATCACAGTCCTCAGGTGAAACTTGACATCGAATTCTCCCAACTCGATAGCCCATTTGATCAGCCTTCCCGAGGCGTCAAGGTTCTGGAGGATTTTTCGCAGTGGTTGGTCGGTAAGGATAATGATTGGGTGAGATAGGAAGTATGGTTGCAGCTTGTGAACAGCCGTAATGACTGCAAGGGTGAACTTTTTAGTTCACGAGTACAAGAATTCTGGGCCTTGTAACGCGCGACTGACGTAGTAGATGGGCCTCATGACCCCTGCCTCTTCCCGTGTGAGCACGGCGCTCATTGTGCTCGGCGTCACAGACATGTATAGGAGTAACTCTTCTCCTTTTTGTGGCTTGGCGAGGATGGGAGGGGTCGCCAGGTAACGTTTTAATTCTTGGAATGTCTGCTCGCACTCCTAATCCCAGTCGATCTACCCTTTCTTCTCTGGCACTTGATTAGCTTGCTTGATCAACCGGAAAAAGGGGAGGCACCGTTCGGCGGCTCGGGACAAGAACCGAGCCAAGGCGACGACGCGACCAGTGAGGCACTGTACGTCCCTCACTCGACCAGGCGCTGCATCTCCAGCACCGCTTGGATTTGGTCGGGGTTAGCCTCGATCCCCCGAATACACATTTCGCTGGGTTGAGCTTCATGTTGTACCTTCTGAGCGTGACGAAGATCTCCGCCAGGTCGCAAAACTGCTCGACGGCTTGGAGGCTTTTCACGAGCATGTCGTCGATATATACCTCCATGTTGCGGCTGATCTGCGAGTCGAACATATGGTTGACAAGGTGTTGGTAGGTCGCCCCCGCGTTCTTCAGCTCGAACGACATTTGGGTCATCAAAGTAGATGACCAAGAAGACCCCTATCATAGGGCGTAAAACCTGGGTCATCAACCGCATGAAGGTGCTAGGGGCATTGAAAAGTCCAAAGGGCATAACCAACCACTCATAGAGACCATCTTTAGTCTTGAATGTTATCTTCCATTCATCCCCAGGCCTGATCCGCACCTGGTGATGGCCACTACGAAGGTCTATCTTTGAAAAGATAGTGACTCCCGACATCATGTCTAGCAAGTCATCCAGTTGGGGAATGAGAAAATGATACTTCACCGTGATCTTGTTGATCGCACGGCTATCCATGCACATCCTTCATGTGCCATCTTTCTTCGGGGCAAGTAAAGTGGAAACAGCACATGGGCTCTTGCTGTCCCTAAGAGATCACCAACTCTTCAACTCCTCGACCTGTCTTTGAAGCTCGGCATGGTCTGTGCGACTCATCCAGTAGTGTGAAAGGTTGGGCAAAGATGAGCCTGGGACGAGGTCGATCTCATGATGGATATCTCGCATAGGTGGAAGGCCTCCAGGCAGGTCTTCCGGGATGACATCTAAAAACTCCCGCAGGATCGCAGCTATCTCCGGGGGGTGCTCATCCTCATACCTAGGGGCGACATCCTCCACTCCTCGGACAACAATAGCAAGGATAAGGCTACCCCCGGTCACCTCTTGCTCCATCTCTCTGGGACTAATCACCATCAACCTCCTAGGTGGGGGGTCTTCTTTGCTAGGATCAGTCGAAGAGGTAGTGGCCTGTGCTGAGGACGTGGTGGGTGGACCGGCCATCCCCTGACTAGGAAAGGTCGATGTGCTGGGGCCAACTGGTCCTCGGATAGATGGGTCCTTTGGTTGGACAGGGTGGAGAGTAATCCTGTGGCCACCATGGTCGAAGGAGCATGTGTTCGACTGGCCATGAAGGGTGGCATCCCAATCAAAAAGCCAAGGCCTACCGAGGATGATACTACCCACCTCCATAGGCAGCACATCGCACCAGATCGCATCATGGTATGCCTGGAACTGTAGCAGCAGCAAACACTGCAGTCTGTCCAGGATGGAAGTGGAATCCACCCAAAATACTCTATATGGTGCGTGGTGATCCACAGGCGTCAAACCAAGGTGTTTAACGGTGCCCGTGGAGATAGCGTTAATGCAACTCTCACTATCTATAATCACTTTATAGGCCTTCCCTTCTAGCCTACAAAATGTGTGGAAGATGGTGGTACGACGCCAATTGTCACTCACCTGAGGCTGGGTGAGGATGCACCTGACTACACCCAACTGCACGCCATCCTGATACTTGGTACCTGGGACGTCAACTTGCTCTCCATCCATCAACTCATCAAAGAACTCCTCAGCTAGATCTTGGTCGGGCTCATAGCTGATCGGTACCAACTTAGGCGTGGGGTCACGGGCAGGCGTGTCTGTAATAATAAGCGATTCTCGAGTGGGACACTTGCTTGCATAATGGCCAATTCCACCACACCTATAACAACTGTCTCGCGTCCCGGTGCCCTGGGATGATCGTCCTCATGACGGACAGGGGGTGTTGGAAGCAGGGGTTGAGTTGGCATGATGGGATGATGAGGTCTAGGGGCAGGGACGGGTGCCGACTGGAGAGGGGGAGGATCCCATGGAAGAAGGGTGCGAGGCCTAGGAGTAGTGGGGTCCTGGTGAGGGGGTTCTTGTGGACGAGCTACATGCCACCGAGTGTAGGAACTGGGCGTGGTTCGAGGATCAGACCCACGTGGATAGGTAGCCCCCTGGTGCTGGGTAGAAGCAAACTCTACCTCAAACTGCTCCACCTCGAGAGCAACCTGATATGCGGCTTCCAGCGTGGTCACATTGCGGCGAAAAAGCTCATACTGAAGGTGTGGCCGCAGACCACGTCGGAAGCGGGAAATCCTCCGAGACGCCAAATCGCAGAAAATACTCATCAAATTCAATGACGTACTCGAAGACAGACCGATCTCTCTGGGTGAGACTTTGCCACCGATCGACGAGCCACTGTCGGTATGTGGTAGGAAGGTACTTTTGCCGGAGTTTGACCTTCATCTCATCCCATGTCTCAACCTAGGGCTCTTGACGCTGGAACAGCAAGCTCTCCACATTCTTCCAATAAGTTTGCGCCTGCCCTAACAGCTTCATTTTCGCGAATCGGACTCTTCGGTGGTCCATCATCTCAAACCACTCGAAGTACCGGTCCATCTCAACCTCCCAATCTAGATAGACCTTCGGTTCCAAAGCCATGGATCCATCAAAGTGGGAGGGTCTGCATGAACGATCTTGAGGATCCGCTCGTCCTCATCATCCCTATGTGGTCGGTGACCACGTAGGCGTCGGTCATTTCCCTCATAATCATTGTCGGACTCGTAGTCCTCAAAATTGAGGGCACGTGGCCGTAGCTCCTTAGCCCTAGGTGGGGCAGGCTGGGCAACAGGCGCCTGAGGGGCCTAAACAACTCCGGGTTGGTCTCGGTGGGGGGTTCCCTCCATTTTCTCTAACCTTCCAACCAGACCTTGGACAGATTGGTCAGAAGCCTCAGCGCGGTCCTCCATGGCCTGGAGTTGGCCCTTGTCATCAGAGTCTTGTTGTTGCCATCATTAAAATATTGCTATCCTTAAACAGTTATGTATGCCATCATCAAAATAATCAGCACATCATCACAATCATAACAGAATGATTGTGATGGAAACCTAGGAGACCCAACAGAAAGAACCAGAAATTTATGGACAGGAAGGAAATGTGCCTGAAGGGCAAGAAAATATTAATGATGAAATGGAAGTGGACACGAGATATATATGAATTACAGTTGGATGATGATCAGTTCCTAACGCAATTAGCCCAACATATTGATAGTCTAATTGAAAGGATGGCACAGCAGCAATAGCAACAAATACATAATAACTAGGTTGAACAAAGAGTTAAACAGACCAGAATAGAAGAGGTTTCTGAAGAAGAAATGGAAGAAGTTCAGGAAGAGGTTCAGGAAGAACCTAGAATAGAAGAGGTTTTTGAAGAAGAAATGGAAGAGGTTTAGGAAGAACCAAGAGCAGACGCGGTTCAGGAAGAACCAAGGGCAGAAGAGATTCAGGAAGAACCTAGGGCAGAAGAGAGTCAGGAAGAGCCTAGGATAGAAGAGGTTCTAGAAGAGCAACCTCAGGGAATCTGAGAAGCTGAGGTTGTAGCTCCACGAGGGTTTCCAGATCCTGGTCCCTTCTATGGACCCTATGTTGCATCCCTATGATTTTGATGATGTCATACATCATAAGTCAATCAATATTAGTCAAATTTCATGATATATTCTCACAAGAATATGCCTTGGAGTGTGTGCATGGCATTTCATCGAACAGCCTGTGTGCATGCTTAGGTCGATGTTAGTTACATGCAGCTATGGCTAAGGTCTATGCTAGTTCCTATAGCACACTCACTAAGGTCTGTGCTTGTTGCACTAGGTCAGTGCATCTTTCGCTGAGTGCACATTACTATTCAAGTCGATGCTAGTTTTCATGTTGAGTCAAATAAGGTCAGTGCATTTCATGCTCACACCATTTCTAAAGTTGGTGCAGTTTACTGTAAGGTCGGTGCATTGCTTGCCTTCCACATATAACCTCAGTGCTGTTTACTGTAAGGTCGGTGCACTTTGTGTTCATTTGGCAAACCAAGGTCAGTGCACATTCTTGTCACCTGCATATTAGGTTGGTGCATACTTTGTTAGTATGTGTATCAAGGTCGGTGCACATTCTTGTTCCTTCAATAGAAGGTGGGTGCACAATTGCCTTGTCTGCTCACTAAGGTCGATACATACTTTAGCCTAACGCATTCAACGTCGGTGCAACCACTGTAGCAGTCAGTGCAAGTTTTCATTTGGCTAAGCATAAGGGTCGGTGCAACCACTGTTTAAGTCAGTGCAACTACCGTATGAAGTCGATGCATACATGTCACAAGGTCTATGCATATCACTGTCCACATGCACTTAAGGTCTGTACAATTCACTGTACAAGTCTGTGCACGTTTGCATGGCCAGGTCGGAGCACACACTGTAGTAAGTCTATGCATTAGGCCATTTTGCACATCTAACATCTGTGCACTTTTGCCTTGGGCTATACAAGGTCCGTGCAACACTCAAAGTCTGTGCATTCAAGTCTATGCACACTCGCACAATGCATGGCCAAGTCAGGGCACACATTGTAGCAGGTTTAGAGTAGTAGAGGTGTTTGAGAAATTGCCTGACTGAAGAAGGGCAGGCGCGTGACTACTTAAAGCACGCACGTGAACTCCAAGAAGACTTCACACTTAATAAATGCAATCAACTCAGAAGAATTTACTAGCACAAAAAGACATGTCCATGTGGCACAGATTTTGTGAAATTTCTCATCCACGTGGAATATACTAGTTTGCTGCAACTCAACCCGAAACGATACTCTATCCTTTACTAACAGGGAACAATCTCATTTGCAGGAAGGCACGTGATCCCAAGAATGGCAGTGGGTGGCACGTGGTCCCAGGGAGCAAATGATGGGCATGTGATCTGAGGAAAGGAATATTCTCATCCAACACGTGGACCAATGGGGTTTCAGTAGGGTTATTTTGCCTCATCCATACGGTGCACTTGTTCCTATATAAGGATACACAACCCTTTGAAGAAGGGCTGCTGAAAGCTGCATTTTGTCTCTGCCTGAAAAGAGAGCATCTCCAGGAGCAAGAGAGTGAGTGTGAGAAACCTAGTCCAAGTGGAGAGGAAGCAAAAGAATGTCTGAGAGTAGCCAGCCAGTGAATCTGTTTATGCTTCTATGAAGCTACATTGAACGTTGTTTTGTTTTCTATTTTCCTCTTTGTTCTGATCCTTATTTTACCATTTGTGTTTTCTGAGCTCCCTCCGATGTGGAGGAAGGGAGACATTGTCTCCCGTTGCGAGTGGCCTTAGGGGGTCACTCGTGGGGTTCCCTCTAGTGTAGAGGAAGGGAGGAATTATCCTCTGGTTCTAGATTTGCAGCGAGCAAGTCCAGGGATCAAATTCTGCGGGGTGTAGGACCTGGGTTGAGGGATTTGTCTCCCTCTGGGCAAGCTGGAAGGCAGCGTTCTATCGCAGACTGAGTCTGCTTCGTTTCTAGCCTAAGCTAGTGGAATCCTTGTTCAGTGTGAACAGGTCTATCTTGGAAAAGTACTCTGCTCCAGAAAGTTGATCAAAGAGCTCATTAATACGTGGCAATGGATATTTGTTCTTAATTGTGAGTTGGTTCAATTGCCGGTAATCGATGCATAGCTTGAGAGATCCATCATTCTTCTTGACAAATAAAACTGGCGCACCCCAAGGGGATGTGCTAGGTCGTATAAAACCCTTGTCTAACAACTCCTACAATTGTCTCTTTAACTCCTTATGTTCCGTAGGGGACATTCTGTAAGGAGTTACTAAAACAGGTGCTGTTCCGAGAATGAGTTCAATAGTGAAGTTTACTTCCTTTTCGGATGGTAAACCAGGTAAATCTGATAGAAACACATCTAAAAATTTATTCACAATGGGGATGTCTTCTAAGATGATCTCCTTGGACTCGGTGATAGTTACAGAAGCAAGAAAAACTTCACAACCCTGGGATATAAGTTTACAAGCATGAAGGGAGGAAACGATGGTAGGATGTTTCCTATATTTGATACCAAGGAAGGAAAACCTTGGAAGACTTGGTTTGCAAAAGGATATTATCCTATTCCGTCAATTGATGCAGGCGTCATGGTCTACTAGTCAATCCACACCTAAAATTACATCATAGCCCTCCATATCAAGGCATACAAGGTTTGACCTTGTATGGAGATTGTAACCTTCTACCATTATCTCTATCAGGGTAGTTATTTGTAAGTTTTGTTCCAGGGCCTAAAGTTGTAGTAATAGCAAGGTCTGATGGTAAGGGAGCTGATGAAACTGGCAAGGTTTTTGCAAAAGCAGTGGATATAAAGGAATGAGAAGTACTGGTATCAAATAGTATAAATACAGGATGGGAACAAATTTGGACGGTACCATCCATAAGCCCATCATCCCTGGGTGCTTCATCATCATCTAGAACAACATTGAGATGAGTCTGTCTCTTGCATCCACCACCGAAAGGTTGATCCTTCATAAGAGGGCAATCTGGCATGCGATGCTCCCGGCTGCCACATCGTAAACAAGCATCGAGACACTTCCAGCACTCTTCGGCTGAATGCCCGAACTTTTCACAAAGGGTGAAAGCCACCATGACTTGCTTGTCCTCCTCCTTAGCCTTCTTATTTTTCTGGGAACTGCTACCGCTCCCGTTCCTGGATCTCTTCCTGCTATCATGGGATTTGTAAGGCTCCGTGATGCTGAATTTTTCTTTCTTGCTATGTCGATCTGACCTTCAGCTTGACTCTTCTCCTTTTCCCTTCAATTTTTTGACCTTCTCCAAGGTCCTTTCACATAAATATGCCTGCTGGACCATCTCTGCATAAGTACGGATATTTTGGGTCCCGAGCTACTGAATAAAATCGGGCCGTAACCCGTCCATAAATCGATTACCTTTCAATAAGTTAGTACGGATCAAATGAGGTGCATAGGGTGCCAGCCTAGAAAACTGTAGTTCATATTCTACCACTGTCATCATGCCCTGGCGCAAAGAAATGAATTCCACAGCCTTTCGCTCCTTGATATGTTCAAAAAAATACTTGGCACAGAATAATGTAAGAAAACCTTCCCACGTGCATGGTGCATCTGCTGGCGGTACCGGGACCGACTTCCACCATGTACGGACATCTTTATTGAGTTGGAATGTGGCTAAATGAACCTTCTCTTGGTCAGCATATTGCATGACCTCAAATATACCGTTCATCTCGTCAATCCAGTTCTCTGCCTCGTTTGGATTTGAAGAACCATAAAATCGCAGAGGGTTTAAACTCCAAAAGTTGTGATGTAAATCTCCAGCTCTTGCCCCTGCGCCTGCTTGGGCCATAGTTTGTAATGCCTGGGGAGACCTGCAACAGTTTGTTGCATGCCGTCCCAATCCACACAGTGAGCCATTTGAGAAATAATGTACCTTAGAGAAATAACAAGTTATTAACTCCCATGGAATTTTAAAGGGTTTATCTAGAGCTGTTTTACTATCTCATCTCGAGCTCTACCTAATTCTCTCAAGGGTGAGAAATTTCTTTCTGGGTTCATAGGTATGGCTCCCTAAGCCTTGGACTTAACCTATGACATGACATATTTTTCCCTAGGACTTCTAGTCCTATGCTCTGATACCAACTTAACAATCACGCCCCGAGATTATGCAGAGGAAACAATCGGGAACGTGAACAGTCGGCATGGTAAGTCTCGATCAAGCAATATAATCAGAGCACGAGAATAATCTCACAAAGTAATTACACAATAATTTAATCAACCTTCTTTTCCATTCCATATCAAATAGACATAATCTAAGTACACAAGTATTCGACTCTCTTGTTGGGAGATCCGGAGATCAAGCTAGAGGGGGAGGGGGTGAATAGGTTGATCTAATTTACCAATTTAAAAATTAATACGCAGCGGAATGGAATCAATTCAAGATCTAAGGAGAGAATAGATCAAAATGATCTAATCACGAGCCTAAGCATTCATCTACCGTCCAGGAAACACACAAACCAGGAACAGGAGACTTTTAAGGTGGTTCGATCTCCCTGCAGAGATCTACGTCCACCTCCTCACAAACCAGTGAGGAACCCTGCTGAGCGTTGCTGGGCTACGACTAGTGATTTTATCACAAGGAAAGAGAAAGCACTCTACTGGGATCTAAAAGTAAGCCATTGCAGTGTAAAATAACTTAAACATGGCGGATATGCAACTTAAAATGCATTAGAGAATGAAATCACCACTTTTAGAACACCAGAACTATAACGAACTAGCTTAGCCCCGTTACCTAACATAACGAATCAGGGATGGTGCGTTAGGATGATATAACGCGTCTCCACTGGTCCACTATGGTCACCCGAACTATTTTTATGAAAACTCAAAATGCACAGTCTGTAACGGACCAAGGATGGTCCGCTACACGAAATATAATAGATCCCATTGGGTCAGTTAAACTTACCCGAACATACAAAAATTCACAATTTTTGAAAGCATGTAACGCACCTACATAGGCGCGCTACAAGACTGTGACGGTCGCACGATAGACTGCGGGTCTACACCTGCAATATGGCAGGAGTGGCCAGCCAATATGGGGCCCTCCCCGAAGACCAAGAAGAGGTGGCCAGGCTTGCTGACAGGGCGGGTCCCATCACAAGGAGGGGAAGAGTTGCAGC
The DNA here is from genome assembly GCA_024336825.1 of Amorphophallus titanum. NCBI lineage: Eukaryota > Viridiplantae > Streptophyta > Magnoliopsida > Alismatales > Araceae > Amorphophallus > Amorphophallus titanum. Next base: position 56,067,787 of record JANBPO010009603.1, on the reverse strand, counting down.
CAAAATAATACAAGCCCTCGCTGGCAAAACAAGCTCAGACATGGTCGCCATGGCAGCAAACGTAATTACTACTGAAGATGAAGGGGAAAGGCTAGCACCTTCTCTAAATACTCCACTTGAAAGGGGAGGCCAGGCTCCTAGCCTATCCACCCTCGATCCGACGATATTGATGCTGCTTCAAGCCTACCGGCAGGAGATCGAAGCTCTGAAGCAACAAGTGGGCTAACTGACGAAGCATGCTTCTGCCTCGAAGCAGGTCAAACCTCCTCTAGAAACATCCAAGCAAGGCACCAGAGAATTTGAGGGGTCGCCCCTAGATGATGGCTTCTCAGCCAAATCCCCAACTATGCTGGGGGCACGGCCCCAATAACCCCTCCGGCTCCTCAACACCAAAGAACCGCCATTGTACCATAGGCAACGGTATTGGCGATACCACAAATGCAGCTCGCTCATTTCTACCCTGAAGCAGTGGATCCGACAATGGCTGGCAAGCTCATGATCGAGCAGATAGTCAAAATGAAGCTGGCCGATCAGGGCAGCGAGGAATATGCCTCGTTTGATGTGTTCAAGGTACCCTACCCAGTCCATCATGTGGCAAAGAGATTGCCTCCTGGCGTCAACAAGTCACTGAAGTTTGACAAATTTAATGGCCAAGGCTCGCCAAAGTAACACATAGCCTATTACATCAATGTGATGGGCGATCTGGTGACCGATGAATTGTACCTGCTGAAGTTCTTTGGGTTCTCACTCACAGGGCTCGCCTTCAAATGGTACTCAAACTTGTCAGCGGGGTCTATTAACGATTGGCCGGATATGTAAAGGAAATTTTGGGAGCAATTCTATATAACCGAAAGGGAGGTCACAATGGCTGAGCTCTATGCAACCAGGTAGAAGAATGATAAAACTGCCCTGGAGTTCATCAAGAGATGGCTGAACTTCAGCATGAGGTGTAGACGCCCGCCACACCAAGAAGATGCGGTTCAGATATGCAAACAGAATTTGAAGTGCGAAGTCCTCAAGAAGATGATCGGGATGGAGATCAAGTCATTTGATCGATTAAATAATGTGGTGGCGAAAATCGAGTCCTACCTATCCAAGTACTCTTTCGCACTGGCCACCTCAGCCCAAAAGGGGAAGTTAGGCACTTTTAGAATCAAACTTGGCCAGGTCCATCTTACCATTGTTATGAATATAGCAGGCCGAGCCAAAAGGTCTAAGATGTGAGATGTTTGGCTTCTTACCTCGATATAGTTCATATGGAGTTTTCTTCAACAATGGTCTTACCATGGCACGGTTGATAATGTAGCAGGCCGTGTTCACTGCTTCAGCCCAAAAATACCTTGGCAAGTTGTTCTCATTAAGCATTGTCCTCGCCATTTCAATCAGGGTTCTATTCTTCCTTTCCACAACTCCGTTTTGCTCGGGGGTCCTTGGTGCGGAGAAGTCATGCTTGTAGCCTTGAGTCCTGCAGAATTCACTAAATTCACGGTTATCAAATTCTCTGCCGTGATCACTCCGCACGGTCTTGATGCAAAACCCTTTATCATTTTGTACGACCCTGCAAAATGCTTCAAACTCCGTCAAGGCATCATTTTTATGTGAAAGGAAATAAACCCAACAAAATCTGGAATAATCATCCACAATAACGAAACCGTATAATTTACCACCCAAGCTATGTGTTCTGCTTGGTCCAAAAAGGTCAATGTGGATGACTTCAAGAGGCCTTGTTGTAGTCACATCATTCTTGCTCTTGAATGATGTCCTCGTCTGCTTTCCCATGCTGCAAGCTCCGCATACTTCATTTTCAACGGCTTTCAATTTGGGCATCCCAATGACTAGCTCCTTTCGGGATAGTTTCAGCAGCACATTGAAGCTCGCATGCCCAAGCCGGCGATGCCATAGCCATGCATCATCGTTGTTCCTTGCAGTCAAACATAAGTTTTCATGAGATGCATCATTCAAATCTATCATATAGACATTGTTATTTCTGAAGCCAATAAACTGCATGCTGGGCTAAAATAAAAGAAATCATTAAAACGAATGCAAAGAAAGGATAAAATAGAAACTACTCAAGAATAGTATTGCTAGACCGGGGTAATCAGGGTCAAGATACTATCCGCAACCACGACGTGCGAGATAGAACCATCATCCCCCACCTGGCTCAACCGAGTGGCCTATCCGATGATTAAACACGTGCACCTAGATCATCATCATTTTTGTTATAGGGGAACACCAGATCCTGGAACACGTGAACAATCAGTCGGTTCTCAAGATAATATGGCTTAGATACCATATAGTAATGCAATAAGGGATTAGGGCTCGAAATACTTACCTGACAGCAGTGGCAGGCAAGTTGGAGTGAAGCTGCAAGAGAAATCATGAACAAGGTTTTGCAATATTACATCATGAAATGATCATTCAAGCCAAAAGATCTTCAATCAATCATATAATGCAGCAAAGTGAAGCTCAAAACACATTATTCATCGTTTCAGCGTATGAACGGTCTAGGGACAGACCGCCCCAGAATATACATGGTCCAGATTGGGCCGTTCAAACGCTATTAGTTTGAATATGATCGTGAATATGCACGGCTCTTTATGAGACTGCCCAGTGAATGGAACTATCACTTCAGGGCCGTTTAACGGGAGTGCACTGTTAGACCTTAAACGGTCTCATTGTAGACCGTTTATAATTTGCACGGTCCATCGATAGACCGTGCCATAGTTGGTGGTTTCAAAAAAATAAACCGACACATCTCCTCCTCCCTCTCCACCGTAACCAACAGAGGAGGAGAGGAGAAGGCCACCCATGTTCTCCCCTTCTCATTCACTCCCCCACACTCTCCCTTACACTCCCCTCGTTGATGCGCTACAAGCACCAAGCAAGGAGGATGGCCAGAGACGCGACGCCACCACCGCCCACCGCGTCGGAGGGCACCAGAGTGCCACCGTCAGAGGAGATGACTGCACTGGTTGCGGCTGAGGAGGATGCATCCCCGCCACCACCCGTGGCCGAGGGAGAAGCCACGGTGATCATCGCCAGGGAGGAGGATGCTGATGCACCACCGGAGGTGGCCACGGTGGTGGTGGAGAAACCATCGCGAACCTCCGAGGTAGGCCCCCTAAAACTCTCCCATTTCCTATTTTTAATGCGTGCATGTAGCCTAGGTGGGTAGAAGGGGGGCTTACGACCCCTTTAGGGCTGTTTGGGAGGCCCTATGGTGCCTCACCGCCAGCGGGGAGGGGATGGACGCTGTTCAGCACAGCGGTCGTAAAATAGTTCACCAGGAACCGCTCACCAAACCGCACGGTTCAAATAGAACCGTTCAATGATAACACGGCCCATGGGTGACCATTCTAAAGGAGTTGAACCGGCAGGGTATTGGGGGGGTAGCACGGTCGCATAGGTGGCCGTGGAGAAATCAGACGGCCCGATTGGGTCCGTTCAAAATTTGAAGCATTGAGAATAGGATGATCACTAATAGACTGTGGGTCAGCGACACAGTTTAATGAAAGTCCAAGTTGTCCAGGGCTTGGGAGGGAAACCACGCAGTCAGAGGGGGACCGCGGTGTCATTAAACGGCCAAGAAAGGGTTGTGACTGGGTTTGGCACAAAAGAACTACACGGTCCAAGCTGTGCCGTCTATTAGGTAGAACAGTCCATGGGTGGCCATGGACCTCTGAAAGGGCTTAATTGGAATGGTTAGAAGCAAACCGTTGACTTGGCAAACGGCCCATATGTGACCGTTCATTTTATTGAACTGCATTTTTCTTTCTTTTGCGCTTCATTTATTTATTTAATGAAACGTGATGCGGGACCAGACCGACAATGAGCTAAACCTAAGATGACGACCAAGTGCGGCCAGCACTCGCACGTGACAAGGCAAGCCGGGCGGCCGACCTCCGTATCGTTCCTCCGGGCGGAGGCGTCACTCAAACAAGGAACTCCAAGTCCACGGCCGTCCCTAGGAGGGAAGCGCGAGGATCTAAGCGGCTAAGGAGCCGACGGACGACCAAAGGGATCTAGCCCGAGCTCGGTGCTCGACTAGGGCCACGGGGGGTACACTCACTCACGGTTCCGCGGTATAGGGTGATCTAGCTAGGAACCTACTCACTCACGCGGCATAAGAGAAAAGCATACTAGCTAAGCAAAATGCCACAAAGAGGAGAAGAGCACGTACCTCCACGCCTAGGCGTGGGGAAGGAACCCCGGCCGAGATCGACAACCCCGATACACGAAGAAATAATAATAAGATACAACCCACAAACTAGATGCCCACTCCTCACAGGGAGGTAAAAGGCTACAAGCAAATACGGGGCTGCCGATGCACGGGCTGGCGGGCAGCACTCGGTGTCGGGACGGCGGCGCTGGATGGTGACCTCCGCGGTGTCCACTGCCCCTGACGTGTAGTGGTGAGGATGGTCCACGTAGCTCGGGCGCTGCTCCAGGAAGTCGAGTCGACGCCGAGGTCGCGAGCCGCTGTCGTCCCCTTGATGTTGCTCGGCTAGGTGCGCTGCCTGCTTGCTGTTTGCTGTGACAGGGGGGCAGTAACGGGGCCGGTACGTGACCCTCCGGTTTCATTTCTATGGTATATTTCTCTTACCCTCATTCTGCCATTATTCTTGCTTCCAAAGTGCTCATACCCCCCCATTCTTTGCTCCTACTCTCAAAGAAAATTTGAATGGTAAACTTGATGATCTTCCACACTCATCTTACTCCCATTGTGACCTTCATCCCTTCTATGTGCTTCTAAGCACCGATCCAAAACTCAATCTCGTAGGAGACTCCAAGTTAATATAAGCTCAGAGTAGTCCATGATTTTTTTTTGAAAGTGGGTAGTTCCACTAATGTATAAAATGAAAATGGATATACAAGTATAGGCTGTACAAGAGAAGCTCACACAAAGGCAATGTGAAGCACCTTACCCCCCCACCCCAAACAGCCAAAAAGAGAAGCAGCAAGAGAATTCACATTACAAAGAATAGCAGCTCATTTCTTTACTCTATCACAAACGAAAGAGACAATTGTGTCTTCGGCACGAGACTTCCTCCTGAAAATCTGATTGTTCCGCACCCCCCACAATGTCCACAGAGTGGCATGAAGGATAAGCCACCACACCCTCCTGTCACTCCTAAGGGGCCAAGGCCTAGCCCAATATACAAACAGGTGGTGTACATCGCTGTGTTGGCCGATGACGCAATGGGTCCTCCTCACCCCCTATGATTAGGAGCAACCTACAGACAGGTGGTCAAGGGTTTTGTCGTCCTCACCACAAAAACAGTAGGTCAACAGAGTGCCCAAAAGAAACTAGATCAACTTGTCCCGAGTCGGTAACCTCCCATGAGAGATCCTCCAGGCCAGGAGCCTCACCTTAAATGGACTCTTCAGTCTCCACACCTGATCATGAAGGTTGTGACGAACACCTCCATCCGAGATGACGACATAGGCTTATCTAACTGTAAGGGAACCTTCCTTTTCCCACTTTCATACCCACTCATCGTCTGTGTCTGGCTGGGGATGAAAGGATAGGAGGAAAGAAAGAACAATATGTCTCTCCAAGTAAAATTTCTTAATCTTTATGATATAGCAGGAACAACAGGGATCAATACCAGCTCACTATGGTCAGAACCAGGGGATAGCTCTCAATGGAATCTAAAATTTCGGCATAATCTCATTCATAAGGAATTCAATAAATTTCTGGAGCTTTCTCACTTATTAGATAATATGAATCTAGCTCGAGGAAAACAAGACATCGGGATTTGGAGATGGGAAAAATCGGGTTCATTCTCAGTGAACTCAGCAGTTAAAATGTTTGTGCAAGGAGGGAAGAAAGTGGTCTGGCATAAGCAGGTCTGGAACAAGAAATTACCTATCAATAGGGCTTTTTCAGTGGAAAATAGCATGGAACAGAATTTCAACAATTGACAGAGTAAAGAAATGCAGGCCAGATGTCAGAGACAGTTGTATCTTCTGTGCATATTTTAAGGAAACTACGGATCATCTATTTCTGAATTGTTGTATCATTATATCAGTCTGGACTCAGCTCTTCGAGACAATAAGAATTCACTAGAACTGGGAATATACCATTCAAGACCTCATTATGCAATGGAGAAAGATTGACCTAGGGACTGAAGATAAGGAAATACGGATGATGTGTCTTCCAGCTATGTTATGGTCCATCTGGGGAGAGAGAAATAATAGAATCTTCAGACTTAAGAGACGAGTTCAGAAATCCATCCACCATTATCAGGAGCTGCATTAAAAGCATCCAGGATTGGCATCTGTCTGCTTTCAGCTCCAATGTAGAACAATCTAGGCTATTGTTTAAATTGGGAGGGTGGAAAATTTTGACCCTGTAATTGATCCTTCAACTCCTGGAGGCCTGGCCTCTGTTGGAAGGTGGGGGCTGTTTACTTTTTCTATTACGACTCTACCATCTTGGTAGAGTTCTCAGTTTTTACCTTTTCCTGTGCTCTTTATCTATTCTCTTTCATATCATTAATGAAATGTGGCCTTTTGGCCACCTTCCAAAAAAACGCGGATTGCAAGCTGGCCGTTGGTGGAAGTATCCCTGCTCCGGATGCCTTGGAAGGGGAATCCTCTACATGTGTGGAGGATGTAGCCGTGGCCGCCGACTTTGGAGGTGAGCCCTCTGTTGCTTCTACAGATGGAGGAGTTGAACTTGCTAGAGCTGGATGGTGGGGTCTCGATCTTGGCGAGGAGCCCGTTGCAAGAGGTGGTGGGTTTCCCTCCTCGGGCCAATGTTGTGGTTCCTGTGGAAGACAAAGAATTTGTCTCAGCAAGGGCAGGTGGTGATTTTTATCTTCTTGGAGCAATGAACCCATGCGTAAAGAAAGTATGTTAGGACTGCAAATAGGCAATAATCCAGGGCAGTTCAGAAAATTACTGAAGAGCTTCAGTCAAGATGGACCAACTCAGAAGCAAGCTCCTGGACGTAGAGCACTAGCCTCTTTGATGGAGGATGCCCAGAGTACAGGTGTCATTACCCGACAGAGGGTGTCTTTGGCATCCGGAAGAAGCTGTTCTGCATCTATGTAGTGCTTTGGTCTGTTTTTTTGAGTTTGTTAAGGATGCTTATGAGTGGTTTCCGTTGTGAGGAAGACTTGCTGTTTTCTTTTATTTGTGGGAAGAAAAGATGTACGAGATGCTATGGGCCTATTATACGGTCTATAAAACCCTAACTGGTTGTTCACTATATTCCCTGGTGTATGGGTCAGAGGCAATAGTGCCAATTGAGTAGGAGGTTCCATCCTTGCGGGTTGCCATTCAACAAGGCCGAGCCAATAGTAATCAAACAAATATGGAAAGAAGACTAGAGGAGCTTGTTGAACTTGAAGGGAGATGACTCCGGGCTCAACAGAATATACAACTATACCAAGCTCATTTGACTCGTGCTTTTGACAAACTAATCAAAGAATGGAAATTTAAGAAGGGTGACCTGGTCATGGTCAAAAGAAAAGAAGTGATGACATCCAACCCCAAGGGGAAGTTGACAGAAAACTAGGTGGGCCCATATGTCATCCATCGAGTCTATGAAGGGGGTGCTTATGTCCTAGTGGACCATAAAGGGATAGTTTAGTTCTCTCCTCTTAATGGGAAACACCTCAAATTGTACCATGTGACTTTTCCCTCTCTTGACAAGCCAACTGGTGTACTATAACAAAAGAAGAAACAATACACAAATAATAATTCTGGCATTGTTTTACCGGGTCGCTATACCACCACCGATTTGGACCTTAAATCTGAACCTTTGCTTAAACCTTTTTTGTTGCGTTGATGTTATCCCTACGTCAACGAATGCAGTCCCACCGGCGAAAGGTTCAATGCCCTAGCCGCATCATATACATCACTGGTTTGGACAGCACGTCTGGACCAGTGCTTAAACCTTCTCCTTTGCGTTGACGTTATCCCCACATCAATGAAAACATGCTTCCACCGACAAAAGGTTTCATGCCCTAGCCGCATCATATACATCATCAATTTGGACCTTACGTCTGGATCTATGCTTATACCTTCTCCTATGCGTTGACGCTATCCCCACGTCAATGAAAACACGTTTCCACTAGTGAATGGTTTCATGCCCTAACCACATCATATACATCATCGATTTGGACCTTACATCCAGATCGGTGCTTAAACCTTCTCCTTTGCGTTGACACTATCCCCACGTCAACGAAAACACGTTTCCACTGGTGAAAGGTTTCATGCCCTAGCCACATCATATACATCATCGATTTGGACCTTACGTCTGGATCGGTGCTTAAACCTTCTCCTTTGTGTTGATGCTATCCCCACGTCAACGAAAACATGTTTCCACTGGCAAAAGATTTCATTCCCTAGCCACATCATATACATCATCGATTTGTACCTTATGTCTGAATTGGTGCTTAAATTTTCTCCATTGCGTTGACGGTATCCCCACATCAACAAAAACACGTTTCCATCGGTGAAAGGTTTCATGCCCTAGCCGCATCATGTAGATCATCGATTTGGACCTTACGTCCGGATCGGTGCTTAAACCTTCTCCTTTACGTTGACGCTATCCCCATGTCAATGAAAACATGTTTCCATTGGTGAATGGTTTCATGCCCTAGCCACATCATATACATCATCGATTTGGACCTTACATCCAGATCGGTGCTTTAACCTTCTCCTTTGCGTTGACGCAATCCCCATGAGAATGAAAACACGTTTCCATCGGCGAAAGGTTTCATGCCCTAGCCGGATCATATACATCATTGATTTGGTCCCTACGTCTGGATCGGTGCTTAAACCTTCTCCTTTGCATTGACGCTACCCCATGTCAATGAAAATGCATTTCTATCAGTAAAAGGCTTTGTGTCCTAGCCAAATCACATACATCATCGCTAGTTCAGACCTTACATCTGAACTGGTGCTTAAACCTTTTCCCTTGCATTAACGAACATGGCCCCACTAGTGAAAGGTTTCGTGCCCAAGCCACATCATATACACTATTGTCGACTTGGACCTTACGTCTGGATCGGTGCATAAACCACTCCCCTTGCGTTGACGTCACCCCTGCATCAACGAAAACACAATTATATTAGTAAAAGGCTTCGTGCCCTAGCGGAATCATATATACACTATCACCAGTGCAATTCTTCTTAAGCGAGACGGTGCGTAAAAGTTTTGTAAGTCTGTGCACCATTGCTCAAGGCACGTTGAGTCTGTGCAATCCTTGTACTTTGTATTTACACAGTCTGTGCACATGCTTATATGGACACTTGACTCTATACATAGTTGTTTACATGCTATATTAAGTCTGTGCACATTTAGTTCAAAGCTCCATTAACTCGGTGCATTCCTTTACTATCTATCACAGTGTTTTCCAATTGACGTTATGTCTGATACTTGACAGGAAATCTGATCGTGGATTATAAGAATGGCACGTGATCCAAGATTGGAGGAGGTGCCAAGATCGTGACACGTGTAAAGCAGTATGCTAGGATGCTGCCACGTGGTCAAGGCGTTAGGGCGAGAATTGTGGAGAGCACACACCCCACCTATCTGGTGCTCATATAAATAGGAAGCATCTCCTTCGAGAGAAGACTGATCGTGCTGAACGTGCTAGAAGAGCAGATTGCAGAGAGAGCTAGTGGCAGCATGCATCATCAACACCCTTTGAACACTCATGACCCAGGACTTGTCAGGAGAATGATCCCAAGTATGAGTGGCTAAGATACATTTGATTAATTTCCCCTCTTTTGATAATCTATTTTCAATGAATCCATGAGCTCGTTTTATTACCGATGGTTTCTCCGGTGCTTAAAATGTATTGTTTTATACTACGTACGTTTTTTTTCCCGCTAATCAATTGTGATGAGGTCACATATATTGCACAGATCTAATCAACTTTCAAAATCTCTCAAAGATGACTTCTCACTTTTCAAGTTTATTTCCATGCTAACAAACTAAAATAATGATAGAAAGAGTAGACAAAATACGAAATAGGTCTATACTCTCACGGGTTAAATGACTTTTAACGAGTTGAGTGGGTTATATAGGACTCACCCGGGTTAACCTGGTTTTAGGTGATGGATAGTCTGTAAGGATTCGGTCAGCCTGGTCTGGGTAACGCAGTAGATAATAAAAATTATTCAACCCGAACCCAGACCCTTTAGAAATCCTAGAACCATTCTATAATAGATGTAATAATTCTCCCAACCCCAAAACGAGTCGTAAAATTTTACCTTGCGTGGAACGACGTTATCCGCAGCGTCTGATGTAGATTTTCATGAATATCAAGTCGCACAGATGTACGGCCTCTAGAGTTGATCCACACAGATCCTCACGCGATGACGACGTCCACCCGTTCTTTTCCCACGCACGAACCACCGATACTCAAAACCCCCTTATTCTTCCTTAAGCCTTTCTCCCTTGAGAGGGAGAGAGAAAGACCAACAATGGAGAGAGAGAGAGGGAGCAATAGGGAGAGGAGGAAAGGAAAGAGTGTAAGGGGGTGGGCTTTTCTCCCTTGGAAGTGCTTAGCATCCAAAGAGGAGAAAGCCTTCCTGCCCGTCTCACGACCGTCAGCTCGTAGGCATGGGGTGCTCCAGTCACCAGCGGTAGCCACCGTCGGGCCAAAGGGAAGGCAGCCTCATCCCCTGGTTGAGGGGTGACTCGGTCCATCGGCATATAGAGGTGACTCCACACCAGCATTCATTAGCATTTTATCAGTCACATGCATCAATCATAATCATAATCACGTGCATAGTCATGATGAGCATTTAATTAAAAGAAAATTCATACCTGAAGAAAAGGTGAAAAGCCACTGACAGTCGTCTCTCGACCTGTCCCCGTAGACAGGTCAGCTATCAGGTGTGCCAGTAGGGTGGCTCCCCATGTGTACCTCCCCACTCCCTCCAAGTCCTCCAGGATGCCTAGGAATCTGTAGTTGATGTCATCTCCCTTTGTCCCCAAAAGTAACCTCCCACAAGAACCTCCTAAGATCCATGTCTGCTCTCTCTCTCTCTCAATAGGATCCTGACAGTAGGTGACTCGGGCTCTCTCAATCAGTCGCTCTGCGTACTCTATCAAAGACTCTCCTGACCTCTACCGAGCGTCTCCCAACCCCATGACTCTCGTCAGGTCAGTGCGGCAAAACGTCTTTCATGGGGGATCGTATACCGTATCTATGCCTAGGAGTCTCTGGGCTAGCTCGCCGTAGTCCGGGACAGTCACTCCACTCACAGCCTCACCGTCTACTCTCAACACGGTGATCCTAGTAACGTCCTCTAGGGTTGGCACCATGTGCCCCCAGGGCATTAAAAATGCCCAACTAGCCTTGTCCCATCTCTCCCTCAACACCTAGATCAAGATCAAATTAGGACGTACTGGCTCGATGCTAAGGAAGGGTCCGAAGACCATCGCCTCTGCTCTCGCCCTCTAGAAGTCGGGCAGTCCATGATAAGTGACTATCACCTGAATCCAGGAGATGCGTGTCCGTATTAGCCCCTACAATACAAAAGAACAAACATATGTCAGTGGAGCATTTCAGTTCATCAATCTAACAAAAAAAAATCACTGTTTTAACTAAATTAGTGACTTGAGACTGGTCGCTCATTCTTTTGGACGCCCAGGGTCAGGGTGCCAATTCCATGGCATGACGTAGGGTATTAACAGTTCAAAAAAAAAAATAAAAAAATAGAAAAATAGAAAAAAAAATTTCTCATCATCATCATCATGATATCATGCTTGCATGCTAGTTGCATCTCTCACATGCATAGTGACATTTAGTTGACTTCGTGTTCGTTTATTTGCATCATGTGAAAAAAAACTTTCTCTTATTCTCTCTTTTCCCTTCTTAAGGGCAATTTAGGCACACCATTTTTGAAATTAGAAGGACCCTCCATTGAGCACTCCATCTCTTTAGACTGGAATCTTTCTTTTCAAGACCTCCATAAGTACCCGCACCCATGTATTCCCTCATTGACACTGTGCCGATTGTACCACGAAAGTATCCCAAAGTTAGTTTGCCCTTAGAAGGTAAAAAAAAGAGTTTTAGGACCTATGTACTATTATTTTAGAAAATCAGTGTCTAGGCTAGAGATTAAGTGGCTCACGGCTAAGAGGACAAGTGGTTCACTAATTAGGACCTTGTGAAAATAAGGGGAACCTCCCACTATCCCACCTCTTATATGACCGATGGACCACTTTGGTAGTGGGTTTTGATTCTTCAATTGTGAAAATTAGTGATTAAAAAAAATTAAAAAAGATAACAAAAAAGAGCTCTCATCTTTTTGGTCTTATAGCTTGAGGCGTATTGCCAACTGCTCACGTCCATGTGTTGCTTTCGTTGTACACATATCTCGGGGAGTGACAACAGTCGCTTTCAAGGCCTTTTAATCTTAAAGCTCAAGAAGTCATTAAATTTAAACCAATAGGGTAGTCATGGAACTCCATAAAAGAAGATTCCTCCTTAAGGTTTTCTCTGATAAATGAACACAACAACAGATAGAAATACTCCCAAGAGTTCAAGGCACTCAAGGAGATAGGAATATGGCATCTGACATTTGAGCAAGCAAATGATGTTCCAAAATAGGTTCAAGCAATTGTAGACATATGGCAGATTGACAGATCAGAGTTTCAATAGGAATGCTCCCCCTTAAACAGTGACTTGTAGTAGGGTTGTTAGGTGGAGCAAAGGAAATGATGCTCATAAGCCAAGAGTGACTATTGTTCAATCTGAAGATGGGAATTGAAAGAAGTGAACAAGAGAATCAGGCTAACAAGTGCGTCGACGCATGTACATCAGGGGGTCGATGCATGGTGCATGGACAGTAGCCAGTTTCCTAAGGAAATGAACTGCAAGGTCAACTCTGCATGATCTGAGGGTCGACGCAATTGACAGACTCCAAGGAAACAAAAGAGAGTTTAACAAGGATTGGTGATCATGCACATGGTTATTTTACAATCATGACAAGGGAATTATCAATCATCAAAAGAACAACCTTAACAAGCTTGCATGATAGTTTAACTCTCAGACTAGTCCTCAAAAAGGTCCAAGGTTGAGGAAGCATACACAAGAGTTATGCAATTGCAAATTTGAACAGTTTATTAAAACAAAGCAAGCTCCCCCTGAGAATGTGCAGTCAATTCACATGTCAACAAGATATGCAAGAGTGCAGTCTGGACTCTTATGTGAACTCCCCCCCTGAGAATGTGCAGTCAATTCACATGTCAACAAGATATGCAAGAGTGCAGTCTAGACTCTTATGTGAAGTCCCCCTCAACTTGAGCATGAAATTCAAGATGTCTTAGTGAGACTCACAAAGGGGGTATGCAGCCTAGGAACTATGTCAGCAATTGACACTTGGTACTAGGTGGAGGTACATCCTCACGTATAGTGAATACTTTTAGTTGAACTTAATCTAACTTTCCACAAGTCACTATTCTATATACCAACGGGTCATGCTATGATGGTGTAGTACATACTAGTATGCAAAGCAAGGAGCAAGTGTTGGAGCCCTCAGCATGATATGCAATGGAGTGCATGAGACTACAAGATGATGCTTAATGTCGTTACATATGCAGGCTAAACTAAAATGCAGACTCACAAGCTCCCCCTTAGTCCAATGTGAATGGAAGTTATGACACCAAACAACAAGTTATATGTCCATAAGAATGATGAGTTGGGTTTTATGTAGCCATGATTGACATAATCAAAAGCAAAGATTAATAATGGTAAACAAAAAATTCATATAGCTGGTAAATGGTAGGAATAAATAGATAGTAACTCATCATTATATCAATTCCATCAGTGTGACAAATTTCTCATGGATTAAGCATCTGAAAATTCTAGTTTCTGGTACTAGGCGGAGGTATTGATCCAAAGACCCAACTCACACATAGTGAGAGTTCCAGGTAAGCTTGACTTGCCTTTCTGCACATCACCATTTGATATACCAGAAACTCAGATCATATAACAAACATGTATTCCAATTCAGACATGCATTTGATGCCATGGGAGATTTCATTAGTTCAGAGAGGAAGTCTTCAGACTTGTAGGATTTATTAAAAACAAGAAGGGCCTTGGCCATATTAACTGAAAACAACCTATCTTGCAATATTGACATATGTAAAGAGGTTTTTATTCACAAACTTGTGCCTTGAGTTTTTATTTCCAACCCCGACTCTTTGTTCAGCTCCAAGACACTCTGCACCCAAAATTCTCATTTGGAATGTTTAAGTACCGAAGCTTGCTTGGGTCATTGTTGGTTAGCAGCCCTTCTAGCAAATGAATTTCTTTTCTTTGCTGCGTGTGTACCATCACTTCTCATCCAGGGACATTCATCAGACACATGTTCATTTTCACCACAATGGAAACAACACACAAATGATTTGGCATTCCTTTTGTGTGCATGAACATTAAATTTTTGTGAGTGAGTATGGATGCCACCATGTTCAGCATGAGGATGAGTCCTACCTTTTAGATGTCAATAGTTTTTGACTGTATTGCCAAGTTTTCCACAATGATAGCAGCAAACAAGAGGGTTTCTTCTGCTGGCCTTGGGGTGCATCGACCTATCTTGATGATTACATCGACGCATTGGGTCATTTCTTGGCTTTTGAAAGGGAGTGTGTTGATCATACTTCCTCCTAGAATAGACCATTCCCTTGCCAGTGCTTCCTGCATTGTTTCTCCTATTCTTGCCTACTCTTAATTCATCATTCTTCAAGATAAGACAATCATGCAGAACATGACCATGCATACCACAATAGAAACGATGAACATTCATTCAATGAGAAGCATGGTATTTAGCATTGGGTTTCCTAGAATGCATGTTAGCATAAACAAAATCTTCTTTCTTTTTTTGATTGGCAAACAAGACTCACGGGATGCACGGCGCTCCGGAGTACAGGGTGTGGCAATCAATGGTTGCGAGATGCACAAGGCCAAGTGCGAGGAACTATCGCGATTACGGCGGGCGTGGCATTTCGGTGTGCGATGCATGGAGGGGGGCGTTTCAGAAATTCTTTGAAGACATGGGGCCACGCCCTCCCGGATTGACGCTTGATCGAATCGACAACGACGGCAACTACGAGCCTGGAAATGTTCGATGGGCTTCAACTGCCCAACAGGCGAGGAATAGGAGTGACAACCACATGGTCACGTTTAACGGAAAGACGATGTGCTTGGCCGACTGGGCAAACGAGACCGGCTTAGAGGACAGTGTGCTCAGGTGGCGACTTGTGAGGGGGTGGCCGGTCGAACGTGCCATTACCCAGCCTCTTAGGAATCACCGCAAGAAGGCAGCAACACCCAGCCGGTCCGCAACCCGACATTCGGAGCAGAAGAAACAACCCCGCGGGCGTCCGCGTAAGCCCCAGAACTGAGGAGAGAGACGATGGCGACGAAGAAACCGCTGACGACAGAGCAGGCAATCGCCCTTGGCGAGAGCGAGTTCTGGAAGACCATGAGCCACCGGGACATTGCCATGTTCCAGATGTTCGAGCCGCTGCTGTGTATGCCGTTCGATGTGTTCCACGAGGCGATTGAGAAGACGCTCGGCAGGCCGGTCTGGACACACGAGTTTGGGATGGATCCAGATGGCATAAAGCGGGAACTGTTGGGCGAGACTGAGCCGCCGACAATCGAGGACATCATGAACCTCATTCCCGCCGACAAGCGGATCGTCGTGGCAGTCCCATAACCCCCAGCCCGCAGACGCGGCAGAGAGGAGCGAGAGAGAGATGATCGAGCAAGACCGAGATACGCTGCTGAGTGCGGCAAACGCACTGGACGCGATGAACAGTGAGCAGCCATTGGAGATCGTGTCCGACATTACGACGCGACTCCGTGCCCTCGCCAGCCGCACGCCGGAAGGGACGGTGCGGGTGAGGATTCCAGTGGCCGTGACGCCTGACGCAAAGTGGAGAACGTCGTGCGGTTCGGGAGACACGCCAAGGGGCGCTGAAGCCGAGTCCATCCAGGCACTGGAGGACGCCGAATACTGCAACATGCCAGCCCTTGTCGTGTGGATCGAAGCCGACGTGCCAATCCCGCAGCCTCAGACCGTGGAAGGGCAGGTGACGCGATGAGCAAGCTGAAAGACCGATACACCGACACGCTGCTTAGTGCAGGCGTGCGAAACCTTAAAGAGTTCGGCTACCGAACTGTCACGACCGAGAACATCGTGACCGACTACGTCTACTCAGGGTTCTTCAAGTCGATGCTTGAAGAGACAAAGCACGACGCCCGCCATAATCCGGGCATTGTGGCTGCCTGCGAATCCTTGCTGAAGCGGATCGAGAAAGAACGAAAGGTTCCATAATGAGCGACCGTTCCACGGCAGGTACACCGGGGAGGACGGCGAGGAATACACGTTTGAGATTCAGGACGGCAATTGGGGCGGGACACACTTCCTCTACGGCGTCGACTACGAGTTTAAGCGGCCAATCGAATACCGGCAGCAACTGGTCCCGATCAAGACGCTGACGCCAGCCATGCAGTCAGTTTACGAACTGTGGAAGCAACAGAGTTGGTTCACGGAACTGGAGGGCAAGGCGAACTACGACCTGACGTTCTCGCCAACCTCCGCGATCCGCGAGCACTACGACCGTGAGGCTAAGAAACGCGGATTGAAGTTCGTGTCAGTGGCACAGCCCGCCAGCCTTTAACCCCACCCCGCCCCCGTGCAAATTACCGGGGCTGGATTTTAACGAGAGGGAGAGCATGACAATTGAGCCGAACACTGAGTGGTTCCATCGCGAGACGCTGACGGTGGTGACTGTTGATAGCACGCCGGACGGTTTTGTTTTGCTGCAGCCGGAAATCGGCGGACTGTTGGGTGAGGAACCAGACGACTTCCTCCGCGACTACGCCACGAACGTGCCCGTCACGCAGTTCTTGCTGGACAATATGGGGGCGATAGCGGTCGGAAAGTATTGGCACTCGTTTGCGGCGGCTGACGGCGAGGTGAGAATTTGCGTCAGTTCAGCATCGTTGGAATTCATCCAGTCCGGGCAGATGGTCAAGCTGCCGCTGCCAACCACCCTCCGCGACCTGCTGAACACGCTGCGGGTCATGGGCGTCAACGCGGAGATTCCGCAGGAGGTGGGAGCGTGAGCACCGACTGCGAATGGCTGCTGGAACTGGCTGAGCGACACAACGCCGAGTTGGTCGCGTGCAACTACTTCGACGAAATCGAATTCACTGCAGCCGACGCCGAGCGTGCCAAGTCCATCGCCGCGACCCTGCCGCCGCCGTACTCGCCTGAGCCGCCAACGGTCGAGGGGTGGTACTGGTGGCGTGAGAGGGCTGGTGCAGTGGAGTTCACCCGCAAAGTAATCATGGAGCGAAAGCGAGGGAGGCTCATGGCGAGCGATTGCGACGACTGGTTATGCGTGGAACACCCCGATGTCAAAGGCGAGTGGTCCGGCCCAATTCCGCAACTCGTGGTGATTCCATGCACCGTGCACTGTATCATATTTAAACATGTAGGTCTGTACAAGATAACAAAAAATATTAGTAAGGCATCTTCACAGTCAAACAGGTAAAATGGATGATCACTGCACGGTTGCGGTAACAAACAGCATGTTAGCTGACAAACTATCATGCGACCAAAATGTATGATACGTGCACTAAAACAGTAAGCAACCCGAATAACTGATATCACAAGATTGTTGATCCACTAAAGTTTTGAAAAGAAAAAAGAAAAAAGAACTGCTTAGAAATAGGAACTAGCTAGCACACGACCATAAGCCAGTGGCCGCAAGACCCCATGCATTGCTACATAATAGGACCTACGTCACCACATGACATAATAAGAGACACCATAGACCGGTATACATGAAATCATCATTAATCATCTCATAAAAACATGCTGTTGGACATACACAAGTTGCAGAATCAACCGCAAATAAAACACCGGAAAATGGGGTGATGTTCTTAGTTATAATCATTAAGAAGCAAGTATAGACAAGCTCGAAACAGAAATGTCCTCAAGACTTTGACTGATGGCTTACTGCGACAACGACTTCGCACATGACAAAGTTCACAAAAATCCGAGGTGCCGCGAACTGGAAACTAACTGGTCCGAAAACTGATGGTCAGGTCAGGACCTGGGAGCCTCCTGCCATCTCCTAGAGGGAAACAGAAGCAAATCCAAATAAAAGCGAACTCCAAAGCGCAAAGTCATTCAGAACGTCGTCAAGTGAACAGTACAGCCAAGAAAGACTTCCTTTGAGAGGAGTAATTACACAAATTGGCTAGACAAACATAGACAAAATTCCCATTAAAAAACATATAAATTACAACAATGGTACAAGCCCAACCATGACCAGCTGGTTGTGCTGACTCCAGCAATGCCGGCCATGTGGTCGGACAGCAAAAGGCGTGGGACGGAGAAATCCACACAAACTGATGCACGGTTCATCGATGACCGTTTGATCACTTCTGCACGATCCCGTCTCATCAAAAAACCAGCAACTATAACAATCCAGCGAGTTATAAAAGCATCAAGCACGATAGATGCTGACGGGGCTAGTAATTCAATCAGTTTAAACAGGCATTCCAATTCAAACAAACAACCACAGATCTCTGGATCTGCAGATCAGAACAGGGATAGCGCGGAACCTCCGGCGATCTAAGATTTAAGGGCATCTTACCATGTAGTCAGTGGTGATAAATGGGTCGTTGACGGCGACGAGCTCGACGTCGTCCATCTGCAGCGCCACCCTCGCCACCAAGCGGCCGATCCTACCGAAGCCTGCACCACCAACACCGCCAACCACCATAAATCAGTGAGAAAATCAACAGATCGTTCCAGGCCAGACAGAACCAAAAGACAATTTGTAGGACGAAACAGTTTGAAAGACGAATGGATTTGACTAGAGAGGCCGATCGAACAAAAACAGGAACACCAGAGAAGATTAGAAGGAAATAAAGAAAAAAAGGAAGTGAACTCAGGAAGATGAGCACTGGCAGACTCACCATTGATGCCGATCTTCACCTTCTTGGCAGCTGCAACCACAACCACGGGAGACACGAAGAGATACCATTAGACAACAGAACACTAGAAACAGAAACAGGAATCCACAAGCACAGAGGCAGAAGAGCACGGATCTGGACGGAGAGAGACAGGAATGAAAGAGGGATTACCCATTTGGGATCTAAGAAATGATGAAGCCTAAGGAGAGGGAGAGAACAACTGCAGCAGTCGGAGAAGCGAAGAATGGGAGGCGAACAGGGGCAGTGGTGGCGCTTATATCGCCCCGGGGGCAGGGAAGAGAAACGGGGGACGTGGGAGCGGCGTGGCGATCGAAGGCTAGGGTTCCTTTTTTTTAGTTTTATTCTAATTTAAAATTGGAACGAGAAAAAAAGGAAGCAGGGAATTTTCCCGTTTCCAGAGGCCCCGCTCGGCCGGCGAAGCAGCGAGCGAAATGATTTTTCCGGTGCAGTGGCCCTGCGATATGGTATTATCTTAAGGTGGTCCTATAAGTGTGAGCCATTGAGCCCGCTTCCAGAAGGGACAGGCACGTTAAGTGGTGCTGGGTAGGTGCCCGATGACGTGTGTGGCGTGGAGCAGAGCGAAGGTTTAGGCGCAATCCATTCGCAACGCACACCGGCTCTGTCGTCAGTGGTCCCGCATGATAAGACGGGGGTCTAAAGGAACCGTCGGATCATCGGTGAAACACGTGGCCTGTTTTCAGCCAATCAAAGAAAAGGGTTTTCGGATGGCGTCAGGGAGCATGCGCGCTAACCAGCTCGGGTGGATCCTGACGGGGTGACACGCGATTGATCCCGTGTGAGAGGGGCGGAAGAGAGAAAGTCGTTGGCAAAAGTAAACATAAAGCCTCTTGATTTGATAGAAATTACGGCCGAACCCAACGAGGCCAGGTGTCGGGGTGGGGTGGGCGGCAGAACTTGACAACGCCGAATTGCAGGAGGCGAGGCCGGCGCGGCACTTGTTGCGGGTTCGTCGGAGGGCCGAGCAACCTTCTCGGGGAGATCTTGACCACGCGGCTCGTGCTCTGCGGCGGCTCGGTCGACTCGGTCAACAGGGCCAGCCGGGCCGCTGAAATCCGTTCCTTCGCCGACAAGTTCAACGCCGAAAAGAAGTGGCCTGACGAGCAGACTCGGAAGGACTACGACGCCGCGAACGCTGCATACGACGCCGTTCAGGCGGAAATGCGGACGCTGCAGGCGGCGGAAGATGTTGAACGCCGCCTGAACTCGCTTCGCGAAGACGATCAGCGGTCGACCCGCGACAACGGCGGCATTCCCGGCCGCGAAGACACCAACCCCCGCGACCGTGGCGAAAGCCGGGCTGCCCGCAGCTATGAGCGGACCCAGGAACTGCGGGCGCAGGCACTGACCGGCTGGTGTCGCAGTCAATTCGGCGTGCCTCTCACCAAGGAAATGCGGAACGCCTGTAAGGAAACCGGGCTGAGTCCGAATCGCAAGGTTCTGGACATCCGGCTTCCCGGCACCCGGCAGATTCAGGATCTGCAGCGTGCGTATCGTTCGATGCACCCGTCAACGGCCATCGACAGGATTCAGGAATCGCGTGCCATGTCTGCCGTTACCTACGGCACGGGTGGTGGCCTTGTTCCTGACACGTTCCTGCGAACGCTCGAAGTCAACATGCTGGCTTTCGGCGGCATGCGGCAGGTAGCGGAGCAGATTTCCACGAGCAGCGGTGAAGACCTGACGTGGCCGACTGCTGATGACACGTCAAACACCGGCGAGCAGCTCGGCGAGAACACCTCAATTGGCAGTTCTGACGAACCGTCCATCGGCGGCGTCGTCTGGGGAGCCTACAAGTTCTCGTCGAAGCCGGTGCTGGTGCCCTACGAACTGCTAGAAGACAGCGTGTTCAGCATCGACACCATGCTCGGTGGGATGCTCGGCGAACGACTCGGCCGCATCACGAACACGAAGTACACGACCGGCTCGGGCGCTTCCACGCCGCGAGGGATCGTCACTGCCGCCAGTTCTGGCGTGACGGCCGCTTCGGCAACGCAGATTTCGTCTGACGAGCTGATCGGACTCGTGCATTCGGTCGATCCGGCCTACCGCAGCGGTGCCGGGTTCATGATGCACGACAACATCGTCCTTCATCTTCGCAAGCTGAAAGACGGCGACGGAAACTACATGTGGCAGAGCGGCATGCGTGAGGGTGCTCCCGACCGCCTGCTTGGCTACGGCATCACGATCAACCAGGACATGGCGTCTTCGGTTGCGGCGTCTGCCAAAACCATCCTGTTCGGCCAGCTGTCGAAGTACAAGATTCGCCGCGTGAACGGCATGCGTCTGTATCGCCTGCAGGAACGCTACCGCGACACGGACCAAGACGGCTTCATCGCGTTCATTCGCGAGGACGGCAACCTGCTGAACGCTGGCACCGCGCCGGTGAAGTATCTCGTTCAGGCTTAATCAACCAAGGGGTGAGACGTGCAGTATCGGTTGAGCGTTCACAGTTTCCGCAAGGGGTGCGAAGGCAACATTGGGGACGTCATCGACGTATCCGAAGCAGATGCCAAGTACCTCGACGACCACCAGGCCGGGCGGCGACTGGAACGCGCAATCGACGCAGCCGCTGAATCCGCGATTGAGCAAGCAAAGAAGCCAGCACGCTCCGCAAAGGAAACGGCTGAGAACAAGGCTGCGGTGTCCGCTGAGAAGCGGTGATTGGCTTTCAACGTCATCCCTGACGAGAACATTCGATGAACCAGACCCACCTGACTGACCGAACGAAAACGATCCTTGTCGAAGCGTATGCCGCGGCCGGACAGACCGAACTGACGTCTGACGTCATTGACACGGCTGGTTATCGCGGTGCCCGAGCAATCGCGATGCTGGATGACGTGACCAGTGGTTCGGTGCTCACGCTCAATCTGAAGAGTAACAGTGCTAACAGTACGTCGAGTCCGACGCCGGTCACTGAGGCTTCGGCGACGTTCACCGCAGGGGCAGACGATGCGGACTACAAGACGCTCATCTGCGACGTGTCCAAGCCGACAGGCCGGTATGTGTTCGCGACCCTGACTCGCACGACTCAGAACGCTGTCGTCTGCGGGATTCTGATCGAACTTTACAACCCCTACACGCTTCCGGTCACAGCTGACGCCAACGTCATCTCGACGACCAAGGCAGTTAAGGGCGGCATCGCCTGATTCGTTCTTGTCCGTGTCCCATGTGACTACTCGGCATCGCCGGGGCAGCCAACGGAAGCAGCATGTCTTATCAGCCCAAGGTTTACAAAAAGCAGGGCGGCAATGAGATCGTCATTGCGAGCGGTGGCGTTCTGAACCCGGAAAGTGGGGCCGCCGTCCTGGGCGGCGTCACACAGAACGTCCGCACGCGATTCACGGCAGCGGAAGTAAATGCCGGTGCAACGCTGCTTGCCGCCATGCCCGGCTACAAGTACCGCATCGTCGACTGGACGATGATTGCGATTGGCGGGAACGCGGCCACGGCTACCAGCGTGGACCTCGTGGCGACGGCAGGTGCATCGACAGTTCGTCCGGCGGTTGTCGCCGTGGCGGCACTGACGCGATCAACGGCCGTCAAGCCGAACACCGCTAACGTGAATAGATAGTTTTCCAGTGCTTTGGTTTTCTTTTCATATAGAATCTGCTGCTCCGGATTGGCATATTGATCTGATACTTTCCTCAGTTTCCTGATCCCCAGGCTGAGATGGACCACACTGTTTATTGTTGCTGAGGTCAAGAATTCTAGATGCTTGTCTGTCATCTCTTTTGTTCAATATATCTTTTTTTCAGACTGGTACAAATGTCTAAGCTTGATCATGGCATTGAAATAAGACCTTGACTGATGAAATTGGAACTCCCCTACAGGCAACCCATGTTCTACTAGAAGAGATTAGGGAGATAAACCAGCAACTAATCGATACTGTAGTGGATGTCACCGATGAAGATGCCGATTCAATTGCAGCTGCTGCAGAAGGTGGTGAAGGAACAGTTGTGAGATGTTCACATTGTGCTGTTGCAATTAGCCCTAGCTTGAAGTCACAATTCGCTTCAGCACAGGCGGTCAGCTCTGTCAAAAAAGTACAAAAAATTCCTTTATCCACAGTAGCTTAGTTAACAGTTTCCAAATCAATTTTTTGTTTGTGCAGTCTCCAATATCCCCATTGCGGTTGCTTGTTCCATCCAGTTACCCATATAGTTCCCCAGTGCTTCTGGACAAAATACCAATTGAATTAAGGTAAGAACACTGCACCTAGTCTAATTCTTCATTTCTGTGCTCATGAAATGATTATATCTGCTGCCTGATATTGTTTCCTTATAACTTGCACAGTAAGGATTCTGAAGATCTCTCAGCTAAAGCCATCTCAAGGTTCAGCATATCCCTCCGTGGTCTTTCGCAACCCATGTCACTTGGAGAGATGGTGAGGACATGGGATATTTGTGCCAGAAAAGTCATCGAAGAATATGCTAGGCAATATGGAGGCGGCAACTTCAGTTCGCGATATGGAAGTTGGGAAAATTGTGTGTCTGTTTAATCATCCTGGCCATGGCGGTGCCCCTCAATTATCTGTGCCGTCTGCTTTTATGGGCCTACATGCATTCTTTGTATCTATGTATGTTGACTGCTATTTTCCCTATTATACATGAGCCCCTGTAATTTACATCAGCATGGCTTCACCCCTTCTGATGAAGCCGGGTTCTTTTCACTGCCCATGCCAGGAAGAGATGCTTCTTCTTGTCATCCATTTCTGTATAAGCTTGTGAATGATCTATTCAGGTAAATTAATGAATTCAAGTGGGTCTCTTGGTACCAGTAGATACAGATTCACCGGGGGCCGTTGCTATTTAAACTCCGTCCCTTACCAGAAGTGTCTGTTTGGATTCGCAAAAAAATAAAATAAAATTGAGAAGCTTCGTGTCTTCCTGAGGTTTCACATCGGAGCAAATATCCGGATGTTCGTGTCTTTGCAAGGTACCTTCGTTGAAACCATATTTGTTTGCATTTCCCTGTCAGAAGCAGTGGCTTTAATGCGCAGATGCTCTTTGGTGTCTCGTTGTTGCATAAGAATGGAAAGGGGTGGGTTTCAAAGCCGACATAAGAATTGGATGCGGGGCATAACTGAGCCCGATGACCAAGCGGGCAACCCACAACTGCTTCAATGCTATTAAGTTATGCATCCATCTGAATGTGCAACTTGATCTGATATTGACATTAGTTTCAGATAAGCGATCAAACATTCCAATTATATTGTAAAATAACTAGTATGATAAATAAGCTATACTGAAATGCCATTTTTTTAAACCCTACCCTCATGAATGTTTGTGCAACACTGTTTAGTGTAGCTGGCGAACTTGAACAGGGTAGTGCACTAAAACAGCGAACTTAAAAAGGTTAGCTCAACATCAACATTATTATGCAGGCTGTGGGCTTCTGTGCGGTCTGGTCGTTACCAAGCAATAGGAAATTTTCGTAGAGAATGACTTGCTACATCAACATTATTATCCACTATGGGCCATGGGCTTCTGTGCGGTCTGGTAGCCCACGCATACTTATTAGTTGTTACATATGGATGGACTTTTTGTTATCAAGTCATAGGAAATGTTTTTATTAGAGAATGACTTGCTGTACACCTTAGTGTGCAGCAAGTATATTGTAAATCCTTTCCTGATTGGTTCACGTCATCGGAAGGGTCCCGTGCGCATTCAATACGTTGATTGCGCGTAATCCGAGCCGCTCTGTACATAGTCTAACGTGTTTCTGCGGGAGTGAAAAATAATCCTGTAGATCAAATACTCCTGTAGATCAGTGAAAATAACAGTAGTTTTCACTCCCGTAGAAATGCATCAGATTACGTGGATTAATCAGGAAAGGGTTTGCAAACTCCATTCTCATTTTCTTATTAGCACTTTGTACACCATTGAATCAAATCTAATATAATCTAAAGGCTAAATAATCATGTGTTGCATGGCCCCACTAATTGGAGGAAGGCTGGGGATGATGAGAGATGGACAAACAAGGGACCTACCTTCTTTTCAAAAAAGAAAAAATGGTGCTGGCCGTTTGATCACCGCTAAGCCATCGATCAAAGGGCCCAGCAACATGCTGTTTCCAACCCAGCGTGGGATTGCGCGAAGCGCCGATGGAATATCCGTGTGGGTTCGCCTGGGGGTTATTATGTTGATTTGTCCTCATCATAGGGGGCGAGGGTTAACCCGAGAATGAGTGAGGGGTTGAAATGGCGCAAAGAGGGTAATTTATTCAAATCTAGTGCGATTGTGCATAGGTGTAGCCTAATACGGCGCGGGGTAGCATTGATGGTCTAAACCAGTGCGGTCAGCCCGGTGCACGCCGAATTTGGCTGCACCGGGTGGATGTGGTTAAAAAAAAAGGTGGGTTTGAGAGTGAGGTTAAAATGGCACGGTAGGGGCCGCGTCAGATTAAGGCGTGCCGGATTAAGGGATTTTCTTGTATTTTAACCTGTTTGAGTTACAAAGCTGTTTATTGGCCTTTTTGATGTTGATCAGGTTAATTAATGGGTGAATTTAGGCCCCCAAATCCCCTAGCAATAGTGCCAAGACTCGTGCGAGGTTCACACTTGAGCACGATAACTTGCTAATTCAAAACATGTACCGTTTTAGCTTGAGTTAGAATGATAATTGGTCGGATCAGTTGGACAAATTTTGGAAGCATCTCCCCATACCTAGGAGGGTCACGGGGGAGAAGCGGATACATACCCACAGAACTGGGGTAAGACCCTTAATACCGGGAGGCCAAGATGGTGATCGGTAGACCCGAATGGATGAAAACCTTGAGGGCCAGCCTACAATGGGCACCAGTATTCCATGAGTCTAAATACGTTCGAAACGGATGACCAATATGGCAGGAAACCTCGAGGGGTAGCCTACGAGGGGCACACAACCCTTAGTCACCGCCATTGCCCTTAGGGGGCAGTGGATTCAATATTGGGATGTAAGCCCCATTAATATTCACCTTCTGTCAGCCAATAGAGGTGCATGTCATAGAAAGACAAGCCCCTTTGACCTCGTGGTGACTTAGAGGTGTAGATGGGGATGTTTCTCGTCCCCTGTCATTAGACTGTTACCCTTGAAACAAAACACGACAATGTAATCTACATACATGGTAAGGGATAGTCATTCAGCCATTAGGCCGTCTATGATTAGTTATACAGAGAAGGGAATTAGCTAGCTAGCAGGTTAGCAGGTTAGCATTTGAACTATGGAAATTTAAAAGGGCAAACAGTCGAGCAGCCAGTAGGTATCATGTAGAAGAAAAGACTATGATAGAGGACCTCGCACGCAGGCTATAGGGGCAATCCTATTCTCCCTGGTTCATGACTATGAACGGGGAGATAATGAGGAGTCAATCCCAGGGCCAAAGGGAGATGCATATAGACATTGGCCTCCGGTGAAGAGAAACATGGCAAGCACACGGCCCATTTGACGCCGTCTACATGCTAGAGAAAACCCTGGAGAGGGGGAAATATTACTATAGCCCTTTTGGGGATAGCCCAGGGCATGTTCGGTGTGAACGAGGAGAACCAGATGACAACACACGATGGGAGATTGAATGCACTCGTAGAAAAGGAGAGGGAACACATATGATGCCCAGAGTTTTCATTCATGCCCAGGGCTCATCACATAGCCTAATAAGTACATGAGATTACATATGTCAATGCAGCTTGGCATTGTCGCACAAGGCCACTCAAATCCCCAGATCAAGCATGAAAGGGGGTGAAGGAAAGCAAAAGCCAGAAGAGTAGCGGGCTCATATCATCGCCCGTTCATTACAAAAACCATAGAGGAGAAGATTTACAGAGAGGAGAAAAGAGAAGGGTGGAAGGGATGCTCTGTCACCCACCTTTGCTACTGGCAATGAAAAAAAAGAGTATCAGAAGTCGGCCTCTCTTCCATGGCTCCCAACTCTTCTTGACAACGGTGGTGGCCTCTCTCCCTCTGGTTCCTCTCTCAGTTAAACCCCCCCTTTCTTCTTCCCCAATTCTCTTTTCTCTTAGACGATTTGCCTCTTTCTCTGTATCTCTCCTTCTTTGCTCGGAGATGATGGTTTAAATAGCAGGACCTTTGCATGACTTCACCCGATGCGGAGAGAGCGCGCCGGATGAAGGCTTCAGCAGCTGTTTTGCGTGCCAGGCCAAGGGGTGCTGGGAGGTAGAGCACACCGAGTAAAGGAGCATGCCGGGTAAAGCTTTATTTCTCACATTTGCTCTACGAGAGTTGGGTTGTAGGCCTCGGACTAGCTCCGAGGGTTGTTATAACCCTTCATCTCATCGCGGCTTCGTAAAACCGCTACGAGAAGTGTTCGTAAAACCATGAGGCCACTTAACGGCTAATTCTGGAACTATATGCACCTTTGGTTTGGATGCGCGGGCTTTCCTCTGACATGGCCTTCGGCACCTTGGTTAGTACTATTGGCGTGTCTTCACTTGCATTTTTAACTTTCTCAGGTAGTGGGGCACTTCCCGCGATGTTTTCGCCTTAGCTGGGTGGCCATTTGGTAGCTAACAGACCCAACCGTACCCATGCTAGGTTATTTAGTTTTTCACTGAGAGGGCCTTCGACATCTTGTTCTGAGGGGTCAGTGATGGGGACATCACTCTTACCCTTTCACTCCGAGGGGTCCTGCTGCTTGCCAATGTGTTCGCCATGATTTGTGGAGTCTAGCTATATAATTTTTATATTTTTCTTGAGTCATAATCATGTAATTTTGCATCGACCTTATATGACTAAGTGCCTATATATGCATCGACCTTGATTTCTGACACTTAGAAGATAAATGACATGTATAACATGAGTGACTAAGATGCATCAACCTATATGGCATTCATACTTATGAATTAAAATGATAACTCAAGCAATCATTATTTGTGCAGTTTTACCTCAACATGATTCATAGTGTGACATCATCAAAACTAGGGTTCCAACAATCTCCCCCTTTTTGATGATGCCAAGTATGAGTCATGTAAGCATTCACACAAGACAAAAATGATTCAATCATTCACACCATTCAGCCATTTATTCATAGAAATAAATATTTAGTCCGAATCCAAACATTGTAGATAAAGGCTTCATTCATTACATACAGTGTTTCCATACATCACACCAAGGAAAACAATGCAACACTAATAACTAAATGACACAATGTGCTACATGCACGACTACCATGTAAACTAACTAACATGCAGACACACTCTGTGTACAATAAGGAAAGTTGTCGATCTTCATTGCTGATCTTTTATCTACCATCCTCATCTTTAGATTTCTTTGCCACATATAACATAGATTCATCTACCACACATGACACATATTTCTCTCCCCCTTTGTCATTATCAAAAACAAACATATGAGAGGTAATTTATGTTCTCCCCTTGACTCTTGCACATCAGCAGCATCATCATGACACATCTACTCCAAATCTTCCAACCCTTTGTCGTGGTCATCGAGTGGGTGTTCTGCTAGACCTTCCAAGTGATATCAAGGGTATTGCTTATGGAATATTCTAGGGAATTCTATCAATCTTGGTACCCAATGCAGCAAATTTTGTGGTGAACTTTTGATCATTTTGGTGGACTTGAGCTTGGAGTTCTTTAACTGTTGATGTCATATCAACAAACCAACTCTATAGAATGTTGCACATGTTATCAATTTGGGATGTTTGTTGGTGATGAATCTCTGCCATGGAAGTTGATGAACTAGCACCCTGCATAGAGATAACTTCTTTAAAATTTTGAGCCAAGTTGAGAACTTCTTCTTGAGCTGTATCTATCTTGGCATGCACATATCCTAGCTAAACAAATATGTTGTTGTTGATGGTTTATGTTCTATCACCCCACCCCTCTAACTAACCATCTACGCATATGCATGTAGCATGAAGAAGCATAAAAGTAGATCAACGGGCGATGAGTAGATATGAAAACTGATCGTGATCACACCAGGGTTGCAACAACACCAAAGGATGAAGACTTGAGAGAAAGTGTCACGCCCCGAGTGCAGAAGCAACTTGGAGTGCGTGGTGAGTTATATTCAATCACGTCAATCAGAACGTAAGTGTATTCGACACATAGACAGAGTGCGCAAAAGTAACTATAACCCAATCCTTTATTCATCATAACTTTGAAATTCTATTACAATTTCTTAATCAAAGAACTTGGACCCAATCAAAGAAAATTACAATGGAATTGATTCAAGAAATAGAAAAGATAAGACTAGATAACACTTTGACTGATGGGATGGCTCTAAGCTCTTCACTCTTGTTCATTCCCATCCGAAAAATACTAGGTGAGCGAACGCTCAGTAGGAATTATATCTCAAGTGCTAGCTGGCTTTAAGTAACTTACATGTTATATGAATGCAAGTACAGTTATACATGTTTGCATGAAATGACACTAGAGAGAGTATAACAAGAGGTAACTAAGTGAACTAGCAAGTCTTTCAAGAATTTATGTCAAAATGTATCATGATGAACAAGCATGTATGTTTATCAAGTCATGTCAAGAATTGGCTATCATGTTACCATGCAAGCAAGTAAATACCCTTTCTGGGTCATGCAAGTCATGTTATGTCAAGTCAAGTCAAGTACAAGATTATGGAATGTCATTTATCTAGAACGATGAGCACTTCGGTGCAATGCCACACCGCGATCAATAATGGCTCCCATGGGCACAAGTACTTTTGGGTGCTCCTCTCAAGACCAGATCGGGCCCTATATGCACAGGCATTAGGTCATGTATTTTCGACATCCACTATAATTATAGCCAATATAGAATTCTAATGGAATGAACTTGTCAGAATGTAAAGTAGATCTTGTGGAATAGAATTTCAAGGATAGAATTCTCAAGTAAGGACATACTGTGATTACAACGGTACAATCCCGATGCTCATTGAAAACTGGGTGAAATTGGCTCCCTAGTGGGTGCCATGATATCAAGAATAAGCACTCATATGTACATGGTTGCTCGTTCTTGGTACATGATAAGGTAGAAAGAATCTGTGTCCACATAGAGGCACACAATCCTTGTTTAAAAGAAATGGTATGGTTTCCCATTCCATTAACTCAAGAACATACTCAAGGTATCCAAATAGCATACCAAGAGGGCCGGTATACCATGTTTCTTTAGAGTGATATTGTGACGACCCGGATCGCGGATACCAGATATACCCGATAGGACTATCGAATACACCTGATACCACTTGGAACCCGCGTGGCCTCCCAAGAGCGGTAAAGCTCCTAAAGGGATAAAAGGATTGTCATGTAGTACATTGAACTGACAGATATAGCAGGGACGTTCTACATCGAGGTCCCGAAGAAATCCGGCAAGTCCACGCTCCTCTCCGGTCTCGGAAACTACCACACGGTGGCCGACGATGAGCCCGGAGCGGAGGTCTACTGCTGTGCCTATGACCTGAAGCAAGCGAGGATCATCTTCGACGAAGCGGCGAACATGGTCCGCAAGTCGCCCCAACTCTCGAAGCGACTGGAGATCATCTCCTCGGCCAAGCGGATCCTTCACCAGGAAAGCGCGAGCAAGTTTGAGGCTCTGAGCGCGGACGTTCCCTCGAAGGACGGAGTCTCAGCCTCGTTCACGATCTTCGACGAGCTCCACCGCCAGCGCACGCCGGCCATGTGGGATATCTTCGAATTCGCCGGGGCGGCCCGACGGCAACCGCTGATGGGCGCCATCACCACGGCCGGGTACGACCGCAACTCGATTTGTTATCGCCAACACCTCTACACGAAGAAGGTGAACGCGGCCAAAGCCGAGGATATGACTCCCGACACCGCCCACCTCGGCGTGATCTATGGCGCCGACCAGTCGGACAACTGGACCGATCCTGAAGTCTGGAAGCGGGCCAACCCCTCGATGGGTTACACCCTCAAGCTCGAGGACTTCGCCGCCGAGGTCGCCAAGGCGAAGGAGTCACCGGAGAAACTGAACAACTTCTTGCGACTCCGCTTGAACATCTGGACCAATGCCGCGGAGCGGTTCCTCTCTCGCGAGAAGTGGGACGCGTGCGGACTGGCTGGTGTCGATCCGGAAGCCTTCGAGGGATCGCCCTGCTACGGAGGCCTGGACCTCTCGACCACCACGGATATCACCGCCCTGGTTCTGATCTTCCCGGACATCGACGGCGGCTACGAGGTCCTCTGCCGGTTCTGGGCTCCGGAGGAAGGAGCCGCGAAGCGCGAGGAGCGGGACAAGGTTCCGTACCTGGCATGGGCTCGGCAAGGGTTCCTGACGCTCACTCCCGGCGACGTGATCGACTACGACTTCATCCGCGCCGAGATCAACGATCTAGCCAGCAAGCACGACCTCCGCAAGCTCTGCATGGACCCCTACAACGCCACCCAGCTCGGAGTCCAACTCCAAGGCGACGGCCTTCCGATCGAGATGATCCGACAGGGGTTCCTCTCACTCTCTCCTCCGACTAAGGAACTCGAACGGCTGGTGATCGGTGGCCTCCTCAAGCACGGCAACAACCCGGTGCTCAACACTCACGCCGACAACGCCGTCGCGGTCAAAGACGCCGCGGGGAACCTGAAGCTCTCGAAAGAGAAGAGCACCGAGCGGATCGACGGCATGGCCGCGCTGGTCAACGCGATTGCGGCGGCCACGTCGGAGGACGACGGCGGCGAATCGGTCTATGAATCACGTGGGGTCATGAGCTTCTAATGGCAAACGTTGCGGCCGGACTGATCGGACGAGTCGGGAGAGGATTGATGCGCTTCGCCGAACGGCGTGGCGCGTCGATTCAGCCCGGCGGCTACCAGGGGTTCGGCCTGGGCGCTCCGGTCCTTTCCGGAGTAACGGTTGACCCCAAGTCTGCGCTGACCCTCACTGCCTTCTGGGCCGGGGTCAACGTGATCTCAACCGACGTGTCGAAGCTCCCATACGGCCTCTATGAATCCCTGCCCAACGGAGGTCAGAAGCCCGCAACCAAGGATCCACGCCACCGGCTCATCCGGGTTCGCCCAAACCCGGAAATGAACGCCATGCGATACTGGCAGACGGCCATGCACCACGCGCTCGCGTGGGGCAACCACTACTCGGAGATCGTCCGCGACGGCGACGGGATGCCTACCGCGCTTTGGCCTCTCCACCCCGGCACAACCAAGCCGAAGCGGGACGAGAAGACAAAGGCGCTCTATTACCAGGACGTGAACACGGGAAAGAAGTATCTTCCCGAGAATGTCCTCCACATCGCAGGCCTCAGCTTCGATGGCATCGTGGGTTACTGCCCGGCAACCGTGGGCGCGCAGGCGATCGGGCTTGGGATCGGGGCCGAGCGGTTTGGGGCAAGCCTGTTCGGCAATGGGGCGATTCCCAAGGGGATACTCAAGCTCAAGAAGAGTCTGTCAGAGACCGCGATCAAGCGGCTCCGGGAAAGCTTCTGGACCTCTCACGGCGGCCAGAACTCGAACTCGGTCGCGATCATCGAAGAGGGGATGGAATGGGTTGAAACCCAAATCAGTCCCGAGGCTGCCCAGTTCCTCCTGACCCGCGGCTTTCAGGTCGTCGAGATCGCACGGCTGCTCAATCTCCCGCCGAACAAGCTTCAGGACTATTCCCAGGCCCACCTTGCGAGCGTCGAGGAGGCGAACCTCGACTACGTGACCAACACCCTGACAGGGTGGCTCGAAGCCATCGAGGCCGAGTGCAACGTCAAGCTCCTGTTCGAGGACGAGTGGGATCGCCTATTCACCCAACATGATATGACCGCGATTCTACGCGGCAACTCGGCGGCCCGCGCGACCTATTACAAAGAGCTCAAGCTGGCCGGTGTCATCAACGCGGACACGATCGCAGCGAGGGAAGGGCTGCCAATCCCGGGGCCCGAGAACGGCGGCAACCTCTACCTGATCCAATCCCAGAACATCCCAGCTCAAAACGCTGGCAAGCCTCAGCCGAAGCCGGCCCCGGCGCCCAAGCCACCGCTTGAGAAGGGCGAGCCGGATCCCAAGCCCGATCCTCAAGAGCCGCTGACCGGCGAGAGTGAGACCGAATCATGAGTGCCACCGAGACCCGCGAAGAGAAGTCGCCCGCTGAAAAGCGAGAGGTTCGGGACTCCGTCGAGGGGATCGAGCTTCGCGCGGCTCCGGAGGGGAGCCGGTCCCCCGGGACCCTGGTCGGCTATGCGGCTGTCTTCGAGAAGTACTCCTGCGACCTCGGCTACTTCCGCGAGAAGATTCAACGCGGCGCCTTCACCAAGGCGATCGCCTCTTGCGACGTTCGGGCCCTGGTGAATCACGACCCGAATCAGCCGATCGGCAGGAAGTCGGCCGGGACCCTCCGAATGGAGGAAGACGAGATCGGTCTCCGCGTAGAGATCGATCTCCCCAACACTCAGGTCGGCCGCGACATCGCCGAAAACGTGGCCGCAAGAAACGTGCAGGGCCAGAGCTTCAGCTTCACGACCGGCATCGACGAGTGGAACTGGTCCGGCGATATCGCGCTCCGGACGCTCATCGAGGTTGACGAACTGTTCGACGTCGGACCGGTCACCTTCCCGGCCTACGAAGAA
Source organism: Amorphophallus titanum (assembly GCA_024336825.1). NCBI lineage: Eukaryota > Viridiplantae > Streptophyta > Magnoliopsida > Alismatales > Araceae > Amorphophallus > Amorphophallus titanum. The sequence goes on along the minus strand of JANBPO010009603.1, from coordinate 56,034,253 downwards.
ACCTCTGTCGCGATGCGGTCTTTCAAGGCCGAACGCGAAGCACGAGACAAGCCGACGGCTCCCCCGGAGCCCCCCGCTCACCTGCTCGAATCCGAGCGTGATTCAGCCCGCCTCCGGCTTCTGGAGGTTTCCTGACCCCCTGTTTCCCTTTGATGAGGAACGAACCGTGGACTTGAAAGAACTGAAGCGGAAGCGGGCCCAGCTCCTGACCCAGGCCCGCGAGATCAACACCAAGGCGGACAGCGAAAGCCGCTCCAAGACTCCCGAGGAGCGAACGGAGTTCGACCGTCTGATCTCCGAGGCCGAAGCGCTCGGCGAGGAGATCGCCCAGCGCGAACGGCTTCTTGCCCTTGAGGGAGTGGTCGGCGCCCAGGGCGATCGCCAGAGCGACCCGCTCCCCCACAACGAGGAACGGAACCTCGGGAAGTATTCCCTGCTCCGCGCCATCCTCCGCATGGCAGATCGCGGCAAGCTTGATGGCCTCGAAGGCGAGGTTTCTCAGGAGATCATTCTCCGTCGAGGCGCAGTGATCAAGCGGTCGGTCCCGGCCAATGGCTTTGTCATGCCGTACGACCTTCCGATCGATCTGCGGTCGGCCGCGATCGGGCGATCGCGGTTCCATGGTGTCCAGCAGCGGGCTGGCTTCGACACGACGGCGGGCGTCGGCGGCATTCCGACCAACCTGTCCTCCACGTACATCGAGATCCTCCGGTCGCGTATGGCTGTCCAGGCTGCTGGCGCCACGATTATGACCGACATGAGCGGGAACTTTGCGATCCCGCGGCAGAGCGCCACCAACCAGATGTACTGGCTCGCTGAGGGAGGCTCGCCAACCGCCGGACAGCCCGTCGTCGACCAGGTTCCCTTCACCCCGAAAACGGCCGGCGCGATGACGGACATCACGCGCCGGCTCGCCGAGCGCGCGATCGAGAAGCTGAAGCTCGGTCAGGAAGGCCGCACCGATTTCCTTTTCGTCTCGCTCTCCGCGCACGATTATCTCGCCCACGGGTTCGGGCCGAACTCGCGCGAGATGGAGGAAATGACCGTCGCCGAGGACGCGGAGATCGCGAAACTCCTCGGGACGATCGAGAAGAAAGTCGGCCTCGCGAACGCGATCGTCGCGCTCTCGGCCGATCACGGCGGCGGGCACTCGGCCGAGTTTCTCGCGAAGGCCGGCGTGCCGAGCGGATTGTCGTCGCGCAGCATCGCCGGCTGGCGGAGCAGAACACATTCGTCACCGGCAACCGCATTCTGCTGTCGCCGGACCTCACCACGCATGTGTTGCGTGATGGTCTCGCGCCCGAGAGCTGGAGCTTCGCGCATTTTCTTGCCGAGCGTTTTCGCGGCGGCGTCAACCGTCTGTCCGCACTCATAAGGTTGCCGCTTGGCCCGTTGCGGCGGTTGCGGCGCAAGCAGTGGCGCGGCGCGCGTTCCTGCAATCTGGCGATCTGGCGGCGCGATCTCATGACGGTTGACGGCTACGATGCCGACTATAGCGGCTGGGGTAAGGAAGACTCCGATATCGTCGTGCGTTTGCTGCGCGCCGGCGTTGCGCGCAAGGACGGCAACTTCGCTACTGGCGTCATTCATCTGTGGCACGCCGAGGCCGACCGCGCGGCCTTGCCGGAAAACGAGCGCAAGCTCGCGCGGATCATCGAAGGCGAGGACGTGCGCGCCAAGCGTGGCCTGTCGGCGCTGAAGGTGACGGGTTCGCTTGGCAATGCCGGGGCCTGACCGCATGGCGCGCATCGATCTTCCCTCACGCCCGCGCATCCTGGTCATCGCACTGCGCCGTCTTGGCGATGTGCTGCTGACCACGCCGCTGATCGCCAGCCTGCGCCGCGCCTGGCCGGATGCCATCATCGATGCGTTGGTCTTTGCCGACACCGCCGGCATCCTGCATGGTAATCCGGATATCAATAACGTTGTCGTCATGCCGGCTCGGCGCACGGTCGCGCAAAGCTTGCAACTCGCCGCCAAACTCTGGCGCGGCTACGACCTGGCCATCTCGACGCAGAGCGGCGACCGCCCGACATTCTTTGCGCTGATTGCGGGGCGCCGCCGTGTGGCGCTGGTCGAGCAGACCTTCAACGGCCGCATCAAGCAGCGGCTGCTCGACCGCAGTCTTGTCCATGTGCCGGGCGTGCACCGCGTCGAAGAAATGTTGCGCCTTGCCGATGTGCTCGGCATCGCGCGCGTGCCCACCGTGGTCGCGCCGCGTCCGCGTGGTATTGTTGTATTGTGCTCTCTCTTGCTTCTATGAATCATCTAGTGTGCTGATTTTCTTGTACAGTAGAGTGCAATTCAGCTTCTTATGAAATAATTCTATTTTATTGTGCTAACTGTGAGTGCAGGTTTTAAAAAAAATAGGACAACACTGTCCCGCTTTGTCCCACCTCTGGTCACTACGATGATCAAACCCCCTCATGTCATGCATTTTACTATATGGTACCTACGCTACTAGAGCATGTCAAGGACCTTGTGGCCTAGATGAATCTGAAATTTGAGTTCCCCTCTGACAAAAATAGTGATAATTTCACAGGAGTTTAGGTTGTACGGATAGGCCATTAAGTTGTGACAACTTGGGGACAATGGTTCTGCTCGTTGGGTTGGTGCGTGGATAAACAGGCTCTGGCTCAGTATCGGCTCATCGAATCGGTATCCTGACTCAAGTTTAACAACTCAACAATATTATCCTTGGCTATTTTCTATTTTAGTTTGTTTTAATTTTTTCCTTTAAACCTAGCATGCATTCATGTAGGACCTGTTGTGTCCCTGTGATTTTGATGACTTCCAACACTATGAGTCATTAATATTCTCATTCCTTGATTGCTGACGTTGTTGATATTCTCAATGACAAATAAGCCCAATGTACGCACCCAAGCTACCTCAAAAATTCCCTCAAAAATAGTTTTCTCAACCGTGGTGTCGATCTCACCGCTTATTCAGCCATCGGTCTGTTGAAGCTCTCAAGGAATAGTGTCGACCTGATTCTCTTAGGAGGTCGACCTCAGACCCTTCTAGAGAGCATTATAAACGTTCCTCAATCATACAGGTCGACCTCAATACCGTCTTCAGGTCGACCTCATGGCCTTCTAGCAAGCATGCAGGCAGAATTTCTAAAATTGGTGTCGACACCACTAATGTAGCAGGTCGACACCACAACCTTCCAGCAAGCATGGCAGACAGATTTTCTAAATGGCAGACAGATTTTCTAAAAGCGGTTTCGACACAACTAATGCAGCAGGTCTACACCATAGCCTTCCAACAAGCATGGCAGACAAATTTTCTAAAAGCGGTGTAGACACCACTAATGCAGCAGGTCGACACCACAGCCTTCCAACAACCATGGCAGATAGATTTTCTAAAGATGCTGTCAACACCACTATTGCAGCAGGTCGACACCACTGTGACTCTAGAGAGCATTGAAGATAGGTTTTCTTAAGAGAGTGTCAACACTACCTTCACAGTAGGTCGACACCATGGTTCTCCCAGAAGCTTTTTAAACTATTTTTTGCCTGTCATGTCAAGGCATCCAGGGATTAAAATATTGAATCGCAAATCCACAAAAACATGGTTTTTGAGGTCTGGAGGAAGGTTCCAGGTTTGTCAATTGTCCCAACTATCATCATCATACTTGATACACCTTTTTGGAGGGAGCTGTGATAGGGTCCAAATCTTGGAAAAGTCTGCTATCATGTACACTGCCTTTTTCGTGTCAGCCAATGGGATATGCTCCTAGAAAGGTGCACCATCTAGGAAAGTAACCAGAGCCAATGAGAAAGTAGCCGCAAAATCTCTTCCATGTGGATCATTAAATGCCAAGATCTAGAGATGAAGAAAGACTCTTTCTAATAATTTTTCTAAGCCTCTTCATAGGAAAAACCGATGTGAAAATACATACTTCTACTCCTGCCAGACCAATCAGTGGACAATAAATTTTGGAGCAAAAGTCCCCTCTATTGGGAGATCAAAAAGTGGCGCACCTCCATGCACATAGAGGGTTGTGCAGGTGCCTAATACTCTAGTGAGAGCTGCTGTTGTCAGGTGTGGATTGGAGAGACCAAGCTACAGAAGTGAGTGCGACTGTTGGTGTTGCTGGCATTCCTTGGAGAAGAAGGAGAAGACCTCAGGGAGCCCGAGCTGCGTCCAGAACCCAAGTGAAGAAAAAAGAAGAAGGAGGAGACGACAGGAGCTCCAAGCCCTTCGTGAAGATCCGATTCAAGGCCGCAAGTCTATCATCCACCTGTTCATCGTCTTGCAAGGAAAAATCATTACCAAAGAAGCAACGAACCTCAATGTAGCAAGCCAAGCTCTCCATATCTTAGACAAGGACATTTGCATTACGCATTGAGCTTCATTCTTCATGTCTGAGCTTTTACTTTGTTCTTTTTTTGTTCATTATTTCGTTTGCTAAAACTATGAACTGTCCCTGCCGGTTGTTGTAGGAAGACAGTTAGAGAGTGTCTCTGGTCTGTGGTAGGCCATGTGTGCCTATTGCTGTGTTATCAGTGGTTTAGTGCAGTGGCACTAGGGAAGCCTCACTTGGTTTAAGTGAGGGGTGGACGTAGGACTAGGGTTTGAGTCTGAACCACCTTAAAAATTCTCGTTCTTGTGGTTTGGTTGTGTTTGCCATGAGCTAGATGCTTGCCTAGGCTCGTTGTCTATTTATATTCTTTCATCTTGCCGGTAGGTTCTTGCTTTACACACTAGTTATTTTTATTCCACTGTAATCCTTTTTATTTCTTGAAAAAGAGGGATAGATCTATTCATCCCTCCCCTCTAGATCAGCCATTCCCATACAAACAATGGACACAAGGATTTTATACTGGCTTGGCACTGATCTCCATTAGCCCTATGTCCAGTACCGAACAACTACTGAGATTTTCACTATCTTCCCTAATTGGGAATAGTAGAAAGGTTATTTTTGATCAGGTGTTCAGCTAACCACGGGTATCCTCTCACAAGGATCCCGGCTTACTTACTGGTTAGCCAGACCTAAGCAATTTGTAGGCTTGTAAACCTAGCTATTTTTACTGGTCTTTAGCCGCACCCCGAGCATCCTCCCACAAGGACACCAGCTACTTTTATAGTACATCCATACCCAGGATATAAAGGCTCCTGTAGGAACTCTTTCCCTCATGCACAAATAGCTAATTTCTAGGCATTAGCAAACCCTGTAGGATATCGACCTCCTGCAAGTGCTCTTGTCCATGGACAAGGACTTCCACTTCCTCTAAGATAGGCAAGATGTGTACACTAAGCACAAAATGTTCAAGCCAAAAACTAAGAGTGAAATACAGTGTCCTTGAACAGAGAATCAAAAAGCCTTTAGAAAGATAAACAAAGTGCTACAGAAGGCTATGAGAGGAAACATAAGATTTCAATAGGACAACATTCCTTCTCCTCTTTCTTCTTTGTAGTTTCTGAAATGGTTAAGGAAGATTATAGGCTTGAAGTTCACTCAACATTGGCAGGAAAGCTTGAGCTCGAAGTGGATTGCTCAGTTGGTTATCTAGAGAATGTGTGAACATGTCTATTCTCCCCAACACTTTTCTCTTTTTGCACACAACTCTATTTTATAGCTCTCTTTTATTGTTGGTCCATTAGATACAGCCTAGGAGACGTTGAGCACATCCTTTGTTTTCATTAGACTAAGACTAGTGAGCGCTAGTCACATTTGAGAGTGAGAGCATCTTTGTTTTCCTTAGATTTGTAGCTGTGTAGAGGTTTCATCTTTGAGATTTCTTGGGTGAGCACTCTTTATGAGATGTCTATGAAATGACAAAATGTAGATCTTCCTTTTTCTTCTTTAAATATGTTTCTGAGGAGAAAATCCTTCTTTGCAGTGTATCTTCAAATAGTGTCCTTTTTGTAGGTTCTCTTTTCCATCCTAGAACTATCAGACTGCAGAGGTTAGAGAAATACTTCATAAAATATTTGCTACTCTCCTGCAGGTCTTGAAACATGTCCCTTGAGTCTACCATTGTTAGTACAGCCTGAAATAAAATAAACACTATACCTTTCCTGGCTGTTAGTCAAGTGCACATTAGGTCAGAGGAATAGAGTACTACAAATTTAGCGACATTTGATGTATTCAAAATTTTGAATTTTGTTAAAGGCTACTCAATTATAGACATCAATATATTTACATAATAACATAGTCGATATGTCTTAACTCATTTTGTTACAGCGACTAAGTTTTCTTCATGCAATGCACCTCAGTTATTTAGAAACATTTTATATTGTAACTATCAAAAGGAAGATGGAGTAAATTTGACCTAGCTGCCGGAGGTGTGAATGACTTTCTCAGCCAACCTGCCGCCGGCTATGGCCAATGTGGTGGGGGAACCACCACCTCCCTCCTCTGTAGTGCCTCCGGGAATACCATCTTCCTCCCCCTCGTTGGGACCAGTTGGCCCTCGCCGTTCTTTCACACAGGTGCTCGTTGAGTCTAAACAGAGGGCAAAGGTCTCTATTCCGGTCAAGGCCCCAGGTTTCACTGACTTGGGGGAGCCAGCAGTGTTCTTCTCCAAGGCGGATGTGTAGGCATCCCTGCAACCCTCTCGTTTGCCATTGTCGCCAAGTGTGCATATGGATGGCCTGCGGTACCTAACATTAAAAGTTACCTGGTGCAGCGTCTGGCTTTGACTTCAGACTTCATCATCAGTAGGCTCAACCAACGGCACCTCCTCTTGCGTTTTGAATGTGAAGCAGATTTCCTGAGGCTGCTGCTGTAAAAGAATTTATATATCAAGGGATTTTTGTTTCATTTCTTTCACTGGACTCTGGATTTTGATTTCGATGCAAACCCTCCTACTGATCCAGTCTGGATTGGTTTTCCATCTCTCCCGGCTAATTTATACCATGAAGATTGCATGCGCTTAATTGCTGGCAACTTTAGGACAGTACTTCGAATCCGTGAAAGGACTCTTGCAATGACTAATACATCTGAGGCTCTAGCGTGTGTTGAGATGGACTTGTCTGCCCAACGCAAGGAGCGGCTGTGGAACAACCTGGACGGCGAAGGTTTTTGGCAGGCTGTCAACTACCATCGAGTACCTCATCTCTTCTCCTTCTGTCACAAGCTTGGTCACGCCAAAGATAATTGTAAGAAGAAGTAGGGTAGGGTTGGCCGCCCTTCGACAATGCCAGAACCAGATATCAAGAGTTCCTGCCAAATATTCAGGCCTTGTCCAGCTGGCCCTCAACCTGCTTGACAAATTTTGCCACAAGAAAATAGGTTTGCGGCTCTGTAGAAGGTGGTTGAATGAGTGGAGTTGACTCCAGATATGACGACCCGGATCCCGGATACCAGATATACCCGATAGGACTATTGAATACACCTGATATCACTTGGAACCCGCGTGGCCTCCCGAAAAAAAAAAGAACGGATCAGGCCGGTCTGCAGGTCGAACTCAAAATCCAAACCCGATCCATATGTCTAGTCGGATCTGATTTTTAGACCCGACTAAATATCTGCAGGCTAAAAATGACCTTACGACCTGACCCAAAATCGGGCCAAATCTGTAGACCTATTAACCTACTGATGGCTCCACTCTTCCACATTTCAGAGGGAGAACGTGTAGGCGTCTCACCTAAGGTGTTGGGAGATGCTTTCCGAAACACCAGGTCAATTTTTTTTTAAAAAAAGGCCTACCAATTGGACATGCCACCTTCTTTGTGATGCATATGTAAAAATATTAAAAAAAATTAAAACCACTCGTGTCAAAGACAAAATCAAATAAGAGGTCACCATTAAAGTCAATATTAATTGTCATCTCTCTCTCTCACACACACACACACACACAGGGGGCGGTGTGTCCCTCTGTATGTATGTTTCATATTTTTTGACAGAAGCCAAGAATTAGTAGGTGCCAGGCAGTTCCTCAACATGAAGGCTCTTTAAGCAACTCTTATTACGTTTCAACAATTAGAACGTGATTTTGACAAATCGGAAAAGCAATGGTATGAATGCAGAGACAATTGGCACCTATTTGAATGTTCTTCAAACGATCTGCCCACAAGCGTTTCCCAGCAACTCCCGGATGAGATCTTTTCGTGCAGGTATGGAGTGATCAGATTTGGTCAGCTTCCTGCAAAAGAAGAATGACCATCTATCTTCTTGATCTTTTCACCCTATGTTGCGTAGCCCAAAAAAATCAAAAACAAAAAAAAGGACCGATTCAAGAAAAATTAGACGCAACACTATCCATTGAATTTAATTTTTATTATTTTTTAAAATTGTTTAGGCCGTCGGATGGAGATGTATCTTACACGGCAAGAGTTAGGGGGGTGTGACGTCACAAAAAAATATAAAAACATATTAATTTACTTGATGCACACACCTTGTATGTGTAATTGGCCCAGAACGTGCACCGAACATTTTTCATGTTGCATTAACATCATTCAAGTCACATTCATGCACTGCTAACATATAAAATCAGGTTTCTGGGCTCTCACCGGCCGGGAAAATGGAAATCCATCAGAAAGATTAAGACAAACCAACTCAGAACAAATTTCATGAAGATGTTCCTGAGTTTATGGAAGATAGGAAATAATATCTAGAATTGAAGCTTACAATATTTTAGGGGACAACAAGCACAAAGGCAGTAGTATTGCATCCGATTAGTATCGTTGAATATTCTGATAACTCCCCCTCTCCAAAAAGAGAGGCTCAGTGCTGAAATAGCAATCATCGCATACCATGCCTGATGCCACGTTCTCAATTTCTATATGCTAGATACATGTGCCAGAGTTTTTTGATTGAAACCTGCTAATCTTTTTCTTTGATGCAGGAATTTAACATCCCCAGTATGCACATCTACGAACACCTATGCTTTGCTATTGCAATTTTTTATAGACAAAAACACTGGTGCAGAGGAGTGGGAGGCACCATAATACTCGATGGATATCTATAATCTTAGAGGAGAGTGAGCAAGTAATGAGGCAACATGAAATGGCAAGTGGGGCCAAAGGATCTGATCCTATTACCATCCTCAACTTTTACAGCATTAAGCAACTTTCAAGAAAAAAAATAAGAACCATATAAACTCAAAATTTATCATCAATAGATGTTTGGTTAAGCAACACTTTCCTAAGGCAGGCCAAGGCAGGAGATCTCTTTTGTCGCCTGGGTGGAGTAGCTAGCATTGAGGTGACGACATAGTTTCTTCTAAAGCTGTATCTCTTTTATCCATTTTGCTATTGCCTTAGAAATTTGTATGTGTTTGTGTCTGCTTTAACAAAGACATTATATCCGCTAAAAATTCTACAACATGTGAAAATGCATCATAAACAAGGAGAAAAAATGCAACTCGCCTGCATGAAACCGGAATCACTAGTAATCCTGTAGTGGGACCCACTTGTCTGGCTGCAACTCGCCTGCATGAAACCGGAATCACTAGTAATCACCGGTCAGCCATACGGCGGTGAATTCATTCCCGGGCCTTGTACACACCGCTTGTTACACTATGGGAGCTGGCCATGCAGGAAGTCATTACCTTAAAATGCCACATACTCACTGATGAAACTAAATGAAGCATCAAGAAATGCACGATGCAAGAGCAGCCTAGCTGCCTGCCCTCTCCAAGGCACCGAGGAATATCTAAGCAACAATGTTGCTGACGTCATATAATCAATGCAAGTCACCTGCAAATCGGCTTGGCATTGCCCATTCCGATAGAAGATAGATCAGTAACAACAGTTTTGGTACTAGCAATGGCAAGAACTGGCTGTCCATCTGTATGGTATAGGCATAAGCATAACGAAAGGTTCTGGTGCTCCAACTGACTTTAAAAGAAGTAAAGGCATAAAATACATCTAATCTGATCAGTTTCACTAGATAAAATTGATTATGCATTAAGGCAGCAGAATGTGTAAATATACTTCAACCAGCAATCAAACTAGTGTCATCAATTCAGTGTGCGGTCATAAGAATCTAGTTAGAATGCAGACAACCCAATCGGCCAGTGCATATAGAGAAGGCAAAGCCCATGAAGACAACCTGCAGACGACTGTGTCACCCTATCGCTCCGAATAAGGACGGTACAAGTGGGAGCTATGATCAAAATCCAGGCTCTCATCCCTCCTAATATGGAGGAAAGACAAAGCACGGCGGGCACTAGCTAGCTGTAAAACTGCATCCTGGTCTGGGTGACCAGCGAAAGCAAAAATAAGTGGCACAACTGGATTGTCCATTGGTGTCCACTGCGACAGCTCGGGTAGTAGCGGACCAGCCCATGCACTCAGATAATGTGTGGGCATCAAAATATGCTTATCTCTGGGCGATGAGTGTGAAGTCAGTGCTCCGAAGGTATGGTAAATATTCGTCAGCGTGACCGAAGCAATAGCAATCCTACGTCCACATGCCATCAAACAAGTTGGATATATCACCTCGGCTTGAAGGACTCCTTCCTCACCATGAGGAATCACAAAGCTGGCCAGCCAGTAGGCCAAGTAAGCCACCAAGTATATCAATAGCGGCAGCTCCCTCGAGTTCCACCCCCATGCTGCGACAGGTAGGTGGCGAGGGTGTGAAGCAAATTAGAGCTCTACCTCTTGGCACTACTCCCAAGTCATGCCCGAGGAAGCAAACTCCTCGTAAAAGTAGTAAGGGTCGTTGTAGAAGTGTGTGACCCATGCATTCAGGGTCACCCTCGGTGTTCGGGTAGCTCTCTCCTTGCCCACAAGGGCTAGGTCCCTCCAGGTCTTCATCAGATACCTGAAGCAATAGGGTAGAAGATATCGGCTTGCCCCATCCGAAGCACTCAGATGCCTGTCATCCAAGGACAACTCCTCATACGACTGTCCACAAATGGGGAGTCCCGAAATCCTGTGGAAGGCCCACAGGTCCAATGAAGTCTCTCCCTCAGCAGTCATGAAGCACACCCCACAGCCACTTAGTGGGAGGAGATAACGGCCCACCTCCCATACCAGCTGGGGGCCTTCTGTGCCAGAATCCTCTCCAGCAAGCAATCATGATCATAGCCATCATGCGTGAAAGCTGCACCAGAAGGAGTTAGAAACATCCCATCAATGGGGATATCTACGGTCTTGTGATGTCCACCTAGGTGCTAGATAGCTGGTGAAGATGGCACCGCTCGGACGGTGAAACTGTCAAACTCTCTGAAGAAACCAAGGCTCCTTTGGTCAGGGTACTACCGCTGTTGCACAAAACCCTCTGGGAAGCTAGGATAGGAGAAACTACAAGTGCTATGCATGCTATCCCATCCAAGCAATATGGCTCACTCAAGACGATGCCTCTCCCCCGCTAGCCAGGTATCATCAGCCTCCATACCAGGAGGCACAAAGCTCTAAACGAAAGGGAATAGATGTCGGTCCAACGGGAAGTGCAATAGATAGCCGCCCGAGTGATCATAGGCATAGCCTCCTAGCCTCCGCGTAATCTGGGAGATGTCAACAGTGCCCTCAGTGGTAGCAGCCTCTCCTGTTGGGGCCTCAGCGACCCAAGTAAACCTACGCTCCACTGCATCAAAACTCTCTAAAGTGATGTTGCGAGGAGGGAATGGTGGCATAGGCCTATCCGTCCTTCGCACATAGTGGTCATCAGAACCGCTGACCATGGACCTCCGGGAGGTCTCTCTACTCCGGCTAGGGCGAGCCATGTCTGCAAGAGCTGCAAAGCCAATATCGGAAAGATATAGATAAGTGCCAATGCTCAGTCAAAGGCTAAATTAACAGAGAGGTAGCAATAAAGTTATTAAGCTGTCCTACAAGACCCCCTGTTCTGTCAGGGAACACAGGAACGAACAAAACCCACGGAGAAGCACGGGCCAACCGCCCCCTACCACTGGCATTGACGGACATCCTGTGGGAGGCATTTGTTGCACCTGAAATTGGTCTCACAGAATTTCAGGATGTTATCCTTGCATTGCCCGAGGCCAACATGGGGCGTACCACCACCCCGTGGAATATTTTCACACATCGGGGGCTTCATAGCCCTACATTTGTGGACCACAAGTAGCAATCGAGATGGTCGAAAGCTGGGTAAGTCTACCACGATTGTCCGGATCATGTAGCTCCAGGAAAATCCCTAAGGGACGAAGTCTTCCTCCTTTGGATGTATGACTATAGATAAAGGAAGCTCCCACAAGGAGGTGGAAGGTAGAAACGAAGGTCTACGCACCGTAAATAAAGTCTTTGGCACGTGTATCACGGAGCACGGACGACAACAAATCTCCTCTTCGCGACCTACGGCATGAGGAGAATGACGAACGAAGAAGAGGAGCGCGTCTTCCCTTCTCTAGTGAGCAAACGAGGCTCCAAAGCCCCCCAAGGCCCCTATTTATTGAAAACAGGCGAGGGTGAGACCCGTCCGGGGTTGGAGGGACTTGTCCAGGGTCGGGGGGACCCGTACGGGGTCGCTCATCCATGGATGGGCCTGCGCGGGCGCGGGCAGGCCAACGCGGGGTCACACGCAGGCCCCCTGGGCTGCACGACCCTGGGCGGGTCCCGTCCGGGGCTCGCGACCCCGGGCAGGTCCCCCCGGGGTGCGCGACCTGATGAAGGTATGGCGGGATTTGGCCCGGGCTGGAAAGAGTAAGGCCCCTTCTGCTCCCGCTGGTGCTGTGAGGGTCAACCTCAATGCCTGGGTTTCGTATTTCTACAATGGATCTTTCTGTTTTTATGAGAGCTTCGCAGAGGATGACAGGCCTTTGACTTAAAGTTATCAGCTTGTTTTGCATCCTCGGGAGAGTAGCTGCCATTTACCTGCGCCAGTGAATGCGGGGTGGAACCACCGTAATATTCCAAACCGGACTTATCTCGCTGCTTATCTTGTCTACTAGCTTGCTACTTTTGTTGTACCTTATGGTGAGGAAGGTCTTGTTCGACCCGAGCTTATTTACCCTGCTTGCATTCTTGCAGACGGACACAGACTCGCCCTTGCACCTGTTGCCCTTGCAAATATCTCTCATGGCTTTGGTAATATGAAATGTCACAGCTCTCCCAGAGATCGAAGTATATCCATGGCTACTCATTACCTGAGCGCATGGGCCGGTCTTTTGCTACCATCTTTATGTCAGAATGTTTCAGTTGAGAACCCGGCTGTCCCTTTGATTTTCTTATTCAGGAATCGTCCAGACCCACGCTTATCGGATCACCTATGGAAGGCTCGCAAGTTATTATCTTTTGTTCTTACACAGGGGAAAGAGGGCTTGCCTATAGCCCATTGCTCTTATGACTTCGGGCCTTTTGTAATTGAGAGCTCGGATGGGACCTGTTATTGCATCCCACACTGCCAGGTTGCTGACCCCTCATTTTATGAAGATTGGCTTTGCAGTATTCGACCTAGTGTCCTTGTTTTCAGGAAGGGCAACACTGTTTTCTTAGAGCATTATTTTCCCCATCATTTCGCACGAAACGTTGGGTATGACTAGTCAGTTCCTACAGATGTTGATTTTGGCTTGACTGGGCGGATACATCGAGGGCATGACTTTCACTTAGTTGCTAGCAGCTGGTGGGACTTTTCCTTCAGAGGATCATCAGGGCCACACTGCACCTTTCCAGACGCCAGGAGGGTGGGTCAGGTTGATATTTATTATGCCCGCTGGTGATTCAGGCATAGCAATGTATTCAGGCAGTCTCCCCCTGAATTGAAAGCAAGAGAAGAAGCTCGCCTGAAGCGGGCAGATTTGCCTCCTCTGATTATTGATAGATCTTTCCTCCATACTCACTTCCTGTAAGTTGCTAGAGATGTGCGAGATTTCTGTGCCGAGTGGGAGACAAAGAACGGGCCAGTTACTATTGATCGGCAAGCTTATACTGGGGCCATTATACCCTTGAGGCGGCGCGCCAGTGTTTCTTCAGATCAAGGTACAGCTTCTACAGTGCGTAAAGTGTATTCATAGTGGGAGCACTTCTTGTCGAACTGTGGCTATCCTCCAAACGCCTATAAAGCCACTCCTCTTCACCCTGAAAATTTCAGCAATGACTTATGGCCACAATGGCAGAGACACTTGACGAGTTCCATTGTGCGCATTGGCCCATTTGAGCAGCTTTCCTTGTTAGAAAACAGTGTTGTTCTGCAAGATGTCTGGGATGCAGTGGCTACGGCAGGAGAAGTTGTTGGCCTTCAAGCAGAGCAAGTAGTGTTAAGGCCCACCTTCTCACCTGCTCCTGAGGGTGAGTGGCGTCAACTTTCACCCTCCTTTCTTTCCTTTTCCTCATGACTAGCTGAGCTTTTCCTTATATTTCATCTATATGTGGCTTTGACTCATCCTTCCTTACCCTCCCCTTTTTGTTCACAGCGAGCTTTGTTACAGTGGTGGACACTCCCATAAAGGGGAAAAAGGCCCCCAGGCCAGTGAAGCGGGTGAGGTCCTACGAGGAGGAGGGGCCAAACACCTGAGTTCGTCTCCCTCGCGCAAGAAGGAGCTCATCGCAAGGGCAGTCAAGTGACTTTTGTGGAATTTCAAACTTGCCCTTAGAATATTTTTTGGTGCTTCATTGCCAACTCCCCTTCTTTGGTCTCCAGGCTCTTCTATTACCAAAATCATACATACACTCTCCCCTACAAATGAGGTGGCAGCCCCAAGGTCGGAGCACGATATGGAAGATGGAAAGTTGCAAGATGATGACTATAATCCCGTGTCTAGTGCTTCACCCCCATCTTTATGTGGGGGTCATCATAACACTATCAGTTCTAGTATGACTATTTTGAGGCGTCATGCCATCTCTCTTTCTTTGGTTACCTTGTTTATCCTTCCCATTTATTTTTGTGAACATGACTTCTCTTTTTCTTTTCCTCTTTTTGTCAAGGGTTCATGAGGATAGGGACATAGTTGTGTCTCATAGGCATGAATTGGAGTCGATTTTCACCCCACCTTCTTCCAGTAAGGCTCTACTTTACTCTTTCTTTAGTTGAGTTTGTGGGAAGCAAACTGACATTCTCACTTTCAGGTGGTTTGGATGTCTCCATAGCATTATCTATGCAGGAGTTCACCACACTTCTCAACTCTGGGATGAATATGGATTTGCCTAATTATTCTGCCAACCCCTCTGCAGATAGGGAGCTGGTAGCCAAATATTCCCAAGCTCTTCTTGATGAGATTTATAAAGAGCAAGCTCCACGTGCGGGTCCAGTTTCTAAGGCACCATATAGGATGTCCCCTACCGAGCTCAAGGAGTTAAAAGAGCAATTGATGGAGCTTTTAAAGAAAGGGTTTATTAGACCAAGCACTTCCCCGTGGGGAGCACTCGTACTATTTGTAAAGAAGAAGGATGGATCTATGAGACTCTGCATCGACTATCGATAGTTGAACCACCTCACTATCAAGAACAAGTATCCACTGCCGAGGATCGATGAATTATTTGATCAGATATCTGGATCTAAGTATTTCTCAATGATTGATCTTAGGTCAGGATATCACCAACTGAGGATCAAGGATGAGGACATTCATAAGACTACGTTTCGGAGCAGGTATGGGCACTATGAATTGGTTGTTATGCCTTTTAGACAAATGAATGCCCCTGCAGCCTTTATGCAGTTAATGAACAGCATATTCAGGTCTCATCTGGATCAATTTGTTGTGGTCTTCATTGATGACATATTGATTTATTCAAAGACCAAGAAAGAACATGAAGAGCATTTAAGGATTGCATTACAAATATTGAGGATAAATCAATTATATGTAAAGTTCAGCAAATGTGAGTTTTGGCTTGAGAAAGTATCTTTCTTAGGCCATGTGATCTCTAAGATGGTATATCAGTGGATCCATCAAAAGTAGAGGCTATAAAGAATTGGGAAAGGCTGACTAATGCTACCGAGATCCGTAGTTTCTTGGGTCTAGCTAGCTATTATAGGCGATTCATTAAGGACTTCTCCAAGATTGCCATTCCACTTACTAGGCTAACCCGCAAGGAGAATCGTTATGAATGGAACGAAGATTGTGAAAGAAACTTTCAAACTCTGAAGGATCACTTAACTACTACTCCGGTCTTGGCCTTACCAACTGAAGGGGACAAATTTGAGGTATATATCGATGCGTCTGGAATTGGCCTTGGATGTTTGTTAATGCAACAAGGAAGAGTCATAGCATACTCTTCCCGACAATTGAAGAAGTATGAGGAGAACTACCCAGTCCAAGATTTAGAGTTGGTTGCAGTACTGTTCGCATTAAAGATCTGGAGACACTATCTCTATGGAGAACAGTTCACTGTGTACTCCGATCACAAGAGTCTCAAGTATCTCTTCTCTCAGAAGGAATTAAACATGAGACAAAGACGTTAGCTAGAGTATCTCAAGGACTTCGACTTTACAATATAATATCATCCAAGAAAGGGTAATCCTATAGATGATGCCCTCAGTCGAAAGTCAAGAGCCTTATTAGCCAACTGTATGATTCAAGAGTGGAAGTTGCTGGAGCAATTCTCTAAACTTGACATAAGCATGGATAAGGAGGAAATGGATACAACCAGATCTGCGCTCTGAGATAAAGGAACTTCAAGACAATGACCCAATGTTAGTAGAAATCAAGGATAAGCTGGAAGAATGACCAGACTTCAAGGTAGCATCAGATGGAAGATTGTTATTCAGGGAAAGGACTTGTGTATCGGATTGCCAGGACTTGAAGAAGAGAATTTTAGAAGAAGCCCATAGATCAAGGTACATATCCCGGATCTACCAAAATGTACCAAGACTTGAAACGAACCTTTTGATGGCCCAACATGAAAATGGAGGTAGCAGACTTTGTATATCGCTGTCTCACCTGCCAACAAGTCAAGGTTGAACATGAAAAGCCAGTCGGTAAGCTACATCCTCTAGAAATTCTCAAGTGAATGTGGGAGGATATCGGCATGGACTTTATTATGGGTCTGGCTAAATCTAGAGGAGGACATGATGAAATCTGGGTCATCATAGACCGATTGACCAAGTCGGCACACTTCTTGACAATCAAGAGCCGATGGTCAGTCAATGTTCTTGTTGCCTTATATGTCAAGAAAGTTGTCAGATTGCATGGAGTGCCTGTTTCAATCATGTCTGACCGAGACCCACGCTTCACTTCACACTTCTGGAAGGGTCTACAAGATTCATTAGGGATAAGACTCAACTTTAGTACAACCTTTCATCCTCAAATGGATGGTCAGACCGAAAGAACGAATCAAGTTGTAGAAGACATGCTCAGAGCTTGTATCATTGATTTCGGTGGAAGCTGGCATGATCACTTGTCTTTGGTCGAGTTTGCATATAACAACAGTTACCAAGCAAGTATTCAGATGGCACCTTTCGAGGTATTATACGGAAGGAGTTGTTGATCAACCTTATGCTGGGACGAAGTTGGCGAAAAGTAGCTACTAGGCCCGGAGATGGTAAGTGATACTACCGAGAAGATTCAACTCATAAGAGAGAGACTCCAAATGGCTCAGTCTAGACAAAAGGCTTACGCCGATGTTAGAAGGAGAGACCTCGAATTCCAAGTCTGAGACAACGTCTTTCTTAAGGTTTCTCTAGGGCGAGGAATTAGAAGATTTGGTGTTAAGGGCAAGCTTACCCCCAGACCTTCGAGGTGTTAGAAAGAGTTGGTGAGGTTGCCTACCACATCGCTTTGCCTCCTCAACTGTCTGAGGTACACAATGTATTCTACATATCTATGCTCAAGAAGTATGTGCATGATCTGTCTCACATAATAGATCATGGCGACTTGCTGGAGCGAGGGGGCGACGTCGGTGCTGATCGACGCGTGGGGGGAGAGGTACCTGGAGCTGAGCCGGGGGAACCTCCGGCAGAAGCACTGGCAGGAGGTGGCCGACATCGTAAGTGCCCGCGACGACTACACCAAGCCCCCCAAGTCCGACGTCCAGTGCAAGAACCGCATCGACACCCTCAAAAAGAAGTACAAGCTCGAGAAGTCCCGCGCCGCCGCCGCCGCCCCCTCCAAGTGGACCTTCTTCAAGCGCCTCGACAACCTCCTCGGCCCTAACCACCACCACCCCACCAATAACAAGACCCCTCCCTCCTCCTCCTCGCTGCCGCCGCCGCTACCCAAGGCCAAGGTCGCCGCCGCGGCCCCCGCCAACCACCACTCCCACAAGCCCTCACCCTCCTCCAACCTACCCGTGGCCATCCCCGTCGGCCCCCGGTCCTTCCACCACTTCCAGAAGAAGAACCACCACCACCACGCCCAGCTACCGAACCCGAGGACCGGCACGATCTCGTCAAAGACGGCCGCGGTGGCCGCCGCTGCGGCGGCGGCGGCGGCGTCCCCAGACTCTTCCTCCAGCTTCCCTCGCAAGGCGGTGAACAGGAAGAAGAGGAAGTCCGAGCAGGACCACCCGCCCCCCCGCCGGATGCCGGTCCACAGGACGGCGCAGGACGGAGGGGAGGGTCTGAGGGAGCTGACCAGAGCCATACTCAACTTCGGCGAGGTGTACGAGCGGGTGGAGAGCTCGAAGCTGCAGCAGGTAGTGGAGATGGAGAAGCAGCGGATGGGGTTTGTCAAGGAGCTGGAGCTGCAACGGATGCAGTTCTTCATGAAGACCCAGATGGAGCTCACCCAGCTCAAGCGCAACGGCAGAGCCGCCGCAGCTGCAGCTGCCAACAATAACAGTAACAGTGACAACACGGATTAGGATGGGGAAATGAAGAAATGCCTCTTGTTAATATTATTTTTCTTTTAAATTTCCCCCCTTTCCGTGGGAAGGAAGAACTTTGGTGTGCTACCTTGGGGTCAACCCCTTTCAATCCAAAACTAGTGTCTCTGATCTGGGAATTTACAAAGATTCTCTCAACTGTTTGTTTTCGTGTTGAACTGGGTTCCTCGTGCCCGAGCTGCAGACTAACTCGTGTCTCAACTGTTCTTCTTTGTTCATCTCTGTAGTTTTATAAGATCATATCGTTCTGTCTGAAGAGCCCACGACAAACAAGCATTTTTAAGTGAGAGGGAAGAAAGGAAAGCCAAGATATCAAACTTCGTTAGATTTTGATCATCTCTTGATATTCCTTTCCCATGCGAAGTAAAATCACATCAAGAACACGGGCTCGTGAAATCTGCAGTTTGAGCAACTGGAGAGAACAATATTTCTTCCCAGGCAGCAGTGAAAAAAAAATGCTTATTGAACCACTCAATGAAACCAGCTCATCTTGTATTCTAATGACTCCTGAGACCAAACAGTGAACAATCCAGAAAAAGTCTCAAGCACTATTTTTTAATATCTCGTACGTCCTCATTACATGGAGAACGGTAGTCCCTCGATTGGTGTAAGTGTCTCCATAATTTAAATTTTAAGTCCTGGCAGGATAAAAAGATAGGAAAGACGAAGACCAGAGCCGTCCCATCACAGATCAAGATCCAAAAAACAGGGCAATGGTGACTCAAAGCAAATAACAAGTCTTACACGCAGGTGATTCCTCCTGATGCACCAGCAACAAGCACAGGAATAATGTTATCAACAAGACTCATCAACAGGCAACAAGGTTCTTCAAAAAAATCTTGGTGACACCGCAGTTCCATTGTTGAACAAGAAGGTGCACAGGTATGATGCATAAGTTCACAAAAGGGGCCCTCTGTACAAAAGAATTACACAAATACTAAGATGGTATTGGACCATCTCTGCCCACTTTGCCCCACGATAGAGCACTCCGGCAATACCATAGTACACGTTTCACCTACCAATCTAATAAAACTTCAACTTAAACACATTATGAGCATGTGCACATTTTCTTCCCACTTAAAGAGTATTACTCCAATTATGACTTACCAACAAAATGACACCGGATTCCTAGAGGTTGATGTATTGGTTGTCTTTTTAAGCAATTATGCTTAAGTTTACACTAAATTACCTTCAACAACAACATGGCCTTTTCACCTTGGGAATTAAACTACTAGTTCATAACTTTTATCTTGTGGTGCAAATCAAGCTCCATACCCTATTGTTGTAGTCCTGCACTTCGAAGTTATGCTATTGCATAAACTGACAGTAGTTAATGTCATAAAGAAACCTGACTTCATCGTGTTTTCCATTTATGCTCACGGTTTGAATAATCAGTCCAACACAACATGATGAACCAATGCGTATTGAAATAAATTGAACTGAGATTGGCCAAATTTACAAGATGGCAAGCCCAAAGGAAAACTTTACTCCAGCTAAAAGCAGAGAACATATATCCAGATTGCACCACCAAATATAACTTTCTTTCCTGCAAACATGTGATCAATTTGGATCTCTTCTTAAGAAATTGCAATCTTCAAAACTATTAATTCCTTGTTAAATGAGAAAATTAACGCCATAGCCTTTATGGTATGGTAGACTTCTGGTCCCAACACGAATCTCACTCTCGCTTGACGCGGGTCAGATTGAGTGCATAATAAACTCGTCACTCAGTGATTGGCACGCCCTAAACAAAAAAATATAATAATAAAATCCATCCCCTACAAGCTTTTCATGCCCAGTGGGACGCGAGTCTCCTTTCATCTCTTTGCCGAGATAAATGGGCCCCGAGACCCTCCCAAAGAATATTGATCGTTTGCATGTCTGTGATTATAGAAAAGTCAATGATGGCTACTGGATTCACTGCACTAACCTTCGGCCCCGAGATCATGGCCAATCATGCTAGTGTCGGGTACCTGGCGGTACCAACTGTCTTTGGCTCCTTCCCACCGGTGATTAGTTTCCCCAACTTCTTGGGGGTAGCCTTCACCAACATACTAAAGGTCGAGATTCCAGAGCTGGCCGGAGAGGAAGCTGATAAGAAGCCTAGGGCCTACAATGCTCGAAGTCACAAGGGTTTGACAACCGGTCAGACTCAGTTGACAAGCTGCATGGTGCACCATGTGGCTTAGGGGGTTCGCCCCACCTATAACCACAAACCTGGGGGTCTCCGTCATGGGAACTACCACAAAAGAGCTACTGCCCCTACTACCAGATGACTTTCAACGTCTGGGAAGTCTGTGCTGATTGTGGGAGTCCACATATTCCTAGACGGACGTGATGCTCAAGCAATTCCAGACCGGGTGGTCACTACTGTGCCGACCTGTAACTCCTTCCAGGCTCTTTCTGGGAGGAAAGCTGAGAAAGAAGAAGAAGGCCGCCGAGGCCGGAAAGAGCTGGCCCCAAGGCCGAAGAAGTTTAAACAAGTCTGGGTCCCTAAAAGGATCCAACCTGCTCGCCGAGAGGCACTTGTCTACTACTACTCCAAGCCCGCCGAAGCGGGGAGGAAGAGTGAGAGGGGGCTGGCCCCGAGGAAAGAAGAGATCGTCGCAGATCCTCCATGCCACGTGATTTTCAGGGCATGTGCCCGACAAGCTGATGTCCCCATAGCGGGGAGAAGATTTGATCAACCTGTGGGAAGAGCCCGACTAGCTTTCATCCCACTAGTGGGAGGTCGACAACTCTCCCCAGCCCTACACCAGGGACTAGGGCAAGAAGAAATGACCAGTATGGTCCAGAACTATTTCAGGGGTATGGGCAACCCCTCACTGGGCCAACAATGGCTGTTGCAAGCAGCCATGGCAAAAGAAGACGAACGCCCACCAATGGCAGTCGAAGAGAAAGAAGAAAGAGGAATGACATCGTCAGTTGATGACAATGGACACGGGCAGCTTGAGATTTGAAGCCGATGAAGCTGCTCCCTGACAAAGGGAGACAAGAAGAATCTCTGTATCTGAGAGGTTGACCTTCTTGGGACATCTGAAAAGGAAGGTTCATAGACAGAGAAAATGCATTAGGGCTTTCACCTGCAACATGGCCGGAGTGACCGGTAAATATGGAGGTTTGCCTGATGACCCCTGAGAATTGGCTCAATTAGTCGAAAGGCTAGGGTCGAATACCCGAAGGGCGGAAGCCGCAAGGGAGATGCTGAGAACAGAAAAGGGAAAGCAGATATTGCTTGAAGAAGAAGTCACTACCCTTACTGTAAATGTGGTGACAGCTGAAGAGGAGGAAGTATTGTTGAACATCTCGTCTGAAGGAGATTCAAGGGAGACAACATAAGCCATCCCCAGCACGATGACAGCAGATCCATCAATGCTAATGCTGCTCCAGAAGTACCAGCAGGAGATAGAACTTCTGAAGAAGCAGTTGATGGAGAGGACAGAACAAGCTTCAACTTCTAAATAGCCTGAGATGCATGTTGAATCGTTGCGAGGAGGCGCCAACCCAAGTGACTTCCCACCACTGTATACCTTGCCCCAGCCAGTAGAGCCCAGCATAGCAACTACCCAGCAACGTCTACCTTAGACATTGATGCCACCAATTCTGCCACAAGTGCACTAACCACCTTCACTGGTGCGGCCTCCTTCGCAGGCGACCACTCTGGTCACTCCTTACCTGTAATCGGTGCACTTCTACCCAGTGTCGGCCGATCCGACTGCTGTCAACACGATGATGGTAGAAAGGATGATCGAGCTGAAGCTTGCTGAGCGCAGTGAAGGCAACTATGTCGCATTTGATGCCTACCGAGTGCCATACCTGCCACACCATGCAGCCAAGTGGCTCCCTCCGGGGATCAACAAGCCGCCCAAGTTTGATAAGTTCAACGGGAGGGGATCCTTGAATGAACATGTTGCATACTATATGACCATCATGGGCGATCTAGCCGCAGATGAGTCATACTTGCTAAGGTTTTTCGGGTCCTCGCTAACGGGACTCGCTTTTGAATGGTACTCCAGCCTTCCAGTTGGGTCGATCAGCGACTGGCCGGATATGCAAAAGAAATTCAGAGAGAGGTTTCATGTCACCGAGAGGGAAGTCACAATGGCCTAACTTTACTCAACAAGACAGAGGGCAGATGAAACGGCCCTTGAATATATTAAGAGGTGGAGAAATCTTGGGATGAGATGCAAGCGGCCCGAAACCCACGTGTTTTCACAATCTCCATGTCAAAATTCTTCTTTTCTCACTCATCTTACCAAATGCTCCCGATGTCTGTCATGTCAATAACTATGCATGGTTGTCATCATTGGGATGTGCTTCATGCATGGAGGAGCGACAAGCTACAACGGCGTCGTCGATGGACAAGAAAACCCACTCCGTTCCAATCCTCTCAACGAAGTTTGAGGCTACCAACTTCTCTGCCACCTCCATCCTGGGGTTCACAATTGCTATCTGCAAGATAAGATGAAATCAAAGGTGCATGTCACAATTTCTCTTAACCAAACATGAGAAGCAAAAATAACTGAATAATTAATCACTGTATACATATGTTAGTTCCACCTTGATTTCTCTTCGGTCGAGTGTTCTTTGGACTTCTTGTAGCATCTCAATACCCGGGTTGTCAATGGAGCCGACTCCTACAGTATCATATCATATCATATATATATATACACATAACAATGATCCCATTTTCCATAAATTTCATCGACACCCTCAAATCTTAAGGGACCCTTTGACGTGCGGTTAGGATGGCGGAGTCGATGCGAGAGAGAGGTGTGGGCCCCACCGCTCTCTCACACACAACGCCGCTAGCCCCACCCGGTTAGCAAAGTGGCCCTAATTGATCCAACCTCTAAATATCGCAGCTAGTTGCATTAATCACAATACTAAGAAATGAAAAATATTGACACTAACAAGTTATCTAGTTGACTAGATATATAGCTATATGAATCTCTCTTTCGAAAAGTGACTGATACATACCTCCCATGTCAAGTATCACATACTGGAGTTCATGCTCCTTCCCCTGTGCTGCCTCGATTTCATCTTCAATCCACCTGAAGATTCTGAAGAGTAATACAAAACAAAACAAAGTGGGGCAGAGTTATCAGTGTTCATGAAGGGAGATGATGTAACCAATCCTACTGTATATACCCTTCGGTGAGTGTACGTAATTAAGAACCTTTCTCTTAGGTAGCCAGCGTTGGCGAAGTAGATTGGAGACCCTGCTTGCAGCATCAAAATGCCCGGAATGAGAGAGAGATCGGGATACTGCTCAACGTCGCGATAGATGGTAGTCCCCGAAATGTGACCTAGTTTGCAAGGATTAGGCCTAGCCATGTACAGAAGGGCTCTGAGGATTGAGATGCCAACCTGCACTTATTGCACACAATTGATGAGAAAATTTAATCAGTCACGTACGTGCATGCATGCATGTGTACGGAGAGAGTAGTACGTAGTACGTAGTACGTACTGTCTCCGTTCATGCAACAATGTTTAACTTAATTTAGAGTGCTAATGTGTGGGCTTTGGGAATATATGTAGCTGGGGTTCTTACGGACAGCGTGAGACCGACATCCATGCTGGTCAGCACCACGCCGAGGAACGCCGCCATGCACACGCAGAAGTCGAACTTGTCGACTCTGAAGAGATGGAGCACCTCTTCGTACTCGATCAGCCCGGCCATCGCCGTTGTGATGATCGCGGAGAGGGCGACGAGCGGTGTGTACTGGAAGAGAGGGGCGAAGAACAGGAGGACCAGCATCATGAAGGCGGCCATGACCACGTTCGACATGGGCGTCTTGCAACCGGCACTGACGTTCACTGCCGTCTTCGAAAAGGGCCCTGTACAAATTAGCATATAGGTACATATCCAGTCAACCGATTATATATACAAAGAGCTAGCAGTAGTACGTGGACGTTGCTGTAGAACATCTCAAATGAACTACTAGTAGAAGCTTATATAGCTTTATGTTGAAGCCGGTTGTGATTAAATGCTGTACATTTTAACTCATAATTCCAGTCTTTTACTGTTTAGTTTGTAAACAATGGGGCTAGCTAGCTAGGTACTACCTGTTGTCAAATAGCATGAAGTCATTGAACCCACAATGTTCATCATCCCAAAAGCTATCATCTCTTTGTTCCCATCAATCTGATCATTTTTCATGATAGCAAAGCTCCTTCCTACGGCTATGCCTTCCTGTTCATTAGAATGGCGTTCAGGTCAGGTAATTAGCCATATATATAGAGTAGTCACTGTGTAGTGTACTTGAGACGGAGAGAAAGGTTCTTCTGTCAAGATGAAAGGATCATTAGGCTAAGCCCATGCATGTTTGTGAATCTTACGGCCAATGCTAAGACGCCAGTGATTAACCCTGCTCTCAAGGTTGTCATCAGATACTTGGACTCGAAGTTCAAATCTCCCATGGACAACGGGTTGAGCCCCTTCTTTAAAGGACCGACCTGCCAAAAAAAATAATTAAAATGGAGTCCCCAAGTTTAGTAGTCACCAAAAGTACTATGGTAATGGCGACGATGACAAGGGGACGAGTACCCTATGTTTCTGGTGATCAAACTATATATGCAGTGCCCCATTGCCAGTGGCAAATAATAGATGAGACTTTACGGAAATGAGTTCGTGTTACACTTTGTTACGTGATATCTCCGTTGAAATCTATAAAATTGCTGTGTTGAGATACACAAGTCCAAGGTCATAACCACATGAATCACAATCCATTTAATCGATATGAGACTACCATCCAAGGACTGTGTCGAGCTGACTTGGCGGTGCCTTTAAAGTACCCGATTGGAGAGGGCCCCTGATAAAGTGCTGACGATAGTCCCAAGTCAACGACCCCGAGTCTCCCAGAACTGATAATGAGGACTCTCGGTAACCGAGGCCCCTCCTACTCATTTCTCTGCCCCTAGGGACCGGCTTGGTCCGCCCCTGCAATTGTGCTCCGAGACCTCTCCTCGGCTGATAGTCTAGTTTCAATATAATACTCCAGCCCTTAGAATCTCTTATCTTAGGCTTTTCTTTGATATTCATTGGTGCAACAGTGGGCTTGTATGGTGTAAAGGCCCATGGGAAGTTAAGATCCAATACTAAGATAACGAGCCGATTACTGGGCTAGAGTGTCGGTAGAATCTTCTCAGAAATAGCCTTTACTGATTGGACCGTGGAAATATTTTTGACCTTAACCACCCTCCCTTGAAAAGGGAACTTGAGGCATTGATGAGCAGTGGACGGCACGGCATTAAAATTATCAATCCATGGATGACCCAAAATGGCATTGAAGATAGGGTCGATGTCGAGCACATAGAATTGAATGGGTATTGTGAGTGGCCCAACTTCAGCCTGAATGGTAACTATCCCGTGACACGACCTCCTTGAATTATCATATGCTGCAATAGTAGTCGAGGTAGGCCTTGGTGAATCTTCTAATATGTTACATGCCCTTAAAGTGCTTAGGGGACAGACGTTAATAGAAGCCCCGGTGTCGACCAATGCCACATCTATGCTTACTTTGTTTAGAATAATAGAAATGCATAGCGGTATCTGATGAGCCTCGGGAGGTGCTAGCTCAGACTCTGAAAATGTGATAGCCGACCCTTTGGAGATTGTGGCTAGGGCGGTTGGTAAACTGTCCACTGCCATGTCTTTATTTACTATAACCTTTTGTAGAAAATCCCGGAGTGCATCTTGATGAAGCTTGGATCTCTTAATCAATTCTAGAACTGAAATCTGGGCGGGCATCCTGTCCAGATGATGTAACAGATCATATTGAGTACTCGGCAGCGGATCTGCCTCTTCCTGGTTAGCAGTCTGTTGCGAGGACTTGGATTGGGTGCGGGTGCACCAGTAGTGGGATAGTTTTGATGGAGCAAACGCCCACCCCGCAGGGCAAGGTTCTGGGTTAGCACGTTATCGGATAGGCTCATAGTGGGAGGCTTAACTGGCCCAACGAAGTGGATGAATGGTGTAGGGGTAGGTGAAGCGAAAATAATGGGGGTAATGGGGGTAGTGATGGTGGTGGTGGGTCATGCTGGGAAGATAACTGGTGAAGGGTTGGATGGTGGCGTGGTAATGACTGGCAGTGTTGTCACTTGCGGGGGAGCAAGGACAGGCGGAACAATAGGGGAAGCAGGTGGTAGGATGAGGGGCTTAAAAGGAACAGCGAGTTCGGATGATGGAGGGGTTTGATGTTTTAGCCGGAGGATGACGGGTGTAGAAGGTGGGGGAGGGTTGCAGTAAGTATGGTGGAGGGCCATGACCCATTGAACCAAAGCTTCATCATCGTAACACCACCCGACGTCGAGAGCTGGGCATTGAACAAGGTTGACCTAAGTCGGTGCCGGTGGCTGAGGCTATGGAGCGGGCGGATGATTCGGCATGGAATTTTTATGGATCCCTATATCCTGTGCAGGCTGCTACTGTTGCTGCGGCTGTGGCGGCGGCTGCAGTGCTTGCTGCTACACTTGCTGCCTCGGCACCCGCCTTCTCTTTTCTTTAATTTCAGTGATGACCTTGTGCGTTTCGGCCCAATCAATGCACTACACTTCATGTAAATCATACACAAATCTCTAAATTGAAAATAATTCTCTATCATGTGCCCGGGTTGCTAGTGGAATATGTAATATCTGGACTGATTAACGGCCGTGTTCCAATTAGGCCGTTCCAGAGGAAGTTAAAGTGCACCAATGGACATGAGAGCTGAAAATATATCCTAGTGGGACTCAGGCAAAGGAGGATATTGCACCCTCTTTGGAGCCAGGCGTTTGGTTGCATAGCTGTTAGGAGGAGGGACATTGTGGTATTATGGGGGTTGTTGTGGCTATTAGGGAGCAGGGAAAGCAGTTTGTAGAGCTGGGAAAGCAGGCTGGGCATTTTGTGGAGCAGAGAATTGAGGGTTGCACGGAGGTTGTTGGAAGCGGGGTGCAGTGGATTGGTTAGGGAAAGGGAAAGCAACGGCTTGCACCTACTCATTAGTTTGGACACCTTCGGTGACTGGCCCCTGAGATTTTCTATTATATTTGGGCTTTTAGTACTCGAAGAGAGTGTGGATAGGAGAGTCCTTGAATTGGGTCTGGATGAACCTCACCCGGCTGTATAACTGGTGCATGTTGGTGATATCATTCATGGCCAAAATGTTGCGGAAGGTGGGTGTAGCATTGGAGATGACCAACTTGACCTTTTCTTCCTCCAGAATATGACCGGGCACACGAGTAGCCATCTGCCTCCATCTGTCAGCATAAGTCACAAAATCCTCATCAGCCTTCATTTTCTCGACTACCAAATCTGTGAAAGAATATTCTAGGCCGACACGGTCTAGAAATCTCTGAATGTCCATAAATTGATTAGCTTTTAAGATATCTGTACTTACCAGATGTGGGGAATAAGGGGCTAGACGAGAGAATTGAAGTTCATATTCTGCCACTGACATCATGTCTTGACGTAGAGAAGCAAATTCTGCAGCCTTTTGCTCCTTGACGTGCTCGGAGAAATATTTGGCTCAGAAGAGAGTAAGAAATCCATCCCAAGTGAGCTGAGCATTTTGAGGTTACGCCTTTCACCAAGTGCATGCGTCTTTATTTAGCTAGAATGTGGTGAGACGGACTTTCTTCTGATCGGTGCATTGCATGACGTCGAATATACAGTTCATCTCATCGATCTAGTTCTCTGCTTCGTCTGGGTTAGAAGATCCAGAGAACCGTGGGGGATTTAAACTCTGAAAATTACCGTGTAAGCTACCCGCGCCAGCCCTTGCGCCAATTTGGGCTACAGTTTGCAGGGCTTGTGTAAGACCTGTAATAGTTTGTTGCATCTTGTCTCAGTTCACATGATGACCCATTGAAAAATCGAGGTACCTGAGGAAATAGATGTTTAGTTAATTTCCTTGGAACTGGGAAGATTTACCCTAAGATAATTTCTATATACCTATCTCACCTCGCGCTCTACCCAATTTCTCTCATGGGTTGAGAATTTCTTTCCTGGTTCATAGGTATGGGTCCTTAACCTTGGACTTAACCTATGACATGACATTCCCTTAAGAATAAGTAAGTCTTGAGACTTAGGCTCTGATACCACTTTAACTGTCACATCCTGAGCTTTTAATACAACGGAAGGAATTTCGGGAACGTGATCAGCCGGCATGGTAAGCCTCTCGCAAGCAAGAAAATCAAGGTGCAAAATAATCACACAAAAGTAATTGCACCAATACTTGTTCAAAACTTTCACTTATTTAATAATAATAATGGCAAGTATACATGATCCATGACTCTTGACCTTCTTACATAATAGACTCAAGCAAAATAGAAAATTACAATAAGGCTTGACTAGACTCTTGACAACTAAGGCTTCTCTCATTCCATTTGACCTTCAATCGCTCTCGGGCCCGCTACTTGCGTAATCTGAATCTGACTCATCTGTATTTCTTGGAAAGTTAAGAAAGATTGGTATGAGCACACTTGCCCAGTAGGTATCTTCACATCAATATGAAGGTAATATTAAAGTGATTAATGTCTTTAGCTCTAGATTAGTAAGGTAGAAATAAGCATGTGATAAACAAGCGATATAACAAAAATAATCAAGAACATAGAGTCATGAGATAACTGAACAAGTAGATAGGTTGCGTATATAGCAGGAACAAGCATGATAAATCATGTAGATGTAAATTTGACCTTTCATAAGAAAGTACAAGCATGTAACTAGAAAGTACTTTGCACAATCTTGTAAAGGCTATGTACTAGAAAGACATGTAACAAGCATGTAATTTTATCATGACCCTTGTGATTTTCACTCATTTATAAGAGAAAGTACTCCCGACATAATGTGACGCAAGTATCATTGTACCCCATGGTTTACAGCACATTTTCGACAATCTACCGAGGGTGCTAGCATGGAGCTCTTGGACACAATCTGTGCCCAGTCTTGCATCTTCAAGTTATAAATTTAGGTAATTCCATGAGTATAATGTTTCAGCCAATAATTTCAATTTCCAAGAAATAAGTTTCATGACCAAGTAACCAAGGTATAGAGCGTACCAAAGTTGATATAAGATTTCAAAGAAGAATTAATGAACATTATGCTACGACAGCATTCCGACAGCATAACGACACATTCATTAAGTTCTATATCTTATCCTTAACTTATTAAACACAGTTTAAGACTCCAGACAATCCTAAGACCATCTAGCCATTCAAGAAACCAACTCCAAGGGTCAAACCTCAGGTTAAACAAAATCGAGAACCAAGCAATCGTTTACTAGACCATTTACGAACTCAAGCAGTCAAGCCTGGACCGTTAGGCAAAGCTATGCGGTCGAGTCAGGACCATTTACAACGAGTCACAGCAAGAACAAGGAAAGCTTGACTCAGAGAGGTACGCGCTCATGGGCTGACCATTTGACAAAAGAAGCGGTCATGTGTCCGACCATTAGGTAACCCATAGCGGTCGCCATGAAGACCATTTAGACTAAGAAATCAGAAATCATTGATGTGTAAGTGCTTTCTCGACAAATGGGGTTTTAATGGTATAACCAGGTCGGTGTCCTAGTGGGAATCCCAGGCTCACAGAGACTTACGGAGGCCTTGAAACAAGATCACCTAGTCCAGTAGAAGGAATATCTAACGGAGAGGATCACAAGTCCAAGATGGTGTGCTTAAGTGTAAGGTGTAACTAATGACAATATATCGGGATATGTGCCATGTACTTAAGAAAATGACTCTAGAGATGAGAGTGTAATAGTAGGATTAAACCATTAATAAAAGAAGTCCCCAATAGGTAAGTGTGCACTTTAGAGTAAGAAACTCTGGTGTTCTTCCCACCTCTGTTCTCCTGTTGCTCGTCGGCGTCTCCCTTGCCGGCCATGGAGGGTGTGGCAAGGGAGGTTCTTCCTTCTCCGGTGAATCCCGAAGATTTGTTCTTCTCTCCTCTTCCTTTCTCCCCCACCGTGAGAACCGGCAGCTCTCCACCCCCCTCTCCCGACGATGACTGCAGTGACCTCCCCTCCGGCTGCAGATGGTGACGAGGTGACGGCGCGGCGATGACGGTGGCGATAAGGTTATCGCAACGGCGTAAGGTAGGGTGACAGATCCTTAAGGTAGGGTGACAGATCCTTAGCACGAATATTTACCTTCCCCGTGATTTCTAGGCCGAAGGGAGGTCAAGAGTGGGTTAATTCACGCCGGGAAGGGAAAATCATGTTTTGGGGATCGAGCACCTGATCTAGTGTTTCATCGTGTTTTTTGATGGTTTGGGGGCACCATTGGATGCCTAGGAGCTTGGGGGAGGGTTTCCCCTCTGTTTCCCCATCACCCGGGGGTGATCGGGCGAGGAATGGTGATTTCTACTGTGATTCGCCATTCTCATTTTTCTAGGAAGAAAACGGTCCTAACAGGAACTATTTTTGGCTTAGGCGGCCCTAAGGAGGACTGCCTACTGACCAGGGAGTGTCGGTAGGGTACGCAGTCGAGCGACTGACCACTTCACCCTACGGTGGCCAAGAGGCTTACCATTTTTCCCGTGGAGCCAGCGTGACTCCCGAGGCATTTTGACCATTGAGTTTTGACTGTTGAACAGTTTTGGGGCTCAGCAGTCACGAGATGACCGTTTAACCAGGTCTGGCGGTCCCAAGGGAGACGGTTTCAGTCCCCAACGGCCACAAGGTGACCATTTCATGATCCGTGTAGTTTGGTTGCTTAGCGGCCCAAGGGGGACCGCTTAGGTCCTGGAGCGGCCCATCAGTGGACCGCTCAGGTCTTGAACAGACTGAAGGAGACCATTTTTCTCCTTTGGGTGGCCGACGCTAGGCAACCACCCATCCTCCTCACATGGTCTAGTGTGGACCATCTCACTCCTTGAGGCGGTCCAGCATTTGACCGCTTGTGCCAGGGATGGCCCAAAGTGGATCGCCTCCTATATGATGTCTGACCGAAGTCTGTTTCTTACCGATTTGAATCTCGGGTGATTGGACCTCGATCCACGTGTTGACCTATGGTCCGACTGATGATAGACATCATGTAGGGGCCATGTGGGTGCCATGGGGTCTCGGGAGGTGGTATTCTCGACTTGTGTCACCGTGAGTCAGTGTCGGTATGAGGAGTGACCCTTGTACTTTGTTCGGTCTAGGTGGTGCTTTCCGTTGGCTAGAGAGTCTGCTCCTTCAGTGACCCTCCACTAGTCGTAGCCTTCCGAAAAGTGTGTGATCCCACCAGGGAGTGGTGGCGAGGCTGCCCGAGAAAGACGGCTTTAGGCTAGTTACCGTGGGCCTCCTACAATGGCGGCTCGAATCCGGGCTGGGAGGAAGAACTAGCTAGAGGGCCTGACGTAGCACAGTCAGTCAGTGTGTGCACACATGGTTGGGGACTTCGGACACATGCTGATGAGCACGACCCCGACTAGACCCTTGTCAGTGTTACTTGTGAGTGTGTCTTAGTTTTCGCCTGGGACAAGCAGGGAGACACTGCGACGCGGTGTAAGTCGTCAAGGGACACATCAGGCTATACTTCTAGTGGGAGGCACTCCTGTCTTTGTCGAGTAGCGACTCTTAGTTTTCACCGTGGCATTTGTCTCGATTTTCACATCGAGAGACCGGCGTCAGACGTAACAGGGCTTTTCTGTTTATTTATTCCGGTTGTATTCGATTCTACATTTTGAGTAGGACTCACCTTTAGCTGCTTTACGTTGCAGCTTCTCATTTTGCGAGGTGGGGGTCCGAGTGATCCCTACTGAGCCTTTGTTATGAGGCTCATTCCCTACATTTTTATCGCATTTCAAGTGAGGAGAGACTTCAGAGAAGCGCGTCTGAAGCTCCACGTTGTTCTAGCACCTAGGGTTAGTTGCCATTTGCCAGAGCCGGAGTATGCTCCGTATAGTTGTACTTTCCTTTCTTTAATGCACTAGTCGTGGACTATAGTTGTATCATTAAACTATTGTTACATCGTAGACCATGTAATTTGGCTTAATGGTAATTCTATTTCCTACTCATTCATATTAATTGAGTATTTCTGTAATTATTTTAAATTCTCATGTACTTCCACACCAGCCCTTTAACCCTTCTGAGTCTTCGGACTCGTGGGTGGCAGTTCGAGATTCGGATTATCGGGCCTTTCTCGGTACTCAGATCTCGGGTCATTACAGTTGGTATCAGATCATGGTTGTGGGAATACATAAGAATCGTAAATAATTACAGTGGTCTACTAGTCCACAATGATGATGTACAAGTTGGCACTAGCTTAGGGCACCATATGTTTTATTGACTTCACCGTTTCCGTGTCTTCTGTCTTTTGCATTAGAGCGAGCATGGCGCTGAGGCAGAGGACACGCTCCCAGTAGGGACAATCGGCAGAGATTCAGGAGGAGCAGGAGGAGCAGAGCAGAGTGCCACCAGTTGCCACTGAGGAAGGGGATGCAGCGAGAGTTCTGGGGGCAGAGGATTTCTTTCGGGGCATGTTTTAGTTCATGACTCAGCAGTTCGGCAGAGATGCTAGTGAGGTCTCGTCATCCAGGGGTGGGCCTGGCCGTGCAGTGAGGGACTTTTTACAATTCCATCCACCCTATTATGGCGGCCAGCCAGACCCAGATGTGGCTAGAGATTGGCTTGATGAGATGGAGAGAGTGTTCAACTCTATGAACTGCACCGAGGAGGACAAGGTGATGTTGGCCTGTAACCAGTTGCAGGGTACGGCTCAAGCTTAGTGGTCTTCAGAGTGGAAGACGTCCTTTCAGTCTCGTCCACTTCAGTAGATTGTGTGGAAGGACTTGATCAAGGTCTTCGAGCGTGCTTACTGCCCATCTTATGTCAGAACGTAGAAGATGCGTCAGTTTCTGGAGCTGGTTCAGGGTGACATGTCGGTATTGGGGTGTTACGCTCCCCATATCATGGAGAATGAGGAGCTAAAGACTGAGCAATTCATTCAGGGTATAAGACAGGAGCTGAGGCACCATCTGATAGCAAACGCTGCCACTGATTTGGAGACGGCTTCCTGTGTAGCGGCATCATTGGAGCTGGACATGCAAAGGACTCGAGGACAGGTCGGCCAGGGACAGTCCCAGTCAGGCCGTGGCTAGCAGATAGCTACCCAGCAGTAGAGCACCTTGTAGCCCCCTTTTGGTAGTTTGGGAGCTTTGACTCCAGCAGTGTCAGTGACAGGATCTGCATCTTTTGGCTCTAAGGTTCAGAGGTTCTTCAGGAAGAACTATAAGAAGCGTAAGGAGGGCCGAGATCAGAGGCAAGCATCTTCTGGTAGTGTTCAATAGCTGATGCCTTATCAGCGTCATGGATCAGTCGGTGGTTCTCGAAGGTCATGTCCCCGATGTGGTGAATCGCATCCAGGCAGGTAGTGTACGATGCCAGTGATTTGTTTCAAGTGTGACCAGGCAGGGCACATAGTGTCCTCAGAGGCCACGTCAGCCACCCCAGTACCCTCAGCAGCAACAGCAGGACCCACAGCTGCAGCAGTTTCAGCAGCTGGGGCAGTATCCTCCACTACCACGGTCAGCGAGTGTGGGCAGGCAGAGGTCTCAAGGCTAGATCACACACATGACCAGGGCAGAGGCAGAGTCATCACAGCTTGTGGAAGGTACTGTTATGATTTTGGGTTACGCAGCTCGAGTTTGTTTGATTCTGGTGTGTCGCATTCATTCATATTGGAGGATTTTGTGCTGAGTGTTGAGGACCCAGTATCCTAGATGTCGTGTAATTTGGTGGTGGAGTTGCCTTCTGGTGATTTCATGTTCACCCCACATTGTTTCGAGAAGGTTCCAGTGTGGATTGAGGGGTGAAACTTGCCCAGCAGGCTCTATGCATTGCACCTTCGGGATTATGATGTCATTTTGGGCATGGACTCGCTCGAGGCCCATGGAGCGATAGTGGATTGCAGAACGAAGACGGTCTACTTTTAGCCTCCCCATAGACCCATGTTCTATTTCCAAGGTATCTGATCTACCTCGCCTCGTTTCCTCATTTCTGCTATTAGGGCCCGTAGGTTGCTTGATGCTGGATGTCAGGGCTTTCTCGCTTCTGTGGTCATGGTAGACCAGTCAGAACCAGATGTGGAGGACATTCTGGTGGTGTGCGAGTTTCCCGTTATTTTTCCCGAGGATTTTCTGGGATTACCTCCCCAGCGGGAGATTGATTTTGTTATCAAGGTTGTGCCTGGTACGGGACCTTTATCGAAGGCTCCTTATCACATGGCTCCCGCTGAGTTGAGGGAATTGAGGGTAGAGTTGCAGGAGTTACTCGCCAAGGGGTACATTCATCCTAGTTTTTCCCCTTGGGGTGTGCCAGTATTGTCTGTGAAGAAGAAGGATGGTAGTCTGAGGTTGTGTATTGACTACCGATAGCTGAACGAGGTAACCATTAAGAACAAGTATCTATTGTCACAGATTGATGATTTGTTTGATCAGCTTTAGTCTGATCGAGTGTTCTCGCGGATTGATCTGTGGTCCGATTATTATCAGCTGCAGATTCGTGAGTCTGATGTGGAGAAGACTGCGTTTAATACAAGGTATGGGCATTATGAGTTCTTGGTGATGTTGTTTGGGCTCACCAATTCCCCTACAACATTCATGGACCTGATGCATCAGGTGTTCCGTCGCTACTTGGACCAATTCGTGGTCATGTTTGTGGATGACATCCCTGTTTATTCACAGTCTACAGAGGAGCATGCGTACCATTTGAAGGTTGTATTACAGACCTTGCGAGATCACCAATTGTATGTGAAGCTCAGCAAGTGTGAATTTTAGCTTCGCGAGGTTCACTTTTTGGGGCACGTGATTTCTGGTGATGGTATTTCCGTGGACCCAGCCAAGGTTGAGGTTGTAGTGCAGTGGCTGAGACCTAGGTCCATAACGGAGATTCAGAGTTTCTTGGGGCTTGCAGGATATTATAGGAGGTTTATCCAAGATTTTACTCGTATTGTAGCCCCGATGACCAGACTTATGAGGAAGGATGTGCCGTTCATCTGGACTGATGAGTGTGAGCAGAGCTTTATGGAGCTAAAGAGGTTGCTCACCTTGGCACTGGTATTGGTGTTACCTTCTAGATCAGGAGGTTTTGTGTTGTGTACAGATGCTTCTAGGGTCAGTTTGGGTGCTGTGTTGAAACAGTATGGTAGAGTTATGGCATATGTTTCACAGTAGTTGAAGCCACATGAAGAAAACTACCCTACCCATGACCTTGAGTTGGCTATTGTGATCTTTGCATTGAAGATTTAGAGGCATTATCTGTACAGTGAGAAGTTTGAGGTGTTCACTGACCATCAGAGTTTGAGGTATGTGTTCACTCAAAAGGACCTTAACCTCAGGAAGAGGAGATGGATGGAGTATATGATGGATTTTGACTTCACCTTGTCTTATCAACCCGGCAGGTTGAATGTCGTGGCTGATATAATGGTGAAAATGGAAATAAATTGAGAAAATAAAGAGATAAAATGACGCCAATTTAAAATATGGCGGCAAATAAAAAGAGACAAGAATTAGAACAAACATCCCCCCTCCTCTCCTCCTTCCCCCTTCCTCCTCTCTCACGATTGCACCCCCCTCTCAATCTCTCATCGACGAGTGGAGGAGTGGCGAGGGTGGGCGGGCGCGGTGAAGCTACCTAGGGACGCCGGTGAGGGGCGAGTGGAGGTGGCACCAGCAGTGAGGGCGTAGCAGTAGCGGTGAGCTCCGGCGCTCAAATTCTTTCCTGCGAACACCCGCAATAGTAGGTATTCCCCTCTCTCCCTCTCCCATTGCCCCCCCCCCCTCTGTCACTCTCACACACAGACACACGCATGGCTCAGCCCCCTCTCCCTCCCTCTCTCACTCTCACTCTCACACACACAAACACAGGGAGGGGGAGGGGCTCAGCCCCCTCTCCCTACTCCCGCCCTCTCTCACTCTCACTCTTACACACAGACTAGACTTGGACTTGGCACCACTGGGAATCCCTGGGAAGGTGAGCAAAAGGCCACCGTCCAAGTCGTCTATCTGTCTATTTCCCTTCAACTAACTGATTGAGCATGAACTTTGTGTTTGTCTTTATTTCTGTATGGAAGTAGTCAATGTGTGTGTGTGAATATAGATGTGAAAGTGGATGTGGATATGAATGTGTACGTGAATGTGGATGTGAATTTTTGTTTGCAGATGATGATGCCAATGTGAATGTGTGTGAATGTAGATGGGAAGGGAGATATGGATATAAATGTGTGTGTATAAATATAGATATGACATTTTTTTCATTTTTGCCCATTCAAGACTTTTGTTATGATATATATGATTAGTATGCTTGGATACTAAAGAAATATATCGAACACAAAGTCTTGAACTGTCTTGTTGGATAGTCTATGGATATTTGATCGTTCAGTGTTGTTTATTATATGCCCTTCATGATTATCTTAAAATTTTGGTAGCATCTTCCCTCTCTTCTCTAATATAATTACTAATTTTCACTCCTCTTGTGGCCACTTACATTTTATATGAGTGGCCGTTAGAGGAATGTTAAAATTAGTAAATTAGGATGATATATTGGAGATGTGTGGGGAGATGCTGTCAAAATTTTAAGATAATCATGAAGCACATATAATAAACAACACTGCCCCTAGCAAGGATGGCTCGTAAGAAAACCACCGCACCTCGAACACTGCCCCGACTACTCTGCCAGGCCATGCCGCAGTCACCTTGTAGCTAGCTGCTACATAGACTCCTCCGAGGCTTGCGCTTGCACCTACTCCTGCGCCTGCTCCTGTGCCTACTCCTGCGCCTGCCGCCGATGCCTAAGCTCCTGGCGTCATCCAAAATAATGTCAAGCCACTGGCCTATCCTGCCTACGCCTCCTCTTGTCCCATCAGCAAGGACCACGGACATCGAAAGAGGACACAGTTGGCTCCTCCTGAACAGCCTGAGGGAGACCCCACTGGAATTGCAACGCCCTAACCTACTCCTCGGCACACAACAGGTCTACCTCCAAAATTGCCATTGTACGAAACGCTACCTCCATGTCAGCAACCCCAGACGCCATGAGGGTCCGATGAATCCCTCGCCTCAAACCGACGATGAACTGCTAATGGGGACATCCTGATGTGGGATGGAGATGCGGACTCGACGCCAATTAGAGACATAAACCTGAGCCTCTAGCAAGCTCGTATTCGTCCCTAGCGAGGGAAGCATTCGGACCTGCACAGTTGAGAAACCAGCAATGAGTCAAGGGTGGCTAACTCACAACTCTCGTGCCCGGGACGGGTCACGGGATGGTTCGCTCTCTCTCGCAGTGGTGAAATGAATATATCGAGTTAATGGCCCTAGCACATGCTCTCTAGCAGTGGCAAACAAGTATATGCTGAGAAAGTAAGTACGACTACAAGGGGGTGCCAAGTGTACCTCCACGCTCGGGGCGTGGGGAAGACGATCTCGGTCAAGTCGGTAACTCCCGGTGAAGATTAATTACACAATATTAAAGCAATAAACTATTTGCCCACTCCACGCAGGGAGGTAAAGGGATACAGCGGGCCCGGGAGGACCGTTCTTGGGTTGACGGGTAGCACTTTGATCCGCTCCGTCGGTGCCATCTAGAAGACGCTTGTTGCTGGTTGTGGGGCCCACGTGCTGCTTAGTGGGGCCGAGTGGGCCCGAAATGACACCGCTATGGCGGGGGCATCTGGGGGGATGCTCCCTCGGAAGGCGGTGCGCTGGTTCGCCTCGTGGGAGGCGAGGAGGCTCTGGTCCTCAAGCATTGGGTTTGCTGTCCACGAGCTGTAACTTGCTATTTTACAGCGCGCGACCCGACAAAAATTGCTACTGCGATCATCCCCGACATCAGAATGATGCAAGGTTGGTGGCGTTGGAAAGATCTTTCGAAGAACTACGATCTCAGGTCAGTTCAAAATTTCATAACATCTCAGAGATGGCCTTTGCAGAATTTTTAAAATGCTAGTTCACAGAACCAGATCTGGCAGGGCAGAACCAGACTTGACTAAGAACCTCTAGATGCCTCAAACGGGAGGATTTGTGAACTTTTACACTGTTGAAATCGCCTCGTTCCGATCCCCAGCTTTTTGACGTTTCACTCTTTTTTCACGGGACTAAAGAAAAAAAAAAGAATGATACGGCGGCCAGGGTATTGTAGCTACAGTGCCCGCCGCTCTCACAAAGCACTGTAGCTACAGTGCTCGAGCGGTCATATCACTCTCACAACTCACTGTTCAGGCCGCCATCTCCCTCTCACATTCCATGTGTTTAGCCATCGGGTGGCACCCCATCTATCGCCGTATCAGACTTCTTGCCGCCGTGTTCACCTTGAACCCATGCATCAGCCACCGTTCCACTTACATGTGAGTTTATATGTTGTCTGCATGCTTTAATCGGCCGCCAGTTCACGGAAGATCGCCCATTGCTAGCCTTATATAATCCCCATTTTTACATGGTTCATGCACGTTAACCTTAAGCATTAGGCACGTCAACCCATATCATTAAATGGCCTAAACCCATTCACCTGCCAATCCATTCGGTATTGCTATATGTATGAGAATAAACCCATATGCGTATGTGCATGGCCCCACCACACATTTGAGTGAGTATGCATGGCTACATGAGACCCACGTACCAGCTGCCAGCCAATGTAGTCTTGTATGTGCATGTGAATGCCGCCAATTTACTCGATTGCATATACTCCATTGCATATTTAAATGACTATATGGGTGAGCATCCAGCCGCCGGATCAACCCATGGGTCCAGCCACATAGGTATATGAATTGCATAAAATAAGCCATTTGCTTTTTTTTTTCCTGAAAACCCATCCAACTCATTTTATGGCACCTGCCGCCGGATCACATGCAAACTCTGCTCTCATGCGTTTATTCATGTAGATTTGGCCGCCAAATGGTGCTACAGTACCTTGGCCGCCGGTTAGTGCTACAGTCCTTTTGCTGCCATATCATCTAGGCTAGCCACCGTATCAATGGTTTCTCCGGCTTTATTGTTCTGTTCTGCCTGCTATATTATCCTCCTCACTGTCCCACCCATTGTTGAGCCATACCCAGCCCCATGAGATGCGGAGGAGCTACGTTAACGGGGGTTTCTAACCCTACATTATGTTTTACTTCTCGGGTTTTCCGATTACCCCATTAAGACACGGGGATCCGCCGTCTACTATGGCGTGCTTTCCGATGACTTCATTAGGGGAATAGTGAATAATTTGCCACAATGGCGAATAATGTCACGCGGCTTCTCGGCCCTCTTGGCTCTCGGGTTTCGATATACCCATTTGTTATGGACCCGTCTCGACTCTCCGTGGATGGATTTCCTATACATCCCTTGACATGTCCCGAGATAAGGGGAGATGCTACCGAAATTAATTCAGGGGGGGTTATTTTATAATATCGTATCGCACTTTCCAACTAACCCACTGAGTCACAGGGATCCACCGTCTACTATGGCGTACTCTCCGATGGTCTCATCAGGGGAATAATGAATAGATCACCTCAATGGCGAATAGTGTCTCACCCTTTCTAGGCCCTTTTGGCTCTCAGACTTTGATATGTCCATTTGTTACGGACCCCGTCTCGGCCCTCCATGGACGGGTTTCTTATATATCTCTTGGCATATCCCGAGATAAGGGGAGATGATGTTGGAATTAAATCGGGAGGCTGTGTTATCTCATGCCTTCCCGAGTATCCCAATCACCCCACTGAATCACGAGGCTTCGTTACACATTATAATGTAAGCTTCGACGATCCCGCTAGAAAAATAGAACATTGACTGCCTTAAAGGTGAACAACGCCCCGATCCTTTCAGACCCTTCGGCTCATAGTTGTGTCGGCTTCCCTTAAAGTCTTTGTGTACACCCTGTGGTACCAAAATGGGTCAAAACTAATTGGTAAAGGGTTCACCACCCGCTGTTAGATCCAGGCCGTCATTTCGACATGCTCATCTTTTCGGAGTCTGTCTCAGCTCACTGTGGACGAATTTCCTGTACAACTCCCCCAACATATTCTGAGGCAGGGGGAGATGCTGTCGAAATCCTGCTAGGAATTTGTGATTTAACTCTGCATTATATTTTTTAGATTTTTCACTCAGTTTTCACACCATATTATGGTAGCGACCTCACGGCTACTCACGCCAAATTATGAAAGCCGCGTACTCAATTTAAGGGAATAAATTATTTATAGGTGTCGTTCTCGGCATACATTGCCCTGGCAACATACGAGTCCGCCCAAACGTGGCCATGCCAGATCCACACTTGTGGACCCATTCGTGTGCACTGCAATGCTATGGGCGGTCTCAAAAGAAAAAGGTAGCTACTGATTGACAACTCTGTGAGTGATATGGACTGCTTAAAGGATTGGCCCTCGAGTTCCCCACTCATCATAAGGTACGGGTTTACTGTTTGGGCATGACCATCTTTTCAGAGTTCATCTCGACACTTCATGGACGATTCTCCTATACCCTCCCCGATATTCTTCGGGACAGGGGAGGTGCTGCCAAAATCTTTATTTGAATTTGTGGAATAAATATGTGAGTGAAGATCCAATAAAAGAATAGTAATAATAACAGAGTCTCTAAATAGAGACTCAGTAGGGGTCCCATGGAACCCCAATCGAGAAAAATCACGGCTAAAAGGAAAGTAGCACTAGCTAAACAACTATAGCAGGAACAACGAACCGGTGGCCAGTCAAAACTCGGCACTACAGCTACTCCTACTAGCAATAGAAAGAGAAAATCTCGATCTCACAACTGGGAACCAGACCACTCTAACACCAGACCTACCGAGGAAACACTCACGGCAACCCTACCACGGATCCGCCAACACAGGCATGACCAACCGAGACCGTACAGTCCCACATTGGCCCGGCGAGACCTCGGTAATCCCTACCAAGCACCTCTAGCCACCACCTTTGGAAAATACACTGGAACGGTCCAGAAGCCACGTCTTACAAACGGGAGATGGAACTCAGAAACAGGAGAGTCACAACTCACGTGACAAGAGTACCTGCCCACTAGAAGCACAGTCGGATGTGTCCCCTGACAACTTACACCGCGTCGTAGTGTCTCCCTACTCGCCTCATGCAGAAACTGAGACACACACACAAGTAACATTGACAAGGGTCTAGTCGGGGTCGTGCTCATCAGCACGCGTCTGAAGTCCCCGACCACGTGTGTACACACTGACTGACTGCACTACGTCAGGCCCTCTAGCTGGTTCTTCCTCCCGGCCCGGACTCGAGCCGCCACTGTAGGAGGCCCACGGCAACCAGCCTAAAGTCGTCTCTCTCAGGTAGCCTCGGCACCACTCCCTGGTGGGACCACACGCGTGTCGGAAGGATACAACTAGTGGAGAGTCACTGATGTGATCACTGTCCGAGGAGAATCTCTGAGAATCACGCACGCATCCTGCGTGAAAGTCACGAAGAATTAAGTGGCGCTGAGCCACCAGACTCTGGACAGTCCTCTAGACTCACTAAATCCAACGGTCCATGAGTCACGAGACTCGAGGTCAAGACTGTTGCACCGAACGGCGCCATTCCGTCAATCTGTCCTAACCCTAGGGTCAGAAACCTCAGCACAATGACTCACGAGGCAGTCTACAACCACTGAGACCATTCCCTCAAAAAGGGAACTGAGAAATCATCCAACCCCAGGTTGGGTGACTAGACTCGCTGTCCAAGGCCTTACGCATGGCCCACACGGAAACCACTTTTCAGAGAACACACGACGAGCGGGGGAACCCCCACCGCACTCACACAGATACACGGTGACTCGATCAAGCGTAACACAAAAGCCTGGAACACACAGAGTCACCCAGACTTTTAAACCCACGGGCATGCTAATCGAGGTAGCATGGTACCTCCAGACACCCTAAAACATAGACACAGAATCCCTGGGGTGTTCGGGACATTCATGAGATCGAAGTCGACCACTGGGCCACAACTGGGTCGACCGGAGACCAACATAATGCTTAAACGGACACGGCAAACACGAAAGTCAAGAGGCGGTCCTCCCTAGACCGTCACAGAGTTGGGCGGTGTGGCTAGGACTGCAAAACCTAGCATAGCGGTCCAGCCAGTACCGCATAGCCCCAGACGCCTCCAGAACCTAGGCGGTCACTCCCAGACCGTCGAGAAGGATGGCGGTCCATTGCCTGATCGCTGGGTGTCACCTAGCGGTCAATCGCATGGCCTCTATACCTCCCGACCTCAAGCAACTCAAAAATTGAAAAACGGTCACACCCTGACCGCAAGTCACACACTGGCAGTCTCCTAGAGACAGCAAAGCTAAGTAGCAATCTATCGTGCGATCGCTAGGATCGAACCAACATAAGGGAGACCCAAGCAGTCATCCCCAGGTCGCTTGGCAGCACGACGGTCCACTATGGATCGTAAAACTCAACTAGCGGTCCAACCAGGACCGCAACACCCGAGAAATGCTTAAATGACCAAGGCATGAAAACGGTCATCCCCTGACCGCTGAGCCCTACTTGGTAGTTTCCCCGAGGCTGCTAAGCCACCTGGTGGTCTATCGCAAGACCGCAAACCAAAACACAGTCAAATGGGAGGATGGCGGCCTCCCTGAGGACCGTCTCGCCCAGTGGCGGTTCCTGTTAGGACCGCCACTATTCTGGAAACCCAAAAATATTGAATTTGGTGGAAAACTCCGTTCCACGTCCCGTTTGCGCCCACGCGAAGGGGAAAACAAGGGAAAACTCGTCCCCAATCTCTTTAGCACCGAGAGGACTCATTCAAACCCCAAAATCGGGATTAAAATACTAGATCCGGCTCACTCCCCAAAAATATGTATTTTCCCCAAAATACTCAAATAAGTCCGCTCGGCTTACCACGGCCTACCAAAATTGCGGGAATGGAAGTACACGAGTTGGGGGTCTATCTCCCTACCTCTACTGAAGATTTGACACGCCGTGGATGTCGATCCACGAAGAAAACGTCGTTAAACCCTCGCCGGGAAACAAACTCGCGATCGAGCTTCCACGCGCCACCGACCCTCGATCCTGGACCCGTTCCTCATTCCTCTCCTCGTCACCTCACCGTCTCGCCCTCCTTCGCCACCGTCAGCCACCCGGGGGAGAGGGGGAGAGAAAGAGAAGAGAGAGGGAGAGAATGAGAGAATGGGTGACCACATGGGAGAAGGAATTAAATATTCTCATCCCCTAATTACCCCTCCCTAACCTTAGATTTGAGGGAAGTAATGGTCATTTAGCTAAGGTTATAAAACTCATGTATTTTCATTATTTTGTTAGAATTATTGAAGAAAAAGCATTTGCTCCAAGAGAAGCCCAAGGGGCGCCCCTCTCTCCTCTCTCCCCCTTCTTGTAGCTGTGAGAGTTGCAGTAAATCTGGGTGTGAATCCCCTTCTTTAGGAGCGATTGCCACCTCTATCACCTCTACTGGATGTGACTTCTAGCCATCGCTGTCGCCGCCTCCGTTCATGCCGCCATCGAGCCGCCACAACCATTTCTTTACCCTACTGTCCAGGATTTCGAGATCCAGGATAGAACCTTAAAGAAAAGGTTGGTACTCCCAATCCGGTTATTTGATGATCTTCAAATTTTGACAGATCATCCCCCTTGTTGTTACCTCCTCCCAATTTAAATTTTGTGTCAATCTGCCATCGTTTGCCCCGTTTTCCCAATTTTTATCTCCACCCGCGCAATCGGTCATTCTGTAGATCTACGTGACAATACCTTATTCATTTATTTTTCCCACCCGCTAAACCATCTTATAAAATTATCAAAAAAAATTTGCACGTCCCACACATCCACCTATTTCACCCAAATTAATTTCACCACCCAGATCCACCGTTTACCTTTCGGTCAAACTTCATTCTCAGACAGATCACAATCTGTCCTGTCTGTTCTGTAATTCGAGCTAGAAAAGTTACAGGATCACAGAATTTTTCATTTCCAATCCTATTACTGGATGGTTGTGAAAATTATAGATGCCGTAGCTCTTCTAGACTGCTTTCCAACGGTGCCAATTTCGTTCCCATCCGTCTCCGG
The DNA here is from genome assembly GCA_024336825.1 of Amorphophallus titanum. NCBI lineage: Eukaryota > Viridiplantae > Streptophyta > Magnoliopsida > Alismatales > Araceae > Amorphophallus > Amorphophallus titanum. Next base: position 55,989,653 of record JANBPO010009603.1, on the reverse strand, counting down.
ATCTGAGCACAGTAATTAGTTTTGTCGGGTCACGCAGATCTGTCCAGCCATAGGGCTGTGGGACAGGTCAGGGATCTAACATCCCTGTTGGTCCTTCAGCTTCGATTCAGCCACCGTCGACTTCAGGGATAGAATAAGAACCTTCCACCGACGCCCCAGCCAATTGCCTCGGCCAGAAGTCGACCGAAAGCTGTCATCACATGTGCCGCATGTGCTTGCTGTCTAGCAAGTTTGAATAGTGCCAAGTCAGACCAATAGCCCGTCTCCGGCCCGCAAGCCCTTCCGGCTTGTAGCCCATCAACTCGAGATCGGTACTCTCGGGTCGCTGTTGTAGCCCTTTACCTCCCTGTGTGGAGTGGGCCATAAAGTTTATTACTATAATTATTTACATTTACTGTACCGAGAGTTACGATTCTTGGCCGGGGTTGTCTTCCCCACGTCTAGAGCTTGGAGGTACATTTTCGCTCCTCTTGTTTGGCATTTGCTTAGTTCATATATGTTTGAATGCCGCTGCTTGAGTGATAGGTTTCTAGCTCGTTATCATTTTTGATCACCCCTACGAGTGAGCAAATGTGACCTGTCCCGTGACTCGACCCGAGCACGTGAAAAGTGCCGACCACCCTTGACTCACTGTCGATTTCTCAACCGCACAGATCCACACATTTCCCTCGCAATGGACAATTGTGAGCTCGTACTTCTTGTTGAGGGCATGTTCACCTCTTCTGGAACTCTTTAGGTGCCAAGTTCGTCGCGTCGTTGCTGGTCTCGTTATCAAATTAGTTGCGTCGTCACCTAGAGTCCCAGGTTCCCATCCAAACGGTACTGAGTTGCATCCCGTCCCACATTAAATTGGTATCAGAGCGAGTTTGAGTCTAGGGTCATCTGTCCAAGGTGTTGCACCTAATGTCTCTATCCGGTATATGAAAAGGTGCTGCTGGAATCATAGGTTACGCCTATTTGGAAGATTGCCTCCTTGCGTGAGTTGGGTCTTCGGATCAATATCTCCGCCAGGTACTGGATACTGGTTTGAGTCTAGGCTTATCATTTTGCATTGGTCCATGCACTCCGATATTTGTGTCTGCATGTCCATCTTGTAGTTCCCCATATTCTCATGGATTCTCAATCGCCCAGGCCATATGAATGGTGGCAGAGCACCCGTGGGCGTGGAAACCAACCCCTCCACTTCCGTAGGCCCGAAGCCTCAGACTTTTATGGCTCCAAAGTCCCGAGCGACTACCTAAAGTGGGAAGCCACTATGGATAAATATTTTGAGTGTTACTCGATGTCTAATGCCATGCAAGTCTATTTTGCAAAGGAGCAACTTTTGTCCGAAGCTGTCGAGAAGTGGAGAAGTATTGAATGCTTGAGGGAAATTAGGAGGCAATGGCCCATCGAGTCATGGTGTGAGATGAAGGTTGAGCTTAGAAGGATCTACCTACCTCGCCCAGTCATCTCCAACCAAGTGGGACATAGTCAGAGGCAAAGAGCCCCGCACGTGGATGAGCCTCGACCCAAGACTAGGCCAATTGAATATGAGCAAATCCCCCATGAAGCCCCCACCCCAAGTCCCACCTTTGCCGAACTCTTGCAAATCTTTTAAGATCGGTTGGATAAGAGGTGTGCTTATATTGAGTCACTGATTTCTCCTTGCCCACCTCCGAGACAGGACGAAACCAAGCCCAAGCCTTCTGTGAGCCCCCACTAGTTGTAGCTTTCCTACGCACGCGGGTGTGGACCCACTTGGGAGTGGTGGAGAGCGTGACCCAGTGAGAGACGATTTTTAGGCTAGTTTTTGTAGGGCCCATTGCCTTTGCAGCCTGAGTCCGACTGGGGGGAAAACCAGCTAGAGGGCCCGACCTAGAGCAGATGGTTTATGTGTGCACACGTAGTTGGGGGTAGAGGACGTGCGCTAACGAGCGTGACCCCAACTAGTCCTTGTTCATGGTACTTATTGTGTGCATCTCAGTTTTCACCTGGGATGAGTAGGGAGACACTTGGGCGCGGTGTAAGACGTTAGGGGACGCATCCGGTCTTGCTTCTAGTGGGTAGAGCTCTTGTCTCCTGACAGGTGTGGACTTGTGTTTCGTCAGAATGAGGTTGATTTGTACGCTACCACTAGTTGTGGAGAGCTTTTCCATTTATTTATTATTACTTGTTGGTTTGACCATACTCTCGATAGGTAGTGTTACCTTCCGTGCTTGTTCGTGTCTTTCACCTTGTTTCTTTCGTGCGAGGTGGGGGTTCGCGTGATCCCTACCGAGCCTATGAAATGAGGCTCACTCCTGTGTTTTCAGGTGAGGCGGGTTCGTCGAGAGGTGCGTCCGAGGTTCCTCGTAGTTCTTTCGCCCAGGACTTGTTGCCAGTTGCCAGAGCCGGGGTATGTCCCACATACTTATATTTTTTCTTTCTGTTGACTGTACTTATTTTAGACATGAGACGCACTGAATCTTGTAGCTTTTAGTCATTAGTTATTTATTTTTTTCTACTTTATTATTTAGATCATTGTGTTATTTCTGTAGTTATTTTAGCTTCTTGTGTACCCTTACACCATCCTTTCACCCTTCCGAGTCTTCGGACTCGTGGGTGACGGGCTAAGGTTCAAGCCACGCCGGTTCCTTTCCGTTACTTAGATCTTGGGTCGTTACAGTTGGTATCAGAGCGGGGTTGTAGAGGTATATAAGAACCTGAAATGATTGTAATGGTCCAAAACGTCTATGAATGCCCTGTACAGTCGGCGACTGGCTGAGGGTGCCATGTGTTTTATTGATTTCGTGGTTATTTTATCGTTGCCAGGGGAGTTATGGCACTGAGGAGGAGGACTCGCTCCCAACAGGGAGAGTCAGGTAAGGGGCAGGAGGAGCAGAGCAGAGCATCGCTTCCAAGAGACACAGCTATAGAGGTGCGAGTTCTTGGGGCGGATGAGTTCATTCGGGGCATGTATCAGTATGTTCTTCAGCAGTAAGGGGGTGAAGCTGGGGAGGGCTCATCATCTCGGGGTGGTCGTGGTCGCATACTGAAGGAGTTTTTACAGTTCCAACCGCCCCTTTACAACGGGCAGCCAGATCTAGAGGCAGCAAGAGATTGGATGGATGACTTGGAGAGGATATTCAGTTCAATGGAGTGTGCTGAGGAAGAGAAGGTGGTGCTGGCTACCCATCGGTTGCAGGGGTCAGCCTAGACCTGGTGGACATCAGAGTGGGGGGCAACTTTCCAGCCTCATCCCCTTCGATAGATTTCATGGCAGGATTTCATAACAGCCTTTGAGCGTACTTTTTGTCCGTCCTTTATCAAGTCGTAGAGGATGCGCGAGTTCCTAGAGTTGGTCCAGGAGGACATGGCAGTGATGCTATATAGATCCAGGTTCATTGATCTGGGCCGTTATGCGTCGCACATCATAACAGATGAGGAGCTGAAGATTGAGCAATTTGTCAGGGGTTTGAGGCCAGAGCTGAGGCATCCCCTACTTGCATCAGGTGTGACCAACCTGGATACAACTTGCAGAGCAGCAGCGGCATTGGAGAGAGACTTGCAGAGGACACGAGGGCAAGACAGTGCTGGCCAGACTCAGATGACTCTCAGTCAGCCGGTGGTCGTTCAGCAGTAGATTACCGTTCAGCCCTCGGCAGGTAGTTCAGGGGCATCTTCGTCCTTGGCATTAGCATCTGACTCATCATCTCTTGGCTTGAAGCTCAAGAAGCTGTTTAGAGATGCTGGTTTTGGTAAGAGGCATCAGGATAGTAGGGAGTCGAGGCAGCAGTCTGTGAGCAGTGTTCAGCAGCCTACACCCTATCAACGTCAGGGCTCAGTGAGTGGTTCTCGGGGTAGTGTAGGCACTAGAAGTGTTTCCAGTGGTGAATGTTTGGTGGATAGTCTTCCGAACTAAGCCATTGGTACCTACAGTGCACAGTTTTATAGATTAAAAATAGATGTGATCGCCAGAGGTGTTTACCTGAACCTCACATGGTATAGAGATCATGGGGAGATGATTCCAAACAAGAAGAAATGTAGGGTCCCATCTTCCTCGTCCTTGGCCAGCCAAGTGCAAGGAGCCCTATGAAGTCCCATGACGCCGAAGTCCTGCAAACAATGAAGCTCAAGAAAATAGAAGAAAACAAAAGACCATTAGCATAGAGAATTATAGTATCTACTCTAAGGGAAATTAGCTCAATGGGAAATGGTGGCGTGATTACTTGGGGTGGTGGGGAAGGGAGGATGGTCGAGACTTTCGACCACCTACCTTCCCATTTATTTCGGGGGAAAGCTATCAGAATTCTATTGGCATTTGCATGCTCCCTAGGTATAAAACTTCAACAAATGGATGTTAAGAGTGCTTTTTTAAATGGCTTGATAAAAGAGGAGGTTTTTGTAGAACAGCCCCTTGGTTTTGAACTAAGTGATTTGCCTCATCATGTTTACAAATTGAACAAGGCACTATATGGGCTAAAGCTGGCTCCACGGGACTGGTATGACAGACTTAGAGCACATTTGATCGGGAAAGACTACATCAGAGGTAAAATTGACCAAGCACTCTTTACACAAGTAATAAATGGCCACATTCTTCTTGTACAAGTATATGTAGATGATATAGCATTTTGTTCAACTGATCCTAACATGTGCAAGCAATTTGCTGAACTTATGGCAAATGAATTTGAAATGAGCCTCATGGGAGAACTCCAATTTCTTCTTGGACTGCAGATCACACAGACGGAGGAGGGATTCTTCATAAACTAGTCCAAATGTACATTGGAGGTCCTAGAAAGATTTTGAATGAAGGAAGCCAAACACATATCCATTCCCATGGGAACAAATGCATCTCTAGATGCGAATGAGAATGGTAAAACTATAGATTCCAAAACATACCGAGGTATGATTGGGTCTCTTTTATATGTCACTACTTCTAGGCCTCATATTCAGTTTAGTGTGTGTATGTGTGCTTGATTTCAAGCTAATACTTAGGAATCTCATTTCATTGTTATGAAAAGGATCTTAAGATACATTGCTAGCACACATAACATGGGACTGTGGTATCCTACATCATGTTGTTTTGACTTAATTTCATATACTGATGCAGATTGTGCGGGGTATAAACTTGATACAAAAAGGACTAGTGGGTATTGCCAGTATTTGGGTAGGTGCCTAGTCTCTTGGGCTTCCAAGGAGCACTCGGTGGCCCGATCTACTGTTGAAGCAGAATATGTAGCAGCAGGTAGTTGTGGGACCCAATTGTTGTGGATTAAGTACCAACTCCAGGACTATGGAGTAGATCTTGGATGCACTCTTGGATGCACTCCCATATTGTGTGATAACACAAGTTCCATCATTTTAGCTAAGAACCCTATCCAACATTCCCGCATGAAACACATTGAAATAAGGCATCATTTCTTTCGAGATGAGGTAAGCAAAAAGAATTTTAAACTCCAATTCATTGAAATTGAGAAGTTAATTATAATTATTTTTACAAAACCACTGACCAATGATAGATTTTCAACTTTAAGAAGAGAATTGGATCTGTGTAGACCACCCATTTGACTACATTTGCATGTTCTTGCTCATCTAGGTTCAAGGGGTCACTGGTTAATATAGTCAGGGGGAGCCCATCATGCACGACTAATTGGCTGCATTATTCATAAATTGTAGGATGTCTCATTCCATTGCATGACCTTATGGTATATTAAATGGTGTTAGGAGAAGGGCAGATTATGTCTATCTGAAAACCCCACTATGCGTGAGGTGATCCAAGGATCTAAGTACTCCTGGTACCATGAGTCTTAGTCATACTCCCTTGCATGATTTTAGTGTCTAGCTTACATACTAAGTTGCATTCATGTCTCTCATGGCCACACTACTCACTCATGATTCTTTGCCATTCCAATCCCTGCAGTTGCTGAGGGGGAGAATGTCCTAGTCACCTATCAACTCCTCACTTCCTTGTGGAATGTTTCAAGCGGAGATTCCCTTCTACGACTATTCTTATTGACTGACCTCTCTAGTAACAATCTCCTGCACCTTCTTTTATCATGGTTGGGTAAATAAACTGAGGCATAAGGTCAACAGCTTTCTGAAATATGAAAACTAGCCACTTGGAGGATGGACTCCATAGGCTTACTTCCTATGATGCTTTTCATGATAAAAGTTCTAATGCTCCATGGTCTGCTTATGCATTTTCAGTGAGAATTTTGGTTGATGTACTTCTATTGAGTATTGTGATCAAATGACCATATCTAGTGAGACTTATTCAAAGCACTCATTATAGAGCAATGGTCAGGATTTGCTGAGTAATCGAATGCACTTCACCTGAGACGTAAGGTGATTCACGTCAAAAGGTAATGTCTTCACTAACTCTGATCTGATAGAGTTTATTCATTAAAAAAAAGGCTAGAAGGGCTTAACAGAGCAATGGCTCATCCCCACTGAGAAACTATCACCCTTCACCAATGAAGTGATAGTGGGACAGGCATGAAGTGACAAGCTATCTCTATCTCTGATCAAAATGGGGCATGATAGATAACTGCACTGAGTAACTGGGACATTTGCATCTAACAAATGTGATTACTCACATAAAAAGGTGTAAGTTGATCTTGACTGTCAGCTCGGGTTGTGTGAAAATTAGAGGTGCAAGTTCAGGAAAGTTCTCACCATTCTAGCTTGTTTAACTTCAATACTCATGGTCGTTAATCATGAAAGATCACTGGGTCTCATAAGTTAAACTGAATGGGGGTTATCCAGGACTTCAATTCCCTTGTGTGCATCAACTTTAGTAATCTTATTTTGAATACTCCTTTAATTGCTTAATTTCTGCCAGAGTTCTTCACTTTAATCCATCAATTTATGAGTGACTCAGGAGTTGGAATGAGCATTGCATGTGTGTATTAGAATTGAATTAAGTAAAGTGAGGCATGATGATATTGAGCTTGAGTGTAAGGGAGTGCACATGAATCGACTTAGTCTTGGGTTTTGTTATCATCAAAAACACTGGAATATGTACAACAAACAACTGTGTGCACCTCTGACTCAGTTGCTGGAAGGCTTGAGAGATGGACATCCATGGCTGGGAACTCCTCAATCAAGTGGAGGGTCTTCATCTTCTTCAGTCGCCTCTTCTCGACAGTCAGAGTCTTCATCGAGGACAGCATCAACCGTTCCCCAGGGTCCTTGCACTTAGACCCCTATCGCTCTAGGTCGTCTACCCGAGTAATCCACTTGCCCTTGTCTTGGGTAGAAGAAGGACCCTCGGAAGCTCGGAGCACACTCAAGGCAATTGCCTCCCCTTGATCGGCAACCTCTTGCTCTGATGGTTGCTCCTCATCATCACCATGCCTCGTTTCTGCCCATAAGAAGGCAAATCATTAGTTAAGACTCGACCAACCAAAACAAGAAAGTGCAAAAGTAGAGCCCCTAAGATCCTTACCTCCAGGAGGTAGTGTACGGCGAGGGTAATCCTCAATGTTGTCTGGAGTATTCATTAGCTCGACGGTTGATCGACGATTCTCTTAGAGAATTCTGATCTCCTCCTCCAGCTCTGAAGAGGTCACCAGATACTTCGTGGGGAATACCAGCTAGAAGTTCGGCTTATCAGGAAAGCCCCAACTAGAAGCACCCTTAGTAAACCACACCTAGAAAAATTTGGTTTTCCATCACTTATGCGATGAATCCCGAGGAGAGAGGGTCATACAACTCCTTCCCCTCCTCACCTGAAGATAAAAGAAACCCTTTTCGGCATGGGTTTGCTCCTTCAGCTCAAAGAAAGTGTGGAAAAGGTCTAAAGACGTGGCGAGGCCACACGAGCTACAAAGGGCAATGAAGGAAAAAATGATGGTGTAGGAGTTGGACACCAACTGGACAAGAGCCAGTTGGTAGAATTTTAGCCGTTGCTCAACAAAAGGGTGGAGAGGAAGACAAAAATCATACTTCCAAACTAAGAGAATAGTGCAGAAAAGGCCAGAACGAGTGTCCAGGTTGGACTTGTGAGGTTTGGCCAGGAAAAAGTAGTACCGCCATGGCAACTTAAAGTGTGTCTCGATTTCCTTCACCTCAGCCTTGCCCAGTTCGCTTCACAAAGGATGGCCAGACGCCGGTGCTGAACTCCCCGTGCCTTGCTCAAACTCCTAGATCTCAACCTCGATGTCGTGCTCTGCCATGGAAGAAGGGGAAGAAGGAGAAGAAGGGATCTCAGAGTTAGAAGAGCTAGGGGGAGGAGGAAGCTGACAGATCGCCACTGTTGTGGTCTCTGCTAACTCTGCAAAGGCCTCTGCGATTCTCTGCTCCCTCTAGTTGCTCCCACGGTGCATAGACCCTCTCAGACTGCGAATGCGATGAAAGAAAAAGTCCTAAATGGGGGATATGTGGGATGCAAGCGTACGAGATATTTATAGGCCTAGGCAGTCATGGGAAGAAGCGTCTTGACATTTTGAACTCCAAGATGGGCCTCCCCTGACCTAACACAAAGGCATCATCATCATGCACATGCCCATAGGACGGCCGCATTAAATGGCTCTTAAACTATGCACCTAAAAAGGGCCCGGAATGGACGCTCCCCATTTGAGCCACCAATATGACCCCATTAATACTCTACTCTCCGAGCTCAGACTTTGGCTTGGGAGTATGGGGCAAGTGAAAATGGATAAATCGGTGGCCCAAAAGACATGTGATACGGAACGACCAAACTAGGTCTAACCTAACCCAACAAGGCCAAATTCCCTAAGTGATAGCCCCACCAGCGGGCTCACTTATTTTGAAGCCCAAAATGATCGGCCTGATACTTCCTAGGCAGCCTTTGGGCCAGGAAGGCAGAGCAATGGTCGCTGGGAAGTCCAAGTGGCCACCGAGCATTACCAATCAGGGGAAGCTCGGGGGCCTCACGGGAGGGCATCGAGCCTGGCCAAGCCTCACCCAACCATTTCTAGCTCAGGCCCCCCCGAATAACGATACGCCTACTATGTTGGGAAAACCCGAGCATTCCCCGGTCGGCACCCCAAGCTCGGACCTCCAACACCCACAGAGGGTGCCCCATATATGTTATGGATCAGCTCGGAACTAAGAGTCCTCATGGAGCCGGGGTGTTGTCACGCCCCGAGCGCGGAAGGTTACTCGGATGCGTGACACGTCTATATAGATCGTGTCATTAGAGCAATAGGTATGTTCGGCATACACAATTTTACAGAGTGCGTAAACTATTAACCAATAATAACCTCAATATTTCAAACAATGATTATTGAATTGACAAAAGAAATTACAGATGGTTCATAACAACTCCAAACTTAATTAGGCTATACACCTTAACAAAGGTTAACTGCTAGTGCTGGAAATACAGGACAGACTCAATAACTTCAAAGACGGCTACATAACACTCTTCACTCGGTCCCAGTCCCGTTCATGTCGCTATCTGAATCACCTGAAAAGGTTTCTCCTCCTCAAGTGAATACCTCTGCGGGAGTGGACATGCCTCTGGATGAGTCTACGCCAAATAGTATTTTCAGCTTTGAAGAATTAATCCCTCCCACGGATGATTACATGCTGGTGACGGCTAGCTCCCCCTCACCTATCGCCGAAGTGGTCCTGGCTATTCAGCCCTCAAGTAAGGTACTCAACCTTGCCTCTTCATTAGTACATGAAGAATTAGAAGTCATTAATTCCTCAGTGTTGTATTTTGATTATGCAGGGGTCCCCTGATATTGCTCCCCATGTCTCGGCAATGGGAGACAACGCCAAGTCCACTTCTGGGAGTGGGGATTCTGCAGCTTCAAGCCCCCTTACTGGAGGGAGTTCGAGTTCTTCCACAGGTGCCAGGACTTCGAGCTCTTCTTCAAGCAGGAGAAATCCCTCAACCCGGTCTGGCTCCCAAGAAAGTGGAGAGTTGAAGGCTACTTGTAGGGAGCATAGATGCATTCTTGCCTTTTCCACCCAACCTTTCCTTGTAAAGATCTATCTAGCTTATATGACCAATCATTATACAGGCGTTGACCTGGCCGGCTCTATAAAGGAATTCTCACAGCTCGTCGAATCCGGCTCAGTTATGGATCTCCTGAGGTATGGCGATGATCCAAAAGTTACAAGGACCATGGAGATGGTGAGTGCTGAAATCCCAGCGCCAAGGGTCCCTGATATCATGATGCCAACACTTCCGCTGGGGAGTTCCCCTTGTGCTGGTACTAACAAGGCCAGCGTGGCTGATCCTTTAGGTAAAAAGTCTACAGACTTGTGTTATTTTTTTCTTATTGCTTCATTGCTGAGTTGACTCATATCTGTCACATTACTTACGTGAATAGTGGCAAACCAGATTATCGAAGATGACATGCAACAGTTTGGTGGGGTTACCCCAAGAGGGGAAGTTCTCCAGGGCTCGCCAGAGGGCTAGTGCAGCCCTGGCCATGGCGCCTTACCAACAGACCCCCAACTTACAGGTATTCCCCACATTTGTCAATGAATGACTCAACTTGTGACCATATTTTGTTTATGGTATTAACCATTTTCTCATACCCATCTCATAGGTTCTCCTTCCTCGGAGCCGACGACTAAGATCCCTGAGACAGAGGAGTCTCCAGGCGAGGCAAGGTCGATCCTTGTGAGTGAGCAACTTAGCTCCAAAAGGTTCCCTGGTATGGAGTCCATATCTTCCAACACAACTAAGGGGCCGATATTGTTGAGACGGGTACGTGGTTCCTCTTTGGAGCTCAACATTATTTGCTTGTCACCTTATACATGGACAGTCATGAATACATGTTGTTATTTGAGTTGCAGGGAGCCAAGCTACAGATGCACCACCTGCTGAGCTAGAGTTAGTCCCCATGGACTCTCCCTCCCAGGCCATTGGGGAGGAATACACTTCTATAGCTATTCCTATACACGAGAGTGTTTTAGGTAGGCCATCGTGTCTTGCACTTTGCGGCTTTTGTGCTTACCTTCTTGATTATGAAAGAGCACTTAACTCTGTTTTCCCTTGATTGCAGCTCCCTTGAGAGAGGCTACAGAGGTGCCTGCGGACTTCGCTGCCCTTGGGGTCCAGTGGCCTGACACCCCTCAACTTGGGATGGTGCTGGCAAATGCTGACATAGCTGACCGGCTTCTCCAAGGTCTCGAGCAGCTAATTCGGGTGGACCCCTTGTCGACTGTGGAGACTCTAAGGGGCATCCTGGAGGTCTTTACCAGGGATTACCACGCATTCGGCCTCCCCAAGGATGCATGGATGGCGAAAATTGCAGCCTTGTGGAACGAGTTCGCCCGTCTTCATGTCGTGCAGGAATAGAGACGGATGACTCAACTGATGATTCAGCAGGAGGAGGAGCGGCTTAGCGAACTACGAGCAGCTCGGACGGAGGCCAAGGCTCGAGCTGCAGCCATTTGGGAGCACAACCTGACCGTCTGTTTGCGGGTTGAGGAGCTACAGAGGGAGATACAGGAGATTGCGGAGGAGCATCGTGGTCTGCAGGCTGAGGCAGATACTCTCTGTTGCAGGCTTGAGGGGCTCCAGGAGGAGACTCTCCAGAGTGAGACTCACCTTGCCGACCTGAGGCGGAGCAAGTCTGGTGCTTGATAGGGCTCGGTGCCTTTTTGTACTTGTACACAGGGCTTTTATACTTGACCCATTCTCGTCTTGGTTATCCCGAGGGCTTGTCTCGGACTCATTTCTTTTGATAATATTGATAAATAAAGGACATAATTTAGCTGCCTTTGCTTCCATCCTTCTACATGTATATTCTCTTTTCTTTTTTTGTCACTTTACCAACCCTACCGCCTTTTCGGATTTCCGCTAGGACTGACCCCATTTAACTTTTTTCAATGCGCTCTCACGGATTTTCACACTGAGGGATACCCATTTTTGCCTAAAGTGCCCTCGCGGGTTTTCACCTTAGTCGGGTTAAAGCCTTTTTGCCCTTGATTGTCCTCCTAACGAAGACAACCGAGTCCCCTAAGGCATCAATATGTTTTGGGGGGGGGGGGGGGGGGGGGGGGGGGGGGGGGGGGGGGGGGGGGGGGGTCCGAGTCGTAACATTTACCAGAGGGGAAAATGATCATCCCTGGCACCTGTTCCTCCGCCCAAGAGATGTCCCGGCTATAGCCGTGCTTGAACCCCTTGCGGATGCCTCGGCAAAGCGCAGACTCGTAGTAGGGGAGGGCAGCCTCCTTAAGGTCGACCCGATAGGCCTCCGAGGATTTAAACTGCTCGAGTGCCTCTGCCCCGATCAATCCCACCCTACTAGCAAGCTCGGTCTTTTCCCATTTCGCCTCGGCCAACCTCCGATTTGCCTCGGCCATTTGCTTCTCCGCCTAGGCCCGATCAGCCTCGGCCTCCAACCGAAGGCGCATGGCTTCCTCCGATCGGTCTAGTAGCTCGGTGCGCTCGGCCTCCCACTGGCCATCTCGCTCGGCACGGGCCACGGGATCCTCCTCCAGAAGCTTGCCCTTCCACTCGAGCAACTCGCGTGCCCGAGCCAGTTGCTCTGTCAAGTCCCAGGCGTCCACTTGGCTCACCCTCGCCAGCTCTTTAAACGAGGAGAGCTCCTACAATAGCCCATCACGGTCCTCTGTGAGTCAGGATATCTTCCCGTCGGACGTACCGAGGGTCCAGGCAAGGTTCGCCCAGTCTGACTTCGACCGAGCGTAAGCTTCAGCCAAGGTGGCCCCCATTTGGGCCAGGATCAGGCCACCCTCCATAACCATTTCGAGGGCCGCAGCCGAGGAGCGCTATCTATCTCCTCCTCGCACCACCTTTGTGGCGATGCTGCAACACTTCTAGTATAGAGGGCCCCGGATGCCCAGACTCTCTAGAGCAGCCGGAATAAGGGTTCCCCCTCTGAGTGGCACCCTCTTGGGGACCCCACCGACTGGCCCGGATTGAGCCGCTACTTCCTCCACCCCTCTTGCCTCAGTCTGTTGGGGCTGCATCACCTCTTCCCGCGACCCCCCGACCTCCGTCAGCTCGGCCCCGACGTCTCTGCCCTAAATGCCACCTACCTCGCTCGGTGCTCCAGTCTCGGCCACGGTCCTAGAGCCGCCCGCTTCGGCCCCAGCCTCCTTGGCCCCCTCTTGCCCAGCAGATAGGAGAGCTAGCCAAATAGGCTTGGCCCCTTCTAGCTCGGTAGAGGGGAGAGCCAAACCAGAGCCATCTTCGACCGTGGGGATGGCCCCGGCCTTCTTGGCCCACTTTTTGCCCTTCACGGTGTCCCATAGCATCTTCTCCACGGGATCCTTGCGCTTGGACCCTCATTGCTTGGAAGACCCTTCCAAGGCCACCCCCTTGCCCTTGTCTTGGGCTCGAGCGAAATCCTTGGGAATTCGTGACTGAACGACGGCCTCAGTCGAAGGCGCCTCCTCCTCAATCGGCCTCCTGGTGTCTGCGCAAAGGAAGACGGGGTCAGGGAAAGAAGAACGACTTCCTCATCTGAAAGGAAAGCTGATTCCTGGTGCCCATACCTGCCGACCGCAGTCGCTTGAGAAGGCACTGCTCGATATTCTCTGGGGTCACCAGCTCTTCTGTAGACTGGCGATGCTTCGGCAGGGTCGCTGCGTGCTTTTCCACCTACGGGGTGAGCTCATCCTGTCTCGGAGGGATGTTCAGGTGAAAGTTAGGCATCACGGGACATCTCCATGACTCCTCCATTAATGAAATTCCCACCAAGAAGAACTGAGTCTTCCACCCTTGTGGGAAGAGTCCTTCACGGCTAAGGACACATAGCTCCTATTTCGCCTCGCTTGAACATAATAGAAACCCTTGCCAGCCGAGGAATGCTCCTTCAGCTGCAAGAAATAATGGAAGAGGTCCAAGGATGGAGGAACCTTCCACTGGAAGTAGAGGATGCAGAAAGCAGAAATGAGGAGATAGGAGTTGGCTACCAACTGGATGGGATCCAACATGAAGAAATTGAGGAGGTTAAGAACAAAAGGGTCGAAGGGGAGACGAAATCCACCCTTCCACGACAGGAGGAAAGAGCAAAAATGACCGGTACGAGAATCTAAGCTCATCTCGTAAGGGGTGGCAGTGGCGAAGTAATACTTCCAAGGCAGGTGGAACTGGTGGTCCAACCACTTCACCTCTGCCTCCCCCAGCTCGATGCAGTTCGGACCCAGCGGTATCACCACCACTCTCGCCTCGGGCTCGTCCGGACGCTGGCCCACCAAGGAATCCGAAGAAGAGCTTGGGGAAGAAGGCTCCAAAGACTCTGAAGATTCTGGGGGGAGAGGAAGTTACTGGATCACCACCATGGTTATCTCTGCCAACTCTGCGAATGCCTCCACAAGTCCCTGCTCTTTCACCTTATCTCCACGACGTATGAAAGCAAAAATGAAGGAGAGTAAAACCCTAAAGCAGTGGCGGTCCGGAACGCCAATAGCGCACAACGCTTATATCCCCTTGCGAGCGGTGGTGCGACGTTCCGACCTCCAGGACAATGGGGGCCTCTTCATTTCAAATCCATCTGGATTATCATTATTACGGGCCTAGGTGACCATGACACGTGGCTTCTTAACACCGCCAGATTTTCACCCACCCAAGCCACGCCGGTCCAAAACCCAACGGCTACTCCTCCGAGCCTGACAAGGCTCGGGAGTAGGAAAGTTTCTGTAGCCGCCTCCTACCGTATAACTTGAAATAAAGACCCCAGCTTGTCTAGGCCCGTGTGGACTCCCTCCTGCCCGTCGACCGAAAGGCCCAGGGCGATGACCTCTGCTCCTGAAAGTCAACAAGTAGCAGACACAAGATCAGTGGATGGTCACGAGAGGAAGCCCTAAGCGAACGGACTCACACTTACAGGGGGCGGCTCAGGAGGTCTGAACTCCTCGGGCACGCCTTCCCCCGAAACCACCTCATCAGAGGAATAATCATAATTCACCTTCTCGCCCGATGAGGATGCGGTCCGAGCGGGCACATCCCTCACCTGTGTGGGAGTCTCCCTCGCGGGGTCGATAGCTGGCGCTTCCTTACATGGGCTTGGCAACAGGGAGGTCCCAGACCTTAGCCTCCTCCTCACGTAGACGTGCTCCTCTGGGCGAACTCCCAGGCGCACCTTCGGTTTAGTGACCGCGTCAAGGCCTGCCAAACAAAACAAGATTCGGATCGAGTTGGAGCCAGAGAGTCCCCGAAAGATCAAGGAAGGTATATAGGGTGGCAGAGATGGTTGCCCTCTCTGACGTCTACGGCAGGAGGCGGCTCGTGGCTGGCCTCCTCTGCAAGAGCTGTGGCCTCGAGAATTGCGGTCTCCCCCGCACCGACTGAAAAGAAGAAACGTGTGTGTTATGCATGCATAGAGGCCCCACCCCGGGAGGTGACTAAATCCTGAAGAATATCGGTGCCCTGGGAACCTTACCTGTGGGACAGCTTGGTTCAGTCCGGGCCAGGGCAAATTATGCGAAAGAAGGGGCTGAAGGCAGAGGGGAAGCTGAAGCGGTCTGAATAGCCTCCACCCTCCTCTGCTCAACCTCCTTCTGCCCAGCTATTTTGGTGGCAGCCAACGCCTTCTCTATGGGTGACCCCTTTTGAGGTCCTTCGGTGGCCTTGGGTGAGGGAGTTGGAGTGGATGGTGGCTCCGATCCGACCCAAGCCTCACCTGCGTCGGGGATCGGCGAGGGCATCGGTTCCTCCCTAGCTGATGGACAAAAAGCAAAAGCATCCAAGTGTAAGCAACCCGTTCCGACACAGAAATAAAAATCCACCTGGAAGACACTTTTGACAGAGGAGTCTCACCTGTGGGTTGGCTCGGTTCAATCTAACTGACCTTGAATTCCTTGAATGACGGGACTAGAGGTGGCGGGGGAATGATCTTTGTAGCAATGGCGGCCTCCGTCTTCCGACGCTTAGCCTCTCACCGCCCAGCAGCCTTTGCCTTGTCTAGGGACTTCTTCACAGGCGATCTTGCCCGGGACCTCTTTGCGGGCGGAGGCAAGGGAGTTGTAGTTGGGGCTGGTGGCGCCACCTCGAAATGTGCCGACTTCTCTGCCTGTTAGAGAAGGTTGTGATAGGTCGCCATCTACGTGCTGTCCAGATGGTCTGTGAAGAGGAAGGATAGGAAAAATGAAGAATTGATTAGCATCCAGCACCCTGAAAGAGGCAGCCACGAACGCAAAGGAAGAGAAATGTCAAATACCGTGTGGGCCGGTGTAGAGCCACAGTGATATCAGCCAGTAACTGAGGGATGGATCCTTGTCACGGTGGGTGGCCTCTCGGACCAGGCAGCATACATCCCCGATCGTCTGGCAGCGATCGACAAGGGTGGCTAAGTCTGCATGCTTCTTGGCAGACAGATGGCAAAATAAGTTGAGGTGGTCCATCCCCCATCCTTCGGCATAATAGTAGGTGACGTGTAGATGCTTGCCCAGGATGGCCGCTGGTCGAGCTTCAATCGTCAGCCCATGCACTCGCAGAAGGACATAGAACCAGGTGGTGTCTTCATAGTTCTACGGCTTCCGCTCTTCCCTCCTCACAAATGTGCGGTAGGGGTAGATAGGGTCCTTCTCAGCCCGCCAGCTGATTGCGGGGGTGCCTTCTTCTTCTGCCGACAGTGGATAATTAATCAGCTCCAGGCAGTCAGTCCCGATGCGACAGAGGTCCCACAGGGTCTTCTTAAAGTCATCTTTCGCCACCGGAGGCAGCTTGGCATGTGGCGCCAATTTTCCCTCTCGGGCCACCTTGCGAGCGGTCATGTAGTCGGCCACATCCTTGCTCTTTCCATGCCACAAGCGTAGGAGGTGCTCTGGATCGATGTCGAGGATGGGCATGGGTTGCTGGTTCAGGAACCTTCTCTCCGCCCCGTTCCAGCAGTCGGTCTTGTGTGACCGATAAAAGGCCGCGTGGGCATTCCACCACTTTACATATTCGGGTGTCACCTGAGGTTCGCAACCAGGGGCAGGCACTCTGAAGGTGGCGGTGTCTACCCAGTGGAAGAAGTCCCACCAGAGCCTGGCGTTCTCCGCGACCAAGCCTCCCCAGAGGGTCCGCATCACTAGGCTGAACTGGGCACTGTGTATAGGAATATGCTGGTCATATCCAAAATTTTGACCAAAGTGGAAGGGGTAATACGGTTCCAGCAGCAACGTCTCCCCCTTTCTGAACGCCAGCACGCTGGGACGGATGGACAACGCCCAGTCCCTTAGCTCGGGTTCCAATAGTGGGCAGACCACATTTTCTTGGCTAATTGGGTGGACGTACTTCTCCACCTGATCATCCTTGCACTCTCTTCTGCTATTCACCAGGGGGCTGGAGTGCGTAGCCAGTGTCCAAAAATGAATAGTGCTGATGGCATCTTGAGGGACTGTTGTCAATCGGGCTCGGATATCACATAGCCGCAAAGTGGTAGAGCCCGGCTCAGCACTGGTGAACTCCAGCATCCGCGGCACGAGACCCCAGTCCCGGATAGCACGCGGGGCAGACTCTAGAAATAGAGAACAACCCCACGCATTGAAGAAATGCAACGGGCACATGTACCGGGCCTGCTGCGGGAACTGGTGGGTGCTGATATCCCCTAGCACCTTGTATATCAGGCAAAGGGTAGCTGGACATAGAGACTACTTAATCCCCCATGCCATCTAGCACGCCAGGTAGATCGCATTCGGCCGAATCACTATTTCATCTCCGTACGACATTGCAAATGAGCACAGCTAGTATGTTAAGTACGTTGCGCAGTGCATCAGCAGATAGACTGCCATCGGGTTGGGCCCGCTCTGACACCCCCTGGAGGGGATCTTCGCGTCTGTCTTGGGCTTCACACGCTTCTTGCGGGCAACGATGGTGATGACGCATGGGAAGTCTTCATGCTGCTTTGGCCCATCATAGAAGTATTGCAACCGTAGGGTCATCCTGACCCTCTTCCTGTCCCTGCAGTGAGGCTACCTTTCACCATGGGCCGACTGATATAGCTCTCAGTACATCTTCATCAAGTACCGATATGAGTATCCCAAAGAATAATAGCCATCCCTGTTAGTCTCATCTTTAATCAAGTCCGGGAGGCACACCTCTAGGGATCCCCGTCTATGGGCAAGCCGCTCAACTGGCTGAGGCTCCACAAGTCTAGTGACATCTCGCCCTCTGCCGTATAAAAAGTGTTAGTCTCTGCACTGAAGACTTCAATCATTCCGCAGCAGAGCCCCTTTGAAATGGAATAGCCATAGCAGGAGGCGTAGACACTGTGATAAATGCCGGCCCAAATAAGGAGTGGCGCGTAGTTGAATAATACATATTCGGTAAACTCTACGGCCCCTTCCCTGAGGCTGTGGGCGTCTTGGAGCTTCAACTCTCCGAACCATCCCAACGCCAGCTCATGCTTAAATCTGACAGCCAGGCACTCCAAAATGAATGGCTCTTCTCTGTAACCCCACTTCAAAGGAGACAGGAATAGACCCAGGCAGTGCTGCTCGCTTTGAACCTGACCCGCGGCCATGTCCCATTTTGCTGGAGTAAAGTCGGGGGTCCTCACTAATTTGTCTTCTGCCGACAGCACGGCCTCCAGCCCCAGTATGGGCTCCCACTCACAGGCATCACCCACCAAGTACATCGGCATGCTTCTAGGGACAACGTGTGACAAGCTATCCCGAGCATGTAGAATTGCATGCTCCATCGCTTTCATAATCCATAGCTCTTGCCTCTCCCGAGACCGTTACTACTTAAGGATGTGGAGTAAGTGCCTGTCCTTCGAGAAGTCTCCCCTATAGCTCCCTGTAGTACGATCGAAGGTGAAGCCTTTCTCAGCCCTGGCAAGCCTCTGGACGTCCATGCTCTTGGTGTCTGAGCCTGAGGACTCGACCAGTGCCACTACCTCGGCATGATCTCGATCCAAATCTTCAACATTAAACCATGTGACGGCTGGCACTAGAGGCGGAGGGACACGCCGGGCACCAGCAGCAACGGGAGCAGAAGAACCACTTGGGGTAGCCATTTATCTGCAAAGTGCAAAGAACAAAGATCAGAATGAACTGTAGACAATGAGAAATCAAAACCATAAAGGGAGGGGAAGGTTCCACTGTAAGCGAAAGGGAGAAAAAGAAAGAAGAAAGAAGCAAATTATGACCCCACTGAATGGGTCTTCCCCGGCACGCCCTGAGGGGCCTTCGCCGGCATGACCCCTGTGGCCTTCACCGGTATAGTCTTGGGTGCCCCTGCCTGATACACCCCTTGGCCCTTCACCAGCACTCCCATGGTGGCCTTCCTCGGCACACCCTGCGGGTCTCCACCGGCACGCCAGCACCTGGCTTCCCCAGTACAGCCCAAGCGGCCTTCGCCGGCACACCCATGAGGCTCCTCACCGGCACACTCCAGATGCATTTCCCTGGCACACTATGTGTTCGTTCGCCAGCACACCATGTGCATTGCTCCCCGGCATAGCCTCACTAAATGGCATTAAGTGTCACGTAAGGACAAAATGCATGGGTGAAAATAAAGGGGTTATGATGGATGAAGATGACGGGAAATGAAGACCACGGGGGACCCTACTACAGGCAAAGAAAACAAAACACCAATAATTTCTGACGAAAATTTGACAGAGTTTTCCCTAGGCCAGAGGCGTAAGGAAAAACACGGGTGCGTGTCCACAAGGAGTGACGGCCCCAGCAAAGTGATGGTGGGCCCCACGGGGTAACACCAGAAGTCCTCAATAGCTTATGTGTGCGTGCCTCTCCCTCTCACCGGTACACCCTGTGAGGAAGCCTCCCCGACACACCCACTGTGGCCTTCAGCGGTACACCCTTTATAGGCTTCCCCGGTACGCCCTCAAGCCCTTCCTCGGTACAGCCTATAGGTCTTCCTTGGCACGGCCCCACGCTTCTCCCCCGACACATGCTCCCGTAGTCTTCACCGGCACACTACCAAGTGCCCTTCCCCGGCACGCTGCCTAAGCCATCTTCCTTGACACACCCGGCATCCCTTACGTCGGCACGACTGAGGTCCCCTACCTAGCATGACCGGCGACCGCATCCGTGGGGACACCCAGAGGAGAAGAAGAGGGAGAAGGAAGAAGAAGATGGAATGAAGAGGAAGAAGGAGGAATGAAGAGGAAGAAGAAGGAGAAGAGAGAGAGGGGAAGGAGCCTAGGGCTCCGTCTGCCTACGATGGATTGCCCGAGTTCCAGAGGGCGAGGGTGGAGGCGATGGGCTTCGGTCCCTTCCTCAGCATAGAGCCGGTACGCCCTGACTTAGTTCTGATTCAAGTGTTGAGAGAGAGGTGGGACAGGGCTAGTCGGGCATTTTTAATGCCCTAGGGCCACATGGTGCCAACTCTAGAGGATGTGACTAGGATTACTGGGCTGAGGATGGATGCGGAGGCCGTGAGCGGGGTGACCGTCCCAGACTATGGCGAGCTAGCCCAGAGACTTTTAGGTATAAATACAGTGTATGAGCCTCCCTGTAAGATGATCGGCCATACTGATTTGATGAGAGCTATGGGGTTTGGAGACACTCGACAGAGGTCCGGAGAGTCATTGACAGAGTACGCAGAGCGTTTGACCGCGAGAGCTCGAGCTACCTACTGTCAAGACCCAGCTGAGAGAGAGCGAGTGGACATGGATCTCAGGAGATTCTTACCTTTGATGCTCGGGAGGTTACTACTGGGGACGAGGGGGGATGACATCAACTGTCGATTTTTGAGCATTTTGGAGGACCTAGAGGGAGTAGGGAGATATGCTTGGGGAGCCACCCTACTGGCACACTTGATAGTCGATCTGTCCACGGGGACAAGTCGCGAAACGACCATCAGCGGCTTTTCTCCTTTTCTTCAGGTACGTAGTTTTTTTGTCATTTTATATCAGTCTAATTATGATTATGATTATGATTAATGCATGTGACTAATGGAATGCTAATGAATGCAGGTGTGGAGCCATCTCTACATGCCTATGGGCTGAGTCAGCCCCCGACCTGGAGATGAGGGTGCTTTCCCACTAGGACGGTGGTGGTTACCATGCATGACTGGTGCACCCTACGTGTACGAGCTGATGGTCATGAGATGGGAGATCTAAGACTACCCCCTTTACTGGTATGTATGTGAATATGATGCATTCTATTCTTATTTCTTTCTATATGTGATGACAAGATATATTATATGTAGGTTGTATGGAGACCATATGAGGGGATGCTGGATGAGGGCCAGCCGTGGGTCGTAGCGGGCCGACCTCGCTTTGGGCATGACATTTGGGTTCACTACCTAAATGAGATCGAGCCTCTACGGCTTCGACTGGTGATGCGCACACTCGGCCTACACTAGGAGTGGGTCGAGGCAGACGAGCCTTAGGGAGTCAGGCAAAAGTCCCGAGGATGGACGAGAACGACGAACTGGCGATTGCGATTTCTCAAGTAGTTCACTGACTGGCAGAGAGGCAGGACCCCAGTCATCTCTCATGCGCCAGATAGCTCAGCCTACCTTCAGCGTTACTGGGAGACGCATGCAGGTCAGCCCCAGATGAGCCCGAGAGGGGTATGTATGAATGCTTCCTAATTTTAATTTATATGCTTCTGAAACTTACAAGTAATGAATGGTTTATGCAAGATGCACGGGATGCAACTGCAGTAGACCTTCATGCCTGTCTTCACTGCTTGGAGGCCCAGCTGGCGACCACGCGTGTGGATTTGGAGACTCTGGTGAGTATGCACTATCTATATGTTGTTAATTATCCCTTGAAATTTGGTGTTCAGCCACTGACAGTCTTAATAAATGTAGCGTGGCCAACAGGGAGCGATAGTAGAGGGTGCAGGAGGTGCATCTAGTTCGAGAGTTCCGATTGTCGAGATCACTGCCCTGGAGGGGTGCCTAGCAGGGGCGGTAGCTCGAGCTGAGGCGGTGGAGTGCGACCTCGTTGAGTGGGTAAGCATTTAAGTTATGTTCAGACTTCTATGATATTGGGACATTAGGCTGATGATGGTGAGTACTGCAGGTGGCAGAGCTATAGGAGGCCCTTGCTTGGGCTACTCGGGCTGACACCGAGCTAGAGGCTCGCGATCAACGGATCAAGGAGTTGGAGGAGGAGGTGTGACGTCGCCAGACTGAGGTGAATGTTGCTTAATGCTTTTCTTTTAAAAGATATATTACTATGATGCTCATAAAACATACCAGATGATGTAGGCTACCGAGTTACAGGATGCTCTTACCCAGGCTTCACTAGCTGGTACTGAGCTCATGATCTGCGATCAACAGGTCGCAGAGTTGGAGGAGGCCGAGAGGAGGCACCGAGAGGCTGAGGTGCTACCTCGAGACGTGGTCGAGCTACGGATCCTCCTTGAGGACGAGAGGAGAGATCGATTGAGAGAGCGTGAGGAGCGGCTCGAGCGGGAGAGAGAGCTTACCGAGCTCAGACTTTGACTGGGCACGGCCGAGGAGCAGGCCAGAGCAACAGAGGACCACTACCAGAGAGGCCGTGAATGAGCACGGGCCGAGGGGCGTCCCAGTGCCTATTCTAATATGAGCTTCTTGGCGGGTTCCTCTACTCCGCAGAGGAACGAGGCGGGTGAGTGAGCCCGAGCTAGGATGTCAGCAGCTTCTCAGGGGTCGATGGGACCACCTCGGGTTCCCCCCAGAGGTAGGGGTGAGGCAGAGAGTAGTGAGCCACCCGAGGAGAGTGGTGGTGAGAGCTAGGGAGATCATTATATACCACCTCCTTGCCTTTATAACCAGATATTTATGCATGTCGACTCTAGGAGTCGACACTTGTCCGGAGCGTCCTTTGCCGGGTCCGCCGTTTTGGTTGTGAACCTTATATTTTGTGATCCGATTGGCTGCATCTTTTACACCTTTACCCTTAGGGCATTCCTACATGTTTAAGGGTTGTTTTGAGAGGTTGTTGCAAGGGCTATTGTAGTCTTTTGTGCATCTTAATCTGCCCTTATATAATGCTGTGATTTTCTCTCTTAGAGAGCAAGAAAAGGGGGCTTAACATTTTGTATCCTATTGCAGGGAAAGGAGAAAGGGGCGATGCATTCACCTGGAGGAGGAAGAGGAAGAAGAGGAGAATGCCATCAATGAGCTTCTATCTATCGATCTGATTCAGTTCTGGTTGTAGTCGCTGAAGCATCTTCCTTGGGTGTCTCCTGCGATTTTAGCTGGCTTCCACTCCGCGGATAAAACTCTCCAGCGCACCCTACCACTCCTATGGATGGGTTTTACTGTGGATTTGAGGGGGAATCTTTCTTCTCTCATTTCTACTCTTTTATTTGAACTTAGATTCACATTCTGGGCGTTTATTGTATATCCTTTCTTTCCATCGAACTTGATATATTATCATTTATGGGCAGAGCTGCGTCTCCCAGTGTTTGGTTTTATTGCGGGGCAAGGTTCCCTGAGTTTGTGTGTAGATGGAGCTGTGTCTCCATGTGGGTTTTGTGTCCGGGGTGTGTTCCTCGACTACGTGTGTGTGTGTTGCGGTGGCAGCGGCTTGGGGCTAGGCCCTGTGGTTGTGCATTGTTGTGGAAGCAGCGCATGTGGTGTTGGGGTTCATCGCCATGTTGCTACGTTAGTAGTGTGTAGTGAAGCCTCACCGGATTTCGGTGAGGGGTGGACGTAGGGAGCCCATCGTGGTCCCAAACCACCTAAAAATCTCCGTGTTTCTTATGGTTGCCTCTGTGATTGTCCATTTCCTCTCTCTCCGTTCACAGGTCAATTACATTGATTTTTATTCACTGCACTATCACACATTGCTTCATCCGCTATTTGTGTTAGGATTAGTTT
This sequence comes from Amorphophallus titanum, assembly GCA_024336825.1. Taxonomy (NCBI): domain Eukaryota; kingdom Viridiplantae; phylum Streptophyta; class Magnoliopsida; order Alismatales; family Araceae; genus Amorphophallus; species Amorphophallus titanum. Next base: position 55,966,024 of record JANBPO010009603.1, on the reverse strand, counting down.
TAATTTTTCCTTGCATTGATAATCCGTGTGAGATCGGAAAGATTGAGAGTTCAATTGTATCTCACGTCAGTTTAGGCCAATTAACGTAGTTAATTTTAATCACATTTTGTTTAGTTTAGATTATTTTCAAAATTCGCCATCTTGACGGGGGGATAATTTAACCCCCCTTCTTGTCCGCCATCTACTCTGGGCCAACAACCTGGGGGTGAATGGGGCGTGGAAATGAGCTCTGGGCGAAGCTCGTTCCATCCACGGGCAACACGCAAGAGGCGGCTGGTCTGGGTAGCCAAGACTCTGGCCGCCCAGGGGTGTGGGCGGCTAGCACCATGGCCACCCTCACTAGAAGAGGCCCAGGACTGGGCAACCTGCTTGATGGCCGCCTAGCCCTCTGGGCAGCCCAGCGTGTGGCCGCCCAGGCCAGGGGAGGCCTAGGTGTTGGGCGCCACAGGTGTGGCCGTCCAAGCCTTTGGGCGGTCCAGTGGTTGGCCGTCCAACCATGCCAGCACCTGGGATGCCGTGCTCCATGTTTCTTGCCCCCGTGGTGGCTGTATAGGGTTTGGTTTCTTAGATGGGGTGTCCGCACGTAGTCTTTGAGTCTGGGCTTCCCGCGTGGGCCATTAGGGGCCATCCTATCCCTTGTCAGTGTTACCTCGGTGATTTTCGTTAGTCACTCAGTTCATACCTCCAGTGACCTATCCACTAGTCATAACTTTCCTGCGCACGTGGGTGCAGACCCACTGGGGAGTGGTGGAGAGCATGACCCGGTGAGAGATAATTTTTAGGTTGGTTACCATAGGGCCCCTTCCCTTTGCATCCTGAGTCCCACTGGGGTGAAAACTAGCTAAAGGACCCGACCTACAGCAGATGGTCTGTGTGCGCACATGTAGTTGGGGGCAGAGGACATGCGCTAATGAGCACGACCCCAACTACTCCTTGTTCGTGGTACTTGTTGTGTGTCTCAGCTTCCGCTTGGGGATAGTAGGGAGACACTTGGGACGTGGTGTAAGACGTCAGGGGACGCATCCAGTCGTTCTTCTAGTGGGTAGAGCTCCTATCTCCTGGCAGGTGTGAACTTGTGTTTTGTCGAACCGAGGTTGGTTTGCTCGGTACGGCTAGTTGTAGGGAGTTTTTTCATTTATTTATTATTGCTTGTTGATTCTGTCGTACTCCCGATTAGGTAGTGTTACCTTCTGTGCTTGCTCGTGTCTTTTGTCTTGTTTCTTTCATGCGAGGTGAGGGTCTGCGGGATCCCTACTGAGCCTATGAAATGAGGCTCACCCCTATGTTTTCAAGTGAGGCGGGTTCGTCGAGAGGTGCATTTGAGGTTCCTCGTGGTTCGTACGATCACGGTTAGTGGCCGGCTGCCAGAGCTGGGGTATGTCCCGTGTACTTGTACTTTTCTTTTTGTTGACTGTGCTTATTTTTGGACATGAGATGTACTAGACCTTGTAGCAGTTTAGTTATTTATTTAATTTCTTACATTATTATTTAGTTGTTTATTGAGCTACCTCTGCAGTTATTTTAGCTTCTTGTGATTATTTTATTATTATTATTATTTTTGTTTTGATTTTTTTATTGTTATTACTATTGTTTATTTATTACTGGCCTTTATTTTTCACTATCATTGTGTTCTTATTTTCTCCCTTTTGTTGTGCAGGGCGTGTTGAGGACCCAGATCAGTTGGTTTCTGGTGGTGGCAGTGTTTAGAGGGCTACCAGATTTTCAGAATGCTCGGGTGGGCGCCATGGGGTTTAGGGCGTTTCTACGAATCGAGCCCTTCTGCCTCGACTTTCCCCTCACCCAAGCATTGAGATAGAGATGGCATGCGCCGAGTAGGGCCTTCCTGATACCATGGGGGCACATGGTCCCTAGTTTAGAGGATGTAATCCAGATCACCGGGCTGTGCATGGACGGAGAGGCCGTCAGTGGGTTTACTTACCCTGACTACAAGGAGAGCACCCTAAAACTACTAGGGTTGGAGATGAGTGCCATAGAGCGAGAGAGAAGGACTGTTAGTCGGATGGACCTGAAGGAGGAGGTGGGATTCACTGATGCTCGACAGTGCATCAGCGAGGGCACAGTTGAGTTTTTGGCATGGTTGGAGGGAGCTGCTCGTGGCATGTTCTACCAGGATGTGAGCAATCCAAGTCATACAGACTACGACCTTCTGCGGTTCCTCTTCTTCTTACTGGGCCGCTTGCTGCTGGGCAAAAAGGGAGACGACATTCACTATCTCTTCCTGGAGATCTTAGCAGATTTGGATCAAGTTGGTCAGTACGCGTGGGGCACAACCCTACTTGCACATTCGATTGTCGATCTATCCCAGGGGGCAGACCAAGAGATGACTGTCAGTGGCTTTGCACCGTTCCTCCAGGTGAATGTGTTTAATTAATTTATTTATTGCAGCTAGTCCCATTTAGTGTTCATGCAATTAATTATGCCGATGACATTTGATGGATGCAGGTGTGGAGTTATTACTACTTTCCAATGGGGAGGGCCCGACAGTGGGATGCGGCGGCCGTGCCACTAGTGGGACTGTGGAGACCGATCGAGATTGTGGCGCGACACTCCTACCAGCTGACATCACTTTGACGAGAGCTGACTGAGTATCTTGAGGCCATGGTATGATTTTTTTATTATGTTTATATGTGTTTATTTATTTTATTTGTAAAATATGAAAACTGACATGGCATATATGTGACAATGTAGGTTGTGTGGAGGCCCTACCTGGGCATGGACGACGTAGGCTAGCCCTGGGTCGAGGCCGGCTGACCTCTATTCTAGCGAGACGTTTGGGTCCACTGCCTGAACGAGATTGAGCCACTCCGACTCAAGCTGGCTATCAGGACCCTAGGCTTTGCCCAAGAGTGGGTAGAGGTAGAGGAGCTGAGCCGCATAGGGCAGAAGATCGAAGGCAAGGTGAAGCTCATTAATTGGCGTGCGTGTTTCCCTACCCAGTTTTAGGACTAGCAATATGGTGTAGTCTTGGTGGCATCACAGGCACAGGATAGCACCGACTACTTGTGGCACTACCGGGAGACTCACGCAGAGCGTCTCTAGCTCGGAAGACCAGCAGAGGTAAGTATGGGCATTATCTATTTTTTCTATTTTTGTTTATGAATGTGTGTATGTGACAGTAATCTACATGCCTATGAGTGTAGGATGTCTGTGACGCCATGATTACCAACCTGCGGGCCCAGTTGGCGGACGCCTAACGGTAACTGACTGTCACACGACAGGAGCTGGACATCTTGGTAAGTTTGTGCTATTTTTTTTTGGATTCCTAGATTCTTGGTGCTTAGTTACTAACTGTTGTTTGCTCCTTTGTTTCAGTGTGCCTAGCTGGCAGCGATGGCGGCGATGGCAGGTGGTGCGTCTTCCATTTCTCTGGCTCCTCCTCCGGAGGTGTCCCCCCTCTACGAGTAGCTAGCTGGCGTGGTGGCACGTGCCGAGGAAGCCGAGCACGAGCTCGCTGCCTGGGTGAGTGTTTGCTTGCTTTGAACTTTTATTACATACACACTTCCTTTTTTTAATGACTGTGTGAAATGGCTGGCTTTTGGCAGGTGGTGGAGATTCAGGGTGCACTGGCTCGTGCGTTACGGGCCGAGGAGGAGAGCGATGCCCGGTCGGCCATCGTGGCAGAGCTGGATGCAGAACTGTGGTGTCGTAAGTTCGAGGAGCTGTCACACGACATTGTAGAGCTGAGGATCACTCTCCAGGTGGTGAGGAGGAAGGCAGAGCGAGAGAGAGAGGAGAGAGAGCGAGAGAGAGAGGAGAGGGGGGCTATAGAGACCCAGATGATAGAGCTCCGACTGAGCCTTGGGGTTATGGAGAAGAGGCTGAAAAATAGCGAGGAGTGCTACCAGATGGCGAAGGAGTGCGGGGCATGGCTCCGTTAGTCTGGTTCCTTCTCCGTGGGTAGATTCCTAGTTTCCTCAGCAAAGGAACGTTGTCGCACCACCGAGGCTGGTCAGGCGCCACAGAGTGAGGCGAGTACGGCCACGCAGAGTTCCAGGAGGCCCCCTAGGGATCCTCCTTGTTGTGCCCCCTAAGCTATACATGTGTTACATTATTTTGATGACAGCAACACAGTGAGCCAGTCAGGCGCCTAAACAAATTTGGCCCATTGGATCTCTGATACAACCTCCACCACCAGCTAGTCCTGGGTTTCCCTTTTTAACGCCCTTTCTCTCAAGCGTCAATTCGTTAAATAGTGACCTTTGGTAAGTCGTCACTTTGTGAAAAATAACAAAAATAATAATAATAATAATAAATAAAGAAAAAAGGGTGGGTTTCTCATATTGCCTGATTGCATCTCGCATGAACATTTTTATTTCCAGTTTGCATTGGCTTGCTTGCATGATTGCATTTTTTTTGCTATCTTTACGGCATTTGCCTTTATTAAACAAGACTTGGCCCCTTGACCCGCTATGAAGGTCAGAATGAATGATAAATCTCTTGCTTATTGGGCAAGGGGCCAAGTCGAACGGATGGATTAATCTATTTTTCTTAAGTATGAACCACAGGTACGGAAGGAAGAAAATGGGAGGAGAACAAGGACAAATACACAAGTGCTCAAACTCAGGTAACAAAAATCTCATATATATATATGTGTGTCAAATGAGTACAAAGTATGGAAGTGGAGGAGTACAAATAGCTCTCTAGCTCTCACCTCCACCCTCCTCTCTCCTACTCTCTGCCTCACTCTCCTCCTGAGGCCGCATCTGCGGAGAGGGCATGGACCCCCAGGAAGCTGATGGGGCTCGGGCCCGCTACTCTAGATTGTCCCTCAGGCGAATCGAGGAACCAGTCATGTAAGAAGTGCTGGCAAAGGTGCTCGAGTGTCCCACCGCTCGTGCACGCTCATGACCCCTCTGGAGGCGCTCCTCTGTGATCCGGAGTCACTCCTGCATGATGCCCAGCTGCATCCTCAGGTCCGCAAGCTCGCGCTCGCGTGCTAGCTGCCCCTCTCGCTCATGAGCCCGCTCCGCTGTCCGCTCCTCCCTCTCTCGGGTGTGCTCCCTCCGCTCCATCACAAGGAGCACCCTCAGCTCGGTCACCTCGGTGGGCAGCTCCTCCTGCTGGCCCCGCGCCCGCTCAAGCTTGGCAAGCTGCTCGCCGCGGGAGGTAACCTTGGAACGCGCCGCTAATAGCTGCTTCCTCTCCTCTGTCAATTCTATCACCTGCATAACGTCATATCATATCGTTAGTTTTTGAAGAAAGGAAGAATGCATGAATGTTGAATTACAAAGCAAAACAAAACTCACCAGCGCACTGCGGTCGTGACTTTCCCTCGCAACGCAGGCGAACGACGTATGTAGCTCCTCTGTCTGAATAAAAGGAAAAGAAAGATATAAGATTTTCTAAACATATAATGGCATAATTGAATTCAAGTTTAAAAGCTTACCTGAGCGGCGAGCTCACGCTCTGCCTCCTCCGCACGAGCAACTGCCCCTGCAAGTTGCTCCTCCAAAACCTTAGTACCGGTGCTCGGCCCCCTCGACCTGGAACCACCGCCAGTCTCTCTCACCACTTCTCCCTGCTGGGCACGCTGCATCCAGAAAGAAATGATCATTAGTGGATAATCATCAATAAATCAAGGAATCATTTGTATATGCATAATAAACACTCACCAGGGTCTCCAGGTCGGCCCGTGTGGCTGCCAACTGGGCCTCTAGACTATGGAGGTGGACTTGCATGTCCATCGCCACCAAGTCCCGCGCATCCTGCATTCATCACATGGTTAGTTGCATAATAAGCATAACATCATATAGGGAAAGAAATGCATTTCATTTACTCACCCTTGTGACCCTCATCTGGGGTCGGTCGGTGTAGACCTCCCAGTAGCACCGGAGGTACTCGAAACTGTCCGCCGCCTGGGAGGTGACTCTAGTACCGCCGTGCTGCCAGTCCGCGTATTGGTCCGTGAATCTGACTCTCCAGTCAGTCACCTTCGTCCTCCCGTGGGTCTTCCTCCCGATCCCACGTGGCTCCGCAACCTCGACCCACTCCTGGTGAAGGCCGAGGGTCCTCATTGCGAGGCGTAGGCGCAGGGGCTCAATCTCGTTCAGGCAGTAAACCCAAAGCTCACGCCCAAAACGAGGTCAGCCTGCAATCACCCAAGGCTGACCCTCCTCGGTCATGCCCTGGTAGGGTCTCCACACCACCTGCATTCATGTCATCAACAGTCATTAGTCAACCATTGCATCATATATACATATGCATATCATTCATAAGGAAGGAGTACGTACCAGTGAGGTGGGATAGTCTCGAAACTCCCGCCGGAGCACGCGCAACTCGTAAGAGTGCGACGCTCCACTCACGAACGGTAGCCAGCGCCGTGCCAAAGGGAACGCAACCTCATTCCCCAGCTGGGGATCGACTCACCCCATCGGAATATACAAGTGGCTCCAAACCTGCATTCATTAATTTGCATTAGTTTCATACATCATTTCAAGTAATTTGCATTTGGGATCATTTAGAAAGCATGCATACCTGAAGAAAAGGTGAGAAGCCTCTAAAGGTCGTCTCTCGACCTGTCCCAGTGGACAGATCGGCCATCAAATGAGCTAGCAGGGCGGCTCCCCAAGCATATCGGCTGACTCCCTCTAAATCCCACTACAAAAAAAAGCGGGATTACAGACGGATTTTTCAGACGGAAATTTGTCCGTCTGAAAAAAGGAAAACAATAAATATCCATAACTAGGAAACTGAAGGCATCATTGGAGCTAACCATGTAATATGAAGACAAATAATCAGCTAACAAAAATTAAAAGGTGCATTTATAAACAGTGGTCACATATATCCTAGCACTGCACTGAGGCTCTGCCATATATCCCAACTCTTAATCTGATCTAGTGAAAATCATGTTGATGGGATCAGGCTTATTATGATTGAACAATTATATAAACAATCCAAATCTCCGGATGCCCATCTAGAAACCACCATGACTTGTTAAAATATCTACCTTCCCACATAGAGACCACTTAGCACAGTTAGGAACTTAGTAGCCATTCTCAGAACCTTCAACCTAGGACTGCCTGGCCACTTTAACAACCTTGATCATGAGCACAGTTATGAACTAGTCCCAAATAAAAGAAATTAGCTAGAAAGTGAATAAAGCACCTAAGTGATGAAACAATGAGAACTTGCCAACTTTGAAATGATCATGACCTGAAGAACGTCTTCTACTGATGATGAAGACTGCAACTTTACACCCCAGGATATTCGATAACCCTCAGACCAGAATGGTTGAAGAGCTTTTGATGGGATAGAAACATGCAAATATGAAAATATTAAGATTGAATACCAATGAACTACTAGAAAGATGCTGGGCATTAAACAAAAGAGAGGTAAAGAATTTCAACTCATTTAAAGAAAGACTCCCCAATCGGATGCATTTTCTGCAAGTGAAAATGAAGCTGACGACCAACACTTGAAGGAAAAGTAGATCATTCTAGCTTCTCTCATAAAAGGCATAAAATTGTTGCTAGGAGTTGCTTGACAAAGGTATTTACAACAAAATGCACAGTTTCTTAAAAGCATGGCAAGAGAAAATGCCAGCAGCATCAGTGACTAGACAATGAGATAGTCAGGTATTTCATGGCATGAGATAATGCAATTACAAGAATGAACATGTGCAGATATATTAATAGAGCTTAGGTAGACAAACAGCTATACAATCATGCAGAACTACCATTTTCCAAGGATAGAGACGAGTCCTATTGAACCAAACATGACATTCATCATGTTACTTTCTTCATATTGAATCCTACCTGTAAATAGACATTCATCATCCACAATGTCATGATTAATCTACTTTTACAAACTACGTGGACCAATGCAATATGGATGGTTTACAACATCAAAAAGACACTACCACAGAGCAAAGAAAAGTGCACTCAGGCAATCAGGCCTTATGACCAGGGATCAGGGTTGGTCCTCCCTTCCCCACCCCAGAATATGCTCATCTACGGAGTGAACTACTGGAAGCCTAAGTGTTATTGGCCTAAAAATGTAATAAGAGCTAGTGGGCCCCCTACAACTTTTGTTCTTGCACCTACAGATTTAATTAAGGCACACACACGCACACACACGCACACACAGTTTATGGTGGGGTCCACAAGGCACACACGCACACATAGTTTATTAGCATGCAGTTTTATGGTGTGGACATCTGGAAACTTATTGTTGACCACCTTGGATCTCCTGCTTCATCCGAGTTCACTGGAGAACTGGCAATTTCACTCTTGGCATTTATTAAGTCTGCAAAATAGTTCGGCATGTTTGCTGGGTATGTCCTGGAAAAGCTGAAAGGGGAGTAACTGGTTAAAGACTTACCAGGGATACAAATCCCCTCAGGGAACAATGCTTGCGCCCCCAGGTCTGATGGCTATTTCTCAGATTTTAACCCTCTCAGTGGTTGATGAAGCCCGCTATAGAAGTGAAATCAGAAGCTATGAAGCTGAACTCAGATTACTTAAAGTTGTGGTGAATGAGGATCGGCTGTACAATTGTACAGCAAATAATTTTGAATTTCCAGCAATATTACCAGGCATGTCTGGAGAAAGTGTTCTTATGATACTTAACTGCATCAAGAACTTGGGGCCATCTAGTCTCGGCTTTGCAGAAAGTATCAAACATAAACCTTGGATGAAAACCAACCTTGGCTTCTATTGCCCTTCGGAATCTCTTTTGTATGACCCCTCGATGAATTGCCTCTTGACCATTATTGATGTTCCCTTGATTGTTGAGGACTTCTATGGAACTGGTATATGGGATTTCCTTGATGAGCTCGAGATCATTGGGTAGTGCTTGATTTCACTGGTGCAATAAGGAGGGTTGCTCTTCACTTCAAAGCAGTCTCCTATTCATGTGGCCTGACAAGCACTAGTGTCATTTCATTGCTTAGATGCATTAAGCTCATGGGTGATACAACTTTTTTGTTGATATTGGAACTCAAGAGCTATTGATCTGGGGAGACCTGGCTGAAGACTCGCCATGGTTACCATTCTTGTAGCTCAATTCTTCTGACCCCAAATGGTGAACAATACCACAGTTTGTTGATCTCCCTATAATTGATGATGCCTTCCATAGTATTGGCATATAGGAGTTCAAGAGGGAGCTGTAGCTGATGGGTATTGTGGTATACTCCCGTGAAGGGCATTGCTTTGTAGCTACAGGTTTAAATTTTCCTAGAGGCTAGGAACCTATGACTGCCAAAGCCACATGCTCTTTGCTTTAGTGTATTAGAAAGTTGAAGATCAGAAAGAGAGGAAGAAGTTTGGTGAAGAGAGTAGGGGGAGAAAAAGTGCAGAGGATGGATAAAACATAGAGAAGAATAGAGAGATGCACAGTAAAAAAATGTGAAAATTTGAGCTTTGAAGATTGAAGTATAACTTAAAAACAAAATAAATCTAGTCAGAGAGGAAGATGAAGAAATTGAAGAACTTTAAAAACCGAACAACTTTGATGAAGAGAGCAAGATGAAAAGAGAAGCAGAAGAGGGAGAAAATAGGGAAAGAACGGAGAGATGCGCAGATGAACAGAAAATGGAAAAGTCTAAACTTTAAAAACTAGAGTGTAACACAAAAACGAGGCAGAACTAGGTTAAGACGAAGAAGAAGAAATTATAGATCTACAAATAATGAACAACTTTTATGAAGACAGTAAAATAAAAAGAAGAACAGAAAGAGGAGAAAAAGGCTAAGATCCTCTGGCTGGTTGCTCTTGGGCAGGTATTTATAGTGCACTGGGCTTCCTTGGGCTGATTTCCTAATTGGACAAGGATCCTCATAATTCCTCTCCAATAAGCCAACACAAGATAATTTCATAAATATTCTTTCTTATTTCTCCCTTCACACAAATAAGGCATGGCGGCTTGCTTTGACTTGGTAAACAAGAGGAGGGAAAGGGGGCTACACCGTAAGGCATCCCTTACCCTGGTTCTGGGACAAATTCGTCCCTGGCCCTTCTAGCAAATGTCGAGAGTGTCCTGCACACACATTATTTGAATTAAATTCATAAAAAATATTACTTTGTACATAAAAATCATGAGTGCTCACAATTATGGAATGAAAAATTAATGCTCATGGCCTTCAACTCCTTTTTATTCATTAATCATCCACAAATTGAGTTAATTTGCATAAAAGACCCGATTCATGTGAGGTTGAATTTAGCTATAAAATATGCATAATTGTCTAATTGTGTGCACTTAAAGTGATGTGTGTGACGTAAATTATCATAGAATTATGAGCACTCATCACACACCAATTCACACTCGACCACACAATGATCGGGGTACACGAGACCAACAGTTCGGCATTACCTCAGCCTCCTCGAAACTTCCAAGGGCATAGTACACCTGACACACTCTACACGAGGAGAAGACACGATCCTCCACAAGAAGACCGCAATTAGGACCTACTCGGGTCGATAGCTTCTCCAGCTATGGGACATCGAGCACTGCCTACGAGAAGCACCTCTCACTTCACCATCAGATGGAAACCTCACCACCAAGCCCACTTGGCCACAACCCCTGTGTCGGCTCTGCACCACCAGCGACACACACTCTCGAGCCAAAAGCCACAATACTTGTCGGCCAACACTGGTCCCAAAACCAATGCCTCACCAGACACCAAACAACACTTAGGGCACCTTACGGACCATCGCCAGGACTTTACCAATCGAAAACCACCATGCCCAACAACCAACTCTCAGCACCGCCGCACACACATCGATCTCTTTCACAGCTCCCTCCCAGCTAAGGGAACACCACAACACAGACAACGGTGCCACCAGACACACCATGCTCCAAATTCTCTCGAGTCTTGCTATAGATAAGCACTCCATCCATAATCGTCGCATCTCTTGCTCGACCTCGAACCTCACTCCCGCTGAACAACTGATGCAATAAACCACCCCTCATTAGGGCACTTAATAGTCCCAACAACTTCCTCGACTTCACAACATGGCATTCACACAGGAACTCCCTACCAATATCGACACCTCTCACTCCTCGGATCCACCTTCGAAATATCCGCATCGACCAAAGCTGGTCAACCCCCAAACTCATTCTTGAGTGTTGAACACCAGTGCCAAACAACTAGCCCAAAAAGGCCACGACCTACCTCAGTACCAGTGGCTAAGTGGCTCCACCCTAAGCCACATAACATAATTGAAGGGAAAAAATTGGCGTAACATGCATCCTCCACCAGCCACTCTCACTACTGAGCCTCCCAATTCTCCGTGCTACCAGCACCACTCAGCACGATACCACCGCCCACCTACAGCAACCAAGGCCATTCAGACGGCCGATCATAGCTCCTCACACAAGAGCAACTCCTTACGACTGACTCTAGGACCTCCAGACCACTTAACATGAAACACACACCAAACTCCACCACCAATCTGATCCTAGAGCCTATGGGTTATGGACCCACCACGCTTCTGCCGTGCAACTCTGCACCAACGAAGCCATGGAAACGGAGGGAAACTTGGCATCGGACAAGGCAATCCACCTACAAATGTTGCTCTCAAATAACAAGGCTCCAAGAGAGACCCCACACCAGCCTTAGAAGACGACACACAACCTCGGCTAGTGTCTCTACTACCCAATTCTGCACCACCTACCAACGCCTATGCACCAAGACATGACGAGGGACAGCCATGATGGTGCACTGATACCAATTGTTGTAATTGGTAATCTACTTTGATTACAGGTATAAGGATTGGAACGTGCATGGCTGAGATCCAGAGGGGGGGTGAATGGATGCTAGAGAAACTTTTGTGAAATTAAAATATTAAATCTACTCTTACTGATCATGAAGGTCTTCAATTGCTCCACTTCGTACTCTTCCCGTTGGGACGAGAGTTGATGGCACTTGGGCGGTAAGGAGATACTCCGGTCAATGACCTGGCTGATGTGGTTGGCTTCAAAGTCAACCCTTCGTCTCTCAGGTTGAGTCGGCTTGGAGGCTCAGCCTGTGCAGCTTTACCATATCTTGATTGACAGTGAACAGCTGCCCTTCCTCAGCTTCATAGTTCTCCTTTTCTTCTCTTTGTCCTTTAAAGGCTCAGGAATTGCTAAAGTAGGCTCCCCAAAATATAGGGAAGCGTCGGCCAAATGGCACTCATTTGGGTGGAAAGGAGACTGATCTACGAAGACCGTATGTTGCTCCCCTCCTTTGGCGTGTTTAATGCACTGGTTTAGAGTCGATAGAACAACCCAATTTTTATGCAGCCAGGGCCTCCCGACTAGCACCTTATAAGATGTGTCAGTGTTAATAACATAAAATGTCACTTGGGTGACAAACTCGCCCAAGGCTAGCTTGACTTTAACCCGACCCACCTGATTGAATCCCGAAATCTTGATTGCGCTCACCTTTTGTAAATAAGGTGCCAAATATAAAGACTTAAATGTCTTCAGGGGCTTGATGTTGATGGCTGCTCTAGCGTCAACCAAGATGCGGTTCACATCGTGTCCATTGATCGTCCCCCGCATATATAAGGGGCGATTGTGGTACGGAGAGGACATCAACATGTCTTTGTCCGTGAAGGAGATGTTGGCTGTGGGTGCCTCATATGCTTGGGCCTGTAGCTCTGCAACATGGGCTTCATAAGCCTCAGGGTCTTGGAGTATCTTGATGAGAGCTTCTCTAAGATCCTTGCTCCAGGTAATGGCTTCCCAAATGGTGACATTTGTTGGGAACCGCTTCATATGATGAATGATCTTGTGGTTCGCCCGAGCACGGGTCTTGTCAAATGGCGGGATGATCTCCTCCGAGGTCTTCGGCGCCTGGCGAGTTTTCTCCCACTTTTTAAAAGGGCGCTACTCCTTGTTCTGACCTTCTGCATTTTCTTTGAACAGTGGTGCCAGAGACTCCTCCGGAGGTGGCAAAGGTTCATCATGCTGACCCTCATTAGAAGGGCCTACCTGATTGGCAGGTTCGACCCCGTTAGGGGGGCCAGCCTTGTCTGACGCCTCCTTGTGCATTGACAGCTTAGCTGGCTCTTCTTCTTCATCAGAAGAGGCAATTATAAAAGGGACACCACCCGCTTTAGCTTCTGCGTTGGGGCGTGAACCCTCTAAGGGGCTGAGGGTAAAAGGGATTCCACGAACTTGAGTTTCTGGGACAGGACCCTCCTTTTGCCCTCTGAACAGTATGACCCGATCAAGTGTTAGGGGACCTTCGCACCCGCATCCTCATCCCCGGCCACATCCCCGGCTATTTCTCGCCGATCGACGTTGATAAGTTGTCATAGGAGCCTTGCTTTCGGTGTTATCAGTCGGAGGCGCATTGATGTTGCCGGGCGGCGGGATCGCCACCATGTTACAGGAGAGCTCTTGCAGCATTTCCTCGATCATTTCCATAGTGAGCTCCTCATCTTTGTAGAATAAGGAAAGCTCTTCCGAGATTGGGAAGTCCTCCCCCTCTTCAAGACGGTGAGCCATCTCCCGGAGCCATTGCAGATGGCGGGCTTTCCGTCCAAGCTTGTCCCGAGGAATATAATCGTCCAGAGTGACTATCCTGGTGGGACAAGGGGGAATGTACTCCTCCAGCTCATCTATGAGCTTTTGTAGCCGCCGCAGAGGAGTCGGCTCCTTAGGGGCCTCCATAGCTGCCGCCTACTTGGCTTGCTTCTTTAACCTTCTTTTCAAGTTCTTCTTACGATTATTCTCTTGCTTCTTCTGGCGTGCTACCTCTTGAGAAGAAATGGGACTTTGCTTTGACGGTCGGACTGGTTTGCCCCCGGAATTTTGTGTTTTACTCAGGGCTGGCTCCTTAAGAGCCTTGGTACCGCGGCTCTTTCTGGGGTTGACCTTAGTCCAGTTGGCCTCTTCCAGCTGGATCAGGAAGGTGGCATTGATCGCCTGAGCAATTATTTCATGTGGCAGCTCCTGGAACTCTGCCAATCCAGAGTGAGACCCTTTGGGGCTTTTCAGCTCGACCGACTTCGCTTTGACTGGCGCCTTCGCGAGCTCAAGATGTTGAGGCCTTTCTACAATTGGCGGCCTCGCTGGCTTGATAGGGGCTTTGGCCTGAGGTTCCCTCACTTGAGCCTTGCCTTTATTATCTGGCGGAGGGCCTCCCATTATGACGATGCCGGGTTGACTCGGCCTGGGGAGGGGTTTGGAATCTTCTCTCGCGGCTTGGCTTTTTGGGCTTTGGACCCTAGGCCCCTCGCACCTGGCCCTGCCTTTGGGGTCTGGTTGAGGTTTGCCGCTGCCTGTATACTCACTTGGTCAGGCTAATTGAGAGAAAGTCTTAGCCTCTTGCCGAACTTGTTGGAGACTCTTCTTGATGGGCTCTTGAAGACGTCGCTGTTTACATGGGGAACTTTCGACGCCCGTATTTGACGGGCGTATGTGCGTATTGTTATTTATTTTGATGTGATTAAAATATAATAGATTTATTTGTACGGACTAAAAAGAAAAAAAAACCTTTCAGGAACGCAACATCTACCAGGTGACGAAGGAGCGGGGCTCGGCATCTTTCAAGAGATGAAAGTGGGACGCCACTCCCCATTCCCTTTCCAGGGTTTGAAGTCCACCGATGGGGATGCCTTTGGATAAACATCCAAGGGAGGGCATCCACCAAAATCTACGCCATTATCCACATCCTAGCTCATTGGCAATCAGGTCCTTTAATCTGCGCTTCGCGTTTAGAAATTAAGAGGGCGATTAAAGTTAGGACGAGCAAAACGGTGCTTCACGACGCCTTCAATTCGTCCCCTTCGTCGGATTACGTGATGTTCTGCCTGAAGCAACCTTAATATTGCCCGACTAATTCAGGAACGTCAGAGGTCAGCCTTCTTGACCGAAACAGGAGACACGAAATTAGAGGAGATGTGCATGCGTGTTTGAGGTCGGCCACCACTGCGATTCAATTCATCAGTTGAACCCGCCGGCTGGCCGGCCGGCCGGCCGCTGCCCTGAATCGCGGGCCGGACGCAACGACACAGCACGCCCCCATGGATCACCACTAGCTAGGAGATGGAGCCGCCCCCTGTTGCATTCAGAGCCAAATCTCACATCACCACTGGCATGCATGCATCTACCCAATACTTAAAGAACTCCACAAGCCAGTGCTCATCTGTGCCTATAAATACCACCTCGCTAGCTCTTCGCACAAAATGCACACTACATACTCAGAACCACAGCGCGGAGCTCCTTTGGTAGTGATCGAGTTAATTACGTGCCCTGGGCATAGAGAGTCCGCACGCGATGGTGGGTGTAGTTAGAGGGAAGGCGGTGGTGCTGGCCGTGGTGCTGGGGCTGTGCATGATTCCTCGGCGGGAAGCTCAGCTTCAGTATTGGTTCTATTGGAAGACCTGCCCGCAGGCCGAGGACATCGTGAGGGAAGAGGTCGAGAAGGGCCTCGACAACGATCCTCGCCTGGCTGCCGACTTCGTCAGGATGCATTTCCATGACTGCTTCGTTAGGGTAAGCTGTTAATTAAGTAATTAACACTCCCTTAGCTGGGTTTAACTAACTTGCCGGGTTTTGAAACTATTAATTCCTGTCATTAATGTTGCACATCTTGCAACGTATGTATACGTCTGCTACATGTATACATAGGGCTGTGATGGTTCCATCCTGATCGACTCCACCCCGGGCAACACTGCCGAGAAGGACTCCCCCATCAACAACCCTAGCCTGAAAGGGTACGACATCGTCGACAACGCCAAGACGAGGCTGGAGGCAGAATGCAGAGGGGTGGTCTCGTGTGCCGATATTGTCGCCTTCGCAGCCAGAGACAGTGTCGCGATGGTAATTATAACTTGCGTCCCGGCCCATGCGGTGCTCCAGGGCAATATTAATGGAGAAACAAAGCAATTAAGAAGAAGTCGATGATGACGGATTGTGTCTGCATCTGTGTATTCCTCGCGCCAGTTCTTCGCTGTATGTTGATCTTCCTCTTTTTTGTTGATTCTCTTGAATCAGAGCGGAGGGGTCGGTTACGACGTCCCCGCAGGAAGGAGAGATGGGAGGGTGTCCCTGAGCTCGGAGACGTTCACGAATCTGCCTCCCCCCACGTTTAACCTCGACCAGCTCACTCAAAACTTTGCCGGCAAGGGTTTGACGCAGGAAGAGATGGTCACACTCTCTGGTTTGTAATCTGCTGATTTAATTATATCCCCTCGAAGCCGAAGATGTATACATATGTATCTTCACACCCTGCTAGCTGCATGCATGCGTTAATTAGACGTACCAAAAATATAAAAGCATCGATCGATCGATCCTGTAGCTAATAGATATGATTTTGTACGTGTACGGACGTAACCAGGTGCGCACACCATCGGGCAGTCTCACTGCACCTCCTTCAGCAGCAGACTGTACAATTTTAGCTCCACTGCGAGCACAGATCCCAGCATCGACCGGACCTACGCGGCACAGCTGAAGCAGAAGTGCCCGGGAGGGAGCACGGACGCGAGCTTGGTGGTCGATATGGACCCGCGAAGCCCCGCGAAGGTCGACTCCAGCTACTACAGGAACCTGCTCGTCAACCAAGGGCTGTTCGCGTCTGACCAGGCTCTCTTGTCGAGCGCAGCGACAGCGGCCCAGGTCAGAATGAACGCCAAGAACGATTTCCTCTTCAAGTGGAAGTTCGCGGCGGCGATGGTGAAGATGGGCCAGATTGGCGTTCTCACCGGGACCGACGGAGAGATCCGTCTGAATTGCAGGGTCGTCAACTGAATGCATCTTCGCCAAAACAAATATTCCACACCTGAACTCTTCTCTGCTGCCGTTGTTCTTGTTTCTTACCCATACGTATATATCATATCCTTATTTATCTTTCATTTTTCAAGTGTCTGTCTGCTTAATTGAGTAAAATCCTCGATCGATCGATCGGGTGGGGGGCAAACATGTGGAAGGAATTTCATTTATAATATCAATCAATAAGATGGCATACATATGTTGACGATCGATAAATTTTTTTAATTGAAAGGTAATACTTGTAAGTACTCTACTATAGAAGCCCTTCCCTGCTAAGGGATGGGGTCTCCACTCCAGGACAACCCCATATAAAAAGGGAGACAAACGACAGAGAGGGACACGGTGGTTCATTCCGCTAAAGCACTACCTCAGAGGAGAGAGCTACTAGTCCAGTAACACAGAGAGAAGAAGGGAACCCCCGCCCACTTTTTACAAGTCTCCTTCTGGCGATCTTACCACCCGGTGAGCACTCACCTAGTGTCCACCGGGAGCAGCGAGCAGTCATCTAGAAGCTACCTACGGGCCTACAGTCGACCCCGACGATCTCTCTCTCTCTCTCTCTCTCTCCCCTTTTGCTCTCCTCTACACTTTGCTTCCAGTCACTGACTTAAGCAACGGATGGTTGTCCCCTGGGGTAATACCCCGGGCTCTTTCTGACGCCTCTTTGGCTTTTGGTATTTGCAGGCATCCACGAGCGCTGGACGATTTCCCCAAAAAATAAATAGAGAAGGTGGTACGTGGCCTAGGAACCATTTTCCTGCCGCTACACTTCTTGGCACCGTCTGTGGGAACCTAGAGCAAGAAGTCATGGCGCCCCGTGGAAGCCTTCGCAATGCCAGCCACTGGGGGCGTGGGTCCCATCAGGGGCCCAACTCCCGCCGGGAGTCTCAGGAGGCCTCCTCCGCTCACCCCCGGCAGGAGGTCACCCTGGGAGATATCGTTGAGATACGACTACAACTCTAGGCCTTGACAGAACTCTGCCAAGAACTCAAGGAGCAGCAGGTTAATCTCCACTATGTCCCACCCGGACAATGGGGGGACGGCAGAGGCCAAGCTGGGGAGAACCTCTGCCAGGGGCGGGATGCCTCCCGCTCCTTGGCCATAAGAACTCGGCGATCCCGCAGTGTGCCTGCATCGAGGGCACGCAGCCTGCTCCACTCTAACCCAGAGATGGATCGCTGGCTCCAGCACTTCGAGGAGATAGAAGATAAAGTCCGCTACTTGGACGACATCCTCCTAGCCGTGAAGAATCGTGACCTAATCGACGACGAGCTGGACTTCCATGATCCCTTTTCTAGGCAAATAATGGAAGTCCCCCTTCTGCCCAAGCTTCAGCTACCATCGTTCACCTCCAACGACGGCACCACTGACCCGACCGATCATATGCACAGCTTTGAGTCCCACCTGGTGTTCCACAGGGCCTCAGACACAGTGAAGTGCCTGGCGTTCATCATGACCCTTCGGGAGAACGCCCGGGCATGGTTTGAGTCCCTACCTGCCGGGACCATCTCCTCCTTTCAGCAGCTCAAGAAGCTGTTTAAGGAGAACTTTGTTTGCTATCGAAAGGTAGCTAAGTCGGCAGTCACCCTGCTCGCCCTTAAGTAGGGCAATGGAGGAAGCATTGTGGGACTTCATCCCCCGCTTCCGCGCAGAGGCGCTGCAGATCCCACACCTCGACATCAGCATCGTCACCACAGCCCTCACCCAAGGGGCGTGCAACTACATCCTCCGGCGCGCCCTTAGGGTCGAGGCCCCGACAACCCTTCCCGATCTCCTCGCCCTGGCACAGAAGCACATCCGCTGCGAGGAGAACACAGCGGCCCTAGGTCGCGCGGATAGGACTGAAAGGTCCGACCGTAAAAGATCTACAGATCCTCCCCGAGAGGGTCAGAGCAAGCGCGAGTGGCGCAGCGGGGACCGCCGCGACTGCTCTGAAAGGGAAAGAGGTGCTTACCGCCACTACATGCCTCTGACAGCTCCTCCTGATCAGATCGTGATGGAAATCCGTGAGGAACCATTCCTTAAATGGCCTCCTCGGATGAAGTCAGACCTGAACACGAGGAATAGGAAGAAATACTGCCACTACCATCGCCACCACGGCCATGACACCGTCGAGTGCATCAACCTGAGGGACGCCATTGAGGACCTCGTTCAGAGAGGACTCCTCGATAAGTTCCTCACCAAGGCTACGGAGCATCGGTAGAAGACACCCCCGGCTATCAACAATTGGCCCAACGGCAAGGAGATTATGATGATCTCTGGGGGGCCGGTGGTAGGGGGGATAGAGCGAGTAGGAGGTGGCGGTACGCGATAGCAGTCAGCGCCACCAACCACGATGATGACACCCGACGTGGAACCCCCACCCCAGACCATCTAGGAGACCACATTATCTTCTCTGAGGATGACTTGGAGGTTGTAACCATGTCCCATTCTGACGCATTGGTGGTCTCAGCCACCATAAACCAATGTACTGTACGACGCATCCTAGTTGATAATGGAAGCGGACTCGACGTTATTGCCTATGAGTACCTTGTCCTCATGGGTGTGGATATGTCTCAACTCAGACCGTTGCATATGCCGCTATATGGATTCTCGGGCACGACCGTCCGTCCGAAAGGACGCATCTCGCTTCCGATCACGTTCGGGACCGCATCAAGAGAGGTAACCTTTCTCGCCGACTTCACTGTAGTTAAAGCAATGACAAGATACAATGCTATCATCAGCTGAGGGATCCTCGATATGCTCAAAGGAGTCCTCTCCTCCTATCACCAAAAGCTTAAGTTCCCTACTCCTCGGGGTGTGGGAGAGGTCCGGGGGGACCAAAGGGAATCCCAAAGGTGCTATCTCATCTCCACGCATGAGCAACATCCAGAAGAGACGCAGCCCGAGAAGAAGGTGAGGACGCAAGACCTAGGCCCTAGTGCGAGCGCTCCGGCAGAAGACCTATTCCTCATCCAGGTGGGGGAGAACCCGAGCAGGACACTAAGGATAGGTGCGAACCTATCCAAGCACGAGAGGCAAACCTATGCAAGCTTTCTCACAGCCCACCAGGACGTGTTCGCTTGGTCCAAGAATGAGCTCCCCGGGATCCCACCAGAGGTTATTACCCACCAACTAAGGCTAGACCCTGCTTGTCGCCCAATTCAGTAGCGTCAAAGGCATTGCAATCTCGAGTGACAAGCGATCATCAAGCAGCAAGTAAGCGAGAAGCTACGCTTAGGACTACTTAGGCCCACCTAGTACCTGGACTGGGTGGCCAATGTCGTCCTGGTCCCCAAGAGCAACGGGAAGTGGCAGATGTGTGTCGACTATACTGATCTCAACAAAGCCACACCCAAGGATAGCTTCTCCATGTCACGGATTGACCAGCGAGTGGATGCAACAGCCAGACATGAGATGTTGAGCTTCTTAGATGCCTACTCCAGGTATCACCAGATCAGCATGCACAAGCCCGACCAGGACAAAATGACGTTTGTCACCGACCACAGCTTATACTACTACACGCGGATGCCGTTCGGACTAAAGAAAACAGGAGTGACTTACCAGCGACTCATCAACCACATGTTCGACTCTCAGATTGGCCGCAACATGGAGGTGTATATTGACGACATGCTCGTCAAGAGCCTCTAGGCCACCGAGCACTTGCATGACCTGGTGGAGACCTTCACCGCGCTCAAAAGGTACCACATGAAGCTCAACCCAGCCAAATGTGCGTGCATAGTACGGTCAGGGAAGTTCCTCAGCTTCATCGTCACCCACCAAGGGATCGAAGCCAACCCCGACCAAATCTGAGTGGTGTTGGAGATGTAGAGACCAGGGCGCGTAAGGGACGTGCAATGTCTCACCGAACGCGTCACGGCGCTGACCCATTTCCTATCCCGGGCAGCCGAGCGATGCCTTCCCTTCTTCCAGCTGATCAAGCAAGCCATCCAGGCACCAGAGAAGAAGGGACAGATCGCTTTGGAACAGGAGTGTAAACAAGCGTTCGAGGAATTGAAGCATTATTTGGCGTCCCCTCCGGTCCTCGCTAAGCCCCAGCGGGGGGAGGAGTTGTTCCTGTACCTCTCGGTGGCCCTGAGCACAATGAGTGCCATGCTCACGCGAGAGGAAACAGGAATAATGAGGCCCATCTACTACGTCAGCTGAGCACTACAGAGCCCAGAGTTTCGGTACTCGCGCACTGAGAAATTCACCCTCGCCCTCGTTATGGCTGCTCGCAAGCTACGACCATATTTCCTAGCTCACCCCATTACCGTCCTCACCGACCAACCCCTACGACAAGTCCTCTAGAACCCAGATGCCTCGGGTAGGTTGGTCAAATGGGCTATCGAGCTTGGAGAGTTCAATGTTAAGTATCATCCGAGGACAGCCATCAAGGCACAAGCCCTCGCCGATTTCATCGCCAAGTGCACTCTGCCTACCGAGGACTCACCAGAGCAACCCTCAGGGCCCATCTGGGAGCTGTACGTTGATGGATCATCCTGTGCCGCTGGGAGCGGGGCCGGACTGGTCCTCCTCTCATTAGAAGGGCTCGAGTTGCAGTACACCCTATGCTTCAACTTTCTGACCACAAACAACGTAGCCGAATACGAAGCACTCATCTTAGGGCTGCGTATGGACAGGCACCTGGGGGCGACCAGTGTCCGAGCATATTGTGATTCCATGCTCATCGCCAATCAGATGAAAGGGGACTTCAAAGCACACAAGCCCACTATGATCAGATACCTAGAGCAAGCCAGGGCTACGGCAAGGGAGTTCTCCCAGTTTGAGGTGGTTCACATCCCGCGAGAGGAAAACTCCTGAGCAGACGCTTTGTCGCGCCTAGCGTCAGCCACTGTGATCTCCAACTCAAGGTCCGTCCTGATAGAGGAGTTGTTAGTGCCAAGTATAGATGAACCACCGCTCCAGGTAAATGCCATCGACTATGAGCCCTCTTGGATGGATCCCCTTTTAGATTTCCTTCTCCGATAGCAACTCCCAAGTGACCGCGCCGAAGCGCGACGAACGCGAGCGAGAGCAGCTCATTTCACAATAGTAAATGGCAGACTGTACCGTCGTTCCCTGTCAGCGCCACTACTGAAATGCTTGTTCCCCACGGAGGCCAGTCATGCCATTCAGGAGATCCACAAAGGACTTTGCAGAAGCCACGTAGGGGGGCGAGCACTCGTGAGGACACCGATCCGCCAAGGGTACTGGTGGCCCACTCTGCAGCGAGACTGCCTTGACTACGTCCAAAGGTGCCCCCAGTGCCAGAGGTTCTCTCACCTGCACCATCAACTGGCTACGCCACTCCATGCACTATCGGAACCTCATCCGTTCGCTCGTTAGGGGGTCGACATATTGGGCCCCTTCCCGGAGGCTCAAGGGAGGAAGAAATTCCTCATTGTCGCCATCGATTACCTCACCAAATGGGTCAAAGCTGAACCATTGGGGAAAATCACGAGCGAGGCAGCTTGGAAGTTCGTACTACGGAGCGTCATTTGTCACTTTGGAATCCCTAGGGTTCTCACAACTGACAATGGCAGATAGTTCATGAGCACCACCTTCCAAGAAAGGTGTTCGGAGCTGGGAATTTGGAACCACTACACTTCGGTGGGACACCCCCGGGCTAACGGGTTGGTGGAGAATGCCAACCGGACACTCCTTCACGGCATCAAAACCAGGTTAGACCAAGCGGGTGATTCATGGATAGATTCCCTCCCGAGCATCCTATGGGCCCACCAGACGGAACCTAGATCCGAACCATTAAGGATCCACTAAAACTACAGGTGTTACAGTCCCTCCCCCCTAAAAGAAATTTCATCCCCGAAATTAGACAAACGGAGTAGAAGGAAACTGACAACACGACACACCCTACCGACAGAAAAAGCAACTGAACAAAACAGAAATAGATACCTTGGAAATAGAAGGTTGACTTTCCATGTGGCATAAAATAGACTCGCTTTAGACGGCAGTCAACCACAGTGCCATAAAGTTCTAGCCAATCCATGCCTAGAATCGCGTCGTACTTGGCCAACTGTAATGCATAAAGCCTCGCTAGCAGTTTCTGACCACTGACGAGAACCGGAGAATTTTTCAAGCACAGAGGAGTAGACATGTAATCGCCAGATGGCAACTCCACAAGCATCTCACAGGAAACTTCATCCATTAGCTCCTCGACACGAGCAATAAAATCCTCGGAGACAAAAGAATGGGTCACACCCGAATCAAAAAGAACACGCGCTGAACGACCATAAATCAAAATCGTACCTTCGACCAGATTTGACGCCAATGCCTCCGCATGAGTGATGTGAGTAACTCTGGCTCTTGGCAGACGACTAGCTATAGACGACTGCTGGGAAGGAGCGGGAACTGGTAGGTAGAACGGCTGAGGTTGAGGCGGGGGAGGAAGATGGAACTGCGGCTGCTATGGCTAGGAAACCTGCGAGAACTGCACCATCTTCGACCTCAACGGAGAGTCTCGGGAGATGTGCCCTGGCTGATCATAGCGGTAGCAGATAGTCGGCAGAGAACATGGCACGCCCGGATGGCTGCCACCACACTTGGAACACAACCACGGCTGAGAAGCAGCAAAATCCTGACGCGGTCGAACGGAAGAAACAGATTGCTGACTCGGATCAAAAAACGTCGACTGATCGAACTTCTTTTTCTTGGACTTCTTAAATCGGAATCCCTTGCCCTGGGATTGTGGGAAGGAAGTACCACCGGTAGCAAAGAAAGTGGGAGGAGCTCCTGCAACAGACGGCTGGTAGGGGGACTGATGCTGCACGGCTAGCTGAACCATCCAAGCCTGAGGAAGTCCCCAGGTCCTCGCCAACTCCAACTCTAATGCAACGGCTGCCTGGTATGCAGAATCTAACTTAGCTACACAGGACGCAAACAACGGCAGGCTCAATTCTACTTTTAGTCCCCGCAGAAACTGCTGAATCCTCACGGCTTCATCAGTAAAAATGTGGGGCGCATACCGGCCCAACTCAATGAACTTGTCTCAGTATTGTAGCACTGACATCTCACCCTGCGTCAGCTCCAGAAATTGGTACATCTTGGCTAACTTCAGGCAGGCCGGAGTGTAGGCATGCTCGAATGCAGCGACAAACTCTGCCCATGTGATCTATAAAAGCAGACGGGAACAAAAGGTGACCTCCCACTCCGTGGTCCACCACGTGCGTGTGGTACCTTGAAGCTGATAAGAAGACAACATAACCCTTTCATCCTCGACACACTCCATCGATTGGAAGACGCGTCCAGTGGCATCCAGCCACTCCCTAGCCACCTCCGGGTCTGATTGGCCCTCAAATGTCGGTGGATGGAACAGCAAGAATTCCTTCAGCACTGATCCACGATTACCGGGCAACTCCGCAGGCAGAATAGGGACAGGTGCAGCCTGGGCGGGAACCGGTACACCAGGAGTAGGGGAAGCACTAGCCTCATCCCGAGGAACTAGGGCTCTTCGCCTATGAGGTGACATCCTAAATCTAGGAAAACGTGACAATGAAAAATACATCAACAATCACAAGAAACACCCTAAGTGAGCAATAGACGACCCAAAGGGACTTGCTCTGGACCAGTGCAAATTTCAATTCCTGATGTAATTCCCCAACACAGCTCTGATACCATCTGTAATGACCCAGAGTTCAGGGTACCGATAACCCGATATAAATATCGAACTATCGCTACCAAGAACTGGGGATGCCACCCAAGAGGCTGATGAGGCCCCTAAAGGGATAGTAGAGTTCATCGAGGGATTGCATTAGAAATTAGGATTCGTAGGCACATAGTATTAATTTTAACAACAATTAATAGAATAATGCAGAAGTAATTAAAATATCAGAGTAGTATTTATATACACTAGTCCAGATTTACAACAGTAACCAAGAATGTACAAGTCCCACAGCAGAAAGAAAAGATAGGACTACAACTACACAGGGCATACCCCACACAAAAACACAAAAAGACAGACCGACGGTTGGCACTCTACGCATGGTCTCCGAAACCACGAGAACCACTGGCGAACGGCTGGGACGACTAACCTGCAAGAAGGAAGGGTGAGTCACAGCCAGACTCAGTAGGGCTCACGCGAATCTCTACCACGCACTAAACAAGCAGGCAGACAAATTAAAATGTAATTAGAGCATGCATTTAGACAATTAAACAGGCAGATGCACTAACTCAACATGCCACTAGACTAGAACAGAAAGGTCTATCTAGGCAAGTAAAACGGCTAATGAGATGCCAATATAAATAAATAAATAATAGGAGCAACAGCTAGCAACAGGAACTAGCGGTAAAAAACGAAGGTTGGCCGGTGATCATATTTGCTTCCGAGGTTGATTTCGATCAACTCGTCCACAGTTGCTTGACCGCTGTCTTCAAGTTCGGGTGGAGCTGGTTGGAGGTCGATGAAGTCTCCCTCATCATCAGTGTTTGCTTCATAAACTTCAAATTCTTCGAAGCATTCTTGCTTATGGTTTGAAGTCAAGGAACTTGCTTCATATTGTTGACGATTAGCAGGTTGGGCTGCTTGTTGAAGATTGGCAGACCGGGTTGCCTCTCCCTCTGAGGGGTGCTCATTGTCGACTTCTGACGAAGGCGATGGTGCCATCGACGCTTCACCGGACTCCCTTGCAGAGTCATCAATCTCGGGCTCAACTACAACTTGCCCGTGACGAGGAGGTAGCAGTCCTATGGCATTGACTGCGAAATAGACCTCAAAGTCGTCCTCCTGGTCGTAGCCGAGTCCTCGCGTGTC
The DNA here is from genome assembly GCA_024336825.1 of Amorphophallus titanum. Taxonomy (NCBI): domain Eukaryota; kingdom Viridiplantae; phylum Streptophyta; class Magnoliopsida; order Alismatales; family Araceae; genus Amorphophallus; species Amorphophallus titanum. The sequence continues at coordinate 55,940,555 of JANBPO010009603.1, read as the reverse complement.
TTTACGGGAGAATGGAGGTTGCCCACGAACTTGCGGAGGGTTCCACAGTTGGTGGAAATATGCCGCTCGTGCAGGGTCCTGAGCTTACGGGATATATTACTTTTTACACATTTCCCTGATGTGCTTCGGCATGTCGTCCATCTTCTGGACTGGCTCTGGCACCACATCGGCGGGAATATCCCAACCAAAATCATCTTCAGGAGGGCATGGTGGGACGAGATCACCTTTGTAAAAGATGATCGGCCTGTCTTTCTTCTTGCCCTTGTTGTTCCTTCTTCTCCGTTGATAGGAGACTGTGAAGGTCTTCAACTGCTCCACCTCATACTCTTCCTGTTGGGATGAGAGCTGGAGGCACTTGGGCGGTAAGGAGATGTTTCGGTGAATGACCCGGTTGATGAGGTTGGCTTCAAAGTCAACACTCCGCTTCTCCGGTTGAGTCGGCTTGAAGGCGGGCTGGAGGCTTAGCCTGTGCAGCTTTACCATGTCTTGATTGACGGTGAACAGTTGTCCTTCCTCAGCTTCATAGTTCACTTTTTGCTTCCCTTTGTCCTTTAAAGGCTCGGGGATTGCGAGAGTGGGCTCCCCAAAATATAAGGAAGCATCGGCCAGGTGGCACTCATTTGGGTGGAAAGGAGACTGATTTGCGAAGACCGTATGTTGCTCCCCTCCCTTGGCATATTTAATGCACTAGTGTAGAGTTGATGGGACGACCCAATTTTCATGGAGCCAGGGCCTCCCGGGTAGCACTTTATATGATGTGTTGGCGTTGATGATATAGAAGGTCACATGGGTGACGAAATCGCCCAAGGCTAGCTTGACTTCAACCCGACCAAGTGCCTCCTCGGAATCCTGATTGAATCCTGGGATCTTGACCGCAGTCACCTTCTGTAAGTAAGGTGCCAAGTATAGAGACTTAAAAGTCTTCAAAGGCATGATGTTAATGGTCGCTCCGGCATCAACCAAGATGCGGTTCACATCATGCCCATTAATCGTCCCCCGCATATATAAGGGGCGATTGTGGCACAGAGAGGACAGCAACATGTCTTTATCCGTGAAGGAAATGTTGGCTGTAAGTGCCTCATACGCCTGGGCCTACAATTCTGCAACATGGGCTTCATAGGCCTCCGGGTCTTGAAGTATTTTGACAAGAGCCTCCCTGAGATCCTTGTTCTAAGTAATGGCCTCCCAAATGGTGATATTTGTTACGAACCGCTTCATATGATGTATGATCTTGTGGTCTGCCCAAGCACGGGTCTTGTCAAATGGCGGGATGATCTCCGCCAGGGTCTTCGGCGCCTGGCGAGGTTTCTCCCTCTTTTTAGAAAGGGGATCCTCCCCATTCTGACCCTCTGCATTTTCTTGGAACAGCGGTGCCAGGGACTCTTCCGGAGGTGGCAAAAGTTCATCCTGGTGGCCCTCATTAGAAGGACCTGCTTGGCTTGTAGGCTCGACCCCATTAGAGGGCGAACCTTATCTAATGCCTCCTCGCGCACTGGAGGATTGGCTGGTTCTTCTTCTTCATCAGAAGAGGCGATTATAAAAGGAACGTCGCTCGATTTGGCCGCTGAGGCGGGGTTTGAACCCTCTGAGGAGTCGAGGATGAAAGGGATCCCCCGAATTTGGGTTTCCGGGACAGGGCCCTGCTTCTCCCCTCTGAATATTATGACCCGGTCAAGAGTTAGGGTACCTTCACGTCCTCGTCCCCGACCACGTCCCTGGCCATTTCTCGCCGAGCGACGCTGATATGTGGCTATAGGAGCCTTGCCTCCGGTGTTATCAGCCGAAGGCGAATAAGGAGAGCCCACCCTCTTGCCTCCTTATTCGTCAATCCCAGGAGAGCTCTTGCAACATTTCCTCGAGCATCTCGACGGTGAGCTCCTCATCTTTGTCGAATAAGGAGAGCTCCTCTGGGATTGGAAACTCTTCACCTTCTTCAAGACGGTGAGTCATCTCCCGGAGCCATTGCAGAAGGTGGGCTTTCTGCCCAAGCTTGTCCCAAGGGATATATTCATCCAGAGTGACGACCTTGGTGGGACGAGGGAGAGTGTATTCTTCAAGCTCATCTATGAGCTTTTGAAGTCGCTGCAGAGGAGTTGGCTCCTTAGGGGCCTCCAAGAAAAATCAAGTAAACCATGACTCGTGCTCGTGACGGGCTCAAACGTGCCCCAACGGTGCACTTTCAAGTCCTCAACGGCACGCTCTAGTGCCCCTTTCAGCGGCACACCCGCTGGCGAGAGTTCAGCGGTACGCCCCCCCCAACCAGTCACTCAGCGGCGCGCTCCTTTGCCGGCACACCCCTGGGGTGCCCTCAGCGGCACACCCCCGTGAAGCCCCAGCGGCACACTCCCAGCATTCCTCCCTTGCCGGCACGCCCCTTCCAGGCTCCTCAGTGTCACACCCGCGTTGGCCCTTCTCTGGCACGCCCTTAGTCATGGCTACCCGGCACACCACAGTGGGCCTATAGTGGTACACTAGTGGCGTGCTTCCCCGACACGCCCCCGCTCCTCCGTCGGTGGCACACCTGCCCTGACATCCTCAGCGGTGCACCCCTCAGCCGCTGAGCGACACACCCCTGTGTGCCTCCCATTAACATCACGCCCTGAAGAGTTTCTTCACTGGCACACCCTGCGAGCGCCTTCTCCGGCACACCCGCTGGCGCGCCTTCACCGGCACACTCGTTCAAGCCCTCCAGCAGCACGCTCCATCCAAGGCCTTCATCAGTACATCCTCTGGGTCCTTCACCGGCATGCATCCTCGTGCCCTTTCAGCGGCATGCTCACAATGCGCCCTTCAGCGGCACACTTCCAACAGCCCCTTCACCGGCGCACCCCCAATGGACTTCCTCCAGCGGCACGCTTCCTCCAGGGCTCTCCAATGGCATAGCTTGCCAGCCCTTCAGTGACCCACTGTGGCAGCATCCCAATGGCACGCTCCCTGAGTCTTCTAGCGGCACGGCCTGTAGCTTCCTCAGCGGCATGCCTTGAACTCCTTTACCCGATGCATCTGACAGACAAACATGACGCCCATACCCTATGATCTTCGGGGTGCAATGAGGATCCGGCAGGGCTTGCTGAGGTGTCGTTCAGAGGTGGGGGCATGCGAGATAGCCCCTGCCACCGAGGACGGCCAAAGTCAAATCCGCATTGAAGGCCTGTCGCTTCCCACCTTCGATCAAGCTTGCTGCCGTTGGGGTATAAAAACCCCCTCTTCTCCAACAAACAACAGAGATGGCAGACATGGAGGGGACCTATCAGTCCCATGGTGACAGGCAGACTGAAGTCACTCTGGGGGCCAGATGCGGAGACCCTGGTATCTCTCCTGCGATCGGGGGCCAGCCCGCAGCTAGTGGTCCCTCTCCTGCCTCTTCAGAAGCTCCCCACACTGAAGGGGACCCAGCTTCTGCAGGGGATCTTGTCAAGCATCACCATTCCCCGGGAGGAGCCACAAGCGGGAGACGTCGTAGGTCCCTCGACGATAGTATCCGGTCCAGCTTCATTCGACACCCCTCCTCCGACCGAGAGCAAGACCCTCGCCCTGCCAAGTTGCGAAGCGATGGCAGATCAAGACCTTACTGGGGAGGTAGAGAAGGAGACGAGCATCCCTGCCGAAATGCCTGACCTAGTCTCGGCGGTTTTCTGTTCTTCGACCGAGGCCATGGTCCTGGTTCTAGCGGTGCAAGAGGCGGCAACGGGTCCCCACCCTGCTCTGATGGTGGAAGTGGGGCAACCCTTGATGATAGCGGCCTCGGGCGATCCTGTCGTGGTCTCACCTTCCCCCCTAGCAGTGGCTGGCCAAGAGTTATCTTCTGAGGTGGCAGGATCTAGCGTCCTGGCTTCAGCTCTCCCGTCCTTGTCGGTCATGGTGGATGCCGGTCTATGGGCAGCAGTGGACAGCACCGTTGAATTCAACCCGCCGGCTGTGCCTTCAATCGGCCATGCTGCTTCGGAGTTGCCAGTCCACCAGACCCTGCTAACCTTACGGGCCATGATATTTGCTGATCCCTCCCTCACGTATCGGGGAGTACATACCGTGGTCATGCAGCTGACCGGGGCCCTGCAGATGATGGGTTGCTCGCTGGAGGAGTGGTCGCGACGGGTCTTATTATTGTTGAGTACGTGAACCGCCGTGAGTTCCTCGAGACGTAGGCCCCCACTGAATTTGCAGCCATCAATGCCCAAAGGGACGAATATCTGCTGGCGCTGGAGGTGCGAAGAGGGAACCAAGAGCAGCATCAGAGAGCCCTTGACGAGTGCCATGGCAACGTCCATGCCTTGGAGAGCAGGATAGAGGAGCTGAAGGGCTGGCTTATTAAGGCTGAGTCTGCTCTTGTCGAAGCTGAGGTGACCAGGGCTAAGGAAACTGAGGAGTTATCCATCGCCGAGGCCGAGGTAGCCTACGTATCGACCGAGCTGGAGCGCCTCGAAGGGCAGGAGAATCGACTGCGGGAGATGGTAAATTTTTCTTGCGTCGAGATTCTTCCCCTCGAGGAGATCTTTCGGGGCATAGACTTAGCGTCCCCCCCTTTTTCTCTTCTTTTCTCTTTTCTTCTTTTGTTGACATGTAACACAGGGGTATGCCCCGAAGCATGTGTAGCTTACCCCTTTTTGAAATAGAAAACTATTCATCCATATGCCTCTTTTGTGTGCAAGGTAGTCCAGAACCTTTTCTTTCTCCTTCTTCTCTTCCTATGTTTTTGCTCCACATTCCACAAGCGGCTATGAACACTAGATATCAAGTCAAAGAAACTTGCAAGTTGCAACCAGAAGACATACTTGTAACGCAACAAATAGGCATTGCAAACTGCATCAACAAATGTTATTTCTGAAGATATCACAGGAATACTGCACACTCTAATTTTAGCAGTAGGGCATAAAACAATTAGTGCAAGGCAAGATAACTAAATTAGCATAATGTAAATTATGAAAATTGAGCAGCAGAACGTCTGCAAATAGAGAACATAAAAAATTTAATATAGATGTTCGTCAACTATTTTAAAATGATAACCTTACCACGGTTACTAGGTCACAATTCCTAGGAAGGTAAAACCTCGTCACAGAACACAAAGCCATAAGCCATTCATGCGAAAGCGAACACATAAGGACTCCTTAATTGACGCCAAAACTTGCCAACTCCCATACTCTTATAAAGACTTCAAAGTAATCTAAGTAAAAAACGAAAGCCGAATGTATTCTTCAAGCAGGCGCAATAGCGTCTTTGTTCTCTTCCTTTTCATCCAAACCGGCCGCAGCATCACCATTAGTAGCGGGTATGGCATCCTCGTTGATGGCACCAGTATCTTCCTCCTCAGCAGGTGGCTGCACCTGCTCTTCCTCGGGCAGCGGCTCCTCCACATAATCGTTCTCAAAAGCATCCACGGGGACCTCGTAGATCCTCACCTGCGGCTTCGCGGGGTCCTTCACGAGCACATATTTCCCTTCGTTGAGCTTCATGCACAGGTCCACGATGGACTTGACAATCCCCCACATGTTGGAGGTGTTGAGGTTAATCTGGGCAGCGAACTCCCTCGGCTTGTATCCAACCACGCTCAGGATGGCATGGTTGTAGTGGTCTCTCGGGTGGACCCTCGAGACGTACCCCAGCTTCATCATGTCCGCGCTCGCCAGGAGTGCCTGGGCGGTCCACTTGGCCAGCTTGTTGGCGTTGTTCTTGAGCTCGGTGGCCAGCACCGCACCCCTCTGAGTCTCCAGCTTCTGCCTCCAATCCACACCCGAGTACTTGGGGTCGAATTCATTGAGAGCGTTGAGGGTCAGGAAGGAGCGCTGCCCCTTCACGTCGGACACGGCATGGACCTCGCAGCGGGCGACCAGGTACATGTCGTCGTCAAGCTTCCAGCGGCGGTACCGGTAGGCCACGGAGGCGACCTCCTCGCCCTCGGCGGCGAAGGGGTTGGGCTCCTCAAAGGTGACCTTGTTGCCGTCGCGTACGAGGACCTGCTGGGAGAAGTTCTGGTTGATGTAGGCGGCCTCGATGCTGAGGGAGTAGGCGGAGTTGATGTCCTCCTTGGCCTCGGGGAGGGGCTCCTGCGAGGTCTCGTTGACAGAGAGGAGATCGAGCTGGGAGCCGTCGCGCTTGTCGAAGAAGAGCTTGTTGCCCACGCGCTGGATGACGACGTCCCAGGAATAGACGCTGCGTGGGGCGCACATGAGCGCGGAGAGAATGGCGTCGGTGGCGAAGACGGTGGCCTTGTCCTCGTTGGCCAGGCGGCGGATCACGGGGTCGTCGGTGGTGGTCACCTTGAAGAAGTTGCGCGACTTGAAGCGCTCCAGGCGGCGCTCGTTCTTGGGGTTGACGCGGTCGAAGGAGCGGTCGTAGAATTCGAGGCCGCCGCACACCAGCAGGTCCTCCGGCGGGTCCGGCACCGAGTAGGACAGCTTCGTGAAGGTTGAGAATGGGATCTGGTCCAGCATCGTCCACTCCGGTTGGATGTCCACCGACGACTTGAAAATAGCAGCCTCCCGCCGGCCACCCCCGGCAGCACCCCCCGGCCCCCCAGCCGCCGACCGGCTCTGGTGGTATAGGCGGTCGCGGCGGGCGCGCTCCTTCTCGGCCTCGCGCTTCTTGGCCTCCACCTCCTCGTCGCGGCGCTGCGGCAGCTGCGGTCGCTGCTGGAAGCGCCAGCGCGGCCCGAACTTGGGGCGCGGGGGTGGCTTGCCGTCGACCAGGCGGAAGGTGGAGTCATCGTCGGCCGCGGCGGCGAGGGCAGAGGACTCGTCGAGGGCGAAGTCGAAGACGCCGGCGGTGCCAGAGCGGCCGCCAGCAGCGGCGCCGTACCCGGTGTTGCGGGTCCAGTCCGCGATGCGGCCGAGCTTCTCGGATCTGGAGAAGGGGGCGAAAGGGACGTTGGGAGGATGATGGTGGGGGACGGCGGCGCCGCCGGGTCCTCCGGGGGTGTAGAGGACGGGGGAGGCGGGGATGTCCGGTGGCCCCCAGCCGTCGGGATTGAAGGGAACGGGGCCGACCTCGAAGACCATGGCAGGCTTTCCTGTGACCTCTGTGAGGAGGTGCGCCGATCGCGGGAGACGGCGCCGCCTGTGTGCTCCCGGGAGGAAGGGGGGAAGAGCCACTAGGGTTTGTTTAGGCCTGTGGAAGATGCCGGCCTGTATCCTTATAACCCCAGGTTCTTCGTCGTCCGGCCGGTTCGACTGCTGCTCCGGATGACCCCGGTTGAGGAAAATATATAATGTAAAATATTTAACAAATTTTATAATCACGTAAATATTTAGACACATTAAAATTTGTTGTAAAGAAAGGGTGGCAGGAGTAGGGAACAAGATAGGAACAAAGGGAGCGAAAATGAAAGAGAAGAAGTCATACCAGACGAGCACGACAACCGAACTAACCTCGACTCCCGGAACTATGCCAAGCAGACACTACACCAAACAAAGACAAAAGAGTGAACTCTAAACTAGGAAAAGTCAGAAGCTTACCGAACTGTCAACAAGACGCCAGACTTTAAACGAAGACCTAGAAGAACAACTGACAAAGCCTATAAAAAACCTAGACAGAAGCAGACAACACGAATAGAACGTTGTGTACACTGTCCAACACATGACTAGAACATCATGCATGCGACAGAACACCGACCTCGGGAAAAGCCAAGAGAAGGCTAACCTGGAAAGGACACGACGCACAAGATACGTGAAGAGAACCGCGAAGAGTCATGTACCACGTGACAAAGCAACCCCTTACTAGAGGAAAGGCTAGACGCGTCTACTGAGCCAATGCCTAGGAAGGTGAAATCTCAGCTACGCTCTGGAAAAAACAAAAAATAGAACTATAGTATCGAGAACTAGTCAGGGTCACGCCTGTCGACGTGAGTCCAAAGCCCCTAACCACGTGTGCACACACTGTCTGTAGACCACTAAGCCAGGCCTCTAGCTAGTTTTCTAACTCTGCGGATGCTGCGATCGAGGGCAACAGTACTGTCTAATCGGAAGCCCACAAAAACTAGCTTAAAAATCGCATATTGGGAAAGTGCCGTGCTACAAGAGCCGTCACACCGAGGCGTGCCGTAAGGTGGCAACTAGTGAAGGCTTACGAGACATAGAGACTCAAAACACGAATGCGAAAGTACATATAGGCAAAAGAGCACTGTCGCACGTACTCCGAAGCACCAATGGTAGCATAGCCACTACCGATAACTCAGTACAAGGCAACTAGACCTACTCACGTAACGATCCTTGAGTCTCACGACTCAAAGGCAAGATCATCATAGATAGCGGATTAAGCCACCAATCGGTCTACTCCTAAGCCAGAGAAAATAACGCTCCGCAGGAAATGACTCACGGAGACCCGAGGGAACATCGAGAACCCTCAGTACACCTGGACACGCAACTGAGGTAGGATAGTACCCCTAGGCATCCAGAACACTATCTCGAGAGACAGAACTGTCGAGACACAGACAAGGTCACATGTCAACCCCTGGTCTCACTAGGTTGACCGAAACCCGACACGGCACATACACACATACACACACACACGCACACACTGCATGCACAAGCACTCTTGACCGTCCCATCATGGTCACGACCCTCATAGGATGTCAACAGACACCCACGGGTCATGGGCAAACCACGAGATCGAGCCAAGACAAGCAGAAACCGAAGCGATGGACAATGACTACACTCTGGGCAGAGCAAACCATCACTCAACCGCTAGGTGAACCAAGCAGTGAAGAGGTAGTCGCTATGCAACTAGAGACAATAATGCTGGCAGTTCTAGATTGAGTCTTTAGGGAACTATCGTAGTCAAGGAAAAGACTACACCCAGTCACCTAAACCGATCGATAAAGAAACCACTGACACACAGACACCGCCCTAAAACACGAACCTAAGACTGACCAACACACAGGACAGACATAGAACCGAACAATGGCCATTAGGGCCACAATAGGACTGTAATACACCAGCATAGGGGCGTTACCTGCTCTAACGCATCAGATTAGGGGCACCAGGGCAAACAGACCTAAAATCCAATGAAGACCATGTAACGCACCAAGACAGGCGTGCCACATAGCATAACACACCTGGACAGGGGCATTATGGCCAACAGACCAGAACTCAAATGAAAGGGCATGTAACGGACCTCCACAGGTGTGTTACACGAGCTTAACGCACCTAGACTGGGGCGTTAAGACCAACAAACCCAAAACACTAACATGGACAAGAGGAATATAACGGACCAGGCTGAGTCCGCCACAGCCACATGGCACATAGGGGTAGGCGCATTACACCAACCTCCATAGACAAACGAATGTCAGTCAAACACAATGTAACAGACCCACACAGGTGCGTTACCTACCATGACGCACGGGGAGAGATCCGTTATAGTGAACTGATTGACACGATCTTCGAGGAAGTACGATCGTCGAGGGTCTGACACAGTAGTAGGCCTCGAAAACCACAAAACGTAACGCACCAAGCCAAGCACGTTACAGGCATGTGACAGTCCCATACTAGTCCATCACACCAAGGGCATAACGCACCACCATAGGCACATTATAGTCATGTGATTGTCTAGTACTGGTCCATCACATGACCCCAACCTCGAAGAACGTAAAATGACCTACGGACGTAACGGTCTATCGAGGGACTGTCACATAGCGTGACGATCTGTGGAGTGACCGTTACACAAATCTAGCGACCAAAACAAGGGAACGGCTGAATCAGCCCGTTCCACGCCCCATTCACGCCGAAGCGCAAGGGAACAATGCCATACGACAAAAAATAACCCCTGGAGGCTAAATACACCACATGCATCCACTAAAACGCGAGATCGGGGCAATTCTAACGAATCGACCCTAAATGAGCAAAGGGGGACCCGGAGATCCCAAAGATAGAAGTGAATAAGAAGGAGGATACGGAGGATCTAGAGGTTCTGGAAGGCGAGGAAGATATGGGTTCGGAAACCCGAGAAAGAAGAAATGTAAATGCATACGAATGTGATGCAATGGACGCGATGGATGCAATGAACACAAAGGGTGAAAGGATGAGAACCTCCTCCTTACCCAACGGGTGGCCCATAAGATGAAATCGGTGATAGACAGAAGCATGGGTGAAGTTGAATAGAAGGTGGATAGGGTAGTGGAAGGCCCCTTAGTGGAAGAATGCTCGCCCCTCCATAGCAACGAAAGTATACAGCCAATCGGCCTAACAGATAAAATCAAAGCCCATGACGAAGCTTCAACAATAAATAACAACTCCCTTGGAGGGCGAAGAGCAATAATGTGAGGGAGTTGGAATGGGAAGCATTGTCTCGCCTAGGGATTGTGGCGTATGAAAAACGTTGAATAAAATGGGCATTCACCCTTTGAAAAAGTTGGAACAAGGGGTGCCCTGCCCGGCCCTTGGGCATGGACTTATACGACATCAAAGCTTGACATTTTCTTCTGGTGAGTAGCGACGGGGACTTGGCCTCTTCAACCATGCTCATCACAAGAACAGGGATTGGCATCCGGCAAATAAACTCTTGCATCTTGAATAGCATAGCCATGGCCAACTCCTTCTTGCCCAATTCCCGATCATCTTCAGCACAAGTACTTGCAACAATACACCCACTCTGAGTGGTAAAAGAAGGTGAAGCGGAGGCATAAGACTCCATAGATGGTAGAGGTGTAATGGAAGGTGTTGGAGGGAACACGTCGAGCCTCTCCCTTTGCTCGAAAGCAGATGGGGTTGGGCCGAATGTAAAAAGGGGTGGACCCTGCTCAGGATCTGCCACGGGCTTGGGTAAAGGGGTAGGTGGTGGGATAGGCAAAGTTGGTTTTGGTGTTATAGCTATAGTGGAGGGCCGAGGTGGCGGCAGTGGGAGGTTAATTGGAGACGATTTGGTGTTGGGCTCGGCAGAGGCCGATGAAGGTATAATTGGTGGAGGTTTAGTGGGAGGTTCAGCGGAGGCCGATGGAGTGGAGGCTAATGGTGTGGTGCTTAAAGGAGGTATAATGGGAGGTGTAAAAGGAGAAGGTTTGGTGCGTAGGAAATGCTAGATGGGGCGAAAGGTGTTAGGGGTAGGAGACGGGTCTGGTGCGTCGGTGTGGGTGATTGAAATATCAACCCATCATCGTAACACTAGTAGGTCTCAAAAATGGGAGTTGGATCGGGGACAGTAGCATCATCCTGAGCAGGAGGTTCATCTGGTGGTAGTGAAGGTAGAGGAAAGCGAAGGAAACACAGAAGGGGTGCTTGTAAAACTCCATCTTGTGTCGTCTTCAATTCTTCAATTGCCAGCTCTTCATTGTCAGGTTCAAGTGGACGCCGTGGTGGAGGCGTATTGATGGGTGGTGGAATGTAATGTGGAGAATTCTGTGTATATGGATGTGGAAGTGGAGGCGGAGAGCCATAATGATGAACGGGGTGGATAGGTGGAGGGCGAACGATGTCCACTTGATCGTTAAAACCTGCTGACTCTTGCTTACTTGCGTTGTTGACATGGTAATCATCTCTCCTCTCCTTCCATTCTTTCTCCATCTTCGTAATATTGTTCATGACGGCGTGAAGAGGGTTGACTTGAGGAGGAGGAGGAGGCGGCCACGGGCTCGTGACCCTCTTTAATTTTTCCTCTAGTGAAGTAACTTTATCAACGAGAACTTGGAGGGGCATAACATGAGAAGCAAAGGGTTGGCATGGTGGCCTTGAAGGAGGGGAATTAACGGGCTGACCCAAAGGAGGACCCGGTCGGGCCGGGTTGCAAGGAATGAAAGGGCCTTGGGGGCGTGAAAGAGGAGGAATAGAAGGAGACAGGTGATGGACCACCCGAAGAGGAGTATGTGTAGAAGGAGGCGGGTGATGGGCCACCCGAATGGGAGTATGAGTAGAAGAGGGAGGCGGGTGATGGGCCACCCGAATGGGAGTGTGAGTAGAAGGAGGATGAGAAAAATGAGATGCTCCCTCAACAACGGCCTTAAGGGCTTGGATTTGTTGAGGGGTGAGATGATCTATAGCATGTAAAATTTGGGAGACTTTCTCGTCGTGGGGAGTAGATGGTCTCGAGGGAATAGTGGCTCCAGATTGAGGCAAGGGGCCATGAGATTGGAAATTACCCATAGGTCAAGCAAGACCATGTGAATGAAGACGTGGTCCCTTGAAAGAATTGTGGTGAGAATTATGATGAACATGTTGAAATTGAGGAGTGTAGGGTGTGCTAGGTTGTGCATCCTCATCAATGTGAAAATTATTAGACATGTTACCTTGATTATCCAAGCCAAGTATTATGCAAAAATCAATCAAAGTCCAATCAAAGCACAATTGCAAAGATGTCAAGCAAGTGGATGCTTATGCTTGATTTTTATGTTGAACCTTGGTGAATTAAATGATTTTTACAAAATTTGATATGATCCACAAAAGGTAAGTCCCTAGTTTCAATATAGTTTTCTTCAATGCCAACCCCTCGCACATGGGCACCAATTCTGAAAATAGCCAAAAATTAGATAATATACTGAAACTTGGAATTTACAACCAAGGTAAGGGCGTTATTTACATAATGAACGCCACTGCACCAAGTCACTATTTAAAATATTGATATTAAATGAAAACTAGATAATGATTATTTCATTATTCTGATTATTCTGATATAATCTTGATCGAACGACCTTTCGGATGGTCGCTAATTCAATGATTAGCGCCTTCTGTCAGGGCACCATTTACCTGATTAGAGTTTTGACTATGTTTTTCCAACCCATATCGCGGGTTACTACTTGGGACTCTCATCTCCCATCTGTAGATGGAGTCCCTATTACTATTTCTATCGATTACACACTTAACTCTCAGTGATGATTGAAGCCTTCGCAAGATATTCCTTCCTTCGGGCTGATAATTTTATCATAGAGACTTTCGTAAGTCTACGTGAAGTCTTGGATTCCCTCAAGGCCGCCAAGTAGGTTGTACCCTAAAAACCCATGACACTGTGTCTTGTCACGTCACTCTGAAGAAACGTGATACATTAGCCCTCTTAGAGCTCTGTTCTGGCCTCTGTGAGAAGTTTTCTATCTTTCGGTAAACTTGTGACACTGACCTGGATGCCATAAGGAATTGGCGACTGGCCAAGTGCCGTTATTCCTTGAATAGCTACCTGAGTGTGGGTGCTTTTTTCATCCAACCTGTATTTTTCACTGGAAGAGGGGACCATGCATATGGGTGATGTTTCTGTAAATCATGGCAATCGAGTGGTCACCATTTACCTGGTTTCTCGACATGTCTCAGTTTATGAGGATTTTATGATGTGTACTTCTTATTCAAAGTTCAGCCCTTGAACTCTTACATTCGTGAGATCTATCTTATCATCCTACAATAGTTCATTCCTTGGAACTCTATATTGACCATAACTTTAGTGGATGTCAAAAATAAACATGACTTAATGCTTGCGCATATAGGACCCGATTTAGTCCTAGGAGGAGCACCCGAAAGTACTTGTGCCCATGGAAGTTATATTGATCATGGTGTGGCATTGCACCGAAGTGCATGACTTGCTAGATTGACATTCAACAACTCGTACTTGACTTGACATGACATGACTTGTGTGGCCCAGAATGGGTATTTACTTGCTTGATAACATGATAGCCAATTCACTTGACATGACTTGATACAATTACATGCTTGACCATCTTATTATATTCTCCATGAATATCTTGCTAGTTGGTTACTCTCTCTCTTGTTGTTTTCATGCGTACATGCTTAGTTATACTTGCATCCATATAACTTGTAATTACTTAAAGCAAGCTTATACTTGAGATATAATTCCTACTGAGCGTTCGCTTATCAAGTGTTTTCCCCTTATTTTTCAGGTAATTCTGATGACGAGGTTCACTCAGAAGGGAATGAACAAGAGTGAAGAGCGTAGAGCCGTTCCAACAGTCAATGCCGTCATCTAGTTGTGTCTTTTCCATTTTATTGAGTCAATGACTGTATTTTCCTTTATTGAGTCAAGTACTTTATGGGGATTATGAAGTAGAAGTGCCTTAAAGGTTATTATAAATAAAGGATTGGGTTATCTCTATTTTTGCGCACTCTGTCTATGTGTCAAATACACTTATGCTCTGATTAACATGAGTGATAAAATTCGTCACGCATACCGGGTTCCTTCCGCGCTCGAGGCATGATAATTTTTGTGGTATCCAAGCCTAGGATATTCAATTCCTAGGAAACCCAAGTCCAACGATAAATATTAACCTTTACCTGGTGAGATTGGGTAGAACCATGGATTAAGATAACTTAGGGAGTTGAACTCTTAGTTAATCATATACTAATATAGTCATTTAAAAATCTTGTAGGACCATGGCCACCAATCGTGCTCAGTGGCGTAACATGCAACGCACTGTACAAGGCCTTACACAAGCGCTACAGCAAGTAGCACAAGGCAGAGCAAACCGAGGAGTGGGTGAACTCCATCGTAGTTTCCAGAATATGAATCCACCAAAGTTTATTGCCTCATCCGACCCCGATGATGCCGAGCACTGGCTTAGAGAGGTAGAAAGGATATTCCGTATTATGCAATGCACGGATGAAGAGAAGGTGTTACTAGCTACTTTCCAATTGGAAAGGGACGCCCGATTCTAGTGGGAGTCTGTTCAAGCTACTTTGGGACAATACCCTATTACATGGGCCGAGTTTGTTGAGCATTTCAACAACAAATACTTCTCAGACCGTATTCAAGAGAAGAAGGTTGCGGAGTTTGCTGCACTGAAGCAGAGGACATTATCGGTGGCCGAGTATGAGGCCCGGTTCTCTAGGCTATCAAGGTATGCAAAGCACTTAGTGAGTACCGAGAAGATGAAGGCTAGAAGATTCCTTAATGGGCTTCGGTCTCAATATATCACCCAACTAGCACCGATGGACATCCAAGTCTACTCAGAGATGGTTCGTTGAGCTCAACTGTTAGAAGATGCCACGGAGCTATTTGACAGAATCTGTGGGAAGGACAAGAAGGAGCCTATTACAAACTCTAGTACCTTCAAGCCCTCCTTCAGAAGAAGAGGGCCAATGACGGAGGTACTTCTTCCCAAGAGAAGAAACCCAGGAAGTACAGCAAACCCTTTTCCATTACTACCTCACCTTCCAAAGAGGTGTGCAAACATTGTGACAAGGCCGGCCATAGGGCCGAGGAATGTTGAAGGAGACTAGGAGCTTGTCTCCGTTGCGGAAGTCGTGATCACCGAATTCCCAACAGCCCTCTGCTAAACGAACAAGTTGTTGCACTCCTACTATTTTGATGATGTCATACACTATTTCAAAACATCTTATTTGATCTGCTATCTAACTGTTTTTAATTGTTGTGCTTGACTTCAGAGACAACTGCATTACAATTCAATGCATTGTCTGTGCATATAGAGAGTCAGCGTCAAAAATAGGTCCGTGCACATGTCACCTAGGCACCTTCAAGTCCATACACGTCTTCAGACTAAGTCCATGCATAGTCCGTGTAAGGCCAGTCTAAGTCCGAGCATGTCTGGTCTACATTTCATGAAGTCCGTGCTTATTGTTGAAAGTCCTTGCATATGTTTCCAGTAAACAAAGTCCGTGCAGCTTCTTGGTTCCAGAACATATGTCCTTGCACGTCTTCTTCAAGTCCGAGCATGTACAGTTCCGCTTATGTCATGTCCGAGCATATGCATTTGAAGTCTGAGCATATCAATTTGTCAAGTCCATGCATATCTCATACGAAGTCCTTGCACGTTTTCATAAGGTCCATTCATATGGTCCGGTGGTGACAACTCTCCACAGCTCATGACTCTGAGCTCGCAGGAATACCTCCATCCTGTTCTTCCAATACAAGTAGTTAACACTATCGAAGAATGGGGGTCTATTTATTGAATGCCCCTTAGCTATGAAGCAACGAGCATTGCTAGTTCCAGGTCTTCCCTAGACGTTTGACCACATCAAGGGAAACCTACTCTGATACCAATTGATAAACTAGAATGACAGATCTAGAAGGGGGGGATGAATAGATCTATCCCCATAATCGAGCAAATTAAACTCCAAGAGCAATGCGGGCAGATGCGCCAACAGCAAAACTAATTCGAACCCACACACCAGATCAGACAAACCAACAGCAATCTAGTGTGCAGAGAGTAATGCAGTGAACGCAGCTTGCGCGAACAAAGAAATCGACAGTGAGAGCTCCCACTCAGTAGCCAAGCATGCTTACAGTGACTGACATCGATACGGGGCGGAGGTTTGATCGAAGGATCTCCTCACGCAAGGGGCAGCATTCCAGATAGGCCTGACCTATCCTTCCAACTACGTCTTTTGATATACCGATTAGTCGAAGTAGCACACATTGAATGCCAAGCCTAGCAAACCACACAATGGACAATAGAACTTTTTAGGTGGTTCGATTGCGATCCGCAATCTACATCCACCCATCACTCTCCTAGAGTGAGGCTTCCTTGCTCAACAAAACAAACAGCAGACTCAGCCTGCGACAACAGTTGTAACTACAGCTTCACCCCCGAGGAACACACTCCTCGCTTCTTCTGGATTTCCAGAAGGAACCCGGAGGAACAACCTCCCTTCCTCTGCGACCGCAAAGGGGACCTCGTGAACTGCACCCAGTAGCTCACGGAACCAGAGGATATAATCCTCTCTTCCTCTGATACGCAGAGGGGACCACGGAGAACACTCTCCCTTCCTCTGGAATGCTCAGAGGGAATTAAGAACAATTTCGAAACGAAGAACAAAAAGAAAAATAGCAGAAATGTATGAGTTCGATCAGAAAGGAACAGACGAAAATAATGTAGCTTCGTACTGAAGCAATCTCCAGATGAGATGGGTTGGCTGCACTCAATTTTCTATTCCTCTCACCGTGGTTCTCTCTTTCTTTTTCTTCTGGAAGAGCTCTCTCTGAATTCGCAATGGCAACGAAGGCAACAGCTTCAGCAACCTCTCTTGAACGGAGCGAATGATATATATAGAACAGAGTATCGTCCTCCACTCCAGATTCCGATCAGCCAAGATAATCTATTGATCCACGTGGAAAAGGAATATTCTGATAATGATATGAACTTTCCAGAAATCAGCCACGTGTGATGAAAGTTTCGCGCTAAAAGCTTTCGTGAATACTGGCACGTGATTCGCCTAGGTTTATCACAAGCTCAGAATGAATTCCAGATCAGCGGAGCAAATCTTCCTTATGTATCTTCTATTGACACTCAAGTGATCATAATTAATCCTTAAGAAACCATTAATCACACTTAAGCTATCAGAATATGTCTCTCCTTTAAGTGCGTTGAAAGTTGAATAAGATGCGTCGAGGCATAAGCCTTCAGGTCGATGCAGAACGTAATGACACATCTCTTGACGACTGATGCGTCGGATCAGTGGCTTGCTGCTTCGACCTGTCCTGGTGACAGCACCTATCCCTCCTTCTAGTGCTTCGACCTTGTTGTCTTCAATTGTTGGTTCCGAGCTGAGTGCGTCGATGCACTCCTCAGATGCATCGGGGCAGTGTGAAGATAGAACCTTCAAACAACAGACGTTAAACTCTGGCTTCTGACTTGGTGCATCGATGCAGCTACTTGGTGCTTCGACGTAGTTGCAGTTAAAACCGATCCTTGACTTAGTGCGTCGATGCACCACTCTGATGCTTCGGCGTGGTGTGACTTGATGGCTGGCTTTGTTCTCGATGTGTTGGTGCAGCTCTTCGTTGTGTCGATGCAGCTCTCTAAAAATTACTTCTGTGGATGTGACTGCATCGAGACAGTGGTGATCCTACTTCGACACTCCATTGCTCGTCTTAACTTCTAGAAGTTCCACCTTGACTCAAGGTGAATTTACTCTATCATTTCTCAGACCTTCCTCACTCTTTTTGATAAGGTTCCAGCATCAAGAGCACCTGCAATTAAAAATTGTTCTTATTAGCGAATAAGCATGAAACAGGAAATCTAAGGTCATTAGGGATTCCTTTGATTGTCATCATCAAAACCACCAGAGAGAGACAACAGCCCAAGCTCGCTATATGGTCGAACTGAAAGATAGGCTCCTGGAGACGGAGCGCAAGGTCTAGGTCGAGCGCGGCGAGCAGTGGAAGGCTGAGCGTGAAGAGCTCGAAGGTCGAGTCTGAGAGGTCGAGCGACAGCGGGTGGAGGCCGAGGGCGCGTGGGCCAGAGCTAAGGAGAGATTGTCTGAGGTGGGGAGGAGGGCAGTCGAGCTTGAGAGAAAGGCGGAGCTAGCTGGGGTGGAGGTGCTCGAGCAATACAAGTGCTCAGAGGGTTACCAAGCGGCTCTCCAGAAGGCCGCCTTCTCTTACTACGAGCCGGGCTACCGTTGGGGTCTACGGAAGGGTTTCTCGCAAGGCTTCTATCGAGCTGTCCTCGAGGCTCAAGGCCAGGTGCTTGAGGACCTCGTGTTCCCTTTCGAGCAATGTTATGACTCAGACTAGGATGTGACCGACTCTTCCTCCCCGACGTCGAGTGAGGGGGGAGGCCGGGACACCTCCATTTCGTCTGAGCGATCGCCAACACCAGCGGCCTCCGGAGGGCACGCAGTCGAGACAGTTCCCACACAAGTGGGGTCAGTGCCTGGACCGACCGTCATCGAGGGTGCTGGGGGCAGGTCGCCTGGCGCCGAGGATCTTTTGCCTGTCGGGCTTCACGATGGGCCGGAGGCCTGATGTGTTGGCTTTTCACTTTTTCTTCTTTAATGTGGCCATGTAAAATTTTTCCTTGTATATATGATGATGATAATATTAAATGCTGAATTGACTGCTTCTTACAACCTTTGGTGTGATTTGACCACCGTATCTGCAGTGGTTTGGGAAGGTGGTGATTTTGTCTGTAGATATCTCACGTGCCGATTGGTCAGGCAACTGGCAAGGCACTGGCACCTGCCCATCTTTCCATGCTTTGAATGACTTGTCACTTCGTGTGTTTCCATTGAGGGGGAAACGAGGTAACTGCCTTAAGGGAAGGGTTTCTACCTTTTGCATTTTTTCGAGGGGAGAGTCATTTAAGGCAATAGCTCCCCTTGGGCCTATAAAAGGTCTCGAAGGGCATCCCCTCCTCTCTTCATCACTTGAGGTCATCCCTTATAGTTTTCCCTCTCCGCAAAGTGTTGAGCTATCAGTCTTGGCAAAACATGGAAGGCACATCAGAGGACGAAGATGCAGATAGCAGTAGGGGGGGAGATCCCTGCTAGTCCAGTTTGGAAGAGTGCTCAACAGTCGGCGGGCGGTTTGGGAGAGGGCTCAACATGCGGTGGCATGTCTCCTCCCAACTTCTGGACCACCGAGCCTACCTCAGAGGAAGGTAGAATCAGACAGATTGGGGCATCAGGCATCGCACCCTTGTCCTGTTCTCGCCTCTTCTCCTCCCCTCCCCTACCTTCTCTCTTTCCGCCGTCGATCCAGTCTTGAAGAGGGGCAGCTCTTCCAATTTCCTTCTTTGCCTCTTCTCTCCCTCTTCTGCTCTTCAACTAGCCTCTTTTCCTTTTTCTTTGAGTCTTTGGAGGATGTCTTTTACCATCCTCTTTTTCATCATATCCCGTAAAAGGCTCTTCCAAAGAGTTGGCAGAGGAGGTTTTTTCTGGCCATTCCTTCTTCTTCTTCCTCTCTTCCTTTCATACCTTTCTCTGAACTTCCCGAGTAAACAGGGTCAGTTATCCCATTATCCGAGCCAGTTTCTACACTGGGTAGAGTCTGTGGCTCGGCCCGAGAATACCGATCGAGTTCACGTCGAGTGATCAGCTTATACCAGTGGATGTTGTACTTTTGTTATTTCTTTTTATCTGTACTGTAATGGCTGCGGCCTATCCAAAGAAATATTAATAATAATAAGAAGGCTTGTTTTTTGCTCTATATTGCGTACATGTGTATTTTTGAGAGAGGCTCAAAAATAAAAATTGCGTAGTGTTGTTGCATTCCATGTCCAAGGGATGGGTGTTCCTTCCATGGTGGACAGTTGGTACGCACCTTTCCCGAGCATCTCGACCACTAGGTAGGGGCCTTCCCAGTTAGGGTCCAGCTTGCCCACCTCCTCTAGCGGTCGAGAGGCTTCAGCTTTCCTTAGGATGAAGTCTCCTGGCTGGAAGTGTCTATCTCAGACTCAGGCATTGTTGTATTGAGTGAAGCACCGCTGGTACTTCGTGGCTCGGATGTTGTTGATCTCTCAGATCTCGCTCGCCAAATCGAGGTACTCCAGCAGTCTCTGCTCGTTTACCTCGGGCTAAAAGATGATGACCCAGAGAGAGGGGTTGTCGATCTCCAACGGAATTATGGCTTCCATGCCATACACCAACTGGAAGGGGGTTTCATCGGTGGCTGTTCTTGGAGTAATTCGGTGTGACCATAGTATGCTTGGTAATTCCTCGAGCCAGCTCCCCTTGGCCTTGTCGAGCCTGATTTTAATGCCTTTTAATATAGTTTTGTTGACATTTTCGACCAGTCCGTTGGCCTGAGGGTGGGCTACCGAAGTGAAGTGCTTGCGAATATTCAAGTTGGCACTGAACTAGGAAAAGTCAGAAGCTTATCGAGTTGTCGACACGACGCCAGGCTCTGAACGAAAACCTACAAGAACAACCGACAAAGCCTAGGAAAACCTAGACAGACGCTAGACAACAGATAATACGACTAGAACGTCGTGCACACTACCCCATACATGATCGAAACATCGTGCAAGTGACAGACACTGACCTCGAGTACAACCACGAGAGGGCTAACCCGAAAAGGTCACGACGCACAAGAAATGTGAAGAGAACTGCGAAGGGTCATGTGTCATGTGACTGGAGTGCCCCACACTAGAAGAACAGCCAGCTGCGTCCACTGACGTCTTATGCTACGCCTACAAGCATCTCGTCTGCTATGCCCACAGTCAGGCAGAGACCAAGACACTGTCAGAACCATAACAGTAACCAAGTCGCGAGTGACTAGACAGGGGAATGCCCGTCGATGTCAGTCCAAAGCCCCTACCACGTGTGCACACACTTGCTTTTGCCTAAGCCAGGCCACTAGCGACTTTTCTCCCCCCGTAGGACGCAGCGGTAACCGCGGGAGCCGACAGAAACTAGCTTAAAAACCATGAACCGGAAGTGCCCCGCTGTAAAAGCCGTCACGTCGAAGCATGCCGTAAGGCTGCGACTAGTGAAGGCTCACAAGATAAGGACTCTAAAATACGAGTGCCGAAGTACATACAGGCGAGAGTGCCCTGTAACACGTACTTCAAAGCACCAAAGGCAGCACAGGAGTCTGCCAACAGACTCAGGACAAGGCAAGTAGACCTATAAGTACAATGGTCCATGAGTCCTACGACTCTGAGTTAGGATCATTGCACATAGCAGGACAAGCCGCCAATCGGTCTAATCCTAAGCCAGGGAAAACGACGCTCTGAGAAAATGACGCACAGAGACTTGAGGGGACATCGAGAACCCTCAGCACACCTGGACACATAAGTCGAGGTAAAATAATACCTTGAGGCGTCCAGAAACACGGTCTCGAATTGGACAAAGCCGTCGAGACACAACAAGGCTACTTGTCAGCTGCTGGGTGACCCTGAGTTGACTGAAACCGGACAATGATGACACATACAGACACACACAGCATGAACAAGCACTCATGGCCGTCCCGTCATGGTCACTTCCCTCATAGGATGTCAACAAACATGCACAGGTCACGGGCGAACCACGAGATCAAGCCAAGACAAATAGAAATTGAAGTGGTGGACAACGACTACACTGTGGGTAGAGCGAACCATCACTCAACAGCTAGGCGAACCCAGCAGTCAAGGAAAGCCACTGCAAGACCAGAGATAAGGACACTGGTAGTTCCAGATTGAGTCTTTAGGGTACTGTCGTGGTCAAGAAAAAGACCACACCCAGTCACCTAAACCGACCGATCCAGACAACCACCGACAGACAGACGCCACCCTAGAACATGACCTAAGACTGACCAACACGTAGGACAAACGCAGAACAGACCAACGGCCATCACGGCCAACAACAGGACTATAACACACCAGCATAGGGGCGTTACCTGCTATAACGGTCCACAAAAGGGGCGTTATGACAGACGGATCCAAAACTCCAATATAGACCATATAATGCACCAAGACAGGGGAGCTATATCAGCATAACGCACCAGGACGGGCGCGTCATGGCCAACGGACCAAAACTCAAACCAAGGGGAATATAACGGACCTCCATAGGCCCATTATACAAGCTTAACGCACCACAACAGGCGCGTTAAAGCCAACGGACCCAAAATACTAACACGGATAGGAGGCATATAACGCACCAGGCTGAGACCGTCATAGCCACATGGCGCACAGTGTTAGGCACGTTATATCAACTGCCATACCCTGTCAAACATCGGTCAAACACACCATAATGGATCCACACCAGTGCGTCACCTGAACCATAACGCACGGGGAATGATCGCTTAAATGAACTGACTGACACGATCTTCGAGGAAGTACGGTAGTCGAGGGTCTAACACAGTAGCAGGCCTCGAAAATAACCTAAGCATAACGCACCTAGACAAGGGTGTTATATTCAAATAACGGACCAGGCCTGATCCGTTATGCTCCATGACCTCGAAAGATGAAAACAACGAACCATAACGATCTGTCGAGGGACCGTTATGCCTATGACGGTCTCTGGTAGGACCGCTAAATCAATCCGGCAGGTAAAACAGTAGAGCGGCCGAATCGGCCCGTTCCACACCCCATGCACGCCGTAGCGTAGGGGAAACACATCCAATCGACAGGGAATGACTATACAACACCTCTAGAGTCGAAAAACGGCACATGCATCCACTAAAACGCAAGATCGGGGTGATTCCAACGAATCGACCCAAAATGAGTCACCGGGGTTCCCAGACTTCTATCGGCCCCAAATGACAACCGATCGACAAGAAACTGGTGGGGTTGGGATCTTGACATCCCAATGGTCAATTTGACACTAATTACGTTGAGAATGGTTGCCATTTTTCGGTGAACCCTACAAACCCCAAAAATCTTGACTTTCACTAAACTGGCCCGATCTCCCTACCTCCACCAATGAAACTGAGCACCGAGGTGACGGGGAAGAGGTGTGATAGTGGACCTTCTTGACAAAGTGGAGTAGATATGGTGGGTCAAGGGGTTCACTAGGGAAGGGGTCAAAGGGATCAAAGAATGTGTGACCCCTCGAGATGGGTTCCTTCACTACACTGTCCCATGTTTGAAATTCTTGAAGGTGTAAATGGTCACCTTTATTCATTAGGGTAGGTGGGATACTGGTCTCTTATAGAAGATAATGTTCCTACCTCGGGATAAGTGGAATGGAGTAAGGCTCATCAGAAATGGGGAGGAGCAAAAGAATATCTGTGGTTACATGACCCACGATGCACATAGAGGTAATGGACCCTAATGCTGGATGTGTGAAGCTACGACTATTGGGTTGGTCGAAGCCTGGGGCCAATATGTACATCCACGTCAACTGCCAGTCTAACCTCTTGATAAGGTCTTCTAAAGTATCAACAAGGTGAAAAGACCGGAACGTTGTGTGGAATGAGTTGACGGGCACTATTTGTAGTGCGGGGTCCATGGATGGATAGCAAGGGGCTTTAGGGACCAAGCCCTTCTTAAGCCAGCTAAGTAGTGGCTCTTCGATGATTAGCTTCCCCGTTAGAAGCACGGGTGACTTTGGCTAAGGTGGCTCCGAATAAAGATCGGAAGGTGAGGTTGGTGGCAAAGGAGCTCTCACGAGTGGGGAAAGAATGTCCTCCCTGAGGGGGAGAGATCCTTTGGGTGACACCGGGTTGAGAATGTCAGCCACGATCTCCGTAGGCTCGGGTAGGACTTCGTCCTGTATCGGAGGTGAGAGAGGGGAAATTGATGGCTCAATACGAGTGCACATCCTATCCACCCGATCCGAAAATATTTTCAAGAGTTCGGCAAAGGCGGAGTTTGGAGTAGGGGCATCATGGTGGAGTCGCTCATAATCACCCAGCCTAATATTAGGTCTAGGCTCATCTACATGCAGGACCCTTCGTCTCCGATTCTGGCTTTCTTGGTTGGAGGTGACAGGGCGGGGCAGGTAGATCCTTCTAAGCTCAACCTTCATCTCACACCATGACTCGATGGGCCATTGCCTCCTAATTTTCCTCAAGCATTCAATACTTCTCCACTTCTCGGCAGCTTCGTACAAAAGCCGCTCCTTGGCAAAACAGACTTGCATGGCATCGGACATCAAATAACACTCAAAATATTTGTCCATAGTGGCTTCCCACTTTAGGTAGTCGCTCGGGACTTTGGAGCCATAAAAGTCCGAGGCTTCGGGCCTACGGAAGTGGAGGGGTTGGTTTCCACGCCCACGGGTGCTATGCCACCATTCATATGGCGTGGGCGATTGGGAATCCATGAGAAACTGGGGAACTACAAGATGGACATGCAGACACAAAGATCGGAGTGCACGGACCCATGCGAAATGATGAACCTAGACTCAAACCAGTATCCAGTACCTGACGGAGATATTGATCCGAAGACCCAGCTGACGCAAGGAGGCTACCTTCCAAATAGGCGTAACCTATCATTCCGGAAGTGCCTTTTCATATACCAAATAAAGGATTGAGGTGCAACACCTTGGACAGATTTAGACCGTGCTTTGGTGACTACCCTAGACTCAACCTGGCTCTGATACCAATTTGATGCGGGACAGGATGCGACTCGGTACCGAAGGGATGCGAACCTGGGACTCTAGGTGACGACGCGTCCAATTTGATAACGTGACCAACTCGACACCAACAGAGTTCCGAAGAGGAGATGTCCTCAACAAGAGACACGAGCTCGCGGACGTCCCTAAGCGAGGGAAACGCGCGGATCTGCGTGGTTGAGAAACTGGCAGTGAGTCAAGGGTGGTCGGCTCTTTTCACGTGCTCGGCTCGAGTCACGGTACGGGTCACACTCGCTCTCTCGCAGCAGTGATCAAAAATGATAACGAGCTAGAAACCTATCACTCAAGCAGCAGCATTCAAACATATACAAACTAAGCAAATGCCAAACAAGAGGAGCGAAAACGTACCTCCACGCTCCGGGCGTGGGGAAGACGATCCCGGCCAAGAACCGTGACTCCCGGTACAATAAATATAAATAATTACAGCAATGAATTTTATGGCCCACTCCACGCAGGGAGGTAAAGGGCTACAACAGCGACCTGGGAGCACCGATCTTGGGTTGACGGGCGGCAAGCCGAAGAGGCTCTCGGGCGGAGGCAGGTTGCTGGTCCGACTCAGCACTATTCAGACTCGCTGGATAGCAAGCGCATTCGGCACGTGTGACGTCAGCTTCCAGTCGTCTTCTGGCAGCGGCGGTTGGCTGGGACGTTGGTGGGAGGTCCCTCTTCGATCCCTGAGGTCGGCGGTGGCTGAATCAAAGCCGAAGGGCCGATGGAAATTTTACACTTCTGATCTATCCCGCAGTCCTGTGACTGGACAGATCTACGCGACCTGGCAAGAACACTTGCTGCACTCAGATCCGAAGGCGGATCGGAACGAAACCAACGCCGTTGCAAAGTAGACTCAAAGAGCTACAACATATGTGAAATTCACATCCATCCAACGGTCGAATTTGAAATGAAAAACTCTATCACATCATGATTTTTTCTATCTCAAGCTCTGCGATCCTTGGAAGACGCACAACGCAGTAGTACTGTCCCGGAGTCGAAGAACGTAACAGTTCACCCTGCACAGTGTTCTGAAGGCTCATCAGAGAAAAATACACATAAAGTATAAAACACACTCCGAGACCCACAAAAATAATTCGAAAAGTATCCGAAAAAAACCCGGGGCATCATAGCCCTCCCCCCTTATAAGAATTTCGTCCTCGAAATTCAGGACAAGCACTAAGTGACAAGGGGAGAACGCCTGGACCAACTGACAACACTGTCAGAGTCCCAACCAGACCTCGAAACTCGAAAAAAAATTAGGATCTTGAGGGACGCGACCAGACAATGATCACGGACAACGCCTCGCTCACAATCTAAGACACACCGATCATCAGAGCAGGCACATGCAAGAAGTACTAGTCTGGCGTCGCCTCAGCCAACACGAAAACCAACCACAACAACACTGCCACGATCTCGCTCACCGAGGACATGTGCTCCTCGTCACGAGAACCAACACCGATCAACGCCCACGCTCGACGGACTAACCAAATGTCAGCTTCGTAACCCGCTGACCGATCTCATGCCTTGCACCAAGGACAACCAACACTGAGCTTCCACCATCTCACACCCGGCAAGCCGGACGCTGACAACAGCACTGGACCAACTCTGCCAGAAGATAACTTCTAACAAATCCCAGATCTAATCTGGGAAAAGCACACCTCATAATCGACCACCCAAGGCCTCGCCGGCACACGGCTCTCGCCATTCTCGAGCCCCAACAACTAGCATCTTCTGTCTGTGAAAGACCATCCACTGGTCACCAGACACTCATCAACGGGAAACTCTCACTTACTCAGCTTCTTCCTTCTTCCCTAGCCCTACACCAGATCTAAAGGACACATCCCAAATCTCGGCAGGCCATCCGCTGACTCTCCTACAAACCATTTTCACACCTCGAGCTCAACCTCACTCGGACGCTGCATCCGATCCGAGCCCCACGCCAACTCTACCCTCTCAGGGGAGCATGGCGAAACCAGATGACAGGATTCCATAATCCTCGATCCTCGCATCACTGGACTCAGACTTACGGGGAATCCTCTCTTGCTGATCACAGACCAGGGATCACTATCCAACGCCAACGTCTCTTCAGAGACCTCCGCATACAGGCACCGTCCATTACATAATTAAATCCCATCTCATCTCAATCACTCTAAATGGACGCCTGGCAATCCCGGTTCTGCTCTGATCACAGAGCCTCGAGACACAACCTCTCACGATCCACGGCACACTTCTCCAAAACTGACAAATACTGCCTGCTACCTTAGCAACTTGGTTGATGACACCGCGACCAATGCACATGGGTCCCCAGACAATACACATCTTACCGTGGTCGGTCACTCAGTCAGCCTTGCCAGCCGCTCACGGCAACCAACAGGGACCCCATAATCTGTCAGAGATCACTATTCCAAGAACACGATCTCATCCGAGGACACAACTTCCAACACAGAAACAAGGTACTCATGCGACAAGCTTGCCAGCACATTTTCCCAACTCTCCATCCAGCCAGTGCCATAAATCACAATGCCTCCAGCAACGGCACGGCAACAACACATCTCACGCAACCTGAGACAATCTCACACCGAGGAACCAATCCTCCGATGCTCAACACATCCTCTACAACTCCACAAGCTCCAATTCATGACACCTCGAAAAGCACAACACCAACCACAAGCTCTCACGAACACTGCCCAACTGGCACGCATCCTTTCGGAGCAGCGCCAACACCCTTACACATCAAGGGAATGGGCAACGCTTCTCACAGATAGCCACACTCTGTCACAGCGGTTAAGCTAGTCACTGACACACGCTCCTCTCTTACGCCTGTCTCTGATCTCGAAATCAATAACACGCCAAACGCTTACCAAGGAGCGATGAAAAATCCACCAAAATGCCAGGCTCGAAGGCCGCAACATCTCTTACCACCGGACATCATTCTCTCGAACCTGTCCGTGCTAACACCAACCCATTCTCGAGCTGCCACCGCACGGATCACCATGCCAAGAGCAGCAATACAAACCATAATCGGCACCCTCCAATGCTCATCCTCGAGTTCCGAACCTGCCACTACCACACAATCTCGAACCACGATCTCAACACCTCAGGGGCTGGATAAATCTCAAACTGAGGTGGCCAACCTGATAACAACTCCCTCAGAGCATACTCACGACCACTTAACCACGGACAATCCTCACCAGCCACTTGACTTCACTACAATTTCCTCAAACAAAGCACCACAGCAACGCACCTGCCGGTAACTCTGTCCAACGCAGCACAACTGGGCCACCATCGATGAAGGAGAAAGCTCTCCACCTCAATCCTCAGACCCCACACCGGCATTCCGACAACAATAACAACCACCTTCACAGCGCCAACGCCACGACCTCAAACTCTCACGCGAGAAATGAAGTGAAAAATAAATACGAAATCCTATGCCAGCTGTCGACTGTACTGGACCTTACGGACTCTGATCACTACAATATCTCAAATTTCCATGTACTTCCATAACCATAACTCTGATACTCAAATAGGCAAAGTGCATCAGCATACAAAGCATATAGTTGCATTAATTCAAAATTTAAGTTCAGAACCTTACCGAGACGTAAGGTAGAGTGTCAAGGTCATCCTGGATCGTCGGACCTGGCGTCGTAGGGATCCGACCTCCCGTGGTGCCGTCCATCATCTCACTATGGGCAGTCACTCCGGGTAGGTCTCCTCTCCTCTCCCCAGACTGGGGAGGTGCACATATGCCCACACCTGCATTGCATTTCATTAAATGTCAGCATATAGAATTCATATAACAATTGCATAATCATTTAGGAAACAAGTGGTACCTAGAGCAGAGGTGAGAACCCGTCGAGCATCATGCTTCAGCTGGTGGAGCTAAGGGTGTCAAACAGGAAAGCCAGGACTGTTGCTTCCCAGGCGTAGTCCCTAACTCGGTCGACGTCCTCTAGTAAGGGTAGTAGCCGGCAACTGACAACGCATGCCCGAGTGGCAAAGAGGAGCCTCCCGAAAAGTAGCATTAGGAACCTTCACAACACCACATCTGCCTCCGGTTCCACTGCGATTGCCACTTGTGGTCGTACCCGGTCCACTAGCCTCTCGAGGTGCTACTCTGACAGCTCTCCCATGGCGATCCCGGCTCCTCGTAGGCCGAGACTCTCCTGTAGCCTCGCCCTCATCAGTGTCATTGACTGACGCTCCGGCCGCAGCACCTCTAGGCCCAGTAGCCTCTGGGCCAGCTCCCGGTAGTTGGGGAAGGTCCTCCCGCTGACCGGTGCTTCGTGCACGCACAATCTGGTGATGCACACGACGTCCTCCAACGTCAGGACCATGTGGCCCCACAGAAAGAGAAACGTCTGGCTCACTGGATCCCACCGGTCGTGTAGCGCGTATAGGAGTGCGGTGTCGAGCCGTGTCACCTCCGCGCAGAGGAACTCGCCAAACCCCATCACGGTGAGCCTCTCCCGCTGGAAGTCCGATAGTGTAAGGTACACTGCTCGGACCTAGAGCTAGGAGATTCGGGTCCTGCGCTTTCCTTGCATGCATTTAAACTTACATTAGTCATACATTTCATAACAAATCATGCATAGCATTAAAAAAATGTGTGCATTTTAGCTGAATCTGGATGGTCATACATTGACTGCTTTGAACATTGAACGGTCCGTTGGGGGCCATTCATCCATCTAGATGGCCCAGTGTGGACCGTTTGGTTCATGATCTGTCTGTCCCAAACACGACCCTTTCCAAACCATTTATGTTCTCAACGGTCCCCATCAGACCATTTTGATCAGAGTCTACACGATCTTTAATCTGACTGTTCGACTATCGGGCGGCCTATTGGAGACCGCTTGGTTCTTAACGTGTCAGATTTTGAACGGACCAAGGTGGACCATTTAGCATCCTCCACGGTTCTCCCAGGACCATCTTTTCCCATACACTGCCTGTAGATTGAGCTCCCTTTGAATGGTCCCCCATGGACCGTTCTTGCCTTTTGGGTGGTTCAATTGTGGCCGTTTGTAGTATAAACGATTTCAAGGGAACCATTTGTGTCTTAAGCGGTTCCTGTCGAACCGCATTTCCCTCGCTGTTGCGAACAGCATTCAAACCCCTCCCCACCGGTGGCGACGGCCCAAGAGGCCTCCCAACCGTGCCTAAAAGGGATGTACGCCCCTTCTAACCCTCCTAGAGCTACATGCATGCATTAGAATGGGGCAGGGGCCTACCTCGGAGGTCTTAGTCACCTTCTCCACCTCCACGGTCGTCATCTCCGACGGCGCTCCAGCATCCTCTGCCGCCTCACCACCGACTGTTGTCGCCTCGCCCTCAATCACACCCATTGGGGGCACTTCCCTGGCCCCTCATTGGTGGGCGGTACGGGCCACTCCACGACCATCTCCAGCGGTGACATAGTCTCCTCCGCGGTGGTCGCCAGCGGCGGTGGTGGTGGCACGCTTCCTCCGGCCATCCTTCGACGAGCTAGGCGCTGGAGAGCCTATTTCTTGAAGCTCATGTAAGGAAGAGAGGGATGGAAATGTGAGAGATGGGAGAGGGGGAGGTGGTAGGCTTCGGTTGACGGTGGTGGAGTTGGGGATATGGGGGTCTCCTCCGTCGGTTACGGAGGAGGGAGATGGAGTGGGTCAGTTTTATTTTTTTTGAAACTAGCAGTGCATACACAGTCTATCGATAGACCGTGTTTATTTTTGGATGGTCATCATTAGACCATTTACAAGTGACACTGCATATGCATCTAGACAGTTTGACTATGATCGCGCACCTATTATAGCGGTCTCCCAATAACCGCTCAATAGTCTGGACGGTCTGAAAAGGCCGTGTTAGTGCCGTGATGACATTCAAACTAGCATTGCTCTCATGGCCCAATACGGTCCGTTTATATATTTGAGTGGGCTTGAGTTAGATCGTGTATGTGATGAAATGCTAAAAGATGTTTCTAAGCTTTATTCTTGCTACATGATGTGATCTTTTGGCTTGAACGTTATTGTTTTATGATATATCAATTGCAAAATCTTGTTCATGGTTCTTTGCAGCATTACTTCACTTTGCCTTCCGTTACCGGGTCAGGTAAGTCAGGCATCCGTCTGAATTTGGATTTCATGGAAGAAGTACCACTGGCAGAAGGAACAGAAGATGATACCCCCGTCACACTTGGTTGACTACTAGCTTGCTGATGTTGTACACTCTGCTGCATTGGCTCGACTTGGGTTCATCCTCGAGATCTTGCCATATCCAATTCTAATGCTGCTGCTGCTTGATAAGCCACATCTAACTCTACCACTCTAGTTGTAATAAGAGGTTGCCTTAACTCTAACTTCAAACCACACAAAAATTATTTAGTTTTTAGTCCTTCACCAGCAAGAATATGAGGAGCATATCGACCCAATTCCATAAATTTGTTTCGATACTGCAAGACTATCATATCACCTTGAGCCAACTCCATGAACTGGTATATTTTGTCCATTCTGAGATAAGCTGGAATATATGTATGCTCGAACGAAGTAACAAACTCTTTCCATGTAATCAGTCGAAGAGGATGGGACTTAAAAGTCACCTCCCACTCCGTGGTCCACCACGCGAGCGCTACCCCCTGCAACTGAAATGTAGCCAGCATTACCTTCTCATCTTCGGTGCATTCCATGGAATGGAACACACGCTCAGTCGCATCCAACCAAACTCTAGCTGCATCTGGATCCACTTGTCCTTCATATGATGGTGGGTGGAATAAAAAAAATTCCTTTAGAACTCGACCATGACCACCTTGAGGCAATAAATCTTCACCAGGAGCAAGATCAACATGGCCTTTCCCTTGAACATTCACTGGATGAGGCGAAGTACCACTCTCTTCTCTTGGAACGTCTTGTAGCATGTTGGTTTGGAAACGAGTTCTCCGTCTAGGTGGCATTTCAATCTAAGCTCAATCTAAGCATAAGAGAAGGCACACAACAAAAGAACCATAAGGAATCACGAAAAAACAACCTAAGCCAGCAATAGTAGTACACATAGACTTGTTCTGGACTAATGTAATTTCAATTCCTTATACATCACCACAACACCACTCTGATACCAACTGTAACAACCCAGAGATCTGGG
Organism: Amorphophallus titanum; assembly: GCA_024336825.1. Classification (NCBI taxonomy): domain Eukaryota; kingdom Viridiplantae; phylum Streptophyta; class Magnoliopsida; order Alismatales; family Araceae; genus Amorphophallus; species Amorphophallus titanum. Next base: position 55,908,804 of record JANBPO010009603.1, on the reverse strand, counting down.
TACTAGTAAACCGATACCAAGATGATGTGACACCACCTTGGGGGTGAAGGCCACAAGACCGAAGATCCATCGGACCTAGCAAGTAAGCGATGCGCGGGTTAGTGACTTCACTCAAGCGGACTTACCCGCTAAGCGCACTCTCGTATCCGTAGGCAATCCGGTGATGGTAGTGCCCGGGACAGAACCTCACTACTCCGAAGGTTGGCTAGTCTACGAATGAACCCCTAAGGACCAGGGATGCCCCAAATCATGGGCAACCAACATGCCAAGGGCGTGGGTTAAGTGGTTGCTCTCACCTCACTCCGCGGTGGCCACTCAAATGATGGAAATTTGGTTCGGACGCTCGCTCACCGTCCGACGGAGCTAGAAAGTAATACAAAATAAGCAATAGCAAAACCAGCAAAGGATGTGGCCCGGAGCTCACCTGATCGGTGTGAATACACTAATCCCGATCGGAGACGAGGCAAGCGGGGAAGCGTGGGTACGCGCCCGCACGCTGCGCCGGTGTAGCTCTAACTTGAAAATCTAAATAGTACAACACTACACCTCTCACAGGAGGGGGATCTCGGGGCGGAGATTAATTGATATTACACCCAAAACAACCTCCACGAAGGGAGGGGCTGTAAGCTGACCAGGCAGGGAGGGGAACGGAGGTGGTCGGGGGCCAACCGACTCGAATCTTCACCTTCAGGTTGCTGTTTCTGCCTTCTATAACCAGTGACCTTTCTGGGAATGTTGAACCTTCTTGGGACGTCCGACGGTGGCGGGGCTGGATGCGTTGGAAAGCTGGATGTGATAGCTCGCTCCTGGAAGAAACGCGGTCTCGTTCTGTTCTCGGATGCACCAGGTACGGTAGATTCTGTAGAACTGCGTCGGGCTTCTCTGCTGCAAGCCAGAGAGGGCTTGGACGAGGTCGTACTCCCAGATGGAATATCAAATCGAGGTGGGACCAAGTGTCACTGAAAGATAACTCAGTCTAGTGCTCCCAATCCAAAATTTGCTTCCTGAATCACCCGATCACGCCCGTGGTGGCTCCTGGATGTTGAGTGGGTCGGGCTGGTTGCAGGGACAGAATTCTGGTCTTGACTCTCCGATGGCGTAGCTATCCGATCTGTAGTTGGGACACATCGGGGCTAGAGTCTTCATGGAGATGGCCGTCCCAGGGATCTTTCAGAGCTAGAATGGCCCCGATCTGAGGTGTGAGATGTCGGTACCGCTGATTCTTGTGAAGTCGTGCAGTGCAAGACGCCGGCCGGACATGGGAGGCTTGTCGGGGGCGTATCTCCCAGTGAAAAGATCAGAAAGAGGTGAGACCAAACTTGACTGAAAGCTGACTGACCTCTGATGAACTCCTCCAAAGGGCTCTGGCCGAAGATGGCATACAAGACCGTGGTACTCCCTGTGGTGAGCTGCTTGTTCTAGTCACTGGAGACTTGGACTGCAGGATAGGCGTGGGATGTCGATGCCGGTGCTCTCGATGGGGAACTCCAAATGGGGCGGGACCACCTCTGGCTGAAAGCTGGACGACCCTAGTAAGGAGTCTCCAAGGGGCTTGAGGCCTCATCAGCCTCTTGGGTGGCGTCCCCAGGTCTTGGTATCGGTTTACCGGTACCCGGATCTCTGGGTCGTTACAGGTGGACTCGGAGAGGGAGTCTCTATCCTGGGCCCATGACGTGTCTGATCAAAAGATCGAACACTTGACTCTTGCCCTTGAGGACCTTCAGCAGGAGTTGACCTCACTTAAGGCGCAAGTAGAGTCGAGCCAGAGGGAGGCTCGGGTATCGACTACGCAGTTGTCTCAAGCTTGTTATATGGTCGAGCTGAAGGATAGGCTCCAAGACACGGAGTGCAAGGTTTAGGCCGAGTACGATGAGCAGTGGAAGGCCGAGAGTGCGGAGCTCAAGGGTAGAGTCCGAGAGGCCGAGGGCGCATGAGCCGAAGCTGAGAAAAGGCATTCTGAGGCAGAGCAGAGGGCAAGCGAGCTTGAGAAGAAGGCAGAACTAGCCGGAGTGGAGGCACTCGAGTAATACAAACGCTCGGAGGGTTATCAGGCGGCGCTCCAGAAGGCTATCTTTTCCTACTACGAGCTAGGCTACTGTTGGGGTTTGCAGAAGGGGTTCTCTCAAGGCTTCCACCGAGCAACTTCTCTGGCCTAGGTGCAAGTGATGGAACAGCTCGAGTTTCCTTCCGGGCAACATTATGACTCGGACGAGAAGGTCACTGATTGTTCCTTCCCGACATCGAGTAAGGATGGAAGTCAGGATGCCTCCGTCTCATCCGAGTGACCACTGACTCCGGCAACCTCGGGAGTGCACGTGGTCGAGACAGTTCCCACGCAAGTGGGGTCAGTGTCCGGACCGACCGTTACCGAGGGTGCTGGGGGCAGGTCACCTGGTGCCGAGGATCCTTCATCTATCGAGTTTCGTGGTGGGCCTGAGGCCTAATTATTTTTTTCTTTTTCATTCCTTTCTTTAATGTGGCCATGAAAAACTTTCCCTTGTGTATATGATGGTGGTAGTAATAAATGCTAAATTCACTGTTACTTACCACCTTCGGTGCAATTTGACTATTGTACTTGTAGTTGTTATGAAGGTGGTCATTTTTTCTGTGGATATCTCGCGTGTCGATTGGTCAGGCAACTGGCGTGGCGCTGGCGCCTATCCGTCTTCCCAGGCTTGAGTTGCCACTTCGCATGTTTGCATTGAGGGGGCATTGGTGGAAAATGAGGTAATCACCTTGGGGAAGGGGTTTCTACCTTTCGCACTTCTTCGAGGGGAAAGTCATTTAAGGCAACAGCTCCCCTTTGGCCTATAAAAAGATCCCGAAGGGTATTTCCTCCTCTCTTCATCGCTTAAGGCCATCCTCTGCGATTTTTTCTCTCCGTGAAGTGTTGGGCTGTTAGTCTTGGTGAGGCATGGAAGGTGTTTCAGAGGACGAAGATGTAGACTATAGTAGGGGGGAGGTCTGTGCTTCTTCGATTCGAAAGAGCGTTCGATAGTTGGCGGGTAGCTCGAAAGAGGGTTCGACGTGTGGTGTCACACACTCTTCCTTCTTTTGGACTGTCGACACTACCTTTGGAGGAAGGTGGAAGCAGACAGATAGGGGAATTAGGCACCACCCCTTGTCCTGCTCTTGCCTCTCCTCCTCCCCTCCCCTACCTTCTTTCTTTCCGCCTTCGATCCCATCGCCTCGGGGGGCAGCTCTTCAAGCTCCCCCCTCACCTCCTCTACTCTTCAACTAGCCTCTTTTCCTTTTTCTTTGAGTCTTTGGGGGATGTCTTTTACCATCCTCTTTTTCATCATATCCCGTGGGGGGTCCTTCCAAAGAGTTGGCAGAGGAGGTTTTCTCTGGCCATTCCTTCTTAATCTTCCTCTCTTCCTTTGATACCTTTCCTCTAACTTTCCCGAGCAGATAGGGTCAGTTATCCCATTATCCATGAGAGTTTCTACACTGGGTAGAGTCAGTGGCTCGGCCTGAGAATACTAACCAAGTTCGCATCGAGTGATCAGATCGTACCAGCAGATGTTGCACTTTTCTTTTGATCTGTACTGTAATGGCCTTGGCCTATCCGATGTATCGAAAAAGTACTAATAAGAAGAAGAGGAAATACTTTTTCTCTATATTACTTACATGTGTGTTTTTTGAGAGAAGCTCAAAAATAGAATTTGCGTAGTGTTGTCGCGTTCCATGTCCGAGGGATAGGTGTTCCTTCCATGGTGGCCAGTCTGTAAGCCCTTTTTTCGAGCATCTCGACCACTCGGTAGGGGCCTTCCCAGTTAGGGGCTAGCTTGTCCACCGCCTCCAGTGGTCGAGAGGCTTCGATTTTTCTTAGGACAAAGTCTCCTGGTTGAAAGTGTCTATCTCAGACTCTGGCATTGTAGTACTGAGTTAGGCGTCGCTATTTTGTGGCTCGGATACTCGCGATCTCTCAGATCTCGCTCGCTAAATCGAGATTCTCCAGCAATTTCTGCTCGTTCACCTCGGGCGAGAAGTGGGTGACTCGGAGAGAGGGGTTGCTGGTCTCCAGCAGAATCACGGCTTCTGTGCCATACACCAACTGGAAGGGGGTTTCACTGGTGGCCGTTCTTGGAGTAGTTTGGTGTGACCATAGTACGCTCGGTAATTCCTGCCCCATTTGCCCACAATGGCTATGAATTTGAGCAGCATTTCACCACGATTTGGGATCATTATGATCAATATACACCCCTAAATCTAGGCATCTACTATTTCAACCCTTCCATGCATTCTTTCTTAATATATGAAGATACAACTCAAACTTTGGAATTGGTAGTTCCTACATATCTACCAATTGTTCCACAATTTCGTCAGGATATCGTCTATTCCACTTGGCATTCGGTTTCCTTTCCTATAGAAGAGATCTGTCAATGGGAAGGAATGGTTATGAGTTTATCTGCGGAAAATCGTCGATATTTCGCTTTATCTCATATTGTACCTTATATGGATGCACACTTCATCCCTGTCTTTAAGGAAGTTTCAGTTCAGAAACCCATGGCTCCACTCTCAGAGTTCTTTACTCTGTTACAAGCTTCTATTCTTCCTACACCATTACACCATGACAGAGATATGCATTACAAGCTTCCTCGATGGGCTCCCCCTGCTCCAAAGGAACCACAAGCTTTACGTCCTGTAGAGCGACGAGCTCAGTATAGTACTTTTATTGCTCGATCACATCCAGCCACTTACTTCAGACGGCAAAATGATCCTCTGTTATATAACAACTGTCACATCGCACATGGTCCTTACCTAACTCCATAGCAAACGGCGTTGGTCTTCCTCAACGTCCAAAAGGAATGCGATGATTATTCCAAATTTCATGCTTGTCACCTGTCACATCCAAAAAATCTACCATCAGATGCCTCTGCAGTCATATATGATGATGAGCCTTGCACCTCCACTGAATTCTTAGAAGAGGTTGCAAAAATTTCTGCGATGCTGGATCCCCCACTGGTTGTACCTCCACTTTCACCGCCTCTCGGCGTGGTTTTACTAATGGCTCCGGTCAAGCTTCCTCAACTTACTGAAATTATTGACGAAGGCTTTGCCTTTGACGCCTCTGCTTCTTCTGGGGAGGAGGAAGGTAAGAAGAACACCGATGCAGCTTCTACCAGCTCAGGTAATGATTGTTCTCATTTGTACATGCTGCAATCTCGATATTCCTCTGTAGACCCTTCAGAACAACCACTTTCTCTCCTACATAGCCATATGCTAACCCAAGAAGCAACCATCTGTGAAGAAGACACAGTTACATTTCCTGAAATTCATAAACATGAGTTATATAACTTTCTTCAATTTCAGGCCCGCCTCCTAAGAAGCATAAAACAAGTTGAAGTGAACATGTAAGTCCAAGGAGCTGGAATCCGTCCTGTCTTTCTTGCTTTCTTTTCTCCAGCCGATGTGAAAAGTTGGAAAGACAAACAAGCTCGGTTTGTGCATATAGGCCAAATCGATATTCTAGTTCATCCGCATTTCTCTTACAACTTAAATGCTCCTTATCTAGTAACTTTGCTTGATGTTAGACATCTAGATTGGGAAAAGGCTGTATTATGTCAGTTTTCTGGAACTTTAGATAAAGACGGCTTATGTATTGTACGTCTAAACTTTACTATCTCTTTGGATGACCCACATATATCCCAGTCCTTCGTTGTATGTGTTCAAATCAAAGGTGTGGAGTTATTACCACAATCAGTTTATGCTACAATAGCTTCTCGTTGCATTTTTCATTTAACTAACTCAGTCGTCTCCCACTTCAGACAACCATATGGACTACAATTACCTACCAAGTTAAACAAAAATATAGAACAGGTAGCTCCTATGTTAAACCTTGAAGACTTTGTTCAAGGATATCCAACTATAGAATAATTTATCACTAATACAGAATTTTTGGAAAAAAGATAAAAGAAAAAATGGATGTCAAAATATCCAGAACCACATTCCCTAAGATATTCAAAATTGCAGTTATGTGATATAGCATCAACATCATCTGCACCCTCGTTTTCTGAATTACCACCTATACTTCCTGTCCTACATGACCCTCCTGTCTCCTCAACATCCAGTTCTCCTAATCGCGATGCAGCAGCTATACGAATGATGAACACTACCTCAAACACTGGAGAACCATCGACTTCTTCTGCTCCTATCTTCATAACCCCTGAAAATAGTACATGGCCTCCAAAAATGGCATATAAGACCACGACAGTGGAACAGCAGGCTAAAGCAAAACCAGAATTAAGAGCAGATTGCAGTTACTTACTATTGCATAATGCAGAAAACCCACAGCAGCAAAAAGAAAAGGTTAGACAGCTAAATTATATTACACATTGGACTTCATTCGCTGAAAAAAGCTTTAGAAAAGTTGATACACAGCTATCTGAGATCCTAGTAAATTTAGAGGTATTGAACAGCTCAGTACAAGATCTAAAGTCACAACAGCAGCAGGAAAGGCAGCAAGTGTTACAGCACCATAAAACACATCTGTCATTATTACAGAAACAAGCTATAGATTTCTCCAGTTTTAAGAATGAACACCAGCAAAAAATAAGATTACCAGCAGATCCGTCAAAGTACAGAATTCAAATGATGAGATCAAAATTACCCAAAAGAGAAATGGGAACTCATTCATTTACAGACCATATTATAATGTTAGGAATGGATATTCCTATTTTAAATATTGATTTTGCTTAGACACGCAAGGTCTTCGAGCAGCAAGGCAAAGCTAAGGAGAATTGTGTGTGGGTGACTTGGTCTTTGGCTAAGGACACCGAGAGTATGTCGCTTGTACTTCCCTCGCTCGTTCTTTCGCCATAACACACAAGTCTATGCCCACTATGCGTGAGACGTTATGACAAGAGTGTGACCATGCACGTGTGTGACGTCACGCTTCCTAGTACTCACGAGGCCATGTCAGACCGCTCAATCCGAGCCGGGATGGACCCTCGCCCAGGCACCAGTCTGATGCACTCGCCAGTCACCCAGTCACAAGCCTCTCGTTTTACGGAGCGAACATAGCCCATGCCACGAGAGGAACACTCTGTAAAAGGCGCGGATACCCGATTTGTCACGCATTGACCCGGGGACCGACCACCATGTCGAAATTGTCCCGCGGCTTGTGCCTGTTGTACCTCGACCGCTATGGCCCACTTGTAAAGTCATATAGCTCTCATAAATTGTACAGCCATTGGGACGTATGCACTCGCATCCACGTTTGGGCCCTCAGCCCTCTGTTGTTGTGTCACCTAGCATGAACCCCTCAGCACCTCTGACCTCAGTCGACCTTGTCCGATCTAGTACGAACCTACAGCTGCGAAGCGTTCCCTGCTCTTCACCTAGGACTCCAGGCCTGCACAAACTCCTCTTCAGCAGCGGAACGAAGGTGTTTGGATTCAATCCGATGTAAATAAACACTGATTGCTTGCGGTCGGTAGGGAAAGATGTCCTGTACACGACTCCCCACAGTCGCCTGCGCACTTGCACCTATGGAATTGACCTTCCCTCCACGTGTCCCTCACCTCCCGAGTCCACGTGTTGCGCCCTAGTGGCGCATCCCCTGTCAGCTTTCGATTCCAAGGGTGCTTGTCGAGAAATCGACTGGCACGCCCGCATCCCAGCCACATTTCACCTAAAACTTGGAAAGCTCCTGTGCCGTACAATCTCCCCTCGACTCTCCGTAAAAGGTAAGTGCATGGTGCCACTTTGAGGAAGATATGGCCATGAGAGGGGGTGCCCGAAGCACACTATATTCTGGCATCTCTCCCGCAGTTATATCTGACCCCTCACTCCGATCACCACACACACTGCCATCGGCGAGGAAACACCCACCTGCTCGACGCGTGAACAAAAGGATGGCACGCCCGGTGGGACGTCTCTCGCCTTCCTTCTTTCTGCTGAAGAGAAAGCCTGTGCCAGCCCTAAAGTCCTAGTGCCCTTTTCCTGTCCTTGCAGGAGAGGTAGAAGAAGAGCACCTGCTCGCACTTCCCAGCACCTTCCAGTTCGCCCTCCAGTTGCTGAATCGTGCTCGACGACCGTCAGCGGCCGTCAACCCTGCTCGTCCGATGCATCAACAACTATGGCGGCCGTCACCTACGGTCCCATCGTCATTGTCGCCCATGCGCGGGTGGGCTACTTGGCGGTGTCAATTGCTTTTGACAACTTCGCCCTAGTCACTGGATCGCCCTACTTCTTGGGTGTGGTCCCTGTAGCGGCTCCACCTCCACCCTCAGCTCCCATCTCTTCTGGTGCCGTCAACGTGCCACACCCGCCACCAGTCTCAGCGGCCAGATCAAGTGTCAGACTCGGGTCTCCCATTTTCGACCCCCGTAGGGGTTTTGGACCAGCTCCCGCTCGGGCTAACACCAGCCCCCGGGCCCAGTTCCAACCGACTCCCGACGTGAGCTCCGCGCCCTGAGTCTCGGTCCCTACCACTGTAGTTTGCTTGGGCTTCCAGCCCCGGGCCTCGGTTGAGTCAACATCTGGTGTAGGTCTCCACTCTAAGGTGCCCGACTCCTTAGCACCTCACTCAGGTCGTTAGCCCTGAGCCTCAGCCGAGCTAGCTCCTCGCACGGGTCTTCTGACCCGGGGGCAGGGCTCCCCAGTATCTCATTCGGGCCTTCCGATCCAAATTTTTGACGTGCAACTGCCTCACCCGGGCCATCAATCCCCGGTTTGAGGCTGCTCAACATCCAGACCAGGAATGCAACCTCGGAGTCTCTCACAAGCGACGCCAAGCGTAAGTGATCCACGTCAGGTTCACATCCCTTGGCTCCATCGTGGGGGCATGTTCCCTACAACCTGACGATGCTGACTCCCAATACGGGTCTACCTCTATGGGACGTGGCGGCCCCGGTGTGGACCGAAGGCCCTGTGCCCCACCTTCTAGTCTCGCCAGTCCCCAGTTCAGGCTCAAGGCCTCAGGTTGTCGGCACCCCGGCACCCCCTGCAATGCCAACTCTGAGTACAAGCACGTCATCGCAGGCAGCCATGACACTATTGTCAGCTCGGGCGAGGGCTTACACTCAAGCCACCCAGCCGCCAGCCTCCATTACAAACTTTGGGTCTTGGGGACCGATTCCAGTATTGTCGGTCGATGGCCTTGTGCCACCTACAGTCATGGGCTGAGTTTTCTTGGTCTACCACCTTGGAGCGGAGTCATCTTCGGCACCCTGAAGAAGCATCGTCGCGGCCGCAATGGCAAGCGACCTGCCGCTGCCACCAGTAACTCCGACAAGTCCATCCTTGTCGACAATCTATGGATTCGCTGTTCTCCCTCTCCTTCCCTCATTCTCTTTGAGTGTGAGTGTGTCGCCCGGTGAGAGACCGTCCGGCGTGAGGCCGAACTGCGCGAGGTAGCATCCTATCCGTTCCTTTCGTGTCTCTGGAGTTGCCGTCGATCTATTCCCACGTCGCCGCCGCGTCAGGCGATTCTTCCTCGAGGTTCGAGGGCATTGCGTGGAGGTTCCTAGTTGCCAATTTATCGGGCCGAGTGTTCACTTGGCATGTGGTACGTTTTGCTGCTTTAGACTGCACTTTCTTTTGGACTGGACTCTGTTATAGTTAGATTATTTATATCTATTGTCCTGCTTTATTTCTTATTTCTATGTACACCACACCTATCCTTTTAGCCCTTCCGAGCCCTCTGGCTCGTGGGCGGCGGTTCAAGATTCGAATAGTATCGGGTCTTCCCAGTATCCGAATCTCGGGTCGCTACAGTTGGTATCAGAGCTATAGTTAGGGAAGTACATGGGAATTTGAGATATTACAATGATCAGAGTCCGTAAGGTCCAGTACAGTCGGCACCTGGCATAGGGTTTTGTATTTATTTTTCGCTTGGTTTCTCGCGTGAGAGTGTGAGTGCACGACGTTGGTGCTGTGAAGGTGGTTGTTGTCGTCGTCAGAGTGCCAGTGTGGGGTCTAAGGATCGAGGTTGAGAGCTTCTCCATCATCGATGGTGGCTCCGGTTGTGTTACGTTGGGCAAAGGTTGTCGACAGGTGTGTTGTTGCGGTGCTGCGTTTGAGGAATTACTGCGGTGGTGCATCGAGAGATATTGTGATCGTGGTCTGACAAGACACTTGGTGAGTGTGTTGGAGGCACTGACCTGACAGAAGTAATGATTTTTCTGGTGCTAGAAGGTGTTATTCCCTGCATCTACAAGGTTCGAGGTCAGGTCGAGCATGAGGACCCTTCCGTTGGTTGGAGGAGTATTGAGTTTTCCCCTAGTGGGAGGAGATCGCGTTGGGTTAAGGTTCGTCATCTTGCATCGTGTGTCCGGATTGGTTGGCCTCTCTCGTGTGCCATGAAGTCCGTGTGAGACGAATCCTGTGTTGGCAAGGTGGTTGCCAGTGAGAAGCGTTGCCCATTCCCTGATGTGTAAGGGTGTTGGCATTATTCCGGAAGGATGAGTGCCAGTTGGGTGGTGTTTGTGAGAATTTGTGACTGGTGTTGTGATTTTTGATGTGTTGAGCATCGGAGGATTGGTTCCTCGGTGTGAGATTATCTCGGGTTGCGTGAGACGTGTTGTTGCCGTGCTGTTGTTGGAGGCATTGTGATTTATGGCACTGGCAGGATGGAGAGACGAGAAAATGTGTTGGCAAGTGTGCCGTGAATTGTTCAGGTGATGTCCCAAGGCTCTGAGGTAAGAGCAGAGCCGAGGATTGGCAGGCGTCCTATTGGATCATTTTTAGGCAAAGGATTTGATGAGACAGGATGAAGGACGGTGCCTGTGTGCAGAGGTCTCTAAAGAGACGTAGGCGTTGGATGGTGATCCCTGGTCTGTGATCAGCAAGGGAGGATTCCCAATAAGTCTGATTCGTGTGACGAGAGGATCGAGGATTGTAGGGATCTTGTTATTTGGTTTCGTCGTGCTCCCCTGAGAGGGTAGAGTTGGCATAAGGCTCGAGATCGGATGCAGTGTCTGAGCAAGGATTGGCTCGAGATGCGGTAATGGTCTGTGGGAGAGTCAGCTGATGGCCTATCGTGATTTGGAGCGTGCCTGTTGGGCTGGGGGAGGTTTCTCATTGACTCGTATCTGGTGACCAGTGGGTGGTCTTTCACAGACAGAAGATGCTGGTTGTTGGGACTCGAGAATGGCGTGAGCCGTGTCCAGCGAGGCCTTGGGTGGCCGATCATGAGGTGTGCTTTTCCCGGATTGGATCTGGGATTTGCTTGAAGTTTATCTTCTGGCAGAGTTTGTTCTGTGCTACCATGGGTGTTCAGGTTATCGTGTGTGAGTTGGTGAAAGCTCAGTGTTGGTTGCCCCTGGTACAGGGTGTGAGAGCAGTCAGCGAGTTGTGAAGCTGGCATTCGGATGGTCCGTCGAGCATGAGCGTTGACCGGTGTTGGTTTTCGTGATGAGGATTGCATTTTCTCGGTAAGCGAGATTGTGGCAGTGATGTCGTGGTGGGTTTTTGTGTTGGCTGAGGTGACGTCATACTTGTACTCTTTGCATGTGCCTGCTCTAATGTAACGACCCAGAGTTCCAGATATCGATACACCGATAATATTGATACACTGATACCAAGAACTGGGAAAGCCACCCAATAGGCTGGTGAGGCCCCTGAAGGGTTGGAAGGATTTTGTCGAGGGGTTGCATAACGAATTGGAATGGCACACGCGTAGAATTAATTAATATGACAATTAGAATTACAATGCGGAAGTAAATTAAATATATCAGAGTGATAAAAATATATACAGTAGTCCAGTGTCACAATTACACAAGTCCAACAACCAAACACCAGTCCAAAAGTACAACTACTAGGGGCATACCCCGGACAAAAGTACAAAAGGACCACCGCACTACTGCTGGCAGACTAAGACCGGTCTCCAAAAGCACGGGCTTAAAAGGAAGCAAGACCTGTTCAGGGTTAAACAAGATATGCACGGGGTATGCAAGACATGACTAAGAAGTGTTGGGGTATGCAAGACATGACTAAGAAGTGTTTGAAGATCAACAACATGCTCAAACTACAGAACAGACATCCTCGTATGTTGTTTTGCTTCTAACAAGAGAAATGTTGAAACAGAAACTTTAAGACATTGTAAGTAGCAGTTTCATTGACTATATAAGGATAACCTCATTGACTCATGGTGTTTGCCAACATCAAAACACAGGGACACAACATCAATTTCCTCAATTCAATAACATTAGCTTTCCACTGCTCACAGTCTTCCTCTATATGTATCACTGCCCTCCTCGGAACACTTGTCTTCTATCAGGCTTTAATAGTTCTCATGTCTTAGACATCTTTCTCCATGCCCAATTCCCTTTTCTTGATGGGTGGAAGGTCGGAAAACATTGGAAAGAAATGGCGAGGGAGACCAATCTAAGAACTGCCCCGGTGCATGTTGTAAAGAATGAACTCAGTTGCACCAATGAGTTGAATCTCCATGCTTGGGGTGGATCTTATGTGAAGTTCACGTGAAAGTAAGGATGTTGGTGCGCAAGTGAACATATTCTGTGCCATGGTATTGATGTGAGTGCGCCAATCTTCGTGCTTCTTCAGCCGGGGCACGCGGTTAATTACCTTACCATCAAAGCCCAACACATTGGCCATATGATAAAGAAGGCTCTATTGGAAGATCCTCGAAGAGGTCTGCACTTCTTCACAGTGGTCAAACTTAAAAAGTAGGTCAATTCAGCAAGTTAAGAGAAGTACACAACCATAAGGAGGCCTACCCATGCTCGAAGCCTTGAGACCACTATAGAGGTAGGCAAGGATGGCGGGTCCCACTCTCTTACCTTCCCATAGTCCACAAATCACACTCAATTGATCTTCCTCCACAATGTTGTCAGTGCAGAGAAATAGGAGAGCTCCTGCCAAATAGATTGTAAATCCTTTCATGAGTTCTTCTAGATATTCATCACTCACCAATCCTTCTAGGGCATTCATGGTCCATTCTGCAAGCTTTTGTAGATTAATTTCCTTTTGAGTTTGGACACCTCGGATAGCTCCAGAGGGCATGAAACTTCCAAGAACTTCCTCGGAGGACACCCTTTTTGGCATGGGCATGACCTTCCCTTTGCCATTCTTCTTGAACCCCTTCAGGCCGAGTGAAAGTTCTACTTCCTCAAGAAGGATGGTTGTTTCAAATGTGGGGAAGATGAACGTGTGAGTTTGAGGGTGCCACATTTATATTAATGCACCCATAGCCGCCCAATCCATATGAACTCGATCATAACGCTCAGCATGAACCACAAGCCCTTGAAGGTGCCATTTCAAGATTACAACTCCCACGCTGATGGAGATGTTAGAAGTAAGCTTCAAAAGCCAACGCAGCTTGAAAACATCCTCGGGCCCGGAAAGAGAGGGGATGGCTGATAAGAAGAAAAGAAAATGAAGAGATAAGGGATAATCTACATAAAAGAAATGGAAGACATATGAACTCACCATTTGTAATTGGATCCTTTCGCTCAAGTGACCCTCAATGTCAGTAAGCCTCTTGCAGCCATTGCTAGGCCTACTTCTCTTCGCAGGACAGGAAGATTCACCCTCCATCTCAAGAGCAAGAACCTCTTCTTTCCTCTCTACTGAGGGTTTAACTTCCTCAAACTAACTTCTGATGCTTCTTAGCAAGGCAAGCAAAGGAGGGGATTTATAAGATGGGGACGAGTGACAAGTCACATGAGGAAGGTGATTTGGAGCCGCCATTGTTGATTTTGATGGGAAAGAGTGAAAAGTCACATGGGGAAGGTGATTTGGAGCGGCAGATTTAGATGGGGAAAAGTGAAAAGTTATAGGGAAGGTGATTTGGAGCCGTCATTGTTGATTTTGATGGCAGATTCTCTTAAAAAAATGATTGTAATGGGACGCCACCCTTCACTTCAAAGTGATGTTTCGTCTCATGTTGTGTTTTCTTCCGTCATGAGAATTATTATTGGTGTGATGATCTCTTGTACAGTTGAATGTGATCTAATGTTTTTTTTGTGAAATATCTCTATGTTTACTATGCTAACAGTTGAATGCAGGGCAAAAAAAAGAGAAGAAGAAGAGGAGAAAAGGCGAAAAAAATAAGAGAGAACAAAAAAAGAGAAAAAATAATAATAAATATGGAGAGCTTCATCGATGGGGACGTAAGCACCAAATCCCACCTTTGGTCCCCACAGTGATTGCCCCCCATCATATCATGTATTTTATTATATGATACCTACACTATTATGTCAAGGACCTTGCAGCTTGAATGAATTTGAAATTTGAGTTCCCCTCTAACAAAAATAGTGATAATTTTAGAGGAGCTTGGGTCGCACGGATAGGCCATTGAGTTGTGGTAGTTTGGGGACGATGGTTCCATTTGGTGAGTCGATGGATGGATAAACAAACTTTGGCTCAGTATCGACTCATGGAATCGGTATCCTGACCCATTCTTAACAACTCAACAATATTATCCTTGGCTATCTTCTATTTTAGTTCCTTAGCCGAGCTTTGCTCCCTCCGACAGAAGAAGGGTGAGAGCGCCCTTGACTTCATCAAGAAATGGCGAGACCTTAGTATGAGGTGCGTCAACCCACCAGTCTAGGAGGATGCCATCACTATCTGTCGTCGAGGCTTGGCGGCCGAGGTCAGCAAAAAGCATCTTGGCACCAACGTCAAGGGCTTCAACCAGCTCAACTCAGCAGTCGCCGAGATAGAAATGTTCTTCGCCAACAACCCAAGCTACGCTTCAACAAAGGGTAAGTAGATGCGGGAACGCCAGCCCGGTAAGGAGGTGAACATCATTGAATTCACCCCCACTACTAAAGCTAGCAAGGGAGCCAGAACGAGCGATTCTGACAAAAGGCCAGCTGATAAGTCGACTGCTCTCTCCTTCTCAGAGCGTATGAAGACGCCCTTCTCCTTCAAGAAGGAACACACAAAGATGCTCTTCGACCTCTACATGGCTCAGAGGATGGTCGAACTGCCTGAAGTCCGCAAGCCAGACGAAGCCCAGAAAACTAACGATCCCAACTACTGCCTATACCATCGTATGTTGGGTCATTCTCTTGAAGATTGCTACGTCTTCAAGACCTAGGCATAGAAGTTGATTCGAGACGGCCTGATTCAAATAAAAAGTGGTCTTGTTAATCCTCCACAGCCACATACGTGGTCCAGACCAGCCAAAGGAGCACGTGTGGTTCACCACCCAACCAATGTGATCCACATGATGGCGGCATTCTCTCTTTCTGACGATGAATCAGAGGTGCCCAACACCAATCAGGGAGAGCGTTCGATCTGGTACCCAGGGTGGAGGCCCTGGCATGTTCGCAGACCCCTCTCCTTCCCCAGGGAAAGAACCCAGTGACTTTTTGACGTCCTCGTCGAGCGGACGTAAATCTTGCCCCGCGATCCATCGACAGGCTACACTCAATGGGACTTTAACCACCCTCAGTATTGTCCCTTTCATGCACGAATCTGCCACGCGATCGAGTCCTGTGAGGAAGTTTAATACCTCATCGAGGAATGGATCCGGTGGGAGCAGATCGACACCGAAGGGAATTCCATGGCACTTGTTCGACTGTGACAAGCTGTCGAAGAAACCCTGAACACTGCCAGAAATGCACCAGAGCAGCCCGATCCACCCTAGGAAAACGGGCATGGGTCGCCTTACCAGCATACTCCAGACTGGCTCGAGTTTTGGACCGATAATCGGGAGGCTCTCGAATGACTGCGCAGACGCAGGGAGCAGGATGCCAGTCGAGAGGTGGGACCGAGTACCTTCTCGGCCTACGTCATCCACTCTCCTGCTCCCATGGCCTCTCCCGGGGCAACAACACCACAGGCTAGTCAACCAGCCCCTGCCACTCCAGCTGCACAATGGCGACCCTGGCAGGAGCTAGAGTCTCTCTCATTTTCCATGGAAGACACTGCAAGACTCCTTCGAGTCCTTCTCGATCGAGAAGATGTCTTGGTAGGCGAGACTAGGATGGACTCTTCCAGCCCTTCTCATCCTCCCCCTATTCTACCTCTGTCTTCGAGACTCGAGGATAGAAAGGGGAAGCAAAAGTTGAGCGAGACCTCAGCTCCACTGAACCAGGTTCTCCCTACAGCTCGCAGGTCGGGTCCGCCATTACAAAGGCCATCTGGCGTGCGAGATCAAGACAGCTACCAAGGGCAACAAGGCCCCCAGACGTCATCAGGTGTCGTTCGACCCTGTTCTCAGCTAGACCACAGTGGTCCGGTCATGAAGTAAGATGTTGGTCATACTCCTCAGGCCCCTCCTCAGCAGAAATCCCAGCCACCGGGGCTAAGGCATCAAACCGCGCACATGTCTTCGGACACCAGCCCCAGTACACCAGTTCAATAGGGAAAACCTTCCCAGCCACCGTGGCTAAGGCATCAAACCACGTACATGTCTTCGGACACCAGCCCCAGTACACCAGTTCAACAGGGAAAATCTTCCCAGCCATCGCAGCTAAGGCATCAAACTGCGCACATGTCTTCAGACACCGGCACCAGTACACCAACTCAACAGGGGAAGCCTTTCCCGCCACTGTGACTAAGGCATCAAACCGCGCATACATCCTCGGACGCCAGAACGAGTCCACCGGTTCCCGGTAAACTCCCACACAAACTGCGGTAGAGGCAATAAGCCGTGTCCACATCTTCGGATGCCAGTCCCAGCATCGCTGCTTACCCGGAACTACCACTTGAAGTTATTGAGTAGGCGATCAATGCTACCTTCCAAGTACAACAATCAGAAGGTGCCTAGATTGAGATCCGGGCAAGGAGGAGTCACCGACCTTGCCCTACAAACTCATCGGCTCGATGGTATCCCCGTGCGGACCTGTCAGCTCCGGTTCCATTGCCTCCTCCTCGTACTCCCCTGGAGACGGCCATCGCTAAGAAACAAGAGAGGAATAGAAGGAAGAATCTCAAAAGGCGGCTCAAGAAGCAAGCTGAACAAGTGGCTGCCTTGTAGTCCCCAGTAGAGCTGACGCCTCTCCAGAGGTTACAGCGGCTCATCGACAACTTGGAGGAATACATTCCTCTTCGTCCTACCGGGCAAGCCACTTCTCATTACGGTGGCTTTGTTTCACGTCCAGTCATTGATGCAAGATACAAGTGTGTGCTCTCAGTTGCAAGCGGGCGGCCTGGACACCCGTGGGATGGGTGGCACTGCACGGGCGGCTGGAGCTAGTGATCGGATGGTGACGTGATCCGGTGTTGCTGGGGTGGTGGTGGCTGACAAACATGGGCGCTGCTACTGAACCTCCCCCCCTCCAGCATGGCGATCACGGCATCATCGGCGTTGCAGGTGGTGACCGACAGAGGGGCACCGCCATGACGTTGTCGAGGAAGGGGATGGGAGCTGCTGGCAAGGACCGGTGATGCAGGGTTCTTAGGAGGATAGCGGCATGTTGGCTGTGGCGGACTGATGCCTAGCGTTGGCAGCGGGTGGGGGCCTACGGTGCCCTGTTTCACTCCTAGATGGCAAGACTCAAGGATGGCAGCCTACTGGTGGCGTTGAGGTTTGTAGAAGGTAGTGGCAAGCTAGTGTAGGGGATTTGGAAATGGTGACGGTGGTATGTGCTGGTGCAGGGCGTGTAGAAGGTAGAAACAGAGGGAGGCCAGACAGAGGCATCGGCGGGCGCCGCGGGTGTAGAGTAAAAGAGAGGGAGAGGAAGCAGGAAGGTGCATCCAGCGAGTGTCTAGTGTGTGTAGAGGAGAAAGTGGGGGGAGCAGGAAGTGAGAGAAGATGAGAGAGGGAGAGCAGATAATAGAGAGAAAGAGAGGGAGTGAGGGTGGTGAGTAGGTGGGGGGAGAAGACAGGCTCTGGTGCGTGTGTGTGGTGGTGAGAAGGAGAGGGATCGGGAGAGAGTGCAGAGGAGAAATGGACGAGAGAGGGAGAGATCGGGAGTTAAGAGAGGATGTGGCGTAGGGGGAAGAGAGAGTGAGAGGGATCTGCAGAGGGGGGGACGGGATCCATCTGGTGCGGTGAAGAGAGGGAAACTGAAGGGGAGAGGTGGCAGTGTGATTGAGAGAAGGAGGCTATAGGAGAAGAAAAAGGAGAAGAGGGTCGCTACAGGTGCTCAGACCACTGGCGTGCATGGCAGGAGGCCGTGATCACCGTGCTCGCTGCTCCGCCAGGTAGCCTTGCCAGGAGGGGCGCCAATGATGGCGGTAGATGGATCCCACGATGACGACGGCGGCTGGTAGTGCCGATGGAGAGGAGGTGTTAGCAGGCGGAGGGACCTTGTGTCTGGGCAGCACCGGACGGGTGCCATGCAGGCACGTGCAGGTGGTTAGGCGGAGTGTGGGTGGGTGAGGGGGTGGCTCGCGAGCAGGGATGGGCATGGGAGGGCGATCGGTGGGGTTCGCAAGGGGCCACAGGTGCATGGGTTGCTGTTGTGGACGAGCATGGCGATCTGCAACGAGGTTTGCAGTAGGGATGGCGTAGGGTGCGAAAGGAGACAGGGAGGGCAGCTCTGGCGCGGTACTAGAGCTAAAAAGAAGATAGAGAAGAGAGGGGACGGGAGTGTGTACAGAAAGAGAGGGAGAAAGAGAGGAGAGAGGGGGAGCAAGAGGAGAGAGTGGGGAAGCCAGGCTAAACGCTGCCAGATGGGATGCAAGGAGGAGAATAGAGAGGTTGAGAGGGAGAATAGCAGAGCAGATAGGGGGAGAGGGAGAGCGGCCTGGGGAAGACGAGGTGGGGAGGTCAAGAGAGGGAGGGAGAGGCAACGTAGGAGAGAAAGGAGGCACTCCGCCCTAGCCGAGCTACCTTTCCTTGGTTGGTGGCACTCTACCCTAGTCGAGCTACCTTTTCTTGGTTAGTGACACTTCGCCCTAGCCGAGCTACCTTTCCTTAGTTAGCGGCACTCCGCCCTAACCGAGCTACCTTTCCTTGGTTAGTGGCGCTCCACCCTAGCCGAGCTACCTTTCCTTGGTTGGTGGCACTCTATCCTAGCCGAGCTACCTTCCCTTGGTTAGCGGCACTCTGCCCTATTCGAGCTACCTTTCCTTGGTTAGTGGCACTCCGTCCTAGCCGAGCTACCTTCCCTTGGTTAGTGGCACTCCGCCTCGACTGAGTTACCCTCCTTGGTCTAGCGAAATTCCGCCCCGGCCGAGTCACCCTTCGTTGGTCTAGCAGGCATTCTACCCTGGCCAGACCCCAATAGAATAGACAGCTGCGCCGTTCCGGGCCTTACGCCCGAATCGGCAGAAACTCCTCCTTTGCGTTGTCATTGTTCCTTGCTTACGAATAAACCTACCCTGGCACCAGGGCACCCTGTCCTAACCAATTCATGTACAACGTCGCCACTATAGACCTTATGTCTGAGTAGGCGAAAAATCCCTTCTTGCGTTGGCATTATTATCTTACCAACGAATAGATCACTCTGCATCGACGCAAGGCCCTGTGCCCTAGCCAATAATCGACTGCTGACATCGATGGTCAGACGCCACGCCTCAACATGGTGTCTACTTCTAAAAAAATGGGGTTTAAAATAGAGATACTCCACCGATCTTGTTCCTGTATTAGGTGATGCGGGACGGACCCACGGACTCGACCTAGGACTCTAGATGAGCTCGCAAATGTCCCTTAGCGAGGGAAGCGTGCGGATGTGCGCGGTTGAGAAAATAGTGTGCCGAAATCCTCGGCTCTTCTTCAATTCACCTCTCGGCATGGCCGATCATGGATATCTTCTGCCCGGGGGTCACCTTAATGGATGATGGGCTGTTGAGTGAGTTCTCGTCCTGGTCGGATGAGGTATGGGTTTATTCGGCCTTCCCGCCTTCGACTCACACGTAGGCGCGAGTGCCGCGGATGCTGTGGGAGCCTTGCCATCATTTTTTTTGACGTCCACAATGGGCGACCCCTTTTAAGGTCCTTTAGTGGCCTTGGGTGAGGGAGTTTGAGTGGATGATGGCTCCGACCAGACCCAGGCCTCACCTACATCAGGGGTCGACGAGGGCATCGGTTCCTCCCTAGCTGATGGACAAAAAGTAAAAGCATCCAGGTGTAAGCAACCAGTTCTGACACAGAAATAAACTCCGCCCTGAAGACGCTTTTGACAGAGGAATCTCACCGGCAGGTTGACTCGATTCCACCCGACCGGCCTCAAACTCCTCGAATGATGGAACTGGAGGTGGCGGGGGAATGATCTTTGCAGTCTTGGCGGCCTCCGTCTTCCGATGCTTGGCCTCCCGCCGCCCTGCAGCCTTTGCCTCGTCCAGGGACTTCTTCACGGGCAATTTTGCCTGGGACCTCTTTGCAGGTGGAGGCAAGGGAGTTGTAGTTGGGGCCGGTGGCACCGTTTCAAAATGTGTTGGCTTCTCTGCCTACTAGAGGAGGTTGCGATAAGTTGCCATCTGCGTGCTGTCCGGATGATTTGTGAAGAGGAAGGACAGGAAAAGTGAAGAATTGATTAACATCCGGCACCCTGAAAGAGGCAGCCATGAACGCAAAGGAAGAGAAATGTCAAATACCATGTGGGCCAGTATAGAGCAGTAGTGATATCGGCCAATAACTGAGGGATGACTCTTTGTCACGTCGGGCGACCTCTCAGACCAGCCAGCACACATCCCCAATCGTCTGCCAGCGATCCGCAAGGGCGGCTAAGTCCTCATGTTTCTTGGCAGACAGATGGCAAAATAAGTTGAAATGATCCATCCCCCATCGTTCGGCATAATGGTAGGCGACGTGCAGACGCTGGCCCAGGATGGCCACCGACCGAGCTTCAATTGTCAGCCCATGCACCTACAAAAGGACATAGAACCAAGTGGTGTCTTTATAGTTCTGCGGCTTCCACTCTTCCCTCCTTACGAATGTGCGGTAGGGGTAGATCAGGTCCTTCTCAGCCCGCCAGCTAGTTGGGGGGGTGCCTTCTTCTTCTGCCGGCAGTGAATAATTAATCAGCTCCAGGCGGTTAGATCCGATGTAGCAGAGGTCCCGCAGGGTCTTCTTAAAGTCATCCTTCGCCACTGGAGGCAGCTTGGCCTGTGGCACCGATTTGCCCTCTCGGGCTGCCTTGCAGGTGATCATGTAGTCGGCCACATCCTTGCTCTTGCCATGCCACAAGTGTAGGAGGTGCTCCGGGTTGATGTTAAGGACAGGCACTGGCTGTCGATTCAGGAACCTTCTCTCTACCCCGTCCCAGTAGCCAGTCTTGTGTGACCGATAAAAGGCTGTGTGGGCATTCCACCACTTTACATATTCGGGTGTCACCAGAGGGACATGACCAAGGGCTGGCACTCTGAAGGTGGTGACGTCTGCCCGGTGGAAGAAGTCCCACCAAACTCTGGCATTCTCTGCGACCAAGCCTCCCCGAAGGGTCCGCGTCACCAGGCCAAACTGGGCACTGTGTACAGGAATATACTGGTCATAGTCAAAATTTTGACCAAAACAGAAAGGGCAATACAGCTCCAACAGCAACGTCTCCCCCTTTCTGAATGCTAGCACGCTGGGACGGATGGACAACGCCCAGTCCCTTAACTTGGGTTCCAGCAGCAAGCGAACCACATTTTCTTAGCTAATTGGGTGGACGTACTTCTCCACCTGGTCATCCTTGCAATCTCTCCTGCTGTTCACCAGGGGGCTGGAGTGCGCAGCCAGTGCCCAAAAATGAATAGTCCCGGCAGCATCTTGAGGGACTGTGGTCAATCGGCCTCGAATATCATATAGCCGCAAAGAGGTAGGGCCCAGCTCAGCACTGGCAAATTTAAGCATCCGCGGCAGGAGCCCCCAGTCCTGGATAGCACGCGGGGTGAACTTTGGAAATAGAGAACAAACCCACGCATTGAAGAAATGCAATGGGCACACGTACCGAGCCTGCCGTGGGAACTGGTGGGTGTTGATATCCCCCAGCGCCTTGTATATTAGGCAAAGGGTAGCTGGGCATAGAGACAGCTTAATCTCCCATGCCATCTGGCACGCCAGGTAGATCGCATCTAGCTAGATCACTGTTTTGTCTCCGTACGGCATCGTAAATGAGCACAGCCAGTACGTTAAATACGTCGCTCAGTGCGTCATTGGATCGACTGCCATCAGGTTGGGCCCGCTCTGGCACCCCCTGGAGGGGATCTTTGCGTACGTCTTGGGCTTCGCACACTTCTTGCGGGCAACGACAGTACTAACGCATGGGAAGTCTTCATACTGCTTTGGCCCATCATAGAAGTATTGCAGCCACAGGGTCATCCTGACCCTCTTCCTCAAAGGAGGTCGTACTTTTCAAGGGGACAAGAAGCCGAGGACTTTCGATAAACAAATTGTTCCTTTCTCTACGCCATCAAAGGAATTATGTAAATATTGCGAGAAGCCAGGACATAAAGTCGAGGAATGCTGGAGAAAGTTCGGTGCATGTCTTCGATGCGGGAGTCGGGAGCATAGGATCCATTTTAAGTTTTAACTTGCAGACAACAGCTTTTACCCCTAAATGTCAATTAAGCATAATTTTTCAAGTCATCAAAAATAGGTTATGAGAAATAATAATATCACATGCACATGATCAACATGAGAATCAAGGTATACTTTATGATTATTACATGAGAACCAAGGCAACAGAAAAATGATCCCCTTATCAGACTCAACCAGCCCAAAAATAAACTAAAAATACAATGAGAATAAGAATAATTGCATCAATCAAAATGCAAAAAGAAAAGCTGTAACCCCAAGGTTATCTGAACAAACAACATGTTCAAAAATATTAGAATGGTATGATCATTCTCAAAATCAAAACCTAAGTAACCTTTGAAAAGGATATACCATAAATGTTCAACGAGAAGTAATGGTCAGCTATACTGAAAGATCACTTTTCAAGAAAAAAGCTATACTGAAAGTTCACGTAGTTAAAGAAAAGGAGGAAAAAAAAGAGGAAACAAACATGAATCAACAATCATAAGATTTGCAGGGGATACCGCCGATGACCCAAACAAATAAAACATAATAGTAAACACAAAAGTAGCCAGCTCTAGTCTACAACTTTTGGGTCTAGGAATTAGGTTAAGGTTCATCCTGTTTATCCTACAATCCTTCAGCATAAAAATTTTCATCAAAATAGAGCAAACATCTTTTCCACACACACCCCCACACTTTTCACATCCTCTGAAGTTAACATCCTCCACCAAATCCACTTTCCAAACAACCTGTGGACAAATCAGAAGCAAACAACAGTCGTCGTCATCCTAATTGGAGTTGTTCAGATCCCTCCTCATTTCTAATTTAGTCCCCCAAATTTCAACAACAATTGCTTATGTCATTACTTCCATGGTTCTGCACAATCAATGTAAATAATGATTTATTGCATTTGCACACATGCTAACATATGAAACTTGATGCACAAGTTCAGTGCCAAGTTCAAGAGACTCTGCAATGCCAACATGCATAATCATCACCATCGTAAGCTTCATCCCAACAGCCCCACCTGGATGCAACCTGAAGGCTCTCTGGTCTCCTCCAACGCTGTGAGAGGTGGGTCACTGCATTATGCAGCCACCACTCTAAAATGCAGATAGACGATAAACTGGACTTTCAAGGTAATAAAACCCAAATAAGCACTTAAATAACACTCTAAAGACTTCCACATCGCACTTGATAAAGCACCTTGACTGGAATGGTAATCGGAAAACCATGCAACACAACTCCTTTCCAAGACAAAAACCAAGGGTGTTACATTCTTCCCTCCCTCAAGAAGCTTCACACCCAAATTTTCCATACATAGTCACAAACAAATAATCAGCAAAAGCAGATACACAACAGAATAGGGGGAGTATGGGAAGAAGTTCTGCAAAAACAAGTGCCATAGTCAAAAGATCATGTAAGACAAGCATTTCCAAGGCAAAGCCCGGAGAGTAAAAAAGTCGTCAAGCTCTTCAAAGGAAAATGTTGCACTATGTCATTTCCTGAAATCAAGAAGACTGTTTTTAAGTATTTTTCTAACTTTTACTATTGATATGCAAGTCAAAAACAAAAGTGCCCTACTTCATCCATCTAGAATTATTATATTTTAAGTTGATAAAAATCAATTTAGCTTAGAAAAAAGAAAGTACATAGACTATGAGAAAGTTTAAGTTCTCCTTGAAGGCTGTTTTAAGTTTCAGTTCTCCTTGAAGGCTGAATATTGCCTCTTCTTTTCTTCTGTGAAGAATTTTTCTACATCTTTCTCCATATAGAAGCAGTTTGTAAGCCAACAAATCCAGACATGATTCTCAAATCTCTCTCTTCAACCTCAAAATGTGGCAAACTTGTAAACACCGCCCAGAGGAAGCAATAGACTAATGAGTAAAATTTTGAAGGATTAAACAGTACATTGCTTCCCATTGCGCCAAGCTTTCTTGTTCACCACCAGATACAACATATGGTTCAAAGAAGCTGTAGCCTTGCTATTTTCCCTTTTTTTTTTGAAAGTGGGTACTACCACTAATGTAATAAAGGAAAAGAAGGATGTACAAGTGTAGTCTATGAGATCTCAAAAAATCCCTATACAAATGTAGCCTTGCTATTATAAAGCTCAACACTAGATCAACCTCGAGCAACAATTTAAAACACAAGATGAAGCAAAAGAGAATCGCTCAAGGACAAAAGAAAATGCAAAGGCAACACGACAGAATGTACCTCTGAGATGCATGGTATTTATCAAGCAAGGAAACTAAACGTGTATCACGAGATCGATCATCCAAAACCTGTGATACAGAGAAAAGATATATTTTATTCACTTCAATGGCAATCTTTACATAAATATGGAAAACATTAGTAAATTGAGTAACCAATCAAATGATATGTTGTTTTTGCTAGTGGTATGAGGAGATTTGACGAACCATCAGCCTCCGTAGAAGAACCCACCAAAGAGATAAATCTGGGTACTGAGGAAAACCCTAGGATTGTCCTCATCAGCAAGAATCTATCGCCCTCTGAAGAGGACGCGCTCGTTTTAGTTCTCCAAGAGTACAAGGACACGTTCGCGTGGAGTTATGAAGATATGCCCAGATTAGATCCTGCGCTCGTTGAACATCGCCTTACACTTAAGCCAGGGTCTGTCCCGGTCAAGCAACGGTTGGGGCCTGTGTGTGCTCTTTCAGCTCGTAAAAAGCATGAAAGAGGTCGAGGGATACGGGGATGCCACATTTGAGATAGAGAACGATGAAAGAAAAGATGAAGGTATAAGAGTTGGAGACCAACTGGACAGGAGTCAGTTAGTAAGAGTCTAACAACTTGACAACGAAATGATGGAGGGGGAGACGAAAGCCACACTTTCAGGCTAGAAGGTAGCTGTAGAAGGAGCTTGTATGAGTGCTCAGGCTTGACTCATGTGGTTGGCAGGGGGAGAAAGAATACCGCTAGGGTAGTTGGTAGTAGACTTCGAGCTCCTTTATGTCTGCCTCCGTAAGCTCACTACAGAGTTGGCGGCACAATGCCAGGGCAGAACATCCCGTTCCTTACTCCACCTCCTGGCTGCCGACGTCCTCACAACGCTCCGCCATAGAGGATGCAGGGGATGACAGAGAAATGCTCGAATCCAAAGAAATCGTGGGGGGAGGAAGCTGTCGAATCGCCTCTGCAGTGATCTCTGCAAGCTCTTTAAAAGCTCTAGCAATCTCCCGCTCTCTCTGGTTCCCCTCCTGGAACATGTATCTCCCTAAGAACTTGCAAAAGCAGGGGGAGACAGGCAAACCCTAACAGGAAGACGGGGAGAGCAGAAGCCATGGGGTTCTTATAGCCTCGGGCAACCCTAAAAGAACCGCCGTGACATATTGCTGCCTTGCACGCCCCAAGCGGCGCACTTGAACTGACATGAAAAAATACTGCATTTATGGACCCGAGAAACGAAGCTAGGACAGCTCATAATGGCCAAACTCCCACCCGTGCCAAAAACCCCAATATATAATCTCTACTCTCTGAGCCCATCCTTAGCTTGGGAGTAGAAGGCAAGTGGAGAGGGGAAGATTCACGACCCACTATATATCTGGCCCAAACAGCCCATCAAGGCCTGCCAAACCCAAGAAGTGACAGCCCTTGCAGGGCCCACTTACTATGAGATCTCATTCGCCCGAGGCCCGCATAACCCATCGAGTCTTAGCTCGGTCGCCCAATCGATAGGCCTCCCCAACACTCGGGAAAAGCCTATAGGCGACCATACCGAGCCATCGAAAGGCAGGCGAATGCTCCCTTATGGGGCGCCCACACTCTCGGCCCCCCGGCGTAGGCGAGGGATGCCCCTAATCCTCTATGGATCAGCCCATCATCAAGACTCCTTGATGAGCTAGGGCGAAATCTTCGCTACTGGGCGCTTATCCAAGCGGATATTACACTGCTACTTGGGAGTAGGAAGCTCAAGGGGATAAAGAGAGGGCGAGAGTCTTTGAACGATAAGAGTCCCTCCTATGGATGTAGCATCCCCCAAGCCCTCACACCTCATCTATCTAGAGAAGAGAGCCTACAACTATATAAACCCAGGGAACCCCTCCATAAAAGTAAGTCAACTCTCAACCACTTCAACTGATGGAGAGCTATCTTGTGCCCTTCTTCTCTCCTACTCCCCTTTCACACCTTACTCAAATCACTCGCTGACTTAGGTATCAAAAGATTTTTCTCAGGTTCACAACTCCGGACCTCCTAATTGCTTACTTCCTTTTTTGCAGAATCATGTATTGAAGTGACTACGTCTTACAAACACCTTAGATCTGACGACTCATGACTTGACACGAGATCTTACCTCTTCAACAATCATATTATTAATTTCATATTTGTGAATAGATTAGAAGTAACGGGGCTAATTTTTGGTGATCGGGACCATTTACACTTAGTTCTAAGCTTGCCATGTTGCCTCCCCACCCCCCCCACCCCCCACACACAGCGTTTTCATGTTTCTCATTGCATCGGATTACAGACGTACTTATGAAAAGACTACAACTTTGATGCTGCATATTGGCATGCACCTCCTTGCCACTCCTTTTCTCACTGTTGAATTCTTTGTTTTTCCTCGGTAGGGTCAATAGAGACTTTACTGTTGCACTAGGCTCCCTCTCTAATACACGTGTATATATGCGTGCATGCGGGTGTGTTCGTGAATGTATATATATAGCAAAGATTAAGGATTCCAAAATAAGAAAACACTATTTTCAACACGGCGGGTTATTAGCTCAGTGGTAGAGCGCACCCCTGATAATTGCGTCGTTGTGCCTGAGCTGTGAGGGCTCTCAACCACATGGATAGTTCAATGTGCTCGTAGAGAGTTGAGAATCTTAATTTGTTTCAATTCCTGGAAGAGAAATGTTGTAGATATAGATAGAAATCTAAAAAGAAGTTGATTGCCACACAAAAAGAACAAAAAAGTTTCCAACTAACTCATATTTGATTATGAATTATAATTCTCCACTTTACAAAGCTCACTCGCCCAAATGGTCACTCTCTCACAAACAAAAGTGGCTAACCTATCTTCTGGCCTCTCTTCCCTCTTGAAAATCCTATTGTTCCTCTTGGTCCACAAGGCCCACAGTGTGGCATGTAGGATAGCCACCAAATGGTCTTGTCACCCTTCAGGTTCCATGCCCTATTCCACTAAGTGAAGAGTTGGTGCGCCCCTTCAAATTGGCGACTTGGATGCTTGAGTCTCTGTTGTACCCTAGTCCAAATGTCGCTTGCAAAGGCACATCCTGTGAATAGATGGTTTAGGTCCTCCTCCTCCCCACACAAGCATCATAAGGTAGAAATATGCTGGAGAAAAGGTGCCACCCTATTACAGGTGGGAAGCTGACCATGTGAAATCCTCCAAACTAATAGCTTCACTTTGAGTGGACTCTTGGGAGCCCAAACTTGAGGAACATAAGGGTGACGCATACCCCCCCTCCGAGATGAGAGAGTAGGTCGACTTGACTGAGAAGGCCCCCTCCCTTACCCATCTCCACACCCAGTGTCTGCTCTGCCAGTGACTAGTTGAAAGTCAAGAAGGAAAGACAAAAGAAGATGAAGCTGGTCCATCTCCTGAGGCTGAAGATTCCTCCTAAAAGTGGGTACCCAAATACCCCTGGCAAGGTCTGCATTAAAAGATTGGGCGACAGAAGCTATAGGTGCCCCTGCAATGGAGAACAAGCATGGGAACGCTTATGCTACAATGAAATCACCACACCACCTATTCTTCCAGAACAGACTCTTGCGACCATCACCCAGGTTGACTCAAACACTAGCTCTGATAAAATCTACATCTTGAAGGATGCCTCTCTAGATTGGGGAGACATTGTATAAAGTGGGAGGAAGCAAATCCCAGACTCTCGATGTGGAATAGTATCTCTGTCTGATAAGTCCTCCATCTTCTGTCCTAAGCCTCCACAGCCACTTACATAGTAGCGCCAAATTGAAATGTCTGATGTTCTTGATTCCCACACTGCCCCCTTCCTTGCTCTTGCAGACTCTATCCCGAGAGATATCATGCCATCCTCTGCGTCTGAGCCCATTTTCATGTCAGAAGAAGCTAGCCTGGATGGATTCCAGCTTCTTCGCCATTGTCCTGGGGATCCTGAAGATGGAGAGGAGCTAAGTCAGCAAGCTATCCAGAACAGATCTGTACAGCACCAATTGTCCTCCATAAGAGAAGAGTCTGGCCTTCCATCCTGCAAGCCTAGACCTGCACCACCACCTGTCAATCCCTGCAATAAAGGGATCTTGGGGACAGAGGGAGGCCCAGATAAGAGAAAGGAAATTCCCCGATCTGGCACCCAAAGATATCAGCTGCCCTCCTGAGTGCGAAGCCTCCATGTTGATCCCGACTATGTGACTTTTGGAGTAGTTAACTTTCAGACCACTAATATCTTGAACCATTTGAAGCATCAACTGGCATCATGCATTTGCTGCTCCTCATCAACAAGGAAGAAGATTGTATCATCTGCGTACTGTAGGTCGGTGATACTGGTACTGGTCTAACCTGGCTGGAAGCCTCGGATAATCCCTACAGTCTCAGCCCTCGTCCACGGTCTACTCAAAATCTGAACAACCAGCACAAACAAAGTAGGAGACAACGGGTCTCCCTGCAGAAGCCCTCTTCCACTCTGAAAATAAGGGGATGGCTGCCCATTAATGAGCACCGCAAACGTTGCAGAAGAGATGCACTCCCAAATCCATTGTACCCAAGTCTGGTGGGATCCCATCTTCTGTAGCACCTACAGGAGACGACGCTAATTGACTGTCATAAGTTTTCTCGAAGTCCAGCTTGAGAATCACACTCCTCTTCTTCTGTTGCTTCAGACAATCATACCATACAAACATTCATGAGCATCTAGAAAATTTTCTTAGATATGTCTTCCCCTGATGAAAGTCCACTGGTACTCACTGACCAATCCACCAATGACCATGTCTAGCCTCCTGGCCAGTATCTTAGAAATGATTTTATAGGTGCTATTCAACAAGCTAATGGGTCTGAAGTTTGCCAAATTATGTGTACTCATCTTCTTAGGAATCAACACTAGGAGAGTTTCGTTAATATCTTTTAAGTGCGCCTCGCCTTCTTGGAATTCTTGAATTGCACCAGTAAGATCTTGTTTGACAATGTCCCAACACTGTTGGAAGAACATCGTGGGGAAGGTCTGGCCCTGGGGCCTTGTCCCTTGCAGAAGAGAAGACTGTCTGTTTGATCTCCTCTTCTAGAAAAGGACCGGCAAGAGCCTCATGCTATTGCCTTCGAGTACAAACAATCAGGTGTCTTCTGATACCTCTCCTCCGATTTGGGCACAGTCAGTGGGGATGGAACCACTGTCAAGCCTTCTTCGAAACGAGACCCACGGGGGCGCCGGAAGATGTCAGAGTAGACTGCTATAGCTCAAACACTGATGGGGTGTCAGTTCTATCCCAGAGTGGACAGAGCTGCGCACCCAGAGGAGAAATAGAAGAATAATTTGTTCCGGAGGCCGAATGGATCCCCGTTTCTTGGAGGTGGAAGAAACGAAAAGGAACCTCTGACGTCGAAACTCCACTGGAAAGAATACCAAAAAAAGTCAAGGTCGAACCTCTCACTCCCTCCCACCCACCTTTCCATCCAAGAATAACCTCTACTAACCCCCTGCAGAAAACCAGAACCAAGAACCCCAAACAGGCTGCCTGGCTCAAACATTCAACCCCTAAGAAGAACCCCACTGTTTCAACTAACCATTCCAACAACAAGGTTACTGCGGCTGACCTCAACAAGCCGCCGGGGGCAAAATGAAGGTCCTATCCTGGAATTGTAGAGGTGTAGGTGGGCCCTCCACAATTTCATACCTAAACCAAATAACCCACTCCATCAAACCCAATATCATCCTCCTGTCAGAAACCAAAGCCTCTCCCTCCACCAGCACCTTCTTCTTTGCTACCAAAGGCACGGGATCCTACCATGTTATAGATCCTGATCGTAGATCAGGAGGGTTATGGGTGTGGTGGAACTCCAACATCCAAGCTCAGGTCATCCAAGTCGCTGCCAATTGGATCACCCTGGAAATTGAAGACCCTCCCCAGACTTTTTGGAGGCTAATCTGTGTTTATTCTCTAGCCAGAAGATCTTGCAGAAATGCTTTCTGAAAAAATTAGCTGCATTCATCAACAACAGTAAATGCTCGATTTTGATCACTGGAGACATGAATGCTATTTTGAAGCCAAGTGCAAAAGCTGGTGGCTCCTCCGTCAACTCCCAGCAGGTTAAAGACTTCCAGAAGTTCTCATTAGAGACCGGCCTGCTGGATTTGGGTTATGATGGACCGGCATACACTTGGACCAATAGAAGAATGGCAAGATGGCACATTAGAGAAAGGCTTGATAGGTCCATGGCCAATGTTGAATGGAGGATGTTATACCCGCAGGCAACCGTCCATCACCTTCCCCGCATTGCCAGCGACCACAACCCCATCTACACAAATCTACAAAGAAGCATCGTTAAGAGAAGACAAACCTTCAAATTTGACTCCATGTGGACTCTGAGGAAGGATTTCGAGGCTATAATTCACAACAGTTGGACTAATACTACCCCTTTAACATCCAGTTACCACAAGAAGACTCAGCAACTCCACAATATTATCAGGCATTGGAGGAGGAAAAGCTTCAAAGACCCCATTCACCAAGTGGAGGAAATCAAAAGAGAAATGTAGCAAGTCCGATCCCTTCCTCTCACAGAAGAGAATATCAAGAGAGAAGCCATTTTGGAAACCCAGCTAGAAGACGAAGTGAGGATACAAGAGGAATTCTGGAGACAAAGAGCAAAAGGCCACTGGCTCAAGGATGGTGATCGATGCACGAAATATTTCCACACAAAGGTCCTCAATAGAAGAACCTTCAACTGGCTCACCTGGGTCAAGCTCTCGGATAATAGCTGGTTAGGGGAAACCCAAATCATCAAAGACACATTCGTCAACCATTTCAAAACCCTATACACATCATCTAGACCTACCCCTTCCCCGCGGCACCTTCCCATCCCCACCAATACCATATCCCAGCCTGAGGATAAACACTTCCACTCCCCCCCTTCCACCAAGGAAATTGATGAAGCCCTCCATACCATGAACCCTAGAAAATCCCCAGGGCCTGACGGCTTCCCTCCTCTATTCTACCAAAAGTATTGGCCTACCTTCAAAACCCAATGCACTGACCTTATCAACTCCTTCTTCCACAGCCACTCTCTCCCCCCCAACCTCAACCATACACACATCACCCTTATCCCCAAAAAACAACCTGCCTGCACCCCCTCTGACTATAGACCCATCAGCCTTTGCAATGTACTTTATAAACTCATCACCAAGATCCTGGCCAACCGAATCAAGACTCTCCTCCACAAAGTGATTTCTTCTAACCAAAATGCTTTTCTTCCTAATAGGTTTACTTTTGATTGCATTACCACTGTTCAGGAACTGATGCACTCCATCCGAACAAAGCAAGGAAAGACAAGTTTCTTTGGCCTCAGGCTTGACATTAGCAAGGCATACGATAGTCTTGAATGGCCCTTCATTGACGCAGCCATGGAATCACTGGGATTCTCTACCCAATCCAAGAAGCTTCTTCTACAATGTATCAGCACTGCCACTTATTCTATCAATATTAATGGGGAACCCACTAGTTTCATCACTCCAACCAGAGGTATCAGACAAGGCTGCCCTCTTTCTCCCTACTTATACATTATGTGTGTCGAAGTGCTTACCAATCTGATCAGAGAAAAAGTGGAGGAAGGAAAGATCAAAGGTTTCAAGGTCAACAACAGAGCCCCCAGCATCACACATGTTATGTACGCTGATGACATATTCCTTTTCGGCAAGGCTGAGGAGACAGAGATCAAAGAATATATGGAAACCCTTCAAACATTCACCTCCTGGTCAGGTCAGTCCCCCAACAAACAGAAGTCTGGCTTTATTTTCAGTCCCAACATATCTTCTTCTTTGCAAAATTTGATTTGTCAGAGCACTCACAAAAATTATCTGCCACAAAAAATGTACCTAGGAGTGCCCCTTTGGCTAGAGAGAAGTAGAATCCAACAATTCAACTTCCTGGAAAATCGCATCAGGAATCAGCTCAGTAAATGGAAATGTAAGACCTTATCTCCAGCTGGGAGGGCCACCCTCATCCACACTACCCTCTCCTCCATCCCTTCCCACATCATGGCCACATCCCTCCTCCCCAAAGCCACTATCCATAAGCTAAACCAACTCCAATGCAAATTCTGGTGGGGGGTAGACTCTAATCAGCACAGAATCCACTTCTGCAAGTGGGAGAAAATCAAACTTCATAAGCAGGCAGGGGGCTTGGATTTCAGAGACCCCCAAACTTATAATGAGGCTGCTATCATGAAGATTGCCGGGAGGTTCCTCAATGACCAACATGCTTTATGGGCAACTATCCCGAGAGTCAAATACCTTAAAGGCAAAGACTTCTGGACTGCTAAGAAACCTGCCAAGAGTTCCCACATCTGGTCGGCTATACAATCTGTTAGAACAGATATCAAAGAAGGGCTTCTCAAACTCATTCAAGATGACAGGAGCACTAGCATATGGGATGACGAGTGGATTCCTGACCGAATTAGCTCTCCCACTCCCCTTGGCAACATCACACAGCACCCCCCAGCCCTTGTCTACCAGCTGATCTCCAATCACCAATGGAATCAACCTCTCATCAGGTCTATTTTTCAGGAAGAAACTGTTCATGACATTCTGAAAATTATTTTGTCGCAGCAGACCTACAGCAAGGGGGACATCAATATCTAGAGCTTCACCAGGAATGGGGACTTCTCCATCAAATCGACATATAGGATGCTAGCAGAGAAATCTCTCCCCCCATCCTCATACACAAACCATAACATCTAGAAGATTATCTGGAACCCCAATGTCTACAACAGTATCCCCCCAAAAATCTCTGTGTTCATATGGAAATGCTTAGTGGGTGCTGTTCCAGTCAATTCCAGAATTGCCAGGAGCATCAAGAGTGTCGACCCCAACTGCCCCATATGCTATACTGAAGTGGAAACTGTCCAGCATATGCTGTTCTGTTGCAACCATGCTCGAGCCACCTGGAAGATGTCCCCACTCAATTATCATTCAGCTGAGGACCCCAGGGATCTTGAGGAAAGAATCAAGGACTGGTCCAGCCCCCCCTTTTCAACAGATAGGCAAGACACCACTGTCATCTCTATGTGCTTCGCACTAATATGGCAGATTTGGGTAGCTAGATGCAAGAAAATATTCGATAATATTGAGGAACACCTGAGCTCCACCACCTACAAGGCCCTGAAGAACCACCTCAGTTGGGCAGGCAACAAGGCCCATAACAGCAAATCAGCCCCACATCAACCTGTCACTTGGTGCCCCCCTGAGGGCCAATTCCTCAAAATTAACGTTGATGTGGCATTCACCTCAGGTCAGGGAGCTATTGGCGCTATACTCACCAACCCAGCAGCGACCCCCATTCACTGTCTGCAACAATTCCTACCAGAAGTCCTCTCCCCAGAAGCGACAGAGGCCCTTGCATTCCTCCAAGCGTTGAAGTTAGCGGCTTCCCTTCCCCAGCAAGTAAGTGTTGAAGGTGATGCATTAAATGTGGTAAGCTATATTAATGGCTCCTCATCCCCCCCCGTGGAGAATCCTCCCAATTATCCAAGATTGTAGGAGTCTGCTAGTCCACACCTTTCAGGTGCAGTATACCCCCAGAATTGCTAATGTGATGGCACATGTTCTAGCAAAAGAAGCTCTTAAGCTTCAAACCAACAGGTTTTGGTCATTCCCTGCAATCCCTACTTGTATTAAGCAGGTTGTAAACACTGTTACTCTTAGTTAATACCAGCATCTCCTGTTTTACCTTCCAAGAAAAAACTGTTGCGTGGTAACACTTACATTTAGACGAAGGGACCGAACTACATAGTTTTTTAGTGAGAGAAATAGTAAGGAGACTAAGCCGTACTTAGATTGTGAGAGGATCTTATCGATCTTCTTCTCTCAATTGTCCACACTTTGGGGGAGTCTTGAGAGGGGCTTATCTAGTTTCAATCTACACCAAAGTACCCACCAGAGTAAAGATCTACTCTCTGATGATATTTTAGTACATGTGTGAGAGAGAAGTGGAAGGGTGCACTAGAGATAAAGGGTGACTTAAACTAGTATAGGTGACTTGACGAGAGTGGAAAAAGATGGCCATGACTTTTACAACATGACTATCTTTATTTCTCTCTCTCTCTCTCTAACCCCTTGCCTAGCCCTAATCTTATATTGCACTATCTTCCCATACTTGAAAGAGGTTACGAAGGCCCATTTTTATAGCCCGTGAGTCGCGCTTGAAATTAATAAGGTTGTGAGTTTGAAAAGATCTCATGGAGTGGCACAACCATCGAGACGATTTGCGTAAGGCGCAAGGAATGCCAAAGGATTGGAGCATATCGTGACCTCCAATACGGCGTTGATCCACTGATGATGACAAAGAATGATGGCGATTTAAATTTTCAAATCCAATGGTAATGCCGGATTTAGAGAGATGTAGATCACGCGTCCAACATCGGAGAGTCGTACACATCACATGCCATTTTATTATATGTACTTATACTCCTAACATTGAATAACTCTCACAAAATATTTCTCAATATGCATACGTGATTGTAGTTATTTTTAGGTTTTTAACTTTTTTTTATTTTTTGTCAATCGAGAATCTGGCGGAGTGGTGTGAGAAGTTGAGTGATCATGAAGTGACCCCAAATTCGAGCCTATCATGTACCGTACATCCTTTGTCACCTTATTTTTAGCATACCCGCCAGTAAATCTAGGGCCTATGCCCCTCGATGATTAAACATAGTGGGGGTAACCCCCCCTCCCCCTCCCCGGGTTTCAAAGTCAAATCTTTTAACGTACTCTTAAATCAGAGTTAACTAACTAGAAACCACAGTGAGGATATGTCTGCAACTTAATTTTCAGATTGTATATGGGGCAGAGCAACTCCCAGATCAATTGTTCAGAGTCACCTCAAGAAAGATTGCTGCAAAAAGGCCCTTTAATTTAGTTCATCCTGTGTTTCTCCGGTGGTGCGTTATTGCACTAATCAAAGGTGTGATCGATTTTTAATTGGTCACATTCTGGTTTGTATTCCAGGGTGAGAGGTGGGTGCCGCGTGTGCTGGCTTAGTGTAGGGTCATTGGTTCTACTGGGGTAGAATCAGGGGTGTGTTCATCAGGATTGGTGAGCACGGGTTCCCTTTGTGGCTTCAGAGGAAGGGAGGAGGTTGTTCCTCTGGTGGGAAGCTGTATGATCAGCTTTTGTAGCAGATTCATTCGTGGATAGCTTTGTGCTAGTAAAGCCTCATCCTGATCAGGTGAGGGGTGGACGTAGATTGCTGAAAGTAATCGAACCACCTCTCAGTGCCCTGTGGTCTTATTTCCATATCTTCTATCCCCATTCTCAAGTGGACTCAGTATATCAAAAGGTGTTGCTAGAACGATAGGTCAAGCCTATATGGATAGCTTCACTTTGCATGAGGAAGTCTTTGGACTGGTCCTCCGCCTAGTACTAGTCTTGTGTGCATTTTTGAATCTCTGCTTCAGTATCTTGCGCTTAAAGTAATTATGAATGTGTCTTTCTAATGGCATGAACTAACAGTATTATTCCTCCGACCAGTTTGTTAGTATCGAAATTGGGTGTTAGCTTAAAGTTTTCTTGGATAATTCTTGGTAGTGGACAATGCTCCTACTGGCGTGTGCACTAGAAGGGGCACAACCAAGTCCTCGGCTACCAAACCCAACTCATCATGCAATGCTTTTGAAAACCATTCGGACATGAACGAATGAGTGGCACCAGTGTCAAATAAAACTCTAGCATAGAAACCCGATATCAAAAGTGTACCTTCAGTCACATGGTCCGCTTGCTCCGCATCTTCCTTAGCTAGTGCGAATACTCGTGCGGGCGCTCTAGACTTCCCGGTTGGTTTTGCTGCTGCAGGTGCTGCGGCTGCCGTCATCGGGGCTTTAGTGGGCAAGGACAACTGTGCCTTCGGACAATCTTTAATCTTGTGATCAGGGCTTCCACATCGCAGACACCTACCAGTCACCATCCAGCACTCTTTACCTCCATGCCATTTCCCACAATGTTTGCACTCTGTCTTGCCTCCCGCCGATCCACCTGATCCACCGGCTTGAGGTGCGGACTTTGTTGGCACAAAGTTTGATGGTCAAGAGAAAGACGCCTTCTTCTTACGATCTTGTCGCTGGAAGGATGATGATGGCCTCTTTGCCAAAGCTTTCTTCTCTTCTTGATATTGCTCCATTTCGCTTTCTTGTCAACATGTCACACTAAGAGCTTCTTCCATCGTGCGATGATTGAATGCCACCAATCTGGTTCTCAGGGATAGTCGAAGGCCCATCATGAACTTCTTCACCTTCCGTCGTTCGTCTGTCGCAATATGAGGCGCATACCTGGCCAGTTCTACAAAACGTGCCTCATACTCCAAGACCGTCATGGACCCTTGAGTCAAAGTGAGAAATTCCTGTTCCATCTTCTCTTGAACATGCTCAGGAATGTACTTTACCTTGAACAATTGCACAAACTCTTCCCAAGTAGCTTCCACTACACCGTCCTCATACTGGTTTCGTAGAATAGAGGACCACCAAACATCTCCACGTTCCTGCAATGATAGGATCCGACTTGTGTGAACACAACACTAATACCCATTTCGCAAGGAAGGACAAAAACTCCTTACCTCCAACATGAAAGCTGCCAAATTAACCTTCTCCATTCTCCTCACATTGAATGGTCTGAAACACATTCTCCATCACCCGCAACCAATGTTCTGTAACTAGTGCTTGGATCTCCCCCTTAAAAGATGGTGGGTTCAGTCGTCGGAACCACTCCATGACCGATGGCCCATCAATGATCCGTTGAACCAACTCTGGTTGGGGTGGAGCCTAAATCAGGAGCACTGTAGATTACTTACCAGCCTACTACAACCAAGGCTACACACTCCACCCAATCAACCATACCTGGGCTTGAGCTTGAAGTTGAGCTTGCAATGCAGCTTGCGCATCGGCTTGAGTTTGCATCACCCGAACCAACCCTTGCATGAATGTACCATAGTCTACCAATGGCGGTGGTGGCGGCACCGGCAATCCTTGTTGACCTTCACCTCCGTCTCTCCTCGGCTCCTCCTCACGAGCAGGGGCAGCAGCACGGCGACCACGAGATGCCATAACCTTATTAACATAATGAATTAAAGAGGTTGAGTTTCTTTATTACTATGTCATTTCTTTATAGTTATTTTTCCTACTCAAGTAACTTGTGAAGCTATCTAGGTTTTGGGACATGAATTTAACTGATGGATTGTTTACTTATGTAAATTCACAACCTTTAGGCTCTGATACCACTTTCTGTAACACCCCACCTTATGACCCGGTTCAGTTTCCAACTCTCATCGGGTTTAGGAGGGATGCCACAGTGGGAAAATACCCAACAGAACAGAATTGGTTGTTGAATTACACAAGTAAAGAGAGTGCAATCAGCAGTGGAAGGAAGGGATAGGAGTCCTCAGAAGGGGAGGAAGGTTGGGTCGGGGACCCATGTTTTTGGGATCGGCCGGTCGGGGAGAGGTAAACTTAGGATTCCTAGAAAATCTCTCCACATCGCGGGCTATTTGATAGGCCAAATCAAGGTTATGCACATCCCTCATGAAAAGTTCTCGTTTGATGTGGGGTAGAAGGCCGTTTCTAAATCGGGATAGAGTGACGGCCGGTTCCTCGACGACTCCACACTTTAGGAGATAGGAATCAAATTTTTCAATGTACTCCTCCACGGTTTTTCCTTCCTGGGTAAGGCTTTGCCACTCATCGAGGAGTATTTGACTATAGGAATTGGGAAGGTATTTGCTCCTAAGTTGGGTCTTCATGTCAAGCCAATTGTCAATGGGCTCTTCCCGCCTAATCCTCCTTTGGCTTTCTACCTTCAACCAATAGGTTTTGGCTAGTTTGATAAGGTGCATCTTAGCCAACCTAACTTTCCTCTCCTCGGTCATTGGGTACCAATCAAAGTATTGGTCCATGCCATGTTCCCATTCTTCATAGGCACTAGGGTTATGGGACCCATCGAAGTTCGGGGCTTCTACCTTAATCATCCGTAAAAGGTAATCATCCGGGTCCTCTCGAGGTCGCCTCTCATTGTGTCGAGGTTGTTGGGGCCTCTCATACTCATGGTAGAAGTCATTTTCCCTATCAAGTTCAGCTCGCGGAGGGGGAGCTCTACGGACATTGTTCCTAGGTGGTGGTTCCCGTTCTTCAAGCCTAGTGACCCGGGAGGAAAGGGTATCAAACCTCTCGAGGAGGGCACCCATGGCAGCTTCAAATCGATCCACGGTCAATGGGAGGTTCTCTCCTGGGGACTCTTGGTCGCCTTGGGAATTGGAATCCATGGGGGGAGCCGAGGTTGAAGGGTCAGTCTGGTACAAGGTCCCTCTACAGGTGGACATGACAAAAATGACAGATGCACGACTCACGGATGAAGGTAATGCATGGCCCTAGGACTTAGACTTGGTAGAGACAAGTCTAGGACTCGCTCTGATACCACTTGATGTGACACCACTAGGGGGAAATGTAGCACTAGATAAGGGTCCTCGGACCTATCACGCAAACACGTTCACAATATAGCGAGGTTATCGAAAATGGCCGAACCACCGTTGCACACACACGACCCAAGGTGACTCGGCAATGCCGAGTGGAGGTGGTGAATAAAGACCCTAGCTGGTAGAGGTCCAGCATGGCTAAGGTTACCCTCCCAAGGGGTACGATGCCCACAATTAAGGGCTGGCTAGGTGCTAATAGGGGCACTAGGCCTCTCTCTCTCATAACCCATGGGGACTGCTCGGGAGTGGAACACTCCGGGGTCGGGCACTCTCTCTCTCGCTGCCAGCGGAGCAATCTCACGGATATTAAAGGAACAAGTGCTGGTAAAGGGAGCAAGGTTTAGAGCTCACCTGGTTGGTTTGAAGAAACCAACCCCGTTCGGAGACCAGGGCGAGCGGGGAGTGTGGGTTCCCCGCACACTGCGTCGATGTAGCTTCCCCTGCTCAATAATACATGCACTACTCCCCACACAGGGGGGTTGGACTAGGGGAGGGGAAATCAAGATTACAGTTAAACACTACCTCCACACATGGAGGGGCGCTAAGCCGGCCAGGCGGGGAGGGGTGATTAGCTAAGCTAGTGCCTGGCGAGCACTTCTCCGGTTCCGTCCAGGTCTGGGACTGCAGGACAGTGAGCCACTATAGTCACCGCTGTGCACTCCCTAGAGCTCAGAAGTCACCAAAACTGGTGCCAAATCGTCGCTGACAGACCCTGGTATGCTGGAGAATTTTCGTGGATGAGCCCGTTGTCGTCACCGGCCGGGGTGGTTCCTGGAACAGGTCCTCTACGCTCTAGTTCACACTAGCCCCAGGGTAAAATAGCAACTGGATGCAGGCGCCACGACTGCTCCCGAAGTCCAATCGAGACAGGACCAAGTCAAGGATGACCGTGGACGAGTCTTCTTCACGTAGCAATCAGGGGGAGCTCCAGATGATGTCGTAGCAGGGAGGAGGAACCCATTGAGTGAGTGGGGGTCAGTTCTGGACCAGAGAGGCCTATTCTGCGCACCTGGGGGAAGAAAATTGGGTGATGCTCCTCTGGATGCAGAACGGGATGCTGCCTTTTGCTGTCGGATGCTGACTGGTTGTAGGAGTACTCGGCCAAGTGGCACCCTCAGAAGTTGTGGGATGCGACCGTGGGAGCTCCAGGAAGTCGTCTCAGGTTGCTCGCTGGTCCTGATCTGTGTAGTTGGGGAGATCGAGCCTCCCAGACAGCAGGGAGGTCGGATGCTGGTGAGAACACCACAGCTGCGAAGCTTTCTCGACGAGCTTTTCATCGATATATGGTGCGCCTCTAGTTGATGCTGAACGACTCCGAAACAATTTCTGCAAGTTGAGCTCCTTCTGCTGTCCGCGAACTAAATAGAGCAAGGAAGATTCTGGATGGATGTGGGGGTATGAAGTGGAGGGATGGCAAGGGGAGAAAGGGGCTGCTGGTGGTGGTTGTGGGAGAGGTGGTGTGGGGTGTAAGGTGGCTGTTCTGGCTGCTCTCCTTGAGCTTGTTCCTGCTCCATTTGCTGACGCTGTAGTTTCTGAACTTTGAGCAACCCGTTATGAAGAATCTCATCAGCCTCTTGCAGAACCTTTCGCATTTGGCCCGCTTCTTGTTTCAGCATTGGGTCAGAACTGAGTCTTGCGATGTGATCCGCAGAGTGTTGGTTTAGGGCGTTAATTGGATCAAGCAACCCCGCAATGGACATTGGGTCTACTTGTAGTCCTTCTTCTGCTTGTTGAAGCATTGGGGCTAGAGCCATGAGATGAACTCTGGCGTGATCAAGGTTATTCTGACCGTCGATTACCTGAATTGCTCCGCCCGCCAGAAGGGCGTTGTTTTCAAGCTGGGCGATACTCTCGTCTGCCGTCTTGTTTTCCTGCGATCCTGGTTTTGTAACGTAACGAGATGCGTCTTTTGGCCCTACAATTTGTGAAGCCATATCCCATAGAGCGTTCTGCTTCCCGAAGTCTGGAAGTGAACCGAACATACCCATAATCTGCTGATAGGCTAGCTGACGGGCCGCTTCGCTTCCTGCGCCTACTGGTCTAACTGCCTCAAGGCGATCAATATCCAGTTCGTAGAAGGCTTGAAGATACCTATCTGTTGGGCCATTCCCATCGGCTCCCCGCTGAAGCAATCGCTTCTTAATTCCTGCGATAATATCGCCTCCGGCTTCGGTAGCTTCGTAATCCTTTCGGATCATTCGACGAACCATTTCCCGCATAAGGATATTCCAAGGGTCAAACCAAAGCGTAAACTGAGCGATAGACATCTTCGCAATGGTTCCAAGCTCTCCTTGATATTGTGCTGCCGTCTTCTCAGTATTGTTGTTCAACAATAACTCTGTGTTGTATTGAGCGGTCTTATTCTGGAAGAGAGCGCCAAACGCTTGGATTACCGGAAGAACTCCTTGAGAGATATTGGGAGCTACTGTGTCTTTTAGAACAGTAATGCCGGGAGTAATCAGGTTGTAAGCTCCGGTTGGAATAAACTGCATTTCCTGCATTGCCGTTTCATTCTCTGGCTGGAATGTTGGAGCAGAACCGTAAGTTGCCAGTTCAAGTAGCTGGCAGTAAGCTCGATTCAGTGCGCCGTGAATAGGGAAGATAGAGTGTCCCTGACCACGAATTGAATGGTAGTAGGTGTTTGTTCCCGCCCCGTAGTTGAATAAAACGTAGGCTTGGTAGCAGTTCTGATAGCGGCCTACCTTCTTGAAGAGGAATACATTATCCTGCTCATCCACGTTATCGCAGAACATGTAGAAGGATACTCGCCCGTCATATTCCTTTACCCACATGTAAACGACTCGAATAAGGTCTGCCCGTCCAGCGGTTGAGGTGAAGAATAGGCTGTTGTTCTTTAGCTCTCGCTCTAGTCGCTCCCAATCATATCCA
Organism: Amorphophallus titanum; assembly: GCA_024336825.1. Taxonomy (NCBI): domain Eukaryota; kingdom Viridiplantae; phylum Streptophyta; class Magnoliopsida; order Alismatales; family Araceae; genus Amorphophallus; species Amorphophallus titanum. Next base: position 55,866,920 of record JANBPO010009603.1, on the reverse strand, counting down.
CGATATGAGGCCCATGCTGTGTTGTTACTGTCTACTGAGCGCTGAATAGCGCGACGACATGCCTCTATATTCCATCCCATTGCCTCCGCTGTCTCAGGGTCCTTGATTTGATTATAAAGGTCTGTAGGGCTAAAGAAACGCAAACAATAGGCCTCCTCGATATTGCTTTGACCAATCTGTACATCACGAGGGAATTTGAAGTCTGACAGCCCGGTTGCGGTCCATTGCCAATTGAACTCATCCTTAAATACCCCAACACTTACGCCGTGCTTGATATAGGGAATCCATAGGCTCTGGCAGGTTTGAAACCAATCAGGCCATGAGCGAATTCCGTTCGTTACCTCTTCCTCTACTGTTGCTTCAAGATCTGCCCGATCCTCTTTTGGGCCGTAGTTTGTAGGGCAACGGAAAAGGGTTGAGGAGGCTGTAACAATATCTGCATACCCTGATGCTGCTGTGTCTAGGACGCCTTTGGCAAATCCGCAGGATACGTTTACCCGATAGGATTGGCTATTCTTATCGAGAAGGTTTTGGTCGTATGGGGGAACATCATCATACGCGCTGTCAATCCGAGCGCGGTCAAAGGATGCAGGGCCATCAGCGAGCCTCTGAGCGTCGTACATTTGACGAGCGGAGTAGGCATCTTTAACCCGCTCTTCAGGAGGATTGCCCTCGCTGTCTAGTGTTTGTAGATTATCCATCTTGCTTGGCCTTCTTCTCTTCACGTGCCTTTTGGGCCAGCTTTGCTACTTCCTTCATGCGATCTGAACGCCTTTGACGTTCTTCAGGACTAAGTACTCGCCTGATCTTACGCTTCTTGTAGGTTCCTCGCTTTACGCCTAGTCGGGGAGAAACGGGTTTATTGTTCAACAATACTTCCTCTGCTGGAGGTTCTGAGTTTCCATAAGGACTATCTTCTGGATCATCAAAGGACGGCTCAACAACTGGCGTAAAATCATCTTGAACTGAATCAGTCACGATAGCTTTTGGAGCGAATGGCTTGTCATCCTCGGTGTATTGAGGCAGTCCCTTTGATTCTCTCGTGAATACGTTGGGCGCGGGAATAGCTTCGCCTGCTGGCCTTCCTGCTGCGTAAGCGTTCATTGGCCTATCTACCCCTTCCAATGCTTTTAGGAAGGCTTCTGATGCCTGTTCATTATTTGTAAAATTTTCACCGATAGGGTATGGTATTGATCTATCCGAGCTGAACCCGATCCATTTACATTCGTATCTATTCTCCTTGTCATTATGGATTACTCAATTGCTAACCTAGTTGGTAAGTTTGTGACACTCAGAGTGGAACTGCTCATTATTAAGATTGTGGCAATCATATCTAGTAATGCTGACAAACTATTCAATATTGTTGCCACCTACATCTTCTCTAGAAATTTAGTTTCGATTGTAGATAGCTCCTTAACCATGATAATCATTTTATTTACATGCTCAACTACGTTATCACATTCCTGCATCTTACATGTGTTGCAACAATGTAACAGGAGTTGAGTATTCACCTCAATTTTGATGCCATACTTCTCTTTGTTAGCTATCCATAGTTCATTGGAGGTTTTATAAGTTCCAAAGAATTTAATCAAATTATCTTCCATGAGCATGAGCATTAGGCTCTTAACCTTTATGTCATCCGTCAACTATTGCTCCCAATTTTTTCTTTTTCGCCTCTGTGGATGTTTCATTAACTTGTGAAGCATTAGTGTCGATGTCATATTCTATAGGAAAAATTACTCCTATATCCCTGAAATCCTTCAAAATTATCATTATATCTCTACCTTTATCGTATTTACCGTAATACTCCTAAAATTCTTAAGAAAATAGTAATTATGACCTTTCACAGGTGTATTGGGGTAATTTTATGTTTTTAGAATAAGGGCGGATAGGGCATAATGGATCTTTTCTTAAGAATTTAAGAGTATTATGATAAATATGATAAAGATAGGGGTATAGGGGTAATTTTGTAAAATTTTAAGAGTATAGGGATAATTTTTCCTATTCTATATTGTCTTCTGCGCCACATATCATAATTGGTTCCATTCAGTTTATCTAGCTTTGTCCGTTCCAAAGTAATAAGTTTGTTGGCTATTGAGATAAGTGACGACGACGACGACAATCGGTGAGGGCGGCTAGCGGGAAGATGCAGTGCCTACGGGGGATCCGGGACGGGACAACAACGTGGGCGACGGTGGCGGCATGGTGACAACGGGTTGATGGGCACGACCTGGTGGATGATGGTGCAGTGAGATCTCACGACAGCAAAGCATCGAAGACACTCTTTGATACTAGTGACTGAATGAGGTGCAAAGAGATTTTTGGGACTCCGACAATGCTAGGATTTTCTCTATGGGTCTCTTTGATTTAGGAATATGATAAAGGGGAATAGCTTACTGACGTGAGAGAAGTGTAGGAGCCACTATGAACTTCTCACAAAGGAAAGGTGCAAACTGGGGTGGGGTGGCGTATTCGCGCTCACCCCCTTGAATACACCATCTCACTCTATCTTCAAAGAGGACCTATACGTTCATTTTCGATGATATCCCCACCTATTTATAGGCCCCCCCTTCTTGCATCCCCTCCGTCCCAAAATGGAATCGCCTCAATTATTACTCGCATGTTACAGGTTTTACTCTTTGTTACAAATCTCTTGGAGATCCCTTATCAGATCTTGACAAATCTCCCAGCTATCCGAGATGTCGACCACCAATCATGTCAACACACGAAACCTCTCTCTCTCCATCCATAATAAGGGATCATAAGAAGTGCTTACTACAAATGATAGGAGCATCTATCTATACATGGATAGGAATAAGTTGTTGCAATGGTAGTCTACTGACTTAGCACGTCGCCAAAGGAGATTAGAACCAGAGCTAACATAGGATGATCACATCTTATCCCCCAACATAATGAAAATTTTAAACTGATCATGTTATCTTCCCTTTGAACCGTTATGAAGACAACAATCTAAACTCTCCATTGGTCTGAGCCATCAGTCATTGATTGCGCACATTGTCTGCTAAGTCACAATAGTAAGATTTTTAACTATGTAAAAATGACCTCAAATATAAGATTCCATCAAGCGATAAATTAATGTAGACACTTCTTAACAAGTACACAGTGGTGAATATTCACTATCTCCAAAATGATTTCAAGATATGACAACACTTCAATAGTTATCCGATAATAAATGAACAGGACACTTGTCCGATAGACAAGACAAATATTCCTCGACGTCCCCCGTCACCATATTCCACCCGCTACCAATCGGGGATAAGAACTGGTGAGGTAGATCTGATCAACCACTTGATATCCGTTACCCTGGGAGTTGGAGATGGGGCTAGGGAGTCGATGGGACCACAAGTTCGCTTGACACATCGGTTGAATCGACACCCCTTCTTAAAGACCTATGTCAACCGCACTCTGCAACATCGCACATGCTCCATACCCATCTATGTGTCAACTTGATCCCTTCCCCATGTGGCTTATAAATACTTGGATGTAGAGACCACTGTCGACCCAGCCAATAGTTACGTGCAGTTAAAGTATAGTGGAAGTTGATGAGTGTTGCGTGGCAACGAAAGCGCGGTGGGGTGACGAAATCACAATTCTACCCCTAAACCTTTACCTTATTTATATTGGGCACTACACCCCTGGTTACATTATACGTATTGTTATACCCCTTAAATTTTGAAATTAAAATATTAAAATAATTTACTAATTGAATCAGATATTGCCAATGATGATGTGTTCTAAGCGAAGATCGTGTTTCACTTGACTCAATGTTGATAGTTGCCATAAAATGTTTTTTTTTTTTTTGTGATGAGGAACCTGGCGGAGTAGCAGGGCGATGCAGAGCCGGACAACCTGGGTTCGATACCAGTAGACGCCCCCGCTCCCAACCCTTTTTTAACCACTGTTCAACCAGTAAACCCTGAGCCACGGACCCCTCGAGGATTGAGCATGTGACCAAGTAAAGCTCCCCCGGGGTGAATCAAACTTGGGACCTCCTGCTTCTTGCACAGGGGCCTCAACCATTTGACCCACCCAGGGTTCTCAGTTGCCATAAAATGATTTGAAAATGATCGAGAACAACCTTCATTTTAAGTTTACAACAACATGCAACATTAGCAAGTTAATGATGCCCGCAGCATCTTTGGTTGAGAGAAGAAAAGGGGGGTTAGAGAACAAAGATACCTGCATCGTTCAAGGTCGTCAGTGGATGCTCCAAAGGCAGGAGTAATCTCTTGGAGGGCATGCAGAAAGTCATCCATGGTTACTTTGATACTCTCTTCATCCAGTGGCTTTGTGAGATCATCCATGCTTATTTGCCGGTTCAATGCAAATGAGACTGCACTTTTTACAACGCCTTCTAATTCAGCTCCACTGTAATTCTTGGTTCGAGCAGCTGCACTCAGGACAAGAATTCCAGGTTACTGCTTAGGTATAGAATCAACAGGTACACAAATTATAAGGTTTGCCATCTAGCTTCTCAGGCACTATCTCAGGACGTCAAAAGAGAAAAGGTCTTGAAAATAATCTGGAGAGATTGAGTGTTCTAAGTCTCTAAAGCCATTTGCCATGTTATAGAGAAGAAAAATCATCTTGGAACCCGAACACTAGATAGAGGGGATCTCAAGGATGGAAACACATGAACATTGTCCGCAAAAACAAACCAGCCTACCAGGTATCATGAAACCAAGAGGATCAGACCATCTCCAGGTGTAGAAAGAAAAGATATTTCAAATGAGCCAAAGGCAACAGTAAGATGGACTTCAAAGAAATTAGAAAGGTTTTTTCTCATGTTCATTTTTATGCCTTAAAACAACAGCAAGCTACTGAACCTGCACGATACCAACTGTCAACCTGTGTTCTGACGTTATTAGTTTTGCCAAGCATACTCCACAGAAGATATCACGTACCCATAAGATATAACAACTAAGGGGTGGCCCCATCCCAAGACAAATAACTAGTTCACGAAAGGAATATGAGGAGGTGTGTTGACCATTTTTATCAAACTGTTCACATTACAGACAAGTAATATAAGAGACATCTGAATTTTGAGATCTTCCATAATGCTCCCATCAGAAGCTTGTGCCACCTTTTAACGAAGTCAACAGTAGACTCATCTTCCTTTTATTTGGTGACAAAAGGCTCCGGTAATGATATCTTCCTCTCCACCACAACATGGTATGCTACCCAAATCAAGGGACCAGCATGATGGCAGTGAAAACCAAATATTCCATGGAAAAAATTGCTGCTACAACATGACATGTAATAGCGACTCCCTCTTGCTTTTGGTGTCCCAGATAGGGGAGGGAAAAGGATTGCTATTGCAGTCTCAACTAGGAATTTAGTGTCTTGAGTAGGCATGGCCAATGAAGAGAACGTTTATGTTTGTCTACTTTCTTCATTCCTGTTGTATCATGTTGAAGTTATAGGATTGGGCCATCCAACTCAAAAGCTGATGTGTAGAGTGGAGAGGGACACCACATTATATTGATATATTCTTAATTTATTTTGGTCTCTGCTTGACGTCAGACTACTCTTAATGTGCCCTCTCACATGCAGGCTGACTTAGGCTCTATCACGTGGGCTATTACAAACACAAGGTGCATAGCCCGGATCATAACCATGGGCTCTTGATACCATGTTGAAGTTTGGATTGAGTCATCCAACTCAAAATATAAAAGTGTTGAGTGGAGAGGGACACCACATCATATTCTTAATTTATTTTGATCTCCACTTGACATGGGACTATTCTTAACACGTCATGAAGAATAGTTTTAATATAACAACATCATCATCATCATGGATGCCAAACTGGTGACAGGGACATCCTATTCCAACATTCCACTCTATTATATCTCAAATTTTACATTCAACATACTTAAATTTATATCTGCAAGTCTAAGTCATTTCACAGGCATGAGGATTACCAGGCAAAACTTACAGAAGATAATTCCTGTAATTCTGCAATTCCATCCAGCAACCTCATCTAGAACGGTAAGAGAAACAATAACTTGAAAGTAATTTTGTAATTCTACCAGCCTAAGGACCTTCAATGTGATGGCCATGGCCATCTCAAAAACCAAAGTGTATACAAATATGTACGGTATTATATCTTTTATTTCTTGCACATGCAAGCGATATCAATAATTTTCATCTAGAACAGTAAAAAATACCCGCACAGTTGCAACTCCCACTTGCACTTTCTATTATCATTGTTTTAATCCAGTTCTTAATCTTCAAAAGACAATAGGAACTGCTTCAGATGAATCTTCCAACATCCTTGATGCATTGTCCAAGTCTGTGCACTTTTGCTTTTAGCACTGTCAAGTCTATGCACGTACTATAGCATGCATCCTTAAAGTCTGAGCACATGTGCCCTAAATTTATTCAATTTAATAATATTATCCTTGAATATCTTATATTTTAATCTTTCTTTGCATTTGTTTTGATGATTTCTTTTCTTTTAGCCCTGCATGCATCATGTCGTCTTTAAATGTTCATGATTCACAAATTGCCCCAACTGCTCTCCAATTGATGATCAATCATGCTTATAATCTTGAATATGAAATCCCATTCCACTCTGAATTTGAAGGTTTGCTCAGAGTTGGCTACTCGATCTTGTTAGTCAGTGCGACCTTTGCTTGGAATTTTTCTATCTCGTTTCAATACAACTTCAAGTTTTTCTTGATTGATCCACTCATTAATTGTGAACCACACGATGGCGTCGACAGATCCGCTAGGCTTGCATCTATTCCATTACCTGAGTGAAGCCCACAGTCGCTACGTGATGGGGTGCCTCTTTTGTGTAAGAGGTTGATCATTTTCCTTTTATTTTTCCTTGCCCTTCATTCTAGGCAAGGGCCATCCATGCTAGCTTGACCTTGTGGTTGGCTCAAAGTTTTCGAGAGTATTCTTATCACTTGTCGGTGGAGACGGGTGTCTTCGTGCCTTGATGTCCACTTATTAGTCCGCTTCACTGCATCTCCACTTCACCTTTGCTTTGCCAACACTTTGTGTCATCTCCACCTTATTTCCGTTTCGCCTCCGCTTGCTCCCCTGCAAAGCGGACATCAAGGAGGGGTATTTGTAGACACCCATTTTTGACCCATGAGTTGAGCCTTTTTCTTATTCTCTTAAGTTGACACCCCAATTGACCCTCAATTGGTTGACCTTTGGGTCAATTTGTGAAGCATTTCTATCCATTTCTAGCCCTTGAATTCAACTTTGGTCCCCCAAATATCAGCCTGAGGCCCTGGCTAGGTCTACAGTAACGTGGCGTACACTGCCACCGCATTCTTCACATCGTGCTCATTACCTTGGTCGAGTTCTTGTGAATGGCGTTGACTCTTTGACCAGCCCTCTTTGACTAGTCAATTTTGATCGCGGCGTATTGTGGGGGCGTGTTAATTAAAACATGGTGCTTTCCATGGGCGCATTCTCAGTTGGAAACCCTGTCCAACTGGACTTGCTATTTCTGATCTATAAACCTATTCTGGGAAGGTTTCAGCGCTCGAATCGATCATGGAAGGTTCCTAATCCTTCTAGGAATCTTTCCCCCTCATTAATCGACAGGATTGCCCGAATTTGGGCCTCCAATCGTTGGATCTTTTAAGGACCGATTTAAGGTTTTCAAAGTTCACTGTCTTCTATAAAATCCTCCCTTGGCCATCGATCATGGGGGATGCAACTCTGGAGAACTAACCACAAGGGAGAGGGCGGGGCCATACTTCATTCAGGACCGTTAATCCCTCGCCCTCTCATCATCTAAGGGAGCATAAGAAGAAGAAGACGTGAGGCCCTTGCACCTCGGCCGGCCCTAGAGCAAGGAAGGAACCAATCCACATACCCCACTGCTTTCTCTGATGAGGCGGCGTAAGCTTTTACCGCGTTCTTTAGAACGTGCTCATCTTAACCGCCACGTTAATAGCCAGGCCCTCTTTTGGCCTTTCTTTCAATTTCTGAGGTAAGTAGCATGCCCCTTTCTTAGTTATTTATCTTATTTGGCATGTTATAGGCTTCAGTGGCGATCACAGATTTATTGTGTTCATCCATCTTATATTGTATGTGCCCCACCCCCTTTATCATCCCTATTTTTCATTCTATTTTTTCTCTCTTTTTGGGTGGACGATTTTCACATCTAGAAGAAAAGAAAAGAAGAGAAAAGGAGAGAATTCTATCAGAATTTGAGAGAGGTAAAGAGAGAACTAGATAGAGCCAAGGTATTTCTTGAGCACTTACTTGATTTAGTGCGATTCTGCTGCTTATGTGCCCCTCTACCTCGGTAATCCTTGCAAATCCTGCTTTGGTCCTCTTCAATGGTCGTTGCATCAATTTCTCCATTGATATCTCTTGGCGCGGCTCTTTGTTGAAAGCAACTTGTTCACTATTGTAGTCAGAAGTTGCTCATGGTTTCTATTGCTTCACGCCACGCAGAAGATTGATTTTTGGGTTGATTTAAGAGCTCCAAAGCCCCTTTTATAGAGAAAGCTCTGCTCGATTTGAGTTAGATTGGGTTCAGGAACAAACGTTCAGTTTTCAGTTAGAACACGAGTTCCTGGAATCGTAGAGAAATGGCGCCTATCATAGTTTCGTTATTTCTTGAATAGTGCCTATCTTAGTGTCACTGTTCCAACATGCAACGCCCGTTTAGACGGTCACTATTTCCATGAATTAACTTTATATATACCGTTTCTGGGAGAGCCCATCCGGACGGTTGCCATTGTTTTGAATAATGCTATTTCTGAATTTCATGAGAATTATGAACTGTTATGAGCTATGATAATGAGCTGACATTTGTTTATTATTTTAAGGGGCTTGAAATTTACATTTGTTGCATTTTTCATAATCATGTCATTTCTTTCCTATCTTTAGGGAATTATGCTTAATTTAAAACATTAAAAGGTCCACTTTAGAAAAATAAAAATATTTCCCATCATATTAACTTGTTTGACTTGGGTGAAAACTCTCACATTGTTTGTGTTGTTTAGGCTCGTCCAAGCCCATTTGTGGTATTGTGTTACTTTCTCTCATCATCTACATATTCTTTTGTTGTTAGGCCCACTTAGTTTAGCTCATTTTGTATGTCCATTGTCTGGTTCCATTGTCCTAGGTCCTTTTTTCTTTGATCTTGCATTGGTCCTAGTGAGTCAACCCTCTCCTCTTTAGCCCTTCAAGCCCTTGCTTCCCCACCTATATTCTCCTTGATATCCTTATATTAAGTATCCATTTACCCTCATGGAGTATCATTTCAACTCCGTGTACCCCTTTCCTTCCCAATCTTACTCCTATTTTCGCGTGAAATCTTCTTCCCACACGGGCCCATCTTCCCATGGTCCCCCTGACCCGTCTAAGGTGCAAGCCAATCTTATGGCCCATCTATCATGCCTTGTTCGTCAGATGGACCCGGCCCAGGCCCAAAAACTCAGTGCAAACTATCTTAATGGGCCTTCTTCCCTTGATGGGACTTGGTCCCTTAATGGGCCTTATTCTTCTAATGGGCCTCATTCTTCTAATGGGCCTCACTTTCTTCATGGGCCTACTCTTTCTAATGGCTAATTTTGTCTTAATGGGCCTTCTCTTTCGTATATTGTTGGCCCAATGGGTCCCCATGCCTATGTTCCTTCCAGGCCCACATATCCTTCTACTCCCAGAATGGGCCCATATTCTCCTCATCCCAGATCTTCTTATCCAGTCCACTATTCCAATCTTGGTCCAAATTCACAATCTCTTGCTCAAGTTGGCCCACATTCCTCTTGATCTCTCCCTACCCAAGAGATGATTGCTCAAACTCAACGCCAACTTGATAAACTTCAATGCCAAATTGATCCCAAATCTTCCTTGAGTATCCCTTTCGCATTCCAAGATATCTGGCTCCTGCCACCTTCACAAATTCCCACATAACGCCGTTATGGTGGAGTCGGTGATTCCTTTGTGCACTTGAAGGAGTTCATGTATGAGTCGGCCCAGTTTCACCATGACCAACGCTTGATGACTTATCTATTTGATCTGTCATTAGAAGGTTCGGGTCGAGATTGGTTCTTCTCTTTGCCGCAAGAGTAGATCATGGATTTTCAAGCTATGCAAGGCAAGTTTCTTTAGCAATATCAGGACTAGGTTGGGCTCAAGTATTCTGTTGTGGATCTGGCCCATGAGAAGATGAAGGCCGAAGAGGATTTCTACACCTTTGTCGACTACTGGCGTCACCTGACCGCGTAAGTCCCGGGACACATTCCGGAGGGAGAGCAAATCAAGATGTTAATATCCAATGCAATGCCAGAGTATCACTTCATTTTAGCACTTAATGATATTACCTCCTGGCAGCAACTTTATAGCCGAGCCCGCTTCATTCGCCAACAACTCCAAGATTCCTTTGACCCCAAGTCTTCTCCACCTTCCACACCCACATACACCCCGCCATCAACATCTACCTCCCCATATCAATCTTCACCCTCCACGAGTCAACCTTCCACTTACATCACACCCTCCATGAGTCAGCCCTACGCCTCCACATACCAATCTCCCACCTACCAACCCTCCATAAGTCAAACTTTCGCAAGTCAGCCTTCCGCTTCCTTGTACCCGCATATGTCTCCACCTCCAATCAAGGGAACATTACATCCTGAGCAAGTGGATGCCATCCACTACGTACCCCTTCCTTCCACTCACCATATGCCATTGCCTAGTCCCTCCACTAGCCATGCTTCATTGCCTACACAACCTCCACTTCCTTCTAATGGCTCCTCCTCCTCCATTGCCAGAGTGCTTTATAGATATCTTTAGGACTTTGATGGCCACCCACGCATTGCCACTCCCTCCGGTTGTGCCTTGCTGACCCGCGGTAGAGAATATGATTTAGTTCTGTGATTTTCATCGCCAACACCTGCATTTGGTTGAAGATTACCCTGAGTTTCGGGAGTATGTTTATGGCCTAGAAGACAAGAAGAGGATTGATTGGTCCGCGATTCACAAGGTTATTCTACATCTCCGTAGTAAGCAGCAGCAATAAGCAGCGCCGCCTAGGCAGCCGTCTACATAATTACAAGACCAGGGGCACCCCTGTGATTCTGCGCCTATCACGGCACCCGCTCTATCACCTGTTCCATCCCCTACCCCATCGCCTACTCCATTACCCATTCCCTCACCAAAGCCATCGCATGCCCCTTCGCTGTCTCCATCTCCATCACCATTACCTTTATCATATCCTACCCCGTCTCCATCTCCTCCACAAACCCAAGCCTTTGCTCAGGTCGGTACCTCCACTTCTTCCACTCCCATTACTACCACCACTTCCACCACTTCTCCCACCACTACTTCTACCCTTAACGCCGCTCGACGCATTGTGCCGATATGTCAACGGTGGGCACTACGACCTCCCTCTTCACCCTCTCCATCTCCATTGCCACTACCCTCATTACCCGCATCACCATCTCCATTACCATCTCCATTGCCTAACCCATCACCACCGCCTTCACTGCCTCCTCTCCCAAACCATCACCTCCACCATCTCTACCGCCTTTGCCATCTCCTTCGCCATCGTTGCCCGGGCCTGAGCAAGCCATACCTCCACCCTTGCCTTTGCTTCCACCTATGCTTGAACTCGTCATTACCGTTATCCCTTCATCTATAACTACCACACCTTCCAAGTCTTCCACATCTCCACCATCTACGTCCACCCCACAGAGCGGGTGTGCGCTATAGTTGGTGCCCCTCGGGTCTGGTCCCTAGGGAGAACATGAGCCGAGTCAGGACGAGGCTATGCTGGCCATTCAGTTCAAGATTCAAGATTTTATCTGCCAGATGCCAATCCATGTCTTGGTCCCTAGCTATTTTGGGGTTGATGAGTCTATATTTCCCATGATGGTTGCTAAGAAGAGTTCCCTTGCAATGATGCCAGTTTCTTCTCAAGTGAGGCCAGTGGCAATCTCTTTGCTTGTTGGTGGTTCCATTATTGATGCTGTTATCACCTCTCGCTCCAGTGCTATTCAAATAACTGGCCAAGAAGGGTTCTCTACCCAGATTGTGCTAACTCATACGGCTGCCCAGAAGATTGTGAATTCCATGTTCAGGGGGCAATGTGCCGCATTTTCATGATTCTCAAAGGACATTCTACACTTTTTATGCAATCTCTCTCGATTTATCAATGAGCCAGCCACATCAACACCGTGTATTACTCTCCCTCAATTTCATCCTTCAAGGGAGTTATACTTCAAGCCTGACTACTGAGTGGAGTTGCCAAATCTCCATGTCTTGGTGCCGAGTGACAAGACTCCATTGTTCCATGATGTTCAGCATTTTGAGGAGTCACTTGCTCGAGAATGTCCACATGATATTGTTAGCACTAAGTGTCTAGGGGCAGCCACCCCGGTGAGGTTACATGTTCACAACCGGGCCAAGCCGTCTGCTAAATGGGCCCGTTATTTAATACGTTGCAAATCAAGAAGCCCGAAGGTCTGAGCCCGCTCCAGGTGGGTCCACTACAAGCCAATTTTTACTAAGAAGATACGACGACGCAAGTACAAGGGTCATCAGTTATGCACTGAGGGGTCCACTTCTTCTTCTTTTCCTTCTTTCCATTCATCATTTCTTCTACTCAGTTTCCACCCTTGGGTGGTGTTTCTTCCTTTCTCTGATCCAATTTCCATGATTTTCTCCTCTCTTCCCCGATCCGCAAACCCCCATTCCTCCTCTCCCCATCTGGAGCCTCCGGATTCTCCTTCCTCTCACAATCCTAGGCCTCGGCCATCCTTTCATCCCAATTCTGGGACCTCTTTCCATTCTTCCTTTCATCTGGAACCTCCAGATCTTTCCTTTCTCCCCATCTTGGGATTTCACTTGATTCTTCTTCCCCTGGAATTCTGGGTGTTGCTTCTGCTCCTTCTCTGACTCTGTCGGATGATTATTCTTCTCTTTCTTCATCTTTGCAACACTCTCATCATTGTCTTTCTATTCCTTCTATCTTACCCCTTCGGAGTTCTTGCCCTTTTTCTTGTTATTTTCGAGACTTTAGCCCGCCTTGATCTCAGCTGATCCTTATTTATTCTGTATTTAGTTCCTTGTTATCAGGGTCTCCGTGCCTTAACGAGGGAGTTCTAGCCCTCATCTCTCTTCCTTTTTATTCCTCTTCGTCCAGTTTGATGTTTACCGCTCCTCCATGAAGAGGAATCTTTGGTCTCTTGCTATCTTCTCACCTCTCGTCCTATCAAGCAAGGAATATGGAGCTCATACTGATCAGGATCGCTTTAGGACGCTGCTTTCATGTTGTGGGTTTGCAAGATATCTTTATTTTGGGTAAGAATATGCTTTCATTTCCGTGTTTCCATGGTTCATGTGCATTGCTTATAATGTTGGCTCCTCAACATGGTTGAGTGGCTTTAGGTCCTAGTTTAGTTTTAGTTTAGTTAGGTTAAAATGAGTTCGCTTCTGCAACACCTTCAGGCTAGTGATAGCTCCGTGTTGGGAGTCTAAATTTCTTTCCCCGATTGTTGAGGGTGACCACTTTAGCATGGATTGTCACACACTACACGGTGAGCTATAGCCGATCTCTCTAGAGCAACATCGTTACTGCTTTGGCCACACTTCGGGGATGCACGAAGGCCTTTTCTCTTCTCTACTCGGCTGAGCATAGGGGCAAGAGATCGATGGATTAGATGACCAACCTAGGTACTCCTCAATACGAGAGAAGTCTCAAATAGGGGCAGTCTTGACCCTCAAAAGTGAGCTTTATTACAATTATCGGGCAAAAAGGGCTATCAAAAATCAAAGTCAAACTGAAATGAAAATCAAAAGAAAAATATAAAATGAAGGCATGTCAAGAGAGGCAAAGTCCCCGCAGGGAAAACCCTGGTCGTACGCATGCCTAAGGGTCCAAAAAATCAAAGACACAAAGTCCCGACGCAACAAACTATCTCTTTGAGGGGTAGTACCCTGGAAGAAATTCAAATCTTGATGTCTCCCATCCTACATGAAGCTTGTCTCCCAATTTTCTTCTATGTCTCCCTCTTAGGCTAGGTTGAATCCCGAGTATGACCTTAATAGGGGCATCATTTTTTAAAAGGCAGTTGATTATGGTGAGTCACCCTCAAATGCACGTCTTGCTCAAGGGGACTCCTTAATGAGAGGTGGGAGGAACGACGGCCCCTAGTCAGTAGTTTGAAGCCCATCTTTGAGTGCTGCAGGTAGCTTTATCAAAAATACCAACATACATCATGTCATTTTTTAGCATTCATGTCTCGAATATCTCTAGAGGTTTCTCCTTAGCTGATGGGGACATCACTTACCCCCCCTCCACATTTTGAAGCCCGGATGGATCGACAGCAAGTGCCATCATCTCTTTGGCGCAATCTTGGGAGAAAATTCATAACTTCCGGTTCCGGGATCCGATAGTTGTTCCGCTTCTTGGGGTTGAAACAGGACTGGGAAAATCTACTCTCAGACAAGTTTGACGCCCAGATCGGGTCAGAAGTGACCGTGGTGGACTTTTTACTGGGGCTCTGGTTCGCAGCCTGAGGACTCTTGCGCAGTCGGGGGAGAATCGCCCTTGTGGACGGCTCTGAGCTCGGATGAAGACGAAACCACCGCCCTTGGAAAGCCTTCTAGAAGACCTTTCTAGTGATGTAGGGCTTGCCACCAGAAAAGTCGAGGAAGGGCCAAAGAAGCTGCCGTCTCTAGGAGCCCTGATGCCCACCTTCATTCTGGCAACCACAGGATCAAGGGCGCCTCTGCACCAGTCATAGTCCAGCCGTTAGGCTCTCAGGTAAGTAAAAAAAAACCATAAAAGGGGGTTAAAAATAGAGATACCCCGGCGGACTCAGTCGTCCTCTTTCTCAAGGAGGCGGTTGGGGGCAAAAAGGCTAGCAACCCGGTTGAGGTGAAATCTCGCAAGAGCTCCTCAGGCAAAATTGGGTAACCCCTCGATGTGAAAACCCGTAAGGGCACATCGAAAAAAGCAAAAGGAGGCCAGCTCTGGCGAAAACTCATAAGGGCGCATCGAAAAAAGTAAAAGGGGGCCAGCTCTGGTGAAATCCCGAAAGGGCGACAGAGCTGGTAAAGAGAACAAAAACTCTCTCCTCCTCCATCTGGGGAAACCAGTCACCAACTTTCCAGTAACCATATACATTTCCAGTTAACCCACACCAGTCTTCGACCAATACACCCCTTCCAGCTCGTCAATCTTACACTTCCCAGTTAGCCATACACATCCACGGTTGGCTCACACCTTCTCCTACCTCACACCACTAAGGTCGGCCCACATACACCAATAGCTCATGCACCGTTCCGATCACTCATTCCAACAAAATCTCAGCCGACATGCCACCTCGGTTGGCCTCTACATCACAACTACTTTGGATGTTTCTATCACAGGGATCTGCCAACCCATAATTTCCAATCACCAACCTATCATGGTCGAGTCATCATGAACCCAGTCAAAACTCCAGTAATACGCCACAAAGGCATACCAGTCCCCAGATCCCAATCATAACTCCAACACCACGCCACCAAGGCTTACCAGTTCCTAGACCACCAGTCAAACTCCATGTTACCCAGCAACTAGTTAGAGTCACAATTATGGCTACAACGGCTGCAAGCCATCAACAGAACAAACCCTAGGTCACGTCCCCTGACAGCAGCACGCTATGGACGATAGCCACAAGGTTCCCAGGTCAAAAAAAAAGAAAAGAAAAGAAGAGAAAAATGGGGTTAAAAATAGAGATACCTCGATGGCCTCAGCCAACTCGTTTTACAGGATCGCTGAGGGCAAAAATTACCATCAACACAGCTGAGGTAAAAACCCACGAGGGCACCTCAGGCAAAATCGAGTAACCTCTCGGTGTGAAAACCCATAAGGGCATACTGGAAAAAGTAAAAGGGGGCCAACTTTGGTGAAAACCCGCAAGGGCGATAGAGTTGGTAAAGAGAAAAAAAAACACTCTCCCTCTCGACTCCCCACTGATGAAGGCCGTCAACCACGGCATCCCGCCGACGGCAACCTCAACATCACTCTTATTTCCAATAATGATGGCTGCTACACCCCCAAGGGTTTGCCATCGCCAGCTCCAGTTCTAGTATTCGGCTACACACCTCAAAGCTAGCCGACCAGCTCCAGCCTTCCAGTTGCTACGTATCGGTAGCTAGCCGGCCAGCTCCAGTGCCAGTCTCCAGTTCCAGCTTCTGGTTGTAACACCTTTACAGGCTAGCCGGCCCACTCCAGTCTCCAATTCCAGCTTCCGACTGCAATGCCTTTACAGGCCAGTCGGCCCACCCCAGTCTCCAGTCCCAGCATTTCGGCTACAATGCCCCCATAGGCTAGCCACCCAGCTCCAGTCCCAATCTCCAGTCCCAGCTTTCGGCTACAACGGCCCCACAGGCTAGCCACCTAGCTCCAGACCCAACTTCTAGTCCCAGTATTTCAGCTACAATGCCTCCATAGGCTGGCCACCCAGCTCCAGTCTCAGCTCCCAGTCCCAACTACCGACTACGACATCTCCACAGGCTAGCCACTCGGACCCAGTCCTCACCTCTAGACTCTGCCCTAGTCCCAGCTCTTGGCCATTTTCGGCTAACAACATGACATTAGTCGATACCCTATCTCTCAGTCTACAACCGACACACTCCAAAGCCTCCTTAATAACTCTAACCGTGTAGACCAAGACCTCCTCATGAGTCTATGCTGGCCTCATAAGTAACACGGGCTTTTATCTCCTAGAAAACTAGCCCCCACACCCAGTCATTTTTCTCTTTTTTTATCTTCCAGTACTCAGTCCCCAGCTTCGGTACCCAGCATCCAGTCCCTGCTACCCAGTACCCAATCACACCAGTTTTCATGTTCAGTCTTCTATGCTTACACCCGAAATCAGGTGAGCCCAACCCTCTGTTGAGATCGATAGGGGGGTGAACGGATCTCTATCTCTAACCCCCCTCCATGGCCATCATATGCGGCCCCTCCTTCAAGGTCACCATGCCAAACCTCTACTTCTCATGTTACACCCCTCCAATAGACTCTCCTTAATAAAATTACCACAATGGAGGAACAATTAAAGAGGGTCACGAGCTTGTGGCGTCCTCCTCTTCCTCATGCCAACCCTCTTCATGCTTTCATGAACAACATCACGAAGATGGAAAGAATGGAAGGAGAGGAGAGATGATTACGGCATCAATAATTCAAGTGAGCAAGAGTCGGTAGGTTTTAATGATCAAGTGGACACCGTCCGCCCTCCATCTATTCACCCTATTCATCCATATGGCCCTCCGCCTCCGCATATGCATTTACATCCACAAAATTCTCCACATCATTACATTTCACCATCCATCAACACACCTCCACCACGGCCTCCACTGAACCCAACAACGAAGAGCATGAACTAGCATGCGAAGAATTGAAGACGGCACGAGATAAAGTTCTGCAAGCACCCATTCCGAGTTTCCTCCGCTTTCTTGTTCCTCCACCACCCGAAGAATTCCCTGCTTAGGACGATGCCACCGCTTCCAATCCAAACCCCACTTTTGAGACCTACTGGTGTTACGATGGTTGGTCGATACTCCAATCACCCACACCGGTGCATCATGACCCTTCTCCTACCCTTCAAACCTCCTGCACCACTAAAATTCAACGTTTCCAACATGTCAAACCCTCCACTATTACACCTCCAACTCCTACACCATCAACCTCCATGCCGTCGGCATCCACCGAACACCCCACTAAACCCCCCATTATGCCTTTATTAACCTCCACAACATCAGCCTCCGCCGAACCTACCACTAAACCTTCTCCAATTAACGTCCTATTGCCGCCACCTCAGCCCTCCACTATACCTACAATCCCAAACCCGACTTTGCCTATCCCTCCACCTACCCCTTTACCCAAACCCGTGGAAGATCCCGAGTAGGGTCCACCCCTTTTTGCACTTGAGCTAACCCTGTCTGCTTCTAAGAAAGGGGAGAAGCTTGACGTATTTGAACCTCCACTCGCCCTTCCTCCAACACCTTCCATTACATCCCCACCATCTATTGAGCCTTCCGCCTCCGCTTCACTTTCCTCTACCACTTGAAATGGGTATCCTTCTACAAGTATTTATGCCAAGGATGATCTGCAAGAGCCGGGCGAGAAGAAGTTGGCCATGGCTATGTTATTCAAGATACAAGACTTTATTTTTCAGATGCCAATCCGTGTTCTTGTGCCGGGCATGGTTGAAGAGGCCAAGCCCCCGCCAATGCTCACTAAGAGAAGATGTCAAGATTTGATGCCATCTAAGTCCATGCCCAAGGGCCAGGCAGGGCACCCCTTATTTCAACCCTCCAATAGCAAATCTATTCTTCCATACAAGGGGCGAATGCCCATTTTATTCAATGCTCTTCATACACCACAATCCTTGGGCAAGATGAATCTTCCCATTCCAACTTTTCAACGCCCTCACATTGCTGCTCTTCGCCCTTCAAGAGAGTTATCATCCATTATTAAAGTTTCATCATGGGAATTAATTTTATCCACTGGGACGTTTGATCGCACACTTTCACAGCTATGGAGGGGCGGTTATTCTTCTGCTAGGGGGCATTCCGCTACCCTATCCACTTTCTATCCTGCCTCATCTACATCTTTGTCTATCACCAATTTCTCCTTATGGCCACTCACCGGTTGGGAAGGAGGATCCTCTCCTTGCATCCCATGCATTCCATGCATCTTCTACATCTATTGCATTGCATGCATTTGCATTCCTTCTTCTCTGGGTTTCCGAACCCGTATCTTCCCCTCCTTCCAGAACCTCCGGATCCTCTACATCCTCCTTCTTATTCACCTCTATCTTCGGGATCTCCGGGTCCCCTTACACATGCCGGGCATCGTGCCCCCTCTAGTTTTCTTTCAAGACATCACACTCACTCCCAACTCTTGTATCTGGATCCTCTGGATTTTTCTCTGCTTGCCAGGCATCATGCCCTCCTTCTCTACATCCTTCCGGAACCTCAAGACCTTCCAGGACATCGCGCCCTTTTCTATTTCTTTCTTTCGGAACCTTCAGACCTCCCTTTTCAGGCATTGTGCCCCTCCAGACCTCCATATCCAAATCCTCTAGGTTTTTCTCTCCCTTCAAAGCATCACGCCCCTCCTTACTCGCTTCCTCTGGAACATCTGGATCCCCTTTCTCTCATCCTGGGGCGTCTCACCCCCACCTATTTTCTACCTCCAGAGCCTGCAGATCTTATCATTATCTTCCATTCACCATCTCTTCCCCTTGGGCATCGCACCCCTTCTCATCCTATTCCTCTGGAACCTCCGGAACCTCCAGATTTTTCATCTTATCTTCTCTCCAATCTCCTCTGGCATTATGCCCCTTTCTATCTTCTCCCAGGGCATCGCGCCCCTTCCCATTCTCTACCTCCTGAACCTTCAGACCTCCCATCTCTCTTCCAATTTATCCTCCTGCTCCACCGGGATATCGCGTCCTTTATTCTCTTCTCCCTTTTAAATCATTTCTTCCCATACCTTTTTTTCCTTTTTTTTCTCTTCTTCTTCTTCTTCTTTTTTATTTCCTTCTTTTCTTTATTTTTTTTCTTTGTCTTTTCTTTTTCTTTCTTTTCTTTTTTTTAACGGGTCATGGCCCTTATAAACAGGGGCGTGGGCAGCATGTTTAAACCACCCCCCCATTTCAAAACTCTCCCTTCTCTCTCTTCCCTGATAGCCCCTTCATCTCCCCTCCTCTCTTCTCTTCCGTTCGCCACCGGCCGCCGTCATCATCGCCGTCGTCGTAGTCGGGGTGAGGAGGCCGCCGCGCCACGCTCCCTTCCCCTTTCTTCTTTTCCTCCACTCTTCCTCTCCTATTTTCTCTTCCTCTTTCTTCCCCATTCTTCCTCTTCCTCTTCCTCTTCCTTCTCCCTCTTTCTTCCGTTCGGAGGGCGATGACACCCTAGGCCCCTCCATCCCCTCTCTCTCTTTCTTCTCCTTTCCTCCCTTCTCCTTCTCCTTCTCTGGGTGTGGTGGGGCGAAGGCGAGCACCGCCGGTGTCGCTGTCTGAAGGGTGGCGCCGGGCGTGCCGGACGAAGGCGGTGGGATGTTAGAAGGCGAAGGGGTTGCCCGGGTGTGCCGAAAGGAGGCCCCGATGGGCGTGCTGGACGAGGGCACTTGGGGGCGTGCCGGTGAATGGGCACGGGCTAGTGTGTTGGGGGAGCACCCAAGGGGTCTGTGTCAGTGAAGAGGCATCCGAAGCGTACAAGGTAGGGGCACTTGGGGGCATGCCGGGTAGAGGTAAGGCAGCGTGCCGGTGGAGCACCCAGGCGGTGCCGGTGAAGAGGCATCCGAAGCTTGCCGGGTAGGGGCAATTGGGGGCGTGCCAGGTAGAGGCAAGGTAGGGTGCCGGTGGAGCACCCAGGGAGTCTGTGCCGGGCACAGGGAGGCCACCTTGAACAAAGATGAAGGAAGATCCGGTGCTGCCTGCTGTGCACGCTGTGATTTTTGTTGGGGCCGTCACTCCTTGTGGACGAGCACCCGTGTCTTCTCCTTATGCCTCTGGCCTAGGAGAGACTCTGTCAAAATTTTGTCAAAATCTATTGGCATTTTGTTCATTTCATTCTAGTGTAGCCTTTTCTAATCTTCTTCCCCCCTTTTTGCCTGTGGTTTGTTCTGACTTTGAGGCTCTTGCATCTTGCAGACAAATGGTCGCCCCCAAGTGGTTCTTCTGCTTTAACTGCCGCCAGTGCCAAGTCCACTCCATCTCTGGCTGTTCCTGCCGTTACATGGCACAACATGGAGGATCTTGACCGGGAACTTACTGAAGTGGCTAAACTGGCTGAGTCATCAGATTCTAAGATGGACACCATGGAGTTCAGCCGGGTTGCACTGACCGATAGAGGTTTTACATTTGACCAGGTCAGTGACTATCGGAAGGATTATCCGAAAGATGAGCACCTTTTCTACCTCCTGACGCACTTCCGTTACCGAGATAGACGAGATATTAGGGCGGTGTGGGGTGCTGAGCGTGCCATCTTGCAGTTTTAGGACAGCCTAATGTATAGTGTCCATCGGAGTGTGCTGATGTATCGGGTAGGAGAGCCGAGGGAATGGAAGCCCGTGTTAGGGCTAGAAGAATTATTGCCCACAGAGGATAAGCTGGTACATGCACCTGAGTTCACTCCCACCCGTTGGGACAATGCTGCCAGGAGGACTCATAAAGAGCAGCCCCGCTTCGATTTATTCCTGGCTCCATTGAAGTGGGGGTACCGGGAAGAGCCTTATATTTTGGATTGCTTGGCGATCCGCTTCAAGCACAAGCTAGCCTTGGGCTGGTTCATGGAGCTTAAAGTCCAAGATGCTCACATCTTCCGATAAGGGGCAGTGGATTTTACTGGGTATGTGCTATTCAACTACAGTCCCCTACTCATTCGGGCCGACATGTATTACAGTGTTTATGCTTCCCGGTACGGCTATCCAATTTCCAAAGGCCTCTGCTGTGGGATGATAGAGGTTTTTAATGTCGAGCTGAACACTTTCTACACCACAGAAGGTGAAACCTCACTGGATCTATGGAGCCTTCACCAGCTGAGCAGCTTGCCCATTAACGGGGAGCCGTATGAAGAAGTATGTCTCCCTAATCTGATCAAAGATGAGACCGACGGGGATGGCATTTATGCACTCGGCTATTCTTACCGGTATCTTATGAAGGCATACCGGGAGTTGTACCAGTCATTGTAGATCTATTTAAAATTCACTTAAAAATAAAATAAAGAAAGCATATAAAAATGCTTAAGGAAAGGGGGAAATGGGAACATGCATGGGATGCAAAGGGGAAAGGTGATCGCCAGAGACACGAGGGACTCAAAATAATATAACAATAAATAAAAGGAGGGATCGCGGAATACCTTTGAAGCGCGGGGAGATGTGGGTTGACTTCCTTCTCGTCCAATCGGCCAGTCGATGGAGAGAGTATTCTTGTACTTGATTACCCTTGCAATAAAGATGAAAACTAACAAATGATATGGAATTAGAAGACCGAGTGTATATCAAATCCAGATGCATAATATATAACGTGAGAATGCGGACATGAACACACCTATCGGGGCGTTGCCCCATACCCAATTTGCAAAGGGTCAACGATGTTAATATTTCAGGGTTCAATCAGAACTCCGAGGATGCATTGGCAGGGTAGAAGTGGAAGTCACTATGGTTGATTTTGTTACTAAGGCCACATTCTACATCATCGACGCAAGTATGTCTTACAAGGCCCTTCTCGGGAGACCCTGGTTGCATGAAAATTGGGTCATCCCTTCCACTCTCCATCAGTGCATCAAGTATGCGAAGGGTGGAAAGCAACACACGATCTTCGCAAACCGGACCCCCTTCTGACCAAATAACTGTAATTTGACGGATGCCCGATTATACTTCGGGGAGCCCACTATTGAGCCTCCCGTTAAAGTCCAAGATAAGGGAAAGCAAAAGGTTGTGGTGGGAGAAGAAGAAAATGGAGAAGCGCTCTTCATGGTAAACGAGGACCTCGCTAGGCTACATCGACTGAACCTCTAACCCAGCTCTGCCAACACCAAACTAGCTCTACCGGAAAGGCGGGAGATTAATTTCGAAGCCAATCTTATCAACCGGGCAATTGACAAAAGCATTTCCCTACCTCCCATATACATACAATTCCCATTTCAAAGGGAAGAGCACAAAGTTAAGCAGTTAAAGACATTCAATGTCACACATCAAATAAAAAGAAAAAAGAAGACCAGTGATGCTATCAAGTCCATCATCTTTTATAAGGGAGACCTAGTACCTTAGGGACCGCCTAATGATGATTTTGGCTGAAATGAGGTGCCCAAGAATGCCTGTGAGTTTGTCCAAGAAATGGACAACATGCCAGAATATATAAAAGAAATGTGTCGAAGGCAGAACATTCTGCAAGTATACTTCACGACGCGACTACTTTCGGCACTTGTGGTACTCCTCACAAGTCAAGGGGCAGCCCCTTTTCCCCAAAAACGATAGAAGAGGGTTGGGCTATGACCTAGAGGTAGACTTCAAAGTCTATTATGTTGTCAATGCTATAGGGTTGTTACCCACCTCCTCTAGCTTAAACCCTGGCCGGGAGACCAGTCCCTACCTGAGTGAATCTCAAGCGGAGTTGGCCCTTAAAGATCAAGAGGACCAAATACAGTTGCCTGTTGGCAACATCTCAGGGCACTATGATGACCGCATCGCCGACTCTAATGATGAGGAAGATTTTAGTGTTTTGCAGCCTACCTTGTAACAGCTTGAAGATGTGGGGGAAGCGGCTCTAAGCTAATTGGCTGGTCTTGACCCTCTAGAGCTAGGCGAGCCCGCTTTAATTACCACTAATTCTCCCACAAATGATTCACAAAAAGAGCCAACCACCACTCTAGAGGGTTTGGCACGAGAGAATGAAGCACTTAAATCTCTCATACAAGAGTTGTTTTGAGAACGGGACGTCCTCCTCACTCCTCAGGCATCTTACATCTTAACAAGAGATTGACAGCAAACGGCAACTCCCCAACTACCTTGGCTGAATCCCCATCCGGTCAAGCCAGGCCCACTAAAGTCCATTATTCTATCCAGAAGAGAGCAGCTAATGTGAGGTTTTCCCCCACAAAGATTCACTCCCAAGGAGGAATCGATCCAAGCAAAACCCATAATGATGTTAAGAGAAAGCCTCCCGTCATAACACTGGCACAGCGCATGAAAGCACCATCTTCCTTTATCAAAGCGCATACCGTGCCATTATTTGAATTTTGCCGGGCGCGAAATCTGATAACCCTTCTGGAGCCTCGAAGGCTAGCCAAGGAAAGCAAGGCTAAGGGGGCCAGTTTCTGCCAGTATCACCGTATGCCAAGCCATTCCATAGAAGACTGCTACATCTTCAAGGATAAAGTTAAAAGCTTAATACAATCAGGGGTCATCCAAATTAAGAATCATCAGGTGTCTCTTCCGCAACATCATCAGTGGGATCGGCTGAGGACCTCGGCTAAAAAAATTTTTACTTTAGCTGCCCCTACACTACCTAAGTTTGTGGCAGAGGAACAACTCCTGAGATAGTTCCCTGTCTTCAGAAGAGGTGCAAGAGGCCTTGCCCATAACCGAGGGGGAGATTTCAAAGTCCACTATTCTATCAACACTATAGGGTTGTCACCTTCCTCCATTAAGTCAAGTTTTGACGAAGAGCCCAGTAACTCCCCAAATGAACATCAAAAAGAAGTGCCTCTTGTAAATCAAGACCAACAGCTTTCCACTGTCAAGAACTTGGAATATTATGATGTTTACATCGCCAGGACAAACAATGATGAGGATTTTATCGATCTGCAACTGGCTCCGCGGGAACTTGAAGATGGCGGGCAAGTGACTATAGATGAATTAGTCAAGCTCAACCTTAAGGATGTTGACGAGCCCCGACCAATTTTTGTTAGCACCCTCCTCAATAAAGAAGAGAGGCAGGCATACAAACAACTCCTGTTAGAGTACAAAGACTGCTTCGCCTGGACTTATAAAGAAATGCCCGGGTTGGAACCCTTTGTGGCAGAACACGAATCGGCAATACTTCCCACGGCTAAACCCGTCAAACAAGCCCAAAGGCATATGTGCCATGAGCTCGAGCTCAAAATAAATTCTAAAGTTGACAAGCTCTTAGAAGTGGACAGTTGAAATAGTTGATGTATTTGAATGTTGATTATTAATGGAACAAAGATGGAGTTTAAGTAAATACTTGTGCAATTACATCTTCATGTGTGATTGTCTTACGCTCTGATTATTTCTTGCTTGCAAGAGGCTTACCATGTCAGCTGTACACATTTCCTCGAGCTAGTCTTCCGTTGTAATTAAAGGCGTGGGGCGTGACAAAATGGCCCACTGGGATGCATGGTGCCTTCCCGTCTTCCCATCCTACGGGGATATTCCCCATTTGCCCCACCAGAATTGACCCGCTACCCTTGGTATGGGTCCTGTGTCCCAGCCAATGCATTCTCATTGCCTTCTCGCATTCAGCAAACAATTACACCAAATATGTCAATACATGTCACATTTGTCCAGTAGGGCTCTCCCACCGTTGATGTTTCGGACTTCTTGCCCAACACTGGCCCATAAATCTCCCTTTTCCCTGGCATGAGCACTCCGCCCTAGTCGGGCTCGAGAATCTTTCCCACCAGT
The DNA here is from genome assembly GCA_024336825.1 of Amorphophallus titanum. Classification (NCBI taxonomy): domain Eukaryota; kingdom Viridiplantae; phylum Streptophyta; class Magnoliopsida; order Alismatales; family Araceae; genus Amorphophallus; species Amorphophallus titanum. Next base: position 55,841,773 of record JANBPO010009603.1, on the reverse strand, counting down.
CCCGCCGGGTTGTGTCCATAAAGCCCTTTCCATTGGCTTGAGGCACTCCGCCCTAGCCAAGCTAAAATTACAGGTAAGGCTGCATGTTCATAGCCGGGCTAGGTCGTCTGCTAGATGGGCTCGCTATTTGAGAAGATATAGTAAGGCAAGGTGCCCAAGGATTCAAGCCTACTCCAGGTGGGTCCATTACCATCTAGTTTCAGCTAAGAAGAGACGGTGGCACCGGTTCAAGGGGCGTCGATTGTGCACTCAGGGGTCCACTTCCTCTTCCCTGTCTTTTCATTCATCTTTCCTTCTGCTCAGCTCCCACCCCTGGGTGGTGTGCCATCCTTATTCCAATCCCACGTCCATGATTTTCTACTCTCTTCTCGGGTCCGCGAACCCCCACTCTTCTCATCCGAGTTCTCTGGATTCTCCTTATTCTTACGAGTTTAGGCCTCGGCCCATGTCATTCTTTCATCCCGATCTAGGGATTTCTTCTTCTGATCCTTCTCCTCTAGTATCTCAAGGTTCCACCTTTAATTCTCCTTACCCGACTCCGTTGGGTGATTTTTTTCTCCTTCCCCGACTCCATCGGATGATTTTCATCCTTCTTCCTCGGCTCTGTTTGGTGACTTTCATTCTTCTTTCCCAACTCTGTCAGGTGATTCTCCTTCTTCTTCCTCGACCTTGTCGGGAGTCCACGATTCTTCTTCCCCGACTCTGTCGGGTGATTCTCATTCTCCTTCCCTGACCATGTCGGGTGATTCTCATTCTTCTTCTCCAACATTCTCAGATGATTCTCATTCCTTTTCTCTAACCACGTCGGATGATTTTCCTTCTCATCTTCCTATTCATTCTTCCTCACCCTTTCGGGGTCATTATCCTTTTTCTTGCTATTTTTGAGGCTTTAGTCTGCCTTGGTCTCAGTTGATCTCTGTTTATTCTGTATCTGGTTCCTTATTATTAGGGTCTCTGCGTCTTAATGAGGGAGTTCTAGCCCTTGTCTCTCTTCCTTTTTATCCTTCTTCGTCCAGTTTGGTGTTTGCCGCTCTCCGTGTAGAGGAATCTTCAAATCTTGTTATCCTCTCCATTTTTGTCTTGACAAGCAAGGAATACAAAGCTCGTGCTCCTCAAAGCTCGATGGTCAAGATCGCTTCAGGATGCTGGTTTTCGTGTCATGGATTTGCAAAGTATCTTTATTTTGTGTAAAAATATGTTGTCACTATTATTCTATTATTCCTACGCATTGTTAAGATAATGTTGATTCGTCAACATGGTTTGAGTGGCTTTAGTTGAGTTTGCTTAATTTAGCCAAATTTAGCCAAAGGAGTCGCTTTTGTAGCATCCTCAAGCTAGTGATAACTCTGCACTAGGAGTCTGAGTTTCTTTCCCCAATCATTAAGGGTAACCTTTAAGTAGGATTTTCTACACACTTCACAGCGAGCCATAGCCGATTCCTCTAGAGCACACTATTGCTGCTTTGGCCATACCATGGGTATACACGAATGCCTTTTCTTTTCTTTGCTCGATCGAGTGTAGGGGCAAGAGATGGATGGATGAGATGACCAACCTAAGTGCTCCCCGATACGAGAGAAGTCTCAAATAGAGGCATTATTGACCCTCAAAAAGTGAACTTTATTGCAATTTCTGCCCAATAAGGGCCATCAAATATCACAAAATATGAAAATCAAAGTAAAATTATGAAAATAAAGGCATGGCAAGAGTGGCAAAGTCTCACGGGACGTCAAGAGCCTGGTCGTATACGTGGCTAAGGGTCCTAAAATTAAAGACACAAAGTCCCGACGCAACAGACTATCTCTTTGAGGGATGGTGCCTTAGAAGGAATTTAAATCCTGATATTTTTCATCCTGCATAAAGCTTATCTCTGAATTTTCTTCCATTTCTCCCTCTTAGGCTGGGTTGTATCCCAGATATCGCCTTAGTAGGGACACCATTCTTTGGAGGCGGTTGGTTGTGGCAACTCACCCTCAAATGCACGCCCTGCTCAAGGGAAGTCCTTAATGAGAGGGGCGGAATGACGACCCCTAGCCAGTAGCTTGAGCCCGTCCTTAGGTGTTGCAGATATATAGTTATGCCTGTATGTCAAATTGATATGGCATTCTATACACAGCAAATCTCTCTAGGCTAGCTTTGTGAGAAGAAAATATTTCCATGGTCAGCATATTTCAAACTGCCAAACTCCATTCCCAACTGGTATAAAAAAGCATGACTTTGAGAAATCTCGGGCAATTCTTATGGCAGGCTACAGAATGATTCTTCGAAATGGGGCTAACACCAATTTTTTTAAAGATAGCTAGTGCAAGGATTGTTCATTGGCTGACCTTCTTTCTTTACAGAGCCATTCGGAACTAGAAGACTGTTCAGTTCAAGATGCCATGGCTAACCACTAGCACTCTATCTGGCAGATTCTGGAAGATCTACAGCTGAGGGAGCAAATCCAAGGATTTGGTACACAAGCTGGTGAAGACATCCCTATCTGGTATTATACCAACTCAGGTAAATTCAACATCAAATCCACCTACAAAGTTATTAAAGGGCAAGCAGTTAGTTCGAGATTAATGATCAGTAAGATTTGGCCAATAAACTTCCTCCGCGGGCTTCTTTATTTTGTTGGAAAATCTTGAATCATGCTGTCCCAGTAGATAGCCAAATTAGACTGAGTGGTATTAATTTGGCATCCTATTGTGACTGCTGCATTAACTCTCATGACATAGAGGATGAAGATCATCTATTTGTGAAAAGTGACATAGCTAATTTCCTTTGGAGAAGATTTGCTCCATTACTTAACAATGCTTGCTTGGAAGATACCAACATTAACAGCAGGTAGCAATTAATCATAAATGGGGTAGTTATTAATAAACCCAAAGGTTTTATATCTCTCATGATAACAACTATGATTGTTTGGAAAACTTGGAAACATAGATGTGTTAGGTATGAAGGTCATCACACCAATTTCATGAGGATTGCTGATCAGATTATTGCAGAGATTACCCACACTGTTAGATAGATTAACTTTAAGCAAGGGGCAAGCTCGGAATATCTGAATGTTATGCAGAGCTTTGGCACAAGAATCACAAGTTTTCATCCTGCTTGCATCATGGTTCGTTGGATAGCACATGTTGCAAACTTTTCTTTAAATGTGGATGGTGCTAGTAAAGGAAATCCTGGTCATTCCAGGGGAGGTGACTACTTCAGAGATCATCATGGGCAGCTAGTGCTGGGCTTTGCTTATTACTATGGTCTTGGATCTAATATGGCTGCTAAGGGCCGGGCATTACTTGATGGGCTCTGATTGGCACAATTCCATGATATTCCCTTATCTGTTATATATACTGATTCCTTAGCTTTGATTGACATGCTGACTTCCAAAAGAGATCCTCCATGGACACTTCTTCCTTGGTGGCAACCTCTATTGCAACTTTACTCAACAATTCACTGCCCCATTGTCCAATCATACAGAGAGGCAAACCAGCTTGCAGATGCTTTGGCCAATCATGTAGTCATTGTGGGAAGCAATGTGGAATTCTCCTCCATTCGAGAGCTGCCCTTGTTTGCTAAAGGTTATGCCATAGCTGATGCTAGAGGGATACCTAATATCCACATGAGGAGTGTATAGCTTTTTCATCTTTTTCTTCTTTTCATTATATACCAGAGGCTTGCCTCCTTTGATGATGTAATTTTTTTGAAATAGCAATAAAATAAGCATCTAAAGGCCAGTAGGTGGAGTGAGAACATTCCCTTCCTTTGGAATGGGGGTGCACTCTCCCTTCTTTCCCATTGGATGACTGGGTTTATAAAAAAAAATAACTCTGCCAGGATGCATCAGCACTGCACCCAAACCCACTCGAGACGCATCAGTACACACAACAAATCCACCAGAAGTAGAAGGCAAAATAAGCACTGGGGAAGTCGTTAGTAGCCTCTTCAATTCAGTGAAACTCTGCTTACAATCCTCGGACCACACAAATGGCACACTTTTTTGAGTTAGCTTAGTCATTGGTGCGGCAATTAGTGCAAAATCCTGAATAAACCTCTTGCAATATGTAGCAAGACCCAAGAAACTTCTAACCTCTATCATAGATCTCGGTCTCTGCCACTAGAGAATTGCCTCAATTTTTACTTCGTCAACTGCAATCCCTTCACCAGAAATCACAGGGCCCAAAAAATGAATTTCTTGAATCTAGAACTCACACTTGCTGAATTTTGCATAAAGTTGGTGATCTCGGAGAGTCTACAACACAATTCTTAAATTCTCCACATGCTCTTCTTCTGAAGCAAAATAGATAAAAATATCATCCACAAAGACCACCACAGATCGGTCTAAATGTGGGACTAAACACTTGATGCATCAAATCCATGAATGCTGCAGGTGCATTGGTTAGCCCAAACGGCATAACCAAAAATTCATAATGACCATACCTCGTACTAAAAATAGTCTTCTCCACGTTAGATTCCCTATCCGCAATTGATAGTAGCCAGATCGGAGATCAATTGGGGAAAAGACACGAGCTGACTGAAGCTGGTCAAATAAGTCATCAATCTTGGGCACAGGATACTTGTTCTTGATAGTCACCTGATTCAATTGCCTGTAATCAATACATAGCCTCAGGCTTCCATCTTTCTTCTTCACAAATAAGTTGCCGTTGGCTTTCACTTCCACCATGTAAAGTACAGGTTGGACATGGTTATGATTATTTCTTGCGTAGTTACAAAAATCAAACATTCCTTAACAACCTCATTTTGACCCCCATCTATTGGGTAATGACAATCTGGAGCTCTTGGTTGGAGATTAAAAACAGCCCCAAACTGTGTGAAAGGGATTTCAAGGTTTCCCATCAGCCTCTCAGAACAATTGGGCTAGAACATGTGGAAGTCTTAAAAGCGCTTCGAACCAATAATAAGCTTGTGGCCGTTCAACATTGCAAACTTTGGGAATGGCATGGGCAGCATGCTGCCATGGTCCGCCCAACAAAAATATGACCGGCGCCCGCATCACAGATGAGGGCATTGCGACACTCTGTTTACCAAATTGGAAGGATCACTCGCCATATCTCTGTAGCCTTCACTATGAGCACCATTTTAACTTGAATCCACTATGATGCAAGATCCCTTTTATCTTCCCTTGTCCATTCTTTCGGGAGATCGAACTAGGTGCTTGAGGTGGATCACCCACACACTTGATCACTAAGGGTCACTTTGACAACGGATTAAGTCGGGTTAGGATGAGTTAACCGAAGTTGGGTGGATAAATCTTTGTTTGATTTTTGTTTTGAGCCCGGGTCGGATAGGGTTAAAGTAGATTAACTCATTCTTAAGAGAAATAGGTGGAATGAGTTAATCTACCTAGATTGATATTAGGGGTCGAGTGAGCCATCCTGAGTAGACCACTCGTCCCTAACCTAACCCGTTACCAAAATAATCTTAAGATTTTAAAGATTTTAGTTCCATCCGAGTCCTTTCTTCGTTCCTAATCACCAAACTATTCCTTTGTTTCATCTAAGCCAAGATCAGCTAAAAGGAGCATTGCCCAACATTCCGACATCAATAATAGGAGCTCAGACAAATTTCACGAAACTAAAGTCAATAAATTTCTCTTGGTAACAAAAATAACTATCCATATTGATCACTTAATACTTTCTTCTCATTCTCTACTATCATCACCTGACAGCAATTACTTCTGCCACTTTCGGCGAGCCCTTGGATGCCCTCATGCATAGTAGGGCCGGGGACTTGCACCATGTGATGGCATTAACCCCCTCCTTTCCCCGCACTGCCCTCGCATGCACCTATGCACATTGTAAAACCCACCTCCTCACTGTTAGGCAGCGAACGACTGCAGTTTCAAATAAGATGTCTGTGATCCACCACCATGTGCCGTGCTCCCAGTTGCGGAAGGACGAGGCTCCATGATATGGCGCCTCCACAGTAGATCAGCGGCAGAGCTTCCAGATCACTCTGCACCAGTTCTTTAGGCTCGAGCTCCAGAATTCCTCCTCCTTGCGATGCTGTAAAAAGATTTGGAAAACTCAATAACAACTACAGCTTAACTGAGAACAGGGGAATCTTAATCCTACCGGAGTTACAGAAACATGTTTGGGTGATGGATGATGACCCATGCAATTAGTATGAATGTTTATATAGAATACGAGCATGATCAAATAAGAATATAATGTGATCTTTTATTAACGAGAATATACTAGAATGTAACGAGAACACATTTTTCATAACTATAAAGGGTATGCACTAGAAAATCATGAATAAGAAATTACTAACAAGCATATAATTATCACAAGTTCGCCTCATGATTTTCACCCGTCTATAAAAAAAGTACTCCCGACACAATGCGATGTCAGTATTCATCGTACCCCATAATTTTCAGCACGTTTCTAACTATCTGTCGCGGGGCTTAGCGTGGAGCCCTTAGACACTATCAGTGCCCGCTCTTGCATCTTCAAGTTACAGATCAAGCTACTTCCATGAGAATAATAAAGTTTTGGCCAATAATGTTCAATTCAACAATAATTGCCATGATAATGTAACCAAGGTGAAGAACACATCAAAGTAAGATCATGAGAGTTCAAAGGACGATTTAAGACAAGGTCACGCTACGGAAGAAATCCAGCAACATAACGGCATGTTCTTAGATTTCCATAATTTAGTAGATAGCTTTTGAATAAGATATGGAGTTCCAGATCATCATTAGAACATCTAGGAACTTAGGAAAACTAACCCTTGGGCAACCCTCAGGTAAGATAAGAACTGAGAAAAAGTGGTCTCTCATGGACCATTTTTGGACAAACATGGTCAAGACTGGGCTGCTATTGTGGATTGACGGCCAGAATAGGACCATTTGTATACAGAAGCGGTCATGCCAGGGCTGTTTCTAGACAGTTGACACCAGACCAAGAAATAGGGTCAACATAATAGAACTTCTGGATAGATGCGGTCATGGGTTGGCCGCTACTAGATAGTAGCGGTCTCATGAGGGCCGCTTCTAGCCAGGACTCAAAAAAACACCAGTAGTGTAAGTGCTTTCTAGGAAAATTAGGTTTTTAGGATACAACCAGCTCGGCATCCTAGTGAGAATCTCAGACTCACGGAGGCCTTGAAACAAGATCACCTAGTCCGGTGGAAGGAATATCCAACGGAGAGGATCACAAGTTCAAGAAGTGTGCCTATGAGTGCAAAGTGTATCTAATGGCCACGCACTCCTCCCTAGTGCGGCTGTAGATAAGAATGTCATCAAAGTAGACGACCAAGAAGACCCCTATCATAGGGCGTAAAACTTGGGTCATCAACCGCATGAAGGTGCTAGGGGCGTTGGAAAGCCCAAAGGGCATGACCAACCGCTCATAGAGACCATCCTTAGTCTTGAATGCCATCTTCCATTCATCCCCAGGCCTGATCTGCACCTGGTGATGGCCACTTCGAAGGTCTATCTTAGAAAAGATAGTGGCTCTCGACATCATGTCTAGCAAGTCATCTAATCGGGGAATTGGAAAATGATACTTCACTATGATCTTGTTGATCGCACGCTATCAACGCACATCCTCCATATGCCATCCTTCTTCGGGGCCAATAATGTGGGAACAGTGCAAGGGCTCTTGCTGTCCCTGAGAGATCCTCGACTCATCAACTCCTCGACCTGCCTTTGAAGTTCGGCATGGTCCATGGGACTCATCCTATAGTGGGGAAGGTTAGGCAAAGATAAGCCCAGGATGAGGTCAATCTCATGCTGGATATCTCTCATAGGTGGAAGGCCTCCAGGGAGGTCTTTTGGGAAGACATCAGAAAACTCCCACAAGATCGCAGCTATCTCAGGGGGGTGCCATCATCAGACCTAGGAGCGACATCCTCCACTCCTCGGACAACAACGGCAAGGATAGGGCTACCCCCGGTCACCTCTTGCTCCATCTCTCGTGGGCTAATCATCATCAACCTCCTGGGCGGGGGGCCCTCTATGCTAGGAGCAGTCGACGAGGTAGTGGCCCATGCCGAGGATGAGGCGGGTGGGCCGGCCAACCCCTGACTGGGAGAGGTCACAGTGCTGGGGCCAGCTGGTCCTCAGATAGATGGGTCCTTCGGCTGGACAGGGTGGAGAGTAATCCTATGGCCCCTATGGTCGAAGGTGCATGTGTTCGACCGGCCATGAAGGGTGGTATCCCGATCGAAAAGCCAAGGTCTACCGAGGATGATACTACCCACTTCCATAGGTAGCACATTGCACCAGATCTCATCATGGTAGGCCTGAAACTGTAGCGGTATCAAACACCGCAGTCTGACCGAGATGGAAGTGGAATCCACCAATGATACTCTATAAGGTGCGAGGTGATCCATGGGCGTGAAACCAAGGTGTTTAACAGTGCCTGTGGAGATAGCATTAATGCAGCTTTTGCTATCTATAATCACCTTATAGGCTTTCCCTTCCAGCCTACAAAATGTGTGGAAGATGGTGGTACGACGCTAGTCGTCACTCACCTGTGGCTCGGTCAGGATGCACCTGACTACACCCAACTGTGCGTCACCCTGATACTGGGTACTTGGGACATCAACTTGCTCACCTTCCATCAACTCATCAAAGAATTCCTCAGCTAGATCTTGATCTGGCTCATAGCTGATTGGCACCAACTCGGGTGTGGGGTCTCAGGCAGGTGTGCTCGCCATAACAAGTGATTCCCGAGTGGGACACTTGCTCGCATAATGGCCAAGTCCACCACACCGAAAGCACTGGTCACATGGCCCTGTGCTTGCTGATGCTCCACCGATCATCGGCCCCTTACCCTTGTCCTCACGATGGACTGGGGGTGTAAGAAGAAGAGGCTAAGTTGGCACGGTGGGCTGATGAGGTCTAGGGGCAAGGATGGGTGCCTGCTGGCGAGGGGGAAGGTCCCTCAGAGGGAAAGTGCGGGGCCTAGGAGCAGTGGGGTCCTGGCGAGGGGGTTCCGGGGGCCGAGCCACTGGAAATCGACTATAAGAGCTGGGAGTGGTACGAGAGTCGGCCCCACACTGATAGGTGGTTCTCAGACGCTGGACGGGAGCGAACTCCGCCTCAAACTGCTCCAACTCGAGAGCGACCTAATATGCATCCTCCAAGGTGGTCACATTGCGGCGAAACAATTCATATTAATAGTGGGGCCGTAGACCACGACGGAAGCGAGAAACATGCATGGTCCTCCGTGACGCCACATCGCAAGAAATACTCATCAAACTCCGCGATGTACTCAGATACGGACCGATCCCCTTGGCTGAGATTCTGCCACCTATCAATGAGCCTTTGACGGTACGTGACAGGAAGGTACGTAACGCCTAAGCTTGCCCTTCATCTCATCCCAAGAATCAACCTGGGGCTCATGACGCTGAAACAACAAGCTCTCCACATTACTCCTGTAAGTTTGTGCTTGTCCTAACAGCTTCATTTTGGCGAACTTGACTCTCTGGTGGTCCGTCATCTCAAACCACTCGAAGTACCAGTCCATCCCGACCTCCCAATCGAGATAGACTGTCAGGTCAAGGACCCGTCAAAAGTGGGAGGGTCAGCTCGCACGGTCCTAAGAACTCTATCGTCCTCCTCATTCCTCGGTGGCCGGTGACCACGTCAGCATCGGCCATTTCCCTCATAATCATTGTCGGATGCATAATCCTCAAAAATCGAGGGCACGTGGCCTTCGCTCCTCAACCCTAGGTGGGGCGAGCTGGGCAGCAGGCGCCTGAGGGGCCTGAGTAACTCCGGGTTGGGGACTCTCTCCACACTCTCTAACCTTCCAACCAAACCTTAGACAGAACGGTCGGAAGCCTCAGCGTGGTCCTCCAAGACCTTGAGTCGGCTCTCCATGCGCTCTAGGAGTAGAGCCATCATGTCCTCCAGAGATCGGCCTCCCTAGGTGGCACCTCGGGGTTCACCTATAGTATCAGGGCGATGGTACTGGGTACCTCCACGGGTGGGCATGCAAGGGGACCTAAAGGGAGCTAAGGGGTGACTCACCACCTAACTGGATAGACCAATGCCAAATGACGAATCTATACTTAACTAATATCCGGTGTGTGGCAGAGATGGGGATCCGAAGATCCTCTCACGCAAGGAGGCTACCTTCCAAATAGGCTTAACCTATCTTACCAGTAACGCCTTTTGATGTACCGGGTATTGGGATGAAATGCAGACCTAGACTTTTTTTTTTTTAAACGACAGCTACCCTAGACTCTACCATGCACTGATACCAATCAGGGAGTGGCCCGAGACCCGCACACTTCACAATGTCTGAAGTTTTCATGGCTTAACGACATTCAACCGTCGCTTCATTCGCGACTTCAGTTCTATCACTGCCCCGATCACAGATTGCATTAAGAAGGGGGCATTTGCTAAGGTTGCAGCCACGACATTTCAGGACATCAAGGAGCGTATGACCCAAGCACATGTCCTTGCATTACCTAATTTTTCTAAGGTGTTTGAGGTCACATGTGATGCTTCTGAAGTGGGTGGTGGAGTGTTGAGCCAGGAGTCCCACCCTATCGCATTCTTTAGTGAGAAACTGAATGAAGGCAAGCTGCATTATTCCACACATGATAAAGAATTTTACGCAATCATCCAGGCATTGAGGTATTGGAGGCACTATCTTTTGCATCAGGAGTTTATCCTCTTCTCTGATCATGAGGCCTTACGATTCCTACATACCCAGAAGAAGCTGAATGCTCGCCATAGCCGTTGGGTGGAGTACCTTCAGGAGTACACATTTGTGCTTAAGCACAAGGCAGGGGCAGAGAACAAGGTGGCCGATACGCTGAGTCGGCGGATGATGATGTGACCACCATGAGTGTTGAGGTAGTAGGCTTAGAGAGGCTGAAGGATGTCTATGTTGATTGCCCAGACTTTGGTCCGATCTATGCCGTCCTTCAAGCAGGTCCCTCGCGCGACTATAGTGGGTTTGTGCTTCAAGAGGGTCACCTATTCCGGGGTGACAAGTTACGCATCGCACGGACTTCTATTCATACGGGAGGTCTTGCTGGCCACTTCGGCTGGAACAAGACCTTAGAAGGCAGTTGAGCATAGATTCTATTGGCTTAGCCTGAAGAGGGATGTTGCTCGTATCGTGGCCCAGTGCCGCACTAGCGCTACGGCCAAACAGAGGAAGCAGAATACCGGTCTCTATACTCCCCTCCCCGTCCCGGATAGTCCATGGCAAGATATTAACACAGACTTTGTATTGGGATTGCCCCGCACCCTCCGAAAGCATGATTCCATCTTTGTGGTCGTAGACAGGTTCTCCAAGATGACATTATTCATTCCATGCTCCAAGACTTCGGATGCCTCTAGAGTTCCCCATCTGTTCTTTTCTCATTATGTCACCAGGTTTGGCCTCCCTCGTACTATAGTGTCAGATAGGGATGTGCGATTTACAAGCTACTTTTGGAAAACCCTATGACACATGATAGGCACTCAGTTGAAGTTCTCCACTGCTTATCACCCCCAGACTGATAGTCAGATTGAGGTTGTTCATAGGAGTTTGGGAGATCTTCTAAGGTGTCTAGTCCATGATCGTGTCAGGGATTGGGACTTAGTCTTACCATTAGCAGAGTTCGCTTACAATGACTCGATCAATAGGTCTACAGGCATGAGCCCCTTTGAGATTATTACTGGCTGTAGACCTAGGAAGCCCATAAACCTGGTCCCATCTCCCATCTAGTCCTATATGTCTGAGTCGGTAGAGTCCTTCGTTGATCATATTAGGCAGTTGCATGAGCATGTACGTCGTCATATTGAGACCAGCAATGCATGGTACAAAGAGTTGGCTGATGCCCACAGGCACCATTGTGAGTTCTAGGAGAGTGAGTATGTCATGATCAGGGTCAGACCTGAACGGTTCCCCTCTGGAACCGTGAAGAAGTTACATGCTCGCGGAGCCAATCCCTTTCGAGTAGTGAGGCGAGTCGGGTCTAATGCATATGTCGTGGACTTGCTAGAGGACTACGAGATCTGCTCCACTTTCAACGTATCGGATCTAGTCACTTACAGGGACTCGGCGGTGATACCCAGTGAACCATTTGAGCCGTCTCCAACCCCTTGTGAGTGACACCACCTCAGAGCGTCCACCTCCAGCCTTGTTACCTCAGCAGCATGAGCAGATAGAGCATATATTGGACGAGCAGGTAACGACTACCGAGGGTGGGGTGCACCAATGCTACCTGGTGCGATGGAGAGGATGACCCGCATCTGATGACACTTGGATCACCCAGGCTGAGTTACAAAGGATCGATCCAGATCTGCTGGATCGATACCAGAGCGACCCAGACCCCAACTCGATAGGGTCGAGCTTCTCCCACCCTTGGAGAATTGGTGCGGACACCAGATCTAGAGATCGGATTAACTCAACAAGTCGATAGTACCGGACATGTAGCATGACTTGGGCGACGCCGACATCCTTGTGGCTGGGGGACAGTTTGGAGCCTCCACTTGAGTTTTGATATTAGTATTTATTTAGAGTGTACTGGGTGTATATTTGTATTAGTGTTTTTGGAGTGTATTTATATTTTGGGAGTGTCTTTGGTATGTATTTATATTTTAGATTTAATTTAGGTCTAATGGATTTAATTTAAGTATTTATTCTTGGTCCAAGGGAGATGGTCCAAGGTAGACTTGGACTAAGTTGTAGACTTGAACCAAGTTGTAAACTTGGACCAAAAGGTGGGCGAACAATCATATTTTTCATGTTTTTGGAAGGACTTAAAATGTTCAATGAAGATGCTCATTCATATGTAAGCCACTGATCCGGAATGGCCACCACTGATTCATGAGTTGATAGAAAAGCCAGCCGTAATCACTAACAAGAGGCAGCTGCTCAGTAATTACACCAATACGGGAGAGCCAGATATGCCGTTTGAAGATGGCTTCACTATAGACAGGCTGTGGGCCGGCCTCTTTTCCTTTAATTCTATCCATCCATCACTTGTTATCCGTTTGTTTGATAAATTGCTTACCACTAATATTCCCAAACCACCAGTGGCCTTGATTTCTTTCTCCCCAAATTTGCTCCAAAATCCATCAATTCCTCCTTTACTCTTTGAGCAATTCTCTACGCCCTCGCGCGGGCACTCTCTTACTCAATCTTCTTCCAATCCCTCGATTTCAACCACATCTTCTACTCCTCCCCCCCATTGTTTCATTATTGAAAAAAAGGCCAAAATTCCAACTTTTCAATCCTCCATCTATGTTGAGGAGTCCTCTTATTTTTCTCATCAGTGTGCCCCGATCCAAGGGCCACTCATTCAAGGTCCATTAGTGGACTTCCTTTTCTCCTCCGACGAGGGGTCTTCTTCTGTACCTCCTCCTATACCCATTTCTTCTTCCTCCTCTTCTTTAGGTGCTAATGATCAGGCTAGTTCTTCTTCTTCTTCTAGTATTAAGAGCCTTTGGGTAGTTCCCATTAGAAAAGTCAAGGGTAAGCAGATTCCCCAAAAGTTCTTGTGGGAGTTAGCCAGGAGATGTCAGGCGTGTTTGGCCATTCCCCAATTCATAGAGGATCTGATTCTCCTGTCGAAAGTAGAATGCGAGAAAGCTGTTACTTTTGATGAAGGGTTCAAGGTTTATGAAATAATGAATGATGAAGACCCTATCGAAGAGGGGGACAAAGAATATGAAGAATATGGGGACGAGACTGACGCTTTTGCTAGCGATATGAGGGGATTCAACGAACCGCCAGTCTCAGTAGAAGAGCCTACCAAAGAGATTAATTTGGGTACCCATGAAAACCCTGGGATTGTCCTCATCAGTGAAAATTTGCCTGCTTCTGAAGAAGAGGTGCTAGTTCATGTTCTCTGAGAATACAAGGACACGTTTGCATGGAGTTTTGAGGATATGCCAGGATTGGATCCTGCGCTTGTTGAACATCGCTTAACACTTAAGCTAGGGCCTATCCCGATCAAGTAATGGTTAAGATGTTTCCACCCAAACATGGCATTAAAGATGAAAGAAGAGGTCGATAAGCTCCATAAGGCTACATTTGTTAGAGTCGTTCTCTACCCCAATTGGGTGGCTAATATTGTTCCGGTTATGAAAAAGGATGGGAAGGTCAGGATTTGCATAGACTTCCGGGACCTTAACTGGACGTGTCTTAAAGATGATTTCCCCCTTCCTCACATAGATGTTTTAATTGATAATACGGCAGGGTATGAGACTCTCTTTTTTATGGATGGCTTTTTAGGTTATAATCAAATCCGCCTGGCTGAGGAGGATCAAGAGAAGACCTCTTTTACTACACCTTGTGGCACTTATTATTATGTGGTCATACCATTCGGACTTAAGAATGTCGGAGCCACCTACCAGAGGGCTATGATGGCTATTTTTCATGATATGATCCACATTTATATTGAGGTATCTGTGAATGACCTGGTAGTGAAGTCAAGAACGAGGATCGAGCATCCTGGGGTTCTAGCTAAGGTCTTGCAAAGAGCACGAGATTACCAATTGAAAATAAACTCTAAGAAGTGTGTATTTGGTGTTTCGACAGGGAAGTTGCTTGGATTCATTGTCAGCAAGAGGGGTATCGAGATCGATCCCAATAAGGTGAAGGCCATAAGAGATATGCCTCCTCCCCGAAATTTGAAGGAAGTTCGAGGATTGATCGGGAGGTTACAATTTATTCGCTAATTTGTCTCCCAGCACTCACAAAGGTGTAGGCCGTTCTACGAGCTTACTAAGTCGGGAGTCAAGTTCAACTGGTATGACAAGTGTCAGGTGACTTTTGACGGACTAAAAGACTATTTGTCTTGTCCTCCTGTCCTGAGACCGCCAATTTTAGGCAAGCTGCTTATTCTTTATATTTCCATCATGTATGACTCAATAGGTGCTGTCCTTGCACAAGTCAGTGGAGAAGGTAAAGAGAGGGCAGCCTACTACTTGTCTAAACTTCTCAACCCCTGTGAGCAGAAGTATACAACTATGGAGAAGACCTGCACAGCTTTAGTCTGGGTAGTTCAAAAGTTAAAACACTACTTTCTAGCTTATGAGGTTCATCTCATCACTCGCATGAATCCCATCAAATTCCTCCTTGAAAAATCCATCATCACTGACCGATTAGCATGATGGCAAAACTTCCTTTCTCAATTCGATATCATTTACATTCAGCAAAAGGCGATTAAAGGCTATGCCATCGTAGAACATCTTGCTCATCACCCTCTTCCCCGATTCGATCCTATCCGTTTAGAGTTTCCAGATGTGGAACTGATGTCCGTTAATCAACCTTCAGATCCTATGTGGACATTACATTGGTGGTAGGGGCCGATTGATAGAGACTCAACGATTCCTCTTTTATTGTCTGTTCAAAAACATTAAGGAATGCTTACTTGATCAGGGCACTGCAAGGATGCTGGTAGGAACCTGCCCTATGCAACTCACCGCACTGCTATCTTCAAAAGGGAAAAGGTTCCATTGGAAAATGAGAAATGCAGGAGATACCTATGGCCAATGTTTACACCATGGACTTTATCAAAAAGTTTATGAGATTCAAAGTAGTTGATGGCAAAGTTCAAAGATAGTTACCTGGTAGCCATGTACAATAGGTATTAGAACATCAAGTGGAACCAGGGCAGATACATTAACCTGTAGACCAACATATGGGTCAACAGGATCTACCACCTCCAGTAGCTCCTGCAGCCTAAGAAGAAGTTGAAATTCAACCAGAACCTATTCAAGGTACTCTACAACTAGGGGCACACACTCCATCTATCTCATCTCACTCCACTCCTGAGCATCTAGAACATGATACTTTCCATGAGGCCCACGAGGTAGCAGCCCATCCTCAGACATCTCAAGTATCGACTTCCTCTGCACTAGAGTCTGCTGCTCTATATCGATTTATGTCAGCTCAATTTGGGTTAGTTCACTCTACCATGAAAGAAATGTCAAATAATTTAGAGCATCAAATGATACATATGAAAATGGAGGTCAACAGCAGACTTGCTAAAATCTAGAGGGATAAAATGCTGTCTGACACAAAAGTTCGCAGACTGGTAGAAGACATTCTGGGTGTACTTACCCTAGCTGGAAATCAGATTGGGAGGCTAAGTGATAGGCTCAACAGCCATGATGACAAATTGACCACTGCAGCACAATACTTCAGTGAAACCTAGTCTCAACATGAGCGATTGGCAAGGTATTATGCACAGATCATAGAGAAACAACAGACGATTACGGATGATATCAAATACATGGTAAATGTATTCAAGGATCATTACCCTCAGCCCACTCCTGAAGATCAAGAAGATGGCTGGTATCCGGTTGCTGATCCTACAACCTCATCTGCTATCCCAGTTCATGCATCTTAGCATGATGCCCAACTTACATATATTACTGATATGATCTGCACCTTCACAGCTACATTAAGTGCAAAAATGGATCTCTTTCAAGATGCTCTTCTTGAGCGACTTTGGGCATCAAATGCTAATCTCAGAACCGTGGCTCAAAGAATTACTCTCAATGCTGAGGAGTTATGAGCAACAATTCAGACTGTTGCAACTATTCCCAGTAGACCACAATCCCGGGAGGCCTCTACTCAGATAGATGATCTCTAGTTACTTCTGCAGCCCCCTATTTTTTGCTGATGTCAAAGGGGGAGTGATAGATAGAGTCAGAGAGAGTCATGCATTTTGCATTTCATGCATTTCTTTTGTTGTTGCAAATGTTGGTGTGAATATTGACATGTTAATTCTCATTCTGTTAGTTCATTAATGAATGAATGAAAATTTTTATTTGTTCTTTTTAATGAAAATCTCTTCATTGGTGGCTGTGTGTGCTATCATATTTTGATGTGCAAAATGCTCTATTGATTCATAGTTGCCATCATCAAAAAGGGGGAGATTTTTGGATCTCTAGTTTTGATGATGACATACTATGATTCATGATGATTGAGAAGCTATTATGTGCACTAATTGTTAGGCATGTTGAACAGGGGTGATATGCACTTATGATGTGATAAGTCACAAGATCACTAAAGTCAGTCTTCAAATATACTATAGAGAACATAAGAGATAGGTCGATGCATCAATCTCCTGCGTCGATGAAGTAAAACAAACTGGAACAACATCACAAGAGATCAGGTCGAAGCATCAAAATATTACGTCAATGCAGCAGAAAAAATGGGAACAACTGCTGCTGGGCAGGTCAACACAACCAAGCATTGCATCGGTGCTATCGAACAAATATGCTGCAGGACAGGTCGATGCAGTAGATAGTGCTTTGACTCATCAGATGCCAAGAAACAATTCATCCTGAGCTACATCGACCTGACAAGCCTATGCGTCGATGCAGCAACTGACCCGAATCAAATTGTAAAGATCTGTTTCAAGATTCGATCCAAGTTAGTACTCAAGTGACAATTAGCACGTGATAATCATCCAAATGATTGAGCCCACACGTGCACAAGGATAGAGCTCTCTAGAAGCGCACTTTCTGGCAGTAAAATGTTCCCTCACTCAAAAAGGAAATCTCGTGGGGTCCATAGATAGTGGAGGTTGCAACAGATGCGGGAAGATAGACGAAATCATAGGGAAATAGTGAGAGCAGTCAAGGAGTAAGAAGGAAAATGGGGAGAAGATCGAGGAGTGTGAGAGATGGCAAGAATTATTGGGAATTCAGTGGGTCAGAGGTTCGTAAGAGTTGATTACGGAGAGCTGTAACCTTCCATGGTGGTAAAGTCTCTTCCTCTACTCAAAGTCAAGAGTTTTGCTACTGTTAGAAGCCAGCAACTCCATCAACTCAGATTGCCAGATTTCTCTGTTTGGGGAACGTCATTGTTTAATCCAGATTTGAAGTGCAAGTCATCTAGAAAGAGATTGTGCAGACATTATTTTTCAACCTGTGATCCTTAGTCCATTTGGATTTTTCTTTTGGCAATTTATGTAACCACGAGAGATCAGACTCTATAGGTTCGGATCTATAGAGTGTATGAACCTACATAAACTACCTAACCAGGCAGTAAAGTTGGAACCATCAAAAGTAGGCAACGAAATTATTGAAACCGATTCAGGGCAATCCATGACAAATAATGCACCAAGGTAGCAGGATCCTCTCTGCAGATTGTCTAATCTAATTTGTCAGAGACCCGCTCTAATACCAAGTGTCGGGTATGCAACTGGATCTAGAGGGGGGGTGAATAGATCCAGTAAAGGAATTATCCCCAATTAAAATCTGTTCCAATCAAGACACAGCTAAGTCTATTAGACTGCACAATGCATGCAACTATCTAACAGAATTACCAGAAAACCCAGCCTAATTAGATCTGGGAACACGGCAATAGACTAATTAAATTGTAACCATTCTCTACAATGATGGAAGGCAAGCTAAAACCTGAATCATATAACAAGTACTTGCAAGATCAACTAAACGTTGCTGCTCAAAAACACAACTAATATGAAAGGATAAGTTTACTCAGAACAAACACCTTACAGATAGAGCAAATACTAAGCTAGAAAACACTGCTGCTCAAGATGAACAACAACAGTAGCTCAGATAGCTATTCACCAAGCTAATACTAGGCGAAGGTTCGAGTCCAAGACTCTCCTCACGCAAAGTGTGCTGCTACACACCTTTTGATATACCGGTGGTGTTTTAAAAGAACTGACATGAGCATAAAATTAGTGCAGACAATAAAGTCGAAGATCAAGGATATACTTAGCAAGCCATACATCCTGTGAAGGGAGGTAGATCATAGGGAGCAACCACACAAGGCAAACCACAGTGCACCAAGAATTTTTAGGTTGTTCGGTCTGCACCCAGCAGGCCTACATCCACCCCTTACTCAATCGAGTAAGGATTCCCTTGCTAACAGTAAGAATGTGGAGGACACTCTACTACAACGGATGTCATATAGCTTGAACAAGGGAGACAAATCCCTCACCCTAATCTTGCACCCAGCAAGATTAGACACACTGCCACAAGGCAGCAACCAGAGGAACCAATCCTCCCCTCCTCTGATACCTGAGAGGGAATGTGCACAACACCCAACTGTACACACCCATGACTGTGCCCTAGCACAATCATAATGACTGCTTAATAGTCAGACGAGGAACTACTCCTCATGCTGATACACAGCTTCCCCCAATGCCAAAACAGGGTATCAAAAATACATGATAGAGATGAAAACGAAAATAGAAAAGAAGAAGAAAAATAGAAAAGAAATGTAGCTCTGAAGAGTAGAACAACTTTGGATTTGATCCACAAGCCAAAAACACTAAATCAGATCTTCAATGAAGAGCTCAACTGCTCTCAGATCTGGCTCTCTCTCGTACTAGGTCTGCTATCTGATGGACCGTGCTCTTAATCTTTCTCTCTTTTCTTCTTCTACTTCTCTCAGACTATCTCTTCTCTAAATCTCTTCAAACTACTCTGCTCAATTTTGCCTCTGAGACTCTCCCACGCAGCCCCTGATGTAGCCCTCTTTACTCACGATAGCCCCTTTCTTTTTTGGCCACCTCTTTTGATGGAAGAAGGCCCAGATATATAGAATGAGAATGGGGATTTTCTATTAATTTCGATATCTAGATCTAAATTCTCATTGGACCAGGTGTCCCAATAGAATGTGCTCCTCCAGGAGCCTTCTGGAATAGGTGCCACGTGTTATTGGATCATGTGCCAATAACTGAGTTCGAAGGCACAAGAGTTGATTGATTTAATCATGTGCTCCACTGGATGAGGTAGATTGCAGCGACGCATGTCCTTCATAGCGTCGACGCACTATTACTGAAAAACACCCAGACAGAACGTATGAAAATTGTGGTCGACTCTGGGTGTCGACACTTTCTCATTTCTGAACGAAACTTGGCTGATCGTGTCGACGGCATATCAATGTTGCGTCGACTCTACTGCATGAAGACTGAGCCTTGTTGCTTAGCTTCATTTGCTGCGTCGACTCTAATTGGCCACGGGGTCGACTCCATATGGATTGTGGCTTGACAAGGGTTGCTGGTCATTCTTCTAGTGCGTTGACTCTGGGGCTTGGCTGCGTCAACGCTATCTTCAAGGGCCTATTTGGTATAGGGTTAGAACGAGGATATCCCCAATCTAATCCCATTTTGTGTTTGGTATGGGTAAAAAGGGGATAAGGCGGTTAAGGGAAATAGGGTTAACCCCGATTTTGGGGTTAGAAATTGGGATAAGTCATTCCAACCTTTTATTGGAATGACTTATCCACATTTTTCTAACTCCATTTCACCTCTCCCATACAAAACATACATGATAATAAGAATATGCATAAATTATCCTAGAATGACTGACACCAATTCTCCTCAAAACTTATCCTGATATCAAACAGCACACAAGTCTCTTTTCAAATTAGCGTTGAAGTGCTTGCTGTGTTGACTCCCTTTCACCATGGGGTCGACTCCATCTTCACTGATATTGTGATGTGAAGTCTCGCCGCTCGCACCACTTAGAGTGTGCTTGCTTTCTGTTCGAACTTCCCGAGCTAACAAAGTTAGTCGTCTCATTATCCAAGCCAGTTTCCACACGAGGTGGAGTCAGTCGCTCGGTCTAGAGCTGCTAACCTCATCCGTGTCAAGTGATCAGTTCGTGATATACTGATTTTTTTTTTGCTTATTGTACTAGATATGGCCTACTTGATGCACAAAGATGTTTAATGCTATAAAAGGGAGAGATATTATCGCAATCTGTCTCTTACATGTATGGGAAGAAGCTCAAAAATAGAAATTTTGCAACGTTGTCACGTTCCAAGTCTGAGGAATAGGCACTCCTTCCATGGTGGATAACTGGTATGCTCCTTTTCCGAGTGTCTCGACCACTCGGTATGGGCCTATCAATTAGGGGCCAGCTTTCCCACTGCCTCCAGTGGTTGAGAGGCTTCGGCCTTTCTCAGAATGAAATCTCCCTGTTGAAATTATCTATGTCAGACTTTGGTGTTGTAATAGCGAGTCATGCTTCACTGGTATTCCGTAGCTCAGATTTTCACGACCTCACGTATTTCGTCTGCTAGGTCCAATTTCTCCAACAACTTCTGCTCGTTCAGCTTGGGTGAGAAGTTAATAACTTGGAGGGAAGGATTGTCGATCAACAGGGTAATCACAGCCTCCGTGCCATACAGCAGTTGGAAAGGAGTTTCACTGGTAGCAGCTCTGGGAGTAGTTCGGTATGACCATAGTACACTAGGCAATTCCTCGAGCCAATTACCCTTGGCCTTCCCGAGTCTGATCTTGATGCCTTTGAGGATAGTTTTGTTGGCATTTTCGACCAGCCCGTTAGCCTGGGGGTGGGCTATCGAAGTGAAGTGGTTGTAAATGTGTAGGTCGATGGACTTATTCTTAAAATAAGCAGAATCGAATTACCAACCGTTATCACTCACGATCACTCAGGGTATGCCAAAACAACAAATGATCGATCTCCAAATGAAACTCCAAATGATTGCCTCGGTAATTTTGGTGGTGGCCTCAGTCTCGATCCACTTGGAGAAGTAGACGATGGCGATGATGACGAACTTCTTCTAAGCGTGCGCCATGGGAAAGGGGCCCGGATGTCGATTCCCCACCGAGTGAAGGGATAAGGCACAGTTGGGGTTGCGAGTTCTGAGGTCAGCTAGTGGACTAGGTGGTCGAACCACTGGCATCGATCACATCCCCGAACGTACGTCGAGTAATCACGTTGGAGAGTGGGCCACCAGTAGCTTTGTCTCAGTAGGATCCTTGTGATAGATCTCCCCCCTGATGCGCGCCACAGATGCCTTCGTGGACATTTTCAATTGCTCGGTGAGCTTCTGGAGCATCGAGGCACTTGAGGAGAGGATTGACAAAGGATATTCGGTATAGGGTCTCATCTAGGAGGACGAAACGTCGATCTTGATACTTCAGTCTTCGAGCTTCCCGAGGGTCGGGGGGCTCCTGGGAATCTCGGAGCCAGGATATATATGGGGCTTGCCAGTTGCCAGGAGATATTCGTACAACAACCATGGGCTCGATTCTCATGCTTGGTCATTCTAGTTCCTCAAGGAGGACCGACCGGTTGCCTTCTAGGGTGATAGAGGAGGCCAACTGAGAGAGGGTATCTACTTGGGAATTTTCTTCCCGAGCTATCTGGATTACCTGAAAACTCTCGAACAGTCGGGCTATCTCCTTCACAAGCTGGAGTTACTTGATCATTTGTGCTTCTAGAGCTTCGTAGTCCCCGTTGACTTGACTGGCGACCAGTTAGGAGTCGGTGTAAATTCTGACTCGTTTGTCTCCCAGGCACCGCGCCATCCTAGCTCTGGAGATGAGAGCCTCATACTCGGAGACATTGTTGGATGCTGAGAAATTAAATTTTAGGGCGTATTATAGTTTCACTCCTTCAGGGGACCAGAGGAGGATGCCGGCTCCGCAGTTGGCCGAGTTGGAGGATCCGTCAACGAAGAGGTCCCAAGTGGGGCCCGTCATCGGCAAGGGTACTTCTTCGATCGGGGCAGTGCTTTCTACGATGAAGTCCATGAGGGCCTGTCCCTTGATAGCTATGTGGGGTCGGTAAGAGATGTCGTAGGCCTTGAGGAGTATGGCCCATTTGACGAGGCGACCTAAAGCTTCGGGATGGGCTAGGATCTTCTTCAAGGACTCGCTAGTCAGCACCATGATGGAGTGTCCTTGGAAGTAGGGCCAGAGGTGCTTGGTGTCGATTCTGGGGTACATTCTTTCAGCCTCGAGGAGCACCTTGCTGATGTAGTATACTGGTCTCTGGACACCTCTGTTGTCTGGGACTAAGACCAAGCTTACCGTGGAAGGAGTCACTGAAAGGTATAGATATAGCGGCTTCCTAGGAATTGGCTTTGACAGTACTAGAGGTGAAGCCAAGAACTCTTTCAGCTCTATGAATGCCTTCTGGCACTCACTATCCCAGGCGAAGGTGGCAGATGCCATCTTTGGCCCCCTTAATAGTTTAAAGAAGGGTAGGCACCATTCTTTTTTTTTAATAAACGAGACCAAGGACTACTATTGGGGGATTGCACAATGTGTGTGAGGCCCAGCGGACGCAAGCTGTGTTGCGCAGCAGTAATCCACACTCTGGGTTGAGTGTGGGGTGGACGTAGGTCTAGAGGACCGAACCACCTAAAACACCTTGTGCCATCTGTGGTTTGATTGTCTTTCTTTCAGTCAATGATTAGATGAATGCTAGGCACGTTAACTGGTTGATGAATTATTTCCTTGTCTTATAGATAGCCTTCTCTGTAGATTTCATTTCGAAGTAAATTTTTTAAAGGGCGATTCATTCACCCCCCCTCTGAATCCGTAGCACCGTTCCCAACAAATAGAAATATGAATACCATGCAGGGGAATGATCCATTCCATATACAATCTAGCCAATCTGTGGACTCCCCAACTCACCTTAATTGGCAACAACCTGGTAGTCTTAGTCAACCTGTCAACCAACAACCATATACCATCATGGCCACCCTAAGTCCTCAGTAAGCCGACCACAAAATCCGTAGTCACATGGTCCCATTTCTATGTAGGAATCTCTAAAGGCTGCAAAGTGCCACCTAGCCACTGATGCTCTGCCTTCACTTGTTGACATGTTAAACACTTGGCCACAAACTCAACAACATCCTTCTTCATTCATGGCCACCAGAATTGCCTCTTTAAATTGTAATACATCTTGGTTGCCCCGGCATGCATAGCATAATGGGAACCATATGCCTCCTACAAAATTGCTTTCCTCACCTGGTCTTCAGCTGGGACATACAACTTGCCTTGAAATCTCACCACTTCATCATCACCAAACTCCACCTCGGCCATTAACAAGACACTAGGCAACTCGGGGTCTACGTGTTTGAGCTTCTATCACCTAGTGACGAATAGCTAGTGTGACAATCAAGTTAGTAATAATAGCTGACTCCCGATCTTGAGCAACTCTAATTTTGAAAGTCTCCAGTGGTACCTATTGCCACAGCTTCCACTCTCTCATCATCAAGTGACTGATTGTGACCATCCTGCTTAATGCATCAGCCACCACATTCATTTTGCCCCACTGGTACTACTAGGGAAATTATAATCCTTCATATATTCCATCCATCTCCTCTATCTAAGATTAAAGTCCTTCTATGTGAACATATACTTCAAGCTCTTGTGGTCAATGAAAATTTTAAATTTCTCTCCATACAAATAGTGCCTCCATATCTTTAATGCAAAAATTACGATGGCCAACTCAAGATCATGATTGTGATAATTCTCTTTATGCAGCTTCAACTGGCGGGATGCATAAGCTACCACCCTGTCATTTTGCATTAGCACCGCATCCAAACCTACTCTGGAGGCATTGGTACAAGTCACGAAACCACCGGAACCAGAAGGCAATACAAGAACTGGAGCAGTGGTAAGCAATCTCTTCAGCTCCCTAAAGCTTTGCTCACACTCATCGGTCCAAATGAAAGGCACGACCATCTGGGTCAACTTGGTCATCGGAGCAGTAATTCTAGCAAAATCTTGAATGAACCTCCTATAATACCCTGCTCGGCCTCAAAAGCTTCTAATCTTTGTCACCGACCTCGATCTCGACCACTGGACCACTGCCTTTACTTTAGCTTGGTCAATAGAAATATCATCACATGATATTACATGCCCAAGAAAATGTACCTCCCGTAGTCAAAATTCACACTTGTTGAATTTGGCATATAGTTGGTGTTCCCGTAATGTCTGCAATACAATTCTTAGGTGATGAACATGTTCCTCCTTAGATTAGGAATAAACAAGGATATCATCCATGAATACCACAATGATCTGGTCCAGATAAGGATGGAACACCCTATGCATCAAGTCCATGAACACTGCAGGAGCATTCGTGAGCCCCAACGGCATCACCAAAAATTGATAGTGCCCATATCTTGTGCTGAAGGTAGTCTTCTCTACATCTAACTCTCTAATTCATAGCTGATAATACCTAGACCACAAATCACTTATCAAAAACACTCGGGCTGACTGAAGCTAGTCAAATAAATCATCTATGCGAGACAATGGATACTTGTTCTTAACGGTCACCTAGTTCAGCTATGTATAATCAATGCACAGTCTTAAGCTGCCATCCTTCTTCTTCACAAACAATACATGCATATCCCATGGGGAAAAACTAGGATGAATATAGCCCTTATTGAGCAACTCCTGCAACTAAGCTCTCAGCTCCCTTAATTCTATCGGTGCTATGCGATAAGGAGCCTTTGACAAAGGCATTGTGCCAGGCACAATCTCAATGGTGAAATTAATTTCCCTCTATGGAGGTAGTCTTGGCAATTCCTCAAGAAAGATATTAGGGAATTCACACACAATAGGTACATCCTCTACCCCTTGCTGACCTTGGTCAACTACCACCACTGAAGCAAGAAATCCTTGACATCCAACATCAAGTAGTCTATGGGCCTTAATAGTTGAAATGAGGAAGCGGGGTGAAGAAGACCGAATACCTTGAGAATAAAATAAGGGTCTCTGGGACTGCTGAAAATACACCCTCTTCGAACCACAATCCAATATGGCACCATGGGCCTCAAGCTAATCCATACCCAGAATCACATCATAATCTTTCAACTGTAACGTATAGAGACCCCTTGGCTATTTTATCCCACTCAAGTCTCTCTCCCTCTCTCTCTCTCTCTCTCTCCCACCAAGAAAGGGGCGCCCCCATCTCTCTCAACCCCTCCCCAATTCAAATTTTTAATTTTATCTCTTGCTTCCCAAGACAACCCCCTCCCTCTTTCCAACGCCTCCTCCACCCTTCTCTAGGTGCCCATTAGCTCCCCATCCGCTCCCCAATGCAAATTTTGAATTTCATCTCCCACATCCTAAGAT
Source organism: Amorphophallus titanum (assembly GCA_024336825.1). Lineage (NCBI taxonomy): Eukaryota > Viridiplantae > Streptophyta > Magnoliopsida > Alismatales > Araceae > Amorphophallus > Amorphophallus titanum. The sequence goes on along the minus strand of JANBPO010009603.1, from coordinate 55,815,976 downwards.
AGAACCCACCAATCTCCAAGCCACTTTTCATCCCCAACCACCCACTCCTCTTCCCCATGCACAAACCCACATCCCAAGGCAAAAGGGGCATATCCCGAGGCAAAATTTAAATCCCCCTCCCCCTAACTGCCCATGCCCTCCCCAATTAAAATTTTGAATTCCATCCCCCACATCCCAAGATAGAATCCACAAATCTGTAAGCCACTTTCCAACCCCTTCCAACCCCACAACCAAAATTCAGAACTCACCTCCACCCCCTAGGAAAACCACCCAAAACAGCCCATTTTCTCCTTATTACAGCTTGGAGAGCCCCCTCCCTAACCACCTCTCAGCCAGGGACATTTCCCCCTCTCTTCCTCCCCATTCCCTACCTCCACACCCATCAGACCCAGTCCAGGTTCGTAGGTAGCAGAGTACTAGTGACTTGCAGAGGCTGCCACGTCATCATAGTAAAGCTTCAGGAGGCGTGCCATATACCGATGGAATCGTCATCCTGTCAGCTTCGTAACAAAGGCATCCCTGCCATCTTCCGATCTTGGAGCTGTCCGTAGGAGAGATTCTCGTCGACCTACACAGTCTGTGCTAGGTAGACAATCATAGACCCTGTGCAGAAGCTCCCCCGGCCACCCCCTTGTGTTTCCTAGAGTGATACTTGGCTGAGACGTACTCCTACCAGCCCTCTATCAGCACAAACAAGAAGGGAGCCATTTGGACCCCGGAGCACTGATTTCCAAATTTTCACCCCAGAGTGCGCAGGTTAGCTTCCCCAGAGTCAGATCCAACCCTTTCTCCCATTCTGGTTCTCGCGGTCTACTCTGACCTCCTCCGGCAACACCGTTGGTCTCTGATCGAAGAGGACTTGTCCACGATCGCAATGGCTCTTGTCCCGCCCTCGTCGGACCCCGGGAGTGTTTGTGGCTGCCACTTCTTCCAGCAGTAATAGTTCTGGGACAGCTAGAGCCAGGTCTTACCAACTCAGATCCCAACCCCACCTCGGCCACTGTCGGTATCAGAATAATAGCCAAAAATTTGGGTGTCTTCCTGGGCCAACACAGGACGTTTTGGCACTGGTCCCATCATCTTCTGAAGTCGGTGGAGTCCGTGGTGGCACCATCATCGACTCTTTATCATGTTGTCCCAAAAGCGGGCAGAACCAGCAACGTTCGCCGATTCGGCTTAACTTAGTTTCCCCCACCCCTGCCTGGCCTGCTCAAAGCCCCTCCCTACGTGGAGGTACCTTTGGTTGTAATTGGACTTCCCCACCCCTAGTCCAACCCCTTTGTGAGGGAGTAGTGCATGTACTAGCCAGTCTTTGGCCGAAGTGCCATCGGCGCGGCGTGTTGGTAGTCCACGCTCCCCCGCTCGCCCTCGTCTCCGATCGAGGTTAGCATCTTCACGCCGACCAAGTGAGCTGCGGAGCCCACCCTTTGCTGGATTTGCATTGCTTAGCTTAGTATTATTTCTGGTTGCTCTGTTGATGGTGAGAGAGTGTTCACTCCAATTATTTGATTAATTAAGTGCCACCGCGGGCGAGTTGTGAGAGCTACCCTTCATCCCACGCCCTCGACATGTTGGTTGCCCGTGACATGGGCATCCCTGGCCCATTAGGGTCCTCCCCAAGATAGCCATACCCTTGAATAACAAGGTCCAACCTCAGACCCTCAACATCATCGCCGGTCCACCTACGAACCCAGGTGTGCGCTACATGGGTGAACTTGCTAGAGTGTGTCTGCCGATCAGTTTGGTTGCTTGTGAATCTAGATCCAAGGGGTTGTGTCACATCAAGTGGTATCAGAGCAAGTTCTCAACTTGTCTATACAAGTTGGTCCTGGGGGGCACATAAGCACTTATAGTCTCCGGGTACTAGCATGGCTGCCTCATACTGACCCTACCCTTCGGCCCTCTCCATGAGTCCAAACTCCCAAGGGAAACCCACCACCAACACACATGACCTCCACGGCCGTGTCGACAACCTCATGGGAGCCATGACCGATGCCTATGAGCAGCTTGATAGCATAAAGGTCTGACTCACCCAATTAGGGGACAATAGGCCCACCCCATGGGTGGACAATAGAATTACACCTCCCCCACCTCCCACCTTTGATGGAACTCACCCTAATGACTATTTTCATTGGGAGGCTTCAATGGACCAATACTTCACTTGGTATCCCATGTTCGAGGACAAAAAGGCCCAGGTTGCCAAAATGCAACTTACTAAACGGGCTCAAACCCATTGGTTGCGAATTGTCGGGTTAAGGATGATTAGAGGGGAAGCTCCCATCACCACATGGGGGGACATGAAGGATCAACTTAGGGCTAGATATGTTCGCAAACAGAACCTCTGACAAAAAGTGTCGACTCTAAGAGTCGACACTTTTGTCCTGGGTGTTGCTTTGTGTCCGGGACAGAACACCTTGACAAAAGTGTCGACTTGTCGACACCTTGTCGACACTTTTGTCTGGTTCGTCTGAAACGGCCGAAATCGATACCGATACCGATACTGCCATCCTTGGAGAGAAGAGTCATGTGTGTGCTGTGATGTGAAAGTTTCGGACAGACAGCATTTTTTTCTGTTGTACACAGAGTGTTAGTTAGAGCATGGATTATAGTTAGACTGCATGTTAGTGTTGTATTTGTTCTGTTTACATATTAGTCTTGTATGTGTTTTGGCTTGATGAATGGAAATATGGCAATAATGCTGGTTTGATGTGTGAAAACATTGTGTAAATCCTTGTCTGCAATGAATAAAATTTTGACTGAATGATTGCTTCTATGGATGAGTGATTGAATGTGTGGATAATTGTATTACTTTCATTTTGTGCAAACGCGTACATGACTCATAGTTGTTATCATCAAAAAGGGGAGATTGTTGGAACCTTGATTTTGATGATGACACACTATTAATCATGTTGAGACAGAACTGCATAAGAACCATTCATGTTGAGCGAGCTGTTTATTTGTCTAAGTGTCAAAAAAATCAGGTCGATGCACATATAGGCACTTAGTCATATAAGGTCGATGCATGTTCATGTCTTAGTCACATAAGGTCGATGCATGTTCATGTTTTAGTCACATAAGGTCGATGCATGTTCAGGTCTTAGTTAGATAAGGTCGATGCACACTCACGTTTTCATCACATCTAGTCAGTCCACATGTTTGCATTAAGTATTTAAGGTCAATGCACATTTTAGTCTTAAGTCTATCAGGTCGGTGCACATTCTCATCCTACGTCGGTTAGGTCGGTGCACGTACATGTTTTAATCCTGTCAGGTCAATGCATCCTTGTACCACGTTGAACATAAGGTCGATGCATGTACTCGCATGTAGTCACACAGGTCGGTGCATATATACACAAGTTGTGTATCAGGTCGGTGCACGAGTGACTTTGTGTAAAGCAAGGTCAATGCACATTGCACCTTGTGTAAAACAAGGTCGATGCACATTGCACCTTGTGTAAAGCAAGGTCGATGCACATTCGTACATTCATTCTAGAAGGCCGACGCTCATGCAAGCATTATGCACACAAGGTCGATGCATGTATTGTAGTATGTTCGACAAGGTCTGTGCCCATGCAGAGTCTAAAGTCTGTACACATGTAAAGTCTGTGCACATGCAGAGTCTAAAGTCTGTGCACATGTAAAGTCTGTGCACATGTAGAGTCTGTGCACATGTAAAAGTCCAGGGTCGGTGCACATGTAGAATTCAGGTCATCAGGTCTGTACATTGAGTCTATACTTTAAAGCATTTGCATAATCATACTTTCCTTTGATCTGAGCATTTAATCTTTGTGAAATTGGCAAAGTATGCATTCTCCTGAGCAATAATGATGAAAAAGGTGTTTGATGAAATTATACACTTAAAGGACAAAGAGTAGCAGAGACTTAAGTGGGCACGTGATCCCAGAATTGAGTTAAACAAACACGTGATCCAAGGCGGCCAGCTCTCCAAGAACGATCAGCCACGTGGTCTCGTCTCATCTTCATAATATGACACGTGGATCTACTCAAGCCACGTCTCTGAAAAGCCACTGGCAGGAATCCTCCTTCCACGCGCCGGAGTGAAACCTGTGGGGACCACATGACCCAGCTCGTTGGTATATATAAAGGGGGATCTCTGAGAAGACGCAATCAACGATTGCGAAGCAGCGAAGCTAAGTGCAGAAAGAAGAAGATATACTGAGAGGAAGAAATTAGAGGAAGTAGAGACAATCGAAGAAGAAGAGAAAATTGAGAGCGGTGAGAGCGCCTGAGAGAAAATTGCTGGAAAGTGAGAGCTATAGACAGGTGAAGAAGTTTCAAAGAAGAGAAGAGGAGAAGAAGTGATAGCTACTGCAGTCACGATTTCTAGATCAGATCTAGAATCGTTTGCTCATTTTGAGGGACAACATAACGTAGTGGGATAGCACACGTGGTGGGACAAGGTCATGGTGGGACAAAAGATACGTGGGACAACAACACCATGGGTGTAGGACAACACGACACGGAGGGACAACATGTGGGACAATAGACAATACGTAGCACCACAACCATGGGGACAATAGATAATACATGCAACGACACGAAAGGACAAAAACATGTGCGATAAGGACACGGCGTGACATAGACACGTGTGACATAGACACGGTGGGACATAGACAGAACCAACACAGGGGGACAAAGACATGACAGACATGCTCTTCAACCAGAGCCTAAGATCAGATGAAGCAGAACTGCCAAGTTCAAAATCGTGAGGCAATGCCCTCTCACGGAGATATGGTCAGGTAAATAAGTGAAAGTTGAGAAAGACATGAGCTTTAGCAGAGATCGAGCAATATGATTGAAGAGACGAGAACAGATAGATGTATGTGAATAAGAGCAAAGCGAAAGATATAGCAAGGAGAGCTTCAACACATGTAGCCTGCGAAGATGCTCTTCGACCTTTGCATGGCTCAAAAGATTATCGAGCTACCAGAAGCTCGCACGCTAGATGATGCCCAGAAAGCCGATGATCCTAGCTATTGCCCATATCATCGCATGTTAAGCCATCCACTTGAAGATTGCTATGTCTTCAAGACTCAAGCACAGAAATTGATCCGAGATAGTCTCATCAAAATGAAGGGCGGTCTCGTCGATCCGTCGCAACCACATGCGTGGTCCAGACCCGCTAAGGCCCCACATGTGATCCACTACACAGCTAGTGTGATTCACATGATGGCTGCATTCTCTCTCTGATGACAAAGCAAAGGAGCCCAGCACCAGCCCAGGCGTGCACTCACTGTGGTGTCCAGGGTGGAGACCCTGGCATGACCTCATACCTCTCTCCTTCCCAAAAGAAAGGACTAGGTAGCTCTTTGATGTCCTCGTCGAGAGGGGGCAAATCAAGCCACGTGACCCGCCAATAGACTACATGTAATGGGACTTTAGTCATCCCCAGTATTTCCCCTTCCATGCCAAAATTTGCCACGTGATCGAATCCTGTGAGGAAGTTCAACACTTAATCCCGAAACAAATCTAGTGGGAACAAATCGATGTTGAGGGGGAATCTATAGCAGTTCTGAGGCTTCAGCAAGCCGTTAAATAAACCTTGAGCATCTGCAGAAGTGCACCAGACCACTCAGACCCTCCTCAGGCAAATGGGCATGGGCCACCTTATCAACATGCCCCGAAATGGCTCGAGTTTTGAACTTATAATCGAGAAGCTCTCGAGTGATTGCGAAGTCACAAGAGGCGGGACGCTGGTTAGGAGACTGAGCCGAGTGATCTCTCAGTCAACGTCAACCATCCTCATGCAACCCTAGCTCCTCTAGACGCCCAGATACCGACTACCATTCAGCTAGTTCCTACCACTTCGGCCTTGCAATGGTATCACTAGCAAGTGCTGGAGTCTCTTCCATTTTCTAAGGAGGACACCGCTAGACTACTCTGAGTCCTCCTCGGCCGAGAGGATGTCTTGTTAAGCTAGATGATAATGACTACTCCAAGCTCCTCTGACGACTCCTCAGCTCCCTCTCCACCTTCTACACCAAAGGATAGGAAGGGGAAGCAAAAGCAGGGTGAGACCCTGGCATGATTGTGTCATGTCTCCCCAGTCGGCGAGCTTGTGGGCCCTCTCTGCATGCCCTGCAACCCATCCCAGATCATAGAGAAGACATCTTCGGAGTCTTCAGGGACTCTAGCCAGCAAGTCGGGCCTTTTATCATAAGGCCCAGTCGACGTGCGAAGTTAGGGTAACTACCTAGAGCGACAATACCCTGCTACGTCTTCAACTATCACCAGACCCTGCTCCAAGCCAGATGATAAAGGCAACGCTAAGGGGCAAGACTCCAGGCGAGTTCCCCAATCTCCATCTGAACAAAAGACCTTGCCATTGCGGGTAAGGCATCAAACTGAACATATGTCTTCGGATGCCAGCCCCAGTATGCCAGCTCACCATAGACTTCCTTCACCACTACGGGTAAGGCATCAAACTATGCATATGTCTTCGGACGCTAGCCCTAGCATCCCGGCATACCAGGATCTACCACCTGAGGTTATCGAGTAGGTGATCAATGCCACCTTCCAAATACAACAAGCAGAAGGTGCTTGGATCAAAATCTGGGTAAAGAAAAGTTGGCGGCCTTACTCTGTCAAGACATCAGCTCGGAGATATCCTCATGAGGGTTTGTCAACTCCGACTTCGACACCTCTTCCTCTTACTCTGCTGGAGGCGGCCATCGCTAAGAAGAAGGAGAAGAATAGAAGGAAGAATCTCAAAAGATAGCTCAAGAAGCAAGCTAAGTAAGTAGCCGCCTTACAGTTCCCGGTCGAGCTAACGCCTTTGGAAAGACTATAGCGGCTCATCGATGACCTGGAGGAATACGTTCCTCCTCATCCCACTAGTACTCTCCCACGGGATATTTACATCTTGTGGGAAGAAATGTAGAAGCGAGCTCGCCTTAGAAGCTGGGTCCAGGACATTATCCAGAAAATCAAGAATGGCAAGAGGCTTCTGATCCCGAAAGAACTCTCCTTGTTATACAAAGATGAGGAGATCACCACAGAGCAGCTAGATGAAATACTTCGAGACTGCACCTGCAATATGGTGGCTATTCCACCCCTGGACAACATCAATGTTTCTTGGCGAGATGAGCTAGTAGCCTCCAGAACGAGCGAAAGAACTACCGCCCCGCTCGGGCAACAACTAGCTCCGGAGCACACAGGCCGCGGCTGAGGTCGTGGCCAAGGATGCGGTAGAGGTCACACGAGGATTTTCGAGCAACCTCTCCACCCGTCTACCTTTGACCCAGAGTGAATTATCCTCTTTCGATGGGAGGAATCTACGCCCATTCCGGAGGTAGAAGTTCGAAAAGGGCCCAGCATCTTCGATCATTCTGGCATGGTGGAGATCACTGCCAGTGTAGCAACCCTGAATTTTCAGAGGAATAAAATTTAAATAAAAATAGCAACCTACATAAAGTTGCTAATTATTTAAGAGACGCCCCTCAAAACTGGCATCGTCTCATCATGTTGAATGTCTCATGTACTTTGGTTTCTTACGTCCGTCAGAATCTTCCAAAGGCCGGTCTCATCAGCCAGTTGACTGAACAGTAGTTGGTATGGTTTGATCAACAATGTCGTCAGCACGATGACAATGTCGGACAGCAGCCTGGCCACAGAAGGGCTTTAGCTGGATACAACGTTGGTAACAATGGCTCTTCGTCAGTTCCGACTTCATAAGAGTCTTCTGCATCTTCATTTCTATCTTGACTTTCTTTTGATCTCATCTAGCTTTGTTCATATTTTGCATGTCAACAATGGGCTGACCATCGAAGCTCGGTCGGCGGTCATCCTAGGGCAGCAGTTGCATGTGGCCTATCATTACGCCAAAGGGTGGGGGATGGACCACTTCAACCTATACTACCATCTTTCGGCCAAGAAGCATGCTAACTTGGCTGCCCTCGCCGACCGGTGTCAGAAGATTGGCGATGTGTGTCGGCTGGTTAGGGAAGCAGTCCGCCAGGACCACGAGCCCTCCCTAAGCTATTGGCCAATCTCACTTCGCCTTTACACTGGCCCTCACGGTACGTGCTATTGTGCATACATCTTATATTTCCTTTTTGCTCCTGTTGGTCATTATCGAGCACCGAATGGTGATTAACCCCTGGCTCCCCTTGTTTCCTTTCCATTACAGATCACCCGGATAGCACCCAGCTGGCGACGCACCGCAACCTCCTTCGGCAGGCGGAGAAGCCAGCTTATTTCGATGAGGCACCAGCGGCCCCTACCACAACTCCTCTTCCTCGTCCCGCGAAGAGGCCTCGAGCTAAGTCACCCGTGAAGAAGGCTCTAGGCGAGACAAAGGCCACCGGGCGGCGGGAGGCCAAGCGCCGGAAAGCAGAGGCCGCCCAACCCTCAAGGACCATTCCTGCGCCACCCCCCATCCCGTCATTTGAAGAGTTTGAGGTTGGCCAGGCCGAACCGAGCCAACCAGCCGATAAGATTTCTCTTGTTACGACCGCCCTTCAAGTGGGTTTTATCTTTGTCCTAGCGCGGGATGCTCACGCCCGGGTGCCTTTCATGTTTGTTAGCTAGGGAGGGGCCCCCGCCTTCACCGGTCTCCGCTGCAGGCGAAGCATGGGCCGGGTCCGAGCCACCATCGACTCCCACTCGTTCACTTGGGGCTGCTGGGGAACCTCAGGAGAAGTCACCTGTGGAGAAGGAGCTCACCGCCGCCAGGGTGATTGCACAACAGGAAGTCGAGCAGAAGAGGGCGGCGGTCCTCCGGGCGACTTCAGCTTCACCTCCTCCGTCAATTCCTTCCTTCGCGAAGTTTGCTACACCTCGGGCCAAGCCGAGCCGTCCCGCAGGTAAGGGTTTTAGATGTCGACACCTTTCGGGGTCCGATCACCCCCTCGGGGAAATTCCTTGCTCATGCATGACATGCGTGTATCCTTTTCCAGCAGAAGCGAAGGAGGCGGGCTCTATGGAGTTCCTCGGCAAGGGGGTCAGCCCGCAGGAACTGGAGTGGAGGAAGGCTGAAGCCAACAAGCTCATGGCCGCATTAGCAGCTGCTCAGGCCGAGCCCAGCCAACCTACCGGTTAGAAATCCTCACTGGCGGTCCCACCTGACACTTTCTCACCTTACGGGACATGATTTTTTTTCCTTTTAATAATATCGGCCTCTCCTCCCTTTTTTAGTTCTTGTGGAGGAGCCGGCGCTCACTTCAGCTTTGGACGTGGGAGGACCCGCTACTCCCGGGGTTGCCCCCTTCGTAGAGGAGACGATCCCCAGCCCGCTTCCGTCCACAGAGACCCAACAGGGTAATTCCCCTCACTGGCGCGGCTGACGTATCTTCTTTTACTTTTCATTGGGAGCTCGTGGACTTTCGTTTGACCCAAACGTCTCTTTGTTTGGCAGCTCCCCTCGCACCCCTTCCCGAGCGGATAGAAGCCCGGGAAGTCCCTGAGCCAACGGGGATCTATACAAGAAGGAGGCTGAGGTCTGGGGCGTCGCCGTCTCCCAGCCCGCACGAGGAGGAGGCGGTCGGCTCCCCAGCGAGAGTCTCCCCTCCGAGAGGGGAGGAGCCTATCCCTGTCGAGTCCTCGAGCGAGAAGGTAGATTACGACTACTCCTCTGACGAGGCGGCTTCGGGCGAGGATGTAGTAAGTGTGGGCCTGTTCATATGGGGCCCTCCCTTTGTAGCTAGCTTCCGGCCCTCTGTCTCTTATCTTCTGGTTACTTTGTAGGAGGAAGCCCGACCAGAAACCACAGAGGCGCCCATCCTGGATGTGCCGGTCGAACAACCCGGGGGCGGTGGCGTTGGTTTGGGGAAGCTGGCGGCCCTGTTCAAGGTCATGCAGCAGGAGGTAGCTGCAGTGGCCACCTCCACCACCGACGAGGCCCTGGAGGAGGGGGAGATCACACCGGAAGGCAAAATCGTTCCAGTGATCGAGGTAAAGCGAGGCCTCTGGGACCCTTTCTACGCCTCTTTAGAGCTCGGGCAGCTTGCCTCGCTCGATGTGATACTGACCCCCCCCTTTTTTTCTTCTTTGTGTTCCAGGAAGAGGGGAGTCTCCCTGAGGCATACACCATGAAAGCCCGCAAAGCTGTCACAAAGCGGAGAGGGGCAGTGGGCCCTGTGGAGATGGACGAACCGAAGCTGCTCTCAACGGCGGAGGTGGAGCACCTAGTGTCGTTCCTGTGGTCGGGGAGCGGGCTGAAGCTCATGGTTCCCCTTCCACCTCCCCGGCCGCTCGTGTCACCCGAGGAAGGTCGGCTCCTGAGGAAGATGTTAGCTAGGCCCACGGTTTGTGGGGAAGAGGGGGCACCACTGGAAGAAGCGGCCAAGCCTTCAGCGACGGTGGTAGAGTCAGCTCCATTTCCCGCACTTCCTCTGACCGAGAGCAGGGAGGAGTAGCCCCTCGTGATCATGGAACCCGGTGGTGCGGCTGTAGCTCCAGTAGCTCCCTTGGCAATAGTCGGCCGGGGACTACTTGTTGAAGCCGGAGGCCCCAGTGATATGTCCATGGCTCTCCCTTCCTCATCGGCTGCGGTGGCTGCGGAAATGTGGGCTGCCGTGGATGGCACGGTAGAGTTCAACCTCCCGGAGATGCCTTCCATCGGCCACACCGCCTCAGATGCACCGGTCCGACAGACGCTGCTAGCGCTGCGTTCAATGATACTTGCTGACCGCTCTCTCACGTACCCAGGGGAGCATGCAATAGCGATGCAGCTGACCGGTGCGTTACAAGTGCTGGGTTGCCCTCTGGAGGAGTGGTCGCGATGCGTATTATTACTGCTGAAATACGTGAACCGTCGCGAGTTCCTCGAGACTCAGGTCCCCAACGAGGTTGCCGCCATCAGGGCCCAGGAGGGAGAATACTTCCAAGCTTTGGAGGAGTGCCGGACCAGCGGGGAGTAGCTCAAGAAAGTTCTAGAAGGTGGTCGCCAGGATGTCCATGCCCTCCGGGGTAGAATTGAAGAGCTAGAAGGCCACCTTGCTGTTGTCAGGTCCACGCTGGCTGAGGCCGAGGCGACCGTTGAGAGGGCAGGTGAGGTGCTCACCGTTGCCAGGGCTGAAGCGGCCTCCATAGAAGCAGAGCTGGGGCACCTCGAGGGGCAGAGGGGCCAATTAAGCGACATGGCAAGCTCTCCTTGTATCAGCATTCTCCCCCTCGAGGATATTTTCCGAGGTATCGACTGAGCGCCGCTCTCCTCGACCCTCCTTTTGTATTCTGCTTCTCTTTCTTCCTCTCTTCTTCTCTTCCCTTTTTGACATGTAACTCAGGGGGTATGCCCCGAAGCATTTGTATCCCCTCATTTTGGAATAGAAGAACATTCGTATACATGGTCTTGCATGCTGGTCCACGAGTCTTTTCTTCCCCCTCTTTTCTCTTGCTCTTCGACGGGATGCGAGTCCGTGCCGACAGCTCGATCTAGGAACGCTTCAGTCGGGTTTGCAGAGGCACGCAGGAGAGTGCTCGCCTCCCCAAGGGAGAGACGAGGGGATCACTCCACCACGCAAGCCTCGCGGCCCCGCCGAACGGTCTCGTAAGGGAAATTGGCCTGGGCGGAGAGCAGTCGTCACCCGAAGGGACGGAGAGAAGAGCTTATTGGTCCAAATGACCCGGTCGGGAGGTCCTAGTCAAAGGAGTATTCGTCACCCGAAGGGACGGAGAGAAGAGCTTATTGGTCGAAATGACCTGGATGGAAGGTCCAAATCAAAGGAGTATTCGTCATTTCGACTCGGGAGGGGTCTGGGTGAGATGTTTACTCATCGGCGTCGCCAGGGTGGCAGAGCCTGACGCAGTGTGTTCGTCTCTTGAGGCGTTCGTCAACACTGGGTCGGTGTCGACACAAAGAAGGGTTCACTTTTCCACCCAGACGTAAGGCCCAGGTGAGAGGTCTATTCGTCGGAGTCATCAAGGTGACGAAATCGACATGGCTTATTCGTCTCTCAGGGTATTCGTCGCCACTGGGTCAATGCCGATGCAATGAAGGGTTTATTTCTTTACCCCAGACGTAAGGTCCGAGTAAGATGTCTATTCGTCGGTGTGGTCGAAGTGGCAGAACCGACGGGATTTATTCATCTTTTGTGGTGGTCGTCCGCACTGGGTTTAGTGCTGATGCAAAGAGGGGTTTATTCCCTTTTCCCAGACGTAAGGTTCGGGCAAGGTGTTTATTCTTCGGCGTCGCCGAAGTGGCAGAGCAGACTGGGTTTGTTCATCTCTTCGAATATTCGTCGGCACTAGGTCGGTGCTGACACAAAGAAAGAGTTTATTCCCTTATCCCAGACGTAAGGTCCGAGTAAGGTGTTTGTTCGTCGGTACCACCGAGGTGGCAGAACCGACAGGGTTTGCCTGTCTCTTAGAATATTCGTCAGCACTGGGTCGGTGCTGATGCAAAGGAAGGTTTATTCCCTTGTCCCAGACGTAAGGTCAAGACAAGGTGTCTATTCGCCGGGGTCACCAGGGTGGTAAGACCGACAGGGTTTATTTGTCTCTTGAAGTGGTCGTCCGCACTGGGCTCAGTGCTGACGCAAAGAGTGATTTATTTCCCCATCCCAAGCGTAAGGCTCGGGTAAGGTGTTTGTTCGTCGGTGCCATCAAGGTGATAAGACCGGCAGGGTCTATTTGTCTCTTTGAATATTCATCTGCACTGGGTCGGTGCTGGCGCAAAGAGGGGTTTATTTTCTTATTTCGGACGTAAGGTCTGGATAAGGTGTCTATTCGTCGGCGTCACCGAGGTGGCGAAGCTGACAGGGTTTGTTTGTCTCTTAGAATATTCGTCAGCACTAGGTCGGTGCTGACGCAAAGAAGGGTTTATTTTCTTATCTCAGACGTAAGGTCCGGGTAAGGTGTCTATTCGTCAGTGTCGTCGAGGTGGCGGAGCCGACATGGCTTGTTTGTCTCTTAGAATATTCGTCAGCACTGGGTCAGTGCTGACGCAAAGAAGGGTTTATTCCCATATCCCAGACGTAAGGTCCGGGTTTCACAGTGCCTCTCTCACCCACTATAAACACCTCATTCTAGCACCCATTCTCCCCTTCCATAACCTTGGAACACCCCCTCCTAGACCCCCTCACACCTAGAGGTTGCCTCCATACACATCCACTTCATTTCCCCTCCTATATACCCCATTTTCCCCCATCATCTTCAACCTACAGATCTCAGTTCGTAGGCAGTAGAAGAGCACCTAGTTGCAGAGGCTGTCACGTCTTCACCTGGAGGCTTCAGAGGGCATACGATATACCGTTACAAGCGTCTCCCAGTCTGCTTCGCAACAGAGGTGGTCTCATCACGTTTTGAGTTCGGGGCCGTCCTGAGCAGTCGATCTTCCTCGACTGCGCATCTCCTCCCTGAAGAGAAGCCTGAAGTTGACTCCTGAGGCTACCACGACCACTCTCTTGAAGATCTGGAGGCGAGACTTTGCCGGGAGCTTCTTCGACAAGTCTTCTTCTAGAATCAAGAAACGGAGCTCTATTTGGTGCCCGAAATCAAGAGTTCTCATTTTCTTCCTCCTGGTGCGCAGTTCTGATTCCTATCAGTCTGCTTCGACCCTCCCTCATTGTCTGAGTTCTACAGGTCTACTCTGACAAAATTTGGCATCTCCGTTGGTCTCATTTCGAAGAGGACTCATCGACGGTTCTGACGACTCTGGCGGCACCTGATTCTAAGCTCTGGAGCGCTTGTGGCAACCTCTTCTTCCTGCTATTGTGTTCCTAAAGCAGACAGAGTCTGAGTTCTACTTCCCTGTTCGCGCCTCTGCCCCGACCAGCATCGACTTGCCAAAATTTTGACAAAATTTGGACGACCTCCTGGGTCACTAAGAAGATTTTCCTGCTGGTCTCATCACCAACAAAATTCGGGAGTGGCCGCAGCGACAGCAAAATCACCTGTCTGTCCCCTGTTCCAGAGAGCTGACAAAACCGACATCTGCCGTCCGTTTAGTTTATAGTTCTGCTCTTCCCTTCCCTAGCTTGGCCGGCTGAAGGCCCCTCCCTGTGTGGAGGTAGTTTTGGCTATAATAACTTAACCCCCACCTCGAGATCCCCCCCTTGCAAGGGGTGTAGTTCATGTAATCATTCAAGTTACAGGTTTGAAGCTTCATCGACGCAGCGTGTGGGTGCATACCCTCGCCTCCCCGCTCGCCCCGTCTCCGGCCGGAGTCAGTGTCTTCACACCGAATAGGTGAGCCTCGGTCCCCGTCTTGGCTGGTTTAAAATCCTTGCTTAGCTTAGTATTATCGTTATTGCTTTGTCGGACGGAGAGTGAGAGCTCAGCCCATAATTGCCATTGATGTGAGTAATCACCGCAGGTGAGTTGTGAGTGATCCCTTACATCCCACACCCTTGGTGTGCTGACCGCCAGTGAGTTGGGCATCCCTGGCCCATTTGGGGTTCTCCCCAAGCTAGCCAACCATTACAACATCAAGGTCCCATCTCGGACCCTCTCCATCATCGCCGAATCGCCTACGGACACTAGTGTGCGCCACGCGAGTGAGTTCGCTTGAGTAAGTCTGCCGCTCAAAGATACTTGCTTGCAATTATAAGTCCAAGGGCATTCGATCTTGTGACTATCACCCCAAGGTGGTGTCACATCACTTGACAAATATTCGAAGTCAACCAACTTGGCAAAGATGTGAGGTCTAGGCCAATGAGAGAATATAGGATATGGATGTTGACCCATCATCGTGTTGGAGCCAATGAACTTGGCAGAGGTGTGAGGCCTGAGCCAAGGGCATAATGTGGGATAGGTGTTCATTGGACATCATGTCGAAGCCAATGAACTTAGCAGAGACATGAGGCCTAATCCAAGGGCAAAATATGGGATAAGTGCCAACTCGACGTCATGTCGAAGTCAACAAACTTGACAAAGATGTGAGGCCTAAGCCAAGGGTATAATAAGGGATATGTACTGACTCGACATCATGTCAAAGTCAATGAACTTGGCAAAGATGTGAGGCCTAAGCCAAAGGTATAATGTAGGATAGGGTGTTGACTCGACGTCATGTCAAAGCCAATGAACTTGATAGAGACGTGAGACCTAAGCCAAGAGAATAACACAAGATGGGTGCTGCCTCGACGTCATGTCAAAGCCAACAAACTTGGCAGAGATGTGAGACCCAAGCCAAGGGAAGCACATAAGATAGGTGTTGACCCGACAGAGCATCAAAGTCAATGGGCCCTACCCCGATAGAAGGTTTGGGGTGAGGGTTGACTAGAATGTAAACGTATGAGAGGCCTAGACCCAAGGCTAAATATCAATGTCAACATGACGAAATGTCAGAGTCAACCAACCTCACTCAGACGGAAGGTCCAAAATAAGGGTAGAATGTGTAGATGAAGATGTCAACCTGACGTCATGTCGAAGTTGACCAACTTGGTGAAGACGTGGGGTCTAAGCCAAGATAGCATATGGACACTGACCCGTGGAGATGTCGGGATCAACAAACCTTGCTTAGATAGAAGGTCTAAGACAAAGTGAAGGGATCTTTTTGTTGGCTTATTTGTTCGAGTTTATTAGGTTTATTGAGTTTATTGAGTTATTTATTTGTTATTTTTGGGCATGGAATGGCCCACTAGCCCTCTCCTAGCCTACTGAACACAAGGTGAAGCTAAATAAAATCCAACTGGCCACAACTCGGCCCACAAAGTCTAGGATGATAATAAAATAAAAGGCAGCAGCTCATGGGTAGCTCTACATGCCGTCTCCTAGCCATAATGAGGCCTGCAAGTCTCAAACAGTGCTGCGCGTCCTGTAGTGTCGCTCCACTGCGTCACGCTGATCTCGAGCTCAGGTGTCCTCACCAGAACATCGCGGCCCTCGGATGTACGACCGAGGCAGGCCAATCTGATCGTAAAAAAGCTACTGACTCTCCTCAGAAGGGCTGGAACAAGCGGGAGCGACAAGATCGAGAATGCAACAACCTCTCAGAAACCAAAGAAAGGGGCCAATATCAGCACTACACGCCCTTGACAGCCCCACCCGACCCAAATCCTCATAGAGATCCGTGAGGAACCCTTCCTCTAGTGGCCTCCTAAGATGAAGTCCGACTCGAGGACCAGGAGCAAGAGGAGGTATTGCCGCTTCCACTACGACCATGGGCATGACACGGCTGACTGGATCCAACTTAAGGATGCCATCGAGGACCACATCCGAAGAGGGCTCCTCGATAAGTTTGTAGCCAAGGCCGTGGAAAAGAGATAGCGCGAGTGAACCCTACAACCCATCGACAATCGACCCAATGGGATGGAGATCATGGTGATCTCTAGAGCGTCGGCATCGGGTGGGGACAGCTCCAGAGGACACCGACAGTACGCGTCAATAATCAACACCATGGAGCATGCTGATAATAGCCACCAGGAGACTGCCACCTGGGAGCACCTCAGAAATCCAATCGTCTTCTCAAATGAAGACCTAGAAGGTGTAACCACTCCTCACTCTGATGCTTTGGTAGTCTAGGCAACCATCAATCATTGTACCGTACGATGGATTCTCATTGATAATGGAAGCGGCCCCAATGTGATTTTTTACGATTGTCTGATTTGTCATGGATAACGCCACTACACACACCTCTATATGGCTTTTCTGGCACCACCGTCCTCTCGGAGGGATGTACATCATTGCCAATCATGTTTGGGACTACACTGAGGGATGTGACTTTCCTCGCGGACTTTACCATTGTGTATGGGATGACAAGGTACAACGCGATCATAGGGCGAGGTATTCTCGACACCCTATGGGGTGTCCACTCATCCTACCACCAAAAGCTAAATTTCCCCACTCCTCGCGGGGTGGGGGAGGTTCGGGGAGACTAAAGAGAGTCGAGAAGGTGTTACTTGATCTCCATGCACGATAGGCGAGCTGAGGAGGCCACACCAGAGAAGAAGACAAGGTTGGAAGACCTGGGCGGAAGCACAAGTACGTCGGCTGAGGATCTATACCTTATCCAGGTCGGGGAGGACCCAAACAGAACGCTACAAATTGGTGCCACATTGTTCGAGCAGGAGAAGGAGGCTTACGCAAGGTTCCTAGTAGCCAACCAAGATGTATTTTCCTACTCCAAGGATGAACTCCCCAGAATTCCATCGGAAGTCACAATTCAACGGTTGAAGCTGGACCTAAGCTGCCACCCGATACAGCAACATAGGAGGCACTACAATTCTGAGCAACAGGCCATCATAAGGGACCAAGTGAGTGAGAAATTGTGCTCGAGGCTGTTACGACCTACCTCGTATCCCGACTGGGTGGCTAATGTGGTCCTAGTTCCCAAAAGCAATGGGAAATGGCGAATGTGTGTGGAATACACTAATCTCGACAAGGCTACACCTAAAGATAGCTTCCATATGTCACGAATCGACCAGCTAGTCGACACCACAATCGGGCACGAAATGTTGAGTTTTCTGGATGTCGGGTACCACTAGATCAGCATGCACAGACACGACTAAGATAAGATGGCCTTCGTCACCGATCATGGGATGTATTGATACACCTAAATGCCCTTCGAACTGAAGAATGTAGGGGCCACGTACCAACATTTGGTCAATCATATGCTCGACGCAAAGATCAGCCACAATATGGAAGTTTACATAGACAACATGCTCATCAAAAGCCTCAAGGTGGCCAAGTACCTCGGAGACCTGGTGGAGACATTCACGATGCTCCGAAAGTATAGCATGAAGCTCAACCCGAGTAAGTGCACGTTTGGAGTCAAATTGGAAAAGTTCCTTGGATTCCTTATTACCCACAGGGGGATAGAGGCGAATCCTGACCAAATTTGAGCGGTGCTAGAAATGAAACGACTAGTGCAGGTGAGAGACGTGCAGTGCGTTACTGGTCACATTGCTACCCTTACCTGATTCCTATATCGCGCGATAGAAAGATGCCTACCCTTCTTTCGACTCATCAAGCAAGCAAACAAATCATCGGAGGAGAAAGGACAAATCGACTGGGATCAGGAATGCGAACAAGTGTTTGAAGAGCTCAAACAGTACCTGAGGTCCTCTCCCGTGCTCTCCAGGCCACAAAATGGAGAATAATTGTTCTTATACCTATCCATAACCGCAAGCCCCTTGAGCACTATGCTCACGCGGGAGGAGGACTGGCCAAAGCCCGTTCAACGGCACAGCTGTTTAGCCCCTTAGAGTCTCAGTCCACATTGTCTCTTAGAGTCTTGCATGCCCACTCAGCGTGGTACCGATTACCAGCCCCTTGTCCCTATTGCTGACCCAAGGCATGGTGGTCCTAGTCACCTTTCCCTTCAGGAGATGATACAGGCCCTCATGGATAGGATAGATCAATTTGCTAAGAATCTTAGAGATCGTACTACATTCATGGAGGGCCGAATGAAGGCCATGGAGGACCGGATGGAAGCTTCTGACTAGAGCATCCAAGATTTGGTTGGACGGCTCAACCCGGGTCAAGCTCCGCATGGGGATGCCCCTGGGCAGGCCCAAGGCCCACTTCAGCCTGCTCCTCGGCCCGTACCCCCTTGGGCCAATCATCGGAGACCACGTGTTCTGGAGCTCGATGATTTTGGGTCCAATAATGAGGTTGAGGGCTATGGCCTTGCCCGGCGTGGCTATCGGCCCAATAGAGACGACGAGGATGATCGTCTCCTTAGGTCCGTGCATACGGATCCTCCCACCTTTGATGGGTCCTTGGACCTTAAGGTTTATCTTGATTGGGAGGCAGGCATGGACCGCTACTTCAAGTGGTACGAGATGACAGACCACTAGAGAGTCTGATTCGCTGAGATGAAGCTTCTAGGACAGGCACAAACACATTGGAGGAACGTGAAGAGCCTGTTGATGCAGTGACATCAAACCCAGGTTGAGACATGGGATGACATGAAGGAAAAGCTTAGACAAAAGTACCTTCTTGCCACATACCGTCAGAGGCTTATTGATAGGTGGCAAGGTCTCAGCCATGGGGATTGGACTATGACGGAGTACATCACCAATTTTGATGAGTACTTCTTGCGATGTGGGGTCACGGAGGAGAGCGCCATGACCATCTCTCACTTTTGTCGGGGTCTGCGGCTGCATTATCAATATGAGTTATTTCGCTACCATGTAACGACCCTAGAGGAGGCTTATCAGGTCACTGTCGAGTTAGAATAGTTCGAGTCTGAGTTTGCTTCGGTCCAGCGACCGACACCCACATATCATCATAGATCAGATCCTCGTATTATGCTTGGACCATATCCTCGGGGACCGGTGGCTCGTCCATAGGAACCCATTCGCTAGGATCCCACTACTCCTCAGCCCTATCCTCCCCCTCTGAGGGACTTTCCCCCTCAACCCCAGGCAGTTGCCCCTGCCCCTCTGCCCCAGCAGCCCCTTCTTCCCCAACCCCAGCTTCCACCACCCCCAACCCATCGTGATGACTAGGGAAAGTGATCGATGACTGGTGGAGCGCCTCAGGGCACTGGGTCTCGTCAGGAGTGTTATAGGTGTGGTGGGTTTGGTCATTATGCAACTAGTTGTCCCACCTGATCTTCTTTGGTTATAGGAGATGTTTTAGCTGATGAGCCTTCATCAGGGATTATGCCGGTCAGTTATGAGGCAAACCAGGAGCTTGTGGAGGAGTTCTTTGATGAGTTGCTAGATGATGAGCAAGTGGATGTCGATGGCACGTAGTATCAGGATAATGTGCAGCTGGGCATTGTCAGGTGTATCTTGACCCAGCCTTAGGTGAGTGATGACTGGCATCGCACTACCATTTTTCATACTTTCTGTAGGCTGGGCGGAAAAGCCTGCAAGGTGATTATCGATAACGGGAGTCACATCAATGCTATCTCCACGGGTGTTGTGACACGTCTACAGTTGACCCCCGTGGACCGTCCCTCCCCTTATCGTGTGTCTTGGGTGGACTCCACATCCATCCCGATCAGGCAGCAATGTCTGGTGCCATTGCAATTTCTTGCCTACCAAGATGAGATCTGGTGTTATGTATTACCTATGGAGGTAGGCAGTGTTATCCTTGGGAGGCCATGGTTGTTCGATTGGGATGCCACCCTCCATGGCCGATCAAACACTTGAACATTCGACCATAGTGGCCATCGAATTACTCTTCACCCCTCCCAGCCGAGGAGTCCATCCATCTGGGGTCCCACTGGGCCTAGTGCTCCGAGTCCTTCTGTTTCAGGGCCCAGTACCCCATCACCAGCCAGACTATGACCATACCTTTGGATATCCCCACTTCGGATTCTCCATCGCCTAGGAGGTTGATGTTGGTTAGCTCCCGGGAGTTCGAGCGTGAACTTGTTAGAGGGGGTCCTATTTTTTCCATCGTAGTTCGAGAGGTGGAGAGAGAGATAGAGAGTGATGTTTCTCCAGATGTTGCTGATGTCCTTCTAGAGTTTACCGATGTATTCCCTGATGAGTTGCCCGAGGGTCTCCCACCCATGTGGGGCATTCACCATGCTATCGACCTGATTTTGGGGTCCTCAATGCCTAACCTGCCACATTATAAGATGAGCCCCACTGATCATGCTGAGCTGTAGCATCATGTCGACAAGTTGATGAAGAGGGGTTCTCTTCGTGAGAGCATGAGTCCTTGTGCCGTCCCCGCTTTACTTGCCCCTAAAAAGGATGGTACTTGGAGGATGTGTATTGACTACCATGCAATCAATAAGATCATGGTGAAGTATAGATTTCCCATTCCCCGCTTAGATGACATGCTTGATATGATGACGGGAGACACACTTCCCTCGCGTGTTAACTAGCCGTAACGCACAAGTCCACGCCCGCCACATGTGAGACGCTACGACAAGGGTAGACGCCCCCTCATGTTGGGGTTGCCCCTCACGTGCCCGTCAACCACGACCATGCGCGTGTCATGACGTCTTGCTCCCTCTCAGTAACGAGGCCACATCGACCGCTCAAGTCGAGCCATGATCGACCCTCGTCCAGATACCGGACTGATGTGTCCCCTCAGTTGCCCAGTCAGCCACAAGCCCCGGTTCGACACCGCGGCCACGGCCCACGTCACGGGAGGAACTCTATGTGAAACACACATGTACTCATACATCACGCATCGACCTGGGGACCGGCTAGCATGTCGGAATTGTCTCTTGGCATGCACCTATTGTACCCTGTCCTCCATGGCCCGTCTGTAAAATATATACATCTCAGTGTTACACCATTAGTTGGACGTATGCTCTCGCATCCATGTTCGGGCCCCCAGCTACCCTTTGTGTCACCTAGCATGAACCCCAGCACCCTTCACCCCCAGCCAACACGACCCAGTCTAAGACGAACCTACAGCTACAAAGTGCTCTCGGGTCTTCATCTCGGGCTTCAGGAATACAGACTCCACTTCGACATGGAATGAAGGTCTTCGGATTCAATCCGATGTAAATAGACACTGACTGCTTGCGGTCGGTGGGGAAAGGCGTCCTGTACATGACTCCCCATAGTCTCCTGTGCACTCGCACCCATAGAACCATCCTTCCCTCTACGTGTCGCTCACCCCCTGAGTCCACGTGCTGCGCCCTGGCGATGCATCCCCAGTTAAATGTTCGCTTCCATGGGTGATTATCGAGAAATTGATTGGCATGCCTGCATCCCAGCCACGTTTCCCGTTAACCCGAAAAACCTCCCTTGTCACTCGGACTCCCTGCGACTCTCTGTAAAAGGTGAGTGCATGGTATCGCTTTGAGACGGATACGGTCATGAGAGGGGGTGCCCGAAGCCCATTACCTTCTGACATCTCTCCTGTATCCATATCCTACCCCTCACTCCGGTCACCACACGCACCGCTCCCGCGGGCCCGCCGGCTACACACACACGTCGGTGAACCCTCCCGAGGGCGAGACAATCGCATACCAGAGTCTGGTCGCGAACAACAGAGAAACGTGAAAAGCTTGGATCTTTGGCATCCAAATCATCTAGGATCGATGCTATCCACTAGTTAGAAGGCTCTAGAATGCATTAGGATTGATTGGTGACCTGAGTAGGACTCTAAAGTCATCCAAATCCATGAAACCCTAGCTAACCCTATAAATAGACCCCAGAACCAACCTGCGTGACCCTAACTTTTAGCTTGCATGAAACTAAGGTTAGGAAGCATTATTTTAGGTAGATTCTTTACCAAGACTTGTTTATAATACTAAGGTCTAACTTCCCTCAAAATTTCATCCTAGGAGATCAAGTCATCAGGGAGAAAGAGGCTTGCAAAGTCGCTGGTTCAGCACAAGTAGCCCAGGAACCTGTGCAACGGACCCAGGAAGATCTGCCAATTCGAAACCCTAAACGAGGTATTTAGAAGTAGTGTCTTGAGAACTTTTCATTACCCTTTATGTCTTCTATCTACCCTCCAATTTTCACCTCGTTAGGTCATGAGAATCAGGAGATAGAGGGACGAGAAGTTGCTGATTTAGCACAGGATGTGCAGAATTAGGGTTTTCTTTTAGTCAGGAATTGGAAGTTCAAGGCCTAGCCCAGAGGTAGGTAATCTCATAAATGGCTCAAACTCGATGTTAGGAATGAAAGTCCTCTTCTTCCAATCAATTTCATGCTTTCTACATGGAGTATTTGATGTTTTATCTTGACTACGCATATAGGGTTAATATGGCATGCATGAATCTTACCCTTAAATAAGGAAATGATAATTCTACTTATTTCATTCAAACCATACATCTCCATGTCTTAATATGGTGTTATTAGGCCATATTATCTATTGGCATGTTTTACTATGCATCCATTGGCCCTAGATTAATATGCATATTTCAGTTTTATTGTTGTTCGTAGTAAATAGGAAGAAACAATCTTCTTCAGACCGCATATGATTCCTTAGTGGCCATGCGATAGACCGCTAAGACCAGTGAAACAGTCCGCAAGCGATCGCATATATTTTTTGAGTTCTGTATTGTAGTTTAATGTAGAACAGTCTAAATTATTATATGATAAGCCTAGCTAATTATGTCTTATTCCTGTCTTTAACACTGCTTTCATATACTTGGTTATATTCATTGATCATCATAATAGATTTCATGTTCTTTATGCACTTAGGACCTATTTTACAACTTATGTTAATTTCATGCCAAATCATATATTCTTATATTTATCTTGATTTTAAATGATTCATGGAATGGTCTAATTAACTTGATCGCAGTTATATCACGATCCTTTCATGTCTATGAGCCATTTTCTTAAATACATGGCACATATTCTAGTATGTTGTCATTAGTTACACTTTGCACTTAAGCATACTATCTTGGACTTGTGATCCTATCCATTGGATATTCCTTCTATCGGACTAGGTGATCTTATTTCCTTTCAGACATGCTTTGTTGAGGTCCCAGAAGTCGACGCAGATGCAGACTTGTCCACTTTTATTCTTGATTGGGATAATGTTGGCGAGCCAAATCGGGTAGATGCATGGCTCGATGAAGTCGACCTCCGCCATCTTATTGACTTTGACCGAGACTTGGAGTTCCAGCGTGTGGTGCATGCACTGCTGTGGCTGTTTGATTGGAGTTGCTGAAGGGGAGATGGCTAGATCATGTTCTGCTACGGAGGGGTCTAGCCCCGGCATCTCCTTGTATGTCCAAGCGAAGCAGTCTTTGTATTCGAGCAAGAGTTGCTTGTAGTCCTGTCTGTCTGCTTCAACGAGAAGAGTGCTGACGAATATCGACTGGGGGGCTTCATCTTCGCCCAAATTGATTTCGACGAGTTTGTCGACAATTGCCAGGCCATCGTCCTCCAGCTCGGGAGGAGCGGGTTGGAAGTCGATGAAACCTTCATCCTTAGTGTCGACTTCGTGCGCTTCTTGGTCTTCGAAGCCAACAGTTGAAGTTGATGGAGCTTGAAAATTGTCATTGGTAAGCTCAGACTGAGATTGCTCTGGATTGTCAGTGCCTGGCTGATAGTTATCGACTGGCGCCATTGAAGCTTGGTTGGAGTTGCCTTCTAAAGCCTGCAACGCTTCATGGCCTTTGTTCTGGGAGTCTTCCTCACCAGGAAGGTTTATCAGAGTGGGCTCTTTGATTGGTTGGGAGGCACTGGGGACCTCCTCCATCCCACTATTTTCATAGATGGATGGCGAAGACTCACCAAGTGCTTGAGCTAAGGTACTGGTTCTAGCGGGGAGCAAGATTAGGATGTCCTCTTCCTTGTCCCCGGAGCTGTCGAACTTGGTGTCAATGGTAGCTGGGTCATCGATTAGCTATATCGGGTCTACGACATTGACCACGTAATAGACACGGAAGTCCGAGTCTTGGTCGTAGCCAAGTCCCCTGGTATCTTTGTGGGAGAACGGGGGTTTCCCCCAGACTTATGAAGGGGTCAACAATCGGTGAAAGTATTCACGCCACGCGGAACCTTGCCATTGGGGAATATGATGCTTGAGGCACATCTCTCGAATATGCGGCG
The DNA here is from genome assembly GCA_024336825.1 of Amorphophallus titanum. Lineage (NCBI taxonomy): Eukaryota > Viridiplantae > Streptophyta > Magnoliopsida > Alismatales > Araceae > Amorphophallus > Amorphophallus titanum. The sequence goes on along the minus strand of JANBPO010009603.1, from coordinate 55,791,639 downwards.
ACAGGTCGTCCAAAAGTTGTACAGCTTTAGGGGTGTTATCGGCTCAGTTGGACTGGCCGAAGTCGTCTTCCGATGGGGCTTGAGGGACCATGTCTCCTTTATGGAAGATAATGTGTTTGTCCCAGTTAGCCTTCTTTTTGCTTCTAAGTCACTGTTTGTAAGTAACGACAAATTTTGTCAGCCGCTCAACCTTGTGCTCATCTGATGCACAGGGGAGCTAGATGCAGTCTGGTGCCAGGCATATGCTCTTGTTGATAGCTTGACTAATGAGGTTAGCCTCGAAATCAACTTTGCAACTCTCAGAGCGATCTGTGGTTGACTTGGAGTTAAGGCGTATCTGATGAAGCTTGCCCTTCTCCTCGTCGACGGAGAAGAGGTCACCCTCATCTTCTTCCGAGAGCCAGCCATTGCTCTTGCTCTTGACCACGGGGTATGGACAGATTCCTCCAAAGTAAAGGGTAGCATTGGCCAGGCTGCATTTTGCTGGAGTGAATGGAGATAGGTCTGCGAAGACTGTATACTGCTCTACATCCTTGGCATACTTAATGCATTGATGAAGAGTTGAAGGGATGACCCAGTTTTCATGGAGCCAGGGTCTTCCCAATAGTACTTTGTAAGATGTGTTGTGTCGATGATAAAGAAAGTCACCTTAGAGGCGAAATCATCGAGCACCAAGTCAACATCCACCCGACCGAGTCTGGATTCAATCAAGATACCGAGGACGTCCTCGGTATCTTGATTGAAGCTGGAAGTCTTGACCGCCTAAACCTTCTGGAGGAACGGGGTAAAATATAAAGTCCTGAATGTCTTTAAGGGCATGATGTTGACAGCAACACCAACATCCACTAGGATCCGGTTCACCTCATGCCCATTAATTTTTCCTCTCATGTAGAGAGGGCGATTACGGCATGGAGGGGAGAGCAACAAGTCTTTCTCTGTGAAGGTGACGACGGCGGTGAAGGCCTCGTATGTGGCGGCCTTCATTTCTTCCGCGTACATATCATAGACTTCTGGCTCTTGGAGTATCTTGATAAGAGTTTCTCTCAACTCTTTACTCGAAGCAATGGCTTCCCAGGTTGTGATGCTGGTGGGGAAGCGCTTCATTTGGTAAAGGAATTTTCAGTCGGCTCGAGCTCGAGCATCTTCCAATGATGATAGTATGTCAGGCTGAGCTTTTTGTGTGCTATCCCATTACTCCTCGTCAGGGAGTTGCACCGCCTTGCCTTTGCCGCTGGGATCAGGCTGGCTCTGGTCACCCATGGACTCCTGGAACAGGGGCGCCAATGATGGCTCTTCTGGAGATGGCCGGAGGGCCAGCTCATCCATGTCGGATGGTCCTACTTGTTCAGCAGGAGAAGTCAAAGCTGGCACAGGGACTGGGGTGTTAGCGGTGGTTTCTGATGAGTACTCATTTCTTTATGATAATTCATATCACATACATCATTTCATATGCACATAATTAGCCAATTATGCATTAAGGTTATGGCATCCTGTGGTCGCCGTGCTGCTGCCCCTGCTCATTAGGAGGAGCCAGGGAGAGATGGGATGAAGGTCAACAAGGATTACCGGTGCCGCCGCCACCGCCATTGGTTGATTATGGTACGTTCATGCAAGGATTGGTGCGGGTGATGCAAACTCAAGCCGACGTGCTTGCTGCATTGCAAGCTCAAGTTTAGGCACAAGCCTAGGTAAGTTAGATTGGTTTGAGTGTGTAACTTTATTGAGCGGGCCTCGTGAGTTACCTATGGAATTCTTGGCTTAGGCCACACCGCAACTGAAGTTAGTTCAAAGGGTCATTGATGGGCCATCGGTCATGGAACGGTTCTGATGAATGAACCCGCCATATTTTAAGGGGGAGAGTCAACCCCTAGTTGCTGAGCATTGGTTGCGGGCTATGGAGAAGGTGTTCCGAACCATTCGATGTGATGAGAACAAGAAGGTCAATTTGGTAACATTCATGTTGGAGGTAAAGAGAATTATTTGCATTATTGTAAGAAGTAGATGGTTGGCTCGTGCTTATCAAAGTTTGATCATATGATTCAGGAGCATGCTGATGTGTGGTGGTCCTCTGTTCTACAGAACCAATTCAAGGACAGATTGGTCGAAGCAACTTGGGACAAATTTGTTTGTTTGTTCAAGGCCAAGTACATCCCTGAGCATGTCCAAGACAAAATAGAGTAGGAATTTCTTACTCTGACTCAAGGATACATGACGGTGCTCGAGTATGAGGCACGTTTCACAGAGTTTGCCAGATATGCACCTCATATTATGACCGACGAATGATGGAAGGTGAAGAAGTTCATGATGGGCCTTCGATTGTCCCTGAGAAGCAGATTGGTGGCATTCAATCATTGGACGATGGATGAAGATCTTAGTGCAGCATGTCGACAAGAAAGTGAAATGGAGCAATATCAAGAAGAGAAGAAAGCATTGATGAAGAGGCCATTATTGTCTTTCCAACGATAAGACCGTAAGAAAAAGAAGTCTTTCTCTCGACCATCGGAGTCTACACCAGCAAGGTCAGTTTCACCGCAAGCCGATGGATCATCAGGAGACAAGGTAGAATGCAAGCATTGTAGGAAATGGCATGGAGGTAAAGAGTGTTGGATGGTGACTGGCAGGTGTCTGAGATGTGGAAGTCCTGATCACAATATTAAGAATTGTCTGAAGGCACAGTTGTCTACGCCCACTAAAGCCCCGACGACAGCAGCCGCAATGCCTGCAACAGTGAAACTAGTCGGGAAGTCCCGAGCGCCAGCACAAGTGTTTGCTTTGGCTAAAGAGGATGCGGAGCAAGAGGACCATGTGACTAAAGGTACACTTTTGATACCAGGCTTCTATACTAGAGTCTTGTTTGACACTGGTGCTACTCATTCATTTGTGTCCGATCGATTTTCAAAAATGTTGCATGATGAGTTGGGTTTGGTAGCAAAGGATTTAGATGTGCCCCTTCTAGTGAACACACCAACCGGAGCATTGTCCACTACAAAGTGTTATCCTTCCTTGCCCGTGAATGTTGAAGGGTGGGTATTGCCGGGTCACTTCTATCTTTTGAAGATGAAGGACTATGATGCTATTCTCGGTCTTGATTGGTTGGAGAAAAATTATGCGCTCATTGATTAACAGAAGAAGTGGGTTGCTTTTTGCATTCTTGGAGAGAAGGAGTTTTTTCACCCTTTACCCAGGATTAGGTCAGGGAACTCTATGGTCTCAGTCATGAAGGTAGCCAGATCAATGTGCAAGGGCTGTAGTGCATTCCTAGCTTGTGTAGTGACCACAGCTGAGGTCAAGGAAGCGCTATCACTAGAGAGGAGTGAAGTGGTTTGAGACTTCTCCGATGTCTTTCCGGAGGATTTGCCATGGTTGCCACCTATCTGGGAGTTCGAATTCTCTATTGATCTTCTATCCAGTACAACACCGATTTCTAAAGCACCTCATCGAATGGCACCAACAGAGATGGCTGAATTGAGGAAGTAATTGCAAGAGCTATTGGACAAAGGCTTTATTCGACCAAGTGTCTCGCCTTGGGGAGCCCCAGTTCTATTCGTGAAGAAGAAGGATAGACCACTCTGACTCTGTATTGATTATCGAAAGCTCAACCAGGTAACGGTAAAGAATCGCTACCCTTTGCCTCGCATTGATGATCTCTTTGATCAATTGTAAGGTGCCATGATATTTTCGAAGATTGATTTGCGCTCAGGATATCATCAGCTACAAATCAAGGAGTAGGATACATCGAAGATAGCTTTCCGGACCAGATATGGGCACTATGAATTCTTGGTTTTACCTTTTGGTCTAACAAATGCCCCGATAACATTTAAGGACCTGATGAACCAAGTTTTTATCCCCTATTTGGATAGCTTTCCAGTTGTGTTTATCGATGATGTGCTGATTTATTCTCTAGATGAAGCGTCTCATAGGGAGCACTTGAGATTTATTTTGGAGACTCTTCGGGCGCACAAGCTATATGCAAAGCTTAGCAAGTGTGACTTCTGGTGAGGTTCAATTTCTTGGCCGCATAATATCTGGCGATGGCGTAGCTGTCGATCTTGAAAGGACGCTCGCCTTTATTTTGCAAGCCCGCTCCCTCTTGGAAGAGTGCCCGCCGCAAGTTGAGACTCGTCTGGGTCGGGCTGACCCGAGGGGCCTTCCCCTTCCACGGCACTGTTCGAAGGACCCTCCTGCTCCGAGGTTGGAGCTACCGGGGAGACGCCTACTGAAGCTTCTTCCTCATCAGAAGAATGAACTATGAAGGGAATGCCGCCCGATCTTCGGGCCTCCGCACTAGGGCCTACATTCTCTAAGGATGCAGGTATGAAAGGAACACCCCGCACTTGTGGCGCAGGAATGGGGCCCGGCTACTCTCCCCTGAATATTATAACTCGGTCGAGGGTCAAAGGGCTTTCTCGCCCTCGGCCTCGTCCTCGACCACGGCCTCACCGATTCCTTGCCGATCAGCGTTGGTATGTTGCCACAGGGCATTGTCCTCCTCAACAGGGGCGTTTATATTGTCGGGAGGTGGGATAGCCACCATGTTACATGACAGCTGCTGCATTGCCCGTTCAAGGGCCTCCATGGTGAGCTCCTCGTCCTTGTAGAACAATGAGAGCTCCTTCGGAATTGGAATTCTTTCACCCTCTTCGAGGCGGTGCAAGGTTTCCCGAAGCTAGCTGAGGAGCCGAGCTTTTTGTCCAAACCTTTCCTAGGGGATATATTTGTCAAGTGTGACCATCTTGGTGGGGCAAGATGGCACATATTCTTCTAGCTGGTCTATGAGTTTTTGCAACCTTTGCACAGGAGTGAGCGCTTTAGAGGCTTCCATGGCAACTACCTGCTCAGCTTGTTTTTTCAATCTCCTCTTTAGATTCTTCTTTCGGTTATTTTCTTGCTTCTTGAGGCGAGCAACCTCCTCTAATGAAGGAGAATGTGGCTTCGCAGGGCGAAGTGACCTACCCCCAGCGCCTTGTCTTCTGCGTTGAGCTGGCCGCCTGATATTTTGGACCCCTCGACCCTTCCTTGAAGTGACGCAGGTCCACTCCCCTTCAGCGGGCTGTGGTTGAAAAGTGGCATTAATTGCCTAGGCAACTATCTCCGGTGGCAATTCTTGAAATTCCGGCTGACCGAAGTGAAACCCCAGGGGTTCTTGCGGTATTGCCAACTTCGTTTCAGCCGGTGACTTGGACCCCGTTGGCCCGACGCCAGGTTGAACCTTGGGCTTGGACTCCGCAACCTTGATTTTGCCTTTATCTTTCGGCTGCGGATGTCCAGCAGTAGCCTTCTCGTGATGGCCCAACTGGGTAGAGGATTTGGAGGCTCCCCCAGGGACCGAGCTTCAAGGGCCTTGGGCTGTCGGCCCATTATGCTCAGCCTTACCCTTGGGGTTTGGCTTGGGTTCTTCCCCGGCGGGCTTCTTTAAGCAAACCCGCGAAGAGATCTGCTTGGCTGGTAGCTGTTGAGGTTGACTCTGCTGCTCCTGTTGGAAGCTCATCTCAGTAGCCTCCCGCAGCCGGCGTCTTGTCATGGAAACACCTTGAGTGTCAATCTCTCCCCCCTTTGAATAAGGGTCTGAATGTAGTCTTGGACCTCCAGCATTCTCCAGTTGGATGGGAGACCCAGGCATGGTACTTGCAGTAAAGAGGGTGGTTCTTCGCTGTCTCATTGTAGTAGGACGGCGGCTCATAAGTCAATACCCGACCATCCTCTAACAGTCTATCAAAATCTTCTCTGTATCTTCTTTAGGAAAAGAACATTGATGAGAAGGTCGCCACCCTGGGTACCATAGGACGGATTCAGAGCTAGGTTGCTGAGAGTTGCCCTCCCCTCCTGAGGATTCAGGCAATTGGAACGCCAGTGGCGTGTGGATGACGTTGACAGAAAAAGTCATCTCTCCCTGCCCGTGTGGCTGTGGGGGCGCACCAATGAGTCGCCCATATCAACTATCCCTCGCTTGACGAAATCTTCCGCGAGGTTCTTGAAGGATTGACAGTTAAAGATGATATGACCTCCTGCCTCATGGTAGGGGCAGTAGTCTTGGTAAAACCAAGCCTCAGGCCGCTGGCGATTAGGCATCGTTGAAAGACTTAACAACTCTACGCGGCAACATGCAAAGAAGATCTGCAATGTATGCTCGCGGCGGAAGGAGTCCACCTTTCCGGGCTCTGAATCTTCAGATGAGTCCGATGAATCCTCCGAAAGCCACCCACCCAAGCCAGGTCTCAACGGGGCAGACGGAGAGACTCTTGCCCCCACTCCGTGCGGAGCAGTGGGCAACCTGATCGGGCCTTGAGGGAAAGCCGCGAGCTGATCCTCCAGACTCTGAAGGAATTGCAACAGTTCCCGCTGCTCCCACCTCCGCTGATAAATCTCCCGGCGGATTTTCTGGAGGATCCTCCTCACAGCGAGGGATTCCGCCCTCGGCCAGCGCGGTGGTTCGGGGACAGCTCGTGGTTGCTGATTGGATGGCCCAGCCGCGGTGGCATGTGAACTTGAAACTGGGGCTGCCAGATAGACCACATTGGCTGACCGATTTGGCCGACTCCAGGGGTGCGGTTGTGGAGGCTCAACCGCATGACCCAACATATTTATTAGGCCTTTCTGAATAAGATCTTCAGCTATGTCCTTGGATGTCCTCGATCGGGTGGATGTCCACCTGGTACTCGATGATTTTGCCTCTAAGGTGACTTTTTACATCATCGATGCCAATACATCCTATAAAGTATTATTGGGTAGACCTTGGCACCATAAAAATTGGGCCGTCCCTTCTACTCTCCACCAATGCATCAAGTATGCCAAGGGTGGGGACCAACATACGGTCTTCACAGACCTGTCTTCATTCACTCCAGTGGAATGCAAATTGGCCGATGCTGCCCTTTATTTTAGGGGAATCAGTCCATACCCCATAATCAAGAACAAGAGCAATGGCTGGCTCTCAGAAGAAGATGAGGATGACCTCTTCTTCATTGACGAGGAGAAGGGCAAGCTTCACCGGATAAGCCTCAACTCCAAGTCAACCCCAAATAGCCTTGAGAGGCACAAAAATGATTCCAAGGCTAATCGTATTATTCAAGCTATCGACAAGAGCATATGCTTGCCACCAAACTACATCTTGCTCACCTGTGCCTCGGATGAGCACAAGGTCGAGCAGCTGACAACCTTTGTCGTTACCTACAAAAGACAACTCAGAAGCAAGTAGAAGGCTAACAAGGACAAGCCCTTTATTTTCTATAAGGGAGACATGGCCCCTCAATGCCCACCGGAAGACGACTTCGACTGGTCCAAGCAAGTCGATAATACCCCTGAAGCCGTCTAAATATTGGGTGACCTGCTGCCACACATCTGAGAGATATGCCTTAATCAACATGTTACCCAATGGCAAGGTTCCGTAAGACATAAATATTTTCACTGACTGTTGACCCCTTCCCAGGTCTGGGGGCAACCCCCATTCTCCCACAAAGATACTAAGGGACTCGGCTACCAAGACTCAAACTTCTGTGTCTACTATGTGATCAACGTCGTAGGCCCGATGGGGCCCATCGATGACCCAACTACTGTCGACACCAAGTTCGACAGCTCCGGGGACGAGGAAGAGGATATCCTAATCTCACTCCCCGCCAGGACCAAAACCCTGGTTCAAGCACTCGGTGAATCCTCGCCGTCCACCTGTAGGGACACCGGGATGGAGGAAGTCCCCAGTGCCTCCCAGCCAGTCGAAGATCATGGTTTGGCAAACCTTCCTTGTGAGGAAGGTTCTCAGAATAGTGGCCATGAAGCATTGCCAACTTTAGCAGGCAACTCCAACCAAGCTCCAATGGCAGCAGTTGATAACTGTCGGCCAAACGCTGACAGTCTAGAATGATCTTAGTTCGGGCTCAACAATAATCTCCCTGCTCCATCGGCTTCAACTAGTGGCTTCAAAGACGTCGAGGTGCATGAAGCTGATACTGACGATGAAGACTTCATTGACTTCCAACCCACTCCCGAACTGGAGGATGGTGGCCAGGCAACTGTTGACGAGCTCGCGAAAATCAACTTGGGTGAAGATAAAGCCCCCCAGCGAACGTTCGTCAGTGCTCTCCTCACCGAGGCAGAGAGACAGGACTACAAGCAACTCCTACTCGAATACAAAGACTGCTTAGCCTAAACATATAAGGAGATGCCTGGGCTAGACCCCTCCATAACAGAGCATGAGCTAGCCATCTCTCCCTCAGTAACTCTAGTCAAACAGTCATAGCGGCGCATGTGCCACGAGCTGGAGCTCCAGGTCTCAGCCAAAGTCAATAAAATGTCGGCGGTCGACTTCATCGAGCCGTGTATCTACCCGATTTGGCTCGCCAACATTGTCCCAGTCAAGAAGAAAAGTGGTCAAGTCCGCATTGGCGTCGACTTCTGGGACCTCAACAAAGCCGTCCGATGGCTGATTTTCCAATCCCAATCACAGAAATAATGGTCGACATGACCCTCGAACATGAAACCTTGTCTTTCATGGATGGGTCACTCGATTACAACCAAATCCAGATGTCTCTCAAAGACAAATGCCACACAACCTTCAGATCCCCCAAAGGGATTTTCAACTACAAGCGCATGCCCTTCGGTTTGAAGAATGTCGGTGCAACATACCAGAGGGCCATGACCAAAATATTCGATGAGATGCTGCATAACATCGTCGAATGCTACGTCGACGACCTCATTGTCAAGACTAAAAGGCAGGAAGACCAGCTACGTGATCTACGCTAGGTCTTCTAGTGTCTTCGATAATATGGGCTCAAGATGAACCCCATGAAATATGCCTTCGACGTATCCAGCGGCAGGTTTCTCGATTTCATCATCCAGTACCGAGGGATCAAAGTGGACCCCTGCAAGATCAAGGTGATCTGGGAGCTTCCACCACCCAGCAATCTCACTGAGCTTAGGTTGTTCCAAAGTAGATTAACCTACATTCGGAGGTTTATCTCCAACCTCTTCAGTCGATGTGCGCCTTTCAGCAAGCTGATGAAGAAAGATGCCCCGTTCATATGGGACTCAGAAGGCCAGGTGACTTTCGAGCAAATCAAGGAGTACCTCCTTACTACTCTGGTCCTAGGGGCACCAATCAAGGGTAATGTAACACCCATAGTTTAGTAGATCCTTAGTGGTGCGGATCTAGGATTCATCCGGTGAATTTTAGCTATTTTTTAAAATTTTTTAGGTATTTTTAGTAAATGTGAGCCAGGTAAGCCCCCCCCCCGAGAGAGGGGCTCGATCTCGGGTCCCTCATATGAAAAGGAAGACCTTTCCCACCGAGCCACTCGGGGTCCTCTCCACCCTATGGTTCCTCAAGGGATTCCTCAACACCCAACTCCAGCAACCATGGTCGCCCCTCCGAGGGGAACGGATTTCATCTCCTGGCAAGAAATTCAAAGCTACATTCGGCAGGTGGTGGCTGAAAGTATGCCGGTCTCCTGTCCTCACTCCTCAGCCCAATATTGCAAGCTCTCCAATGCTTATTTTCCACCCGGCTTTAAGGGTCCTAAATATCGAAAGTATGATGGTACTACCAATCCCCACCATCACCTCTCGGGTTTCCTTATAGATTCCCATCAATGGCTGTATGGCCGGGTGTTGGTGGTCCATTTGTTCCAAAAGTCCCTCGAGGGTGAGGCCCTACGTTGGTTCTTCTCTCTCCCGGCTGTCGACCTCTTGAACTTCGACATAGTCTTCGAGCGATTCCTCGCTCAATTTGGTCACATGTCCTCCATAGCTCCCACACTGTTTGATCTAGTCATGGAGAAGAAGAAGCCCGATGAGGACTTCATCCAGTTTGCTAACCGCTGGAGGATTATGGCTTCCCGGACGGAGGTCCCTCTCCCCGAAACTCAGGCCGTCACCATGCTAGTAAACAATGCCACACCACAACTAAGGCCCATCCTGATGCTTAGTGAGCTCCACACATTTCCGCAACTGTACAATCGAGCTCGAATCATTCAAGTCCAAATGAAGGATTCCACTTTGCCCCCCTTCTTTGAAACTCGTACTAGAGGCAGGAAAGCCCCGACTGACCCTACCACCGAGGGAGTCACTGTCAACGAGCAGGTCAATGCTTTTGGCCCCCCTTTTAGGATCAATAATCGCCAAGCTCCACAACCCAACCAAGCTAGTCCGAGCCAGGCTCAGGGTAATCCAAGGCCGTACTCTAATGTCCCCCCACCTCAAAGCTACAATCGGGCTGGTCCTAAACGGGCCTCTTACCCTCCGTTGCCTGAAATTTTGGGCAACGTTTTCTTTGCGCTCATGTCATCTCAAGCCATTCAATTACCCCCTCAAAGGGATTGGGTCCACCCCAACGCCGACACGTCCAAGTACTGTCCGTATCACCGCACTCCCGGGCATGACATCTATAATTGCTTCCAATTCTGGGATTGGGTATACGATATGAATGATGAGGGGAGGATTAATTGGTCCGATGTCAAGCTCGCAATTGCCAACCTCAAGAAGCCCAATCGTGATTTGGGCATTGTCCAAAATCCCCTACTTGCTCACCAACCAAATAAAGATCCCTCAAGTTCCAGGCAGAATGAAAGAGTGAACGCCGTGATCGGGTTAGAACCACACGTCCTCAAGAGAACCCAAATGAGGGGTATCGAAGGTTTTCCCGATTGGCATGGAAAGTTCGAGGTAGAAGTAGAAGAGCCTTACGATGAGGTCAACATGTTCGTCCAGGAATCTCAGCCCTGGGCGTTGATCTCACCTCCTAGCTCATCACCGGCATCTCATCAGGGTCCTCTCACCTTGATCACACCCCCGCAATCCCCATTTCAAGAATCGGCCATTCCTAAGGACTCCCGGGCGGGCCAAGAACGCCCATTGGTTCTGTTAAGACCCCCTCAACCTAAGCCGGCCCCTGCGCCTGTTCCCAGTTCCCTAGTTGAAGAGCCAGCTTCTCTCTCGTTCATCTTCGGATCTCCGGTTCCTCTGCAGCTGATTCGCCCAAAACCATCGGAGTCGGAACGTCCGAAAGAAGCCACCATCAATGTCACTCTTCGCAACTTCATCATTCCCCCCTCCCAAAGGCAGTCTCGGCCTGAGGAAGGAGCTAATTCTCAAACTCCTCCTACGGAGTATGACATCCTTCAACATTTGGATTGGACGCCAGCGAAGATTTCCATCCTGGAGCTCATTAAGAGGTCTCCCTCCCATCAGTCTACTCTGCTACAATTCCTCCAAAAGATCACAGTCAATGTAGACCTCCCGACTAATGGTGTGACCGAAGCTATCTTAGCTCTTACTCATGGTCCGTCCATCTCCTTTTCCGATAAAGACCTTGCCCCACCTGAGAGCAGGTCACTCCCGTTGTGCCTCACCGATACTCTAAACGGGGTTAAGGTTGATTCCACTCTAATTGACGCAGGAGCATCCATAAACGCCTAACCTATGAAAACCATCCAAAGGATCGATCTGCAAGAAGAGAATCTGGAAGAAGTGTACACCACCATCTCAGCTTACGATAACTCAAGACGATGTGCAAAGGGCAAGGTAACTTTGCAACTGGGACTAGGTCCCGTGGTCATGTCTTCGGACTTCTTTGTCCTGGATGTCGGCCGAGCATACAAAGCCATCCTGGGGCGACCATGGATTGAACAAACCCTAGGGTCCCATTTGGTATGGGGATGGGGGTGGGTTAACCTAGAAATAACCCGATTCTGTGTTTGGTAGGCACAATTTTGGTGAGATTATCCAGTGATACATGAAATGAGGTTAACCCCGTAAATGAGGTTACACATGAGGATAAGTCGGGAGCTCCTGACCAACAACCAGTTGAATACTATCAGCATCAACATCATTTATGGAAACCAGGTTGGACTCTTCTTTAGATTCCATAATTTGATCCGTCGCACCACTAGCCAAATCTCCCTTTAAGCCTTCTTGGCAACTCTGCTTGTCCAAGCCTAAATCCATTAATTCAGCAACCTGTTCCAGAGCAGCAAACTTATTACCTAGTGGAGCATTGTGTCAAGCAACTAGTAGGCCAGCCTGACGGGGCCTGAACTGCTGCCAGGGTGGTCTCCCTTCTGGAGCCAGAACTGGAATATTGTTGGGACGAACAGCCTTCCCCTGCCTCTTCTTGCAATCCGACATCGAGTGGCCAAGCTTGTGACAAAACAAACACAAAGAAGGCACACGATGGTAGTTGACATGCTGCCAAAACCCTTTACCATCAAGATTAATCCACAACCGATCTTTTCGATGAGCAGATAAATCCAATTCGACGCATGCCAAAGCCTCAGAAGTATTTGTCATGGCCAGAGACTTGTCATGAATTCTCAGAATAGTTCCAAAATTACCTGCAATGGAGCGCAAACAATCCTCATGGAACAAATTTGCCGAAAGCAGAGGAAAGCCTATCCAAACCAGAGCTGTATGAGGATCAGCATCGAAATCAAAGTCTGTTGTCCAGTGGAAAAAATGGAACAGGAATCCCCTAATATAAAGATTCTTCTGCAATAGAAGCTTCACAAAATCCACTTCACAGTCAAACCGCAGAGCAAATGATGTGGGTTTAACCTACTAATGATAAAATCAGAAGACAGGCCCAAACGCTGCTTCAAGTAGCTCTTGATATCAGGGAAAGCTGGATGGCCATAGGAGCACTTAGCTATAATGGCAAATGACAGAGGAAGCATCGAAGCCTGGAGATCTGCCCTAGAGAAGTAGACTGCCAGCTCCCCTAGGTCCGTAAAGCTGGGGTTCTTGATCGGGATGGCTACCTTGGTCTTCTGCTGGGACGCAACAAGAACCTGTGCGAAGGATCGACGGGGACCAACCAGCTCCGAAGGAGAAGAAGGCAGGAGAGCACCAGCAGTCGTAGGAGGAGGCTCCTCTGGAGGAGGACAGAAAGCTCCTTCAGCGCCATGGCCACCGCCGGAAGAAGACCCTGCAAGAGGCATGGCGGGAAAAACTTTATTCAATAAAAGTTAAAAGGGTTTTGTCTAATTATTGTGCATTCATTTTTGTGTGAATATTGTTGCGCTCTAATTATATTGCTCGCTTGTGGCATTCTATCCGGCTATTCACGGCTCCTGAATACCTTCCGCTGTATATAAATCTCGGGGCGTGACAGTTAAGTTGGTATCAGAGCATAGGTCTCAGGGCTTACTTATTCCTAGGATAGAATGTCATGTCATAGGTTAAGTCCAAAGATTCAAGACCCACCCCTATGGACTAAGGAAAGAAATTTCTCACCCATGAGAGGTTAGGTAGAGCCCGGGATGAGCTAGTAAGTTAAGGATTTTCTCTAGGACTAATTTCCCTAGGAATTAACAATTGCTCCTTTTCTCAGGTACCTTATCCTCACCATGGCTCACCGTGCTAACTAGGAAGTAATGCAACAAACTGTTGCGGGTCTTACCCAGGCCCTACAAACTGTGTCCCAAGCTGGCACAAGGGCTGGCGCGAAAAATCTACATGGGAATTTTCGAAGCATGAACCCTCCAAGATTTTCGGGATCCTCTAATCCCGACGAGGAAGAAAATTGGATTGACGAAATGAATAGAATATTTAATGTGATGCAATATACCGATCAAGAAAAGGTCTGTCTCGCCAGTTTTCAATTAAAAAAAGATGCGCGGACGTGGTGGAAGACTATTCCTGCACCACCTCCAAACGCACCACATACTTGAGAAGGTTTCCTCACACTCTTCCGAGGAAAATATTTCTCCGAACATGTTAAAGAGAGGAAGGCCACAAAATTCACCTCTCTACGTCAAGGCATGATGTCTGTGGCAGAATATGAACTCTAATTTTCTCGTCTAGCACCGTATGCCCCTCATCTGGTTAGCACTGATATTTTAAAGGCCAATCATTTTATGGACGGTTTAAGGCCTGACTTTATTCAACAATTTGGACCTTAGAATATCTAGACATATGCAGAGATGGTCCAACGGTCTCATTTGTGTGAAAAGACCTTGGAGAATGTTGAGAAGTATAAAGGCAAGAGTGAGGGATCAAGTTGCGGGTTTGGCAAACGAGGGAGCAAAGAAGAAAAGTTTAGCATCACAAGTACTTATACCTCCCGTGATAATAAGAAAAGCTCCCGCAATGGGAATGGAAGAAATAATCACAATAACAAGAAGATAAAGGAGGAGGAAACGCAAGTTGCAACGGCTTGTACATTTTGTGAGAAATTCAGCCACTCGGTCGAAGAATGTTGGAAGCATCTCGGTGCTTGTTTATGTTGTGGAAGTCGGGAGCATCATATACCTGATTGCCCTCTTATGAAAGAACAACCCTTTAATGGTGGACGCAAGTGGCAAGCGCACCTTAATGCAATTCTGGACGATGATGAAGTGCCCAAGGATGATGGGCTGAGTTCAAATCCCTGAAGTCGATGCAGACTCGGACTTAGCCATTCTTCTTCTTGACGGGGACTATATTGGCGAGCCACATAGGGTACATACAGGGCTCTATGAAGTCCACGTCAAGCATCCCGTCAACCTCAGCATTGACTTTCAACTCCAGCTCGTGGCGCATACGCCTTAGAGCTTGCTTGACTGGCTTGACTGTTGGAAGTATTGCCGATTCATGTTCAGCCACAGAAGAGTCAAGCCCAAGCATTTCTCTGCAGGTCCAGGTGAAACAGTCCTTGAACTCTTCTAGGAGCTGCTGGTACACCTGCCCTCTCATTGAGGAGAGCACTTACGAAGGTTGGCTGATAGTCTTCTTTGCTTCCGAGATTGATCTTAATCAACTTATCCACAGTTGCCTGGCCACCGTCTTCAAGCTCCGATGGAGCTAGTTGGAGGTCGACAAAATCCCCCTCATCATGAGTATTTGCTTCATGGACCTCAAATTCTTCGAAGTTTTCTTGCTCGCGGCTTGAAGTCGAAGGACCTCCTCCGTCTTCCCGACGGGCAGAGCTATCCCTCCCTGGGGGAGGCGACCACTGTTAACTTCTGGTGAGAGTGACACTGACGTCTCACCGGACTCCCTCATAGCGTTGTCAATCTTGGACTCCGCTTCTATTTGCCCATGAGGAGGAGGTAGCAATCCTATGACATTGACTGCGTAATGAACTTCAAAGTCCCTCTCCTGATCATAGCCGAGTCCTCTCGTATCTTTGCGGGAGAAAGGAGGTTGCCCCCGGACCTGCTGAGGGTCCCACAACTGGTCGAAATACACGGTTCGTGTGGGGTCTTGGGCCTGAGAGATATGTTGCTCTTTACACATTTCCCTGATGTGCTCTAGCAAATCGTCCATTCTTGGACTAGCACCAGCGCACTATTAACTGGAGTACCCTAGTCAAAATCATCCTCAGGACGGCCTGGTGGGACCAAATCTCCTTTATAAAAGACAATCGGCTTGTCTTCCTTGCTTTTTTTACTCCTCATTTTCCACTAGTAGGAGACTGTGAAAGTTTTCAGTTGCTCCACCTCGTGCTCTTCCCGTTGAATCAAGAGCTAGATACAGTTAGGCGGCAAGGAGATACTACGGTCAATGACCTGACTGATGAGATTGGCCTCTAAGTCAACACTTCACCTCTCTGGTCAAGTCGGCCTGGAGCCGACTTTAAGGCTTAGCCTATGCAATCTTGCAAAGTCTTGGTTGACAGTGAATAGTTGCCCTTCCTCAACTTCAGAGTCCACCTTTTACTTTCCTTTGTCTTTTATAGACTCAGGGATTGCTAGAGTGAGCTCCCCAAAATACAAGGAAGCATATGCTAGATTGCGCTCGCTGGGTCAGAATGGAGCCTAGTCTGCAAAGACAGTATGTTGCTCCCCTCCCTTGGCATATTTAACGCTTTGGTGCAGAGTTGAAGGAACAACCTAATTTTCGTGGAGCCATGGCCTCCCCAATAACACCTTGTAAGATGTGTCAACATTGATGATGTAAAATATCACTAAATCGTCCAAGACCAGCTTCACTTCGACTCTGCCAAGAGCCTCCTCAGAATCTTGGTTGAATCCCGAATATTTGACCACGTTCACCTTTTGCAAGTAAGGTGTCAAGTACAAAGACTTGAAAGTCTTCAAAGGCATGATGTTAACGGCCGCTCCAGCGTCAACCAGAATTCGATGCACATCGTGTCCATTGATCGTCCCTCGCATATATAAATGGTGATTATGACACGGAGAGGATAGCAACATGTCTTTGTCTGTAAATGTGATATTGGCTGCAAACGTCTCATATGCTTGGGTCTGCAACTCTGCAACATGGGCTTCATAGGTCTCAGGATCTTCAAGTATCTTGATGGGGGCTTCTCTTAGGTCCTTACTCCAAGCGATGGCTTCCCAAATGGTGACATTTGTTAGAAATCGCCTCATATGATGAATAATTTTGCGGTCTACCCAAGCACGGGTATTGTCAAATGGCGGGATAATCTCTGCTAGAGTCTTCAACGCCCCGCGAGGCTCCTCTTGCTTAGAAGGCTGTTCCTCACTTCGGGCCTCCGTATTTTCTTGAAATAGTGGTGCCAGAGACTCCTCCGGAGGTGGCAAGGGTTCATCCTGTTCACTTTTATTAGAAGGACCTGCTTGGCTTGTGTGTTCATCCCTGTCAGAGGGACCCGCTTGCTCTAAAACTTTATCCTACAGTGGCGGCCTAGCGGGCTCTTCCTCTTCATTGGAGGAGCCGAGTATGAATGGGACACCACCCGGTCTTCTAGCTTTTGGGATGGGTCTTGAGCCCTATGAGGAATCGAGGATGAAGGGGATATCTTGTAACTGTGTTTCCGGGATAGGGCTTGGCTTCCCCTCTGAATAGTATGACTCAGTCAAGAGTTAGGGGACTGTCGCGTCCGCGCCCTCGTCTTTTGCCATAACCTCGGCTATTTTTCACTGGACGACATTGATTTGTCGCCATGGGTGATGGGATTGGTGATCCGCTTTGATTAGAGCTTGCACGGCTGAGATCCAGAGGGGGGGGGGTGAATGGATCCTAGTTAACCTAATACAATGGCTCTAAGTTACTACCCTCTCTTCCTATGGGCTTCATAGTCAGTGGGTTTCCCCCGATTAACCCCTAATGATGATCAATCAGATTTTGTGTGCTTGGCCCCCTTGGTTTACTGATGATCGAGCAAGTTACCGTGTTCCCTTTTACCCTGAGAATGGATTGGGGGATGGTCTGCCAGAATGACCAACCTCCCTCCTTGTCATATGGGTGACATCTGGGCGCTATTGAATATCGTCCTTCTATAATAATGTCGATTTGCAGTCTGGGGAGGGGGACATTCCCCATCAAATGCTGAGGCCGTCAATTTTCTTCTAAATCATCGGAAGGCCACAGGGTCTCATCCTCTCGTGGCGTGGAGCTTTGTGAGCCATTAAAGGTGAACACAAATGGATCTTCTAACCCGACACTAAATCCACATTCCCCAAGGAAATTGTGGTGGCCATGGGTTCAGGGAACCCCTCGTAGGCTAGCCCTCGGGGTCTCCTCCCATCTAGGCTATCCAATTGAGTTGATAATAACCCACAGATCATCGGTGCCCTTCATAGGCTAGCCCTCGGGGTCTCCATCCGTTTGGGTCCACCGGTCACCGTCTTGGCCTCCCGGCATTCAGGAGCATACCCCGGTTCTGTGGGCATGCCTCCGCTTCTCCCCCGTGACCCTTTGGGTATGGGGAGATGCTGCCCAAATTTCGCATGGTTAATCTGACCAAGTGTTACAGCAATCCAACTTATGATGATTTTGGATACCATTTAAACTGAAAAGGGACTGTGCTCGAGTGTGAACCTTACACAAGTCTTGATCTGTCGTGCTTGCAGGGCTATTAGGGCCTGAACTTACTCAATAATTAACACTAGTGATCAATGAAATCAACTGGTAAGTGAGCCAATTCACAACACAACTCAAACGAGTTAAAGCTCAGAAACTCCAACAAAAAAATGGCGAAACCCCTAAACCGGAATGCCCTAATATGGCGTCCACCCCCACCGCCCTGGATTAACCTCACATCAAAACTGCGAAAACCTCAAGCTCAACCACTCGGCGCAACCTTATTCGGTGTGCCCCTCACCCCCCGCACCGTTTTAACTCTTTTCATACCCCCACGTCGGTTTAAGCCTATTCCTACACTTCACCATGCCGTTCAAGGCCTATACCTACCCTCTCCGCGCCGGATTAGAACATATGCACCCCTTTGCGCTGTTTTAAGTCCTCACCCATATTTCCATCAAAACCCAGGCTACCCCCATCTCCCTATCACGCTTGGCTCATGAACGCTCCATAGCAAATCAATGTGAAAATAATCATTTTTTTTATAAACCCAGTCATCTAATGGGAGAGAAGGGAGAGCACACCCCCATTCCAAAGGAAGGGAATGTTCCCACTCCACCTACCAACCATTAGATGCTAATTTTATTCCTTTTTGCAAAAAGAATTGTATCGTCTGAGGAGGCAAGCCTCTGGGGTACAAGGAGTGAAAGAAAAACAAGGGAAAGAGCTATACATTTTTCACTCAGATATTGGTTAAGCCACTAGCATCAGCTATGGCATAACCCTTAGCAAGTAGAGGTAGCTCACGAATAGAGAAGAATTCTTTATTGTCCCCCAAAGAGACTACATGATTAGCTAAGGCATCTGCAAGTTGGTTGGCCTCTCTGTATGAGTGAATGATGGGGCATTGAAGTGTTGAATAATGTTGCAGCAGATGTTGCCACCGAGGGAGATGAGTCCAAGGTGGATCCTTCTTAGAAATCAGCAAGCCTATCAATGCCAAAGAGTCTGTGTATATTACTGATATTGGAATGCTATGGAAATGTGCCAATCAGAGCCCATCTAGCAAAGCTCTCCCTTCAGTAGCCATATTGGAACCAATGCCATAATAGTAAGCAAAGCCCAAAACAAGTTGTCCATGTTGATTTCTGAAGCATCCTCCTCCCCCGGAGTGACTAAGATTTCCTTTACTAGCTCCATCTATATTTAAAGCAAAGTTAGCTGCTGGAGCAATCCACCGGATCTTAAGGCAGACTGGACGAGTGGAAGTGACTTCAATGCCAAAGCTGTGCAGCAGTCTCTGGTAACCCGAACTAGGCCCTCGCTTGAACTTAATATGTCTCACTGAACAGGTGGTCTCTACAGAGATGAGATCAGCAACTCTCCTGTAGTTTATGTAATTGCCTTCATATCTGACGCAGCACCTGTACTTCCAAATCTCCCAAATGATCAAGGTTGCCAGCATAATACGAATGAAACCCTTTGGTTTGTTGATCACTGCCATGTTTATGATACAGTTTATCCTGTTGATAATATTAGAGTCATCCAGACAATCATTGCTGAACAGGGGGCAAATTTTCCCTAAAGCCATCTAGCTATATCACTCTTCACAAACAAATGATCTATATCTTCTATTTCATGGGAGTGAATGCAGCAGCTACAAATGGAGGCCAGATTAATACCACTTTGTTGTATATGCCTGTCCACTGGGATATCATGGTTCAATAGTTTCCAGCAGAATAAGGAGGCCCACGGGGAGAGCTTGTTATGCCAAAGCTTGTTGAGCATTATATTAGACCTTGACACTTCACTGAACCTCTTCCATTCCTTTTTCGAGTTGAAGGAGCATGCCCATGCAGGCAAAGGCTTCTTCTATCTTTAGGCGAAGAGGGGAAGGAGTTGTGTGACGCTTTCTACCAAGGATTCTTCTCACAAGGGGTGGAAGAACAAATTTTTCTGGGTGGGCTCATCGAAGGGTGGCGTCTCTTGGGGTTTTCTGATAGTGCCCAACTTCCATCTGTCTATTCCTCCAAAGCAGGTGGTGGTTTCCCTAAAGCTGGAAGAGGAGATCAGGATTCTCCAGGAGCATCACCAATCGACCGCCGAGCTGATGACGGTGGCAAACATCAAGGAATATTCTTCCCAGATGCTATCCAAGCTTGGCAAGATCCTCAGTGCCCCGCGTTATGCTTCTGGGTCGGGCAAGTGGACCTCCTTCTAAAGATTTGGCTTTTGTTGCTCAGATTCACGACAGATGGCTGAGGAAGGGGAGTAGCCATTGGAGCAGCGGACAGCCGACCTAGAGGAGATGCCTGCTCTGAGTGAGCCCTAAACATTCGAGGGTCCCTCCCGTGCCCGAGATAAGGGCAAGCAGAAGGCTCAGGATGACATCCCCGAGCGCCGTGGGTCCAAACATAAGGACCCTGGTGAGCCATTACTATTGTCCTTGATGAGGGCCCTGCTCGCGGAGAAGAAGCGTTCGAAGAAGGTGGGGGCTGCCCTTCGAGTCGAGGAGTTAGTGCGACTGGTGGAGGGGCCTTAGTCGAGGAGGTCTGTCGCCTGGACCTCCCATCCATCGCATGAGAGGTCGCTGCTGCTAGTGGGGGAGCCATCGCAGAACCCGTCAGATAGCAGGTAGAGGTGGTTGGTCCCAGAGTCCCGGTCGGGGGCGAGGGAGCACAAGGCGGGGCGTCGACCTTGCCTAAGCTGAGTGAAGCCATCCCGAGAATGGGGATGCTCGGAGGGGACGCTCCGGTCACGGCACGCTCGAGTGAATCCATCCCGAGAATGGGGATGCTCGGAGGTGACGATCCAGTCGTGGCACACCCAAAGAGGACTCCCTCCCCTTCGGCTGGTGCCGTGGCCGTCTGGGCTACCCTATACCAAAGGTGCCGGTCCTTAATACCTTCGCTGGTTCGGGAGGAGTTTTGGCGTGGTCCCCCCTCCCTACTCTTTGAGAAGGCGATGGAGGGTGGCTTAATCATAGCATAGCTGGGGGCCGAGATAGTCCTTTACATTGGACGACTGGAAAGCGAGGAGAGGTCCCTTTCCCGGGCCTGCACCGAGTCTGATCGTAGGATCGAGCAACTATCTTCTGAGTTCAAGATCCTTCGACTGGAGGTAGCCTCGTTTCAGGCACAGGCTCGGTCGAGCCAAGAGGAGGCTCGGGTACTGGCTGAGCAGTTGGCCCAAGCTCATTATATGGCCTACCTGAGGAGCAAGCTCTTAGAGGAAGAGCGCAAGGCTCAAGTCGAGCGTCACGAGCAGTTGACCGTCGAGCGTAAGAAGCTCAATAGCTAGGCTCAAGAGGCCGAGTGGGTGCGGGGTGAAGCCGAGGTTGCGAGGGTCGAGGCCGAGGTGAAGCTGTCCGAGGCCGAGATGAAGTTGCTTGGAGCCGAGCAGAGGGTGATCGAGCTTGAGGAGAAAGTGGAGCAAGCTAGGGCGGAGGCGGTCGATGGATATAGGAGGTCGGAGGGCTACCACATAGCTCTCCAGAAGACTGCCTTCTCGTATTACGAGCCACGTTACTGACTGGGGCCGCAGAAGGGGTTCACCCAAGACTTCCATCGAGCGGTCACCTTGGCCCAGCAGCAGGTGCTCGAGGAGCTTGATTTTCCTTCTGGGTAGTGCTACGACTCGGACGAGGATGCCATAGATTCTCCTTCTCCATCGTCGAGTGAAGGGGGGAGCAGGGATGCTACTGCTTCATCAAAGGAGTCATCAACTCCGGTTACGTCGGGGGGGCACGCGATTGGGGCAGTTCCCACATCAGTGGGGTCAGTGCCTAGATCGATCGCCAATGAGGTACCGGGGGTAGATCTCCTGGCGTTGAAGATTCCTCGCTCGCCGAGCCTTAAGACAATGAGCTTCAAGGAAGGCTACAGGCCTCTTCAAGTTCCCCTATTTCCATAGACTAGGAGGGGCATGAGCTGGATGTATTCTCTTTTTTCTTTGAATGCTGCCATGTAAAAACTTTTCCTTTCTATATATAATGGCAGTGATTTCAAGAATCTGAGTTGTCAATTCCTTGCCGCATTTTGCGTGACTTGACTATCATATTTGTAGTTGCCAGAAGATGGAGATTTGGTACATTTTGTAGGCCTCTTGCATGCTGATTGGCTGGGTGGCTGATGTGGCACTGGTGCCTTCTCGCGTTTCCACTTTCCATGCTTTGACTGGATTATCCTTTCACGTATCCCTATGAGAGTAGTCGCTTCGAGAAAATGGAGTAACTGCTCTTTCAGGAAATGTTCTTGCCTTTTGCATTTTTTCGAGGAGCGATTCAATTAAGGTGGGGCTCCCCCCTTCGACCTATAAAAAGGTCCCAAAGGGCGTCTCCACCTCTCTTCGCTACTTAGGCTTCCCTTGTAGCTCGGTGATGTTTGAGCCCTCCGTAGGATATTCCTTCCTTCGGACTACTGATCTCATCATTGGGACCACCATAATTCTATACTAGCCTTGGATTCCCTTAAGATAGCCTAGCAGGTTGTACCTCAAAAATCCCGGAACAATTGAATGTCACGTCCCTCTGAAGAAATGTGACGATTTGGCCTCTCACACGATGCCCTCCGGCCTCTATGAGAAAACTTCTCCTATGCTCTAGAATGGGCGACCATCCCAGAGGTCATTATTTGAATGGGTGCCCCTCAGTGCTAGCGCCCATTTCATCTGTCCATGTTCTGTTCACAGAATGGGCACCCCTCTACTAGGGCGCCAATTCTGAAATCTGTGGCAGCCCTAGTGGGCGCCAGTTCCACCCAATTTTTTGACTTGTCATGTGTTTGTAGAGTGGTGACAAGCGGATCTAGAGGGGAGGGGTGAATAGATCAGTCCCTTTTTACCCTTCGTTGTGGAAATAAAAGATACTTAGCCAGATAATCAGATAGTAACAAGCAATGTTCCTACTAAGCATCTAACGATAATATCTAGAGAGATACGAACCACGAGACGCGAGTTTTAAGGTGGTTCGATTTCTATCTAGAGACCTACGTCCACCCCTCACACAACACAGTGAGGCTTTACTAGTGCTAGAGCACTACTGCTGATTCACAGCTTCTTACAGAGAGATTAACTCTCACAACACCACTACCAAACAGTTTGAGGATTTCAACCCAACGACCACAAACCGGTAACCAATGCCATCTACCTTCCTACTCACAGGTAGGGTACAGTTAAAAGAGAAGGATGCTTTTGGAAAACAACAAACTAACATATGAAAACCCAGACATTGTGTATCAGGAAGCTTTATGAAAGAGAAGGCTTCTGTCTAGTCAGGGGGAGGCGAAGCCTGTGTCTTCTTCATCTTCCTCCTAGGTCTTCACCAAGATAGCAAGGGGAGCGGTGTCTGTCATTCTCAGCTAGCACTCTAGTGACTGAGGATGATGAGTAATAGTGTTATCTGCCCCTTGCAAGCTACTCAGATGAAGGAAGAAGGTCTTCAATCTTACGCACTCTTAAGTAGCACTGGGAAGAAGGTTTTCTCAACAATAATCTGGATACTTCTTCTCTTCTTGGCATGCACTCTTCTTCACATATGCAAGCATATATATATAGGAGCAGTAACCCACTGCAGCTTCTTTCATTGCTCAGGTGAAGACTGGACCCAAGAAGTCATGTCCACATTATTTTGATTAGGCTCCTTGTCAAAGTTGACTTCTTGCCTACCACCCTAGCTGGTGTACGGGTAGGTAGGGAACAAAGAGTGCCACGTTTCAAGCAAAGCAGAGGGAGTTCTGCTTAAACCTTAATCTCCTGTTAGAAGAGTCCTTCTAGTGGCTCTTTTAAGTGAAATGGATCCTCCAAATTGGTTTGCAGATGAAGGAGAACGGGCGCTTGCGATTCTAGATCCATTCAGGAAGAATCCCAATGTGTCGACACTTCTCAGGCAGGGTGTCGACACGTCACAAGAGTAGCATGGACTTTGAAAGTGCACGGACTTGTATGTAAACAACGTACATGGACTTCATTTTATGGACTGTGCAACGTGCACAGACTTATGTTCTGCCGAAGGAAAACATGCACGGACTTAGTTTCCAAGAAGCTGCACGGACTTTATTTTTGGAAGCTTGAAATGTGCACAGGCTTGTTTGTGCACGGACATGCACGGACTTGGTGTTGCTGAAAATGTGCACGGACTAAGAGATGCTCGGACTTCGATTAGATAGAAAGTGCACGGACTCAGTTTCGGCGTTAACACATGATGTGCAAGGAAAGTGCACGGACTTACATGTGCATAGACTTTGTTTCATGGGAAAACATGCACAGACTCTATTTGTATTCAAACAAGGCATATGCATGGATTCATCAACCTATGCACAGACTTCAAATGCACAGACTTCAGTTGGACAGGGAAAAGAGTTGTGCATTATATACGGACTTAGCAATGCATGGACTTTCATGCAACAATGCCAGAAGTGCACAGACTTCATATAAACGTGCACAGACTTCATTTTCAAACAACCAAGGCATATGCACGGACCTTGGTCGAGCATAAACTGTAACGTCCCAGAGCTCAAGGTACCGACAACCCGATACATGTATCAAATTACCGCCACCAAGAACTGGGGGCGTCAAACATTGCACGACGCACGGGTACTAGACCGTTATATACAACGGGCCTACAACGTAAAACACGAGACTATAACGCACCACCTAGGGAGCGTTAAGCTCACCCGAACGATAAAATCCACAGGAAACTCAGACACTGTTCATATAACGGTCCACTAAGGACACGTTAAACCGACATAACGCATCAGGGGATATGCGTTATATCACCTGGGTTACGCGACTCCGCGAACTAGAATCGGAAACCCGTCCCGACCGATGGAATTCGACGGGGGACGCGACGAATTACAAAACCTGCTAATCCAAACAGCCCAAACCATTCACACAGGCCTACGCATGCTTCTAGAAATTAAATACGCAGCCCATGGAATCAAATTAACAAAGCACACTTCATTTCCAAAACATGTCCATTGCATTCCATTGCTACAGCATTCTAGGGGCATACCCCCGGTGTACAAAAGCAACTACTATCCAACTCTCCCTCTCTAATCTCCATCAGTACGAGGTCGACTGTGTCGACTATCAGCCTCATCCCCATCCCTACTTCCCCTATCTTGTAGCCTCGATGGCCGCGAAGCCCTCGAGCCTGACGCCGCTGGCTGGATCTCTCCCTACTCTGCGGGAGACTGCATCATACCCATGAGCTCCTCCATTGTGAAGGACATATCTCCTCCAGTTCGCAACGACTCTGAAGGGGTCATAGGTCTGGCTCCCTCTCCTGGAACATCTCTGCCCTGATACCTCCGCAGTACTCACCATCTCAGAGTCTCCAGCTGATCGAGAGCTCACTGCTCCCATACCGCCACTGCCATCTCTCGAGCACGCGCCTCGGTCTCCCTCTCCTTCGCCTTGGCAAGGTGACCCTCGAGTCTCTCCACAGTACTCGTCTCTCCTAGGCAGTGCATCAGCTCCTCAATGCATGCATCCTGCTCTTGTCGAATGGCCAAGGTAGCCTCTAACTCCTTCCTCTACAAGATATGAACCGTCATGTGAGTTAGACAAAGATAAATGAAAAGGGAATTACTCTTAACCCATGTGCTTGGTTCTCACCATCACAGCTAACTTAGCCTCCCGCTCCTCAGCTCGTTCGAGGGCTCCCGCTAGGCGATCCTCCAACTCCTCTCTAGTATCTACCCGGGACAAAGGTCCAACTTCCCCGGCCATTCCCGCTCTCATCCGGACGTACGCCCATTCCCCTCGTAGGTAAGTCAGGGGGAAATGGTCAGTCAAGATTAAAGAGTTCTCAAAGCCTCAAATTAGTCAAGTCAAATCTGGTTTACCATCTCTCGGATCTCGTGCCTCAAGTTCACGATTGTCTGATTAAGGATGGCTATCTGGTCTTGAAGGGTCCTCACGGACTCAGTCTCTGGCATCTGCACATCAAATCTGCAAACTCATATAGCTGCAATGCCTAATGGAAAACATCACATCTTAAAAGCTAAAAGAGTAACTCACTGCTCAGGTGTCGAGGCGGAGTCGCCCTGACATACCGATCCTGATAGTCTGCCAACTAGGCCTCGCTGCTCCTTATGGTCCTATCCTACTCCAGGGAGGGTCCCTTCTGCAATGCCTCGGCTTCCGCACGGTAGCAGGAGGCCCAATCTTGGTCGCTCTTTGAGGTCCATCGGCGCCCCCTATCTGACCCATGTTGAGTGGGTACCGCCACTAGTGGTTGGTGCCATCCCAGCATCCTCTACACCAAACATAAGTAGAGTGGCTCCCATAAGTTCATGCAAAATAGTACCATATCCCTACGAAACCAAGCTCACCCCTCCCTCACCCATGGCTAAGGGGTGGTGTCTTCCGTCGCATAATGCATCCAAATCACCTACCACAACAAATTGAAAGTTTTGCTAAAATTGAGTTCACATAACAAATACTGAAAACACCACATAACTCTTTTTAGCCAAACACTCACCTGGTGGGGTGGAAACTCGTCCAGGGCTATCCGAAGGTCGGAGGGCCTAGTTGCGACCAGTCGTCTGTCCTGAACCATATCCCATCTCGCCATGAGTGGGGCTGCCTGCATCCGGGCTCGCGGGATCGTGCCACGACCTAGAGGGAATCGGGTGCACCCCCAAATCTGAAAATACATAGAGCAACAATCAATCAATCAAATCAAGGATCAACAAGTTTGAAGGGTAGACTCGTACCTGTAGAAAAGGTGTGCAGCCACCTAGGTTCCCTGAACCTGGGCGCATAGGGTCCATGTGGGTGAAGAGTTGCGCCAGCATCTCTCTCCCCCACGCAAGTTGGGGTCTCTGCTCGAGATCCCGTATCAGCAACAGGTATTTCAGATTCACCTTATTCGAAGCAGTCGCGAACAATAGCCTCTCGAAGAAGTAGAGGAGAAAGAGTCGCACCTCCTGCTGATCTCTCTTCTCTCGTACTCAAAGCTTCTGATTTACCTATTCTAGATATGCATCTAGATCCTCTAGTGGCCCTCGAACCACTTTGGCTAACCCTATCGTGGCACTGATCCTCCCAAGGCGGAGGGTGGTCACTGGCCTCTTGGTTCGGGTCAGCTGCAGCCTGAGCAAGCTCTCAACCTCCTGCTGATAATTTTTGAGCTCCTGTCCCAACACTGGAACCCCATCTACTGGCAATCTGGTCAAATAAATCATGTCCTCAAGCGTAGGGATCATGTGTCCCCACAGCATCACGAAGGCCCTGTATCCATCCACCCACCGCTTGCGTAGTGCCGCCAGGAAGGTCGCGTTAATAGGAAAAGGTCGGATCCTGAAGAACGGACCAAATCCCATCCGGTCCATGTAACACCCCAGTTAAATAAAATATGAAATTTAAATTTTTTGTGAGAATAAAATATGATAAATGGAAATAGATGAAAAATGTGTCATTAATTATCGTTTGAATTATTACATCTTATGAAGTAAATAAAAGAAAAGAAAAAGGGGACCTAATTGAATGACTAATCGAATCATTAATTTTACGTCCAAGACACATCGATCATCAGAGTAGGCCCATGCAAAAGAGTACAAGTCTGGCATCCTCAGCCGACACAAAAATCAACCACGACATCACTACCATGATCTCGCGTGCCGAGAAAACGTAATCCTCATCACAAGAACCAACACCGGTCAACGCCCATGCTCGGCGGACCAACCGAACGTCAGCTTCACAACCCGCTGACTGCTCTCACGCCCTACACTAGGGACAACCAACACTGAGCTTCCTCCAGCTCACATCTGACAAGCCGAACACCTTCAACGACTCGGCTAACTCTGCCAGAAGACAACTTCTAACAAAATCTTAGATCCAATTCGGGAAATGGCACACCTCATAATCGGCCACCCAAGGCCTCGCCGGCACACGGCTCTCGCCATTCAAGAGCCCCAACAGCTAGCTTCTTCTGTCTGTGAAAGGCCATCCACTGTTCACAAGATACGCGTCAACGGGAAATCTTAACTTGCTCAGTTTCTTCCTTCTTTCCTGGTCTTGCACCAGATCTAAAGGGCACATTCCAAATCTTGACAGTCCATCTGCTGACTCTCCCACAGACCATTATCACACCTCGAGCCAGATCTCTCTCAGACACCGCATCCGATCTCGATCCTCACGCTAACTCTACCGTCTCAGGGAAGCACGGTGAAACCACTTGACAAAATCCCTCCTCGATCCTCACGTCACTCGACTCAAGCTTACAGGAAAATCCTCCCTT
Source organism: Amorphophallus titanum (assembly GCA_024336825.1). Lineage (NCBI taxonomy): Eukaryota > Viridiplantae > Streptophyta > Magnoliopsida > Alismatales > Araceae > Amorphophallus > Amorphophallus titanum. The sequence continues at coordinate 55,763,708 of JANBPO010009603.1, read as the reverse complement.
GCTGGTCACAGACCAAGGATCACCATATCCAACGCCAACGTCTCTTCAGAGACCTCCGCACACAGGCATCGATTACCATACCATCTCATCGAAACCCTCGTCTTAATTAATCCAAGAGGACGACTGTCAATCCTGATTCTGCTCTTACCACAGAGCCTCAGGACACAACCTCTTGCAATCCACGGCACACTTCTCCAGAACTGACAAGTACTACCTGCTACCACAGCAAGCTGGTCGATGATGCCAGGACCAATGCTCACGGGTAACCAGACAATACACTTCTTACCATGGTCGATCACTCAGTCAACCTCACCAGCCACTCACGGCAACCAACAGGGGCCTCATAATCTTGCCAGAGACCACTTCTCCAAAAACACGATCTTATCCAGGAACATAACCCCCAACACAAAAACATGGTACTCGAGTGGCAACCTTGCCAGCACATTTTCCCAATTCTCCATCCTGCCAGTGCCATAAATCACAATGCCTCCAGCAACGACACGACGACAACACGTCTTATGCAACCCGAGATAATCTCACACCGAGGAACCAATCCTCCGATGCTCAACACATTCTCAGAATCCGCCCGTAGCATCCAACGCTACGATCCTTGCACTCTGATTCACGCACATAGCCATCACAACTACCCGGGATCTGCCATCTCGACAATCCTCTGCAACTCTGCAAGCTCCGATCCTTAACACATCAAAAATCACAACACCAATTGCAAATTCTCACAAACACCGCCCAAATGGCACTCATTCTTCTGGAACAGTGCCAACACATTCTTAGACATGGGGAATGGGCAACGCTTCTCACAAACAACCACACTCGGCCATAGCGGTTAAGCTAGCCGCTGCCACCCACTCCTCTCTTACACCTGTCTCTGATTTTGAAACCAATAACACGCCAAATGCTTACCAAGGAGTGATGAAAAATCCACCAAAATGCCAGGCTCAAAGGCTACAACATCTCTAGCCATCGGACATCATTCTTTCGAATCCGCCCGGGATAACATCGAACCATTCTCAAGCTGCCACAGCGCGGACCACCACGCCAAAAGTCACAGTACGAGCCATAATTGGCACCTGCCAATGCTCATCCTCGAGTTCTGAACTCGCCACTGCCACACGATCCCAAACCACATCTAGGGTGACCGCAGCTCAATCCAAGAAGATCCTCCACTCATCTGAGCACATCTCGACCAGAGTGACCGTTTCGCCTCCTCGAACCACGATCTCAACGCCCCAGGGGCTGGATAAATCTCAAGCTGGGGTGGCCAACCTGATAATAGCTCCCTCAGAGCACACTCACGGCCACTTAACCACGAACAATCCTCGCCAGCCACCTGACCTCGTTACAGATTCCTCGAACGCAGCACCACAGTAATGCACCTGCCGACAACCTCTGCCCAACGCAGCATAATTGGGGCCACCATCTCAACGGGAGAAAGCTCTCGATCTCAATCCTCAGACCCCACGCCGACACTCTAACGAAAAATGACAACAACCAACTTCACAGTGCCAACACCACGCCCTCAAACTCTCGCGCGAGAAACGAAGTGGAAAATAAATACAAAACACTATGCCAGCTGCCGACTGTACTGGACCTTACGGACTTTGATCACTGTAATATCTCAAATTTTCATGTACTTTCACAACCATAGCTCTGATACCAACTGTAATGACCCAAGATCCGAATATCGGGAAGACCCGATACCATTCGAATCCTGGCCCACCGCTCACGAGCTGGAGGGCTCAGAAGGGCTAAAAGGATAGGTGTGGTGTACACAGAAATGAGAAATAAAGCAGGATAATTTAACAATTAACGAAAATAAATAATCTAACAGAGAACAGCCAATAAGTGGAAGGATTGAAGATAAACTCTTGAAGATAATACTCCCAAGAGTCCATAGAAACCAATATAAGGTCCTAAGGATCAGATTTGGGGGAGAAATCAAGATAAGAACCTCCACAATTCATCCACGGAGTTGTAGAGAAGCACAGTTCTGCTAAAACTCCTCCGTGAAGCATAACGCATTCGTGATAGACCGCCATGTTGACATAACGCACCTTCATCAGTCCGTCATGTGACCTTATCCCAAAAGAGATAAGAACGACAGGCGAGACGTGTAGGCGTAGGACTCTGGCGAGCATAACGGATATAACTAGGGGCGTTATAGTGACAGTATGATAGGATGAAGTAAGTCCATCATGGACCTGCAGACAACAAGGCAAATGGGGCTGAGGCGGTGGTAAGACTTGACTTTAGGGGGAATATAATGGACCAACTTACATGCGTTATGTAATTGATGACGGGAGTACTAAGAGCCGTTAAATAACAAAGATGCCAACTGAGACGCTGGGTGAGACGCTGGATGAGATGGATAATAAGACGGATATAGTGGACTTTATTAGGTGCGTTATACCACACATAACGTGCCAATGAGGATGCGTTATGAACAAGAAGGCGACAAATGGACCGGAAGTGCTTGCCTAGCATCAAACAAGGATAAGACTCGACTAGGGAAGGCAATGACCTAAGAAAGAGACGTCTAACTTATCCAAGAAGACTCGACAAAGGTGAACAACTCGGAGCATCATTAAGATGAGTAAGGAGATGACCCAACTAATTGGTCATAAAATGGGTGTCAACACTGTCGTCAATCTGTATCTGATCACCCAGATCTTTTCAGATGTTTCTTGTACAACCTTTGGCTCCACAAGCCGTCTCTCCCCTATTTTCGCCCAACATAATGGAGATCTGCGAGGCCAACCATATAGTGCCTCGAATGGAGCCATGCCCATACTGGCGTGGAAGCTATTGTTATAAGCACATTCTACCAGCAGTAGAGGTCGCTCCCAATCGCCCTTCCAATTTAGGACACAAGCCCTAAGCGTCTTCTCCAGTGTCTGAATCATCCTTTCAGACCGATCTCCAGTTTGCGGGTGAAAATTGGAAGTGTGCTTGAGTCACGAATCAAAACTTCTTGCAAGCCTTACCACAGTATGGTTGTGAACCGAGGATCCCTGTCGGAGATGATCGACTTTGGAATACCATGAAGTCTGACGATATTATCTACATATAGTCTTGTCAAACTTTCCACTGATTGCTTCACCTTTATAGGAAGGAAAAGTGTAAACTTTGAGAATCGATCCACGATCACCCATATAGAGTCATTGCCCTTTACTGATCTGGGTAACCCAGTTACAAAGTCCATGGTGATTGCTTCCCATTTTCACTAAGAAATTTTCATTTTCTGCATTAGTTCTGATGGCTTTTGGTGCTCTGTCTTTTATCTATTAACAAACCAAACATCTAGCAACATAGTCGGCTACTACATTTGCCTTTCCTGGATGGTATTGCACTTTGAAGTAATAATCTTTTTAAAAGTTCGACTCATCTTCTTTGTCTTAGATTTAACTCCTTCTGAGAAAAGAGGTACCTCACACTCTTGTGGTCAGTGAGCACCTCGAACCTGAGGACATAAAGATAATTATGCCAGGTCTTCGAAGCATAAACCACAATAGCCAACTCCATTCATGAGTCGGGTAGTTTCGCTCGTTCTCCTTTAGTTGGGAAGAAGCATAAGCGATCACCCTTTCATTTTGTATTAATATACTGCCTAACCCAACCTTCGATGCATCAGAGTAGATGGCTAATTCGTTCGTATTGTTAAGCAAAATGAGGACTGGTGCCAATGTCAGCCTAGCCTTTAGCTCCTGGGAACTATTCTCACAGTTCTCAGACCAAATATATTTAACTACATTCCAGGTCAACTTGGTTAGCGGCGCCATTAGAGATGCGAAATCCTCTATCAAGGGACGATGATAACCAGCTAACTCTAAGAAACTCGAATCTCCGTGGGAGATTTAGGAGTCTCCTATTCCAATACTGCCTGAATTCTTCCCAAGAAACATCATGCTCTAGTCTGTCAGGTTGATTCCTTAGTACAGACGCCCACCATACACCTGCTCTCTCCTACAACATGAACCCTGCTAGACTAGTCTTATCTTCATCTACACACCGGATGACCCGAAAAATCTTCTCTATCTCGTAGAGCCAATTTTCAGTCATGATTGGCTGACTCTCCCCCTTAAAAGAGGATGGAGATATCCGCCGAAATCTCTCCATTATGGTCACCCCTCCTACCATAGTCTAAAAATATAATTCTATGACTAAACTCTCATCATAACAACCGACTAGTTTAAGTGTTTTAAAATGTGGATCAAGCTGATGACCATTTATGTAAATCTCAACCGTGGTTGCTCTGATACCATTCTCTGTAACGTCCCGAATCGTAGACCCGGTCCAGCCGTAAAGACTTACGTCGAATCCCGAATCGAGACGTGACAGTGGGACAACCCAAACGGTACAATCACAATAGAGAATTTCACATAAACACTGAGATTAATGCAGCTTCCAGAACATTGGGGGAATGGGTTGAAACTGACCATGCCGTTGGGCGCCTAGCGATCCTTCCAACGACTGCTAGGGAAGCAAGCGGTCTTGACCAAACCGTTAGGGGATGAAAAATGGTCAAGGGGAGACCGTTTGGGATTCTGAGAAGAGATTTTTTTTAAAATGTAAATGCATTGATTTGCCTACTCTATATGAATGACTGACTAAATGTTTGAATGTGTGCAGGGGAAACGGCAGGCGAGGATCTCCTGGCTACAGGTTCGAGCAGTGTACCTGGCACTGCTGGACTACCAAAGAGAGAGGCTGGCAACGGTGGGCTTTGTCGAGTTCTTAGGGATGGAGGTAATAAAGATGGATATCATGTTGCTGTACCCGCTACACAAGTGGTGGGACCCGATTAGCAGAGCCTTCCTGTTCCCATGGCGACACATGATCCCCATGCTAGAGGATGTGGCAAGGATCACAAGACTCAGAGTGCATGGAGCGCCGGTGACGGGCACGACATACGCCGACTATCGAGAGTTGGCACGGGAGCTGCTGGACTTAGAGCTGACGCAACCTGGGCATCACTCGTCCATGCTGGCGAGAGCGACTCTCCAGGAGAGCCTGGGGTTGAGAGGAGTGGCGATAGTAGTAGGCGAGCTACCCGAGGAGCACCTGGGGTGACTGACCGACAGAGCCAGATAGAGAGTGGCTACAGGACCGGGACTGCAGGGAGACATCGTCCTTCGTCGCTTCCTGATGCTGATGTTCGGGAAGCTGATCTTCGCGACGAGGGCAAATGGAGTGAGCTGCAAGCTCCTCCCACTGCTGAGAGACTTAGACAGGGTTGGGAAGTACGCCTGGGGCACCATTGCATTGGCATTTTTATTTGACTCCCTTAGCACCACCGACTGACAGATGATGCTGGGCAGCTTCTCACCTTTGCTGTAGGTAAAATGCTCCACTTTGCTTATGCTTATGCTTATGATTATGCTCATGATCATTATTGCTATATGCTGACACTTGACAAATACAGGTATGGAGCTACCTGTACCTCCCCAGCCTAGGGCGGGGAAAGGAGGTACATCTGGACTGGGTACCCATCATGAGGTGATGGATGGCGGTTCGGGACACCGAGTCACTACGATGTTTAGCGCAGGCGATCCAAGATGACATGGACACATTTTCCTATGCATCGGTAAGACTTTTGGACTTAAACTTCTAAATGCACTTAAAATGCTCTAAATGTTAACACTTGACCCTAATGCCTGCCTTTTCAGGTGCGCTGGACATCGTACCGTGACGAGGGTCATGAGGGACAGCCGTGGGTGGAGGTGGCCTAGGCATACTCAGGACGGGACGTGTGGCTGCACTGCATGAATGTCATCAAGCCACTTCACTACCACCTGATCATGAGGACCAGGGGAGTCCACCAGCCAGAGGTGGAGTTCCCTAACAGAGATGACGAGCGCATAGGACGGTCCTCGAAGGGACTGAGCGGCGAGATCGACTGGATCACCTGGGTGATCAACCAAATGCGTGACTGGATACGGAGAGGCTGGGAGGTGAAAGCCCAAGCTACCAGTGATGAGGCCTACCTGAAGGCCTACGCTAAGAGATACGGGGACCAGGTGTTCCGTGATGCTCGACGACCAGTACGACTTTCTAAACTCATGCTTCCTAGTGATTCCTAATGCACTGACACCTGGACTTGCTACATGCAACTAGACCCCTGGGGACGGATAGCAGAGCTCAGGGTCTCCTCCACTCCACCGTACAGCAGAGGGACGAGTTCCAACGCACGCTAGAGCTTCTAGTAAGCCCTATTAACCTTAGACTTAGATGCTTATGATTATGAGACTTGACTGACTAATCTTTGATCTCTAAATGCAGTGAGCTGAGGGGGCACAGCAACAGGGACCAGATGCTCCTTCTTCTTCCTCCCAGCCAGTTGGAGGCCGAGCCGAGCGGGATGCTGATTTTACACAGGGAGTTGCTCGGGCCGAGGAGGCCGAGGCCACTCTCGCGGAGAAGGTAAGCAAACCCACTAACTTCTCTTCTATTAAATGTTTATGATAATGCAATTGACTACTCATGATGAATGCTTATGCGGATGAGGGAGCTGACTGTAACACTGAGCGAGGAAGAGCGGCTTCGAGTAGAGGCAGCGGAGGTGACCCATCTTCGCGCACCAGCATGCAGATGAGGGGGAGGTAGAGCGGCTTCAAGCAGAGGCTACGAGGCTGAGGGGTGAGTGAGACCAGTCCCCGGTGCAGGTTATTGAGATGAAGGGAGTGATAGCGGGACTGAAGGAACCCGTCTGACTTTTAGGAAAGAAGTCAGAGTCCAGCAGGAGCCAGAGTGCCGCGCCCAGTAGCGCGTACCGAGGTTACTTCACTTGCTCCTCTGGCTACCGGAGGAACGAGGAGGAGGAGCGATGACGCCGTCGTGAGGAGGAGAGCACTGCCATGGAGCCACTGGTGAAGCGGCATGAGGGCACTAGCGACAGTGGGGGCTCAGGAGAGGGACCGGCTTGAGAGCCACCTTGTACTCTTCTTGTGTTATGCATGTACATGACTCTTTTTAGTTCCATCTCCTCACTATCATCCCCTTCAACCACCATACCCTGTGTAGGTCGCAGGCAGGAAACTTATTGCTAGTGCAGGGGCTGCCACGTCTTCACCAAGCATCTCTAGGAGTCATATCTTATATTTCGGGAAAGCCCTTCAAGTCAACTTCGTAGGTGAGGTGATCCCGCCTCAATCCGAGTTTGGAGCTGTCCAGGAGGATCATTCTCATCAGGCTGCGCTTCTGGCATCCGGGTGGAGATCAGAGCCCCAGTGATGAAGCACCTGCAGCCTAACCCCTGTTCCCCTTGGTGTGCCAATTGATCGGGACGAGATACTACCAGTCCTCTGTCCAACACAGCAAGTGGAGCACCATTTGGAGTCTGGATCATCGAGTTCCATTTTTTCTCCCCGAGGCACGCAAGTTAGTCTCCACAGAGTCTAATCTGACCCCCCTCACCATTCTAGGTCTCGAGTTATACTCTGACCTCTGACGGCAGCCCCGCTGGTCCAGGCTCGAAGAGGACTTGTCCACGGACATAGAAGTTCTGGTCCCGCATCATTCGGACTTCGGAAGTGTTCGTGGTGACTTCGTCTTCCTACTGCAGTGCTCTAGGACCAGTCCAAGCCAGAATGAAGTGGTCCAGCTCCAGAGTCTGCCCCGGCCTTCGATGACATCTGGTCCTCCCTCAAAAATTCTGGAGTCTTCCTGGGCCAACCCAGGACATTTTGGTGCTGGTCTCGCCCGCTCCTGAAGTCAGATGGGTCCGTGGCGGCATCAACAGAGACCCCCTATCCAGCCAAACCTAAGTGAACAGAACTATGGGTTTCAGTCAACTTTGGCATCCCCACCCCGCCTGGCTGACTTAAAGCCCCTCCCTGCGGGAGGTAGTGTTTGTATGTAAATTTTAATTCCCCACCCCTAATCCAACCCTCTTGCATGGGGTGTAGTGCATGTAATTGTTGATCACAGGGTGAAGCTTCATCGGTGCAGCGCTCGGGTAAACCACGCTTCCCCGCTCGCCCACGTCTCCGAATCGGGGTCGATTTTTTCAAACCGGCCAGGTGAGCTCACTGCCCTTGCTCCTAATAGTGCTTGTTTATTCAATATTCCTCAATTGTGCCACTGGATAAGGGAGAGAGCACCCGGACCCAAGGCTCCACCGCCTCCGAGCGACCACCATGGGTGTGAGTGAGTGGATCCATGCCCTTGGCACCTATCGGCCTATTGAGGTGGGCGACCGTATCCGAGGGGAGACTTACCAAAGCACTGCTAGCCCTCTACCAGCAAGGGACCTGCCCCACATCCCTAACTCGGCATCCCCGAGTCACCCCCGGGTTGAGTGTGCATGCCGAAGAGTGTCCGCTTGCGTAGGCCTCTTGGCCTTGTGGTTGTGCTTGCAAATCTAAGTCTAAGGTTCATTGATCTTGTGGCTACCACCCCCCATAGTGGTGTCACATCACCCTGCCTACATGCTCCCCTAACACCAAGAATGCTCTCCTAAGGCCATAGATGCTCTCCTGAGATTGCATGTGCTTCAATCTTATTCCATCTTGAAAGCTCATGATGCATCGACCTTAGTTGACCAGATTGCATATGTGCATCGACCTTAGTGCGAGTCTTCATCATGTGCACCAACCTTAGTGTTCAAGTCTTCAGCATGTGCATCGACCTTAGTCCAGTCTTGTACATGTGCATCGACCTTAGTAACACGTCTTCAGCATGTGCCCTGACCTTCTAGACTAGACTGCATATGTGCATCGACCTTAGTTGCAAGTCTTCAGGATGTGCATCGACCTTAGTTGCAAGTCTTCAGCATTTGCATTGACCTTAGTTGCATAGTTTTCAGCATGCGCCTCGACCTTACTTCAGTTGACAGCTTAAGGTAGCATCGACCTTTGTTCTGTTCTAACTTGATGTGCATCGACCTTACTACATGAATAGTATCTGTTGCATTGACCTTACTTCTGAACTTCTATGCAACCTGTTGCCTTGATTTTCGTGCACCTATCAGTATTATCAACTGCCTTGATTTCTATGCATCCAGTTGCCTCATTTTCTATGCATCCAGTTGCCTCATTTTCTGTGCAGTCAATTGCCTTGATTTTAATGCAGTCAATTGCCTTGATTTTTATGCACTGACCCCTTGAGTGACTATCAACCTTGGTTGGCTTACTCCTTGGGGTCTTGCTTAGCTTGTTCCTTTTCATGTGGCCATTCTCATTGCCTATGCTAACCTGAAATGCATAGCATTGACATCATTAAATGCAGGTTAGACTTATCAATGACTCATAGGTAGACATCATCAAAACAATAGAATCAAACATCTTACACACATGCCCAACAAACAATTCATATGACAATAACATACAGTGACAATGACAGACATTTGTAACAACTGTTAAATAAATTATAAATACATAATGATTACCTCTCAAATGGATACATGATGTGACACCACCTTGGGGGTGATAGCCACAAGACCGAAGATCCTTCAGACCTAGCAAGCAAGCGATACACGGGTCGGTGACTTCACTCAAGCGGACTTACCCGCTAAGCGCACTCTCGTATCCGTAGGCAATCCGGCGATGGTAACGTGGGATGCAGCCTTCCTTGGATGAATTTGGCTCCAGGATGCAGCAGCACTTCGTGGGAACTCTAGAAAATCTCCCCCCTTTAACCAAGAAGACAAGGGTTGTATTTATAGACCCTCTAAGTCTTGGGGCGAGTTGGAGAGAGAACAGCTAAAAAGTAGGAGGATTGAGGACAAACTCTTGAAGATAATGCTCCCAAGAGTTCATAGAAACCAACAGAAGGTTCCAAGGATTAGATTTGGGGGAGAAATCAAGATAACAACCTCTATAATCCATCCACGGAGCTGCAGAGAACAGCAGTTCTATTAAAACTCCTCCGTGTGACATAACGAATGACCGCTATGTGAACATAACGCTCCTGTGTCAGTCCGTCATGTAACCTTATCCATAGAAGATAAGAACAACAGGCGAAACGTTTGAGCTTAGGACTCTGGCGAGCATAACGGATGGGAACAAGGGCGTTATAGCGAGCTATAACGGATGGAAGGTAGTCCATCATGGACATGAAGACGTCGAGGCAGACGGGGGCTGGAATGACAAGGAAGTCGATGGAGGTGGTGATAGACTCGACCTTAGGGGGGTATATTACGGACCAGCATACGTGCATTATTCAATGGATGACGGCTGAATAAAGATCCGTTAAACAACAGAGATGTTAAACGAGACGGTGGGTGAGACGGTGATGAGAAGACTATAACGGATCACCATGAGGGCGTTATATAATGAATAACGGATGGGTGTAGGCTCGTCAAACTATAGAGATGCTACATGAGACGCTGGGTGAGACGTTGAGAAAGATGATGAGTGAGACGATGAGAGGAATATAACGGACCTTGTTAGATGCGTTATGTTACTTATAACGTGCCATTGAGGATGCGTTATGCACAAGAGGGTGATAAATGAATCGGAAGTGCTTGCTTAGCAATAAAATAAGGACAAGACTCAACCAATGAAGGCAATGACCCATGAAAGAGACTTCAAACTGTCCAAGAAGACTCGACAAGGGTGAACAACTCGGAGCATCATTAAAAATGAGTAAGGAGATGACCTGCCGAATTGGTCATAAAACGGGTGTCAACAATGGGGTCTTATACAACTCGTGATAATAATAAGAGATCCCGTAATGACAACGGGTGTAATGACGACAAGGGCAAGAAAATCAAGGAGGAAGAAAAGCCTGTTACAACTGCCTGCACATTCTGTGAAAAGTTTGGCCATTCGGCTGAAGAATGCTGGAAGCGTCTTGACGCTTGCTGAAGGTGTGAAAGTCGGGAGCATCGTATGCCTGAATGTCCCTTGATGATAGAACAACCCTCAAGAAATGACGACGGACGAAGGCAGCAGGCTCGTCTAAATGCTGTCATGGAAGAGGAAAATACCAAAGAAGGAGAATTGATTGGAGATACCATTCAAATTTACTCACATGCTGTATTTGTGTTATTTGATATTGGTGCTTCACATTCCTTTATTTCTAGTTCTTTTACAAAAATCTTGTCAGTTTCACTAGTTCCTTTACCTTTGGATCTAGCTATAACTACACTGTTAGGTTCTGGAACTAAACTTAAAATCCACTACCCAAATAGTGAGGTAACAATTGAAGGTCACAATCTACATGCAAACCTCGTATGCCTTGATATGGAAGGTTACGATGCCATACTAGGAGTCGACTGGCTCGTAGATCATTATATCGACATTAATTATCGCAATAGGAGGATTTCTTTTCACAAACTAAATCTCCCAATGTTTTCTTTCCTTGGCATTAAGTATAGGAAGTATCCTACCCTTATTGCTTCTCTTCACACTTGCAAACTCATCTCGCAAGGTTGTGAGGCTTTTCTTGCTTCCGCAATCATCACCGAGTCCAAGGAAATCCTTATGGAAGAAATACTCGTGGTAATAGAATTTCCTGATGTCTTTCCCTCTGGCTTACCCAGTCTACCACCCGAAAGGGAAGTCAATTTTTCTATTGAACACATACCTAGAGCAGCACCTGTGTCAAAGGCCCCTTACAGGATGTCCGCCACGGAGCTCAAGGAATTGAAAAAGTAACTTCAGGAGCTGTTAGAGAAAGGCTACATTCAATCTAGCACATCCCTTTGGGGTGTGCCACTCCTATTTGTCAGAAAGAAGGATGTATCACTCAGGCTGTGCATCGACTACCGGTAGTTGAATCAACTTACCATCAAGAACAAGTACCCGCTGTCGTGTATTGATGAGCTGTTGACCAAATCTCCGGTGCAGAGTATATCTCCAAGATTGACCTTAGGCCTGGCTATCACCAATTGAGGATTAAGGAGGAGGATATTCATAAGATGGCTTTTCATGGTAGATACGGACATTATGAGTTCGTGGTTATGCCCTTCGGGTTAACCAACGCCCTTGTAGTATTTATGCAGCTCATGAACAACGTCTTCAGGCCGTATCTCGATCGCTTTGTGGTTGTATTCACTACAAAAAAGTAGAGATATAGGGGCAGTTCATTTAGGGACATTTAGTAAAACTTCCTCAAAATTATGGTAAATAGAGGCATTTTATATTTAATATTACCTCTAAAATAGTAGAATTTTATTCTTGAGAGAGAGAGAGAGAAGTTGGTCGTGCTTCAGCCCATCCGGCAGCACTTGGTGGAAGAGCAACAGCAGCTCCAGCTAAGGCAGCTCGGCGGTCGCTGTGGCCTCGACCCGTCCCTGGTGCTCGGTGCTTTATTGTAGTACTTTTATCGGAACAACTCCGATTATGCTAGCAGCGGCTCATCAAGGAGGGAGGCGGTGGCGCCCCCCACAGGAGCTGCAGCTGCTGCCTCCCCCTCCTCTCCTTCCAGCCCTAAACCCCATCTGTACCAGTACCCCTCCCCGGCCATACCACCTGCGTTCCCTGTGGATCTGCCCTTCATGCTATTCCGTAGAAGCTTGAAGGCGAACAGGAGGGCGAAGGAGTTGATCTCCGACGTCGCAGGGGAGAAGAACGCCCTGGAGCTTTGAACGCACCAGGATTTCACCACCTACCTGCTCCGACAGTGTCACAGTCAGCCCGTAATCAGTGTCAATGGATCGGATCCGGGTGACATCTTTCAAGATCCGAATCCGATAGTTTAAGATTCAAGTTTCAATTAGATTTGAAATAACATGTCGCTTTCGGATTCAGATCCGAACTCGAATCCGATAGTCCTGTTTGTATTGATCTGTCTGTTCTTCAAAAAGTTTTGTTTATGCAGACTTTCTTCAGAGGCATTATCATTGGCGAGTTGCCAAAGAGTTCGTTAATTTGCATGTGGACACATCATCTTCTTCTTTTTGTTGTTGTCTGGAAAGTTTTTTCTATGCTTCTCTGTGGGGATTTGCATCTTTATTGTATGTCGCACCAGTACGTAGCTTCATGTGTGTTAACGATCATATAATGTGTAGCCGAAGGTCAGACCTTTGTTCGTGAAAACTTGCAGTGGGACACAAGTAATGGAAGATGATCTCACACTGATCTGTGTGAGCCACCTATTGGCATATATTTATATTAATCATGATGTCAAAACATGGTACATACAAAGGGAAGTCATTTCCATCTTTACATAATGATATTGCTAAGATTTGGAACAAACCTACGATACTCTGTTTTGAATCCTGAGATCCTGTGTTTCTCTGTTTCGCTGCATGACCATCGAGGGCAAGTGTGCTATTCTCGCCAATTATTTCTGCCGGAGATCACGTTGGTTTCCTTGCTGACACATCCTCCTTTCCGCATGAGGCTGCTGTAGTCTCAACATGTTTACAGTTCGCAGGGTTACCCTCGCTAATCTGATCCAAGTCTTTCTTTGTTTCAAAAATGTGTTCAGAAAACTTGCGGCCTCGCAAGAATGGACATTCTGGTGTAGGGAACTTAAAAAGGATTTCCAAATGTTGCTTTGCGGTGTAAATACGACTCGGTGATTTCCAATATGTGCCGTCGGCGTAGGTGGAGGAGGATAGGCAGAGGCCGAACCACCGGCGCATGGTGAACTCCGCCGCCAGCTGCGACGGCAGGGGCACGCGGAACCACCCCAACCCCGCCACCCCTTTGGTGCCGACGGCGAGCCCGTCCCTGAGGAGAGAAGAGGAACTGTGGCACGGTGGAGACCTGCAGGTTCCCCCGGGGCCGGGACTTGTTGCTCGACGGCAGGGACAGGGCGTCCGACGCGAAATGTGAGGAGTAGCAGAAGGTAACAAAGCACATGCGAGGAATCGGCGGAGGGAGGGTGACGGTGCCCCGAAATGCCATCTTTTATGGCGCCCCGAAAATCGATCCGTGATCATTGATTTTGGATCAGAGAAATTTTGGCCTAGATCCGCTAAAGAACTATCTTTCGGATCAAAAGTATGATCCGAATCTGAAAAAATATTTCGAATTTGAATCAGATTTTCGGATCATCCGTTGACACCCCTAGCCTCACACACTGACAGCACAGGTAGCCTAAGGGTGGACTAATCTTCTGCTGTTCATCGATCTAGTCTAACCCACACTGTCTGTGGGTGAAACAACTGTCCGGGATACTGACCAACAAGGACTCCCCAAAAGGCACCCCAAAAGGCATGGGGTTGTGAGGAAGCTGGCGCCGAAGAAGTCGGCGTCTAGATCCCTCTGGCCCTTACCTAATTCGCCCCCCCTCCGGGCGTACGTCGCGGTCTGATCCGCTTCGCGTGTCGTGTCATTGTTTATGAACATGGTTCCTCTGCCACTGTGTCTTGCCGGCGGCCTGCACGGGGCGGCGGTAAGGCGCCAGGAAGAGCAAAGGGTAGATGAATTCTATGCCTGAGGATTTTGTATCGATCAATAGCAGTCAGCTGTCGGACTGAACTGTGAAGGATTTGTGAAGACAGTAGTTGACACATATTCATCTAGATCACCTCCCACCAGTAAAAGGATTTGGGGGACGATCCGATCGTCCATCTATCTGAAATTTAAGGGAGATCTATCAAAGTCAGACAAACAAGTTAGCAGTCTCAAATAAAAATGAATAAGCTCAGCAATTCTCATCCACTTGTGAATGTAGATTTCAGTGGCATGGGATACTTCTCTAGATTTTACACGTTCTGCTTTGCATCCCGTATGTGAACCATAAGCTGCAACATGATCATTATTGCTAATATGATCATTCCAAAATGATAAACTCTATCATGATCCTGACGAAGAGTACAATACGACTGTAGCGACCACGAGTCGAGGAACTAAAGGATAAATAGGGCGAAGTGTTCTCAACTCGGGAGCTACCAAAGTAGTCCGAAACTCTTCTAAAAGGATCTAAAAATCAGTAAAGATTCAGCAGGACCCAATAAAGATCCGCCAAAGATCCAGGGCGCTACATGCCAGGCCTAAAGCGAAGAACTGCAAGAACAACAAGAAAACCTAGGAAAACCTAGATAGACGCAGACGCAGATGACGTGACTAGAACGTCATGCATAGTGTCCCACACATGACCAGAATGTCATGCATATGACAGGACACTAACCTCGAGTGCAGCCACGAGAGGGCTAACCCGGGAGGTCATGACGCACAAGAAACGTGAAGAGCCACGTGCCACGTGACTGGAGTACCTCTCGCTAGAAGAACAGCCAGCTGTGTCCACTGATGTCTTATGCCGCACCTACCAGTGTCTTGTCTGCGTACCTTACTGCAAGGACTAGGCCAAGACCAAGACACTGTCAGAACCAGAACCCAAGTACCATCACGAGTGACTAGTCAGGGTCACGCCTATCGACGTGAGTTCAAAGCCCCTAACCACGTGTACAGACACTGGCCCACTGCCTAAGCTAGGCCTCTAGCTAGTATTCCCCCTCCGAAGGACGCTACGGTTGGACTCGGGGCCCACAGAACTAGCTTAAGAATCGTACATCAGGAAAGTGCCCCGCTACAAGAGTCGTCAAGCCGAAGCGTGCCGTAAGGCTACGACTAGTCAAGGCTCACAAGACACAGAGACTCAAAACACTGGTGCGCAAGTACAGACAAGCAAGGGAGCACTGTCGCATGTACTTCAAAGCACCAATGGCAGCACAGCCACAGCCGATAACTCAGGACAAGACAACTAGACCTACTCACATAACGATCCTTGAGTCAGACGACTTAGAGACAAGATCGTCACTAATAGCGGACCAAGCAGCCAATCAGTCTAATCCTAAGCCAGAGGAAATAGCGCTCCGCAGGAAACGACTCACGGAGATCCGAGGGGACACCAACAACCCTTAGGACATCTGGACATGCAACTGAGCTAGGACAATACCCCGAGGAATCCAGAACACTTTCTCGAGCTAGACAAAATCGCCAAGACACAAACAAGGTCACCTGTCAACCCCTAGTCTCACCGGGTTGATCGGAACTAGACATGACACACACATAGACACACACAACAATACACAAGCAGAGAAGACGACATTCTGGGCAAAGTGAACCACCACTCAACCGCTAGGTGAACTCGACAATCAGGGGACAGCCACTATGCGACCAGAGACAAGAATGCTAGTAGTTCTAGATTGAGTCGTTAGGGGACTGTCGCAGTCAGGGAAGGGACCACACCCAGTCACCTGAACCGACCGATCTACAACCACCGACACACAGACACCGCCCTAGAATAAAAACCTAAGACACACCAACTCACGAACAGACACCGAACAGAACAATAGCCATCACGGCCAACAACAAGACTGTAATACACCTATATAGGCGCGTTACACAGCTCTGACACACCAAGGCAGGGGCGTCAGGGCGAACAAGCCTAAAACTAAAACCCGAACATTGTAACGTACCCAGCCAGGCACGTTACACACCCTGGCGCATGAAGGCTGGTCTGTTACGGCCAACCGACATGGCCAACCAACTCGGTCAAACAAACTGTAACGGCCTACTATAGGCGCGTTACATGCTCTGACGCACCAGGATAGGGGTGTCAGGGCCAACAGACCCAAAACTCAACGAACGGGGCTGTGACGCACCTATATAGCGGCGTCACAGTCATGTAACAGTCCATAACTGGTCCGTCACATTGACCTAGCCTTGAAGAACCTAAAATGGCTAATGGTTGTGGCGGTCTATTGTAGGACCGTCACACAGTGTGACGGTCTTTGGAACGATCGTTACACCATCACGGTGGGAAAAATAGTGGAATGGTCGAATTGGTCTGATCCATGCCCCATTCATGCCGAAGCGCAGGGGAAACAAAGCCATATGACCACAAAAGACATCTGCAAGCTAAAAATGGCACATGCACCCATCCGATCGTGAAAATGGGGCAATTCCGACAAATCTACCCAAATCGGGTCACCGGGGTTCTCGGACTCCTACTGTCCCCAAATGAGAGCCGATCGACACGAAACTGGCGAGTACGAGATCCTAACATCTCGACGGTCATTTTGATAGTAATTATACGACAAATCGTCACCATTTTTCAATGAACCCTACAAACCCCAAAAATAACGATTTTCCCTAAATTGGCCCGATCTCACTAGATAGGGCACCAAACCGCACACAGAGACAAGGGAAATGTGCAGAACGAAGTGGCGATCCGTATCCATACCTCCACCAAAGAAACCGAGCGCCGAAGTGACTAAACTGTGTCAAAAACCACAACGCGAACCGCCCACATCAACTTTGAATCCACGAATAGGATCGTGCCAACACCACGTGATGTGACATGACCTAGGGACCGACCAAATGACCCTCGGACCTAGCAAGCAAGTAACTCACGGACCGGTAGCTTCATTTCAGATCATAATCTGTAGATTTCAGAGTGCTTTATTAGTTCTCATATTATTTTTTAGAATTAAATCAGATTTTTGATTATCAGACCATCAGACCCCTATGTAGGGTGAACCGTTGAGTTTCCAGGCTCCAAGACATTGTTGACTCATTCTACATTTTTCGAGGATCGTGAGGATAATTTTTTCTCATTTCTCTTATTTTCATAATTTTAAATTCCAAAACTATTTCTATATAAATCAACCCTCACCCCGCCTCTCTTCTCATTCTCTCATTCTCTGCCCCTCTCCTCTTGTTTCTCTCCTTCTCTCCCTCCCTTCTCTAGGTAGCCGACGGAGGACGGTGTGGGTGAGGCGGCGAGGCACATGGGGAGGCGAGCGGCGAGGATAGAGCGAGGAACACGGTGGTGACGCGGTGAAGCCTATTCTCGGATTCAAGAACCCGATAGCGATTCAAGAGGCGGCGCGGGAAATCATGGGTGGAGGTAGGGGGGATGGATCCTAGCCTGTGTGTTCCCTTTTCCTGTAGTTTATAGGCCGAGGTGACGCCAGAGTGGACTTCTTTTCATGTTGGAGTTAAAACGCTTATTTTTGGGTTGAGCAACGGATTCATCGATTTGACGGGATTTTTATGATTTGAATGGGACCCCCCAGTGCTAAGGACGTTAGGGAAGAGTTTTCCTATGTTTTTCCCATCACCCAGGGCGATTGGGTAGTGGATCGGATGATCTCACGCGGATTCACGAAGGTCGGGATCGTAACTCATATCGCAGTCGGTTCCCCAACCGCATTCGTCTTTTGGATGATGAACGCGGTGTGAATGGCACCAAATTCATTTGAGGAGACCACAGTAAGGCGATCATGGATGCGGTCGTGTGAACCACTGCGTCCTTGGCAGGTTGCGGCCCTTAGGTCGACCGCTACCACTTAATGCAGTTGACCCTTCAATCGCATTCTCTGCCAGTCGACCGGCCCATGCATGACCTGTCGACTGACCCCTATTGGTAGGTCGACCCACCCTAGGGGTAGATCGACCGAACCCAGTCTCTTTTGCCCTTTTTGGCCTCTGGTCAGCCCAGTTGAGACCCTTTGGTCAACCTTTCACCTTGTGGATGTCCCGGACACCCTGTGGGGACCGAGACTATATTTTTTAGTGTCTGGAACAATCATTGTACCTCGATCAGCATACCCGTGTGGTTTTGAGGGTCCGGGTAACCTCATGTGTTCAAAGCTTCCTTGTTTCCCTTGATCGAGTCACCATGTATTTGTGCAGGTGCGGAGGGTTGTCCCCGCACCATATTAGCTTTTCAAAAAGTGATTTCTGTGCGGGCCATGAGTACGGGCCTTAATTGTGAATCTTAGTGACCCAGCTAGGGGCTGGGATCTTCTTAGTCTCCCTTAGAGAGTGTGGACGTGTAAAATTTCACGTCCGTGAAGCTCCACAAATAAGTTCAAAATGCACACGACTCCAAGCGACGTCAGAGCTTGTCTAAACCTCTCGTCAGATGGGAGAACCTCAAGAGAAAGATCTGGTCGATCGTCCCCGAAGGAGCTCACACCCGAAGACACCTTACGTCCGACTGGGCGCATTAAACTATGGGGAGTTGGGCATCCCCGAATCATTGCATTGCCGTGATTTCATCTCGTGACCATGGCAGCAAAGAGTACACCCGAGGGGTCTGAGAGCCTCGAGTCCCTAAACGAGATCGACAACGGCGGGTGACAGCACGCACATTAACCCACGCTTGGACGGGCGAATCAAACCCTTGACCAAAGAGGGGAATATCCTTGAGGGCCCTCCAGCAACGAAGGCCGAACTAGTTTCAAACGTCCTTAAGTCAATTGGGCCACAACTTCAACTAAGTGATATGGTGGAGGCCTTGCTGGGTTGGTCCGGTGGCACTCCTCTGTGTCGGGTTGATCCGGTTGCACCCCTCACTGGTGATCCCGTGGCTTCCCCCCTATGGCGATCCGGTGGCGAGTGGCCTCCTTCGCTCCTTGATTCGGTGGCCTTTGTGGCCCGTTAAACTGACGGCTCGCTCGGACACACGATCTGGTGGCTACTCGAGGTCCCCCATCCGGCGACGCGCCGACGCTTCATGAACCGGTGGCCATGCTCCACCAGGCGTCCCCATCCGGCGGCCCCTTCGGGCTTGTGAACCGACCGCACACCAGTCCTTCCTGTTACGGTGGCTCCGGTGCTGGCTTTACGAAAGGAGAAAAGCCACTTTTATCAAGACCCTTGGGCATTACCAAGGACCAGAGGTCATTAGCCTTCAGCCTCCGACATGCAGCGGTGCGGGCTCCAAGCTTTGCGCCTTCCCTGCTATCCTCAAACCACCCATGGCGCTGCCAGTGATCGGCCCCTCCCAAACGAGGAAGTGAGACACAACAGTAGAAGTGAGAGGAAAGATCGGGAGAGGCTTCTCCCGTTGACCCTTTCACTGGTAGCACAGCTGCCCTGAATGGGCTCTCATATATATAAGGCGAAGAAGAAAAAATAGAGGGGACAGCCAATGTAGAAGGAGATAGAAGAGAAGCTCTAGAGTTGACCCCTCTCCTCGGGAACATCCTCTCTCATTTTCACTCTGCTTCTGCCTGAGGTGGAAAGAAGAAGAGGAAGGTAAGGAGGGAAGGGAAAGGAGGAAGAGGGAGGGAGAGTGCAGGGTAGTGAGGCTACAGAGGGGGAGGAGTTCATGCTCCATTCCCCTCCCCACTGTAGTTTTCATATACTTCCTTGTCGTTCTCTCTCTATTCATTTTCCTTCCTTTGGGCTTCTGCCCCACCCCCTTCTAAATGTATCAACTCCCCTCATGTTCATCATTTTGCAGCGAGCAAAAGTTTTACAAATATTTCTGTCGGCTACAAGTTTGTGCTTCTAATGCTTCGTTCCCACTGCTCCCTTTAAGCCTCCTTCGGCCTCTACGTCGTGTTTCTCTAGTTTAGTTGGTCCGTGTCTCCTTAGCTTCATAACACCTGTGATCCATTCTTTTGTAGAGTCTAAAGGTTGTGGGGTCACCCAACCCCGTGAGTGAAGCCATCACACTGGGCTCGAAGAAGTCACTTCTCTCTTGCTTTCGTCATGGTCCTTCCCTCTGCCTTTCTCTGGAGACGTCTACCCGTGCGGGTATTATCACCTGGGTCTTGCTAAGTTCATGGCTAAGACTCAGACCTCCTCTATACCCAAAAGCCTTGCCCAAGGGCAAACTCCCTCCCAGCGTTAACCTTTAGCCCGTATGAGTTTTAAGCCTGTGGCTTTGCCACCAACTTGATCCGGTGGGTCACCCACCTCGCTTGGTCCTATGGCTTTGCCACCCTCAGCCGCTTGATCTGGTGGCCCTGAACATCGCCTCCATTCGGTGGCTCGCCCCATCGCCTCATGCGGCGGCTCAGTTCACCTCTCTATCTGTTGGCGCTGGCTCCATGGCGATCTGGTGGCCTTTCGACCCCACCCCTCAATTCGGTGGCTGCCCCACCACCTCATTCTGGCAGCACCATCGCCTGTGTGATCCGGTGGCATCGCCAACCCCTCGATCTGATGGCCGCCCCCACCTCCCAGATCCGGTGGCACCACCACCCGTGTGGTCCAGTGGCACCGCTGTTCCTCTGATCCGGTGGCTTCCCCCACCTCCTTGATCCGGTGGCTTCGCTACCTGGATGATCCGGTGGCACTCCTGCTCCCCGATCCGGTGACTGCCCCACCTCATTGATCTGGTGGCATTGCCACTCGGATTATCCGCCGGCTCTGCCTCAGCCTGATCTGGTGGCTTGTCTGCCTTTCTTCCTGGTTTGATGACTTGGCCATTCTTCCCTGTGTCATCCGGTGGCTCCCCACCCCTGTGTGATCCGGTGGCTTGCCCCTCTCCTTGCTAATCCGGTGGCTCAGCCACCCTAGCCCCTTTGATCTGGTGACCCTACCACCCTTCACTCTTGAGCCGGCGGAGCCTTCCTCCCTACCTTGCTCCTTGACTATGGGTCTATACCTTTCGTCCATCAGTTTATGGGTTTTCTCAAGGTGTTGCCGCTTCAGTGCACACCTCTACTTTAGGTCACGTCACTCCTTGTGGACGTATACCCACTTTACCCCTCCCACATCCAGATCCAGGAGAAATGTTGCCGAATTTTTACCAGAACTATCCACATATTAAAAAATACAAAAGGAAGCAACAAATAAATAAAACAAATAACAACGGGACGCGCCGACTAAACCAAAAGAACTGTGGAAGATACGAAGAGAACTGGACGTAGCATTGCCGCATTGCATCGACAAGCATGAGCATGGGCATCCATTGCATGAACAAAGAAGGGAATTAGTTAAAATTTGACATGCTTACCGTTAATAAAGAGGCCATGTTCCTTAGCATATGATTGCATAATTGCATTTCATGTGTGCCTGCATGCCACGATCTCACGGTATATAAAATGACGATGTATGAAAGATCAGATTACGTCTGGTTGGAAACCGTCCCTATGCGTGAGGACTTACCTCCGCCTCGTACCAGGGATCGATTCCCAAACTCAATTCCATCCCGTGCATGCCTGAACCTACAAATGTGATCACTGCATTTAGCATAGACATGAACCAAGCCTCGTATAGACGTACCCTCGAGATTATGCACACCCTTAATATAACTTCACCCGTTACAACCTCTTGTGTCGGCTCCAAGTCTTCTTGCATTGCTACCCAAATAAGGAGATGTTAAAGAACACATAAGTGGAATAAAACTCACACAAAAATGGAATTGAACTAACAAGATAAATCTGGAACCTCGTGGCATACACCCTCGGAGACCTCCTCTCCCCTTGGACCCTATGGAGGGAACATCAACGCTGCCCTACGGGCTGACTATGGACCCTGGAGAGCTATTCCCCGGCATGGTCATAGGCCGGCCTCGTGCGGGCCAATTCCCCTTTGCAATCCGACCCGCTCTCGAATTAAATATTAAACTTGCCGTGTCTTCGGCAGACATCCGTACGAGTTTATTCCCGCCTTTTATCATGTTTTTCGAGGCAGATGTCCGTTTGAACACTAAATGGTCCATGAGTGATCGGCATATTTTTACTGTTCGCACTGTTAGTACGACACCCTGTTAGTACAATTCTAGGTTATCTTAACCTCATTTGATTTGCAACTCTTTAGGCCGTGGGCCTTTTTTTTTTTACAATTAATTAAGGGTGTTCCTCTCTCCGAGGGGATGTAAATGACCTCGTGGCCTTTATGGCACGACAGATTTTGGCCCCGACACGAACCACACAATCATCTGATTGGTCGGATGGTGCACCAGGGATTTTATGAAGCCTGAACAAATCGTCACTTTGTGACTAGCATGCCCTCACACTAAATAAACGAAGGAAAGAGGCAAATAAACGAATAAAGATAACCAGAGAACAAAAGTGTGTCCATAGAGAGGGAATGAACTCGGCGGTTATGGGCCGCCTCATAAATTCTCAAGATCGTGATTTTTGACTCTAGGACTAGCACAACAACTCCCTAGGCGTACTGCCCTATCCTCTCGAGGTCTACAAAGAGCTCCAGGAAACGACAGTAAATGTTGTTTCCCTTTGAGCCCAATAGCAACCTCCCCAGCAGGAAAAGGAGAAATCTTCTTAAATCCATATTTGATCTCTCCCAATTGCTGGAATCCACGCAGTACACAGCACGACATCCCCTTTCAGTTCGCTCCATGAACTCCTCAGGGATTCGTCGTCACGAGGACGAGTCTCAGTAAGCCCTAGTGCCTCCATGATGGACGTCTTGGCTACTGACCTGCTCTTTTGGTCCTCCAAGTTCAACCTGAGTAGTTTTTGGGCCCCTTCCCGATAATAAGGGTAAGTAACCCCGGTTACCGCCTCGCCATCCACTCTGATGCCCATAATTCAGACCACATCTTCCAGGCTGGGCACCTGTGTCCCCAGGGCATGAGGAAGGTCCGACTTGCTGGGTCCCATCTTTCACGCAGTGCTTGGATGAGGGCGAGATCGAGCTTAATTGATTCGACTCGGAGGAAGGCTCCAAACCCCATCATGTCTAGTCGGGCTTTCTGGAAGTCTGGAAGACCCCGATATGCGGCCACCACTAGCTCCCGCGAAATGTGTGATCTCACCATGCACTGCACATACATAGAGAATGAGAAAGGGTTAGGGTTACCTTCTCAGACGAAAGAAAAAAGGAATATAAAAAAAGAAAAGAAAAAAGAAGGAAATTTAATTACGAGCTGTGCTTGGGTCCTCTCACTGAGGTACCCTTCAACGTCAAAGGGCCTCATGGAGCTAACACTGGACCTGCTTCTCTTAGAGGAGTGGGAAGATTCACCCTCCATTCTTAAGCTTAAGAAATTTTCGCTCCTCCTCCTCCTCACAAACTTTCACTCTTCGAGTTGGCTTTCACTATCCCTGAGGAGCATGAAAAAGGGGGTATTTATAGGATTGGAAGACGTCTGAGCCGACAATCGCCATTATCTCTGCCGATGACCCTCGTGATAGGGCATCTTCTTTTCAGTCTCATATGAGCGGCGAAGTGACATGCCGACTTGCTCCCTGTACAGTTAGGGGCGGTCTGTTCCTATCGGGCACGTGATTGAGTATAACAAAAAAAAAGAGAAAAGAAAGGGATGCATCTATCGGGAGGTTTGAAATGTCACACGGGAATGGAACTAAGAGCCGTCATTGCTGAAGATTCCCGCAGAAAGTAAGGGGTGCACCTGTCGGGAGGTTTGAAATGTCGCATAGGAACGGAGCCAAAAGTCGTCATTGCCGACTCTGACGGAAGATTCCCGCAGAAAAGAAAGGGATGTGTTTGTCGGGAGGTTTGAAATCTCGCATAGGAATGGAACTAAAAGTCACCATTGCCGACTCCGACGCGAGATTCCCGTTGAAAAGAATGGCCACAGCAAGACAAGATTCCCCCATTTCGGGGCGAAATCTTGTCGAACACACCACATGGAAACAACGTGGAAGAAAATGGGAGTAAAGGAGAAGGAACACGCAAGGAGTAAACAAGTGACGATATAAACTGTCATAAGAGAAGGGTGAATGTACAAGTAACTCTCTAACTCTTGCCACCAGCCACCACCCTCCTGCTCGTCCCTTTGGTCATCCTCCTCCTCCCTCCCAAGACGAGGATCCCGAGGGGGTCTCATGGAGCTCTGCAAAGTAGTACTAGCCTCACCCTGCGGCGCCTGACTAGCCTCGACGACGCGACGACGTTCCCTTGTCAAACTGACAAAGAAGCTGCCCGCAGAGAAGGAGGCGGACTGGCGAAGTCGTACCCCGAGCACCCGTGACCTCTGGTGGTGCTCCTCACTCTCTCATAGCCTCTGCTCCGCAACCCCAAGGGCTAGTCGGAGCTCCAACACCTGGGCCTCTAGTGCCCTTCTCCAGTCCCGACCTCGCTACCGCTCTACCCACCAGCTCCGCAACCCAGACGTCGTGCTCCGCCTCCAGTTCCGCCACTCGAGCATTGCGCAGCTGCGCCCCACGCGTAGAGCCCCAGTCAGTCTAGATCCGCCAGAATCCCCAGGAAACGACAGTGGATGTCGTCTCCCTTCGTCCCCAATAGAAGGCGGCCCAGCAAGAAGAAGAGGAACAAGGTCGCGAGCTACTCGTCCCCGGTTGCTCGTGTCATGGCAAAAGATGCGGCGAGCAGCTCACGTCCAGCCACGCCAAGAACTCAGGGGTGCTCTTATCGACATGTTGATGAGCGTCAATGAACCCGAACGCTTCCAGCCCAAACATCCGAGTGACCATCTAACTATGCCTCTCAATGGCGCTGGTCTTCAGCCCTAACAACTCTAGAGCACTCTCTTGGTAGTCGAGGTGAGTGATACCGCTCATTGCCTCCCCGTCCACAAGCAGTCTGGCAATCCGGACTACGTCTTCCAAATTAGGCACCATGTGCTCCCATGGCATCAGGAATGCTCTGCTCGCTGAATGCCACCTTTCTCTCAGTGCCTAGATAAAGGGTAGGCCGAGCCAGAAGGACTCGATCTACGGGAACACCTCAAATCCCACGGGCCCTCTGCCCTCTAAAAAAAACACACACACACACAAAATTTGATTAAGTCCAGGAGACAGACCTCTTCATAGGGCTCCCCATCGATGGGCAAGCCGCTCAGTTGGCTCAGACTCCACAGGTCCAACGAGGTCTCACCCTCCGCTGTGTGGAAGGTGTTCATCTCGGCACAGAAGACCTCGATCATCCCGCAACAGAGACCCTTGGAGATTGGGTACCCGTACCGAGAGGCGTATACACTGTGATAGATGCCGGCCCGGACCAATATGGGAGCATAATTGAACAACACATATTCCGTGAATTCTACTGCCCCATCCCTGAAGCTGTGCACATCTTGAAGCTTCAGCTCCCTAAACCAGCCCAGCGACAGCTCGTGTTTGAACCTGATCACCAAGCAATCAAGGATAAAGGGCTCTTCTCTGTAGCCCCACTTCAATGGAGACAAGAATAGACCGTAGCGGTGTTGCTCGCCATGAACGCGCCCCGCGGCCGTGTCCCATTTGGCAGGAGTGAAACCCGGGGTCCTTACTTGCTTGGCTTCCACCGACAGCACAGCTTCCACCCCCAGCACGGGTTCCCACTCACGGGCCTTGCCTATCAGATATGTGGGCACGCTTCTAGGGATGACATGTGATAGACTGTCCCGAGCCGGTAAAAAGGCGCGCTCCACTGACTTCACGACCCATGGCTCTTCCCTCCTCTGAGACCGTAGGTGCTTAAGGTAACGGATCAGGTGTTGATCCTTGGGGAAGTCGTCCCTATAGCTGCCGGTGACGTGGTCGAATGTGAAACCCTTCGTGGCCTTTGCAAGTCTTGAGGTGTCTACGCTTTCAGTGTCTGAGCCCGAAGAATCGGCCAGCGCTGCAATCTCAGCATGGTCTCGATCCAAGTCTTCCGCGTTGTACCACGTGGCCACGGGTACCGACGCTGGGGGCGTGGCTCCGGCACCAGGAGTAGCAGCAGCGGGAGCAGAGGAACCACTTGCAGCAGCCATTTGTCTACAAAGTGCAATAGATGAAGGTCGGAACAAATTGCAGACAACGAGAAAGCAAGCTACAAAGGAAGAGGAACATCTCACTATAATCAAAGGGAAGAAAAGAAGGGGAAAGGGGAAATGGATCGAGCCCTAGGTGCCCCTTCACCGGCACGCCCGTAAAGGGCCTTTGCCGGCACGCCCCAGGTGCCCCTTCGCCGGCACGCCCGTTAGGGGCCTTCGTCGGCACGCTCTGGCAGACCTTCGCCGGCACACCCATTAAGGACTTCTGCCGGCACACCCTAACCAACCCTTCACCAGCACGGCATAAGGGAGTCTCCCCCAGTGCAGCCCAAGCAGTCCTTCACCGGCACACTCGCCAGAGTCATCCCCCGGCACGCCCATTAAGGGCCTTCGCCGGCACACCCTCCGGAGTCATTCACCGGCACACCCATTAAAGGCCTTCGCCAGTACGCTCCCTAGAGTCTTTCCCCGGCACGCCTACAAGGCCCCCAGCTGCATGACCCTGCCAAAGGCCTACTAAGTGCCATAAACCCAATAACCAAATGAATGAAGAGTGAAAGGGGAGGTCATGAACGAGATGATGAAGTCTAGAGTCCATGAGAGGGCCACCGTTGAAGATGACCAAGTCTCCGTCAATTTCTGACAAAATTTTGACAGAGTTTCCCCTAGGCCAAGGGCGTAAGAGGAAACACGGGTGCACGCCCACAAGGAGTGACGACCGCAATAAAGTGGCGGTGGGCCCCGCAGGGCAACACCAAAAGTTCACTGGTCTAATCATCTTTCCTCCCCTTCACCGGCACAGTGGATCCCCCCTTCCCCAGCACGCTCGGTGAAGACTCTTCCGCGGCACACTCTCGTGCTGTTCCCCCCGGCACGGTCCCCGTGCGGCTCCCCGACACGATCCCTGAGCGGCTTTCCTGGCACACTCCCGTGCTGTTCTCCCCGGTACGGTCCCTAGGCGGGTTCCCCGGTACAGTCCCTATGTGCCGTTCCCCGGCACACTACCTGGGGGCTTCGCCGACGCGCTACGGGGACACCCTTCCCCGGCACACTACCCTAACCAACCCTTCGCCTGCACACCCCCATGGGTGGCCTCCCCGGTACACCCTAAAACCCTTTTCCGATGCGCCCATGGCTCTCCCCGACGACACACTTGCGCGCTCACTGCCCAAATCGTCCCTCCACTGGCACGGCCAGCGACGCTTCCCGCCCACGACGTCGGAGACGAAGAAGATGAAAGATGAGGGGGGGAGAGAAAGAGGAAAAGAGAGAGAAGAGGGAATGAGAGGGAGAGGGAGAGGAGCCTAGGGCTCCGTCACCTATCGAACAAAGAAGAAGAGGAAGAGGAAGAAGGGAAAGAGAGAACAAGAGGGGAAGAGAGGAAATGAAGAGGGGAAAAGGGGGGGGGGAGGCCTCTGTGGCCGTCTCCTCACCACGACGATGGCGGCAATGACGACTGTGGCGGCGGCGGCGGTGCTCGTGCTCGGCGAGCGGAGAGGAATAAGAAGGAGCCGGAAGGAGGAGGACGCCCGCTCGGTCGACGAAGAGAGAGAGAGAGGGAGAGGGAAGGGAAGTTCAAACGGTGTGAACCGTTCGAACCTCCCCGTCCCTCTATTTACTGATCATGCCAACTGAACAATGAAATGTGCACGGACCTATGTATGCAATTGTAAGACATGCATGGACTTTGTTAAGACGAGCACGGACTATACACAGACTTTAACTACCATTAGCTAATGTACGCATTCTTCAGAAATCTGCACAGACATTATTCATGCACAGACCTAACATGCCGTCTAGAAAGAATGTGCACGGACCTTAGATCCTGAATGAGCATGATATGCACGTGAGTAGTGATATGCATGAACTTTGTTGTGCAGTCTAACAGAACATGCACCGATCGTATGCAGATGAGCTGAGATATGCATGGACCATTATCCTGAGCTGCATGAAGACTTGCATTGACATGCTGAAGTATGCATAGACCTTGATTATTGCACGGACCTTGTGTAGCACAAGGCATATGTGCACAATCCTGCTAGTATCAAATGCAATGACTTATGTATGGCTGAGACAAACGTGCACAGACCTTATCAATGAACAAATCACAATGTGCACCAACTTCTATATGATCCACACACATGTTCAATGAAATGACTTGCACACAGGATTTACCAAATGCACGGACTTCTGTATGGCTGAGACAAACGTGCACAGACCATATCAATGAACAAATCACAAGGTGCACCAACTTCTATATGATCCACACAACATATTCTATAAAATGACTTGCACACAGGATTTATGTAGATGCAATGACTCCATGTTCACAAAGATGACTTTATGGAAATGCATTGACTTTATGTGGAGAATGTTGACTTTTTGTTGACTATATGCATGCATGAGATGTATAGAATATTGATTGTAATAACCACATAGTACATCATACATCAAACACACATTGACTCATAGTGTATCATGCAGCAAACGCACATTGACCCATAGTGTTTGCTATAATCAAAACATAGGGACACAACTATCGTTATATTTTCCTACCCGGCTAAACCTTCTTGATAATCCCTCCTACTATGTGGATATGAAAATAAACAAAATGAAAGTAGAAGGGAATAGAAGTGTGAACCTGTGATCGCCACCAAGGCCACCTAACGTGATGAACATGCCAGACCTTCGAAAGAGGGAGACACTCGCTTGTAAAGTAGCGCTGGAGATATGAACGGCTCCTGAAGATCTACTTCAGGGATGTACGGTCTCCCGATAGACCACCTGTCAGCGTTGGGAAGGGACGCGGGACGAAGAGTGATGGAGGGATGAACAGTTCCGATGAAGCCACAGGAAGACGATGAATGGCGATGAGTCAGCCTCTCTTCCCTTAGAACGGATAGAAGAGAATATCATTTCACCACCACGTTTTAACTTGCCTAACCATGGCTGCCCCTCTCTCTCCCCCTCTCCCGACGATGATGCTCCAACCCTCTCTCCGGCTACAGACGACGGCGGAGTGACGGCGTGGCGACGGTGGTGGTGGTGTGACGATCCCGGTGGCGTGCGGTGTTCATGGGAAGCATGAAGAAATGGGGTTTCTAGCGGCGTTCTTCGCGGTTTGAGCTCGATCTGGCACGTCTCGGCGCGGAGTGGAGGTAGGGTGACGTTCCCTAGCTCATCGTTTTCCTTTCCTGCGATTTTTAGCCCGAGGCGAGGTCGAGAGATAGGATTTTTCATGTCGGGAGGGAAAATCATGTTTTGGGGAGTGGCCGCCCGATCCATCGTTTTAGCCCGCGATTCTACGTTTTAGGGGCGTAGAATCATGCTAGGGGGCATGGGGGTCGATTTCCTTTCGTTTCCCCCTCATAAGGGCTTGTTTGGGGCCAGAAATGGCGAATTCTGACGAGCTCGCTGTTTTCGCGTCGGTGAGGGATAAATGGCCGAACCAGGGCCCGTTTATCCTCATGCGCGGCCCAGTCTTGACTGCCCTTCAACTCGGAGCGCAGTGGGGTATGCACGGCCAGTCGAGTGACCGTTCATCCCCATGAGCGGCCCAAGCCCAACCGTTCATCCCATGGGTTTTTGACTGTTGGCTTGTTACCGTTGCACAGTGCATCGGGGTGAGCGACTAGGGGCTAGCCGCATGTCCCAATGAGCGGTCAGGGGCTGGCCGTTCATCACTTCGTACCATTGGTAGGATAAGCGGCCTGGGCGGGTCCACTCATGCCTTGAGCGGGGAGATTCTAGCCGCTCTTCCCTCGAGCGGCTAGGGGCTAGCCTCCCATATTTTGCACCGTTGGGACGATGAACGGCTGGGTTGGACCATCCATCTCCCATGAGCGGCTAAGGGTTAGCCGTTCTTCTGTTGTGCGGCTAGGGAATAGCCATTTGTTTTTCGTTTGGACAAGGAGTAGAACGGTCCATTGTTGGCCGTCCGTCCCCTGGAGCGGCCCGTTCTTGTCCGCGTGTCCCTTGAGCAACCCAGGGTGGTCCGTTCAATGGGTTTGTCTAACCGGTGTTTCCTTCTTGGCCGATTTGAGCCCCGGGTGCATGGGCCTTGGTCTGCGTGCTGGCCCATGGTTTGATGAGTGCTGGGCATGGTGTCGAGGCCAGGTGTCATGGTACTGTGTAGTCCTAGGAGGTGTTGTACTCGGCTTGTGTCACCGTGCGATAGTGGCGGTACGAGGACACATTTGAGTTTATGTCTTCTATGTTAGGTCTTGAGTCTTTAATCTTCATAAGAATGTAATAGTGACTCCTTTTTCTTTCTTTATGTAAGTGAAGTCCAGTCTTGTAATTCGAATAATGAAATATCAATAAAGATTATGTTTTGCCATATTAATGGGCCCTAAAATCTTGTGTCTTATATTTGCTCTGATTGTTCATGACTATTACACTGCTACGTTTCGAACTACACGTTCCGTTGCTATCGGTTCGGGGCGTGACAGTTTGTGGCCTGGTGGCCGTGAGCCACTTGTTACTCTGTGTTACTCGTGATGGGTGCATGCATGATTTTCAGTGTTCACATTTTGTGAGCCCCCACTAGTCGTAGCTTTCCTGCGCACGTGGGTGCAGACCCACTTGGGAGTGGTGGAGAGCGTGACCCGAGTGAGACAGTTTTATGCTGGTTACTGTAGGGCCCCTTGCCTTTACAGCCTGAGTCCGACTGGGGAAAAAACCATCTAGAGGACCCGACCTAGAGCAGATGGTCTGCGTGTGTATGCGTAGCTGGGGCAGAGGACACGCGCAAGTCCTTGTTCTATGTTACTAGTACGGTGTCTCAGTTCTCGCTGGGCCACAGGGAGACACCTGAGGCATGGACTAAGATGTCAGTGGACACATTCGGCCTTACTTCTGGTGGGCGATACTCCCGTCACGTGACGTGAGTTGTAGCGTCATGGGTTTTCATTACCCGTCTGCGAGACGGGGTTTCGTGTTTTGTTCGAGTGTTCTCCCGGAGTTGAGGTCTAGGATTTTCGGTGAGTGTCACCGAGGACTTCTCCCTAGATGACGTAGAGCACGACAGCGAGGTCGTGACTGTGTTTCCTGACTGTGTGGTTTTGGTGGGCCCTTGTCTATGAGGACAGGCCTCCACGACGATGGCGTCGTGTCGTTTTCCTGGTAGTGTGACTTGGGCGGTCGTAGTCTTGTGGTTCGTGTCTGGTTGCTCCCCGACCATGGGATCGGGGTGTTGGGTTCCGTTCCAATACGGTAGGAGTAGCTGTAGAGCCGAGGTTTTACCAGCCACCGTGTTTACTGTTCCTGTTGTTACTGTTGTTCTTCATGTAGTTGTTGCTATCCGTACCGTCATTATTTTCGGTTGGGGTTTCGCGGGACCCTTAGTGAGCCAGTGATAGGAGGCCCACCCCTGGTTTTCAGGTGTTACGGTTCTTCCTCGTGGTTCGAGGGTACTACATGGAGGTCCTTAGCTACCAGCTCATCGGGTCGAGTGTTCACTTGGCATGTGGTATGTTTTACTACTTTAGACTGTAATTTTGTTAGACTAGACTCTGTTGTAGTTAGTTATTTATTTTTATTATTATATATGTTGTCATACTTTATTTCCTATTTCTATGTACACCACACCTATCCTTTAGCCCTTCTGAGCCTTCAGACTCGTGGGCGGCGGGTCGAGGTTCGAGTTGCGTCGGTTCCTTTCTTGTACTCAGATCCCGGGCCGCTACATCGTCGATCTCATGGGGAGGAGCATGCAGTGGTACGAGCATACTAGCAAGTTCGGCCCTAGCTCAGAGAAGGAGCTGACGGTAGTGGCCTCGAGGAGCGTGTGTCTGGTAGTCAGTGCCTTTTGTTTGTGGAGGCATCATTTTCAGGGTCTTGCTCGGATGCTGGAAGCTAGCCAGGCTCTTCAGGCGGGGCTCGAGGAGTGCCTGAAGGGGTCTGAGGCTGCCAAAGCCGAGCTCCATAGACATTCGATCCAGCAAGGGATAGCCCTTGCCAGAATGGAACGTGACCAGGACTCTTTCCGGGAGCGGGCTAACGTGGCTGAGGAGTAGGTGGCCAAGCTGGGGGCGAAAGTCCAAGCCATGGAGACTCATGCCGGTAAGCTGAGGCGGAGTTAGCCGTGCTACGTTCATCGATGTCGACCATGGGGGAGGAAGCAGTGGAGCGCTTCCACTCCTTTTCGGTCTACCTAAACGAGCTGACTGCGGTGGCCTTGGAGTTTTATGGGCCAGCACGTGATCGTAGCTTCCGAGAGGGCTGGAGCGTCGATGTTAAAGCCACGATAGAGGAGCTCGGTTCCTTGATTTCGCCTCTCCTTCCCCCCTCGACTCCTTATGGCCCAAAGGTCGATAATGGCGAGGGGGAACCCGACATCGAGGGGGCTGGCGTCAAGGAGTCGGCGCTGAGGCCGAGCACAGATGAGCAAGCGCCCGTGGACATCTTGGTGGTGGGGGGCCAAGTAGTGGACTTGGATGAGGACTCGCCTCCTGCTAGAGTCATTGTCGCACATGAGCCCGGTGAGACTGGGGCATGTGATGATGTAACCGGGGTGAACCCTTATGATATGACACCACCTTGGGGTGATAGTCACAAGATTGAGGATCCCTCGGACCTAGCAAGCAAGCGATGCGTGGGTCGATGACTTCACTCAAGCGGACTTACCCACTAAGCGCGCTCTCGTATCCGTAGGCAATCCGGCGATGGTAGTGAGGGTCCAGGATAGAACCTCGCTGCTCCGGAGGTTGGCTAGCCTAGGATTGAACCCCTAAGGGCCAGGGATGCCCCAAATCACGGGCGGGTTGTGATTTTCGATGCGATTTAGTCACCTCGATGCTCGATTTCTTCGGTGGAGGTAGGGAGACAGATCGCCACTTCATTCTGCACGTTTTCCCTACTCCTGTACGTGATTTGGTGCTCGATCAGGGGAGATCGGGCCAGTTTAGTAAAAATTGTAATTTTTGGGGTTTGTAGAGTTCGCTGAAAAATGACAACCATTCTTAGCCTAATGAGTGTCAAAACGACTGCTGGGATGTCAGGATCCCGTTCCCGTAAGTTTCGTGTCGATCGGTTATCATTTTGGGCCGGTAGGAGTCCGGGAACCCCAGTGACTCGTTTGGGGTCGATTCG
Source organism: Amorphophallus titanum (assembly GCA_024336825.1). NCBI lineage: Eukaryota > Viridiplantae > Streptophyta > Magnoliopsida > Alismatales > Araceae > Amorphophallus > Amorphophallus titanum. Next base: position 55,730,327 of record JANBPO010009603.1, on the reverse strand, counting down.
TCGGAACCGCCCCGATCTCGCGTTTTAATGCGTGCATGCAACGTTTTTTGACCCTAGGTGGGTTGTATGGTCGTGTGCGTCTATTTCCTTTGTGCTTCGGTGTGAATGGGGTGTGGAACGGGCCGATTCGACCGTTCCCCTATTTTGTTCACCGATTTTGTGTAACAGTCATTCCAGTGGCCATCACACATGTAACGGTCCCACGATAGACCATTACATTCCGTTGGTCATTTCGTGCTCTTCGAGGCTGGGTTGGTGTAACGGACCAGCATAGGACCGTCACATGGCTGTAACGCGCCTTGCTTGGTGCGTTACGTTCTGGGTGTGACGAACCAGCATAGGACCGTCACATGGTTGTAACGCGCCTATGGTGGTGCGTTACATGCTGGTGGTTTCTGAGGACTACGGCTATCAGTCCCCCGAAGATCGTGTCTACCTCGAAGATTGTGTCAGTCGGTTAGCCCTGACGAACCTCTCCTTGTGCGTCAGATTGTGTAACGTCCCTGGTCTAGTGCATTACATGGTTCGTGTTAGGCTTTTAAGCCCGTTGGCCCTGACGCCCCTATCTTGGTGCGTTAGGTGGTGTAGCACACCTGGCTTGGTGCGTTACGTGGTCCGAGTTGTAGCTTTAGGCCTGGTTGCCCCGATGCCCCACCCTTGGCGCGTCAGAGTAGGTAACGCCCCTATGGTGGCGCGTTATAGTCATGTTGTAGCCGTGATAGCCGATGTTCTATTTTGTGTCTGTTTGTGTGTTGGTCTGTCTTAGGTTTGTGTTCTAGGGTGGTGTCTGTGTGTTGGTAGTTTTTGGATCGATCGGTTCAGCTGACTGGGTGCAGTCCCTTTCCTGACTGCGACAGTCCCCTAATGACTCAATCTAGAACTGCCAGTGTCCTTGTCTCTGGTCGCATAGCGGCTGTCCCTTGACTGCCGGCTTCACCTAGCAGTTGAGTGGTGGGTCGCTTTGCCCAGAGTGTCATCTTCTCTACTTGTGTATTGTTGTGTGTGTCTGTATGTGTGTGTCATGTCTTGTTTCGGTCAACTCGGTGAGACCAGGGGTTGACAAGTGACCTTGTCTATGTCTCGACGGTTCTGTCCAGCTCGAGACAGTGTTCTGGATGCCTCGGGGTACCGTCCTACCTCGGTTGCGTGTCCAAGTGTGCCGAGGGTTCTTGGTGTCCCCTCGGGTCTCTGTGAGTCATTTCCTGTGAAGCGTTGTTTCCTCTGGCTTAGGAGTAGAATGATTGGCTGCTTGTTCCATTGTCTGTGATGATCTTGCCTCCTAGTCGCGAGAATCAAGGATCGTTATGTGAGTAGGTCTAGCTGCCTTGTCCTGAGCCTATCGGTAATTTCTTGTGCTGCCATTGGTGCTTTGGAGTACAGGTGACAGTGCATGATTAGCCTGTCTAAACTTTAGCACTCGTGTTTTGAGTCTCTGTGTCTTGTGAGCCTCCACTAGTCGTAGCCTTACGGTACGCTTTGGCGTGACGGCTCTTGTAGCGGGGCACTTCCCCAATATACTATTCTTAAGCTAGTTCTGTGGGCCCCTGGTCCAACCGTAGCATCCTTCAGAGGGGGAGTACTAGCTAGAGGCCTGGCTTAGGCAGTGGGCCAATGTGTGCACACGTGGTCAGGGGCTTTGGACTTGTGTCATTAGACATAACCCTGACTAGTAACTCACGTTATGGTACTGTTCTGGTTCTGGCAGTGTCTTGGTGTCGGCCTTGTCTTTGCGATAAGGTACGAGGACAAGACACTTGTAGGCGCAGCATAAGACGTCAGTGGACGCAGTTGGCTGTTCTTCTAGTGAGGGGTACTCCAGTCATGTGGCACGTGGCTCTTCACGGTTCTCTTCACATTTCTTGTGCGTCGTGACCTCCAGGGTTAGCCCTCTCGTGGCTGCACTCGAGGTCAGTGTCCAATCACATGCACGATGTTCTAGTCATGCGTAGGGTAGTGTGCACGACGTTCTACTCATGGCGCGTCTGTGTCTGTCTAGGTCTTTTCTAGACTTTGGTCTAGTCTTGTAGGCCTTGTCTCTGGCCTCATGGTTGTCGACAGATCAGTGACTCCTAATCTTCAGAGTTCAGGGTTGACCCTTCTGTTGTTGTTAGGAGTTGATTCTGGTGCTGAGGTTAGTTCAGCAACCTTGCTAGTGTGGTACGGGTTTGTCCCCTCTTCCTTACCTGCTCCCTACTCCTACTTCCCTTTTCTTTACAGCTTTGTAGTTTAGTTTTCCTGCTTTACCGATAGACCGCCCCATTTTGAACGGTCCTACATTGACCACTCAATAATGGAACGGTCAGTTATTGACTATTTCATACGGAGCAGACGGTCATTGACCATCTCTTACTAAAGTTTTCAAATAAGCGGTCTTTTGGTAGACCACCCAATTCCCCATTGTGCTTTCATCGCTCTCTCTCTCTCGCGTCACTCAAGTCGGCATCTCTCTCTCTCTCTCGCGTCGCTCAAGTTGGTGTCTGTCTCTCATCTCTCGCGTCGCCCAAGTTGGCATCCCTCTCTCATCTCTCGCGTCACTCAAGTCGGCGTCCCTCTCTCGTCTCCCACGTCGCTCAAGTCGGCGTTTCTCACCTCACTAAGTCCACTCTCGTCTCTCGTAGCTCTCTCGAGTTAGTCATCGGTTAGTTAGCATTTCTCATCCCATTCATGCATTTACAAGAAAAATAAAAAAAAAGAAAACTCACGGTATATCTATGTGGAATCTATACAAGATCTGCCCTGAGGGTGCAACAAAGAAAAAACTCAAGACTGCCCCTCTCCCTCTCTCTGGCTGCTCTCACCCTCTCCCTCATTCCTCTTCGGAGGAGGCATCGATGACGTAGCCTCGTCTCACCGACGACGGCGCATCTCCTCTTCCTCATTCCTCCGCAGACTAGAGGAACCAGTGAGGTAGGTCCTAGCCGAGACCCGGTGGCCGTGGCTGCCACTCTGAGTCACTCAGCTGCGACTCCGGCTCACCTCGCGAAACCCCTCCACCATGCCCTCTAGGCGGGCAACCTGGAGTTGGGCCTGCTCTGCCTCAGCACGGTAGTGCTCCATGTCTGTGCCGCCGGCTCTGCTCTGTGTCAGCTCTCCCCGGGTCTACGCTAGCTCCGCACGGGTCCTCTCGAGCTCCGCCCGGTAGGCGTCCGCATCAGCTACCCGGGCTCGAAGCGTCTCTGCCTCGACGACGCCCACGCGAGTGCGCTCTATCTCGCTGACAAGGCACGCCGCCTCCTCTAAGTCTCGGCTCCTCTCCTCCAGCTCGCCCCGGAGGATCGTCAGCTCGATCGCCTGCATGCATGTAGCCTTGGTCAGTAAACAGCATATAATAATCATGAATTGGCCAAGGAAGAGTTTTAAGAGTGTACCCTCTCGGTGAGTGCTGCCTCTACTGCCTCGGCCCTCTCCACCATGCTCCGTAGCTCAGCGTCCCGCTCCGCTCGGTCAACTGGAGCCTGTCTAGAGGAGGAGGGAGCATCGGCCCCATGTCTCTGCATCTCCTCGCCCCACTGCATTTAGAAGTTTAGAAGTCAATCATGTCATAGAATAAGCATAATAAAAATTGCATAAGTTAAGTCTAAGCTTTTACCAGTAGGGCTAGCGCCTGGCGGGCCTCGTCCCGCTCCATGATGGTGGAATCGAGCAACCCCTGGAGCTTCGCTATCCTGCCCGCTAGATCGGTCTGCATTTAGAAAATAATTGTCAATGCATGATCACATATAGGTTATAGTTAGAAGAGTTTTAGGGTTTAGGAGTCGTACCGGTCGGCGGGCACCCCGGAACACCTGGTCCTTGTAGTGCTGGGCGTATGCTATCGCTGTGTAGTATGCGCCGTCGCTCTCTGCACGAGCGGTCACCACCCGCCCGTGTGCCAACCAGTCAGCTAACTGGTCAGCGGCCCGTACCGTCCAGTCTGTCACTGTGGCTACTCCCCGTGGGTGCCGGGCCACGCATTCCCCTGGCTTCTCCGCCACTGGGAACTCAACAGCATGCTGATGGACGCCGATCGTCCTCAGCACCAATCGGGAGTAAAGTGGCTCCACCACATTTAAGCAATGAAGCCACACATCCCGGCCGGAGAAGGCAAGGGCCCCGGCCACCCAGGGCTGTCCCTCGTGTCCCTCCTCGGCATAGGGAGTCCACCGTACCTCTCAAACAGCGAGTCGGGTCAGCATCATAAGTATGAGGAATTTTTAGCTAGAAGTCTAAGTTTAGAAGTGTATCGAGGTGTACGGTAGGGTGTCTAGGTCATCCTGAAGGGCACGGACCTGTCTCCTAAGCCCTCCCATCTCCTGAGGCGCAACCCAATGCCTCGCGATCAGGATCGCACTAGGGAAGGCCATCTCCCCTCGCCCGAGCCCGGGTAGCCGGACGTAGGACCAGACCTGCATCACAAAAGTGCGTCAGCATTTAGAAAGCATCTAGAAGTCATAGAAACCAAGCTAGGGTCAAAGTCGTACCTGGAGTAAAGGGGAGAAGCCCCCAAGCATTGTCCGCCGGGTCGTCGAGCTCAGGGTGTCAAACAGGAAAGCGAGGACCACCGCTCCCCACGCATAGTCGCCTACGTGGGAGAGGTCCTCGAGGAGTGGAAGGAACCGGTAGCTAATCACGTCTGCCTGCGTCGTGAAAAGGAGCCACCCAAATAGTAGCATCAGAAATCGTCGGAGGACTCTGTCTGCCTCTGCTCCCGTCGCCGCTGCAACTCTCGGCCTGGCTCGATCCACGAGTGGTGCGGACACACGAGCACATGAGCGGCCCGATTCAGGGAGCCGTCGGTACCACACACGGAGCACCACGCGAGCCACGATCGCGTCCCTCTAAATATATATGACTTGGGGCATTGATTTTTTTTTGTTAGGTACTCTTTTTTTTGTTTCTTAACGGGGAGGGAGAATCTCGGATCAAATCCAAGACCTCTCTCAAAGAAGGCAAGTGGTGAGACCACCACGTACGGCAAGTCCTGATCAGCTCATATTTTTGAGGGGTGTTAATTAAGAGCATCATTGTGTGTTTTGGGTTACTAATACTGTTACTGCGACTACCAAGTTTTTGGATGTGCATGGGGTTCGTGAGATGGGTAATAATGAACGAGAGTTTGGCTCTCGCTTCTCCCTGCTTCCTTGTTGTTGCAGTGCAACGCACATGCACTCGTATCATTCAGATTAGGCTGCCGCCATTGCGTTTTGTCCACATTGCCATGCACGCCCTTTAATTAACCTAAACACCAAACTCCAAAAGCTTGACCAGAAAGGATTTTTATCTTTGCTGTCAACGGGCTGGGGATGGTTCTATACAACGGATACCCAAAAACCTTACTCCCAAACGGTTCGAGCAATGGGTACGTGTAGCACCGAATTGAAGGAATCATATTAAAACCAGTGTTTTACAAACTGCTAGAAATCAGACAAGAAAGCATAGTGAAACTAAAAATAGCCGGTTTAAACTGTTTTCACTTCGATCATTCATGGGGTGTCTTTGGCATCCATCCTTGTATTATATTTTTTTTCTCACTTGAAGAAGATTGATGAGATCATTTAAATCTCTCTTGATAACTCTTATTCCAGGACAACTTAATTATCGAGGAGAAAAAGGGGTCATTCTAATTGAGAGGGTGAGAGAATGTCTTTAAAATCTCCTATCCACAACCTTCCCATACGAAAAGGCCTTCCGAGAATATTCCCATTCTAATTAAAGTGAAGAATAGAGAATGGAGAATATCGATCGTCTTACTCCTTGACATAAAGAATGAGGATAACTCGATCTGCATGTCCATTCATATGGGAGATTCATAATATCTTCTTCTCCATTCATATGGGAGATTCTGTAATCTCTGATAGCTCGATCTGTGCGTTAGATTCTTACCCTCCTGACTCACCCACATGATACATGGAATATTATATATGAAGCTCTTAAATTTATAAGTTATGTAACCCATGCATGTTGAGTGGCCTACTAGCTAGGATATAGTATCCTCTTTTATGCTCTCTTTTTAAGTTGCAGCAAGAAGATAGCTCCCACAGCTCGTGCCAAGCATGCACAGCTCGGTCAGCTGCTCAGGAGATTCCTCCATCCAGGTGTATGTCGTAGCATTCCTTCTCCGGCCCACAGGTGGTCAACCGGCGAGCCACATGTTTAGTTTCCCTCCTCTTGTACCTAATATAAAATAGATTCAGCCTTCTAATTAATTATGTCAGCTATCCATTCCCTGATCTTCCACTGGGGTTCGGTGCTGGCATTCACCAAGGTCCGCCGTATCAACTATTTTTATTGACTCGGTCCGGCCTAGATATAATATGATATGGTTTGACTCTAAGAGACTCAGGTTGTCTCAAATCAAGTTGGTCGTCTGGATCTAACCCAAATATGATATGATACGACCGACTCGGTGTGAGTTACACCAATGCAGCGGCCATGCCATTCACCCAGCCCACAGTGTTCCTGGCATCCTCCTTCAATATATAATGACATTCACAGAATCATATTCTGAGACCTCATCTCTGCCTTTAGCCCCTCCCAAAACACAATCGCTTCTGCAGTCCTCCGAGTACCAAGGAAAAACACAACTATCAGATAATGACTGCCCAGGAGAGTCTCTTACCCATGTACCCAGCACCAGCTGTCCGGTCCATCAAATTTCGCTGCCTCATCTACGTTCACTTTAATCCTCCCCTCAACTTGGGGGGGGGGGGGGGTGCAGGTAACTATTATTTCCCCATTTTCTGCACAGATTAACATCCAACCTTTTAACAATAATGAATTTACTGATGTTGCTGCCAATAAGTTTCATGCAATTTGATGTTGACCAAATCCAGACTGCATATCAATAACCCCTCAACTTGTTTACAAAGATCTTCATATTCCTTCTCATCGTAAATTCCTACACTCCAGAGAGGCCCCCACTGGCTTTTTCTCAACTCCGGATGGCTTTTTAGAAGTCCCGATCCAAGTCTGCCACGGACTAATTTAACGGTCAGTCGATGGCCCGTCATATAATGTATGACGCATCCAGAGGGGTCCGTTAAATCCTGCACTCCCCATCACACATAACGCACCAATGAGGATCCGTCACTGTAATTAATGGTCCTTGGTAGGTCCGTTATATTCACCTGAACCCAGGAAATGAACTGCCCATTTTCTGATCGCCCTGCCAGCTTTTCCTACAAATCACACTCGCATCCTTCGCTCCATTCGTTATCAACACATTCGTCCACTCTCTCACATCATTCCACAAACATTCATTCTCGCATTTCACTCCAAAAATTCATTTCACAAAGCCATTCAATTTCCACAATCACATACCTCGTCATTTCCTTGCATTCACAAACATCCAATTCACGCCAACACACATTCATGCACATTCATCCACCATACCATATTTGCATTTCAAAAATGCATTTCATGTTAATTGGTAAGCTACTTAAAGCAATGCTAGAATTTGAGGTTTAGCCCTACTGAGCGTTCGCTCATAAAGTTTTTCCCCTCTTTTTCAGGTAAGCCCGATGAAGAAGAGATAAATACGGATGGGGATGAGCAAGAGTGATATCTAGAGCCGTCCAAGTGTCGAAAGTCCTATAGCTTTGTCTATTTCCTAGTCAATTGTGTAATTTTTCCTTCTTGAGTCAAAGTTATAATTTTCTTCTCATTTAGTCTTCATACTATTTGGAAGAAATATGGTTATGAATAAATGAAGATTGGTTATTGCTATATTACATGCTCTGTCTTTGTGTTGAATGCACTACGCTCTGATTGACATGAATGTTATAGACTCGTCACGTCATTTCCGAGTAATCTTCCACGCTCGGGGTGTGACATTACGCACCATGGATCTATAGGGCGTGGGCATAAGATCTCATTTGCCAAATGCACCGTTGGAGGGGAGCCACAGTGTGCTACTGGAGAGCTGGAACACCGTGCCGCTGGCAGGCACAGCAAGCGTACCACTGAGGGGCTGCTAAGGTGCGCTGTTGAAGCGCCGCAAGGGCGTGCCACTGAGGGATGGCCTAGGGGTGTGCCAAGCTGGCATGCCGGCGAAGGGTAGCCAGGTTGGGCGTGCTGGTGAAGGGGCCCAGAGCGTGCCGTTGAAGACGCCAGGGCAGGTGTGCCTGCAATTGTGCATGCCGGCCAGGGGGGGCGCACCGCTGAAGGAGCTTGCAGGCGGGGGCATGCCGGCGAAGGAGCTTGCAGGCATGCCAGTGAAGGGGTGTGCCACTGGGAACACACACCTGGGGTGTGTGCCGGGTAGGGGACACCCTGGGCGTGCCGCTGGGAGGCATAGGGAGTGTGTCGTTGAGTGGGCTGCCGGGGTGTGCCACTGGACGACCTTCAGGGTGTGCCACTGGGCTGCCCAAAAGGGCATGCCGCTGGAGGGGTGTTGGAGCATGCTGCTGAGCGGGAGACTGGGGGTGTGCCACTGAAGGGCTACCCCAGGGTGTGCCGTTGAACGGGCGTGGAACCGTACCGTGGAGTAGGTGTGCCGCTGGGCAGGGTGTGTCGCTGAGGGCACAGTAGCAAGTGTGCCGTTGGGGCACTTCAAGACTTTCCTTTTCTTCTCTTCTTCTTCTCGTTTTCTCTTCTCTTCTTTTTTTTCTCTCCTCATCTTGATTCCCCTGCACGTAAACATGAGGTGAGAATTTTTTAGTGTCCACATAGACCGAGAAGACCTAGTCTGTAGTTGCTGGCAACACAGGGCCGTCAGCTGAAAGTACTGGGATTGGCCCCCAGGGCATGAAGTCTGTGTTGGGAGCCAATGGCTGAGCGACTCAGGTGTAGGCTCTCGCCCGAGCCGATAATAATGTTACTGATGCTCGAGGCGACACTCTTGCACCGAAAACCAACATCGTAGAAGGTGGTGGGGTGCCAGCAACCCGAGGTTGTAAACCTATACCGAGCTCTGGTGGAGCTAGAGTGTGGGATAGAGGACCCACAGCCGACATTGGAGTTGTCGCGTCCCATAGAGGAAGACCTGTGCTGGGAGTTAGCGTTGCTAAGTGGTAGGGGAAGGAACCCCGTAGCGGAGCTGGGAGGCCCGGAACCCGATGAGGAGAGTCCGCAATGGGGGCCAACCTTAAGGTATCCCAAGGTTGTGTGCCCGGTCTAGATGTTGGGGAGCCTCGAACTCGGGGTTGGGAACACGCACTAGATGGTGGCTCTTTCGGGGTTCGGGTCAAAAGACTCGAGCAGAGTACTGGGGAGCCTTGACCCCAGGGTGGGAGACCCGTTTGGGGAGCTGGCTCGGTTGGGAGTCAGGACTGGACACTCGAGTAAGATGTTGGGAAGCCAGGCACCCGGGGGCGAAAACCCATGTCAAATGCAGGACTGACTGGGGCTCGGGGCTGGAGGCCCGAGCAGAATGCTGTGGTGGTGGCCGAAGCTTGGGGCACAGGGCCCGCACTGAAGGTTGGTCGAGACTGGGCCCGAGGGATGACGCTTGCCAGGGCAAGAGCTGATCTGGGACCCCCACGGGGGCCGGTGGTAGAAGGCCTGAGCCGGAAGCTCGAGTGGGTCGCTGATGTTGGAAGCTAGCACAGTGTGTCTGCCGTGCCAGTAGGCATAGGTGCTGAGGGTAGCTGCAGAGCAGCCACGGGGACCACACCTAGGAAATAGGGTGATCCAACAACTGGGGTGAAGCTGTCGAAGGCGATCGGCATTGCCAAGTAGCCCATCCACGTTGGGTGGTGATGACGAAGGGACCGTAGGTGACGGCCGCCATGGTAACTGGAACGCTGGATGCTGTGCGGGCAATGGTCATTGACAGTCGTCAGAGGCGGTACGATAGTCAAAATGTGAGCTGGGAGCTGATGGGAAATGCACGTGAGTACCCTCCTCTGCCTCTCCTGCAAGGACATGAAAAGGGCACCAGGGCTTCTAGGCTGGCACAGACTTCTCTTCAGCAAAAAGAAGGAAGGCGGGAGACGTCCCACCAGGCATGCCATCCTTTTTGTTCTGTCCCGGGAGGGTTCCGCCTAGCCTATCTAATTAACCCTATGACTCAAGACTTAGGTAAATGACTCATTAACCTAGGTACTGGACTCAAATAAAAGGAAAATTACATAGTTTATGACTCAAATAAAATATGACAATTACATGGATTGACTCATAAAAATGTGGAGAACACAATGGCGCAAGCCGTCGATCCATCTGAGCTTTGCAAAAATGTGGAGGGGTAAGTGTTGCCCCCATCAGAACATCCTTCATCATGAACTTATGAAAGGTGTGACACCTCCCTGACAAATTAGATATAAACTGTCGGATATAAGCTAGATGGCCTTATAGAGATCTCAGCTCGGAGAGGTTCCTTGGTGAAGGTAGCTCCTGAATTGTCTTGATCTTTGCATGGTCTATTTCAATTCCCTAATATCTGATAATAAAGCCCAAGAATTTGCCACTCGACGAATGCGCATTTCATGGGGTTCATCTTCAATTCATACTGCCTGAGCCTCTGAAATATGACTCGGAGGTCTTGTAGATGGTCCTATTTTTTCTTGGTCTTGACCACCAGGTCATCTATGTAGCACTCGACCTTGTGGTAGAGCAGCTCATCGAATATTTTGGTCATTGCATGCTGGTAAGTTGCATCGACATTCTTCAATCCGAGCAGCATCCTTTTATAGTGATAGATGCCGTTGGGGGTTTGGAAGGCCATGTGGACCCGGTCATACTCTGTGATCCATATCTGATTATAAGCAGATGACCCGTCCATGAATGATAGAGCTTCGTGTTCGGTTGTGGCGTCGACCATGACTTCTATTATCGGTGCCGGGAAGTCATCCTTGGGGCATGCTTTATTTAGATCTCGGAAGTCTACACATATTCGGATCTGCCCATTCTTCTTTTTCACAGGCACAATATTAGCTAGCCACGTGGTATATTAGCTTTCTTCGACAAAACTCACATCAATGAGTTTGTCTACTTCCTTGCATATCTGAGTGATAAGCTCTGGTCTCATGTGTCATGGTGACTGTTTTACCAGCTCGGCCTTAGGGTTTATAGCTAGCTCATGTTGTGAAATTATAGGGCTAAGTCCTGGCATCTCCTTGTAAGTCCAGGCAAAGTAATCCCGGTATTCTTGTAGCAGCTGGATATATAGCTTCTATTCTTCAGACGACAGTTGAGCAGTGAGGAAAGTTAGCCTGGGATCATCCTCACTTCCTAAGTTGACTTCTATCAGCTCATCAACTGTAGCTTGGCCTCCGTCTTCTATTTATGGGGGCGCTGGCTGGAGATCAATGAAGTCCGGAATGTCATCTTCAAGCTCGAGCACCTCAGATTCTTCATCTTGTTTCCCCTAGACCCCATCAGGAGCTTTTAATTTAGTTGGTGGTGACTGTATGAATTGTTCTGTCAGTAGGTGCTCTGCGGCTATGTTTTTAGCTGATGTGTTAATAGCTTCAACCTTTGCTAGTGTATTGGCAGCCTTGGAGGATTGACAGTTATTTCTTGCTGAGCTGGAGGGATAGCATTGCAACTTCGTGGCATATGAAGATGACTCTGCCTCGTCGCCTCCTTGAATCTCCCCATTTTTAGTAGAGGTGGCCCGTTCTTTTCCAGTAATGGGCATTTCCCGATCAATTTCAATAGAAACTTCCTTGATCGGAATAAGAGGTGGTGATACTTTCGCCAGGGGGGCTATAGGAGAAGGATAGCCCTGCTTCCTCGACATCTTCGGCTTTGCTATTGCTGGCCGTGTCAAATTTGGCTTGGAGAGCCATTTCTTCAGGATAGACCTACTCCCAGCACCTGTAAGGAATAATTTCTTCGGATTCCATGTCTCTTGATTGATCTGACCCAGCATGTTTAGCTTCCCCCGGGTATTCATCAAAAGTTGCCCCCAGTGAGCTGTCTCTTGTTGGGAAGAAAGGGAAGATGGTGTCCACTTTATAGCGCCCACTGTAATAATATTCTTCGAGGGTGAAGCCCAACCCCGGATGTTGGGAAACATGTCTCAACTCTTTGTCCAAGCTGGCAGGATACCAAAGCCTTTGGAATGCTTCTTTCTCCTTGCGAGGCTGGCCGAAGGGGATATACTACTTCCAGAACATCTTAGCCATTCGATTTGTTATGAACGTCAGCCCTTGAATGGGGACTGACAGGTTCTCTATATCTTTAAGGAGATGACAGTCGATGTCTCCCTGTGCAGGGTGTTCTTCAGCTATGTAGAATAAGCTACTGGGGTCTTCAGACTATGCCACCTCCCACGTTTTGAAAGGCTCGATAGTGATATGATCGAGGCTGAGTATTCGCTTGGTAAGACCTTCTGGGATCTCAATATGGTCGTGATGCTGATCGACCACGACTTCATTAGCTTCAGGGTAGATGGCAGGTGCCCACGTCTCCTGTGTTGACAATATGTGAGATCGTCTTGGGATTGACATATCCTGATGACGATGGTGGGAACCAGTCATCGTCGGAGGTGCTTTTTGATGCCCTGGCCGGGGTCTTGATTTTGGAGGTCTTTTGTGACTGCTTCGCATACAGAGAAGCGTCAAGTAGATGACACTCGAACACTTCAAATGGGTGGAGGTCGAAAAATATTCTCTGCTCATGCCAATGCAAGGGATTGAGTTTATCTGGCTTAGACTGAAGGTCTAGGGCATCAGGTTTTGTAGATTGGTTCCGATGGAGAATCAGACACCAATCATAGTTGTATCATCGGCATTGAGTTTATGCCAATGCAAGGAATTAGGGGTATCTAGCCTTAGATTGAAGGTCTACGCGATTAGGTTGTGTATATTGGTCCCGACAGAGAGTCAAATCCCAATCATAGTGGTATCATCGGCATTGGGTCTATGTCAATGCAAGGAATTAGGGGCATCTAGCCTTAGACTGAAGGTCTAGGCCATTTGGTTATATTGATTGGGCCTAACAGGGAGCCAAGCACCAATCGAGCTAGTATTGTTGGCATGGGGTTAATGCCAATGTAAGGAGTCAGATGTATCTGGCTCGAACGAAAGGTTCATGTCATATCCCTCAGCTAAGATAAAATGTCATTTGCGCTGAGCTAATGGTATCATCGGTACTGGGATTGTACCGAAGTAAGAAGATCATGTTGCTCTGACTTAGATGGAAGGTCTAGGTCATTACCCCTCGGCTGAGACCAAAAGGCCATGGGCGTCGAGTTAATGGTATCATCAATACTGGGATTGTACCAATGCAAGGATATCAAGCTTCTCTGACTTAGACAGAAGATCTAGGTCATACCTGTGAGTGTAGAAATGTGAAACGCGGTGTCACAAGTCACAAGAACAAGCATATATATATATATGTGATAACATAATGCGCCAATCAAGTGAACCTAATGAACATATGACTATGTAAATATGGTAGCATGATCATACAGCAAGGCAAAGGCGATAAGATGTGGAAGAATGCCGTGATTGCCACCAAGGAAAGACTACGCCAAGGAATGTGAAAGAAGACTATGTGCACATTGTGTACCTTGGAAAAAAGAAGATGATCATGCTCAATATAAGGATGCGGGAACAATGTGGATTACCACTCCTCGCCTTCCAGCCGGCTAGAAGGTAAGGGCCTCTCTTTCCACGCTTTCCTGCGAAACAAAGACAACACAAGAGGGAAAACCCATTAGAAAATGTCTAGTGTAGAAATCTGCCCAAGTGCATAAACTAACATAAAAGATTGATGGCAAACTTACCGGGGGAGGGTTTTTAACCCCTGTGGAAAGGTTAAAATAATATGTGTGTATATTGTGATGAGATTAAAATTCAGAGGTTGATTTAATATGCCATGATTAACATAGATAAACGAGGTGCAAAAGTGCATGTCATGCAGAGACAGTGCAGAAAACTGTGCGAACTGTGCAAACAGGGTGTAAAGACTGATGCAAACAGCAAAGCAAATGATGTCTAAATGGGGAGAAAATTGGGACAACAGAAGACTTGAGTGTTGGGAAGAAGTAGGAACAGGAAGAACTGCAAAAGGAGGTCGTGACAGAAAGTTATGATGACGGAGATTTGGGGAAAAATGTAGACAGTGCAGAAAATGCAGAACAGTGCAGAAAATGGACCCAAAGAATGATGAATATGTCACAGAAGAAGGCACCAAAAAGGGAGGGAAAGGATGCTATGGAAAGGTGAGAATATGGTGGTGAAAAGTGGGCAAAAAGAAGGGTTTAAAATGGGGAAGACATCAGTGAAAAATAGGGTAGAAAATAGAAGAAAATAATGGGGTGCAGAACATGACAGAACAGAGACCAAGTGTGAAAACAGAATGAAAGTGTAAAAATGATGGAGAAAAATATGCATGATGTTGACAACATAACGAACCTAGAATGGAGAAAAAATAAAGATTATACTTCCCTTAAGAGCCTGGAGTTGGAAGGACGGATCAGGAGTGCACCATGGCCTCGTTCCGGTGACGCAAACGTGCCCCCGTCGCAAGAAATCTGAGTTTCAGAAATGTGCAGAACAGAGTGGTGAAACCTCAAGAGTTGGGGCTTGGAAGAGGGAGAACATATGAGAGAAATAAAGTAAATATATGATCAACATGAAGTTAATACTCCCTTCTTCAAGATGGAGTGGAAGGATGACAAAGAGGATGAAGCATGACTCCGCCCCGGCTTGATGAACATGCCCCCGTTGCAAAGTTGTAGCAGAAAATTAGCAAACTGTGATGATTTGTCAAAAGTAGGGGCGAAGAAAAGAGGGTAAATGATGATCAAAATGAATCGAAAATAGAACCAAAACGAAGTTAATACTTCCCTCTTCAAGCTAGGGTCGAAGGAGGATGAAGACAATTCGCCATGGCTTCGCCGTCACCTCTGAAACGCGCCCCTGTCGCAAAGTCTGCATAGGGCTCTTTAGATAGAAACTGCAGAAAATCTAGAACGTTCCCCCACGTTTTCAAAGGCTAGAGTCCACTAAATCTCGAGAGATATGGATAAACCTCGAGATAATATAAAGGATAAGAGGTAGGAATAAGTGAAACTCAATTTGGTGGAGAATTCTAGAAGATATAGCCCTTACAAGGAGACCCCGGAGCCTAATCTGGCAGAGTGTGGGTTGAACTAAGACTGCATAAACCTAAAAGTTTCCTCTACGTTTCCAAGCAAAATACTCCACCAAAATTCGGGTTTTATAGCCCAAACTCAAGAATTTGGTATGAAAGTCATATGTCACTACTAGAAGTATGTAAGTACCAAGAGAGTCTTAGGCATTATCTCAGTAGATAATATTCTGATACTTAAATCATCGAGAGATCAAATAGAGAGTAAAACAGAGTAGAAGAGAGGGTGGATGGTAGAAGTCGGGGTGATAGTCCGGGAAGAGTTGTAGATCTCTCGGACACAAAAAATGCATGATTTTAAAAAATTTTGATTTGTTATATTCTTGATCACCGAGCAAAACAACCGAACCTTTCGCAGGGACATCGTAAAATTAAAATGATGGAGTCAGTTTGGACATCGAGGTAGCGGTGTGGCCACGGAGGGACATTGACCGGTGCTAATGAAATAAATGGCAGGGGGGGGTGGCTGGCTGGACAACGTGCGTACTTCTATTTTCCCCACCGTCTCTGTCAAGTGGGTTATGACTGTGTAGTACTTACTTCTTCAATAGAATTTCGTGTTATTGTTCTTTTTTCTCAAGGCGCTGTTATGCGGTACGTACGTAGTTAGCACGAGTGGTTTAATACTTCACAGGAAGTGGAGATCGAGAATTAATGGAAGAAGCGTGGGTTGATGTATGTAGTACATACATACATACATCATAACTCGATCGCCACTTTAGTTGATGGAAGTGGGTCATGAAAGTACACTTTTATTTTGACGTGACGTGATGTGACGTGCGGTGCGTGTAGAAATCTCCCTCCCCGGCGCGCAGTATAAATAATTAAATATACATAGGAACAACCCACGTCGATCGCCACCATTCCTCCCGAGCATACCCATCTCTTGGCTTCCTCGATCATCCTTCAAGTCATCTGCAACGTCGTCTTTGAACGGCATCGTCCCCTGTAATTAATTATCTGCCTCGTCGATCGCCATGGCCTTGTTCGGCATCTCGGAGGAGCTCCTTCTGGCGTTGGTCCCCATTATCGTGTACTAGGTCGGTGCCGCGATCTACGAGTTGACGCCGACCAAGAAGGACGAGTACGGGCTGTTCACCAAGGAGGAGGAGGAGACCCAGAACCTTGCCACCCGACGGCAAGTTCTTGTGGGAGTATTCGTCAACCAGGCGATTCAGATGGCCCTGGGCGCCCTCATGTTCATGGTGCGCTTCTGATCTTCTTGTCATCAGACTAGCATACTCTAGCAACCTAGCTAGTACATGATGAAAAAGTTAACATATCTACTTGATTCGATCGGCCCATCCATCTCTTAACGTATGTACTTACATGACATTCGCAGGGTTCAGGAGGGTTGCTCTCTACCAGCCCCACGGGACCGTCACCCTCGCTGCTGCGGATCGCCGGGCAGCTGGCAGTGGCGATGCTGGTCATGGACTGCTGGGTGTACTGGTGGCACCGTTGCACGCAAGAGATCAAGTTCCTGTACAAGCACGTCCACGCCATGCACCACCACCTGATCGTCCCCTACCCCTACGGAGCCTAGTACAGCCACCCTGTCGACGCCCTATTCAGCGACATCCTCGGCGGGTTGGTCGCCACCCTCGTCTCCCGCATGTCCCCCCGAACGGTCGCCATCTTCTTCAGCGTGCTCAGCCTCAAGGTGTTGGACGACCACTGCGGGATGTGGTTCCCCAACCACCCCATCCACCGGTGGATGACCAACAACGCCGCCTTCCACTGCCTCCACCACCAGCACGTCGGCATCAAGCACAACTACTCGGTGCACTTCCTGGCCACCTGGGACCTGCTCACCGGCACCTACCTCCCCTTCTCCGTCGAGCCCAGGAAGGGCGGCGGCGGGTACCAGCTCCGCACCGCCAAGGATCAGTAATAATTTAACCAGAGCCACCAAGAAAATTAAGGATAGTGGACGAAGCCGGGCGTACGTGGTAGGAAAGAAACTATAGATGCGTTTACCAGCTCGATCGATCGTGTACTTACATGGGCATTTCCCCGCCAGTGTTTCTACACTTCTTTCCCCATATGCAGTACCGTTTTTGAGGCAGCCCCTCAATACATAATTTCCTACGTCTCGAAGGAGACTTCACTCTTCTTGGCAGCTTTAATTATGAATCAGCTGATCATGCATGATAGTGGATCACTTATGGGAGGAGCTACGTACGTACAGGGACCTCCAGCAGTCTATCCTATATATATTCTATATTCATCGTCCAAATCAAGTCACCAAAGGTAGGTTTTCTCCTAGTCTCAGACTAAACCTTTATTAAAATACGTAAAGGCATCTATCATGATCTAGCATAATTGTTCCTTGTTAATCTCTTCATGTATTTTAGTGTATCCTCGCATTTTTTTTGCATGCTGACTGAAACAACGACCAAGTTGTAGTCGCTATTTCTTAACATCGACCAAGCAGTGGTCGCTATTTCTTAACTTGCTTGGTCGCTATTTCAAACAGCGACCAAGTTCTGGTCGCTATTTCAAGTTTCTTGAATCAACGACCAAGCTGTGGTTGCTATTTCGATCAGCGACCAAGCTGTGGTCGCTATTTCGTATTTGCGACCAAGCAAGTGGTCGCTAATACCTGAATTTAACTTGGTATATTTAATAAGGGTAGCATGTTTAAAATTGAATAACTATCTTCCACCCCCTACATCCACTTACGCTTCGCCCTCCACATATCCCTCCACAAGTCAGCCTTCCACTTACACCTCACCCTCCACATATCAAACTTCCATGGATCAACCCTTCACGAGTCAGCCCTCCGCCTTCGCATACCCACATGTGTCTCTGCCTGTGTCTCCACCCCTGGTCAAGGGAACACCACACCCCGAGCAGGTGGATGCCATCCACTACATACCTCCTAATTCCACTCCGCACATGGCACTACCAAATCCCTCCATCGCTAGCCACGCACCCTTGCATACGCAACCTTCACTTCCATCTCCATAACCTTCCACTTCATCTCATACCTCTCGGCATCCCCTTAGCCCGAAGCGGACTCCTCACTCTCCGTTGCCGGTGTGCTTCACGGATATTTTCAGGGCTTTGATGGCCACTCACGCGTTGCCGCTCCCTCCAGTTGTGCCCTACTGACCCGCAGTTGGGAATATGCTTCAGTTTTGTGATTTTCACTGTCAGTAGGGGCATTTGGTCGAGGATTGTCCCGAGTTCTAGGAATTTGTTTATGGCCTAGAAGATGATAAGAGGATCGATTGGTCAGCCATGCATGAGGTCATTCTATATCTCTGCAGTAAGCAGCAGCAACAAGAAGTGTCGCCTAAGTAGCCATCTCCATCTCAAGGCTAGGGGCACCCCTGTGATTTCGCGTCTACTGTAGCACCCGCTTCGTCATCTACTCACTTATCCACTTCCCTGCCTACGCCATCTCCTACCCCGTTACCACCTTCATCTCCACCTACCTCATCACCTTTGCCATCTCCTACCCCATCACCGCAACCTCTGCCTACCCAATCCCTTGCTCAAGCTAGTGCCTCCACTTCCACCACAAACACCGCCACTACTCCTACCACCAACGCCGCTCGGCGTGTCGTATCTATATGTCGACGGCGGGCACCACGACCTCCCTTTTCACCTTTTCCATCTCCATCTCCACTACCCCCATTGTTCATATCGCCATCTCCATCACCATCTCCATTACATAACCCATCACCACCACCTTCACCGCCTCCCCTCCCAAAGACCCCTATTCCATTACCTCCGCCATCTCCACCGCCTCTGCCATCTCCTTCACCATCGTTGCCCGAGCCTGAGCAGGCTATACCCCCACCTACACCTCTGCCTTCGCCTTTGCCCGCACTCGAACCTGCCATTGCCTCTACTCCTCCCCCACCACTTAAAAATGCCATACCCATTGAAATCCTCACACCGTCTGAACCTATTCCCTTCACTTCTCCTCCATCCACCTCCACCCCACAGAGCGGGTGTGCATTGCCGTTGGTGCCCCTCGGGTCCGGTCCCCAGGGAGACAATGAGCCGAGTCAGGGTGGTTCGGTGCTGGTTGTTCCATTCAAGATTCAAGATTTCATCTACCGTATGCCGATCCGTGTCCTGGTCTCGGGCTACTTTGGGACTGATGAGCCTGCACTGCCTATGAAGATGGTTGTCCAGAAGAGTTCCCTTGCACTAGTGCCAGTTTCTTCTCAAGTAAGGCCGGTGGCAATCTCACTGCTTGCCAGAAGTTTGACTATTGATGCGGTTATTATCTCTCACTCGGTTGCTATTCAGTTCACTGGCCAAGTGGGATTCTCTACTCAGATTGTGCTAACCCATATGGCCGCCAAGAGTCTGCTCGATTCTATGTTCAAGGGGTAATTGGCCGTATTTTCAAGATTGTCTAGGGGCATTCTACATCTGTTCTGTAATCTCCCTCGGTTTATTAGTGAGACGGCCATGTCAACGCCGCGTATTACCCTCCCTCAATTTTGTCCTGCACTTCTGGTCACGGAGCTATGCTTCATGCCCGATTTACGAATGGAGATGCCGAATCTCATGTTGCTAGTGCCAAGTGACAAGACTCCGCGGTTTTCTGATGTTCATCCTAAGGAGTTACCTGTTCAAGGATGTCTGCCTATCGTTAGCACCGGATGTCTAGGGGCAGCTATCCCAATAAAACTACATATTCATGACCAGACTAGGCTGCCTGCCAGGTGGGCCCATTATATGAAAAGATATTTCAAGGCAAGGAGGCCGAAGATCTAAGTACGTGCCAGGTGGGTCCATTACAAGACAGTTTCTACCAAGAAGAGGCAGCGACGTAAGTTTAAGGACCGCGTAGTCCGCACTCAGGGGCCCACTTCTTCCTATTCCTCTACCTTTCATTCCTCATTTCTATTGCTCAGCTCCCACCCTTGGGTGGTGTATTTTCCTTCGTCCAATCCTACTTCGGTCATCTTCTCCTCTCCTCCTGAGTCCGTGAACCCCCACTTCCCTTTTCCTAGTTTGAAGCTACACGTTTTTCCACGTTCTCATTATTTTAGGCCTCAGCCTATGTCATCCTTTCATCCCACTTTTGGGACTTCTTCTGATTCTCCTCCTCCGGTATTCCCGGGTTCTACTTCTCATTCTCTTTCCCCAACCCTGTCGGGTGTTTATGATTCTTCTTCCCTGCCTCTAGCGGGTGATCGCTATTCCTTTTCTCTGACCATGTTGGATGTTCACTCTCCTTCATCTGTATCTTTACCGTAACAACTTTTTAAACTAGAAGACCGAGTGACCCTTCTCTCTCACAATTTCTCACAATCTCTCTACAATTAACTTATAGACCAACTCTTCTCTTCTCCTCTTTTTCTTCTCTCTTTGCTTTTCTCTCTTCTTCTTCTCTGGATCGCACAGGATGGCTTCTGCTTGTCTGGTAGTAGTTTGCGATCAGTGACCTCCAATAAGGAGAAAGCTTCCTTTTATACCAGTAGCAGAAAGGGCGTGCGTCTTCTACGAAATCTCGCCATAAAACCTTTACACGTGGCAGCATCTTGCCATTCACTTTACACGTGTAGCGATCCTGGCACTACATCCAATCTTGGATCACGTGCCACCATTGTTTTCCATGAAACATTAGCTGTTAACACAGAAACAAACATTAGTTCAGTTAAGAGTATACTAGATAGAAAAAGATGCACGGGGTATGCATGGAGTATGAGTGAACTGGCTGCAAAGGAATCTGCGCGGACTTACTGCAGCTAAGGTAGTCTCAGTACAGACCTGCTCGGACTTTGTGTGTACAAAGATGCACGGACTTCACCATGCTCAGACCTTAAACGGATGTGCTCGAACTTGACGACCCAAAGCATGCATGTACTCAGACATGTGCACTGACATGAAAATGAACAAATTAGAACCTACACAGATCTGGACGATGCACAGACTTAATGTCACAAGACATATGCACGGGCTTTATCAAAAAGAGCACGGACTTAAAGTTTAACAATGCTCAACGTGCACGGACTTGACTAGAACATGCACGGACTTTGACTCTTCTACAATGCATGCAAAGATGAGATATACACAGACTTAATAGATCATGCAACCCAACAGCAAACAGTCTAAATCCAGAATGTGCACAGGGTTTGATGTGCACGGACATCAACACAAAGTGCACGGACTTAGTGTTAAAAGCAGAACATGCACGGGGTTAGGCTTCCACGGACCGTGTGAAGGTGTGCATGGACTTTGTGTTGAAAACCAAACAAGCACGGGGTTTGGCTTCCACGGACTACGTGAAAGCGTGCACGGACTAGCTGAAGGCATGACTGTTCATGCACGGACTCAGCGTAAAACATGCATGGACTTACATTGCAGAGACTGTTCATGCACGGGGTTTGGATGAAACTCAATCAGCAAAATGTCTAAGTCCAAAATATGCACGGACCTTATACATGCATGGACTTATATGGAGACACTGTACATGCATGGACTTAGTGTTAGACATGCATGGACTTTATGATTTTATGCCTTAACCTAATATGATGAACCTTGAAGACTCTGCACGGACTTAAGACATGCTATTCGGTGGGCTGTGCATGGACCATGCATGGACTCTCTGAAGGGAAGCTCTGACTCTACAAAGCTAAGGCAAAAGAGTTCTGAACCAGACATAAGTGTTGGCCATCATCAAACCAAGATTGTTGGCCATAATCAAAACATCAAAATAAGGTTTACAACACTGTTCGCATCCTGAAATAGGACTGGAAAGGGTAGACAAGTTAAGTCAACTTGGGCAGGGCCCCAAGTCGACTTAAGCCTGCAACCAGAATTGGCCTGGCCAGGGTAGTCAGGCTAAGTCGACTTCTGCAAGCCAGAAGTTGACTTTGGCCTGCTACCAAAACTTGGACTGAGCAGGCCCACAAGGGGAAGTCGACTTTTGCAAGCCAGAAGTCGACTTAGGCTTACTTCCAGAACCAAATACTGTGCGTCCAGTAAAGCAACTATCCTTCGCATGTCTGCTAATCATCCTAGTACCCGGAATCAAACTGAACTTCATCAAGGTAGAAACAATGTATTCCACACTCAAACCATACATATTTCACACTCAACCCATACATATTTCACACTCAAACCAACAATCTGGATTTTAGATACTATATCATTCAGAAAAACCAGACTATCCTACACATAACCGCCATTCGTCTGAGTACCCAGAAATCAAACTGAACTTTCGGCAAAGAAGAAACAACATTTTTCGCATTCAACCATGATTCAAAACCCAATTTTCAAGATATTATATCGAGCACAAAAGGAAGATTTTTAGGGTTCAGATCTTGCCTTGAAGCGGATGAAATAAGGATAGAGAAAACCCTCCACCTCCAGCAAGAGACGGGAAGATGATGCTCCGCTTGAGATAACCTCGATCCAGCAAGACACCGGAGGGACGAGGCAGCCATCCAAGAGTAGGAAAGAACCCCTCTCCCACTGCTACGCTTCTTTGGGCTCCCTCTTAGGATCCTTTCAAAACACCCAAACCCAGCAGGAACGTGAAACCCAGCGGAAGAAAAAGAGGGAGAAAACTCCGATGAAAAGGGATGGGGTTTCCCCCAAATCCTCTGGTCGGTTACCGTGATTAGGGAAGGGATAATGATCAGTTTAATGGCCCAGGGAAACCCACGATTATGAGGGAGAAAAACAAGGAACGAAGGCCACGTTCTCAAAGGAAAGTCCGCCATAAGAACCGAGGGTATTATTCATCCACCCCTTTGAAAAATCAAATCTAATAATATAAAAAGGATTTACAAAAACTAATTGTTACCCATTTTTCACCACCATTTATTTTCGCAGTCCAAGGCCATACACACGGCCCGCACGGATACTCGGAGCACACGCATGGGGTTACCCGGACCCCAAAACTCACGAGCATGCCAATCGACACAACGCGGCACCTCCGGACACCCCCAAAATACAAACACAGGTCTCACGGTGTCCGGGACATTCATGAGGCCGAAGGTCAACCACTGGGTCACAACTGTTGTAAACCTTGTTTTGATGTTTTGATGATGGCCAACAATCTTGGTTTGATGATGGCCTGCCTTGTTTAGCGCTCTTTTGCCTTAGCTTTGAAGAGTCAGAGCTTCCCTTCAGAAAGTCCGTGCATGGTCCGTGCACAGCCCACCAAATAGCATGCCTCAAGTCCGTGCAGAGTCTTCAAGGTGCATCATATTAGGTTAAGGCATAAAATCATATAAGTTCATGCATGTATAAGTCCATGCATGTATAAAGTCCGTGCATGTATAGTGTCTCCACATAAGTCCATGCATGTACAAGGTCCGTGCATATTTTGGACTTAGACATTTTGTTGTCATGCCTTCAGCTAGTCCGTGCACGCTTCCACGTAGTCTGTGGAAGCCAAATCCCATGCTTGTTTAGTTTTTAACACAAAGTTCGTGCACGCTTTCACACGGTCCGTGGAAGCCTAACCCCGTGCATATTCTGCTTTTAACACTAGGTCCATGCACTTTGTGTTGATGTTCATGCACATCAAACCCTGTGCACATTCTGGACTTAGACTATTTACTGTTGGGTTGCATGATCTATTAAGTCCGTGCATATCTCATCTTTGCATGCATTGTAGAAGAGTCACCGTACACTTTCTATAAGGTCTGTGCATGATCTATTGAGTCCATGCACGTTTTGGACTTAGTAGATAAACTGAGTCCGTGCACGTTCTAGTCTAGTCCGTGCACGTTGAGCATTGTTAAACTCTAAGTCTGTGCTCTTTTTGATAAAGCCCGTGCATATGTCTTGAGACATCAAGTCCGTGCATCGTCCAAGTCTGTGTAGGTTCTAACTTGTTCATTTTCATGTCAGTGCACATGTCTGAGTACATGCATGCTTTGGGTCGCCAAGTCCGAGCACATCCGTTTAAGGTCCGAGCATGGTGAAGTCCGTGCATCTTTGTACACACAAAGTCCATGCACGCCTCTCTTCAGTAAAGTCCGAGCACAGACGAGTCCGTGCATCTTTTCCTTGCAAGCAGAACATCAAGTCCGTGCATGCTTTACCTTTGGTTTAAACCCCGTGCATATTCTCCTTTGGCAGAACACAAGTCCATGCATGTTAAACCCTGTGCATAATCTCCCTCTGGTTTAAACCCCACGCATGTTATCTCTTGGTAAAACACAAAGTCCGTGCAAGTTTCTTTGAAACATGCATCCGTGCATGTTTTACTTCTCAAAGTCCATGACTTGCAATCAAGTCCGTGCACGATTGTGCTCGCCTTGTTTAAATGTCTGTGTTTGCATCGTGCCAAGTCAGTGTATGTCCGAGCATACACTGTCATACTGGCGTTGCTAGTCGGAGCATATGTCATACCCAATGCATATTTTGGCTAACTGCATGTTGGAGTCGGTGTAGTCACTGTGGCTAAGCCAGCTAAGTCCGTGCAGATCCCTTAGCAGCCAGTCTACAACTTAACATACTCCGTGTATACCCCGCGCATCTTTTTCTTTTCACTATATTGTTAATTGAACTAATATTTTTTGTTCTGTGACAGGTCTTCATTTGATGAGGATAAGGCTGGCACGTGATCCCAGAGCCTGGAAGCTGACACGTGAATTTCTTAGAGAAGGGGGTACAAACTCTCCACACGTCTAGGGCATCCTTAGAGTGAAGATGTATATAAAAGGACATCCCTTCTCTAATTCGGGTAGAATCTGGTAAACTTAGAAGGCAAAGAACGAAGAGAGGACATCTGAGATCCAGAAGAAGAAGAAGTAGAAGAAGTGCAAAGCAGAGAAAAAGAAAAAGGAGAGTTCAACAGAAAAAAGGAAAGAGTAAGCAACAGAGAGCCAAAGTAGTAGAAGAAGAAGGAATAGAAGTAGAGGGAGATTAGAGAAAGAGAGAGTGACTGAAGAGAACCTTAGTCTATATTGGACCGTGGATCAAATCTAGGCCAGTGAGCTCATCAAGAGCCATATTTGTGCTTAATCATTTGCAGCTTTCTGATTGATGTGTCTTTCCCATTCTTCTCTTTCTTTTTATCATTTCTTCAAGCTATTTGTCAGCGGAGCAAGCTGTGAGGCTCAACGGGCAGAGGAGGATTCCTCTGGATGGGTCAAGCTGTAATCCTCGGCGGGAAGAGGTGTGGTATCCTCTGGACAGCAAGCTATGTTGCTCAGTAATTTGTAGACAAGCTGTGGTGTCCAACGGACGCAAGCTGTGTTACGTAGCAGTGAAGCCACACTCGGGTTGAGTGTGGGGTGGACGTATGTCTGGAGGACCGAACCACCTAAAAGTTCCTTGTGCACTGTGGTTTGATTATATTACTTGTTTCTCGCTAGATGAATGTTTAGGCCGATCAACTTGTTCTTCCTATTTAGCTAGCGGGTCATGTGCACATCAGCCTTTTGACGATAGCCCATGTGTGAGTGTGGAACGCTCGAGGGCTAGCCTACGAGAGCGACCACGACTCACGGGCGGCGATTCTTGTAAGCGGGACAAGATGTTTGCCATAGAAGGCTATTGCTCTTCACCGCACGGGTGGATTCCCCGGAGGTCATGCCATGGCGAGGCAAACCTCCGAGGTCCTTGGGTGATAGGAAAATAAATCCGAGAAGAAGGGGAAGAGATCAAGGTGATAGAAGGTTGGGCATGCTTGCAAAACTCATTCTTTTCATTCATCCTCAAGGGAAAAAAAAGGGGTGGAGGGTTTGGATACAAGATAGTTCACCTCAAAAATGGAGAGAAATACATTAGAAGGGAGAGGAGATACATTGACGGGGGGAGGGGGGGGAGAGCACAAGCTATCCCCCCCTCTGGCTCACCTCTCTTCTCTCACACTCTCTCTTCTCCTTCTTCACCTTACCGGCGTGGGGGGGGCTTCTTCTTCTTCTTCTTCTTCTTCTCCTTCTTCTTCTTCTTCCCTGCGTGCTAGAAAGCCCACGGGAGAGAGAGCCCGCCAGAGAGCCAGCCTTTGCTTTTGAATGCTTCACCCTATTTATCTCTCCTCAAGGGAGAGTTAAGACTTTCTCATTATGGCCCACCGCTTGCCCACGTCGTGCCGGTTGTGCTGTCATCCTGCCTTGCTTGCCACGTTTTTGTTGCCATACCTTGTAGGACATGGGTTGTTCGGCGGTTGCGACGCCGTTTCAGCCACGGGGGATGCATGTTTGAGAATAAGGGGTTGAAACGGCGCAGCCAAATGGCGTGCCATTTCAACCCATTCCATGTAAGCTAGCAAGAGGGCGCGCCGTATCAATTAAGAAGGGGCGCGCCGTTTCAAGCATCAAAAGGGGTGGCCCCATCTTCAACAGGAGCGCGCCGGTCAACCAATCTAACGGGGCGCGCCGTTTCAATGTAACACAAGGGGAGGGGCGCGCCGGTTTGGGGCGTGCCGGTTAAGGGCCTTATCGCGCCGTTTCAAGGCCTCTTCATGCCGTTTTAAGCGCCGAACAGATTCGTTTCGAAGTCGTAACCCTTCATACGGATGTCGGCACTCCCGGGGTGTTTTAGTTGAGCGCATGGCATCTGGAATGTTTCATTTGCCATTCCTGGCCTTCGATCCGCGGCTTTGCGTGTCTTCCGGCATGTGTCGATTGTGTGCCGAAATCCCCGACTTCTCTTCTATTCACCTCCCGGCGTGGCCGGTCATGGATATCTTCTACCCGGGGGTCACCTTAATGGGTAGCGGGCTGCTGGGTGAGTTCTCATCCTGGTCGGGCGAAGTATGGGTTTATTCGGCCCTCCCGCCTTCGACTCGCACGTAGGCGCGAGTGCCGTGGATGCTGTGGGAGCCTTGTCATCATTTTTGACGTCCACACTAACCTTGACTTAAAATGCAGTGAGCTGAGGGAGGGCAATGGGCGGGACCAGATGCACTGTCCTCATTGTCACAGCCTGTAGGAGGCAGGGCTGAGCGGGATGCTGACTTCGCTCGGGCAGTTGCTCGGGCTGAGGAGGCTGAGACTACTCTCCCAGAGAGGGTAAGCGCACCCAAACCCGAGTTACTTAGACCTTAGATGCTTTATGATGCAAATGCCTAACTATGCTGAATGCTTATATAGGCGAGCGAGCTTACCACAGCATTAGTCGAGGAGGAGCATGCCAGAGCAGAGAGAGAGCATGTGAGGGCAGAGGCAGAGTGTGCCAGAGTGGAGGCAGATCATCTCCAGGCAGAGGCGGAGCATCTCCGGGCAGAGGCGGCGGAGGTGACCCACCTTCATGCAGAGGTGGCGTGACTGAGCACAGGAGCGGCTCATCGCGACAGAGGAGAGGAGACAGAGCGACTGAGGGTAGACATCACGCAGCTGAGGAGCTAGCGAGACCAGTCCCGAGTGTAGACTATTGAGATGAGGGGAGTGATAGCGGGCTTGAAGGATGCCCTCCGACTTCTGGGGAAGAGGTCAGATGCTAGTAGGAGCCAGAGTGTCGCACTGAGCTGTGGGTTATAAGGCTACTTCACCAGCTCTTTCGGCTATCGGAGGAACGCAGAGGAGGAGCGACGTCATCGCCGAGAGGAGGGGAGTAGTGCCATGGAGCCGCCAGCGAAGCAGCATGAGGGCTCAGGTGATAGGGAAGGGACTGGCAGAGTGACTTTGTACCCTTCTTCCTTCTTCTGATGCACACTCGTACATGACTTATGTCAGTGGAATGAAATGGAAATCTTTTTGTTGTTTATGTTTGATGTTCAAAGTGCATGAGTATAAGTGCAAATGTTAACTCTAAGGCCGACAGAGATAGATAGAGGGGGGAGAGATAGGACTGATGGTTAGAAGAAAATAGCCAAAAATAGGAAAAGACTGACAAACGGTCTAATGTAAGACCACCAGAGGAACACAAACGGCCTAATCTAGGACCATTAAGGGATGAAGTGAATGCGGTGGACGGAGGGATGAAATGGTCTGATAATAGACTGCTTGATGGATATTAGCAGTATTATGATAGACCGCTAGTGCAGAAACCCTGTGGATTCTAAGCGGGACTCTGACCCCATTCTCCCCCTACCACACCTTGGAACACCCCCTCCCAGACTCCCTCACAGCTAGGGGTCACTCCCACATCCATTCACCCCATTTTCCATCCCATATACCCCATTTCCCCCTATCATCTTCAACCTGCAGTTCTTAGTTTGGAGGCAATAGAGAAGCTGTGGATTGCAGAGGCTGTGTTGTAGTCCTCACGAAGCACATGGTAGTAAGCCTTACATTGCTGGAAAGCTCTTCGAAGCAGCTTTCTAGGCGTGGTGGTCTCGTTGTCTTCCAACTTTGGGGCCGCCCAGAAGACTCATCCTCGCCAGACTGCGTAGATACTCCTAGGCAGACATCCTGAAGTGACTTGTAGAAGCTCCCACGGCCTGCTTTCTATGCTTCTTGGGGCGCCAATTGGTTGAGGGCTTCTACTTCAAGTCCCCATCCATCTCCAAGAAGCAGAACCATTTTTGGATCTCGGAGTCAGGAGTTCTGGATTTTCTCCCCAAGGTGCGCCAGGTCAATTCCCCTGAGCCAGTTCCTATACCCCTCCACTGTTCCGATCTTTGCAGTCAGCTTCGACCTCCAACGATGGCCCCGTTGGTCTTTGTTCGAAGAAGACTCGACCATGATCGTAGCAGCTCTAGTCCTACATCAATCGGACCCCAAGAGTGATCGTGGTGCCTTCGTCTTCCAACAGCGGCAACTTGAGAGCAGTCAGCACCAGAGCAGTTCAGCCCTGGTCTAGGTCCCACCCTAGCCACCAACGATGTCAGGAAATTCATCAAAAATTTTGACGCCCTCCTGAGCCAACCCAAGGGGTTTTGGCACTAGTTTCATCTCCAACAGAGTTCAGGAGGGCCCGTGGAAGCATTGATAGCGACTACCTATCAAGCTATTCCTGAGAGCTGGCAGAATCTGTGAACTTCATCCACTGGACTTTTGCTTAATTCCCCATCCCTGCCTGGCCGGCTTACAACCCCTCTCTGCATGGAGGTAGTATTTTGGTGTAATTTGAATGTCTCCTCCCCTTGTCAAACCCCCCTGTGTGGGGCGTAGTGATTGTAAGCCCTTACATTTCAGGTTGAAGCTTCCTCAGTGCGGCGTGTGGGTAAGCCCACGCTTCCTCGCTCGCCCTCGTCTCTGGCTGGGATCGACATCTTCATGCTGATCAGGTGAGCTTCTTTCTGGTCACTTCTCTTTGTTGGCACTCCTTGCTTAATTAGTATTGCTTCTTAGCTCCGTCGGTGGTGAGGGAGTGCCCGATCTAAAAGGCCAATCAATCGAGTGACGTCTGCGGGGTGAGTTATGAGAGGGACCCTACATCCCACACCCTCGGCGTTATGGCCGCCCACTGAATTGGTCATCCCAGGCCCTTAGAGGTCCATCCCTAGCTAGCCATACACCCAAAATGTCAAGGTCCCTCCTCGGACCCTTCCCACCATCACTGGTTTGCCTACGAGCAACCATGAGCGCTATGCGAGTCAGTCCGCTAGAGTGAGTCCATTGCCACATTGCTTGCTTGTAGGTCTAGGTCCAAGGTGCCTTGGTCTAGTGGTTATCACCCCCAAGGTCGTGTCACATCAAGTGGTATCAGAGTAAGTTCTGGGCTTGTCCTCACAAGTCTAGTCCTTGGACATTGCATCGTCATCGTGTCTAGAAGGGTCACCCCTCCCTGCTCCACTACCCCTTCCAAGATGAATGTGTGGAATAAGCTTGTAAGAGGGATGTTGAAGGAGTGAGACAATTCACCTACATCCTTCTAACAAAAATATGGCCCATGCGTGTGGCCGTCACCCTCCATCCCTTACCCCACCAAGCATGCCCCTTTCACCCCTCAACCGAAACCCCACCCACTACCCATGACCCCTCAACCAACGCCCCCTAACCTCACGTCGTCACACCATCCAGCCCCACCCTCCCAAACTCCTACTAAAATCACCCATGTTGGAGACACGAGCTTGGTCATTGAAGTCCCAAAAGATGAGGGTGTTTGCCTCAACATTACTCATCCACCAAAGGATACCCACACTCAAGCTAAGGAGAGACAAGCCCCTAGTTTCTCAACCAACCATAAGCTCCACCTAGAGTTAACTCTCCCCTTTGATGGACTAATGATCATAGGAGAACCTCTAGTTAAGTGGCTAAAGAAGGGCCCAATCCTAGAAAGGTCAAGTCCATACCACCAAACCATGAGTCATTCATCCCAAGTTGTGGCTGTTCGAGCTTCCCCTATTACTCCCGTGTTCACCCTGGGCCATTGCGCTAGTGAGGTCCTCATGTTCCTTCTCACATTGGGCATCTCTATCCCATCCCAAGCCAATGACGGCCCACGAAAGGAGCCCAACCATCGTAAGGCAATCATTATCCCATCGACTCTTATGGTGGAAGAAGGCCCCTTACTCATTGGGGAACACCTCATCTTGGCCAACCTAAAGGAAGAAGTCATCTTACCACATCACACTTTCTTTGACCCCTTTGACCCCATCAAGCTAGAGTCATGGTACCACCTTGACTCCCTCCCCTCCTACCACACCATCAACCATCCAACGCCACACACACCCACACCCATATGCCCATTTGACCCCACACAATGATGGTTCTTGGCGGGCTTGTGTAGTCGATTCCTGGTGAGTCAACATTCGTTCCTGCGGTCGCTAGTGTTGTCGACAGGCTGATTCTAATGTCGCTGCCGGGGGCGGTCGCTGACGTTGACGCAGACGCAATATCGTCGGCCGTTACGGTCCACTCTCCGCCGACCGTCGGGGCCTGCAATGTTCCGTCGGCCTCGATAATTCCAGCCAGCAATGAACGTGCAACTCCCGCCACAATCGGCGAAACGCTGCTGCCGGTTGCACTGGCGACGTCAACACTCATGATAACTGCGACATGTGGGCTCGTGATTCCGGAGTCTGCGGACGCCGAGTCCGAGACAATAGACTGATCGTACAGAAGTCCTGGCGTGTCGATTACTGCACCTGCAGAGACTGCTACAGGCGTGAGTGATACCGCCCCTGGCGACAGAGTTGCCGCAAGAGCCGAAGCGACCGCAATAATATCTTCGGTTGTCAGAATCTGGCTAAGATCGACATCGAAAATATCAGGCGAAAGCTTCCTCCGTACTCGCAACTGCGGAGCCGGGGGGCGGTATACCCACGAATGACGCAATGATTAGCCTTTCACTGCGGGAGTTGCGGTTTTGCTACCGGCCTCGACCGGCTTAACCGCAATGCGTTGGGCCAGCGCTTTGATTTTCGCTGGCGTCAGTTTCAGTCTCTCAACATACTCGATCGCGTCCTTCTCTTCACGCTTCGCTTTCAGCATATCAGCCACCTGCTGATGCTTTGCTTTCGCCGCAGCCCGCTCCGAATCGCACTTTGCGGACTCGGCTTCAAGCTGCTCAATAGTCATCGTTTCGTAGCTCATATTGTCCTTTCTGGTCAGACGGTAATTTGCATGTTGCCGCCGCTCGCAAGGGCGGTGAAGTCGAGGGTGATATCGCCCCCGTTCGTGGGCGTGTCGGTCAAGTCGAAGAATGCGACAATCTTTGATGCGGCATCGTTCGTGATTTCCTTGCACAGCACGGCGCCGCCGATGGTGTCATTCGTGGTTCCTCCAATTGCGGACCACGTTACGTCCGCAATTGCGATGTCAACGCGGTCATCCGTGTTGTTCGTCTGGATCGTGATCGTTGCCGATTTTCGACCTGCGCCGCCGAATGCGCCGGTATAGCCGGTCGCCGTAATTTCGTGGCTGGATACGTCATTGGCGGTCGCATCGTCGAGATACACTCGGTCAACGTCATCGGTGTAAGAGTCGTCAACCAAGACCAGCTTGAACGTGTCTGTATCGATGTCCATCGATCCGGTGAGAAAGTCCTTCAGTGCAGCTTGATGCCATTTGCTGGCCATCTATTTTCCTCCGTGAATGAGATATGGAAAGTGAACTATTCCGCAAAGTGAATGTACGCGCCCAGGTTGATCGATTCGCTTGGTGCCGTGATCAGAGACAACGCAATAATTCCGCTGGCGGGAACAACGATTCGATCTTCGGGGACTGGCAGATAAGTCCAGCTTGCCGCCGCCAGATTGAAGGCATCTGGAACCAGCACGTCGCCAGTCGTTCCAGCCGTGCTGCCATCAACACCCGTTCCGCTCGTGCTGCCGACGGCCAGCGATGACGGAGCGTTGCCGTCCAGCTTCAACGGGGTCGCGCTGGTCACCGTGGCGGCTGCGGTCATGCGCAGAATCGCAAGCTCCAGGGTCTCACTCAGCGGGGTTCCAGCGACGTAGTACACACCAGCCTGCAGGATCGTCAGCGGGCGAGTGCCGGCCTTGATCTGCACGAGAATTTGGCCGGCCGTAACCGCCGTCGGCGCCAGTCGGACGCTGTAGGAAAAGTCGCTCATTGGTCACATCCTTAAAAGTGGATTCATGCGGACACGGCCGTAATTGCCATTGCCAGACCTGCTAAACAATGCTGCGATTGGAGTTGGCGAGATTAGTTCTGTGAATCCATATAATCCCGCAGAAAAGTTATATGCTTGAGGATACGTCAAGGCTGGAAGGACAGCGTCATTCCAAACCGTTTCGGCATCTTCGCCTTGTGGATATCCCTGACACTGGTATGCAAACCGGAGAGTGCCATCGTTGATTGCGGCTACAATGCTTGTGCTTGCTGGAAATTCGTAATTCCTGCCTCCGCCAAGATTCGCAGGAAATGCCGTAGAATTAAGCGGGGACGCTGACGCTAAAACTGTTGATCCTGTCCGCAACTGAGCAATCCGGTCATACGTGAAGTTGTCAACGTCGGCTGAATCTTCCTGAACAAGAAAGCCAACCTTGATATTGTCGACGTCCGTTGCTAAATTTAACCCGCCGTATGTCCAGCCGTTCGAAAATTCGAAATTAACCAGTGCCACATTTGTCTGCACGGTGGCAAATGCAGAAGAGACGCCGTCGTCTGCTGAAATTAAATTTCCGCTCGCATACCAACTAGACTCCCCGTCCGGAAAGTCTCCGGCAGTTGTCGAAATTCCAGATGGGGACGAAACTCCCTCAAGAAGGATGGGAATCGGTGTCATGATTCAAAAAGCTATCTATATTGTCGTACTGGCTGCCGGTGTTGCCGCAGCAGGATATCTCTTACTCGCCCCGCTCAACGATCCATATGACGTTTACAAGAATTGAACCCCTGCCGTCTCATTTACGCACAACACCGCTTAACCAACTGACCCAAAGAATGATTTACAAAATTTTACTTACAATCTTTATATTAAAGTCTTTAGTTCATATCGGTACAGAGCGGTACGATACCGTCCCGTCCCGTCCCGTTACGAGCCGTGATCAGGACGACCGGTTCGGTCGGGACGGCAAACCTTGGATCTAACCGTGTAGACTCCATCCTCTCCCACCTCCATATCCATTGACCGTCTAAGTCAGGTTGAGGATGGAACATTAGAAGAAAGGAGAGCCGCTCTTGAAGTAGCACCATCTCCTCAAGAGAAAGGTTTCTCCCGAAGGTCGGTGCCCAAGTTCCCCCAGGCAGGAGGGAGTCAAAGGCTTGGGAGACTAACCCCAGAGGGTGTGCAACAATCGCAAAAAAGCTCGGGAACAGAGTGACCAGAGAGGCCTCCCTACACCACCTATCTTTCAAGGGGAGATTGTTGTCTCCTCTTCCCAGGCGGACCCGTGCTCTGGAAGAAAGAACGTCCCTACAAGAGAAGATATCTTTCCAAAGAGGAGAGGTCCTGTAGAGAGGTGATGGAGCTAAGCCTCATACTCTCCTCTTGACGAAGTATCTTTCTCTGATCAACTGTGCCTACATCCCCTCCTCTCCATGTCCCAGTCTTCACTGCCATTTGCACAAGAGGGCCAAGTTGAAGTGTTTGACATGCTTGATCCCAAGACCACCATGTTTCTTGCTAGAACATATTCGGCCCCATGCAATATCATGCCAACCCCTACAACCCCCTCCACTGCTATGCCAAAAGAATAGACACTGAATAGAGCCAAGCTTCTTCCCAACAGTCTTAGGAATCCGGAATATGGACCAGAAATAAGTAGGGAGGCTATCCAACACAGATCTACACGGAACCAATCTCCCCCCATACAATAAATCTCGAGCCTTCCACCTTGCCAGTCTGGACTCATACCTCTGAATGATGGGAAGCCAATCAACACACCGAAGGGCACCTGGTGTAAGAGGGAGTCCCAATTAGGAAAACATGAACTCATCGATCTTACCTCCCAGCAAGCAAGCCGCCCTAGTGATCACCCTGTCCCCCAAGTTCATCCCCACAAGTAGACTTTTGTGGAATTTTACTTTGAGACCGGTGACCTCCTCCAGTAACTCCAATAAAAGCCTAGCCATATAAAACTACTGCTCCCCCTCTGCTAGGAACAAAATGGTGTCGTCGGCATACTGCAAGTGTGTGATAGAAGGGGCCCCTCTACGTGCTTGGAAGCCTGTGATCAAACCAGCTGTCTCAGCTCTCAACCACACCATGCTCAGCACACTAGCCACAAAAACAAAGAGAAGAGGAGACAAAAGGTCTTCTTTCAACTGTTGTGGAACCATGTGGACAACTTCCCGTTAATGAGGAGCACAAGGGAAGCCGATGAGATAGAAGCTCTAACCCGGCCAATCCACTTCTCACCAAATCTCATCCGCTTCAATACATGAAAGAGACATTGCCAGCTAACCCTGTCGTAAGCTTTCTTAAAATCTAGCTTGAGGACCACCCCTGACTTCTTCTGGTACTTCATGGCAAAAATACACTCATGCGTTACCAGGAAGTTATTTAAGATGTCTACCCCTAATAAAGCTCCCTGGAAATGACTGACCAGCCTGTCCATCACAGTGACTAGTCTCCCTACAAGCACCTTAGTGATGGTTTTATACATGCCATTCAGTAGGCTAATGGACCTGAAATCCTTGAAGTCTTGGGCGCCAGTCTTCTTCGGGATGAGCACCGGAAGGGTTTTATTAATATCACCCAAGTGTGACCTGCCCTGTTGAAACTCTCACAACTGCAAGAAGGCCACCCTTAATGATATCCTAGCTTTTCTAAAAGAAGGCTTGCGGAAAGCCATCGGCCCAGGAGCTTGGTCACTTGCAAGAGAGAATACAGCCAGGTGGACCTCCTCCTCTGAGAAGGGCCGGGAGATAGCCTTTCTCTCCACTTAAGAACAGTTGTGTAGGAGATCAACTACAATCCTCAAACGACAGAGCTCAGCCTCTGTGAACAACGAAGAGTAAAACAGTCTCCCCTGGTCTCTTATATCCTTCTTTGTCGTGAAAGCTAGGTCCCTCGCCTTGACACAAGAGGTGGTGTTAACCCTTCTTCTCCCAGATGCAATGTGCTGAAAGTAGGTCGTATTCATGTCCCCCTCTTTGATCCCCCTCTTTGATTCACCTATCTCTCGATCTATGTCTCCAATAGATCTCTTCTCTAGAGAAGATCTCATCAAATTGCTATCTCAATGAATCTCGAAGGGCCCTGTTATCATCTTTCAGAAGTCCTGCCTCCTCCAAACAGTCAAGACCCTCAAGCTGTTATAGGATTCTGTCTTTCGCTCTGCCCTACCCGGCAGGGATTTATTAGCTCCCCAAGTCTGAAGAGCCTACACACTGTGTTTCAATCTTCTAACAAAAGTGCCCATAGCAGAGGAGCCCTCAGCCTGAGTAGACCACGCCGTAGAGATAGTGGACATAAAGTCAGCCTCTCTGATCGAAAATAGACCTCACTAAAGGAACCACTTGCACATGAGGGAAGGGATCTTCCCAATCAACAGAGACCAAGAATTTATCCAACCTAGAGTAAGAGGCATCTGCTCTCAAGTTGGACCAGGTGAAGGAGCCACGAGCCATGCTAACATCCACTAGGGCCTCCTCCTGCATGAAATCTGAGAAGTCTTCCATGGCACCACTGAAGGTATCACCACCAGTCCTCTCCCACAAGGTTGCCACCGCATTGAAGTCACCTCCAACACAACCCTGGTCTACTTGAAGAAAGGTGATGACGAAACAAGTCATCCCATAACTGCCTCTTCTCCTCCCTGGATTGGGGGTCATATATCCTGTTGAAGTCCCAGGAGAAACCATCCCTAATATTCTGGAAATGCAGAGAGATAGTCCATCTGTTGACCTCCATATCCTGCACCATCTCCTCCACCTTAAACGGGTTCCAAAGGATCAAAATACTCTTTGATATGACCTATGCCAGAAAGGCAACCCCCTTGGACAAGCGGGTCCCTTTAATCTCCTTTAAGA
Organism: Amorphophallus titanum; assembly: GCA_024336825.1. Taxonomy (NCBI): domain Eukaryota; kingdom Viridiplantae; phylum Streptophyta; class Magnoliopsida; order Alismatales; family Araceae; genus Amorphophallus; species Amorphophallus titanum. The sequence continues at coordinate 55,694,097 of JANBPO010009603.1, read as the reverse complement.
GCGCCAAACCACCCCCTCACATTTCATCTCCTGGATACAGAGAATATCAACCTTGCACCTCCTAATCAGCTCCCTCAATGCCCTTCTCTTCTCTCTGCTTCACTCAACCCCTGCGAATTCCAAGAGACAATCCTCATTGATCAACATAGGTAGCCCCCTCCATCGCATCCTCCTCATCAGCCCTGCACTCCCTCGACAGCGATCGCTCCCCTCCTCGGATGCTCGCCCCTCACCTCTTGTTCAGTTTTGAAAACACACCCCTAAGATCCTTTTCTGCTGCCACAAAAGAAATTCCCATGCCATCCGCCACCCCTTTAGCTCGCTCGATCATAAACCTTTCAACTTCCTTGAGCATGTTCCTCACATCCTCTGTCGTCAGCTTGTACCTTCAACAGTGACCCTCTACCAATTGCAGAAGCTCCCCCCTGATTCAACATCTCCCTCCACCGGCAGTCTCTGGCCAACAAGAAGCCCCTCCTGGGCCAAACAGTCAAACTCCAGCAGCTCCTTGATGAAGACCTCCGGCACCGGATCCGACGCAAGAGGATGCTGCGCAGCTAGAGGCGCTTGCTCAACTATGCCAGTGTCTTCCATCGACGGCTTCATAGTGGTCTTCTCCCACAACATGGCTCTATCCACCACTGGTGACATGGTTGGCAGTATCGGTCGAAACCGATACGTTTCGGATACGTTTCGGACGGTACCGATCCGAAACCGGACCTGCTCACTGTAATAGTTCCTAAACCTAATAAAAGATATTTTTTTAATGGTTTCGGAGGACATAGTATCGGTTTCAGCTGAAACTCATCTATTTCGGTTCGAAACCGGACGGTTTCAGCCGAAACCGGACAGGTTCACTATTTTTTTGAGTTTTTTGAATGGTTTCAACCGGCTTCGGCCGAAACCGAAACCGGTAAGCCGGTACCGAAATCGATACTGCCATACTTGGGTCCAGCAAGGGAACCGCCAACCCTATTGGGCTGGCCCAATAGGGTGGCCTATTAAGCTAACCCTAGGTCCATTATGATCCTCTTAACTAAGGCCAAATAAGACCGGAAAAATTATAGTTAAAACCCTATGAAATCTGTCAATCACTAAATGTCGTATGGTTTCAGATTTTGTGTAAATGCTTTATAGGATTTTACGTACTAACCTTCATATAAACATGGGATGTTACATCAATTCCTGTAGTGACCCAATCACGAACCGTGTAGGAAGAGAGAGGGCTACCCATAGAAAGAGCTATCCGGATGCAGAGTGTAAGGCATAACGGAATGGAGCTGCCATGGTGTGGAGCTACCGGTGTGGATGGGGGATGGGACATGAATGGACCAGATTGGTCCCATATCGAATTTGTTGGGCTATATATGTAGGGCTTCGATCCATACCTTGTGAGGCACCTTTTGGGGACAAAACTATGTGGGTTCAGCCTAAAATGGACAATACCTCACAAGAGTTCGAATTGGGTCGTGACATCCCGTGCAGTAGGATATGGGTTGGTTCAGGGACAAACCGGACAGAAGCTAGTGGGCCTGTAGTGACCCAGTTGTGAGCTGTGGAGGAGGAGAGGGTTACCCATAGAAAAGGGCTACCTAGATGTAGAGTGTAAGACGTAGCGGAGTGGAGCCGCCATGGCGTGAAGCTACCACTATGGATGGGGGCTGGTTCAGAAATGAACTGGATTTGTTCCCTATCGGAAAGTGGGAAAAATTACTGGGCTCTATATGTAGGACCCGGATCCACAACTTATGAGGTATCTTATGGGGACAAAACCATGTGGGCTCGGCTCAAAGCAGACAATAGCTTAGAAGGATTGGATCGAGTCGTGACAGGCACTATCCAGGTTACCACCCCATAAGAACTTCTAATGCCATCAATTTTCTCCCTCATGGCATTTGGCAAAAGGAAAATGCATAAACATTAAATAGTGATGTGGTGTGGCAGTTAATACAGAATTAAGGACATGACTGCACCTCCAAATGGGATTGCGTATTTTCTGTTGTTACTTTTGAGGGGAAACTGGGATCTTATTTTTCTTACATGTGGTGTTATTGAGACAGTTTGGGAATTCTGTTCTAGGGAATAGAGGGTACGTGGACCTGGAAACCTAGTACTTCAGACCTGATTCCACAATGGGAGGTTGCAACCTTTGAGCAAGAAAAGAAAGTCTCAGTGTTGATTCCACCAGCTATTCTCTAAACTACATGGAAAGAGTGGAACAACAGAATTGTTACAGACACTTTCAGAGACCCCGGTGAAATCATCAAGTGCTGATGTCTTCATGAATGGAATTTCAGCATTTTGGGCAGCAGGACCAGAGATCCGGTCTTTTCTTTTAAGGTGTATATTGGAAAAACCTTATCTTGTAAATCAGATTCTGGTCATATTTAATGTTATCTGATTTCTATGTAAAAACCCAGCGAGAGAGATTCTGGTCATCCAAACCTCACATCAACAACCATGCCTTTTCTCTATTGGAAAATGAATAGCCGGCGGCACACAAACTATTATGCAATAGCAATTTATTGGTTGTCCTATGATCTCCCAAATCTACTTTCCATAGATGATAGTATGGGGGAGTGATATATACAAATTAGCAGACAACTATTACGAGGTGTACAACAAAGAAAATTACATAGTTGCCAAACCAGGGTTCAGATACAAGCAGACTTAGAAAGGACAGCTAATGCATAAGCAAAAACACTGATGTATAACACTATTTTGAATGTAATCTCAGAAAGTCCCTCTAACAGTATAGAACACTGTCCAAAGCATATTTGGGATCTAAGAGAATGACCAAAAAAATATCTAGACAGTCTGCATAGAGCAGCACAAAGCATTGTATATAACAGTTGTTTGGTGTGCTGTAAACTGCTGTAAAAGTAAAACTGTAAAACACCAAGGGTTACAGAACTGGCATTTTAAAATAGAGGATTAGTGTGCTCTTGTTTTCCTTGGTTTTAAAACAAGTGATTATAAAACTGGTCTCTTACAGTGTTTTACATCAGGATCCAAAGTCAAATCTCAATCACATAATAAACCAATGCGCGTTCACAGACCAAGCATGTAATATGATACTGTAATCCTCCCCATGTTACCTGAGGCAAAGACGTAATGATACTCCACAACATGGCATTCTGTGGTGAGACACCTCTGGATGCAAGAACCATGCTAACAGCTAATCCTTCAGGTATATTGTGCACAGCTATAGCCAATGTTACCAGCAAGCCTTGAGTCAGTCCTTTGGAGCCAGCAAAGGATACTCCAACTCCTGATCCCTCCCCAAAAGAATGTAGTGTCATTATTCCAACAACAAGGATAACTTTACTCGCATCAGCACCTTTGATGTCCAACATGCTTACTTCACCATATTGCTCAAGAAACTGCATTAACAAAAAGTATTTGAGAACTCTTAGTACATTTGCATGGATAAACAAAGTTCATAATTAAGTTGTTTCATTCAAGCAGACCAAATGTAGTTACAAGCTTACATGCCAAGACTTGAAACCAGATGTTCATTTTCTTTAATTGAGAAAGGTGGGATATCGCCATCAATTGCACGGGAGAATAACTCTGAAAGTCTACAATCAATGTGTTATGAAGGGAAGTAACAGAAAGAAGACAAACAAGCTAAACTCCCCAAGAAAGAGAGCACCCCCCAAACAGGAATGACCTTACTCAAGAAGATAAGATTTTCCACTTTCAAAAAAAGAAGATAAGATTTCGAAACATAATTCCCATCCCCTTGGAAATGTCTAAGCTATGAATATCTACACTCCACCCAAAAGGTGCGTTCTAAGCCCTTCACCTACATTCTATAACATTCTCATCAATTTACCTCTTCCACCTACACGGCAAGTTTGTTCCCCATCTGGCCTAAAGACCAACCTAGCCCTCCATTTTCCCATATTCACGCTTCATCTCCCCACCCTTCTCATCAGTTTCCAACACATTTCAATGACTCAGCTGATGCAGATTTGCTTTTGGTAATGCCTACACTTCGCCTTGTTCCATTCTCTGCCCAACATGTTAGACAATCGGCAATTAGCATAGGGTGGTAGTTTTCCTCTTTTTTTCTCTTTGCAACTTGGAAATTCATTGCCTACCTGTACTTCTTACCCTTATAAGTAGTTAAGCACTCCCGCCGGCTCCTCGATGCCATTCCCTATTTCCCTGTTAAAACTTTAAGAACTTTAAGTGTAATTCATGTTATTTGTCGATGACAGGATTTTAATAGATGGAAGAAAGGATGAGATTATAATTGATCACATGCATTGTTTGCCATGTCTTATGATATCTGCAAGATCTCTCTCTCTCTCTCTCTGACCTTTATCTATCCAAGGTTCCTGCAGTAGAATATCTAAGGGGATCAAGGATAAGAGGGAGACAGAGGAGTAGGATAAAGGAGAAGTGGAGGAGGAAGATGAGGACATGAGGATGGTGTTAGAAGAGGAGCTCTCCAACAAGCTCAGATAACATTATGATGCAAAAAGGCAATCCTCGTATGTGTAACTACATTTTTGCACCATCCTCATCACTGTTTGTTAATTTGATCATATTGAATACCCAAATGCACACTTTTTTCTCTCATTTTCCAGTATCTCTACCTCTCTCAATTATGAACCTTCATTGAATTCTCTTTAACTTGACGTCTACATCCTTCACCCTCGGCCATCCAAGGTATTGTCCCATTTCATCTGGTGCATCCCCCACCCTCATCTCTTATTGTCACTCCCTAGGAAATATCTGCATAGTCAATAAAATTTAGGGTCACACCAAGGGGTTTGTCGAAGATAGAATCAGTCATGTTAGCCTGCACCCATGCCTCAAACAATTAGATTTCAAGGTTACAACACAGAATTACCTTGTGAGATGTGGGGGGTAGGCATCCAAAAGTGGATCTAGCTTGCTCATGCTTCCTATCAAGGTAGGTGAAGACTGAAAGGGTCCGGGACATCACACAGTGAGTCAGAAGTCGACTTCTACCCCTATGGTGTAGAAGACCTTGTTGATTGCTGCTTTCTTCCCTGTCAACCCATGATTCTAACATTTGAATTCCTTCCTCGGTTTAGTTTGTCTCATGCTACTGCATTTTACATTTTTGATATGCTTATGGACTGAATTCAAAATGATTATTGAACTCAATGGATTATAGTTTGTCAGCATCAAAATAAGAGGTGTACAACAAACTTAAGTAGGCTAACAACTGCATTGACCTCACTTCATCAGGAGGTGTGTCTTCCAGAACCTGTTATATGGGTTGTTCCTTCAAGACAGGTCGACCTCATTCCAACTCTTATCAACAGGAGGTCGACCTCATGCTATTTTCCAAATGCTCTTCTACCTATTTCTGTCAAACACGTTAGTTCATCTAGTAGCCAAAAATAGCAACCAAAAACCTCCGAAAACATGAATTTTGAGGTCTGGAGGAGTCTTCTAGGATAGTGGACTATCCTCCCCATCATGAGGCTACAATACAACTTTTTGGAGAAACCTTTTGGTAGCTATCAGATTATGGAAAGGTTAGTTCTTCCTGTACTACACATTTTTGTCTCAACATATGGGATTGCAATCCAAAGAAATCACCAAAGATAGTGGACTGCCTTCCTTCTATCATGGCCAATGAGGAAGCAGATATGGTAGAAGCTCTTTATCCAAGACCATCAATTCTTCTCAAACAATACAGATCTTTGAGGGAAAATTGGCTTGACTCTGCTATGCTGCCATGTGACCAATCCAATTACAGAACCAATAAAAGACTGTGAAAAAGAAATACTTTCTACTACCCATGGGCCAATCAAATTTAAGTCTGGAAAGAGTATTGTACTCCTGCTCTCTCATGTTCGCTGGACCAATCAGAAGAAGAGGTTCTTTTCAAAGAACCATTGTTTACTCCAGCCATTCAAACTACAGATTTCCTTGGAGGAAAACTTTTCTACCTGGCTCTTCTCTATATATATGAAGCTCCTTCACAAGAGGAGCTACTACTACCCTTGAAGAAAGCCACTCCCCTTGTGCATTCAAGCAAATCTGTGAGAAAAGATAAAAGGGAAAGTGAGCAGTCCAGCATCTGGCCAACCCAGTCCAATGTTGAGAAAGAAAATAGAAAGAAGAAGAAAGGAGGAAAAGTGTGAGCAGCCCTAAGCCCTCCACCGTGAGCATCTGAGAGGAAAAGAAGAAGAAAGGAGTGCAACCCTCGTTAAGGTGTGCCCAGCTTGCTAATGCTTCATGACTATGATCTGAAGCCACAGTTGTCTTCTTCCTGCCTTGCTTTATGCTTTCATTTTCGCTTTACAATCAGTTTATCAATGTGTGTGTCCGGTGCTCGGGTCAGAGACCAGAAGTGCTTTGGTACACTTGCAGTTTGTTCTTTCTTTTTGTTTGTGTGTGTGTATGGGGGAGTCGCCCCCGTGTGTGTGTGTAATTTCATTCCAGTGTGTGTTGAGGACTTCATCCTCGTGTGGAAAAGTCTCACTGGTTTGGTGAGGGGTGGATATAAGTCTGCGGGTTACAGACTGAACCACCTTAAAAATTCTTGTGTTATGGGTTGTGACTTGTGTGATTCCTCCATGTTCTCTATCCCCATTCACAGGTTCGTGTGCTAGCTTCAACGTATTCAATTCCAATTTTTTTCCATCGTACACTCTAGCATTCAGGTCTACACACTATCTGTCTTGCCCGCACACCACTTACCTCTCACACTACACTTGCATTTCCTCAGTTGCCTACTGCATCCTAGCACACAAGTACTAGGGAGTCCACCTAGGCTAGGGGCAAGTTACTTTGTCTACACATACACTAGGCATTTGATGAGCTTGGAATCTATCTAATAGCCAATATCATAGAGAGGCTGCATCGACCTCTCTGCTGTGTCACGTCAAGCTTAGCCTTCTCCATATAGCAATATGTTGGCTCCTTATGTATAGATGTCTTTTTTTATTACCTTGAACCACTCATGCTAAATCCATTGTGCTTTATGTCTAAGTGTTTTATTTGCATTCTAGCAGTAGTTTGTATTCTTATCAGTTAAGATTTTAATTGTAGCAAAGTTCTTGAAAGGATCTATTCAACCCCCCTTCTAGATCCATTGGCACCCAAGGGACTTAACAGTTGGTATTAGAGCTAAGCTCTGTAACACTCAGATCCGACGATCTGTAGAGGAAGATCCCAGTGCATGTGATCTAATAGATTACTCTGCTGGTCAAGTTTCAGCTGTTTCCCCACCCATATTTGATGGTTCTAATTTTACCATGTGGCTAGAAAAAATGTGTGCTTTTGTTAGCTTCATTGATCCAAGATTGTGGAGCCTCATATTTAATGGTCCTCATGAGCTACCATTAGATATAACTGAATGGTCTGCTGAACATAGGGCCAAAAGTGTAGACAATCTTTGTAACATCCCAGAGCTCAGGGTACCGATAACCCGATACAAGTATCAAATTACCACCACCAAGAACTGGGGATGCCACCCAAGAGGCTGATGAGGCCCCTGAAGGGTTAGTGAGGATTGTTGAGGTGAATCCTGTTTGCACCATATAATAGATCTAACAATTGGTATCAGAGCGGGTCTCTGATTGATCAGATCCAACGATCTGCAGAGGATCCTGCCATCTTATTTTTGGTGCATTACTCATCTACTATTTTTTTTGGTTAATTACTTTAAATCTGTTTAACTGTCTCTCAATGGCTCATCCGTTGGTTTTTGATGGTTCTAACTTCAGTAATTGGTTAGGCGGCCTATGTGTTTATATGAATTCCATTGACTCTAATCTATGGATTTTGGTTTCAAAAGGCCCACACCAATTACCTCATGATGAGACCAAGTGGTCCAGTGAGGATAGATTGAAGAACCGTGAAAATATCACAGTTCTCAATATTTTGAAGGCTGCAACAGATACTGATGTATGTCCTTTTGTTCGCAGGTGCACATCAGGAAAAGAAATATTGGATAAAGTGATGGCCAGTCATGAAAAGAATGAGGAACAGTGTCTGATGGCCAATCGAAGAGGTTACACTGATGATCACATGACTGAACCTTCATCACAGGTAAACTCTGACTCAGAGGAAATTACCTTTGAAGATTTGACGAACCTTTATAATAATTTATTAGATAAGTACAAAACTGTCAAATCTGAAATGAAGAAAATGAGAAAGGAAATGCTATCTGAAATAAAGTCATTAAGGTCTAAAAATGAACAATTGAAAGCTGAAATAAAGAAGATTGAAAATTCTTGTGGTAAATACATTTCTGTAAAAACTTTGAATGATGATCTTCAATCTGAACTGAAACTGAAAGAAGAATTAATTGACTCTCTTAAAGACGAAAATGAAGAGTTATTGAACAGAAAAATAGAGCTAGAACAGATTGAAGAAGAATTGAATAGAAAGCTGAAGTCCGTTGACAAAGATGAGTAGATTGCAGAGAATAAAGATCTAAAAGAACAAAACAAGAAACTCATGGTCTTAAATGTTGTTATATCATAGAGACTTCTAGCTGTCGACAAAGAAAAATCTACTGATAAGGAAATTCAATTTGAAAATGAATTGAAAGTGAAACAGGAATTAGAAATTGTTAAAAATTTGAATGATGCGATGCAGAGACAAATCCTCTCATGTGAGGAAGACTTGACTAATTCAGAACTTAAAATTTCTTCTCTACAATCTGAGGTAAATGAATTGAACAATTTCATGTTAAAATCTGTGAAAGGTAAAGAGAAGATGAAAGCACCCTTGAATGTTGAAGTCACAAAATTGAGTGACGGGAGAGGATGTGATTCTAAGATTAACAGGGTTATGAGGAATCAACTATATAGAGCTTTTGTATGAAGTTCGGAAGGAGCTAGTACTTCTAATGGTCCCCTGAAACAATTGACACCTCAGAAAATTCAAATTGAAAACAAAAATTTGACAACCAAGAATCCATCTATTTTTGAATTCACGACTAAGAAGAACCCTAAGCAAGCTACTGTTCAGACAAATCAGAAACAAACAAAAAAGGGCAGAAAGACTGGTAGTTTGCAGAAAAAGTTGATTCATCCTCATGTTGAGAATGTGCATGCTGTAAATAAAATGAACACACACACATATGAATATAAAAAGAAGAATCAGAACTGTGGGAAAATACATGCTAAAAACTCATCCGATAGAAATCATGCTACAAGGAAATCTAATAGTTCTTGTCATTATTGTGATAAGCATGGACATCATATGCATAACTGTCTTGTCATGAAGTGGGATGATGAAATGCATGCTAGGAATTTACATGGTAGAAAACATCCTGCTGATCAGAAGAGAAAGACTCATTGTTTTCATTGCGAAAAAGTAGGCCACACTGCTGCTCTATGTTGGCAGGTTCAGGGAAAGAGATTCAATTCTAAATATGTCTTCCCTACTAAGAAAAATATTTGTGACAGAATTACCTCTGTCTCTAAGGGAAAGCACATTAGATGTTTCGAATGTGGAAAGCATGGCCACACAGTCAAGGACTGTTGGCATGCTCAAGGGAAAAGAATTAATTCTAAACATATAAACTTCCCTAAAAATGAATCTGGCTTTAGAAGAAAAATATTTGCATGCTTTAAATGTGGAAAACCCGACCACCGAGCTTTTGAGTGCTGGTTGGCAGGGTATCGTAATGCACATGGAATTCATGCTGATGCTAATGTGCATAATAAGAACAAAAACTCTGTCATCTCTTGTTATTATTGTGGTCAAATTGGACATTTCGTGTTTGATTGCAAATTACTAAAAGTTGATAAAATGAATGTCCTGAATTCATGGAATACACCTGGAAGAGGTATTTCTCATCATGGAGGACCCAAGAATTCTTGTGTACCTCAACATGGAAAATGAGGTTCTGTTTTTACAGGTGTGTCTTGGAAGAGAATAAATCGGGGTTAACAAACCAAGGCACTCTAGTATGAAAACCCCATGTCTGCACTTCTCAGGTCAGTTATGTGAACTCTGACATTTGAATGTTTTCATTTTAGATTTCTGCACAATCTGTTGAATTTCCTCTTGCGTAATGTAATTTACCTGTGTATCTTATAATTGAATCTTTCCGAAAATCTGAAATGCATATGATTGATCGGGTACATTCGTCCCAGCTTTTCCCCTTGGGGTGCGCCTGTGTTGTTCGTGAAGAAGAAGGATGGTAGTCTGAGGTTGTGCATTGACTACCGACAGTTGAACCAGACGACTGTTAAGAATAAGTACCCATTGCCTCGGATTGATGACTTGTTCGATCAGCTTCAGTCGGCCCAAGTGTTTTTGCAGATTGATTTAAGGTTGGGCTATTATTAGCTGCGGATCTAAGAGTCTGACATTGAGAAGACTACGTTCCGCTCGAGGTATGGGCATTATGAGTTTGTGGTGATGCCGTTTGGGCTCACGAATGCCCTCGCAGTGTTCATGGATTTGATGCATAGGGTGTTCCATCTGTATTTGAACCAGTTTGTGGTCGTGTTCGTGGACGACATCCTTGTGTATTCGCAGTCTGTCGAGGAGCACGTGCATCATTTGAGGGTTGTGTTGCAGACCCTACGAGATCACCAGCTGTATGCCAAGTTCAACAAGTGTGAGTTTTAGCTTCGAGAGGTGCACTTTTTGGGGCACATGATTTCTGGTGATGGTGTTTCTATGGACCCAGCCAAGGCCGAGTTCCGTTATAGAGATTCATAGCTTTTTGGGGCTTGCAGGCTATTATAGGAGATTCATTCATCATTTTACTCGTATTGTGGCCCCGATGATCAGACTTACTCCGAAGGATGTACCATTCGTCTGGATGGGAGAATGTGAGCAGAGCTTCATGGAGCTGAAGAGATTGCTCACTACCGCTCCGGTGTTAGTGCTACCTTCGGGGTCGGGAGGTTTCGTGGTGTGTACAGACTCTTCCAGGGTAGGCTTGGGTACAGTGCTGATGCAGCATGGTAAGGTCGTGGCGTATGCCTCTCGTCAGTTGAAGCTTTATAAGGAGAACTACCCTACTCATAATCTGGAGTTGGTGGCTATGATTTTTGCTCTTAAGATCTGGAGACATTATCTGTACGGTGAGAAGTTTGAGATTTTCACTGACCACCAGAGTTTGAGGTATGTGTTTACCCAGAAGGATCTTAACCTCGGGCAGAGGAGGTGGATGGAGTACATGAAGGATTATGATTTCACTTTGTCTTATCAGCCTGACAGGATGAACATCGTGGTTGATGCTTTGAGTAGGAAGGTGGTGGTCAGCTGGATGTTGTTGAGGAAATAGAGGTTATGGGAGCAGGTGTCGGCCATGACTTTTAGGCTCAAGGTCTCTCGGGATCAAGGTTCGGCTGTTCTTGCGAGCCTGACCATCACACCAGCTATTCATCATCGGGTGATAGAGGCTCAGCATGCGGACCCCGAGATAACTCGAATTCTATTAATGGCCGAGGTGGAGCTTGGTGATGATGGAGCTGTGAGGTTCAGAGGTAGGTTGTATGTCCCCACCGAGGAACCGGTGAGGCGTGCGGTATTGCGGGAGGCTCATGGAAGCCAGTATACTGTACATCCGAGATCGACAAAGATGTACCAGAATTTAAAGAGGCAATTTTGGTGGCCTGGGATGAAGAGAGATGTCACGGAGTTTGTGGCCAGGTGTCTGGTTTGTCAGCAAGTGAAGGCGGAGCACCAGTGACTGGGTGGTACACTTCAACCCCTGGAGATTTCTGCGTAGAAGTGGGACCACGTGACCATCGATTTTGTGGTTCGGTTGCTGAGGACATCTAGTGGGCATGATAGTATTTGGTTACTGGTGGATAGACTGACGAAGATGGCTCAGATATTGTCGATCAAAGTCAGTTGGAGTGTGCATAGGTTGGCCCATTTATGTGTGGAGCGGATCGTTCTGTTGCATGGAGTCCCTATCTCCATTATGTCCGATCGTGATCCTCACTTCACTTCGGGATTCTGGAGGAGTTTCTAGAGAGCTTTAGGCACAAAATTAGCTTTTAGCTGGGCGTACCATCCTCAGTCAGACGGTCAATCTGAGAGGACCATCCAGACTTTAAAGGATATGTTGAGGTCGTGTTGCCTGGAGTGGCAGGGGAGTTGGATCCACCATTTACCGTTAGTGGAGTTCGCCTACAACAACAACTATCATTCGAGCATTAGTATGGCTCCTTATGAGACATTGTACGGGTGACCGTGTTAGACTCTGCTTGATTGGTTCGAGGTGGGCGAGTGTGTCCTGACAAGACCGGATTTGGTGCAACAATGTGTTGAGGTGGTGCATTTCATTCAACAGAATATGTTGGCAGCGCAGAGTTGGTAGAAGAGCTATGCTGATCGGCGGAGGCAACCCCTCAGTTTTGCTGTGGGAGATTGGGTATTTCTGAGAGTTTCTCCCATGAAGGGTGTGATGCACTTCAGTAAGCGTGGGAAGCTGAGTCCCCGCTACATTGGTCATTTTCTCATTGTTAAGCGTATTGGAGAAGTCGCTTATCGGTTGCAGTTACCCTCGGAGCTAGCTGTTGTGCATGACGTGTTTCATGTGTCGATGCTGTGAAAGTATATGCACGATGATTCTCATGTATTGGAGGACGTCGTTTGGCCCGAGGTGACCCCAGATTTGTCCCTTCCGAAGTACCCTATCCGCGTGGAGGATCGGCGTGAGCAACGCTTGTGGAACAAGATTATTCCCTCATCCAAGTATTTTTATCATCTGGAAGTTGGAAAGGACCATTAGTGACAACTCTCCATAGCTCATGACTTTGAGCATGTAAGAAAACCTCCATCCTATTCTTCCAGTACAAATAATTAAAACCATCGAAGAATAGTGGTCTGTTAATCAAATGCCCCTCAGCTAAGAAGCTGCGAGCATTGCCATTCCCAGAACTTCTCTGGTCGTTGGACCACATTGTGGGAGACCCGCTCTGATACCAATTGTTGGAAGCACTGATACCAATAGTTGTGTGCAAGGATGGGATCTAGAGGGGGGGTGAATATGTCCTATTTAAAAAATTTAAGCCCAAATAGAAACTCGCCCTACCAAAGTTGGACAGAATGAGACTAGCTGCAAGTAAAGGTTCGCATAGAATAAACTTCAAACACTTAGCGTATAACAAGGGTTGCTATGCTAAATGAAATGCGTGAAGTGCGCCTAAGCAAGTAACTAAGAAGGTAAACCACACAGGCAAAATAACAAGCACTTGGCAATGTGCCAGTGCTAAACTGAAATGCGAATAGCCATGTACACACAGAACGATGAACTAATGCAATCACATAATAAAGCAAATGCACCACAACCAAATCACAGAACACAAATGATTTTTAGGTTGTTCAGTCCGCATCAAGCAGACCTTCGTCCACCCCTCACTCTACGAGAGTGAGGCTTCCACTAACTAACAGCTTGAATCGCTGAGCATCACAGCTTGTTTACATCGCTGAGCCTCACAGCTTGCTTCCCGCTGAGCTTCACACCTTACTTCAGAGGAACAAATCCTCTTACACGTTGAGCCTCACAACTTACTCTGCTAACTCACAACTTGATGATGGAAACAAAGGAAACTAAGAACTAAAAATAAAACCCAAAAGAAGAAAACAAAATATGTAGCTCTACACGAGCCGACTGGCTTGGATCTGATCCAGAGGCCAAGGAAACAAACAACTATTCGATAAGCACTAGCTGCACTCTATTCTTCTCGGGCGCTCTCTTTCTTTTTCTCTTCTTCTTCTTCTCATAGGCTCTCTTCTCTTCTCACACAAAACTCTCTCTTTTCTTTCTTCTTCTTCTTCTTCTTCTTCTCATGAGCTCTCTTTTCTTCTCAGACTTCATTGCCTTCTTTCGGTAGCACACTTCTCCTGCAGTAGCTTTCTTCTTCCTCAAGCACCCTTTCTTATATAGAACAGGGGCTCTAGAAATGATTTGGAAAATAAAAGATAATTTTTCTATTTTTCCATTGATCCATGTGTCTTGGAGAGAGAATAATCTTCTAACATCGTACCTAGGTTCACGTGCCAAATGATTGCCTTTTATCCTCTTGGGCGTATGGCAGATGTGAGCACGTTTGGTGTGAGCTTCTCACGTGCCTTTCATGAATGAATCTATTTGTCACCCTTAATAGGAATTTTACACCCTTATTGGCCTATTTTTCAGTCTTAGCCATCTATTTTTCACCCTTATTCCGTAGCTAAAGGCCGCCTTTCACACTTGTGAATTCCTTGTTCATGGAGTCGACTCCACAACTTGACAGAGTCAACGTTTCTTCTTGCGCATCACAGCTTCCAGTCCTATCACCTATTTTTCACCCTTACGATCTATTTGTCACCCTTATCTGACATTTGTCACTGTTGGCTTCCCATTTGTCACACTTGTGAAATTGGAGCCGTCACTGTTGCTTATTTTCCCTTTAGCTTCAGCCGTCGCCAAAATCTATTTGTCACCTTTAACCTCTTATTTGTCACCTCTATGTGACTATTTGTCACCGTTAGGCTTCTTCAGCAGATGAAAGGTTTTGGGCTTGACTTGGTTTGAACTAGGCTGACCTTTGACCTTGACTAGATCTTGTAGCTAATAGAGTTGACCATTGACTTTTGTCTAGAGTCTTCATGACTTGGTCAACAATAAGGTGAGCTTGACTTGAGTCTTCTTGGCATGACGATGACTTTGACCAGTCAACAGAGACTATTGTAGCATTGGCTATGAGTCAAACTTTTTCTTCACAGTGTCAATCCTTCTTTTTCCTTCAGAGACAAACCTTCTTCTTCTTCATCTTCACGTCTCACACACACATCAGTCATTTATTACACTTATTGTCTATTTTTTCAGCCTTAGGTACCAATTTGTCACCGTTAGGTACCTATTTGTCACCACTAAGTGTGTATTGTTCACCCTTATCAGCTATTCTTCACCACTGCCTTCTCATTGCTACTGTGGCTCTTCACTGCGTCGACTCCAAGTGATAGTGCGTCGACCTTCCTTCTAAGGTTTTCAGCCTTTCAGTGCTACTGCGTATTTTTAACCCCTTGATAGGTTATTTTTCATCATTATAGCCTATTTTACACCGTTAGCCATCTATTTGTCATCACTAATCCACAACTATAGACATTTCAACTTGCGGGTGACCTCAAGTTGTTCTGTCTTACTGACTGAAGTGGCATCGACGCTATGAATTTCTACGTCGACTCCATCAACATGATTTCTTCCTCTTTGACCATTGTTCAACATACTTCATTAATTCATCAAATTTGTTTTGATGAGGATTTGTTGAAGGCCAAAGAAACCCAAATGGTTAAACTTAGTCATATCTACACCTCTCGGGAACTGATGGGACATCGGAGTAAGATATCTAACTTTTTATTTACATTTGTATCTTTTAGTTTGTATTCATACCCTTGGGTTAATTGGGTTGCAATTGTATGGCATTATAAGCCAAAGGGTTAGTCATTAGGAATTAGTGGATTTCTTTCCAAAAAGGCCATGTAGGACTGGCGGGATCCCTACCCTCTCTCCCATTGGGCCACCTAGGATCACTAGGGCCCCTTGGGGTGGTCAATGGTCCAAGGAGGACCAGCCCCTCTTATTGACTTCAAGAGGGGGGCGCCCCCCCTCTCTTGTCCCCATGTCGGGAGATTAAACAATTTCCCCCATTTGACTACTTTTATGTATTTCTTTATTTTGGTCATTTGACCACATGGGAGAATATTTCTCCTATCTTTTATTTGCCCCTCCCTAACCCTAGATCTGAGGGTAATTAGGTCTTTTGGTTATGGCTATATAATCCTTGTATTTTTCATTTTGTGAAGAATTAATGAAAGAAAATTACATTTGCTCCAAGAAGGCCCAAGGGCACCCCTCCTCTCTCTTCCCCCTTGCAGTTGAGAAAGCTCTTTCTCTGAGGTGAGAAGCCTCTCTATCTGGTCCCTTCTTGAGTGAGAGGCTCAGTACCGCCACCGCCATCAAGCTGCCATCGCACCACCACCACCTCACCATCACAGATCTGTCCACTGCTGGACAGAGGTCTAAAGCCCGATTTTTAGCTCCAAATCATGAGCTCAGATCGAGCTGAAACTTGGAGGGTGAGTTCCCCACGTTGATACCTCTCTCCACAAAAACTCTCACGCCATTCCTCCTTTGTTTACCTTCCATTCCATTTTATTTCCCCCGTTCTACAGATTCTATCTCTGTGCAGATCTGTGTTCTAGAATCCCACCAAGTCGTGTCTTTCCCCCCTTTTTCAATTTTAGATTGAGCTGAAATTTAGACTGAGACTTCTGTCCACCAAAACCCCTTTCCACAAATTTTCCCACGAATTTTAGAGCTCATTTACCCTTCATAAAAATCTCTGTGAAAACCAGTTTCTGTTTTATCCTGTGCAATCCAGATCCGACCCCTGTCCACCATAAAATCTATGCCACCATAAAAATCCCCTCATAAAAATCCCAAAATATTTGTGTGTCATCCTAACATCCCCCTCTCTCATCCATAAAAATTTCAGTACCCAGATCCACCATCCTCCCCTCAGTCAAACCAAGTTCTCAGGCAGATCCCAATCTACCCTGTCAGCTCTAAGCCAGAGGAGTCTGCCTGTTCTAAATTCAACCACGAAAGATACAGAGATAGGAAAAATTCTGTAGCTACTGGAGTTCGTAGATATTTGAAGTAGCTTTGCAACGACGCTAGTCTCGCATCGATCCGACATCGGGTCTGATCGCAGAAGCTATTTTCGTCGGGTCGTGTAGTTCGAAAACTACAGAACAGGTCTGTGGACAGCAAGCAGCAACGACCCCCACGCTGGCTGCCTCGCCTCACACAAGGCGAACCAGTACATCCCCCTCCTACGGATCGTCCCTCCAGGAGTCCCCATCACAGCGCTACCACTCCCGCCCCGATCGGCCAACCGACCAGGACGTGGACCCCACGATTGTCGGTGCCCATGACCACCAGAGCTGCCCAAATCGCTGCCCATCAACCCGAGCTTGTTACTCTCGGGTCGCCATTGTAGCCCTTTACCTCCCTGCGTGGAGTGGGCAGTAAAATTCATTTCTGTAAATTATTGATAATTGTTTGTACCGGGAGTACGAGTCTTGGCTGGGGTTGCCTTCCCCACGCCCGGAGCATAGAGGTATTGTTTTCGTTCCCTCACTCGACATTTTGCTTACTTCGTATATTTCTATATGCCGCTGCTTGCATGTGTTAGGGTAATTATCTCGCTTCAATTTTAATCACCGCTGTGAGAGTGAGTGAGTGTGACCCATCCCATGACTCGATCCGAGCACACGAAAAGGCCGATACCCGAGACTCATTGTCGATTTCTCAACCGCATACATCCGCACACTTCCCTCGCTTAGGGACGTCCGCGAGCTCGTGCCTCTTGGTCCCAGGTTTGCATCAAGTTGGTGTTGAGTCCGCGTCATCGTCTCGCATCAGGGCCCTACCTAGCTACTGCAGAGGTACTCAGACCTGTAAGAATTAAATATCATATGCAAAGTACATAAACAAGAAACATTTACCTAGGAATTTAAATAAACATACCTGTTAGTGGTAGTGGTAGCGATTTATCCTGTCTAGCCGGTGAAGTAATAATTGGACCTATAAGAATTAAATGTCATAAGTAAATTATATAATCAAGAAGTATTTTGGTAAAAAATTAAATAGACATACCTGGCAGTGCTGGTGGTAGCGATGTGTCCTGTCCAACTATAGAATGAGCACTCAGACTTGTAAGAATTAAATGTCATAAGCCATCTAACAAAATTAATAAATCTTTTCCCATAAATTTAAATAGACAAACTTGTACTGTGAGTAGGGCCGGCTCCCCTCCCACTAGACGTTGCAAGAAATAAATCCACCAATATTAATATACATCAAAAGTTATACCAAAAAGATATACATAAAAATGGTACATGAATCACAAATTGAAGAATGCATCAAAAATCATAAAAATGGTACATGTATCTTTGTCGCCCCCTTGTCTGTCTCCCTTTCTCAGAGAGAGAGAGAGAGAGAGAGAGAGAGAGAGAGAGAGTTTGGGGGAGAGGGAGAGACAGAGAGAGATTGGGGAGAGAGAGAGAGCTCAAGGGGGTCCAGGTAGAGAGAGATCGGGAGAGAGGAAGGATGAAACTAGGGGGTGCGGGAGAGAAGATCTCGATGTCGGAGGCTTTGTTTCTCGTGACCTTTGGAGAGACGGAGATCTCAGAGAGATCTCGGACATCTCGTAAGAGATGACAAACCATGGTCAAACTAGATAGGGTCATTGACATAGCGGCTAGTGGTCACCAAAAGGCTTTTGTTAGGGGAGGACATATATAGGAGAATTTCCTAGATGCTCATGAGTGCCTGTATGCTATGAAGACCTAGAGGAAGTGGGAGGTGGTGTTGAAGCTGGATTTTGAGAATGTCTATGGCAGTGTTAATTGGCATTGCCTACTGCAAACCTTGGCTAAGTGGGTTTTGATCAGAGTGGGTGGATCCGAGCATGTCTCTCCTCAGCATCGTTTTCGTTTTTGGTTAATGGACAACCTACTTCATCCTTCCACAATGGTAGAGGGATCCGTCGGGGAGACCCTATGTCCCCCTTTTGTTTGTGCTAGTGCAACTAAGACAGATTTTGAGCAGGATGTGGATGAGGGCTAAAAGTGCAGGTTTCATTAGATGTTTCTAGGTATGGCACTACGGCGTTGGCATCGGCCATATGCAATATGCTGATGACACTAGTCTTTTCTTAATTGGTGAGAAGAGTCAGTTCTATACTGCCAGGTTGATGCTGGAGCTACTACATGATATTAGTGGACTTAAGGTAAATATCAGCAAAAGTTGCATAGTTGGGATCAACATGGAGGAGAGCGCAGGCAGGAGAGCAACGTATATTGGGCGGTCAGATAGGTGATTTTCCTTTTTCCAACTTGGGCCTACCACTGTCCCTAGGGGCTGTATATCGTAGGGAGTGATAGGCGGTAGTGCAGAGATTTGAGTCCAGACTAGCAGGGTGGAAGACGAGACTCCTCTTGTATGGGGGTAGATTGGTGCCATACAAATTAGTGCCTGACAGCCTTCCTATATGCTACCTCTCCATTTTCATGATCCCAAAAAACAATGGCCAAGAAATTAGAGTCCATTCAAGTTAGATTCTTCTGACGTGACAGCGGTGCCCAATTGTAGGGGTTAGCATGACATCTCATGGGATAGAGTGTGCAAGAGTAAGGAAGCAAGAGGTGTGGACATCAAGAATTTTTTAGACTTCAACATGGCACTTCTCTGTCAATGGCTCTGGAGGCTTGGAGCGGAAGACAATAGGCTATGACTACAAATTGCTAGACAGAGATACTATAGTAGGGCTAGAGATTGGGATTTGACGCTAGCATCTCAGCATAAGGTTTGCCGATTTGGAGAGGCATCTTTCAGTGGAAGGATATAATCAAATCAAATGTTTGGGTCAGTTTGGGCAATGGACAGATGTGTTTGTTCTAGAAGGACATGTGGTGCGGGGATTTCACACTAGAAGAATTTTTTCCCAAGTTCTTTCTTATTTCGGTTGCACCTATGGCATTAGTGGCACATACCTTTCATGGACAGTTGTCTGGGGATACATGGGCACGCATCTGCAAGAGGACTCTCACATACGAGGAGATGTACCAACTGTAGGGGCTTCTGTTATTTATCATAGACTCTACGTTGGTGGAGAGTAGGATCAACAGGTGGTGCTAGAGATGGGAGGAGGGAGCCTTCTCAGTCAGGTCTACATCCTCAGTCACATCAGATGGGGGATTGCGCCACTACTTACTTGCGCAAATTTGGGCCCGCAAGAGCCCGCTGAAGGTAAAGCTGTTGATATGGAGGATATCACATGGCCGTATGTCCACTTGTGACAGAATCACCCCATTCCTTCAGGACATATCTACCATTTGTTGTTTATGCTGGGAGGTGAAGGAAGATCTTAACCACCTCTTTACAGGATGTTATTTCTCTAGAGAGGTTTGGGCTAAGATCGACGACCAGATCCACCATACCTTTGACCCATTTGAGAGTCTGTAGCATCTCCTCCTCAAATGGCACAAGGGGTGGAACCTGAAGGGAGACAAGTTTATCTAGTGGCCTATTCTTCATGCTACACTTTGGGCACTGTGGAGAGAAAGAAACAACAAAATATTTAGAGACGAAGCAAGAATTGAGGATAGGCTGGTCTCTTTTGTTTGTGAAAGAGTATTTGAATGGGCAAAACACTTATGTAAAGTGGACTCTTACAACTCCTCTCTTTTCCTTTTGTTGGGGGCTAGCTAGGGGTGCACCGACTCGCTGTGGGGTGTTTGTACGGGATTTTTGGGAGCTGACCTACTATACTTGTATATCTCACTTATTTTTTACAATTAATATATACGTGGTACTATCCACTTTTTAAAAAAATGCAAAACCCCCATAAAATAAACTCGGGAGCTACAAAAGCAGTCTGAAACTCTTCTAAAAGGATCCAAAAACTCAATAAAGATCCAGTAGGACCCAAAAAAAATCCGCCAGAGATCCAGGGTATTACATTCCATACCACCCAATCTCAGCAACACCACTATGGAGTGCAAGAACGACAGACTTTTCTTATGATGCATTAGACTGACTAAATGGACTGCCTCAGGTACTTGGTGGAGGAGTTCCTCTATGCATAGTGAGTGCTTTTAGACAGGCTTGACCTACCCTTCCATATTCACCATTTAATATACCAAGAAATCCATGACGCATCGATGCATGGACAAACAGACACCTAATGTAGAAATGGTTTACAAATTTTGTACCTGGCTCCCCCTCAACATGAAACCTATGCAAATGTGTAATCAAGACAACTTTATGTATCAAGAAAGTAGTTTATCTAACAGAGCACAAACATGTCATGCAATTTCATTATGAGGCCTATACAAGCCAAGCTCTCTTCTAAAAGTGGTGAATCTATCATTATTCAGTGTCTTAGTGAAAATATCAACAATTTATTTTTTTGTTTCAATGAAATGTAATTCAAAGTTTCCTTTGCTAACCTCATCTCTGATGAAGTGATACTTGATTTCAATGTGCTTGGCCCTTGAGTGCTGAATTGAATTTTTGGATAAATTAATAGCACTAGTGTTGTCGCACAGTATTGGTGTGCATCCAAGATCTATTAGGTAGTCCTGAAGCTAGTGTTTGATCCACAACACCTGAGTGCCACAGCTCCCTACAATGATATATTCTTCCTCTGCAGTAGAGAGGGCAACCGAGTGTTGTTTCTTAGATGCCCAAGAAACCAAACACTTGCCCAAAAACTAGCAATAACAATTAGTACTTTTTCTATCTAACTTGCATCCAGCATAGTATGCATCTGAGTAAGATGTGAGATTTAACTCACATGATGTGGGGTACCACAATCCCAAATCTTGGGTTCCGGTAAGGTATCAGCGGATATGCTTGATATCTCCCGAATGGGATTCTCTAGGACTAGCTTGAAATCTGGCACACATGCATATATTGAATTGGATGTCTAGTCTAGATGTAGTTAAATATAATAGGGATCTGATCATACCTCTGTACGTCTTTGCATCTACTAGGTTACCTTTTTCATCAACATCTAGTGATATGTTTGTGATCATAGGGGTTGTGATAGGCTTGCTACTCTCCATGCTGTATTTTCTTAACATTTCCCTAATGTACTTGGCTTGATTGATGAAGCATCCTTCCTTGCTCTGGGTAACCTGCAAGGTAAGAAAAAATTATAGGTCCCCCATCAAGCTCATTTCAAACTCCTTGGTCATCAATTTGGCAAAATCTGTGCACATTTGAGGTTCAGTAGACCCAAACACTATGTCATCTACATAAATTTGAACAATGAGTATGTCATTACCTTGGGTCTTGGAAAAAAGTGTCTGATCTACCTTACCTCTAGAATAGCCTTTTTCAGCTAGGAAGGAGCTCAACTTGTCATACCAGGCCCGTGGGGCCTACTTCAAGCCATATAATGCTTTATTAAGTTTAAAGACGTGGTTAGGAAACTCATTACATTCAAAATCGAGAGGTTAACACCATTTAGAAATGCACTCTTTACATTCATTTGCTGCAATTTCTTTCCATGTGAATAGGCAAACGTGAGCAAAATCTTAATTGCTTCTAATCTGGCCCCAGGGGCATATGACTCTTCAAAGTCAATCCCAAATTCTTGATTGTACCCCTTGGCCACCAATCTAGCCTTATTCTTAACAATTTTTCCTTTCTCACTCAATTTTTTCCTAAATAGCCATTTAGTCCCAATGACAGTGTGTGAAGTGGGTCCAGGAATAAAGTCCCACACTTTGTTTCTCTCAAATTGATTTAACTCTTCATGCATGGCATTTATCCAGTGTTCATCCTTTAGGGCCTCTTCCATAGATTTATGCTCAATTTGTGAGACAAGTGCAAGTTGATCTAGTTCATGAACAACTCCAGATTGAGACCTTATTTTTCGAGGGTCATTCAAATAGCCAATTATGCTATCCAATGGATGATCTTTAAGGGTTCTTATATTTACAAGAGTGTTACCTGAGGTAGCAGCACTGACCCTCTATTCACTTGAGTTATCTTGGTCTTCTCTAGGCCTTGTCTCTTCATATTGCGCTCTTTGTTCATCCTTTGAGTCCAAGAATTCCCCATTATCATTTTTCCTGAAAAAATGGTTATCATTAGAGATGTCATTTGATTCATCAAAAGTAACATGGGGAGATTCCTCTACCACCTGATCCTTGACATTGAAGACTCTATAAGCCCTTGAGCAATCAGAATATCTCAAGAATATCCCTAAGTCACTTTTGGGCTCAAACTTATCTAAGTCTTTCTTGTCGTTGTTGTGAATGAAACACTTAGACCCAAAAATTCTGAAATGAGCTAGAGATGGTTTTTTTACCTTTAAGGATCTCATATGACGTCTTTGCACTAGATGGTCTTACAATGGCATGGTTCACAATGTAGCATCCCGTGTTAACCACCTCCGCCAAAAAATTTCTTAGAAGCTAAACTCTAAGAGTCATCATTCTTAAACCAAATTTCTATCATAGTTACATTATTCTTATACCAGAAGAATCTGAACTGCGTATGCTTAGTTAATGAAGGTTCAATCAGTTTGTCAGCAAGTTCCTTCTAGTACATTCACAATCTTGATACTATCATTTTTTTGTGTCACCTCCATGATAAGCACAACTTATTTTTGTCATTTTTTTTGCTGATGGCAAAGGGGGAGAGACTTTGATGGCTAAAGGGAGAGAAAGCAAGGGGAAGAAAGCTCTATCCATAAGATGCATGTGTCCTGTATGTTGGTGTGTCATATGTGGTGTCAGTCTATCACATGTGGTGTCAGTCTATGAGTTTATAAGTCTATAGCGGGAGAGATAGCTGAAACTGAAATCTGTCTCATATTGCATTCGACTGTGTCCACTGCATATTATGTCCACTGCATATTCTAACTCACAATGCTTGCCATCAAAGTATAGCAGTGTTACCATCATCAAAAAGGGGGAGAATATTGTGTCCTCTGGATTTGATGTCTAGTTTTGATGCTGGCAACAGTATGAATGACTTTAATTGTTGGTGGAAACACTATTTGGATTTATAATGTTTGCTAAATGTCATTTCATTAAGTCAGAATATGTTCCTTGCACTATATGGTCGATGCATATTCATGCTACTGCACTATAAGGTCGATGCATACTCATGCTGCTGCATTATAAGGTCGATGCATATTCATGCATTGAGAAAGTCAGGTCGGTCACATATGCATTCTAGTCTAGAAGGTCAGTGCGGATGCCGAAGTCTTGAACTATTCGCTCGGTGCACTTTGTACACAGGTAGATGTTGATAGGCACTATAGACTTCATGTTGCATCATCAGGTCGATGCACATATTTGACTAGTCGATGATGGTGAGCCAGCGATTGCAGCATAAGGTTTGTGTGATAGAGGTTATATTTCTTAAGGTCGGTGCACCTTGTACATTTGCTTTGAAGTCAGGTCGATGTTGTAAGTTCTTGCACCGATGCATTAAGCATTTCCTTATAAATCACCAGGATAGGTCGATGCACCATCAATTCAAATATAGTCTTTCTGACAAAATGAAGGTCAACCTGTGTGATATACAGGTTGGTGCATCCTCATGAGATCCTGTTCTCATCATTCTCTCATTACATATCAGGTCTACCTGTAGTTTACACTGGTCGGTGCAGCTGTAGTTAATCTACTATACTCATGCTGATGTGTTCATTCATAGGTCGATGTACCTTGTCTACACATCGATGCATGTGCATATCCTCACATACCCATCCATATGATTCTTTTTCTGTTTTCATGACCTATCTAAGCTTGCATTTCTTAAGAACTTACTACTTGTTTCATGAGCCACATGATGACAAAACTTTTATTGAAATTCTACAATTGATTTGGCAGCAAAAAACAAGATGAAATTCATCAAGTGACAATTTAGGTTTATGCTCATACACCTTAAATGCACAAAAGAAATTTTGTCTATCACATGGGTTCGAAAGTGAAACTGAAAGGGGCATGTGACTCGAGGTGAATTCCTAGATCCTTGGAGATTCTATTTGAAACAACATTCCATGTGGTTGCTTCATAAAGAATTCTCACCTCTCTCACGTGACAGGTGGCTAAGCAAACTCTAAAAACTTTGGACGGGAGCGTTTCTTCCACGTCCCCAGACGGAATCAAGTGGGGGCCATGAGACTTTCATTCACAAGGATAAATAGAGGGCAGGGCTGGGAGCAGAATATATAGAAGGGGAGTAGAAAAGAATAGAATATCATCAAGAAAAGAGATAGAGCCTGAGAAAATAGAGTTTCAGAAGACGGAGAGGAAATCTCAGAGAGGAGTGAGATCGAGGAGAAGCAAAATTGGTCTTGACTTCTGGATTAGATCCAGAGTCAAATTGCTCTAGAGAGAGCTACATTTTTCATTCTGTTATTGTCTTTCCTTTGTTTCTTTCAATTCATTTCTAAAATTCTCTGTAACTTGTGTATTAGTGGTCCAAGCTGTGAGGCAGCGGTGAGGTGTGATCCTTGATCAGCAAGCTGTGAAGCTCAGTGGATTCAGCAAGTTGTGAAGCTCAGTGGTCTATAGGGATTTCATCCCCGAAGCTGTGGATCAGTGGAGTTCTAAGCTGTTTGTGAGCGGAAGCCTTACTCATTTGAGTAAGGGGTGGACGTAGATCTCCAGCTCAAGATTGAACCACCTTAAAATTACTTTGGCTTGTCTGTAATTGCTCATCTATTCATTCCTGTGACTAGGAACGTTCATTACAAATATTGATGTTTATGAGATATTCATTTGTTGCATATGCTTGAGTCATCAACCAAAGAGTATATAGAAAGCCATGGCTGGAAAGATAGGTTAAGCCTATCTGGAATGCCACCTCTTGCGTGAGGAGATCTTAGATCGAACCTCCGCCCAGTACTGAACTTGGTTGATTGATTCCTGTAACTGTGTGAATTGAATTAAATCTGTCTTGTCTTGATCTGATCTATAGTTTCTTCATCTTACATTTACTTGTTGATCGATAACACAATGGTATATCAAAATACTCATTTTTACAAAATGTGTGCGCCAATCCTATTTTTCCCCTGCGAAAAATAAAAAAATAAATTCCGTGACCAACATATATCCACAGACCATCGACTCTTGATTGGTAAAAAATGGGCAGATTTAGTCAATCGGTCTATGATCACCCATATACCATCATATCCACCTCTTGTCTTAGGTAAACCCATGATGAAATCCATCCCTATACTTTCCCACTTCCACTTGAGAATTTTCAAGGCATGTAGCTTCCCAGCAGGCTTTAAATGTTTCGCCTTGACTTGTTGACACGTGAGGTAGCGAGATACAAAATCCGCTATCTCTCTCTTCATGTTGGGCCACTAGAAATTCCTTTTCAAATCTTAGTACATCTTGGTAGCACCAAGGTGAATAACATACCTTGATTTATGAGCTTCTTCCATGATCAATTTCTTAATGTCGGCATGATCAGGCACACAGATTCGATCTTTGAACAATAGTCTTCCATCGGTCGAAACAGAATATTTCGGCTGTTGATCGATATTAGTTTTAATCTCCATCAATATTGGATCATTATTTTGCAACTTAACTAGGTCTTCAATTAATATAGGTTGTGACCTAATATTAGCAATCATACATCCTTCCTCTTCTTTATCAACATTTAAATTCAATTGAGCAAAATCCTCGATAGGATAAGTCATACCTTTCCTGAGGCTTGCTAGAGTTGCTAGTGGTCTTCTGCTGAGGGCATCTGCTACAGCATTTACCTTTCTTGGGTGATATTGGATAGAAAAGTCAAAGTCCTTGAGATACTCTAATCATCTGCATTGCCTCATGTTTAAATCCTTCTGGGTAAAAAGCTATTTAAGACTTTTGTGGTTCGAAAATATAGTGAACTTCTCCCCATAGAGATAATGCCGCCATATTTTCAAGCCAAAGATGACAACAGCCAGCTCTACATCATGTACAGGGTAGTTCTCTTCATGACGCTTCAACTACCTCGAAGAATAGCAAATTACCTTGTCGTTTTGCAAAAGAACACATCCATGACCAATACCAGATGCATCCTTATAGACTTCAAAGCCACCACCTTCAACAAGTAGTGCCAATATAGGGGCCGTAGTGAGATGTTCCTTAATGGTTAGGAAACTTGCTTCACAATCCTTCGACCATACAAAAGGGTTCTCCTTTCTTGTAAGTCTAGTCAAAGGAATGGTGATCTTGGAGAAGTCCTTAATGAATCACTAATAATAACCAACCAGACCTAGAAAGCTTCTAACTTCAGACACGATTGTTTGCCGGCTCCAGTTATTAACAGCCTCCACTTTAGAAGGATCAATAGTGATACCTTCCTTTGAAATAATATGGCCAAAGAAAGAAACCTCCTTTAGCCCGAACTCGCACTTGTTAAGCTTCGTGTAGAGTTGATGCTCTCTTAATATTTGCAAAGTTATTCTTAGATACTCTTCATGTCCTCCTTAGTCTTAGAGTATATGAGAATGTCATCAATGAAAACAACCACAAATTAGTCAAGATAAGGCCTGAAGACATTGTTCATTAGTTGCATAAATGTTATTGGGGCATTAGTTAACCTAAATGGCATCACCACAAACTCGTAGTGGCCATATCTGCTCTAGAAAGTAGTGTTGTATATGCCTTCCTCTTTAATCTTGGGCTGACGGTATCCCGACCAGAGGTCTACCTTGGATAAATATTCCACTCCAGAAATTTAATCAAATAGCTTGTCGATACGCGTCATCGAATATTTGTTCTTAGTAGTGAGTTGATTTAGTCACCGGTAATCGATACATAACCTGAGAGATCCGTCCTTCTTCCTGACGAATAGAACTTGCGCACCCCAAGAGGATGTGTCAAGTTGAATGAAGCCCTTTTCTAGCAATTCCTGAAGTTACTTCTTCAATTCTTTGAGTTCCATAGGGGACATCCTATAGGGAGCTATTGAAACAGGTACTGCTCTAGGAACTAGTTCAATGGAGAAGTTTACTTTCCTTTTGGGTAGTAATCTAGGTAATTCAGATGGAAATACGTCAGGGAACTCATTTACAGTGGGGATATCCTCTATGATGATTTCTATAGACTCGGTGATTATCACGGATGTAACGCCCCAAGATCCGATTCCCAGATTTATGGGCATAATTTTTTTTCTCTTTATCGGGCCCCGAAGCATTACTCATATATATCGCAGAAGCACAAATAAATAAACATGCATACATTCGCATGAGAGAGAGAAACCACAATTACACGAAATGTAATTAGCATTTCAACCATTCATAATTTCCATAAGATAGTACATGTCCATTGTTCCAACATAAACACGAGTCCACATAGGCTCACCACCCTAGAACCATACATATAAGAGAGATATTCATCCATAGCGTACTTAGACGAACTATGAACTAGCACTACTCCTTAGCGGCAGCCTCCACCTCAACCTCCTCCTCTATGTCTCCTGAAATGTGTGTCACAAAGGGGGAGTGAGTGTGACGCTCAGTAGGCAGCCCAAACAAATCGGGGTTAACTCGCATCTATATAACCAAATTATATACATAATTCAGATATTAATAATAGCATAATCCATTCCATCACTCAAAAGTTGGATAAGGTAGAGAGTCTGACCCAAAAGTTAGACCAACTCTTGACTTTGAAAGACCCTTCTTGCCAACGATCATCCCATTCATACTCAGGTCAATCCTTCACTCCACAAGAGGCATGCATGCTATGTATAAGCCCGGTCCATCACATCACAGAATGTCCAACAGTTCATACAAGAGCAAGTTCAAGCTGCTCAAGGATTCTCCAAGCCCAACTATGACCCATTTTTCAATTCTTATAATCCATGTTGGAGAGATCATCCTAATTTTTCTTGGAATGGCCAACAAGCCCGACCTCAGGTAACCAATCCCTCTATTCATCAAGTCCAAAAGTAACCCATGCAAAGTCAAATTCAACTTCAACCCAATACCTTCAATTCATTTTCTAGAGGTCCACAAGCTCAATTCCTTCCTATGGGTTATTTACATTTCCAATCTAATCAAGGCCAACCCACTTACTAACCTCTGCCTCAATCCAATTTCGAAGATAAATTCAATCAACTCCAATAAATCATTTTGAATCAACAACAATCTATTTCTAAGTTGGAGAGTCAAATAGGGTAATTGGCAGAAGCTACAATGAGAAGAGAAGTGGGCCAACTTACAAGTCAACCCGATGGCCAACCCTAGAAACCAACCCCCAGGTTTTCCTCCACAATTGACCCTCCTACCTCAACCCATCCTACAAGCCCAACCGAAAGGCCCACAGTTTGAGAATGTCAAAGCTATTTTAACCTTGAGAAGTGGGAAGGTGTTAAATGACCCATACAAGGATGGAAAGGTGTTGCAAGATCGATGCCATGAAAGAGAGTCAAGATGATGAAGATGTGAACAAGGAGGAATGCATTCAAGATAAGTTGGGGGGAGATCCAAAAGGGAAAGGTAAGGCCCATGAAGATCTAAATTTCTATCAACCCAAGGTTCCCTTCCCTAGTGCTTTAGAACCCAAGCCCACTAAGACTAGGCCAACCCAAAATGAGGAATTAATGGATCTCTTTTCACAAGCTCACATTAATATTCCACTCCTAGATGCCATAAAATATGTTCCGGCCTATGCCAAATTCCTCAAAGAGCTTTGCACTCCAAGAAGAGGGCCCAAGTCGGCCCCTAAGAAAATTTGACTCTCCGAGGATGTTAGTGCGGTCTTGATGAATAATCTCCCTAGAAAGTTGAAGGACCCCAGTGCTCCTCTCATCTCATGTGATATCAGTGGTGTAACCTTTGACCGTGTCCTCCTCTACTTAGGAGCTAGTGTCAACCTTTTACCCACGTCTGTCTATGAGTAATTTGTCATAGGGAAACTCAAGCCATCCCCCGTCATTCTCCAACTAGTGGATCGCTCAGTCAAGACCCCTCGAGATTTGATAGAAGATGTGATTGTCAAAGTCCATGACTGTTATTTCCCTGTTGACTTTCTCATTCTTGACATGGCCTCCCCCTCGGAGCTAAGTCACACTCCAATCATCCTAGGTCACCCATTCCTTGCCACTGCCAAAGTCAATATCAACTGTGCTACGGGGACTATGGAAATCTCATTTGGAGGTCAAAAAGTCTCTCTCAATGTATTCAAAGCTTCTCAATATTTGGACCTAGATGAGAAATGTCACTCCATAGACATCTGTGATGAGTTTCTTAAGAATGGTCCAGACATGGATCAAATAAGAGAGGCTAATGCTCTACAAGATTCTTCTCATCATTGTACCATTTGGCCTAAGGTTGAATCTCTTCTGACTTTGCAAGCCGAACCGACCCTACCATCACTTGAAAGTCCTCCCAAACTTGAGCTTAAGCCTCTTCCGGACTCCCTCAAATATGCATTCCTAGGCCCCGATCAAACTCTTCCTGTTATATTGGCTTCTAACCTTACCCCTACCCAAGAAACCCTTCTGCTAAAAGTCCTTAGGACTTACAAGGGTGCCATAGGTTGGACGATGGCCGATCTTAAAGGGATAAGTTCGTCTATTTGTATGCACCACATTTACATGGAGGACGATGCCAAACCAAGTTGGGAAATACAAAGGAAGATGAATCCAAACATGAAGGAGGTAGTGAAGAAGGAACTTGTCAAATGGCTAGATGCGGGAATTATCTATCCCATCTCAGATAGTCAATGGGTGAGTGCCACTTAAGTGGTTTCTAAGAAATCAGGACTCACCGTGATAAAAAATGAACAAGGAGAAGATGTGTACACTAGGCTTACAACGGGATGGGGAGTGTGCATTGATTATAGGAAACTCAATGTCATGACCAAAAAGGACCATTTTTCACTCCCCTTCATTGAACAAATTCTAGAGAAGTTAGCGGGCCAAAGATATTTTTGTTTCCTAGATGGGTACTTTGGATATAATCAAGTGGCCATTTATCCAGAAGACTAAGTGAAGACTACCTTCACATGCCCATATGGCACATTTGTCTTTCAAAGAATGCCTTTCGATCTTTGTAATGCACCCCATTTGGATATTTTTCTGGGCTTGAAGGCGCTTCCTCTCCAGCTCAGCCAATTCTTCAAGTCTTCTTTCAGCATTGGTTTGTTCATCACGAGCTAGGCCATGTTGGACTGCAACTCCTTCTTCATCTTCCTACTCCCGTGTGGAATCTGCTTTCCACATGGGCCCATCATCTCGTGGCCCCTCCGACCCGTCCGAGGAATAGGCTAATCTCATGGCCCATTTTTCAAGCCTTGTTCACCAAATGGACCTAGCCCAGGCCCAAAAATTGATTGCCAATCACCTTAATGGGTCTTCTTCTCATCCTAATTGGGTCTCCTTCTTTTAATGGGCCTACCCCGCATAATGGGCCCTCTTACCTTGATGGGCCTCCTTTTCCTATGCTGTTGGCCCAGTTTCTATTGGCCAATTTTCTCTTAATGGGCTTCGCTCCTCTTCTCCTTATGCTGCTGGCCCAATGGGTCCTTATGTTTATGCTCCTTCCAAGCCCACATATCCTTTCACTCCTAGAATGGGCCCATATTCTTCTCAGTCCGGATTCTCTCATTTGGCCCAATACTATAATCCTGGCCCAAATTCACGATCTCTTGCTCAGGCTGGCCCGTATTTCTCTCGATCTCTCCCTACCCAGGAGATGATGCTCAAGCCCAGCGCCAACTTGATGAATTGTAACGCCGAATTGATCCCAAGTCCTTCTTAAGTGTTCCATTCGTATTTCAAAATCTTCGGCTCTCACCTTCACAAATTCGCACATATCACCATTATGGTGGAGCGGTGACCCATATGCGTACATTAAGGAGTTCATTTATGAGTCGGCCCAGTTTCGACATTACCAATACTTGATGGCTTACTTGTTCGGTCTTTCTTTAGAAGGCTTGGCTCAGGATTGGTTCTTTTCTCTTCTGTAATGACAAGTTGTGAATTTCCAAGCCATCCAAGACAAGTTCATTTAGTAGTTTCAGGACTAGGTTGGACCCAAATGTTCTATGGCGGATCTGGCCCATGAGAAGATGAAGTCCGAAGAGAAATTCTGCACCTTTGCTGACCGTTGGTGTCGTCTTGCTGCACAAGTCCCAGGACACATTTCGGAGGGAGAGCAAATCAAGATACTAATATCTAATGCAACGCTTGAGTACCAGTTCATCTTAGCCATCAATGACATCACTTCCTGGCAGCAGCTTTACAGCCGAGCCCGCTTCATTTGCTAACAAATCCACGATTCCCTTGACCTCGAGTCTTCTCTACCTTCTACGCCCACATCTACCCTGCCATCTACATCTACCCCTACATATCAACCTTCCGCATATCAACCCTCCATGAGTCAACCTTCCACTTATATCGCACCCTCCATGAGTCAACCTTACACCACATCCACCTCCATAAATCAACCTTCCGCAACTCAGCCTTCCACTTCCGCATACCCACATGTGTCTCCACCTTCGGTCAAGGAAACACCACACCCCGAGTGAGTGGATGTCATCCACTACATTCCTACTTCTGTGCCATTGCCTAGTCCTTCCAGTTAACATTCACCATCGCCTACACAACCCTCACTTCCATCACCACAACCACCTCCACCATCCCATACTCCTCAGCACCACTTTGCCAGAAGCGAGCCCCTCATCCTCCATTGCCAGAGTATTTTCCCGATATTTTGAAGGCTTTGATGGCCACTCGCGCATTGTCACTTCCTCCGATTGTGTCTTGCCGACCCGCAATTGGGAATTTACTTTAGTTCCATGATTATCATCGCCAGCAGGGGCATTGGTTGAGGATTGCCCCGAGTTCCGAGATTATATTTATGACCTAGAAGTCAAGAAGAGGATTGATTGGTCCGCTATTCACAAAGTTGTTCTACATCTTCGCAGTAAGCAGTAGCAAGAAGCACTGCCCAGACACCCGTCTCCATCTCTACAAGACCCGGGGCACCACCGTGATCCTTTATCTAATATGGCACCCGCTCCATCATCTTCGCCATCTCCATCTCCATCTCCTACCCTGTCTCTATCGCCTCCACAAACCCAAGCCTCTGCTCAGGCTAGTGCCTCCCCCTCTACTCCCGTTACCTCCATGTACCACCACTTCCACTCCCAACACCGCACGATGTGTCGTGTCAATATGCCGACGTTGGGCCCCACGGCCTTCAACTTCGCCTTCACCTTCTCCACCATCACCACCACCAACCTTACCCTCATTGCCTGCTTCACCATCATTGCCACCCTCTCCATTGTCGCCGTCTTCATCGCCTTCTTTACCATCTTCTTCATCTCCTTCATCGCCTGAGCCTGAGCAAGCAATGCCTTCACCTACACCTCCACCTAAACACACCACCTCCATTGAAGCCTCCACGCCATCCAAGCCTTCTACCTCTGCCACTTCTCCACCTACTTCCACCCCACAGAGCAAGTGTGCACTACCTTTGGTGCCCGTCGGGTCTAGTCCCCAAGGTGATGATGAGCCGAGTCAGGATGATTCAGTGCTGATTATACACTTCAAGACTCAAGATTTTATCTGCCGCATTCCCGTCTATGTCTTGGTCCCTGGCTATTTTAGGATTGATGAGCCTATGCTTCCGAAGACGGTTGTCCAGAGAAGCTCCCTCACATTGGTTCCCATTTCTTTGGGAGTGAAGTTGGTGGCAATCTCATTGCTTGCCAGAGGGTCTATTATTGATGTAGTTATTGCCTCTTTGGCAACAGTCTCCCCCTTTTTGATGATGGCAACACTATAAGTTAATCATAGTCAACTCAAGTAATCACAGTCAACTCAAGTCTCCCCCTTTGACATTAGCAAAAAAGAAGGGGAAGCAGATATGCAGAAAAAAAATATGAATGCAATGAGACATGGCTATGTACAAGAGGAAAATACAAAGGGAGGTTGGATAAGGCACTCTGAACACAATGAACATTCAAAAACAACTTGTCAAAAAGGAATCAGTAATAGTCATCAAACAAAGCATCCAATAGTAGGATTAGAAACAATTATCATCATCAAAGCATTTCCACTGAAGTACTATTTATCAGACAAGACTCATCGACTGGAAGAGGGGCCTCTATGGTCTCCTCGGTCCCTGGGTGGTGCCTGGCCCCTTCGTCTGGCACTTGGATAGCCTTGAGAGGTAGCACTGATAAAGATTGAAGACTGGAGACTTGGAATGGAGTTGGACAACTCTTCAAACCAGTAATGGACTGTACTGCGCACATTATCCACCTGAGAGGTGAGATCTTCTTGCTCCGATTGCACATTCTGAAGTCTGTCAGTTATAGTAGTGACTTCATTCAGAACAGAACTGGTATGATCAATAAGCAACTGCTGACCTGGAACTAGAGCATTCACTACACCTTTCAAGCTTTCAAGCGCTGTTCTGAGTTCAAAAATATTATCAATAATTTTGGCAATAGAGCTGAAGGAAGTAGCTTGATTGTCTAGTATTGCTGACCATCTCTGCAATCCTGTTGCATACACCCAGAAGTGACTCCAATAGCTCGCTAGATGCTGCATCTGAACTTTGTTTATTAATTAAAAAATTCAGCCATTGAGCCATCATGGAGTTTTTCAAGTGCTGCAACCTTGTATTCACTCGATTAATATTGAAATTTGTGTATAGAAGTAGAGCATCCATCCTATCGTTCTGATTCATCACCATGGCTGTCAAATTAGACAACATTTCAGCTACAGTGGGCTCAGGTGGAGGTTCAGCTTCCTCACCAGATGTAGATTGTTCTTCATCATGTTGTTCTACTGGTGGGGGTTGTTGTTCAGGATGTATAGGTTGCTCTCCAGGTTATACTTCCTCTCCAGATGTATATTCCTCTTCATCATGTTGTTCAACTGGTGGGGGTTGTTGTTCAGGAGATAGTGGAGGTGATATGCCAAGCCTAACCAATCCTCCCATTTGAGGTCCATATAAAGGAGCTGGTGCAAAGGAAATTCTTGCAAACATTTGGAAATGAGGTGCAGGACCCATGACATACTCCTGTGAGTCTTCCTCAACTGCCACTGGAGTTGGAGCAACCTCACTCTGTGGTTCCACCTGAGGAACTTCAACATGTTCTTGTGCTCCCTGCTGAACCTCAACTACCTCTGGAGGTGAAGCTACTTCAATAATAACCTCTCCAGGTGGAACATCTTGTTGAACTTCCTGTGGTTCAAGTTCTGGTTCCTCAACCACTCGGTCAGCTATTTCTTCTAGACTTTTTTCAATAGCTTCGTTCAGGATGTCATCAGTAAATTTAGCTATAGTAGCATCATCAAAACTAGGTTCTTCAATTAATTTTGTCTCTTCTTCCTATTCTATCTACTCAGGCTGGTCCACTTGCGGCTGTGCAACTTCAGGTTCCATCCCGAATTTATCAAACAGTTCACTGATGTCCTAGTCAAGGTGTTCCAATGCTTGTTCTTCTGGAGACCCCATCTCTTCAGCTTCCTGCTCAGTCAGATGTTCCTCTGCTGGTTCCTCAGCTACTTCCTGTTTAATTTCTCTCACAACTTCTGCTTGTTGAACAGAAATTTGTTGCTCAACCGGTTCCTCTGTTGGAGGCAGACCCTCCCCCTGACTTTGTGACTCCCTATAAACTATTCTCTTCATCTGACTTGAAGGGGCAAGTTCCAATTTCATGTACTTGGAAATGAAGTCTATGTTATAAATATTTACTTTTATAATTTCCTTGGAAATCTCACTATCCATGGAGATTCCTGCCTTCTTGAAAATAGCAGTCAACTATGCTGCATAAGGGAAATGTCTTCTTGAGTCCTTGCAGCTTTTCATTATTTGAATCATGACTTCTGGCAAGCAGATTCTAACATGCTTTATCAGACAATACAAGATAAATCTTTGTGTATCAGTCAATCTCCCTCTTCCTCTCGTCTGGGGTGTTATCATTGATGTGAGAATATGATGCAATAATCTTTTGAGAGGGGAGAATTGGACTGCATTGAACGCCCTCAGCTTTGTCTGATTCTTCTCCCTAGGGTTGCTAGGCAAATCTGTGATAATAGAAAAGGCATCATGAAGATCAAATCTAAATCCATGTTCAACCTCTCCAACTTCTGGAATTCTAAACACTTTGTGGAGAAAATGCCTAGAGAGTTCAACCCTAACACCCTTGACACTGGACAACAGAAGAGACTGATCAAAATCATAAATCAAGTTACTGTAGAATTCTACCACTAGACGAGGGTAATAGACTCTGTGCTTTCCAAGAAATTTCGTCCATTTCTGAAAATGGAACATTTCCACCATCTCTGGAAATCTCGTGAGCATGGCACAACAAATCACTATTTTGCATTTGAGCCATGCAAACCATACCTTGCCTTGCTTCACAAGGTTGCTTAAGTGGTCAAGCACTTCAGAAAGAACATTAAGTTCATGGCCCCCTCATGGGGTGGAAGATGACGCCATGGCTAATTCCCTCCTTAGAACTACCCCTTTAGCTTCAATCCCTTGTTCAACGATGGAGTAGGAACACCCCTGCATAGTCCTTTATAGGCCAAGAGTCCTACCTAGCTCAGACTCCCGCGGTTGGGATAAGAGCAAGGGAGGGCGGCCAAAACGATGGCCGTCCACCCCTGATCTAGGCGACCATAGGTCTGGCCACCTAGACCAAGGGATGGCCAGCAACCTGGCCGCCCTCATCCCCCTCCTTGTGAGCTATGCTTCCTTGTTATGTACGGTTAATGGTTTATTAAATGAAGTGTGCTTATTGTTCTATTTGTTAGTATCATCGATGAACTTTTCTGACGTGTGCTAATGCAGCTGTAGGTCTCCACAGCTATGGGACCAGAGGGCAATGAGGCCCCCACAACCTTGCATTATAGTTAGAATGCCGGAGGCTAATAGCTTCGGGCGTATAAACTCTGAGTTCCTCTTTAAAAAAAAAACATGAAGAGTTTATACTCAAGCTATTCGATGGCCGCCTGTTGCCTAAAACCTGGGATGACGGACTTCCAAATTCTCGACTATGCTTAAGTGCAATGTGGAACGATGGAACCCCACCGAGATCCAGACCACGTTTGTCGCCAAGCATGGGATGACAGACTTCTTGAACTCTTGACTGATTAGTTCAGAGGTAGGCAAATAAACCCTCCGACTTTGCATTAGATAGGTTTTTTCCATTTGAACCCAGCATGCATCATATAGGTCTTTTTAGCCCCATTTGAAAGAAAATTCAAAAAAGAAATATATACGTAGAAAACAAACAAAAAAATACATACATCTCATCCTGGGAGCCGTGATGTAGAAGCAGGGAAGCCACGTTGATCTGGCCGACCTATGTTCTTTGGTCCCCGCACCTGGTTTTTCGAGTCCCTCGATTTTGCCCAAGTTGGCACGAATGAGTCTACGTGATTCCACTCCAATTTGGCCAGCAGAAAATATGTTTTATGCAAGGTCATTTTGAGTATTTTGTAATTCAACGAGTCATTGTATTCCCATATCCTGATCTTCTTACTTGTCTTGTTTAGGTCTTGCATCTCCTTGAGCACCGAATTGCACTTTCGTCCCCTCAAGTACCACAGCGCCATGCTAGGGGGCCCCCCGTGGCCGCAGATACAAGTCTTCTTAGATTAATTGTCCTTCCTCCTCTTTACCAATGGCTTACTTGATTACCTGATGCTCATGCGACCCTGCGTGAAGCTTATTTTATGCTCAAGAATCTCCTTGAGCGTGTTGCCCTCATTAGGCATGTTTCTTTTCTGAAACACACATTTATCAATCCGCCGGGCTCCCTTGCAAAATGGCCATTCCGGAGGGGCATTTGTAGACGCCTAATTTCGGACATCCCGCGGATCCCCAATGGACCTTCGTGTGAATGATGCTTAATTGTGGAACTCTGTTTACCGATGTTTTGAGTTTTAAAGCCCAGCCCGTAGCCTTAAAGCTATTGGGCCTCATCCACTTAAGGGGCCCAAGGAGCATGGTCTGGGCGGCCAATGACTTGGTCGCCCCCCAGTCTTGGGCGGCCAGGAAGATGGCCACCCTCCTTTGTTGGGTGGCTAGGGACCTGGCCGCCCTTCCCTCAATAAGGCCAGGGCGATGGCCGCCCTCCCCTATTGGGTGGCCATCTGCCTGGCCACCTTCTCCTTCAGGGAGGCCAAAGACTTGGCCGCCCCCCTCTGTTTACTCGGTCAGAGAACGTGACCCAGCTCGTGGGCATGTTCTTTCCCCCGTTCTGCATGATCTCTCCCCACAATCTGAGACTCCGAGCTCACTAGACAAAAATGAACAATATCCATTAAGGAGGATTATTTTGGTGGGGGGGAGTTTCTTTTTCGAGGAGGAGGCCATTGGGGAAGATCGAGGTGGAAGGAGTTGGCTTTGGCGAAAGAGTCTCGCGGAGTTCCTGCCAGAGGGTGAGAAGAGTCACGTCGGTCATCTTCCTCCTACCTCCCTTGCATTGGTTTGAACCCCTTAGCCCCTACTTCCTACTTGCATCACGACTTCCAAGTAAGTACGCTGCATGTAGTGCAATTATAGCAACCCTAAATTTTTGGAAAGAATAAAAACTTTAAATAGCGACGTACATAAAGTTGCCAATTCAATAAATGACGCCACTTCCAGCAGGCGTCCCTTAACTAAATAACGACCCTTTCTAAGACGTTAATAATTTCCAAAAATAGTAAGAATCCTTCACGGAATGAAACAACTAATTAACACCCCTTAATAAGGTGCTCATTAACAAAATGAAGACTATGTCACGGGCGCCATTTTAATAAAGGATGCCACATGACAAGCCGCCAATTAAAAAGCGCCATTATTCAAGGCGTCATTTATCTTAGAATCGTAAAATAGAAACCGTAACCAAGATCGAAAACAGAATTATTTGGGAAGGGATTAAGATAAATCAACCTTCTGATATTTTTTGAGGGGAGAAACTTTCGTTAGACCCAACGCGACCTGATATCACTAGGCCCAAGGCGGCCTGACCCAATCTAGTTGAAGGAGGACTGCCTAATGGTCTACAACCCAAGTCGGGCGGCCTAATTAAGGCCCACGGAGGATTTGTCATCTGCCGGAGAAGATTGATGCGCGCATCTCGGGCGTCGAAGAACTCGCCAATGGCCGAATGTGGTCTCCGCCATGGCAGGCCCTTCCCCGACATGGACGTAGTCACGCTCACAGTGCTGAGATTCTTTCCACAAGGTACCTCTTCCAGAATAGACAGGTACACAACGGACAACTCTCTCCACGATCAAGGAGACATTACTTCACGACTCACGCTCTTTTCTCATTAAGAAACGGGCGACTCGCCAGGACATCCTATATAAATAGGTCTCCCATGAGACCTAAGAGGGGGGCGTACATACACATACAAAGACAGAGACACGTTGATCGAGAGAGAAGAGACCTTCGCCCACTATTCCGAACACTCCCCAAGTTATTCGAGAACTCCAGGAGCCTTCGTTCATACATACAAGTTTGTCCACCCCACTCTTAAGCTCTCCTACTGTTATAGTTCTATCTGAGAGACGTCTATGATTTAAACATATTGGAGGGTTGTCTCCTAGGATCAGGCCAATGACTCTTTATGACGTCTCTTTTCTAGTGTTCACAAGTTTTCACGGGTGATCTGTTACTCTTCCTCGACAAATAAACCTTAAAATTATGATAGAGGACTATGAACAACTTTTTTGACTCTATATTTCTTATTTAGCCTAAAAGTTGATGGAACAAGCCCTGATCAATACATTGCAGTAAACTGTCCGTGAAGGATAGTACTATACTATTCTTTGGGAAGGAGAGGTATATATATATAAGGGACAATAACGTAAAAGGCCAAAATGTGTGAGTCTTTGCGGTTGGAGGACATAACAAAAAGCCGCCACCCCATGTCGCGTTGTCTGTTGATGCATTGCATCAAGAAATATTTCCAGCCGACCCATGACCGGAGCGACTTCTCTTTTCGGGTTAATGATGAGAACAGGCCGGATCAACAACATCCCTGTGGCATATTTTCCCATCAGAACCCACCCCCACCCCCCTTCCGTCTTCTATGTATGAGCACAGAGACTGCAGCTGCATTGTCTAAGGAAGAAAACAGCCCAGTCACAACCGGACGCGATGGGAGATTACTCCGAGTCCACACAAGTTGTATCTTGACAGAGACACAGAAGAAGATAGGCCGGCCCATGTCCCTACGGATCTCCTCATCCCCTCCTTTCTCTATCGATCCTCCCTGATCTCATTCATCCTTTCAGGTTCAATGGCTTCCAGTGCTGTGCACGGCCAAGGCCGCAACCATGGGAAATCGACCCAAACTCTGTGAAAGGTTAACACACACAAGACTGCCCCCCAGAAGCGCCAAGGCCATGGATCTAAGGTCGCCAGCACTTGATTCAGCTTGCCGCCGTGGTATATGTTATGATCCAAATGACAAGTTGGAGAAGTCCGATTAGTGTCAGATCAGTTGGATCATGCGTGTAGGACGTTTCAAGTGTAGTGTTCCACATTACCAATCCCCGAGTCAGTTGGGACGGGAGCCATTTGTTGGCTAGTGTTGTTTGCATTACCTTTGTCTGCAAGCGTTGAAGACTACGCTGCTCCTCTCCTCATTCGAGTTAGACGAGATGCCTGTCCTCATGCACGCCCTCGCGGATGACGACAACCCGAATGAAATCTCTGCGAGCAGGGTGAGGGCAGATTGGGATGAGGCTGTACATGTTGAGCATGCAGTGGGGACTCTGCATGCCCTCACCAAGTAGCGACAGTCCGAATAAAGCCGCTGGCGGCACTGTGAAGGGAGAAGATACATGTGAGCATCGATAGAGTAACAGCTCAGTGCATGCCATGGAGAGATCAGTTATTGGTATCTCTGAAAAGAACTGGCCGACATATCTTCCACTGTGAAGAACGTCGGAAGAGGGTGGTGGGGGGGGGGGGGGAGTAGTTGGTTAAGGTGCTTATAAAGGTGGGCGATGTGGCACACGGAAACAGCGTTTTGCTGGTGAAACGTTGCATGCAGTGTATGCGCTGTAGCTGCTGTTCGTGTTGTTTGCTCTCCCCTTGGTCATTAGCTTAGAGGAAGCCAGGCTAAAGTGTATCACCACTGGAATTCCAGATGTTTGAGTCCTGGAAACATCGCTCTCCCCTTGGTCATTTGCTTAGAGGAAGCCAGGCTACCACTGGAGTTCCGGATGTTTGAGTCCTGGAAATATCGCCCATCTTTAATTATAAACCAGACCATAGAAAGAGAAAGGAACAGTACTTAATCTAATTAGTTCACGGTTATTGCAAATTATAAGAGTTGGACCAAAAAAAAATGACATGCATGCACTGATGGATGAAAACTTGATTGGTCAAGAGGGAACTGAATCCACATCATCACGAATCACTTGATAAAATCAATAACATAACATATACCCACATGAACAGGTCAATGCAAGAATTCAAGGTTCACTCCAAAGATGACATGTTCTTGAAAACCCCCAATTCACCCCCGTCTTGGGTGCCATTGACGTAGGATCACCAGTGAGCTTGCTAGCTTTGCTAATGCATCGGCCTGTGCATTTTACCCTCGACTGATGTGGTTTATTTTGATCAAATAAAATTACTCCATGAGCTGTCTCGCCCTGGCATAGTAAGGCAGCAGTTTGGCTTTTCAGACTTCAAATTGTCCTTGAATTTGTCTGACGATTAGCATTGAATCCCCAAACACTTGCAGCATGTGGATCTCCATGTGGAGAGCAATCTGGAGGCTGATAATTAGAGCTTCATATTCTGCTTCATTATTCGTGCAGACTTTATTGATTGAGCAAGAAGGGTGCAACACTTCTCCTTCAGGGGATTTGAGGACGACGCCTGCCCCCGCTCTAATTCTTGCCTCCCCAGACGGGGGTGTTTCTATTCTCGACGCACTGTCGAAGTATAGTTGCCACGTGGCTTGCTGGAGCTGACCCACCTCCAAAGTGTCATCTTCAGGGAGCTCTATGATTAATGGAGGGTCTTCAGGACCGGGTGCACTGCAAAGAAATCTGCAATGGCCTGGCCTTTAATAGCCTTTTACGGCACATAAGAAATGTCAAACTCCATGAGAATGACGGCCCATTTACCCAGTCATCCTCTCAGGGCCGACTGGGAGAGTATATATTTGACCAGATCGGCCCTGGATATCAGCTTGATTTCAAGGGACAGCATGTAGTGCCTCATTTTCTTGGCTGCGAAGACTAGTGCGAGGCAGACTTTTTCAATTGGTGTATATTTTGCTTCGACCCCGACCAATCTCCGGCTGAGGTAGTACAAAGCTTGTTCTTTTCCCTCTTCATTACTTTGGGCCAGCATTGCCCCTAGAGAATATTCAATGGCAGCTATGTAGAGGATCAACGGCCGCCCTTTAACAGGTCCCCCCAAGACTGGCGGGATTTTCAAGTATTCTTTCAGCTGGTCGAGAGCCCTTTGACATTCTTCACTCCAGTAGAACGGGGTATCTTTCATCATAAATTTGTGGAACGGCTAACACCACCCAGGCAGGTTAGAGATGAACCTACGGACGTAGGCTAGCCGGTCTTGCAATGACCATAACTCTGTCAGGTTTCTTGGAGGATGCAGCTCCTGAATAGCCTTGATTTTTGTGTGGTCTATCTCAATTCCCTGGTATCTAACGATGAAGCCCAAGAACTTTTCGCTGGAGATGTCAAAAGCGCACTTCATCAGATTCATCTTTAGTTCATGCAGGCATAGCCTTTCAAATATAATTTTGAGGTCAGCCAGATGGTCCTCCCTCTTCTTTGTCTTGATGACTAAGTCGTCGATGTAGCACTTGACTTTGCTGTAAAGTAACTCGTCAAATATTTTTGTCATCGCCCTCTGGTAGGTGGCACCAGCATTCTTAAGGCCGAAGGGCATCCATTTGTAATGGAAAATCTCTTTAGGTGACCAGAAAGCTGTGTGGATTCTGTCATACTCTGCTATCCAGATTTGATTGTAGCCGAACGACCCGTCCATGAATGACAGGGCCTCATGGCTGGTAGTGGCGTCATCATCACTTCGGTGATTGGTACAAAAAAATCATCCTTCGAACATGCTTTATTCAGGTCCCAAAAATCCACATATATTTAGATATGGCCATTCTTCTTCTTGACAGGCACAATGTTGGCTAGCCATGTAGTGTATTAATTTTCAGCCACAAAGTCAACATCTAGTAGCTTGTCGACCTCCTTGCAGACTTGACTCACCAGTTTGAGCC
This sequence comes from Amorphophallus titanum, assembly GCA_024336825.1. Taxonomy (NCBI): domain Eukaryota; kingdom Viridiplantae; phylum Streptophyta; class Magnoliopsida; order Alismatales; family Araceae; genus Amorphophallus; species Amorphophallus titanum. Next base: position 55,651,353 of record JANBPO010009603.1, on the reverse strand, counting down.
TCATTTACTAGGGTGATTACTTCATCGGCTCGACTTTAGGGTCAATGGCCAAGATATGCTGGGCAACTGTAGGGCTAAGGCCTGGCATCTCTTTGTAATTCCAAGCAAAGCAGTCTTGAAATTCTTGGAGTAGCTTCACATATTGCCCCCTCTCTTCAAGTGACAAGAGGGCACTGAGGAAGGTCAGCCTGGGATCATCCTTGGTGCTGAGGTTTATTTCGACCAACTCGTCGATAATGGCTTAGCCACCATCTTCTATTTCCTGAGGATCTGACTGTAGGTCTACAAAGCCTTCATCATCTTCTTCAACTTCGAGGGCCTCATAGATGTACGCTTGCCTTATTTCGCCTAACGGCGGGACTTTGGCTCTGCCTTGTTCTGAGCCAGTTGGCTATTGGTCGGGTTGGATGAGCAGCCCTGGTGCTGACTGCGCATGCCCTATGCAGCTTGGATGCCAGCTTATGGGTGGAGTGTCCTCAAGGATGGGATGACTTTCTTCAGCTTTTGACTCTTGCGAGTTGTTGCTGGGGATTGTGCTTGCTTTCGTGGAGATGGACTCCCAACATTTGCATGGAGTGATAGCTCCATGATCATTGTGCGCCCGTAGCAGAGATGGGCCCGAGCCCTTCAATTTAGCCGATGGTTTGGCTATCTCAGTCTCCTATGTATTCATCATAAATTGCCCCTGGGGGGTCTTCACTTGTTACAGCGTAGCTAGAAATCATATCAATTTCTTGATAGTCTTCAATGGAGAAATCCAGCCCTGGGTGCTGAGTGATTTGTAGCAGTCTTCTGTCCATGTTCGATACTCTTTCTAGCAGTTACGTATGTCGAACATGGAGACCATCCAGATGGATTCGGCTGATGCTTTCAAAGATTTTCATATTCCGTGATGATGTGCTCCACTTTGATTTCTATTAATATTTTAATGCTTTAAATGGATAATGGGCGGGAGTTTTCTTCTAGTAAGCTATCTGGTAGAGTTTAGGACTCTAAATGCAGCAGATACATGAGTGCTCAACTCTTTTTCACTTAAATAAGTCAGATATCTATATCTGATCAAACGTGTGATGGATAATGAATGTTGTCTTTTGCTTTTGAGCATGCAAGATATGGTTCAGACATGGGTACTAATTGGAGAGTTCGAAAATTTTTGGGGATGGGACACAACAGAGGTTGGGGGGAAGGAGAGGCTCAGTAATGGGAGAAGAAGGCAGAATGGCACGGAGAAAGAGATGGGGACTACTTAAGGTTTCGGGTGTAGACTGAGGTAAGGGAGGCTGGGAAAAAGGGGGGTGGAGATGGTGAGGAGGGAAGAGGTGGCCAGGTTCTCCTGAAGGAGATGGCTTGCCAGAGCATGAGGAGAGTGAGTGGGTTGTGCTCTTAGCACATTTGGCAACCATTCTCAGCATATATGATACACGGCAGAGTGAGTCCACAAATAGTAACTTAATGAGAAGTAATTCTACTTCAGACTAACTACAAACCAGGGTTATTGGACCTGTTGGATACATAGGCTCAGCTGTAGTTAAATTAAATGGTGGACTATGTGAACAAGTTCCAATTTCCTTGGGTATATGTGAGGGTCTTTTCCTAGAGGAGGTTCTTCCTATTGCTTCAGGTAAGTGAATAGAATGGGGACACCTGTTGAGGTTTCTGCAGGTTTTGTGTAGGTTTGTGGCTCTTAGCAGAGGTTGGGTTTTATTGTAAAATAGAAAGAGGAGCTAACATTTCTTCCTCTTGGGGGTGGGAGATGGAGGAGGGAGAAAGAGGAAAGGAGAGAATGGCACTTGAGGGTTCGGATGATGAAATGGCATGGAAAGGAATTGGAGAAGGAAATAGGGAAGGAAAGGAAAGGAGAAGAAAAAAGATAAATAGGAAGATGAATGTCAAGGAAAGAAGGTGAAGTGGCAGAATGGTTACCGCAGCTGGAGGACAATAGCATTGGAGAAAATTGACCTGGGAGCAAGAACATTGGTGACCAGCTGTCATTCTGTGCACAACTCGTCAATGCACCTCTCTCTCTCTCTCGCGCGCGCGCGTTCTCAGTTGAGGGAAAGCCAGATGCTGGTTCTGCTGGTCGCAGGTTTGCTTGTGCCAAAGAAGAAGATGAGAATGAGAAGGGAGAAAGGAAATGGATGGTAGTGACACTGTATTTTGTCTGCCCTTGTAGGAGACTACGAAGGGAAAATAGAGAGGAAAAAGAAGATGGAGATGAAAGGAAGGATGGAAGCTCAATGGGCCATGGGTTGCTATTAGAGATGGGTAATAAAAACTTTTCCTTTTCTAAATGTTTCAATGGAAGGAAGAAACACGGAGGACTCCACCCCCCATCCTCTTTCAGTTCCCGAAAGCGAATACAAGACGATAATAAAGATATGAAAACGAGCTTTAAACAGAACTTGTGAGCATGAAGAAAAAGGAAAACATGTATGTTTGATGGCTGATGAATAAGACCTGTGATGACAGAGAAGATGGCAAACCTGCAGATTGCAAGGCAAATGAAAAAGAACTAAGATGACATGGAGTGAGAACGGTTATTTGTGAGTGAGAAAGGTGCAGCTGCATGGACATACTCGATGTAATCTTTTGAAGGTGAGATACAATGGTTAATTATTCATGCACCTTAAGCCTTGGAAATCAAAATTTCTTTGGAGTAGTTGGCTTCCCATTGGGAGTGTTTCATTATGTGGAAACTTGTTTATAGTTCTGATTGTAGGAATGCATCCATCCTTAGTTTTTCTTTTTCCCAGTAGTTTTGTGCAGATCATTTTGGAAGAGTGGGTGACAATTATTTCTCAGTATGGTGCCAGCAGCCCAAACAAATGCTTTGGTTGTGCAAAGGAACAGGCATAACTGGTGGTTTCAGTAAATGCTTTTTTTTTCATGTGGGGCCAACGTAAATTTGCATGAGGGATTATCTCTGCCATGTAATCACTTAAAATTCATTGAAGGAGGGAAATGCAATTATTTTGGGGAACTCTAATTTGTATTCATGCGAGGCAAATGTGTCCATAATCTGAGAGAATTGGGGTTTTGCACCACACCAATAGACAAAATTCAAGTGGTTTTGCTGCCAAAGCCTAAAAACTGAATTTTGGTATGACCCTGTTATGAGGAATGGAGAAGGCAGTTTTCACCTGTTACTGCCAGTCCCTTCCTTGAGAGTAGAACTTTCAGCATATTTTTGAATTGCTGGACCGAAAGAGTAATGCCATTTGTATCGCTTCACTCTTACTTGTCATCCTTCTGTTGGTTTTCTTGCTAGGTGTACACATTCTCGTTGCACCCATTTCATTCAAGCAATTTGTGTACTTTTTGTGGGTATTCAGCCTTTGTTGCTAGAGGAAGCACCAAGATGTTTGTACAACTTTAGATGTCGCCCCATCAGCCTCTTGGGTGGCGTCCCCAGGTCTTGGTGTCGGTTTACCGGTACCCGGATCTCTGGGTCGTTACAACCAAGGTCCCTAATGAGCTCATCAAATCAATAGCGAGCCTCGACAACTCAACAGTTGAGACCCGCAAAATATTGGAGGTAGTTCATCCAGCAGGTCCCTCTTGTATATTGTATGAAGCCAAAGAGCATGCTATTTAACAAGATGATGACTGCAATATTCCTGAGGACCCAGACAATCCAATGGTCCCAATTCAAGGCTTGGTGTTCACAGTAGGCAGGGTAGCCGAGCTGTCCAAGAAAATGCATATTCCCTCTTTTCAATCCTGTGAACAAAGGGGATCCTTCAAGAAGCTTTGGTATCCTGCCAACGTGGACAAGGAGCTGAAGCGCATCTCTCAGAACCCCGGGCTTGGGTTCACCCTTGAAGAATACTATTATGGGGGGTGCTATGAGGTGGACGTAAGCTCTGCCTTTGTCCCACTAGCTAAAGGCCTACAGGGGGCAACCTATGATGATTACCCGGTAGAATATGAGTGTACGGAGTCACCTCGACAATCATCGGAATTGTTGCTATCATGTCAGCCTGAACATCGTAAGTTAGAAACCTCGACCACATGCAGATGTTGGGAAGAGGTCTTCCACGAAGAAATGGCAGTTCAAGCCAGATTTGATACAACTAGCGACAGCGGCGTTGAAGATTTTGAGCCGGGAGGGAAGTGTTTTAGTCATTGCTTATCTACAGTCATACCACTGATACAACTGGAACCGATCCTGGAAACACCCAATGAACACAATCGAATGATATCTCCTATTGAAGCTATGTCTAAAAAAGAGTAGGCCACTCCTGTAGAAGATTCAGAGCCGAGTCATCCTACCCTCAGGCCCGCATTAAACATTGGCCGAAGTCACAAGATTGGATTGCTCGTCATCCGGGCAACCTACAACCCTACAACAAGCTGAGTCAAAGACTCTCTTGGGAGGCCAGGGGCAATATAAAGAAGAGTAGGAAGCACTAGAGGTGGAAGATGATAATGAAGAATTCATCGACCTATAGCCAACGCCTCCAAAAATTGAAGACGGTGGCTAGGCTACGATCGATGAATTAATAGATGTGAATTTGGGAAGTGAGGATGACATTAGGCCAACATTCCTCAGTGCCCAACTCTCCCCAGAGGAATAGAAGCTCTATATACAGCTACTCCAAGAATTACGGGACTGTTTCACCTAGAACTACAAAGAAATGCCGAGGCTTAGTCCTGCAATCTTACAGCATGTTTTGTCCATAGACCCAAAGGTCGAACTAGTGAAACAGTTGCCCCGGCGTATGAGACCGGAGCTGATTACACAAATATGTAAAGAAGTTGACAAGCTCATTGATGTGGGCTTTGTTGATGAAAATCAATACACCACCTGGTTAGCCAATATTGTGCCCGTCAAGAAGAAAAATGGGTAAATAAAAATTTGTGTAGATTTCTGGGACCTGAATATGGCTTGCCCGAAAGATGACTGTTCGATGCCAATAACAGAAGTCATGATCGATGCTACTATAGGTCATGAGGCTTTGTTATTCATGGACGGGTCTTCTAGCTACAATCAAATATGGATCACAGAGTAGGACTGGGTCCACACTGCCTTTCGAACCCCTAAAGGCATCTTCCATTACAAATAGATGTCGTTCAGCTTAAAGAATGCTAGTGCAACTTGCCAAAGAGCAATGACCAAAATATTTGATGAGCTCCTGTATGGTAAGGTTGAATGCTACATAGATGACCTGGTGGTCAAGACCATGACGAAAGAAGATCATCTGCAAGACCTCTGAGTGATATTCCAGAGGCTGAGGCAATATGAATTGAAGATGAACCCTATGAAATGCACCTTCGGGGTATCCAGTGGCAAATTCTTAGGCTTTGTCACCAGATATTGGGGAATCGAGATAGACCCTGGCAAGATCAAAGCAATACAAGAGCTACCTCCACCCAGGAATTTGATGGAGCTCCGCTCTCTGCAAGGCCATCTAGCATATATCCGGCGGTTCATCTCCAACTTATCAAGTCGCTGCCATCTATTTCATAAGCTAATGACAAAGAATGCACCATTCCACTGGAGCAAAGAATGTCAAGAGACTTTCAAAAATATGAAAGAATACTTGAAGACACCGTCGATCCTGGCAGCACCAATGAAAGGATGACCTCTCATCCTGCACGTGGCGGCTACCGAATATTCACTGGGGGCATTACTAGCCCAAAATAATGATGAAGGAAAAGAACAAGTCCCCTACTATCTCAGCAGAAGATTAGTAAGGACTGAAGAGAAATATTCTCCTATTGAAAAGACATGCTTGGCGCTGGTGTTTGCCGCTGTTGGCCCGGTTAGGAGGCAATCGAGAGGGGGGTGAATTGATTGCCCACCCTTTCGGGGAAATTTAAACTTAATTTAAATGATGGTAGAAAAATATCAACACACTCTAATATAATGCATGGATGAAATGAGAAGTATAACCCTTCTATCTTAGATTAATTACACATTAACAAATAATCAAGCCCTCACAACTTCCCAGCTCCACCTGGAAGCCCCAGTTCCAGCCCACTCTTCCACCCCCTATCCAGCTGCTAGCCGACAGGCTAAAACGAGCAGGGTCTGCTACAAAATTCATCACGACCTCCACGGTACTCAATTGTAGTTTACACTCCATCGGAGTCCCCGGGACATCCCCAACAGCGTCTACACCAATTTTCGTGACCATCGGATGAGCAGAAGGTCACGTGCCATGCCTGTCTTCCTGCTGTTTCCCTACGCATGCATAGACTGGCCAGCAATCTGCCCGTCGCTCGTGGCTACTCCGGAGGTTCCAGCCGGCGCCGTCGCCTTCCCTCTTCGTCCAGGAGGCTCGCCATCCACTACAGCATGCTATCAGGGACACGGGCACCTTCCTCGGCCTCCGTGACACGTCATCCTAGTTGTTGGTTCCAATCCGTACCAATTTGCACACGTGGGAGTTGCTGCACGTCATCCACTCGTGGCCCGTCACCCCACTTCACACGACCCCCGGATCTCTGTGTAGCCTTTTACCTCCTTGTGAGGAGTGGGCCGTGTTTGACTTGTACTTGTTTAGCTCTTGTACCAGGTGGTTGTGTGATTTGGCTGGGCGTGTTTCCCATGCCCCGAGCGTGGAGGTACGCATCCACTTCTTTGTTTGGTTTAGCTTGCTAGTCTAGTATACGCTCTTGAGCCGCTGCTAGTGTGTATGATTAGGTTCCTAGCTCATTATATATATATATATATATATATATCACTGCCACAGTGAGAGAGTATGACCGTCCCGTGACTCATCCGAGTCACGAGTGTAGAGTTACCTTCCCTAGACTTCTGCCGGTTTCTCAACCGTGCAGATCGATGCGCTTCCCTCACTTGGGGACGATTGCGAGCTTGCGTTACTTGTTTTAGGTATGATCCCTCTCTTGGGAGTCTCAGGTGTTGAGTTTACGCTACTTTACATATTGTGATGTTGCTAGTTTAGTTGTCCCTTTAGTCGTGTCTTCACATAGAGTCCTAGTTCGCATAGCATCCTGCATCACGGTATGGGGAATCACCAATCAGCTCCTATGATGTTGCTCGACAGAGTAGCTGGACTCTTTGAGCTCGGTCAGGAGGGAGCCACCCTTTCTTGAACTTGATGATGGGCTCACAACAATCTTCATCTTCTGGAGGAGTGTTCTGACCGGGGTCATAGACCTTGCTGACAGTGAGACCGGAGTTGCTTTCGAGTGAGCCCGACATCAATCTCCTGTGCTTGACTATGATGTCGACCTCACCCTTAGGCGAGAGCTTAATGGTCATGGCCAATTTTGCCAGGGCATCTACTTGAGCATTGCTGCTTTTGACAACATGCTCTATTTTGAAGAAATAGAACTTTTGGGTTAGTCTGGTGACGACAGCATGGTATGGAACCAACTCCAGCTTCCGCACGTCGTAGATGCCGAGGACTTGCCGGACTATTAGTTGAGAGTCCCCGTAGGCCTTGAGGCATTTGATGCCCATGTTGAGAGCCATCTGAAGCCCAATGATTAGAGCTTCATACTTGGCTTCATTGTTGTTCAGGGATTTCATGAGGGCACACGAGTTATACAAAACTCCACCCTGAGGAGTCAAGAAGACAATGCCAGCACCCGCCAGGGCGGTGAGGTTTTGGTTACTTCGGGTAATCCCCAGGAAGCGCCATCGAAGTAGAGCTCCCAGCAGGGTATGTCGACTGTATGGGACTCTCGCCGCTGGTAATTCAAGACATCTCCACTCCTTTCAACTGGAATCGGTGACTAGGAAGCAAGGGACTCCTCGTCAGGGAGCTCCGTGTTGAGAGGAGAATCGTCCGATACTAGATGGGCTGCCAAAAATTTAGCCATACTATGTCCCTTGATTACTTTTCTAGGGACGTAGGTGATATCATACTCCATCAATAGGAGGGCCCATTTTCCCAGTCGACCTGAGAGAACGGGCTGCTGGAGGAGGTACTTCAGGGGGTCGTGCTTGGATATCAGTTCGACCCTATGGGATAGGAGATAATGCCACAGCTTCTTGACCGTGAATACCAATGCCAAGCAAACTTTCTCCATGGGGGGGTAGTGATACTCGGCACCGATCAGTTTTTGACTGAGGTAGTAGAGCGGTTGCTCTTTGCCTTCCTCATTGATTTGTGCCAGCAGGGCCCCCAGCAAGGCATCCATGGTTGCAATGTAGAGTATGAGGGGTTTATCCTTGACTGGTGCCCCCAAGACTGGAGGAGTAAGGAGGTACTTGTAGGCGTCGGAAAGGTTAGGTGGGCACGTGATAGCGAACGCAAATGGCGTGTGCACGGGCGTGCCTCTTCCCGAACTTGCATTATTGCTACCTACAGTGCAAAGGTTAGAAATGTAGAAATGGTGTGATAGCCAGAGACCTATACCTGGGCCTCACAGGAGTAGGATGATCATAAACGCCTTAGGAATGGGGAGATGGTGAGTTCTTATATCCTCACTCTTGGCCGGCCAAGAACAAGGAGCCCTGCAAGTCGACAATGAAGTTCCTGCAAATTAACCAGCAAATAGAAAGACCATTAGACTGAGAAAGTGTAGTAAATGCTCATAGAAGTAAAGAAATACTTCGCTTGGAACTACAAAGAAATGCCCGACCTCAGCCCCGACGTGACTCAACACATTCTGGCTATTGATCCCAAGGTGGAGCCAGTGAAGCAGTCCCCCCGGTGCATGAGACTGGAACTGATAAACTAGATCTGCAAAGAAGTTGACAAGCTCGTAGATGTCAATTTTGTAGCTGAGAACCAATACACTACCTGGTTAGCCAACATTGTTCCAGTAAAGAAAAAGAATGGGCAGATCAGGATCTGTGTGGACTTCTGCGACCTGAATAAAGCCTGCCCAAAAGATGACTTCTCGGTGCCCATCACTGAAGTGATGATTGACGCAACTACTGGCCATGAGTCTCTGTCCTTTATGGATGGATCATCCAGCTATAACCAGATCTGGATAGCTGAGTAGGACTGAATTCATACGGCCTTTCGGTCGCCTAAAGGGATATCCCACTACAAAAGGATGCCCTTCGGCCTCAAGAACGCTGGCGCCACATACCAGCGGGCAATGACCAAGATATTTGATGAGCTATTGTATAGCAAGGTCAAATGCTACATCGATGATTTGGTCGTCAAGATGAAGAAAAGGGGCGATCATCTGAGTGACCTCAGAATCATCTTCGAGAGGCTCCGATGGTACAAGTTGAAATGAACCCGATGAAGTGTGCCTTTGGCGTCTCTAGCGAAAAATTTCTCGGCTTCATCGTCCGACACAGAGGGATCGAGATCGACCCCTGCAAGATAAGAGCTATCTAGGAGCTGCCCCCTCCGAAGAATCTGGGAGAGTTAAGGTCCCTGCAAGGCCAACTAGCATATATCTGCCGGTTCATCTCCAACTTATCGGGATGCTACTAGCCATTCCATAAACTAATGATGAAGAATGTACTATTTAGCTGGGATCAAGAGTGCCAACGAGCCTTCGACCAGTTAAAGGAGTATTTGAAGACCCCGCCTGTGCTGGGGGCACCTGTCAAGGGAAGATCGCTCATCCTATATATAGCGACCACCGAATATTCATTGGGGGCAATGCTCACCCAGAACAATGATGAAGGAAATGAGCAAGCTCTCTACTACCTCAACCGAAGACTAGTAGGGGCAGAAGCAAAGTATACCCTGATTGAGAAAGTTTGCCTTGCCTTAGTCTTCATAGTTAAGAAGCTGAGGCATTACATGCTATCTCATGAAGTGAGCCTGATATCCAAGGCTGACCCCATCAAGCACATTCTCTCCCAACCAGTCCTGAAGGGGCATCTTGACAAGTGGGCCATGCTGGTAATAGAATTTGACATCACCTACGTGCCTCAGAAGGCCTTCAAAGGGCAAGCCATCGTAGACTTCTTCGCAGTACACCCCGTGCCCGAAGACTCCCCATTGGTCATAGAATTACTTGAAGATGAAACATTGGAAGTGGACCAAGTCCAACAGGCTGCCTGGCAGCTGTACTACGACTGGGCTTCGAGAACAGAGATAACCCCATCTGGGCATACCAAGGTGTGGGCTAGAGCTAGAATCGTCATCAAATCTCTAGACAAAGAAGTATTACACACTGCATGCTCCATCAGCAAGCCTTACACAAATAATAAAGTAGAATATGAAGCACTAATTATTGGTCTCCAAGTTGCCTTACAAATGGAAATCAAAATGCTATAAGTATTCGGTGATTCACTGTTGATCGTCAAGTAGGTTCAGGGACAGTTTGATGTCTGAAAACCCGAGCAACTCCCTTACCATACTAAGGTGAAGTGGCTCATGGAGTAGTTCTACCTCATCAAAATAGGTCACGTCGCCAGAGGAGAAAATGCACAAGCCGATGCACTAGCGAATTTGGCAAGTTCATTAGCGGTGCCGCCAGATGGATCGCTCAACATCTAGGTGATAAATCAGTGCCAGGTGCCTAGTATGATAGAAGAATTAGAAGAAGAGGAACCCGAGGCCGCCACAGTGAAGGCCGTCAGCTTACCCAACTAGAGGGACCCTCTTATGCAGTGGTTCAAATACTAGTAGTTACCTAAGCAAAAAGAAGAAAAGATCAAGCTGATCAGAATAAAGGACTCTTACGAGACCTGGAATGGGATATTATTTCGGGTCATGGCAGATGCCAAGCAAAAATTACTCCTCCGATGCCTATCCACTGAAGAGGCTTGGAGAGTCATGAAGGAAGTTTACGCCGGGACAGCTGGTGCACACTAGGTGGGACCGAAAATGAAGATTGAGATAAGGAAGCTTGGCTACTACTGGCTGACAATGTTTGACAACTATTACAAGTACGCCAAGTCTTGCCAAAAATGTCAAGAGCATGCGACGGTGCCTAGAAGACCGCCCGTGCCGTTGCATCCAATAGTACCTAACTGGCCATTCACCCAATGGGGAACAGGCATCGTTGGTCCATTACCCGCATCATCAGCAGCGTGCAAGTACATTCTAGCGGCAACTGATTACTTCTCTCGCAGGGTGGAAGCTGTTGCTCTAAAGGTGGTGACCGGGGAAATCATGGTCAGATTTGTCCGCCGCAACATGATATTCAGGTTTGGCACTCCCGACCGAATTATCTCAAATAATGATAGCCACTTCCGCAATCAAAAGGCTTTTTTCGACGCGTCCTTATGGGTTTTCACGTCGAGGGGTTTCCCAATTTTACCTGAGGCCCCTTCTAGGTGTTTACCTCAGCTGGGTTGTTAGTCTTTTTACCCCCAGTCGTCCTCTTGCGAGGGGGACGCCTGGGTCCGCGGGGGTATCTCTATTTTTAATCCCATTTTTGTATTTTTTTTTACTTACCTGAGAGCCTAATGGCTGACTTGTGGATGGTACAGGGGCGTCCTCGCTTTTGTTGTCGCATGGATGAAGATTGGGACTGGCTTCCCAGAGTGCCTGACGGTGGTTCTGAGAGGGCTTAGCCGGCCCTGTTGCTTGGCTGTGAAGAAGAGCTGGAAGCTGTGGCTAGTTCGCCTTCCACGAGAGAAAATTGATCCGCGGGTTGTAGTTGGGGTGCGTTCCTTAGTCTAGGTGGCATGCGAATTCGTGTTCTAGTGCATAATATAGCTTTATGTGCTTGCCATTGAGAGGTGAAAAGGGCTTGTGACCGTTGTGGTCTACGACCATGTAGGCCCCACCCTCATAGGCATCACGAATGATTTACGGACCTCGCCAATTCGGCTGAAGTTCACCGCTAGAACGTCGCGCCATGACTTCTCTTTCCTTAATCATGACGAGGTCGCCTTGCTTGAAAGCTCGCTGCTTGACGAGCTTGTCGTAGGCTCGCACCATGTGAGCCTAGTATACTTGCAGGTGCTTGTAGGCCTCAAGCCGTTTAACTTCCTAATCGACGAGCACTTCTACCCTTCTCTGGTATTTGCTTTCATCAAGGCCAGCCAAGCCGGTATGCATCGCCACGCAGTATGATGCTAACTGGATTTCAATGGGGATAACGGCTTTCACCCCGTAGAAGAGTGAGAATGGCGAGCATCCCCTAGGGGTTTTGTAGATTATCCGGTAGGCCCATAATGCCTTGAAGACCTTTTCACCCCAATCGCATTTCTGGTGGCTGACCATCTCAGCCAGGAGCTTGCAGAGGGTCTTGTTGAAGGCTTCGGCTAAACCATTATCCTGCGGGTTGTAGACCGAAGAGGTTCTCTAGTCTATGTGGAATTTGGCCGCCAGTTGGTATACATCCCTATTCTTGAAGGGTGTTCTATTGTCGGAGACTATGTGACTGGGAGTACCAAATCGGTAGATGATGTTGTGTCAGACAAATCTGGCAACCACCTCCCCGGTGACTTCCCACAAGGGAAGGGCCTCCGCCTAGCAAGAGAAGTAGTCGGTGGCAGCTAAGACGTACTTGTGGCCCTTGGACGACGGCAGGAAAGGTCCCGAGATGTCCATACCTGACTCGAGAAATGGCCAGGTGGGGGCTATGGGATGTAACGGGTTAGAAGATCGCTTGGGTACCGGGCCAAAGGCTTGGCACTAGTGGCACGTGCGAGCGTACTGGACGCAGTCTGTGTACATATTAGGCCAACAGAAGCCCTTGAGCTTAATGTTGTGCTTCATTCTATCTCCGACCTGATGTGCGCCACACAGCCCAGAGTGAGCCTCGCGCATAATAGCTCAAGCCTCGGCTGAGAAGACACATCTTAGGAGAACAGACTTGTCCTTCTCATGGATGAGTCGGTACAAGAAGTCACTGGTCAACTCATATGATATTGCCTGTCGAAGCAGCTGGACCCTTTAAGCCCGGTCAGGAGGGAGCCACCCCTTCTTGAAATTATTGATGGGCTCACGCCAATCTTCTTCTTCTGGAGGAGTGTCTTGGTCAAGGTTTTGGACCTCGTAAACTGTAAGACCGGAGTTACCTTCGAGCGAGCCTAGCATCAGTCTTCTATGTTTGATTGTGATGTCGACTTCACCCTCAGGAGGCAGCTTAATGGCCACTGCCAGTTTTGCCCGGGCGTCAGCCTGGGCGTTGTTGCTTCTGGGGACATGATCTATTTCAAAGAAATAGAACTTCTGGGCCAGCCGGGTAATGGTGGCGTAGTATGGAACCAACTCTAACTTCTGCACGTCATAGATACCGAGGACCTGTCGGACCACTAGCTTTGAGTCGCCATAGACTTTGAGGCATTTGACACCCATGTTGAGAGCCATATGAAGCCCGATGATTAGAGCTTCATATTCGACTTCATTATTGGTCATGGCTTTCATGAGGGCACTGGAGTTGTACAGAACTCTGCCCTAAGGAGTCAGGAAGACGATTTCGGCACCTACCGTGACGCCTGAGCTGAGGTTGCTCTGAGTAATGCCTCAGGAAGAGCCATCGAAGTACAGCTCCCAGCAAGGTAAGTTGATTTCAAGGGCGTCTTGCTGTCAGTAATGCAAGACATCTCCGCTTTGTTTGGCTAGTTGTTGTGGTTGAAGAGCAAGAGACTCCTCATCTGGGAGCTCTGTATTGAAGGGAGAATCGTCCAATACTGGATGGGCTACTAAGAATTCACCCATGCCCTACCCCTTGATTACTTTTCTAGGGACGTAGGTAATATTATACTCCATTAACAGGAGAGCCGAATTCCCTATTCGACCTGAGAGAACGGGCTGTCTGAGGAGAAACTTGCGGGAGTCGTGCTTGGATATGAGCTCAACCCGATGAGACATGAGGTAGTGCCGCGTCGACTCTAAGAGTCAACACTTTTATGCTGTGTGCTGATTTTTGCTCTTTGGTAGAGCTATGTGGAAAAATTGTCTACTCTAAGAGTTGACACTTTTTCTGGTTCATCCAGAACGTGTTTTCCAGATTGGTTGCGAACTTCATACGTTGAGATTTGATTGGCTTGCTATGTTACACCATCACCCTTAGGGTTTCTCTACATGTCTTAGGGTTACTTTGAGAGGGTTTTAGCATGGGCTATTAAGTCTTTTATGCTTGCCTTTCGTTGGCTATATAGTGGCTGCGAATTCCATTCGCAGAGATAACCCCTTGCGCTAACATTCTCCATTTGCTTGCAAGAAAGAAGAAAAAGGGAGAGGAAGAACTTGAAGGAGGGTGTTGCACAGTCAAGGAGGAGGAAGAAGAAGCTACAGAGGGTGCCGTCTGCGAGCCTGAGTCTTGTTCGGGGAGCTGCAGCTACTACTCTCCGCCGTTCGAGGTTTTGGGCGTTTGAAACTTCATGTCCGGCTACTTCCACTCCATGGATTGACTTCCAGCGCACCCTACCTACTGATTGAAGGGAGTTGTGGGACATTCAAAGGGGAATATATATAAATCTACTTCCATTTGTTTGTGATGTCCCTTTTAACCAAGATATAGTTCTGGAGCATATTGACTTATCTGTTCTTTGTGAGTGTAGGCTTGATTGGAGCTGGGATTTGAAGGAACATACGCTGGATCCTCAAGGAGGACGACCTACTGCTCCAACCAGCTGCGGATAATACTTTCTCCAACCTAAGCTTTATGGAAGATCCCCTCATGACGATTGGAGAATCAAGGAGATATTTCTACATCCTTATTATGTTTATTTCCATGAGTGCTTCATAGCTTATCTTCATTTACATACTACTGTGGGTGTTATTGTACATCTTCTTGTTGTCTTAAACTCGATATACCATCGTGTGTGGGCGGAGCTACGTCTCCATGTGGTTTTACTATCCGGGGTGTGCTCCCTGACGTCGTGTGTGTGTGTGCTGTGGTGGCAGCGTTTTGGGGTATGTCCCCATGTGGATATTGCTGTGAAAGCAGCGTGTGTGTGGTTGGAGTCCGTTCCCGTGTTGCTACGTTTCGTAGGATGGAGTAAAGCCTCACTGGGTCCGGTGAGGGGTGGATGTAGGGAGCCCGTCATGGTCCCGAACCACTTAAAAATCTCTGTGTTGCATGTGGTTTACCTGTGTGATTGTCCTTTTCTCCTATCTCCATTCACAGGTCAATTTGTAGATTTTTATTCACGTCACCTCCACACATTGCTACTTCCGTTATCCGTGTTTGGAATGAATTTAATGGTTATTTGCATTGTTAAGCCGTGTGGGATCGGAAAGATCGAGAGAACTTTTTAGATCTCATGTTTGTTTAGGGTAATCAACGTAGTTTGTTTTAATTCCATTGTATTTAGTTAAGAAAGATTTTAAAATCTGCCATCTCGACAAGGAGACAATCCAACCCCCCTTCTTGTCCGCCATCTCTCTGGGCCAACAAATAAGTCCCCCACTGAGTGGTAAAAGACGTCTTCTCCTGGTCTTCTTCCACTAGGCAGATCTGGTTGTACCTCGAGAAACCGTCCATGAAGAATAGCATCTCATAGCCGACGGTGTTATCTACCAGGACATCTATGTGTGGAAGAGAAAAATCATCCTTTGGGCAAGCACGATTGAGGTCACGAAAATCTATACAAACTCGAACCCTGACATCTTTCTTCATAACAAGGATGACATTAGCTACCCATTGTGGATACAAGACTACCCTGGTGAACTTAGCCTTATGGAGCTTGTCAATTTTCTCTTTGACTTTGAGTGTGAGCTTTGGGTGAAGCCACTTCAATTTCTATTTGACAGCTCGAGCGTCGGGTTTTAGAACCAAGCGGTGTTCTACCAATGACGGATCTAAACCTAACATGTCCTCATAGGACCAAGCGGAGGCATCAGAGAATTCCTTAAGAACTGCCAAAAGGGAAGCTTCTTCCCCACTCTTCAAATTGGCACTCATCAATATGATTTTAGGGTTATCCTCTGTGCCAAGATTAATCTCCTTGGTAGATTCGTCGACGGACATGCTGGGTTCATCAAATCTTCTAGTCCCATCGACGAAAGAAGCTATGGGATCAGTACAATCCTCTAGTGGCTCTCCTTCTTCTTAATCATCCTCTTCTTCTTCCAAGACGTAGACTCTTAGGCCATCGTCTACTGAAGATCCTTCTAGTTCAACTGCCCCTAGGGGGATGGGAGTGGACGTGAAATTGGAGACCTGACATAACTGCGCACTTTTCTACCAGCTGGCTGCGGTAACGTGCGGGAACTTGACGGATCCTAGATTGTTTGGAAGGAAAAGACGCTATGTACAGACCCTGACTCGAGCTAGGCTCTACCCTACTATGTATAAGGGGAGCTTTGGAAAGAGAGTTCACAGTGGAAAGAGTCGGCCCTTGGTCGAGGGATCCAAGTTCCAAGGAGGAGGTTTCTTCAACAGTGAGCTCGCAAGCCCACATTTGAGAATTGACATTTTTTTTTTGTGGTCATGGGTGAATGTGCAGACAACGGCCAAAGCATATGATAGGATGGAATGGGATTTTTTGTTTGCGGTTATGCGGAGATTTGGCTTCAACAATCGGTTTATTTCATACATTGCTATGCTCATTTCTAACTGCTAGTTCTCTATCTCTTTTAATGGAAGACTCGCGGGTTTCTTTAAGTCTACCAAAGGCCTAGGCCAAGGAGATCCATTGGCTCCCCTTCTCTTTATTATCTACTCTGAGGTGTTGAGTAGAGGTCTCTCTTACCTATATCAAAGTGGTAGTGTTTAATACTTCCACTCGCCGCATGTGGGAATTCATATCTCCCATCTCCTTTATGCCGATGATACTCTCATCTTCACCAATGCGGCGGATAGGAATGTCCAGCACCTCCTTAAATTCTTAAGAAAGTATGAGTCTTGTTCGGGCCAGTAGATTAATAGCAGGAAAAGCTATTTTGTGTTGTCATCTAAGGCGCTGTGGAGTACTGTGCAAAGAGTTCAAGAGAGGACTGGTTACAGGCAACATGTAGGACCTCTACGATACCTTGGTATACCTCTTAAGAAGGGTCGTCTGGTCTCTACTGATTTTAGGCCTCTCCTTGATCGAATTAATGCCCAGTTAGCTGGTTGGCGCACTCATTTCCTCTCCCAGGCTGGGCGGGCAGTCTTGATCAAATCAGTTCTTTGTAGCTTGCCCATATACCTCGCGTCTTCTACTATGATTCCAATTGCTATGTGTAAGCAGGTGGATCATATCTGTGCTAACTTCTTTTAGGGTGGTTCAAGGGACATATACAAGAGAAATTGGGTAGCTTGGATGAAAATTCAGAAGCCCATTGAAGAAGGGGGTCTGGGCTTTCGAAGCTTGCAGGATATCCAACTTTCCCTTACTACTAAAACTCTGTGGAATATCTTACATGGTAATTCTCTTTGGCATCACTTTGCTAGGCAACAGTTTCTGAAGCAGCACCTCATGGATGTGGTCAAGTCCTTCCCTATAGGCATCCCCAAGAGCCAATTCCTCAAAGCGAAGGAAGTTGTCCTTACACATTCGCGCTGGATGGTCGGGGATGGTAAGAATATTGATTTCCTGCGTGACACTTGGATTGGAGACAGGCCCCTTTTATACTTTATGAATCCCTCCATCACTAACGTTAAGCCTCAGATCAGTGTTAGAGAGATGCAACTGGATTTGTGTCACCCTCTATGGCAGAGCCTCACCATTCTGGTTGATGATCTCCGCATTGGCCTTACTAGCGATCCAGACCTTTGTGCTTGGACGGGTAGCAGCTCTAGATAGTTTTCCTCCTCTTCTGCTTTTCGCCTGGTTACTTCCCATGGCGTGCATAGGAATGTGCTCAGAAACCTCTGGCACCGTGCCTTCAATCCTAGAGCGGCCATGTTCTGCTGGAAAATCTTGCTCCGGGCTATTCAGGTGGACAACAGGATCTCTGATTGTGGCATTCCCTTTCCTTCCAAGTGCGTCTACTATAAAAATCACTATCAAGAAGACATCAATCACCTTTTCATTCATAGTGAACTTGCTACTGGCCTTTGGTCTTGGTTGGCTCCACTGTTTAGCCAGGATATCAACTTTAGTAACCAGTTTACAATACATTGTTGGAGCTTTATCTCCACTGCATCCTTGTAATCTGTGGTCCATTTTGTTAGCTTGTATGCCTTTATTCTGTTGATGTGGGAAATCTGGAAGGCCAAATGTTCTGCTCGTTTTGATGGTGTTGCTCCTATTATGAAGAGATTCAGTCCTCAATCTTGAATAAGTTGGCTCGGGCAATCAAATGTATTCATTTCTCCAAACCGGTCTCCTACTGCGATGCTCAGATTTTTCACAAGTTCCACATCCACCCACAGGTTAAGGTCAAAAGCCCTATTATTATTAGGTGGCACCCACCGCGATTCAACTTCTGTCTCAATATTGACGGGGCATCCAAAGGAAACCCTAGCCCCAGTGGAGGTGGGGGCTGCATTCGTGACCCAGATGGCAACCTAAAGGTGGGCTTCTCCTTTTATTATGGCCAGGGTGCCAGCCTACTTGCTGAAGCTAGAGCGCTCCACGATGGGCTTCGGCTTGCTCTGGAATTTGGGTATAATCTCTCGATTGTGATATCTGATTGTGCATCCTTGGTCAGAGCAGTCCACATGTAGGTTGCTCCTCACTGGTCCATCTTCCCTTGGTGGCGGGGAATAATGCCCCTATCACTTTTGCTTGGTCTCCTTCTCGTTTGATCTCTTTCTTTCAAAAACTGGACTTTATTCCCCGTTCACCTCCTATTTTGATTGACCCGCTACTATGCCAACTTTCATTTCGGTTTGAGATGCCAACGAAATTTTTAATTGTGACTTGTCCATATGGGCGCTGCCCACTGATTGACCTATCCACTCCATTTTTCTCATCCTCTGATCCATTCTTCGATCTCTTCTGTCCATCCATCTATCCTCTCGCGCTTCATCCTCCTCCTCCTCCCTCTCCATCTTGTTGTATGGTCTCTACTGATCTCCAAAAAAAATGCCAAATTTGAAACGAAGATTTCAGTGGAAGATTATGCTATCTTCTGTTCGTCCTCCTCCCAGGGGCATCCCTTTATATTATCTCCTTCTATCTTTTTTATTATTTTCTCTTATTATTATTATTTTTATTCTTATTTTATTATATTAATCCTGGTAAAAAAATTGACAGTATCTCCCTTAGACTTGAGCGCTGTGGGAGGGTGCAGCGAGTAAAGGCAAGCCAAGAGTGTGCCGGATAGAAGCAAGCTGAGAGTGTGCCGGATAGAGGGTCGAAAGGGTGTGCCGGGTGAAAGGTTGAAAGGTGTGCCGGGTAAGGGCTAAAAGGGTGTGCCGGGCAAGTGCTAAAAGGTGTGTCGGGTAATGAGTTGAAATGGTGTGCCGGGTAAGGGCTAAAAGGGTGTGCCGGGTAAGTGCTAAAAGGTGTGTCGGGTAATGGGTTGAAATAGTGTGCCGGGTAAGGGCTAAAAGGGTGTGCCGGGGAAGGCTGAAAGTGTGTGCCGAGTAAGGGCCAAAAGGGTGTGTCAGGTAAGGTTGCCCGAGGGTGCATCGGGTCTCCGGGCGTTCATGCAAAGCATTTCCTATTTCCCAGTGTTTTGGGGGTTAAAATTATGTTGTGTTTTTTTTCTTTTATTAGTTTCAATCCTGACGAAATTTCGGCAGCATCTCCCCCAGACCCGGGACGAAAGGAGGATAACACGAGTGCGCATCCACAAGCAGTGATGGCCCCAACAAAGTGAAGGTGTGCCCAGAAGCGGCAACACCGAAGGCGATCACAATGAAACACGATGCAGGCCGATCATGGAGAAGAAGGTTATAGCATGAGTCCCACGATGTTTAAACAGAGGGGGAGACAGAACCGCCAGGCCATTCCATGAAGGAAGGAATAACTAGTGGGGGGGAGAAACACCTGTGGGAGGCAAAGGTGCCCAAGTGCGGACGGTGGAGAACCTTGACGAAAGTAAAACATCAAGAAATGGCAAAAGAAGAAGTAGTGTCCGTAGGAAGAAAAAAGAACATTTGCCGATTTCTTTCTTTTATGCAAAGGGAGAATATATGGGCCAGTACATCGCAAAGGAGAAATAAAGAAGAAAGAAGAGGGAAAAAAATGAAAATACAGTGTGGGGAGGGGAGAGATGGAGCACCAGATCCTCCCCTCTCTGGCCTCACTCCCACTCTTCGCTCACCCTTCTTCCTCTCTTCTCTCTTGACTCTTCTCTTTTCGCAGGCGACCGTAGGCAGCTGGTCGAGGGCAAGGGGCTGCCTCCCCTCTAGGCTTCTGTCTATTGCTCTGTGTCTCTCTCCCTCCTTTTGTTATCTGAGAGAGGGGTTTTCATATATATCCAACGGTGGGAGCTTCCGAAGGAGGGAATGGGACTGGCATTAAATGGGTTTGACCTACTCATCCTTGGTGGCAGGAGGGGTAGCCTGCGTGTCTTCGGGTGGGGGTGACACCTCAACTAGCCCCACAGAGCGCCAAGGATCGTAGGGTGTGGCGTAAGATCTTGCTTGCCGGCAGCACCGAGTGACAAGGCATGCCGCTGAGAAGCTAGAAGGCTGTGCCGTTGGAAGACCCAAGAAGTGTGCCACTGAGGGGCTGACAAAGTGTGCCGGCCAAGGGGTGTTTGTACTGTACCGGGTGAGGGCGTTCGATAGTGTGCCAGCTGTAGTGAGCATCAGGCGTGTCGGGTGGAACATGTCAATGGTGCACCGGATGAGGTGGCCGCTTGATGGGCGAGCACGCTGGACAGGGAGGTATGGCATTTCTGCTGGCATTGCCGGACGAGGCCTCGGAGGTGCCATCGGACGGAAGGCTGCCAGCCTTGCCCGAATGATGAACCGGGTGCTGTGCCGGACGGAAGGCTGCCAGCCTTGCCGGATGATGAACCGGGTGCTGTGTCGGGGAGAGGGCTCGCGGGCGTCCTGCGCTGCAGTGATGTTTGGATGCCTTGAGAAATTCACCTCCAGCCCCTTCCCAAATAGAATTGCTCCCTCCAAGAAGTGCGCTGCCCACTCGGCCTGAAACCCATCTCCCATTTAGACAAGCGCACGGTCTGGCTTTTTGCGGAGTAATTTGATTCTCATGATGTTGCCATAAATGGAGAATAAACAGAATAGCTTGTCCTCACACAGTCAGGAAGGCTGGTTGTTTCCTACACAATGCACCGGTAAGTTACATGGAGCCCGGTGACTTCTCCATTTTGCGTGATATTGGCGGCCTGCCCAGGCTTGAGGCCATAGTATCGTGCCAACATGCGAGGGAGCTGATTGTCTTCCACACTGTACTTCGTTGCAAGCATTTGCTTTACTTCCTCGGTCAGAATTTCAATAATCTATCAACTTCAGTTCAAACATCAATCGCCAGAATCAGCTGAGTACAACTGGTGTTGGCACCAGAATATTATTGACACAGATGTTGGTGTTAAGGACAAGAAGTGGATTGAATTTGTCCAGAATGGTTACTGGATCACCCTTAATTCCACAAATGATGTAGATGCTTATATCCATCAACCTGACGATTCACCGAGGAATCTGAAAGTAAAGAAAGGTATAGCCGCTGTCGCCCATGCCCAACTCTACGGTGTTTCCTGCCCGCGGGCGGGCTGGACTGGAGAGAGAGAGAGAGAAAAGTGCGAGTGCTCATCCGGCACCACTTTTTGGGTGTTATCCGGCACACAATAAGTGTACCGGGCAGAGGTGGCAGGAGTGCACCGGATGGGGGGGCCATGGGAACACTATGAGGAGGAAGTTGTGCACTGTCGGGTGGGTCAGCTGAGAGGGCCAACAGCAAAAGTCCCATCTGCTCCTGTCTCTGTCTCTAGAGCAAATCCACCTTTTAGCAATGGAGCATTTCTGCTCTCAGCTTCTGCTGTAATTTTGATTTCAACACCAGAAAGGGTTGGGGTCACACATCCTTCAATGTACAATCCTGTTCGGCCAACAGTTGGTGCTATTGTAGCTTGACAGCCATCATTGACAACCCCTCAATTGTCCGTCCACTATTATTTTCACTTCATCCACTCCAACACCATTGCTATCAATGACACGACCCCCAACTGAAAACCCAGTCACCCTTGTAATATGATAACAGCTCGTAAAGACCACAAGGTATTGACTTAAACATGAACTTCCCATCTGCATCAGATATGGCAAGGCAAAGGGCAGTCTTGTGACTTGGGGATTTACCAGAACCCTGGGGACAAGATACTTCTGAAACATCCTCCGAGGGACCCCTAAGATGGGGTTTCCCTGTGAAGAACCTCCAAGTTTGATTTCTAAACTTGGATGTGAAGCACATAACTTGTATTCTCTTGGAGTAACATTTGCAAATGTGTATTCCCCTGTTTATGATGTTAGAACAAATGAAATGGGATCACCCAAGGGTGACAAGAGCTCAACTTTTACATCTGGTGGTCCACCATTCTTCAAAGAACAGCTTTCACCACCAATTGCTCCCTTAACCCTTCCAGATATCATGAACCCAGTGAATTGGAAATTGATATTTGCATTTGCATTGCATCCATTTTGATCAATTACAACAGGAACATGTTCCAGTTCCCATGACCAACCACTAGGTCCCCCTTACTTTGACAATAAATGAGCCCTTGTCGTACACATGGATGAAATAGTAACCATTTGGAGCACATTGAGTCTTGTCTTTTAATAATCCATCAACTGTGCGAAGCTCAACCGTGACAAGCGAGAGATGCAGGGGAACAGTACAGTAGCAACTGGTGAGGCCCGGTGAGGGGGGTGCGCCGGGTGTGAGAGTTGGAGTGCGACGGGCTATCCGGTGCAGCGGTAGGGGTGTTGCCCGGCACAGTGACGGTGTGCCGTGGGCGGCGGTTAGAGGTGTGCCGCGGTGAGAGGCAGTTGGGGTGTGCCGCGGAGTGGGTCCTCCGGTGCGGTGGGTGTGCGCTGCGGGAGGGGTGGTGGGAGTGGTCCTGGCTACTAAGATTCATCCTTATTATAATTCTATTGCAGATTCGACCGTTCGGCGCGAGTCTCCTTATGTGTCTCAATGGGATTCCCGACTACTAGGCTTCATCCTTGTTGAAATTTGCTTCACCATTTCGCGCTAGTTTACACATTTATTTCAGTGGGGATTCCTGGCTACTCGGATCCACGTTCAATTCATACATCATTCTTTTATTTCTTTTTTTTAGTGAGGGTAGGCAGCTTTTTCCTCACGATTACATTTCCCGCGAGTACAGGGATTCAAGCATTTGTAGAGTGCTAAGAAGAAAGGTCCGCCATCCCTATGGTTGTAGCCCATTGGACACATTTAAGTGCGGAGTGGGAGAGAGTTACCTCAGGTTTGTCTCGCGAGCTGGGCCTGGCAATCTTAACCATGACTCTTCCCCTTGACGTGTGCACCCGCCATAATTGGGTTCTCTTCGAGCGTATGCCGTGACGCACGTGCATTCGGAATCGGGGCAGCATTATTTAGCAAGGAAATGCGGTCCTAGAAAATTCAAGGGAAGTGTCTTATTCTATATTATAAGCAAGCATGCAAGCGGGGTAACCAGGCATTCTCTTCTCTTTTTTTCTTTTTGTTATTATTATTTTTGTACTGTGTTGTTGTTTTTTGCATAGGAAAATATTGTTGCTATGTATTAGTGTAGCGGTAGTAAAGGTATTGGGGAAGCAGACCGTGAAAGACCGAAAGGACATTAGGGAAGCGGGCTATAGAAGCTAATGAGCATTAGGGGAGCGGGCTGCGATAGCCGAAGTGGGGAAAGCGGGCGATGAAGGCCATAGGTTGGGGAAGCAGACTTCGAGAGCCCGAAATTGGGAAGTAGGCCATGAAGGCCAGAGGGAAGCAGGCTGTAAGAGCCAAAGTTGAGAAGTAGGCTGCAAGAGCCAAATTGGGAAGCAGGCTCCAATAGTCAGAGGTCGGGGAAGCAGACTATGGGAGCCAATATTGGGAAGTGGGCTACGAGAGCTGATATTGAGAAGCAAGTTACGAGAGCTGATATTGAGAATCGGGCTGCAAAGAGCCGATATTGGGAAGTAAGTCACGAGAGTCGATATTGAGAAGCGAGCTATAAGAGCCGAAGTTGAGAAGCAGGCTGCTAAGAGCCGATATTGGGAAGCAGGCCACGAGAGCCGATATTGAGAAGTGGGCTACGAGAGCCGAAGGTTGAGGAAGTAGGCTACAATAGTCAAAGTTGAGAAGCGGGCTGCAAAGAGCCGAAGCTGGAAAGTAGGCTACAAAAGCCAAAGTCTGAGAAGCAGGCTATAAAGCCAAAGATTGAGAAGCGGGCTGTGAGGACCAAAATCAGGGAAGTAGGTTGCGAAAGCCAAAATTGGGAAGCAGGCTACAAGAGCCAAAATTAGAAAATAGGTTGCAAGAGCCAAGAATGAGGAAAGTGGGCTATCAAAGCCAAGAGACATCAAGAAAGTAAGACGTGGACACCAACGGGCCCTGAGAGTAGGCTGTAAAGCCAAAGGATCGTTGAGAGGGGGGGTTGATGAGCACCAATGACACCTCCCTTCTTTGTATTTCTATTCATCTTTCCTCTCTTCTTTTGTTCTCTTTTGTTATAGGTATGAGCATAGGGATTCGTCCTCCTATCTCAATGGAGTGAATGCTCCGCCGAATCACCGCCGAAATCAAGGAAGAAGCTTTTAGAACACCGAACTCCCCGCCTCTCGCCGTGAAAAGGGCACCACTGCACTCGCCTCATCGCCGCCGCCACCGCCACGCCGTCGCTGGATGGAGTGGGTCCCCGCCTCGGTCGCCCGGGGAAGAAGAAGTCGCGTGAGGGGGGGGGGTGCTCTCCAACGGTTGGAAAGGAAAGAAGAAGAAGAAGAAAAGGTGAAAAGAAAAAGAAAAAAGGGTTGGGTATTTATAGAAAATCTAAAAAATTAAAAAAATCTCAAAAATAAAAAAATACATTTTATCGATCCTCACGACATGCTGACCGCAATAGTACCACTCGTGGGTAGATGAACGACCCGGTTCACCCACTACAGGGTTCCGTAGGTTTGTCGAAATACAAGCACGAGAATCGAAAAATACGTAAAAAAATTGTAAAACACGTTTCGGGCCTCTGAAACGCGCCCAAATCGCACGGGTCCAAACACGAAAGATGTCCAGAAGATAATTTCAGACACAAGGGGACCAAATTCTCCAAGAAAGTAAGTCCGAGACCCGAGAATAAGGATCCGAAGGGTCCGAGACATCATACGATGAGAGGTTGGTGGGGTAGCGATCTTACGACTGATTGCTAGGCATCGCCTAGCGGTCAGGCAAAAGACCGCCACTCTTCCTAGCGGTCTGAGAAGCGACCACTAGGCGTTTGGGAGTTCTTGGAGCTTAGCGGTCCAAGGGTAGACCGCTAGGCTGGCCTTGGCGGTTCAAACATAGGCCGCTCGTCCCTCTAGCGGTCCATGGGTAGACCGTTAGGCAATTTTCAAGCTCGCAGTGTCCGTTTTACGTTGTGTAGGTCTCCTGTCGGTCCGGTCGTGACCCAATGACCGACCTATGGCCCTGTGAGTGTCTCGAGCACCGTAGGTTTCGTGTTCGTATTTTAGGGGTGTTCGAAGGTACCACATTACCTCGGTTAGCGTGCTCATGAGTCCTGGGGTCCGAGTGACCCCGTGTGTGTTTTGAGTTCCGAGGGGGCCGTGTGTATGGCCTTGGACTGTGAGTCCAGTTGACCAGCCTGGGGCTAGGGATTTTCCGTGTGTCACCGTGATTTCAGACCTAGGGATTAGGCCAGATTGACGGCGCTGTGCCATCACGTGCGACGGTCTTGACCTGAGTCTTATGACTCAAGGACCGTTGAATTTAATAGGTCTAGTGGGCTGTCCAAAGTCTAGTGGCTGCGAGCTACTTCTTCCTTCGTGTTACTCGCGATGGGTGTGTGCGTGATTTTCTATGCTCACGTTCTGTAAGCCCCTACTAGTCGTAGCTTTCCAGTGACACGCGTGTGCTGGCCCACCTGGGAATGGTGGTGCGGCTTACCCGAGAGAGACAGTTATTAGGCTGGTTACCATAGGGCCCCTACGTATAGCAGAGTCTGGGCTTAGGGGGAATAACCAACTAGAGAACAGGCGTAGGGCGTATGGTCTGAGTGTGCACACAAGGTTGGGGGCGTCAGACAGCACTGACGAGCGCGACCCCAGCTAGTCCTTGTTTGTGGTACTGGTTGCTTTAGTGTCTCTATCTCTGCCTGGGGCATCGTAGCTAGACACATGGGTGCGGTGTATGACGTCATGGGATGCATCCAGTCGGTTCTTCTGGTGGGTGGTACTCCCGTCATGTTTGTTGACACCTAAAAAAGTACAAGCAAGAAAAGAAGGAAGCAGAGAAGCCTAGGGGTCTTGAACTTCAACAAAGATGATGCTTCAATGATATCCCCGAAAGTTTTGCAAATCAAAATACAAGAAGATCCGTTACCCTCAACCCTCTGTCCGGCTGAAGCCACTCCCTACCAAAGTTGTTGTCCAGCACTGCTGTCATTCAGATGGTCAGGCTGATTAAGACTATGTCAAGTCCCGAGCAATCATCTGCCTACTGAAAAGGATCTTCAAAATATTTTGATGCTCAAAAGAAGGGATTCACATAGCTTGTCACACACTTGTGGATGCAAGATATTAAATAAGCTGTAAAAGGATCAAAGAAGCCCATATGACCAACATACAAGGCCCATTCGTTCAAAGCCGGTGGATGGCACCGATTGATGAAGCACGTGGGCCCAAGCCCATTACATGAGGCACGTCGAGTGTCCCCTACGCCGAGAGGCTTGCTTCAAGATGGCGCACCAATGCCATATCGCCCCGGGAAGGTGCCACACCGAGGAGAAGAGGCCCATCCCTCTTTATAAACCCTGGTCTTCGACAGAACACATATACATTGAGAAGAAGAGAACAATCTAGAATGTAGAAGAGAAGAGACAGAACAGAAGGAGAGAAGGCAATCAAAAAGAGAGAGAAGTGCACAGCGTGAGACTCAAAAAAGAAAGTGAGCAGAGCAGAGGGTGAGCAGAGGAAGTTCAAGGTGGGAGCTCCGTCTGTCAAATGCCCCCCCGGGGCTACATTTCTCTTTATCCCCTTCCTCTGTTCCATTTTAGCTCTATCGTCTCTTCATTTCTATAATTCTAGTTTCTTTAGCATCACTGTGGGATTGATGCTACACATGCAAGTTTCTAATAGATTTTTCTCTTGTGTTTTGGCTTTGTTTTATAGGAGAGTATGATTGAATGTGAGGCCCTCTTCCTCTAGCTGGCTGGAAGGAGAGGAGGTTGATCCCATACTGTTCCCCGCACCCCGTCTTCCACACGTGATCAAGTCTTCATCTTTCCAAGGTACACAACACCGTTGCACTCATTTCTTCATCCTTTTGGCGTTGTTATTCCTTGGTGGCGATCACGATCAGTTCATCTATCTCTTATCGCCCTTTCCTTTATACTTTCATGCCTTTCATGTTCATATGATGCATAGTTAGTTTGGGGCGGGGGTAACATAACCATCAACAGTGGGCCTGGCATACTTGCAGGTGCTTGTAGGCTTTGAGCCGTTTGTCTTCTAGATCGGCGAGCTCTGCTAGCCTTCTTTGGTATTCACCTTCATCAGGGTCAGCTAAGCTTGTGTGAACCACCACGCGGTAGGAGGCTAACTGGATCTCGATGGGGATGACGACTTCTGCCTCGTAAACGAGGGAGAATGTTGAGCATCCCGTAGGGGTTTTGTAGATCATCCGGTAGGCCCATAACACCTCGCAGACCTTCTCACCCTAGTAACATTTTTTGTGGCTAACAATTTTAGCCAGTAGCATGCAGAGGGTCATATTGAAGGCTTCAATCAAGCCATTAGCCAGGGGATTGTAGACCGAAAAGGTTCTCCAGTCGATGTTGAATTTGGCCGCTAATTGATATATGGCCCAGTTCTTGAATGGTGTTTCATTGCCAGACACTATGCGGCTTGGAGTACCAAATCGGTAAGTGATGTTGTGCCGGACGAATCTGGCTACCACTTCATTGGTGACCTCCCATAGGGGAAGGGCCTCCGCCCAGTGAGAGAAGTAGTCGGTGGCAGCCAAGATGTACTTTTGGCCCTTGGAAGATGGCGGGAAAGGCCCCACGATGTCCATGCCCCACTCGACGAATGGCCAGGTGGGGGCAGTAGGATGCAATGGATTAGGAGGTCTTCTGGGCACTGGGCCAAAAGCTTAGCATTGATGACATGTATAGGTGTACTAGACGCAGTCCGCGTACATGGTTGGCCAGTAGAAGCCTTTGAGCTTGATGTTATGTTTCATTCGATCTCTGTCCAAGTGTACACCACACAATTTGAACTAAACTTCCTGCATGATGGCCCGAGCTTCGGCTGGGGAGACACATCTTAGGAGAATTGACTTGTCCTTCTCATGGACAAGCCGGTATAGGAAGCCACCAATCAACTCATATGACGTTGCTCGGCAGAGTAGCTGGACTCTCTAAGCTCAGTTAGGAGGGAGCCACCCTTTCTTGAACTTGATGATGGGCTCCAACCAATATTCATTTTCTGGAGGAGTATTCTGGTCAGGGTCATGAACCTCGTAGACAGTGAGACTGGAGTCACCTTCGAGTGAGCTCGGCACCAATCTCCTGTGCTTGGCTGTGATGTTGACTTCACCCTCAGGTGGGATCTTGATGGCTACAGCCAATTTTACCAGGGCGTCTACCTGGGTGTTGTTGCTTCTGGGAACATGATCTATTTTGAAGAAATAGAATTTCTGGATTAGCCTGGTTATGGCGGCGTGATATGGGATCAACTCCTATTTCAGCATGTCGTAGATGCTGAGGACTTGTCAGACTATTAGTTGAGAGTCTCCGTAGGCTTTGAGGCACTTGATGCCCATGTCGAGAGCCATATGAAGCCCAATGATTAGAGCTTCATATTCGGCTTCATTATTGGTCAGGAATTTCATAAGGGTGCAGGAGTTATACAAAACTCCGCCCTAAGGAGTCAGGAAGACTATGCTGGGACCCGCCATGGCGATGGGGTTTTGACAGATGCGGGTAATACCCCAGGAGGCACCGTCAAAGTAGAGCTCCCAACAGGGCATGCTAGTTGTGTGGGCATCTTGCTGCTAGTAATGCAAGACATCCCCGGTCTGTTCAACTGGAGTTGGTAATTGGGAGGAAAAGGACCCCTCGTCAGGGAGCTCCGTGTTGAGAGGTGAATTGTCTGGTACTGGATGGGCTGCCAAAAATTTGGCCAAGCCCTGTCCCTTGATTAATTTCCTAGGGACGTAGGTAATATCATACTCCATCAGTAGGAGGGCCCATTTCCCCAGTCGACCTGAGAGAATGGGCTGCCGAAGGAGGTACTTTAGGGGGTCGTGCTTGGATATATGTTCGACCCGGTGGGACAGGAGGTAATGCCATAACTTCTTGATGACGAATACCAATGCCAAGCAGGCCTTTTCCATAGGGGAGTAATGGTATCGGCACCGATCAATTTTTAACTGAGGTAGTAGAGAGGCTACTCCTTACCCTCTTTATTGATTTGCGCCAACAGAGCCCCCAATGAGGCATCCATGGCAGCAATATAGAGTATGAGAGATTTACCCTTGACTGGTGCCCCTAAGACCGGAGGAGTGAGGAGGTACTCCTTAATTTGCTCGAAAGCCATCTGGCACACTTTTTTTTTTTTTTGGAAAACCCTACCTAGGGATGGATGGGAGAGTGCACCCCTTACCAGGCCTGCCGACACCTCCGACGATGATCAGACCCGTCTCCTCAGTGCCATCTGACTCTTCTAGCACAAACACAGAAAACAATGTGGTGAATAAAAATAAAACACCCTATGCCAACTGCCGACTATACTGAACTCTCAAGACTCTTGACACTGCAATTGTCTCAAATTCCCATGCATTTCTACAACCGAGCTCTGATACCAGCTGTAACGATCCAGGATCCAGGTATCGAGTCAAACCCGATACCCTTCGGATCCTACGCCGCCACCCACGAGCCAGGAAGCTCAGAAGGGTTATTTGGGTATTGCGGAGATGCATTAAAATTCAAGATAATTGCATGAAATAAATTATAGAACTAATTAATTATCTGACATAAATAAATTAACATTTTATAACTAAATAAGTTAATTACAAAGTTTAGTCCACAAGTACAGTCAACAAGAAAAGAAACGTATATTGCTACAGGGCATACCCTAGCACTGACAAGCTAGCTACTAAAGACCCTCCAACGGCGTCACACCACCTCGAGGAGAAGCGATATACCTGAAAAAGTAGGGAGTGAGCCTCATCTCATTGGCTCAATAGGGGTCCCACAGATCCCCACCATAACAACGGCAGTAAACAGCAACAACAGTAACAGTAGCAATAGTAGCCAAAGTAACTATAATAATAACATCAGCAATGGCTGTGGCTAGAATAGTAACAACAGTAAACGGCAAAACTACGGAGTCTCTACGCTACTCCTACCCTCACGGGGAAAGCCACGACCTCGAGTCAAAACTACCGATCCATGGTAAAGCCACGGTCACACTACTAAGAAATCCCACGATGTCGCTGTCGTACGAACTGTCCTCACGGACGGAAGCCACTATGGAAACCACGCCGCCATGACACACTATCTCAGCTATCGGGAGAACTCTGACAACGCTGTCGGGAAAGCCTCGGCCTCGCAGTCGAGAAGTTACGCTAGAGTTACCCGATCAAAATGCACTACCTCTACTCCAAGAGAATCATGTCTCGCAGTCGAGAAACTAAACCCACGGGTGACTGAAGTACCCACTCGTCGACTGGATGCGTCCACTGACGTCTTACACCACACCTACTATCCCTGGCCTACCCACCTCTCTCAAATAATGAGGCAAAAGAACTAGGTCGAATGCGTCCCGCGACGCCTTACACCGCCCACCCACTCACACCTGCCCACCTCCCTCAAGTAGTGAGACTGAGTCAAAACAACGACAGGACTAGTTGGGGTAGCACTTGTCAGTATTGGTCCTCTGCCCCCAACCACGTGTGCACACACAGACGGCATGCTCCCGTCAAGGTCCTACAGCTAGTACTTCCCCTCGACTTGAACTCTAGGTACAGTAAAAAATGGTCCCACGGCTACTAGCACAACCGCCTCTTGGGAATAGCTCTCGACCATGCAGTTGGAACGTGTTTGCACTCAGTAAACAACACTCTCGGCTCCACAACTGTGCACGACACTTAGTGAGCTACGCTAGCGAAGTACTGCTCTGAAGAAGGTCCTAACTCACGCACACATGATACTACGATGCGGTACGGCCCGATACTGGTAAACCACCTAAGGCCGGTAACAGACCCAACGAATGTCAGCCTTCTAAACTTACGCGGGAACGATCTTCAACTATGAATTAACAATGTGGGAAAGACTCCCTACAACATATAAATCATATAAGGATGGCCCTTAACAGTTACACAGAATTATCGGATCATGCAGAATCACGCAGATATCTTTTACGCAAAGTCACGTAAAACATGGATGCCTCCGAGCACAAAATTAGCGAAGCACAGCACCACAGGCACAAAGGGCCTAGGCGGCCAAACCCCTAGCCCCCCAGAGGGCTGGGCACCTGGGCCATTCCTTGGGCTGGGCAGCCATCGCCCTGGCCCCCCAGCAGGCTGGGCGACCACCCAGTCAACTGGGTTTACTGTGGGCAGGGCGGCCAAACCACTGGCCGCCTTGTAGCTTGCTGGCTGCCCAGCTCAGCCCTCTAGCCGCCCAGCTCTGGGCTCGGTGTCCACCCCTGTGGCCGCCTCCTGCTGGGTTTAACAGAATCGAACTCCACGCTGAGTGCAATTCCACGCCCCATTCGCCTCGGGACGAAGGGGAAAACATGGGGAATCAATCCCCGGGCATTCATATATCCGAGAAAACCATTTTTAAGCTATGAATCGAAGCCCGAATAGGTTAAAATCGTCGCACGTCCCAAAATTTTCCCCAAAATAAACAATACTCCCACTCTCGACCTCACCATGGCATGGATTCGCAAGGAAAACACGCAGGAGTGCTAGGGATCCATCCCCCTACCTTTTCGAAGCTTTGAGCTATCGGAATCCCGCAAAAATGCCAATCCTCCCTGCGGCTGGCTCCCATGACCGCGATCGCTCCCACCTTATCGGTCACCGCCACTCCTCGCCTTCGCCCTCGCCGCATGCCGTCATCGTCGCTCCACCACGCGCCCTCTCACTGTCATCGGCCACCAGAGGTGAGAAAGAGAGGGAAAAAGTGACGGGAGAGGGAGGAAGAGGGGAAGACGCGCGAGAGAGAGAGAGATGCCGAATCGACGCGTTCCACCCCCCATTCACACGAAAGCGCAGGGGAAACAAAGCCACACGATGATACAACACTCCTGGGGACTAAAAACACCACACATATGCATTAAAACGCGAGATCGGGGCAATTCCGACGAATCAACCCTAAATGAGTCACCGGCGTTTACAGAGCCCTACCGGCCCCAAATGACAACTGATCGACACAAAACTTACGAGAATGGGATCCTGACATCGCAGCGGTCATTTTGACACTAACTAGGCTAAGAATGGTTGCCATTTTTTGGTGAACCCTACAAACCCCAAAAACTATTATTTTTACTAAATCAGCCCGATCTCCCCCGATCGAGCACCAAACCGCACACAGGAGTAGGGAAAATGTGTAGAACGAAGTAGTGATCCATCTCCCTACCTCCACCGAAGAAATCGAGTGCCGAGGCGACTACACCGCGTCGAAAATCACAACGCAAACCCAACCGCTGGCTTTGAATCCACCGTTCGGGATCGCGCCAAAATCGCACCGATCCTCACTCCACCATGTGTCTCAGCAGCTTCCCAGCGTCGTCACCTCGCCCACGGTCACCTCCGTCTACAGTCGGAGCCGAGAGGGTGAGAGAATGAGAGAGAACGTGAGAGAGAGAGTGAGAGCGCGAGAGTGAGAGGAAAGAGAGGGTGGGGGGGTTAAATAAAAAGGAAATTAGAAAATTTTCTAATTTCTGAAAATCAGTAAATTATGTCGAAAATGCACTAATCTAGAAAAATACGTAAAAATAGCCAACACGATCATCGCGAAGAGTACATCGCAACTGTATCATCCACGAGTCAATTAATTGAGAAGTAAACTCACCGCAGGGTTCCGTAGGTTATACAGGAGGAAAATACACACGGATTGTAAAACTCAACTCGAGAGCTACAAAAGTGATCCAAAACTCTCCAAAAAGAATCCGAAAGACCTAATAATGATCCAATAAAGATCCAGGGCATTACGTCCTCCCCTCCTTTAAGAAATTTCATCCTCAAAATTTAAGGACTAACCAAGGAGAAGCAGGGCCGCCCGACAAATACAATTACAAAATGGCACGAATGACAAGACATAAAGCTCAGAGGAACACAGTCAGACCATAATCACGAGCACACGCTCTAGACAGAGCACGACGCAAGTGAACACATGTCCAACACCTCTGAAATAGGGCAACGTCGTTTACGTCTTACAAAAAAAGAGACACGACTACCACGATAACAGATCATGAAAAATGAAACGACAAGCACAGCAAGCATCAACTTACACAAGGAAACACAGTCCTCACAGCTGACCGCTCGACCACATCATCGGCCCCAGTGCCAAAGGTAACAAGGAACACCTAGCACACAGGATGCCAATGACAACAACACTGGACCATAGACATAATCAAGTCAGTCCTCACTCTGATATTACATCTGATCGAGTCGCAAGCTAACTCTACTCAGGAAGAGGAGTACAGCAATGCTGACCGACAAGACAATGGTCCAAGATAAAAACAAAAAATCATATAGAAATGGCACTCGAAACAACAACACGGTAGCACCTGCAGGATTCCGGCTCCATACAACACACAGAATCACGGAACACAACTGCAAGCAGGGTCACATCAAGGCACAACAGTAGCTGAACACGCGACCATAGGGAACAGGTCATGCATCAGACAGCTCACCAAGAAAGACCCACGACAACAAGAAGCGACAAGAAGAACCACAATCTCAAGGGACGCATCTCAAGGACTACAAGCACGCCTCGAGAGCACGACACCCAGGAGAAAATACAGAGGAGCAGAGGGTACTCAATCAGCAAGAATGCCGACAAATTCCCCAACACTCACAAATGCCGCCGCCAATACTAGAAGAATTACCAGCAATAGCACGGCAACAGACAACATCAAGGCACAGGAAGCCAAGACGAAGTCACATCGAGAAGAAGTAATTCTCTCGACCAGTGGGTTATCAGCCCACATGCTTTCGCTGCACACTCATACAACGCACACAGGCAACAAAAGATAGCTCGGTATCCACATCTCAGCACACACTCAGCATTATCGCAATTCAAGAAAATCACAATGTAACACGCCATGAGTACCGATCTAGCGAATAACCGATCACAAGAAGCCTAAGTGTAACAGAGATGAGTGCCAGCATCAGCACAAAGCACAAGGAAAAATGCAAATCTCAGCTTACCTTCACATCCTGAAACATTAAATGAGCCTTCACAACACATCAGCCGTTGGACACGGCACGACGAACACGATATGCAACAGCTCTCACCACCATAACGGAGTCCAAAGCTAAGCAAACATAAAATAAGAAAAGGATCAGGCTCAGAATGAAGCTGTCCACACTTAAGCAAACACAGGACAAAGGCATCACTAAGACAGTAATTCCAAGGCAAACCTCAAAAAGACTCCACCAGAAGGGACGAGAAGCATCAACTCAACAATAAAAGCTCACCAGGAAGGGAAAATCCTAGTTCGCCTGAGCAACTTCTCAATCACGGAATCTAATCGAGCACTTCAATTAGAAGCAAAGCACATCAGGAGCTGAAACAGACTTACGGTGCGAATACTTTCACTGGTTGTAGACTCCTTCCCAGGTTCAGGGGCAGCCCCCATTTACCCACAAAGATACTAGGGGACTCGGCTACGGCCAAGACCCAGACTTTCGTGTCCACTATGCGGTCAACATCGTAGGCCCAACACAGCTAGTCGATGACCAGACTAATGTCGATACAAAATTCGACACCTCTGGGGACGAGGAAGAGGAGATCCTCATCTCACTCCCCGCCAAGGCTAGCACCCCAGTTGAAACAATCAACGAGTCTTCACCGCTCTTCTGCGAAGGTATCGGGGCTGAAGAAGCTCCCTGTGCCTCCCAACCGGTCGAAGAATCCAGCTCAACAAACTCTCCTAATGAGGAACGTGCCCAGAGCACTGGCCATGAAATGTTGTCAGCTTTAGCAGACAACCCCATGGAAGCTTCAACGGCACCAGCCTGCAACTGCTAGCAAGGTGATAGTAGTCCAAAACAATCCCTGTCAGAGCCCAGTGACAACAACTCGCCAGCTCTATCAGCTTCAACTAGTGGCTTCAAAAATCAAGAAGTACACGAAGCTGACACTGATGATGAAGACTTCGTCGACTTCTAACCTGCTCCTCCCGAGCTGGAGGATGATGGCCAAGCAACCATTGACGAACTTGTTGAGATCACCTTGGGTGAAGATGAAGCCCCCCAGCCAACATTCGTTAGCGGTCTCCTAATCGAGATAGAAAAGCAAGACTACAAGCAACTCTTGCTTGAATACAAAGATTGCTTCGACTAGACGTATCAGGAGATGTTAGGGCTAGGCCCCTCCATAGCAGAGCATGAGCTAGCCATTTCTCCCTCAGCAACCCTAGTCAAATAGCAGCAGCGACGCATGCACCATGAGCTGGAACTCCAAGTTTCAGTCAAAGTCAATAAAATGGAAGAGGTTGACTTCATCGAGCCATGTATCTATCCGATCTGGCTCGCCAACATCATCCCAGTGAAGAAGAAAAGTGGTCAAGTTCGCATTTGCGTTGACTTTTGAGACCTCAAAAAAGCATGTCTGAAGGATGACTTCTCAGTACTGATCACAGAAATCATGGTCGACATGACCACTGGCCATGAAGCCGTGTCTTTCATGGATGGGTCATTCGGTTACAACCAGATCTGGATGTCCCTCCAAGACAAGAATCACATAGCTTTTCGGTCCCCTAAAGGAATTTTCAACTACAAGCGAATGCTTTTTGGTTTGAAGAACGTCAGAGCTACTTATTAGAGGGCCATGACCAAAATATTTGACGAGATGCTACACAACATCGTCGAATGCTATGTTGACGACCTTGTCGTTAAAACAAAAAGGCGGGAAGACCATCTACATGATCTGTGCCAAGTCTTCAACTGACTCCGATAATATAGGCTCAAGATGAACCCTATGAAGTGCACCTTTGGCGTATCCAGCGGCAGGTTTCTAGGCTTCATCGTTAGATATTGAGGAATCAGGGTGGATCCTAGCAACATCAGAGCAATCTAGAAACTTCCACTGCCTAAGAACCTCACGGAGCTCAGGTCCTTCCAAGGAAGACTGGCCTATATCTGGAGGTTCATTTCTAACCTCTCCGATCGATGTGCACCCTTCGGTAAGCTCATGAAGAAAGGCACCCCAATTTTATGGGACCTAGAATGTTAGAGTGCTTTCAAGCAAATCAAGGAATATCTCCTCACTCCTCCAGTCCTGGGGGCACCAATCAAAGGCAAATCCCTCATACTCTACATCACTGCCATGGACGCTTCGTTAGGAGCTCTATTGGAGCAAACTAATGAGGAAGGCAAGGAGCAGTCGCTTTACTACCTCGGCTGAAAACTGATCGGTGTTGAGTGCCGCTACTCTCCTATGGAGAAGGTTTGCTTAGCACTGGTGTTCACCGTCAAAAATTTACGGCACTACGTCCTATCTCATCAGGTGGAGCTTATATCTAAGCATGACCCACTCAAATATCTTCTCAAGTAGCCTATCCTCTTAGGTCGATTGAGAAAATGGGCTCTCCTGTTTATGGAGTACGACATCACCTATGTCCCCAGGAAAGCAATCAAGGGACAAGGCATGGCGAAATTCATGGCAGCCCATCCGGTACCAGGCAATTCGCCACTCTACATGAACTCTTGGATGAGGAGTCCCTTGCCCCTCTGTCACCAGAGCTGGTTGAACATGTCGGAGATGTCTTGCATTACCCACAGCAAGACGCCCTCATAGCCAATGTACCTTGCTGGGAGCTCTACTTTGATGGCACTTCCCGAAGGGTCACCCAGAATAGCCAAAGTCCGGCCGTCACTGTAGGCGCCAACATCATCTTCCTGACCCCTCAAGGCGGAGTGTTGTACAACTCATGTGCCCTCATGAAATCCCCCACCAACAATGAGGCTGAGTATGAAGCTCTGATCATCGGGCTTCAGATGGCTCTCGACATGGGCATTAAGTGCCTCAAAGCCTATGGGGACTCTTAGTTAATAGTCTGACAAGTCCTCGACATCTACGACGTGTGGAAGTAGGAATTAGTGCCATACCACGCCACCGTCACCAGACTCATCCAAGAGTTCTATTTCTTTCCCGATACCATTCGAGTTCTGGCACGCCACCTACGAGCCGGAAAGCTCAGAAGGGTTATTTGGTGTGTGGAGGTACATTGAAATTTAAAATAATGTAGAAAATAACTACATAATTAACTGTTTAAATAACATGAAATAAATTACATTTTCAATTAATAATTTAACTACAGAGTTCAGTCCTGACAAAGTACAATCTACAAGGAAAGAAACGTACTCAAGTGCTAGGTACGCCCCCGGCTCTGGCGAGCTGGCAACTACGAACCTCAGCACTGCACTTTCGAACCTCGAGGAGGAATCACAACACCTGAAAAGAAAAGGGTGAGGCTTATCTCATTGGCTCAGTAGGGGTCCCGCGGATCCCCACCACTAAATAATAGCTGTAAACAATAACGATAACAACAATAACGGTAATAACAGTAACAGTAGCGAGTGTAACAGTAACGGAAACAGAAGGGGGTGGCGGAAACATAACTCTCTAAGTTACTCCTAACAACACGGAAGGGAAACCCTGATCTCGTAGTCGGGACCATCAAACCACCGGTAAAACTACGGCTACGCTACTGAAAGGAAAACCACGACATCCCTGTCGTGAAGGCCCATCCTCACAGACAAAGGTCCAACTAAGACCACACGGTCTGAGGGTACGATCATGAACTCGTCATTGTGAACCCTATACTATCTACGAGTGAAACCTCGGTAACCCTATCAGAAACTCTAGACCTCTACGTCGGGAAAAGCACGTAGAAGCTACCCGAAGAACCACGTCTCGGAGACGGAAAACTAAACCTCATGTCAAGAGAGTCACGTGTCGAGTGACGGGAGCACTGCCCACTAGAAGCAAGGTCGGATGCGTCCACTGACGGCTTAGTCCGCGTCTCAGGTGTCTCCCTACTCGCCCCAGGCGAAAACTGAGACACCGTATAACTAACCAAGGACAAGGGTCTAGTCGGGATCGTGCTCGTCAGCATGCGTCCGAAGTCCCCGACCACGTGCGCGCATACAGACTGACTGCACTATGTCAGGTCCTCTAGCTGGTTTTCCTTCTGGCCCGGACTCGAGCCGCCACAGTGGGAGGCCCTACGGCAACCAGCCCAAAACCGTCTCTCCCGGGAAAGCCGCTCTACCAATCTCGGGTAGGTCAACACACGCATGCCATAAGAAGGCTACAACTAGTGGGGGGTCACTGAACGTGGACAGTCTCCGTAGAGAGGAAACATCGAAGTACCAATGGCCACGCACGCACCCATCGTGAGGATCACAAAGTACCGGGTGGCTCGGTGTCACCAGGCTTTGGACAGTCAACTAGACCTACTAATCCAACGGTCCTTGAGTCACGTGACTCAGGCCATGACCGTTGTACAATATGCCTCCATGCTGTCAAATTATCCTAGTCTTGGATTCAAAAACCACGGTCTCGAGAACTTTTGAGGCGGTTCATAACTGTTGAGTTCATTCCCTCTTTAAGGGAGACTAAGAAGCCCCGAGCCCTAGGCTAAAGAACTCTCGGTCATTGGCCATACGCATGGCCCACACAAATCGCTTTTCGAGAAAACTAACGCAGAGTAGGAACACTTC
This sequence comes from Amorphophallus titanum, assembly GCA_024336825.1. Lineage (NCBI taxonomy): Eukaryota > Viridiplantae > Streptophyta > Magnoliopsida > Alismatales > Araceae > Amorphophallus > Amorphophallus titanum. The sequence continues at coordinate 55,612,607 of JANBPO010009603.1, read as the reverse complement.
TCTGCCAGTATGAGAGTGTATGGTGACTCGATCTAACATACGAAGAAGCCTGGAACACACAGGTCACCTGGACCCTGAAAGCCACATGGGCATGCTAATCAAACTACAATGGTTCCTCCGGACACCCAAAAATATGAATCCGGTCTCCACGGGATATCCGGAACATCCACGGGGACAAAGGTCGACTAAAGGGTCTCAATCGAGTCGACCGAAGGCCAAAACGGGCGAATGAATAGCATTTTGGTCGACCTACCCGCTGGGGTCGGTGGACCTAAGGGGGTGAGTCGACCAGACCCACAGGGTCGGTCGACCTGGCCTGCAGCCCTGTTGCAGGCAGTCCTGGTCGGCCGATCGAACCAAGCAGTTGGTCCTCCTGTGGCGAATCCCCAATCGGTCGACCGAACCCACTGGGCCGGTCGACCGAACCCACTAGGCCGGTCGACCGATTCTGACAATGCAACCTCGAAACCCCGCCCGAGGGGCTCCAATCCATGCCCTAATCACCCCGGGTGATGGGGAAAACATGGGGGAACCATTTCCCACTCTCTAGATTGCCGAAGGCGCCCTTCAAACCACAAAAACGTCATTAAAATGACGAATCCGTCGCTTATCCCAAAATTAAGCATTTTAATCCTGACGTGAAATAAACCACCCGCGGTCTCACCTCGACCTACAAAACCTGGGGAAATGGAAAGGAAGGGCCAAGGATCCATCCCCCTACTTCCACAGACTATTTCCCACGCCGAGGACGCCGATTCCACGCAAAAATGCCGTTTGAACCGCTGCCGAGGTCTCAATCCGCGAATGGGAGCACGCTGCGTCACCGCCCTGTTCCTTGCTCCATCCTCGCCGCTCGTTGCCCCATGTGCCTCGCCGGCTCACCCGCCTCTAGCTCTGTCGGCCGCCCGGAGAATAGAGGGAGAGAAAGAGAGAAACGAGAGGAGAGAGGGTGAGAATGTGAGAATGAGGGTGAGAGAGGTGGGGGGTTGGTTTATATAGTGATAAAGCTATTTGTCAAAGTTATCCATCAAATAAGTTCAAAAGCACATCGTCAAAAAAAAAAATACTATGAAAAATGTCCCTGATCTTAGTAACCGGGCCTGCTTCTCTTAAGACAAGAGTTGATATTCGCGTCAGACGGTGAAGGGTTATACAGCATCATGTGTGTATCTATATAAAAAGAAGTTGTGAAGAAGGCAGACAAAAGCTCATGTACTCGATGCTCTGATCTAGGAGGTGCAGAGTTGAAGGATACCTATCTAAAATGGCAAATAGAGGGTGTAATTGTCTACGCCGTGGATTTAGTATTACACATGCACAGATGCTTTTGAACTTTAGGCTGTATTTTTCATCATGTACCTAAATTGTTAATTTAAGGCTAGTATGTTCTAATGATTCCAAAAATACTAATCCATAGTTGATTTCATGAAAGAGAATCTTGATTTGGGGAATGAAACTTTTAAACTTTTATTGGTCCCTAATTTTTAACATATTTGCATTGCTAAGGGACTAACAATGAGTAAGTTGGGGGGTGTGATAAATACTTATTTGTTTAAATTTATCTATATCACACACATTAATTTTTAGACTTTAATGAAGTTAATTATGTAATTTTTGCATGATGATCTCGATTTCACATAAAATGAAGAATTTTCTACAATTAATGAGATTTGAGGCATATTTGAAATAAATAAAAAATTACATAATTAAAAATTGATAAAAACATACTTTACTTTGTGTACAAAATTTATTATGAATGGGGAGGACAAATGGTAAAATATATATTTATTGGCTTAAAACTTTTCTTTGAGGGGTTTATGTATAATTTTTCACATTTTCTTAACAATGTCTACAGGAGAATCACGCATGCTCCCTCTCCCATGTGCAACAGCGGAACACCAGTAATAACCAGCAGGTGTGCTGGTCCCCTCCAGGCTACCTCCAGGCGTCCTCCAGGCATGGGCAACAACAGAACACGACAGCATAGGTTGGCATGCAGTAGAACGGTGAGCAAGTGGGCACCCTTCATGTGCAAGAAGACAATGGACATGGCAGCGCCTCCTCCGGCTTGGCATCTCCAGCGGCATGTGTCCGCAGATAGAGGCATGTGCGCATGGCATGCTGAGCTGGTGGGCGTGTTGGCACAGCGAGCGACAGACGTGGGCAAGCACGGGAAACGACAGGCTGGCATTAGCAGGCAATGGCCAACACATCACCCATAAGAACCCACACCTCCTCTCTTCTCCTGGCAATCTCTCCCCCCCTCCCCCTTCCTCTCCTTCTCCTTTCCCCTCCTCTCTCTATCTCTCTCTAACACATCTCGCCGACAGAACTCCTCCCTCCCTCTTTCCCTCTCCCTTCTTCTCATCCCGACAAAGTCCCCCTTGTTTATTCACAATGCGGCCACCCTCCTCACGCTGCGTCTCTCTTCTCTCTCATCTTGTCTCTCTTTCTCACTCTAAAACACCCACACACCCTCTCTCTACTAACCGCGCCACAGCTCCTTCCCTCCCCCCGTCTCTGCCCTCTCATTCCCCTTCTCTTCATACCGCGACCTCTGTTTCCTCTTCCTTCTCACCTCTGAACCATCTCTCCTTATCTCTCTAACCGTCTCTCTCTCTCCCTCTCTCTTCTCTCTGCCAAACCACAGCCACGGCAGCCATTTCTCTCTACCATGTAGACCTCCCTCTCACCTCCACGTCCAGCCAAGCACCAACCACAGACAGCCCCCCCCCGGCGAGCTCTCTCCTTAACTCTCTCAGCGGCCACCCTGCTCCCTGCTCCCTCTCCCTGCTAACTCACATGCAATCACACGTGAACCCCCCTTCCCTCTGTCCTCTCTCCCGTCGTGACCACCGCGGCAGCCAGCGTCCCTCGCGGTTGCACCCGGTTCCCCTCTGTGAACTTCTCCCTGTCTCCCTCCATCTCTCTTTCTCTCCCTAACGTCACCGTACATGCCTTCCGCGGCAGACCCTCTCACCACCGGGCAGAGCTCTACTACCCTCGCCGATCCCCTACGCCCCATGCACACCACCGCCCGGTTGTTCTCTCTCTACCTCTCTCACCTTTACCCTCACACCTGCACCTCCCTCCAGCGGCCTCTTTCTCTCCTTCCCACACGTAGCAGCTCTCCGCCGGCCCTCCCTTCCCACTCGCTGCGGCTCCCCTTCTTTCTCTCTCTAACCTCCCACCAGCCGGCTCTCATCTCACTCTCCCTTCCACACAGTCCACCACACCTACACACCCCAAACACCCCAGCAAGATCTCTGTCTGTCTCTCATTCCCCACCTCGTCTGCGACCCCTCTCTCCCAGCTCCTTCTCTCTCTAACGGCAACCCATTCACCCCACGGCCACCTCTCTCTCACCTTCTCTCTCCCATGCAGTCGCACACACACAAGCATCCCGCAGTCCCTCTCTCTCTAGCCGTCCGTGTCTTTCTCTCTTCTCTCTACCTCTCTCTTTATCTCCCCAAAACATATGCTTTTTCAAAATTCTTATTTATTTGTTTTGTGTTGATTTAAAACCCATCTTTCTATATTTCTTTCTCTCTCTACATCCCTCTACTTTATCTTATATTCCTTATAAGATCCCGGAGAGACTGGACGCCCGGACTCTAAAGAGTGTTGTCGCCCAGCAAACCCTCACATTTGCATGGGCGCATAAAACCACCGGGGAAGCAAAACGATTCCCTGACCAGGTGCACCATCATGAATCCATCTCCGGAACCCCGGCAGCGAGGAAGAGCCCCAACAAGGCACACAATTCCAGAGTCCTCGAAGGAAATCAACAAATCGTGGCTACCGTGAGTAGCAGAGTGCTACCGTCAGTCTATGTTCTAACGAATGAATCAAGTTATCCATCAAAGTTGCCCATCAAATGCGAGCATGCCGGGCCTAAAAGCTTGGGGAGAGAGGAAGAGCATAATTTGACAAAACCCCTTTTATCCCCCTCCAACAGCATGCCTAAAGTGCCCCTCCAACAGCACGCTAAAGTGCCCCTCCACAGGCCCACCTCAAGTGCCCCCTCCAACGGCACGCCTAAAGTGCCCCTCCAGTGGCACGCCAAAGTGCATCCTCCAATGACACGCCCAAGTGCCCCCTCCAACAACACGCCTAAAGTGCCCCTCCAATGGCATGCCTAAAGTACCCTTCCAACGGCACGCTAAAGTGTCCCTCCACAGGCCCACCTCAAGTGCCCCCTCCAGTGGCACGCCTAAAGTGCCCCTCCAGCAGTACACCCAAGTGCCTCCTCCAACGACACGCCCAAGTGTCCCCTCCAATGGCACGCCTCAAGTGCCCCTCCAACGGCATGCCTAAAGTGCCCCTGCAATGGCACGCCCAAGCGTCCCCTCCAACGGCACGCCTAAAGTGCCCCTCCAACGGTACGCCCACGTGCCTCCTCCAACGACACGCCCAAGTGCCTCCTCCAATGGCGCACCTAAAGTGCCCCTCCAATGGCATGCCTAAAGTGCCCCTCCAACGGCACGCCTCAAGTGCCCCCTCCAACGGCACGCCTCAAGTGCCCCTCCAACGGCACGCCCAAGTGCCCCCTCCAACGACACACCCCATTTGCTCCTCCAACGGCACACCCCATCGTGGCTCTATCCGGCGCACTACCCAACCACTTGAAATGGTGCACCCTTGTATCCATGCTAACCGGTGAGGCTGCCAAGCCTTCTACCTGGTGCAAAACTTTTCCTTCTTCACCCGGTGCACCTGCCAAGCCTTCCACCCAGTGTAGCGCCTTCTATTCTTTACCCAATGCACCTGCCAGAAGTCCCATCCTTGTTACGACACTCTGTTTACAGAGCATTGTATGCTCGTGCCTCTGGCTCGTGCTCCAGTCGACAGCGTAGCGGTAGCAAGTCATCAACGTCAACCTCGGCCAACCTTGTGAAGACATGCCAGCTCCTCCTGCTGTCCCTAGGCATAGGCCATTTAGTGGCCCCAGACGGGTAAATAAAAAAGAAAAAGAAGAAGAAGAAGGCCTGGCCCTCGAAGCTACCAACCCCCATTCTCTATTAAAGGGGATTAATCCTCTCCACAATGAGCGGCGACTGGCTGGCTCTCCAGGGAGAGAGAACAAAAGAAGAGGAGAAGAAGAGAGAGAAAAAGAGGAGGGAGAAGAAGCCTGCTGCTCCACCCATCGCCGCGTGAGTGAAGAGAGAATATGCTTGAGGAAGGAAACCCCTGCTGCTCCCTCGACGACCACCACCTGAGCGAAGAGAGAAAGGGAAAGATAGAAGATAGAGGAGAAGAAGAGAAGAGGGGTGAGCGAAGAGAGGGAGTGAGGCCAGAGAGGGGAGGTTCTGGTGCTCCATTCCCATCCCCACTATAGCTTGTTCTTTCTTTCTTTTCCTCTGTTCTTTTTTGTGTTACAATGTATTAGCTCCCTTGGGGCATTCCTCGTGTGAGAATAGAAGTAGAAGGCTTGCAAATATTTTTGATGTCTTCCTACAGGCAGTTCTCCTGTGTTTACATTCCTTATTGTTTCACTCCCTTCATGGTTTTCTACCGACTACTTTTGAGTACCACAGCTTCCCTCAAGTGTTTCACCTCGTTGGCCATTCCTCCCTCGTAGGATAGCTCGATGGCTTCTCTCTCTCTGTGTGTCACAAGCCCTCCCACTCTTACGGGAACAAGTCTCCCCTCCACCGGCACGCCCCTGGGCTTCCCCCAGAGCCGGTACACTCCCTCTGCCCCTTTTCCCGGTGCACTCGTCGCGTCTTTCACCTGGCACACCCCAGCCCACTCGATCTGATGCACACCTACGCCTTGCCCAGTGCACCCCTGTCTACGCACTGCCCGGCACACCCAACTTGCCTAGGCCGGCGCACCCCAACCTGCTCTCCATCTGGCACACCCCCAACCAACCGTTAACCGGTGTAGTCCTAGCCTATCTCTACCCAGCATGTCCTTGGGCCACTTCCACCTGATGCACCCAACTTGTCCCTCTATCCGGTGCACCCTCAACCTATTTTCAGCCTAGTCTTTTCCCGCTTGCTGACTTCTGGGTTTTCTGGAGTTTTCTTGAAGGTGTTGCTGCATATACGTACACGTTCACTTGTTGGGTCACGCCACTCTTTGTGGGTGTGTACCCCTTTCATCCCCCCAGTTCTTGGGTCAAGGGGAGATGTTGCCGAATTTGGATCTCCATAGGTGCCAACTGGTTGATGTAATGCAGCTTCAAACCATTAAGAAATCGCTTGGCCTTCATCTTTTCAATAGATACTAAATGAGTCGCATAGCGAGATAGCCTAGAGAACTAAGCTTCGTATTCGGCAACAGATAAGTTCCTTTGTTTTAAAGCAGCGAACTCTACCGCCTTCCTCTTTTGCACTCAGTCTAAAAAATACTTGCTGTTGAAGAGTTCCTCGAACTCCTTCCATGTCACTTGCTGGTCTCCCAATGTGGGTTTCACAGTGTCCCACCACATTCTTGCATCACGCTCTAGCTGGAAAGTAGTCAGAAGGAGCGCTCTTCATCGCTACATTGCATGACTTCAAAGATCTGATCCATTTCCTTCAACCAATGATCAACCTCATCTGGATCTGTCGAACCACTGAATCGCGGGTGATTCATCCCACGAAACTTTCAGTGAAGATCACCAGCTCCTTAGTGCGCTCCTCCTCCTTCAGCCACTTGCTGAAGGGCCTGAGTTAATCCTTGCATGGTACGCTGCATGTCTCTCCATTGCGAATATTCTGCCACTATTAAAATGAACCCCTACACATGGAATAGATTAAATTAGAACAACCTAGCGGGAATCTTTTAGAGTTGGTTTATTAACTCAACCCAAGTCTCTACCCAATTGGACCAGGTTGGATACTTTAGACTTTTAACAAGGTTATAGGTCCTATGACACTACTTAGAAACCTAGGATCATAGAAAACCTAGGCTCTGATACCACCAAACTATCACGCCCCGATGCGGAATATCGAGAAGCAGCAGTAGAAAGTTAAATATGTTGATTTCCAGACATACTATGCTTTGGGTTGACAAACAATTAACTCAACAATAAAACCATAGTAAAGTGAAGGAATAATTCCCTAAATACCATTCATTCCAACTAATCGAACATAGTAAGTTCCACATCCACCATTTAAATAAAAGAACCAAAGAAGTTTCCAATCTCGACTGACATCATTATAACTCAATCAATATTCAACTCTGAAACAGCTATAACATAACGACATTCTTGACTCGAACTATCTAAGGACATCTCCAAGCGACTTTCTAGCTAGCTCGCTCCAAGGACTTCACTCTTGTCCATCCCCATCAGTTTGAGAGTCATCACCGAAGCTACCTGAAAATAGGGGGGGAAATTGGGTGAGTGAACGCTCAGTAGGTAATAGCAGGTAAGGTTTAAGTAACTAACTAATTACATTAATGTCATGTGATGAAATAAAAGGAATAACGATAATGAATTTCTCAGAATAAAAGAACAGAAACATAGCATATCTAGGAACTGGCTAATCAAGTAAGTAACAAGCACATCATGTAGATAATTCCATACAGGAATTCAATAACTTGTAACATAGAGAAGAAGAATGAAATGAATCATGTGGATGAAATGTCGTAGACATCACGCTAGTCATGCACTTGGTGCAATGCCTCACCATCTTATTACAACTCGTCGGGGCACTAGTACTTCTCGGGCGCTCCTCCCAGGACCAGACCGGGCCCTTATGATGCGTTAGCATTGATTTGGTGGATCCAAGATCCCAAGTTATGTTTAGACATTTACTGGACTCGGCCAGGAAAAGGAATGGAAACATCAAGCTATCCTGGAATAAATGAGAATAATCCAAGATTTTAATAGCACAAGTCGTCCATGGCCCAGCTACCGAGGCACACAAGAAAAATACGAAAATCAATCTCTAGAAGTTACGCGGTCACACTACGGCCGCTTATGATATACACGGTCTTATAATGGGCCGTGGAAGATGAACTGGGCCAAGGGAGAACCCAGCTCGGTGTTAAGGATTAAACGGTCCTTTATGGGCCATGTGAAAGATTGAACGGTCTTAGATGGGCTTCTGGAAGATCAAGACAGTCCATATTTGGTCGTTCAGAACAAAAGAATTGAAGCCCACGGTGAGCGGTACATAGTTCGGACTGGGCCGCCCAAACACCAAACGGTCCAGCGATGGTTTGTTCAGTGGGTGGAACGGTCCACGAATAATCACATACCAAAAGGGCCAAGCTAGGCTAAATTAATCAACCTATTTGGGCTCCCAGGCAGCCCGGGGCATGGTGGAACTAAACCAGAGTTCAGCCCACAGCTCTCAGGTTAGTCTAGAGGCTTTAGGTTGACTTAACATGGCTAGGTTGAAGAAAAATCAAGGAGACTCGACCAGCTAGACTTGGCACTTAGCCAGTCATACACAGTCTTCATCGAGTAGCTCAAGGGACTAAACGGTCCGATTCAGGCCGTGTAGAGACTCAGACGGTCCCATGTGGGTCGCGTCTCTGGACAGAGGCAAACAAGTGATCCAGTTGAGTTAATAGGTGTAGGATTTTGAGGTACAATCTGCCCGGCGTCCTAGTGGGAATCCCAGGCTCGCGAGGACTGACAGAGGTCTCGTAATGGAGGTCCTAGTCTGACGGAAGGAGTATCTGACGGTGAGTCCCAACCATTACAAGATTAAGGTTTATGAAACATCAGAAAATGGTAGACAATCGGTCAGTCAGTACCACCAGAGTGGAATGTCTGTCAGACAGGCAGCCTTCGCACCAAAAAGATGATGTTCAAATATAAAAGTAAAATCTTAGAAGAGAAGTGCTTGAAAAGATGATTGGGACGGACATCAGGACATTCGACCGCCTGGACAATGTAGTGGCAGAGGTCGAGACCTTCCTATCCAAACGTCCTACCACCAACACTCCTGCTACTCAGAAAGGGAAGGCTATTGAGTGGCGGTCAACGCCAGCTGAAGCAAACACTATTGATTTCAAAACCATTGATCAACAAGAAGAAAAGGCCAAAGTAGCAGCTACCCCTCCGCCAATAGGGACAATGGAGAAACAAGAGGGTGTCTCTTTGAGAAACAAAATGAAGAAGTCATACTCATTTCCCAAAGAGAAGACACGGGCACTGTTTGAATGGGCATATAAATACAATAAGGTAACGTTGCCCGAGCCGAAGAAACCTGTTGATGCAGTAAAGAAGGATGACCCCATGTTCCGTATCACCGGGCGCTGGGACATGTCATTAAGGATTGTTATGTCTTCAAGGATGTCTTGGAAAGTATGATTAGAAAGGGTGAGTTACAAATGGGGGAGCACCAAGTGGATCCTCGACGTCCCCATGAGATACCAGTGATGAGGCAAGCTGTTAATATGATTTTCCTGTACCAGCGGTTGCCTGAAGAAGCTGTTGAAACTTGCACACAACAGACATATGAAGCGTGCTTTCTTACCCCCATCAAAGATCAGGTGGGAGGCACATAGTACCAACTAAGACTAAAAGAAGGCCACCGATCTCTGGAACATCAGGTTCCTCTATTCAAGGTGTTGCTCTAAGACGGACATCGCCTCCGGCAAACCCTGTATGGCACACTATAGAGTCACCCTCAGTTGTTCGAATATTTACTCATAATCGGAGGAAGCCAACCCCGCTACCTATCCACAAGGAGATAAGTCCCGAGGTGAGACGTCTACAGCAATATATCAGCCAGCTCGAGGAATATGAACAGTCCGAGCCAAAGCCAATATTGATGAAGGATCATATCCTCTGGGAACAGCTAGAGGAATTAACCATCAAAGAGCAACCAGAAAGGGAGCAAGAGAAAGTTGAAACTGACCTCTTCTGGGGGCATGAGCCGGCTAAGCCAAGACGCCAGAAAAAGAGTAAATCAAAGAGTAGGAAGAAAATAGTCACATTGCAATGCAATACTTTATCAGCGTTGTTCACCCTACCAGGGGAAGAGGATGAAGGGGAGCCTTCCGCTCCATCACTAGAAGCAAATCAAGCCGAGGCTTCAACCTCAATGCATGCTACCCGCTCTAGGAGGAAGTGGGGGTGCCTACCTCCGGTTAACCATAAGATTATCTTTAGGGGTGAGCAACCTTACCAGATGCCAAAGCCAGCAATCTGGGGCATTGAGATTCCCCCCCGTCAGGCCTCTATGCAAAAGCAAAGGGAAATGATGAAGCTCCATCATTTATTGAATTCCTGTCCATCCTGGAAGGCAAGCAGCCAGCTCAGGATACTACTGTTGAGGACAAGAAACTTCGTCAACCAGCCGCGACAATACTTAAAAAGAAGGATAAAGCAAACATCAATCCTCCCTCAGCACCAGAGGTGACTTCCCCGATGAAGACTCCCCTACAGTCCCCTCAGAAGCAGGAAGTAAGAGAAGGGCAAGCCATGCCGTAGGCACCCCATGAGCCTCCAAGACCCCTCTGGGTGGAGGAGATGCGACTGTCCAACGTTCGAGTGGGCAGCCAAATCATGAAGATGTTGAAGAAGCTCCCTACAATATTTTCTATATGGGAAATTCTCTCCTTGAGTGAAGAAGCTTGGCAAGCTATTATTGATGTTTTGCAATCACCAACTCAGTATGAAGCACTCCTGACAGTGGTTAACTCTGGGCCAGCTGTTACTTTACAGAGGATGACATGTTAATCCCTGACCCCAACCAAAATAGGTCTCTGTATATGAGGGGGCATCTCAACTGTCAGCCACTAAATCAGATTCTGATAGATCTAGGAGCTGCTGTAAATATCCTACCTTATCGTATCTATCAGAAGTACTATTTTGATCTGCACCTCACCAAAGTGAAAGATATGAGAATTGCCAACTGCAATCAGAAGTGCGAGATCCTGCTTGGAATGGCAGAATTCAGCCTTACATTGGGTGATTTCACCTCCACGGTGTAGTTCTATGTCATAGACTCTAATACCACATTCAAAGCCTTGCTGGGACGGCCGTGGCTACATAGATACCAGATAGTGTCCTCTACATTGCACCAATATATCAAGTATTGCCACAATGGTAAAGAAGAAAGGGTATTTGCAAACTTGCATCCCTTTGAAGTATATGAGTGTCACATGCTCGATGTACCGTTCTATACGGAAGTGTCTCACGGGACAAAGAAGAAAGAAATTCTCGCAAGCCAGAAGAAAGCAGCGGTGAAAATAGATGACTAGTTTCCTCCGCCGCCTCCAGACTACGTGGAACAACATGAGGTCTCCCATGTCTCTCAAACTGGAGATTTTGCTCGAGCTGCACCACCAACTATCTATCCTGGGGAAGCTGATGGTGATATGAAGGCAAAGTTCACACACATCCTATCATTCTTCTGGGGCCTTGACTTCACGTTCTTCACCGAGAGATAAGGGCATTTTGATGCCCACCCATTACTTAAGTGCGTGGGCCGGTTTGCTTTTGTTAGAGCTCTCCCAGAGGACACTAATCGATAATGCAGCAGCTCCACTTATCTTTGTTTTTACTGGTCGCCCGGATCAGGATGTCGTCTTGCAGTTGGCCAGTGCCCGTCGTGCTTTGTCTTTCCTCCACATTGGGAGGGACGGGAGTTTGGATTTCGACCACAACTCCCATCTTTATCGCCCCTATTTAGAGCGGCAGGGGGATTCAGTTGCCTACAGACTGTCCTCGTGGGCTCTACCTTCCTCCCATGTGCTAGTTGAGTGGGTCGTTTGCATACGACCCAGTGTTCTAGTTTACTGCCGCTCCCGCACAGCTGTTCTCAAGCCCTACCATCCACGTCGATTTGCTCGGAACTTCGGGTATGACCAGGCCATCCCTCTGAATGTGGATTTCCCTCTGTCTCTTCGACAGTACATGCAGAGAGATGTGCATCTAGTTACAGTAGCTTGGCAGGCCTTTCTTTACCGTGACCTGAAGGAGGACTACCTAATTCCAACACAAATGCGTAAGGGCCATTTCGACATAATTTATGTACGTTGGTGGTTCAAAGTCAGTAATGTATTCAGACAGTGCAGTGATACCATCCAGGCCTCCGAGGAGAGACGCCTGAGGAGGGAGGACCTGGCTCCCTTGTTCCTTGATTCAGGCTTCATCAGGTCTCACTTCTCTGGGGCTCGAGCTATCAGGGAGATCGAGACTCGTTGGAGGGACGATGGACTCGCCGTTCCCATTGATAGGAGTCAGTATGTTGAGGCTCTGAAGCCCTTGAGGAGCACAGTAGCGGCAGCCTCGATCTCTAGTTCTTCACGCTCGAGGGCTGCCCCCGGCTCTTCGATGACTTACTCCTGGTGGGAGGATTTGAAGGTTTCATGTGGTCTGAAGAGTAAGTCTCAGTTATCATAGCCGGTTCCTGAGGGGGCTTTTGCAGGTAGTGCTTTTGCAGAGTGGAGAGCTCATGTGATTAATGCAGTGGGCTGCGCCAGTTCAGTGGAGTATATTTCCGAGCTAGAGGTGGCTGTCACTCCTAATGCCATCTTAGACATTATGAAAAGGGTGGCCCGCGTTCGCTGATTGAAACCTGAGCAGATCATCTTGAGACCTGAGAGAGCCATAAGGGCGCCAGGTATTTGCTTAATTACTTAGCTTCACCTTGCTTCTGTTATTTATTTTCTTGTTCTGCATTTTGAGATATTCATCACCTGAGATCCCTTATTGTTTGCAGACCATGCTAGTGGCCAGGAGGACGGGGTTTCCCCACGGGAGATCTCTCTAGAGCGCTTCCTACTGGAGTTAATGTTCCTGAGAAGAGGCCCCGAACTGAAAGCCAAGAGGATGACACTCGGCCTTCTTCTCGTCCTTGTCCTGGGGAAGAATCCCCCGCTCGAGTCGATGTCCCGAGTGAGTGAGAGAAAACTCCATTTCAGATTACAACTTTGGCACGTATACGCAATGTTATAACCATAACTTTTTGATGCAGCTCCACCTGAAGTTCGAGCTGAAATGAGTTTCTCCCCCCGTTCGGGGAATGCCTTCACAGAGACGGGATTGACCTTTGATGAGTCCATCCCTGATGTTAGCCTGGACATAGAGGGCTTGGATCTTTCTGCCAATGATTATACGCTGGTGACTGTCGCCTCTCCTGTGCCTGATACAGCCTGCTGCCCAGGTTTTAGGTAAGAGTTTCTTATATTCCTCCCTTTCTTCTCCTTCATTACCTGGGAGATGGCGTATATGTTCATTAACCTAATATTGCCTGTTGTAGGGGATCCCGGGGTCCAGCCCACTCTCCCTGCTATCGAAGAAGGGGGTGAGCCCTCTTCTAGCAAGGAGGGCTCTTCATCGTCTCGGTCTTTAAGCGGGGGAAGCTCTAGCACTTCGTCGAGTACATGGACTTCTAGTTCTTCCTCCAGCGAGGAATCCTCCTCCTCCTCATTGAGTTCTTCTGAGGACAGAGAGATAAGGATGACCCTACGTAATTTCAGGAGTCAATTGTCCTCATATTTGATTTGTGACTCCTTTGCTTATCTTGCCACTCATTGTGCAGCTGCCAAGTCGGCCTCCTCCCTAGTCGAACTCTCAAAACTCATTGAATCCGGCCCACTTGTGGATTTGCCATACTACGACGGAGGTCTGAGAGCCCTGGATCCTGGGGCGATAGCTGATAAAAATCACCCAGAACTGGGGGCGCCTGACAGAGCAGCACTACCTTTGGCCCCGGGGTTGTTGACAGATACCGCCAGCTTCATTGAGCCCAGCAGGGCACATACTTCAGATATGTACTTCATCTTTACATAGTTTCCCTTGTGCATGCTCGTCACATTTGGAATTTTTTTTGATGTTTATTATTCCATTGATTTGGACAGCTGCTGACCAAGTGGAGGCAAGGCCTCTCCTTCAACCTAGGGAGACTGACATGGCAGAGGGGTCATCTCGGGCACCCTTAGAGGAGCATGACAATGCTGGCCGCGTGGCTGGTCACCAGTAGGTTATTCTACGGCTAGATCATAAGACATCTCAATCGCAGGCACCTCGGCACTCTGAGCGAAATTCTCTGATATGAACGAGTGGGATGCACCAGAATCAAACAAAACTCGAGCCATACAACCAAAAATCATAATAGTACCTTCCACTAACTGCGATGCCTCAGCCTCCACCCTAGTCATGTGTGTAACACTGCCTCGGGATCTCTGCCTCCCTATGCCAGCTAACCGTGACAGCGGTGGAAACTGACCCTGCTACTGGTACTGTTGCTATTGCAGTGGTGGTTGCTGGGGCTAAAACTATTACTGCTGGTAAAACTGGTGCAACTAATGTGGCATCTGAGGATAGTTGCGTGCCATATGCCCCTCCTGGTCACATCTGAAGCATGTCACAGGCATCGAGCACGGTCTGCCTAGATGAGAATCACCACACTGAGGACACGTGCCCCGTGGACTACCAACTGAACCCTGGAGCTGGTAAGGTGTGGGATGCTAAACACTGCTCGCTGATGCCTACCTCTACTCTCACGCTCCTATTGCCTCTTCCCAAAATCAGCCCTCCTAAACAACTTCTTAAGCTTCGATCCGAAAGATGCTGAATCTACTGATGATGCCACTGATGGAGATGCCCCTGTCCTCGGTTCCACTGCAAATCCTCTTCTTAAGCTGCTGCCTCTCTGCAAGTCGCTTCCAGGTTGGCCACACATGTCGCAATCAGGGGATGCCTCAACTCTGGCCTCAGGCCCCTGACAAACTACTAGGTCTTCAACTCCTCGCCGGCCATGATATGCAGTGCACAACAGCCCAACTCAATGAACTTGAATCTATACTACATCACTACCATCTCTCCCTGGGTCAACTCTAGGAATTGGTACATCTTCTGCGATCTGATGTAGGACGGGCAAAAAGTACGCTCAAATGCCACGATGAACTCCCGCCATGCGATCTGCCGAATGGGACGTGACTGGAATGCTGTCTCCCACTCTGTCGTCCACCAGGTCCAAGTTGAACCCTGCAATCGATGGCTGGCCAACATCACCCTCTTATCCTCTGCACATTCCATGGAGCTGAATGCTCTCTCCATATCATCCAGCCACTCTCTGGCCACATCTGGGTCTGGTTGCCTGTTGTAGTGGGGCAGTTGGAACTGTAAGAACTCCTTCAGCATCCGTCCTCGACCTCCCAGAGATGACGAGCCCTCGCCAACCTCACCCCCTTGCTGTTGAAGATAAAACTGATACGTGCCCTTAATGAACTCCTCTGCTCCTGGAACTCTCGCCTCTCTTACTGTTCCTCCCGAAAGCGATGCTCTACTGTGCTCTTCCTGGCCCCCGATCGACTCTCCTTGTTGCGAGCGAGTCCTCCTCCTCGACGCCATAACCCTCTGGCAAGAAAACAGACAACGAAATGAATAAAACACATGATACTCTAAGCTAGTTGCCAACTATACAAAATATCATGGACCTTCTAGACCACTACAATCATTTCAGGTTGCTATATACCTTTACGACCTAGTCTGATACCAATTGTAACAACCCAAGATCCGGGTACTAGAGAGGAACCGATGCGACTCAAACCTTGGCCTGCCACCTACGTGTCTGAAGACTCAGAAGGGTTAAAGGGATGGTGTGAGGGTATATAGGAATCCAAAATAACTACAGGACTAGCACAAATAATAATTAAAAGCAAGAAAATAAATAATTAATCACTAACAGATACATGGTCTAGAATATCTCATGTCCATAACAGTACAGTCAATAGAAAGAAAAGTACAAGTACACGGGATATACCCCGGCTCTGGCAACTGGCAACTAACCCTGATAGCTGGAACCATGTGGAGCCTTGGACATGCTCCACAACAACCTCGTCTCACCTGAAAAACACAAGGGTGAGCCTCATCTCATTGGCTCAGTAGGGATCCCGCGGACCCCTACCTCACAACGAGAAAACAAGACAACAAGGCTACTACATGTGAGGAAAGTAAACAAATATAAAAGCGCGACAGTAATAATAATCAATTTCCAAGAAAACCTTGCTACAGCTAATCTCATCGACCATGTGTCATGCCGAACGAAAATAATCATGACCCGATGGAGAAAACGGAGCCACCACCTGCCGAAAGACAGGAGCACCACCCACTAGAAGCAAGGCCAGACGGGTCCACTAATGACTTACCCCGTTGTAGATCTATTTAAAAATCCACTAAATAATATAATCAAATAGCTAAGAAGGCTAAGAAGGGGAAGAGCAAGAAGTGGGAGCATGCGTGGATGCGATGTAGGAAGGTGATCGCCAGAGACCACGGGCCTCAAAAAGAATAAATAATAATAATATGGAGGGATCGCGGAATACCTTAAAGTGTGGGGAGATGTGAGTTGACTTCTTTCTCTTCCTATCGGTCAATCGATGGAGAGAGTTCCTCTTTTGATTACCTGATGTGGCACAGTCCAACGATGATATTGGATGACTCAATGACCCTGGGACCTAGATTTGCAAACATACATGGAATAATATGGACTCACGCTAGCGGCTCACTCGCACGGTGCACATGATCTCCCGATGGTGATCAGTTGTCGATGAGTCGCTGTAACCTCTGGAGAGGTGTTAGCTCTGCTGGGGATTATAGGGTGGCCACTTATTCAGCCTATTTCTTGAGCCACCTCTTGAGATTCTTCCTTCTGATTCTCTCCTATTTCTTGGTGATGGTCGCCTCTAGGGGAGTAGGAGGAGGAGGAGGCACTAGAACTGATGCTGACCGATCCCTATGGGGATATCGTTGAGCCAATGTGTTTGCAGGGCGAGGTCGGTGACTCTTCTTTTCTCGGATCTCAATCTAGGCACCTTCCGATTGTTGTAGTTGGAAGGTGGCACTGATCGCCTGTTCGATGACCTCGAGTGGTAGTTCCTAGTAAGCTGGGATGCTGAGGCTGGCGTCCGGGGACGTAGGCGCGGTTTGATGCCTTAACCGCGGTGGCTGTGGTAATTTACCACAAATCGACTGACTTGTACTGGCATCCGAGGACGTGTGCACGGTTTGATGCCTTAGCCGTGGTGGCAAAGGCTTCTTCTATTGAGTTGATGTATTGGTACTAGCGTCCGAAGACATATGCGCGGTTTGATGCCTTAGCCGCGGTGGCAAAGGCTTCTGCTGAGAAGTGGCCTGAGGAGCATGAGCAACATCCTGCTTCCTGGCCTGACCCCTATGGTCTAACTGAGGGCAGGGTCAGGCGACACCCGACGAAGTCTTGGGGCCTTGCTGCCCTTGTTGGTTGTCTTGATCTTGCACGCCGGATGACCTTTATGATGGCAGACCCGACGTGTAAACTGTTGGGAGGACCTGGTCTGGTCGAGCCGAAACCTTGCCCAGCTTCTGTTTTCCCTTTCTATCCTCGAGCATCGGAGATGGAAGTGGAATAGGGGGAGGGTGAGAAGAGCTTGAGGAACCCATCGTAGCCTCGCCCACCAGGATATCCTCTTGGCTAAGAAGGACTCGGGGGAGTCTAGCAGTGTCTTCTCTGGAAAAGGTAGAGATTCTAACTCCTGCCAAGGTTGCCACTGCGCGGCTGGAGTGGCAAGGGCCGATTGACCGGCCTGTGGTGTCAAGGAATCCGGGGAGACCGGGGGAGTAGGAGGATGAATGACGTTGGCTGAGAAGGTACTTGGCCCTGTCTCTCGACTGGCATCTTGCTCCCTGCGCCTCCACAATCGCTCGAAGGCTTCTCGATTGTCGGTCTGGAACTCGAGCCATTCTGGAGTGTGCTGGTAAGGCAACCCATGCCCATTTTCCTAGGGAGGATCAGGTTGCTCTGGCGTATTTCTGGCAGTGCTCAGAGTTTCTTCGACAGCTTGTCGTAGTCGAACAAGTGCCATGGAATTCCCTTCGGCATCAATCTGCTCCCACCGGATCTGTTCTTGGATGAGGTACTGGACTTCCTCACAAGACTCGATCGCATGGCAGATTCGTGCATGAAAGGGACAGTACTGGGGTGGTTAAAGTCCCACTGAGTGTAGTCTGTCGGTGGATCACGGGGCAAGATTTACACCTGCTCGACGAGGATGTCAAAGAGCCACCGGGTTCTTTCCCTAGGGAAGGAGAGGGGTCTACGATCATGGCAGGGCCGCCACCCTGGATACCAGATCGAACGCTCTCTCTGGTTGGCGTTGGGCTCTTCCGATTCATCATCAGAAAGAGAGAATGCCGCCATCATGTAGATCACATTGGCTGGGTGGTGAACCACATGTGCCGCTTTGGCTAGTCTGGACCACGTATGTGGCTGTGGAGGATCGACGAGACAACTTTTCATTTGAATCACGTCGTCTCGGATCAGCTTCTGTACCTGGGTCTTGAAGACGTAACAATCCTCCAGGGAATGACCCAGCATGTGGTGGCATAGGTAGTAGTTGGGATCGTCAATTTTCTGGGCTTCGTCTGGCTTGCGGACTTCAAGCAATTTGACGATCCTATGAGCCATACAGAGATCGAAGAGCATCTTCGTATGTTCCTTCTTGAAGGAGAAGGGCGTCTTTATATGCTCAGAGAAGGAGAGGGCATCCAGCTTATCAGCTGGCCTTTTGTCAGAGTCACTCGTTCCGGCTCCCTTGTTGGCTTTAGTGGCGGGGGTGAATTCGATGATGTTCACCTCCTTGCCGGACTGGCGATCCACTAATCCACATGTGATAGCCCTTTGCTGCAGCGTAGCTCGAGTTGTCAGCGAAGAACATTTCTATCTCTGCGACTGTCGAGTTAAGCTGGTCAAAGCCCTTGACGTTAGTGCCGAGAAGCTTTTCGCTAACCCCGACCGCCAAGCCTCGACGATAGATAGTGATGGCATCCTTCTGGACTAGTGGATTGACACACCTCATGCTGAGGTCTCGCCATTTCTTTATGAAGTCAAGGGCACTCTCGCCCTTCTTCTGTCGGAGGGAGCAAAGCTTGGCTAAGGAGAACTTTCGCTCGGCCGTTTGAAAACGGTCGAGGAACTTCTTTTGGAGATCCGCCCAGTCAATGACGAAATTGGGCTTGAGGTGGGAATATAACTGAAAGGCCGTTCCCGTAAGTAAGGTGGCAAAATAGCGAAGGAGATAAGACTCATCCAACACGAGCTCGCCCATGGCTGTAATGTAGTAGGCCAGATGCTCATGCCCCCCCCCCCCCCCCCCCCCCGCGCCGGCCGCCCCCAATGGGCAGTGTTGTCGTGGCCGACTTTCCAATAAACCGAGGGAGATTGCATAACAACTGTAGAATATCCTTGGAAAATCTTGAAAGTACGGCCAATTGCCCCTTGAACATGGAATCTAGCAAACATTTGGCGGCCGTATGAGTTAGCACAATCTGAGTAGAGAACCCCTCTCGGCCAATAAACTACACATCAATCAAGTGAGAGGTAATAACAACATCAATAATCGAACCTCCAGTGAGCAAAGAGATTGCCACTGGCCTCACTTTTGAAGAAATTGACACTAGTTCAAGGGAACTCCTCTTAGTAACCATCTTTGGAAGCATAGGCTCATCCCCAAAATAGCCTAGGACCAGGACTCGGACCGGCATGTGGCAAATGAAACCTTGAATCTTGTAGTGCAGAATCGGCACTAAACTGCCCTGACTTAGCTCATCATCTCCCTGGAGACCAGACCCGAGGGGCACCAAAGACAGCGCACACCCACTCCGTGGGGTGGCAGTAGTTGGAAAAAGGGGTGGAGAAGGCTTGGAAGGCGTGGGTAAAGGTTTAGAGGGTGTAGAGGCCTCGGGCGGTGGAGGGATAGCGGCGATGATAGGCTCGGGTGGAGACAAAGGCAAAGGTGGAGATATAGGTGTAGGTTTAGCCTGCTCAGGCTCGGGCAACGATGGTAAAGGGGATGGCAAAGGCGATGGAGATGGTGGAAGTGATGGAATAGGGGTCTTTGGGAGAGGAGGCGGTGAAGGCGATGGTGATGGCTGTAGGGGTAGTGGAGATGGTGGAAGTGATGGAATAGGGGTCTTTGGGAGAGGAGGTGGTGAAGGCATTGGTGATGGGTTAGGCAATGGTGAGGGTGGTGATGTGGTCGATGAAGGTAGTGGAGGTGAGGAGGGAGAGGGTGGTGAGACGAAGAAAGTGGAGGGTCATGGCACCCACTTTCGGCATGTTGATATAACGCATCGAGTGGCGTCGGGAGTAGAAGCGGTGGTGGAAATGGAGGGGGAAAGAGAAGTTGCACTAGCCTGAGCAGAGGCTTGGGTCTGTGGAGGTGTTGGAGACGGAGTAGGAATAGGTGAAGGTGATGATGGGGTAGGTGTCAGAACGGGTGATGGAGCGGGTGCTACATTAATCAAGAAGCACAAGGGTGCCCCTGGTCTTGTAACGGAGATGGCTGCCTGGGTGGCACTTGCTGCTGCTGCTCGTTACGGAGATATACAATAACTTCATGCATGGCGGACCAATCAATTCTTTCCTCAACTTCCAAGCCATAAACATACTCCCGAAACTCGGGGCAATCCTTAACCAAATGCCCCTGCTGGCAGTGATAATCACAATATTGAAGCATATTCCCGATCGTGGGTCGGCAAGGCATAGCCGGAGGGAGTTACAACACGTGAGTGGCCATCAAAGCCCTGAAAATATTGACAAATGACTCCGGCAACGGAGAGTGAGGAACCTACTTCGAGCAAGGCAGATGCCGAGGGGTATAAGAAGATAATGGAGATGGTTGTGGGGGAAGGAAGTGGTGGTTGCGAAGGCAAAGGCACATGGTGACTGGTGGAGGGATTAGGTGGGGGCATATGTGGAGCGAGATGAGGAGGTATGTAGACGGCATCCGCCTGCTCAGGGTGTAATGTTTCCTCGACCAGAGGTGGAGACACATGCGGGTATATGGGGGCGGGAGGCTGACTCGTGGGGGGTCAGAATGCGGGGACATATGGGTATGTAGGAGTGAAAGGCCGACTCATGGAAGGATATGTGGTGGAGGGCTGACTCATGGAAGATGATGGATAGGAGGCGTATGTGGGCGTAGAAGGTGAAGGGGACTCGGGGTCAAGGGAAACTTGGAGTTGTTGGTGGATGAAGCAGGCTCAGCTATAAAGCTGTTGCCATGAGGTGACATCATTCAAGGCTAAGATAAAATGGTACTCGGGTGTTGCATTAGAAATGAGCATCTTGATTTGCTCTCCCTCCAGAATATGTCCCAGGACTTGAGCGGCCAAGTGACGCTAGCGGTCGGCGAAGGCAGAGAGCTCCTCATCGGGCTTCATCTTCTCATGGGCCAGATCAACCATAGAATACTTGGGCCCAGCCTGATCTTGATACTGCCAAAGAAATTTCTTTTGAACGGCTTGAAAATTCACCACTTGGTCTTGCGGAAATGTAAAGAACCAATCCTGAGATGGGCCTTCTAAAGACAAACTAAACAGATAGGCCATCAAGCATTGGTCATGTCGGAATTGGGTCGACTCATAAATGAACTCCTTTAAGTGCACATAGGGGTCACCGACTCCACCATAGCGGTGATACGCAAGAATTTGTGAACGCGGTGGAAGTTGAAGACCTTGGAATGCAAACGGGACACTCAAAGAAGATTCGGGATCAATTTGGCACTGTAGCTCATCAAGCTGGCATTGGGTTTGAGTAATCATCTCCTCGATGGAGAGAGATCGGGAAGGAGGCAAGCCAGCCTGAGCAAGAGAGTGTGAATTTGGAGCAGGATTATGGTACTGGGTCGGATAAGGAGATCCAGACTGAGCAAACCTCTTCATAGGGCTCCCCATCAATGGGTAAGCCACTGAGCTGGCTGAGACTCCATAAGTCCAGGGATGTCTCGCCCTCTACGCTATAGAATGTATTGGTCTCCGCACTGAACACTTCTAGCATCCCGCAACAGAGTCCCTTGGAAATTGTGTAGTCGTAACGGGAGGCGTAAACACTGTGATATGCGCCAGCCCGGATGAGTATGGGAGCATAGTTGAATAGCGCATACTCAGTGAATTCCACTGCTCCCTCTCTGAAGCTGTGTTCAGTTTGAAGCTTCCGTTCCCCGAACTAGCCCAGCGACACCCCATGCTTGAATCGGATTGCCAAGCAGTCCAGAACGAACGGCTCCTCCCGGTAGCCCCACTTCAGGGGAGCCAAGAATAGGCCCGGGCGCTGCTTCACACCCTGGACACGTCCAGAAACTGTGTCCCACTTGGCCGGGATGAAGCCCAGAGTCCGCACCAGCTTGTCCTCCGTCGGCAGCACGGCCTCTAGCCCTAGCATGGGCTCCCATTCACGGGCCTCGCCCACCAAGTACATTGGAATACTTCTGGGAATGGCGTGCGACAGGTTGTCTCGAGCCTGCAGGACTGCACGCTCCACCTCTTTCACAGTCCACAATTCCCGCCTGTCATGGGTCCGAAGATGCTTGAGGTGGCGAATGAGGGGCCTGTCCTTCGAGAAATCTACTGGGTAGTCCCCTGTGGCACGATCAAAACTGAACCCCTTTTCCGCCTTGGCAAGTCTTCGGACATCCAGGCTCTCAGTGTCCGAGCTCGAGGAGTCGGCCAACGTCGCTATTTCTGCATGGTCCCGGTCCAAATCCTCCACATTGAACCAAGTGACAGCCGGCACTGGAGGCAGAGGAACACGTCGGGCACCAGCCACGGCAGAAGCAGAGGAACCACTTGGAGCAGCCATTTATCTGCAAAGTGTAATAGACAAAGATCAGAACAAACTGCAGATAATGAGAAAGTAAGCTACAAAGAAAGAGGAACATCCCGCTATAAGTAAAGGGAAGAAAAGAAAGAAAAGAAAGGGAAAGAAGAAGTAAATTAAGCCTCAGGCGCCCCTTCGCCGACACACCCTAAGGCGGCCCTTCCCCGGCACGCCCTGAAGGGCCCTTCGCCGGCACACCCTAAGGGGGTCTCCCCCGATGCGGCCAGAGCAGACCCCCGTCGGCACACCCTGTGTCGGCCTTCCCCGGCACAGTCCTTGACCCTTCGCCGGCACACCTCGGGACTGGCCCTCAGTGGTACGCCCCCAGTGGCCTTCCCCGGCATGCCCCCTAAAGGCCTTCACCAGCACGCTCTCAGGCGTCGCTCCTCGGCACACCCGCCAAGGGCCTTCGCCTGCACGCTCCCTAGTGTTGTTCCCCGGTACACCCACAAGACCCCTAGCTACATGGCCTTGGCAGAGGTCCACTAAGTGCCATAAGCCCAAGGATCAAATGAATGAAGAGTGAAAGGGAGGGGATGAATGAGATGATGAAGGGTGGAATCTATAAGGAGACCACTGTTGAAATGACCAAGTCTCCGTCAATTTCTGACGAAATTTTGGCAGAGTTTTCCCTAGGCCAAAGGCATAAGGGGAAACACGAGTGCACGTCCACAAGGAGTGATGCCCCCAACAAAGTGGTGGTGGGCCCCGCAGGGCAACACCAGAAGTTCTCCTGTTAAAAGTACGCCATGATCATCCCCCTGTCAAAGGCTTCCCTGGTACACCCGTTGGAGACTTCACCGGCATAGTCCCTGTGCAGCTTCCCCGGCACAGTCCCTGTTCGCCGTTCCCTGGTACACTACCCGGGGCCTTCACCGACGCGCTACTGGACGCCCTTCCCTAGCACACTCCCCCTCGGAGCCTTCGCTGACACGTGCTGAAACCCTTCCCCAACCCGCTCTATGGGCCGTTCCTCGGTACACTACCCTGGGCCTTCGCCGATGCGCTACGGGACGCCCTTCCCCGGCACGCTCCCCCTTGGAGCCTTAACTGACACGCTCTGAAACCCTTCCCCAGCACGCTCTATGGGCTGTTCCCCGGTACACTAGCCTAACCAAAACTCTTCCCTGGCCCACCGTAACCCACCTTCCCCGGTGCACCCAAAGCTTCCTCACCGGCACGACCGGCAACGTCCTCCCCGCCCACGGCACCGGCGACAGAGAAGGAGATGGAGAAGAGAAAAAGGGGGGGAAATGAGGGTGAGGAAGAAGGAGAAGGGGAAGGGAAGGAGCCTAGGGCTCTGACGTTTCCTCCCCAGGACGACGAAGAAGAAAGAACAGGAGAGAAAGAGGAGAAGAGAGAGCGGGAGAGGGAGAAAAGAAGAGAGAAGAGAGGAAAGGAGGTGGGGGGGCTACCATGGCGGTGCCCTCACCGACAGACGACGACGACGGCGGCGGCGACGAGTAGAGCTCGGTCTCGGCGGTAGAGAAGAAGAGGGGAGGGGGGGCGTTGCCCGCTCGGCCACCGAAGGGAGAGAAAGAGAGAGGGAGAGTGGGGGAATTCGAAAGGGGTGGCCCGTTCGAACCGCCCCCACCCCCTATTTATAGGGTAAAAAAAGGGGAAAAAGCAATTCAATCTTCGACATGTGTGTGGTTGTATCACACAAGAATTTTTTAATCCAGTGATCTATTCAACCCCTCCCCTTCAAGCTCACCGTTCTCTCAAGTTATCAATTGGTATCAGAGCAGGTTGCCCAAAATGTGGTCCAACGGCCAGGGTAATGTTAGAACTAATGGTCCCCGCAGCTTCATGGCTGAAGGACAGTCCATCAGTCATCCTCCATTTTTTGATGGCACCAACTATTTTTTCTAGAAGAATAGGATGGAGGTCTTTATTCACACGCAGAGCCATAGACTGTGGAGAGTAATCACCACAGGACCTTATGAGCTACCTCCAAATGAGGACGCGTGGTCAGAAGAGCAGGTAAAATGCTCAGTTCTCAACTAGACCGCGCTAAACATTATCCAATGTGTAGTTCACCTGGAGGAGTATGCTCAGATCTCTGCATGCAAGACAGTGTGGACGTGTAAAATTGCACGTCCATATGTCCCGACCAGACCAGCATCAACAACAACTTCCACTGAAGAGGCTGCGGAGAACACGTCCTGTCTGGACCTGCTAAACGAACAACACACTGCCACGAAGCCACCTCTAGAGTCACGACAGCGAAGAGAGCCCAACCCCCGGGGGAGCCCACAATCCATGGGCCTTGAAGAAAAATTAAATGAACCACAACTTGTGCACGAAACGGGCTCAAGTCTGGTCTTCAACGGCACGCCCTAGGCCCTTCAACGGCACGCCCCAGCAGTACGCCCCAGCGCCTGTTCAATGGCACACCCCAACGAACTGTTTGCCGGCACGCCCCCGTGCACCTTCATCGACACGGTCGCAGTGGCCCTCAGTGGCACGACCCTACTCCTACTCAACGGCACGCCTTAGTGCATTCAGCAACACACCCTGGCTAGGCCTTCGCCGGCACGCTGCCTTCAAGCAGCATGCCCCTTCAGCAATACGCCCGTGCACCTTCGCCGGCACGCCTTCAAGGCCCCCAGAGGCACACCGCCAAATGCCCTTCAGTGGCATGCTTCTAACGCCCTTCAACGGCACGCCCATACGGGCCTTCGACGGCACGCCTCCGTTCGGTTCTTCAGTGGTACACCCAGCCCTTTCAACTGCACGGATCCTCCAACGACACCTTCGGCAGAACAAATCTCACGCCATCCCCCTATAGATTCGTGATGCGTAGTGGCCCACCTGAGGTGTCAAACGGAGTGGGGGATACACTGCCTAGTCCCCCTACCACCAAGGACGAGAAAGTCAAATCCCCATTAAAGCTAGTCACTTCCCACCTCCACCAGTCGTGTTCGAAGGCTCCCACCCGCGGTAGTATAAAGAGCCCTCCTCCACCAAAAAAAAAGGACACAGACAGACATACACAGACGGAGAGAACACAGAGACAAAGAGCAAAGGAGAAGAGGAAGAGAGGAAGATGGAGAAGAGAAGAAGAGACCCCCTCACTCTGGCGACCACCGAAGAGGAAAAGAGAGTAAGGGAAAGGGAGAAAGAGAGAGAAAAGAGAAATGTAGCAGGCGTTGGAAGAGTGGGGAGTAGTCACCCCTGCTCAACCCACATTCCTTCTCCTTTTCTTGTTCTTGCTTCCTTTTTTTTCTCCACGTTTGATGTACTTAGTCCCTCATTTGCCATGAATAAAATTGGTTTTGTTCTTGTTCTTTCTTGCCCATTTCGCGTTGTGTTGCTTCTCATGGAGTTCTCCCTCTCTGTACGCTTCCCTATTGTCTTCTTCTGCCCCTGGTGGCTTGGTTCCATTTGGGGGGGTAAGACCTCTGGCCTTCGCCCTTACCCCTTCATCATGAAGGGGAGTCCCTTCTTCTTCCTTGAGGGCCCAGTAGCCCCCAAACACCATTGTTGAACCCTGTTCCCCAGCCTCCTTAAACCCCAGTCCCTGGCCTTTCCTCCCTCTAGTTAGTCTCACCGGCTAGCTGAATCAAGCCCCAGACCCCATGGCCTTCCCCCTCTCACTGGCCTAGAACCACTTTCAGAATCCTTCACCGACACACCTTCCAAGTGTCTCTGTAGGTACACTAACCAACCATTCCAATGGCATGCCCCCAGCCATCCCTTGGCCGACACACCTCAGCCCCTTCGACCTTGGCCTGCACACCGTTAACCACCCTTCCACGGTGAGCCTCTAGCCTGCCCCTCTATCGGTATGGTCTTTGGCCGACGCACCCTTGATTCCCCCCATTTCGCCGGCGCAATCCCTGCCCGGAGCACCCTTACCCAGCCAAGGCCCCTTCCTCTAGCGGTACACTCCCAACCTGCCTGGCCCGGCACACCCTTCAACCTTTCAGCGGTACACCCCTGAGCTCCTCACCAGTACACCTTCTCTTGCCCTTTATCGCGGCTATCCATAGCCAGCCTAAGAGTTGTCTCTCTCTCATCACCCCCCCCCCGCCCCCGTGTTTTTCGAGGTTCAATCCAAAGGTGTTGCCACCTGCGGGCACCCACCTCCTATTGTTGGGTTCTGCCACTCCATGTGGGCGTGTTCCCCATATCTCCCTTTTGCCAAGGTCAAGGGGAGATGCTGTCGAATTTTTGTCATAATTAAGGATGATGTGTTGTTCGGTTGCGCATGTGCTTGTTTGCTAGTTGGTCCAAGGTTGTGTCACATCACAGTGCCACAAACCATAATTCCTCAAGCAATGACACGCCAACAACACGTCTCACACAAATCGAGATAATCTCACACTGAGTAACCAATCCTCTGATGCTCGACACATCCTCTGCAACTCCACAGGCTCCGATTCACGACACCTCCAAAAACACAATACCAGCCATAAGTTCTCACGAACACTGCCTAACAGGCACGCATCCTTTCGGAGCAGCACCAATACACCCTTACACATTAGGCAATGGGCAATGCTTCTTACAGACAGCCACACTCTGCCACAACGGTTAAGCTAGCTATTGCCACACGCTCCTCTCTTACGCCTGCATCTGACCTCGAAACCAATAACACGCCAAATGCTTACCAAGGAGCGATGAAAAATCCACCAAAATGCCAGGCTCGAAGGTCACAACATCTCTAGCCATCGGACATCATTCTATCCAACCTGTCCATGCTAGCACCAACCCATTCTTGAGCTGCCATCGAGTGGACCACCACGCCAAGAGCCGTAACACGAACCATAACAGACGCCTGCCAACGCTCATCCGGCCACATCTCTCGACCAGAGCGCCCGCTCTGCCACCTCAAACCACGATCTCAGTGCCTCAGGGGCTGGATAAATCTTAAACTAGGATGGCCAAAACCAATGACAACTCCTCCAGAGCACACTCACAGCCACTTATGCACAGACAATCCTCACCAGTCACCTCACCTCGCTGCAATTCCTCGAATGCAGCATCGCAGTAACGCACTTGTTGGCAACCTCTGCCCAACGCAGCACAACTGGGGCCACCATCAAAGAGGGAGAAACCTCTCGACCTCGATCCTTAGAGCCCATGCCGACACTCCGACAACAATAGCAACCACCTTTACAACGCCAACGCCGCGCACTCACGCTCTCACGCGAGAAATGAAGCATAAATAAGCACAAAATCCTATACCAGCTGTCGACTGTACTGGACCTTATGGACTGTGATCACTATAATATCTCGAATTTCTATGTACTTCCACAACCATAGCTCTAATATCAACTTTAACGACCCAAGATCTGGATATCAGGAATGACCTAATACCATTCGAATCCTAGCCTATCGCCAATGAGCTGGAGGGTTCGAAAGGGCTAAAAAGATAGGTGTGGTGTACACAGAAATAGAAAATGAAGCTGGGCAATAGATATAATAATAGAAATAAATAACAACTACAAAAAAGTCTAGTCCAACAAAGTACAGTCTAAAATAGTAAAACGTACCACATGCCAAGTGAACACTTGGCCCGACGAGCTGGTAGCTAAGGACCTCTACGTAGTACCCTCAAATCACGAGGAATAACCACTACACCTGAAAATCAGGGGTGAGCCACCTATCACTAGCTCAGTAGGGGTCCCACGGAACCCCAACCGAAAACAACAGTGGTACGAAAAGTAGCAACTACAGTAAGAACAATAGTAACAGCAGGAACAGTAAACACGTTGGCCGGTAAAATCTTGACTCTACAGCTGCTCCTACTGTACAAGAACGGAACCCAACACCCTGATCCCACGTTTGGGGAACAACCAGACACGAACCACCAGACTACGATCGCCCTAGTCACGTTGCCAGAAAAATGACACGATGCCACTGTCGTGGAGGCCTGTCCTCACAGACAAGGGCCCACACCGAAATCATGTGATCGTGAAGCACAGTTATGACCTCACCATCGTGAACTCTACGCCATCTAGGGAAAAACCCTTGGTGACGCTTATCGGAACCCTAGACCTCAGCTCCGGGAAGAACACCCGAACTACACACGAAACCCCGTCTCAGAGGCGAGAAATGAAAACCCACAAAATGACAACTCACGTCATGTGACGGGAGTACCGCCCACCAGAAGCAAGGCTGGATGTGTCCACTAACGACTTAGTCTGCAGCCTCAGATGTCTGCCTATGACACCCCAGGCGTAGGCTAAGACACCGTACTAGTAACAAAAAATAAGGACTAACTAGGGTCGCACACATCAGTGCGTGTCCTCTGCCCCCAGCTACGCAGGCACACACAGACCATTTGTTCTAGGTCGAGTCCCCAAGCTAGTTTTCCCCCAGTCAGACTCCAACTGCAAAAGCAAGTGGCCCTATGGTAACCAGCGTAAAATAGTCTCACTCTGGTCATGCTCTCCACCACTCCCAAGTGGGTCCGCACCCGCGTGCACAAGAAAGTTACGACTAGTGGGGGCTCACAAAATGTGAACACTAAAAATCACGCACGCACCCATCTCGAGTAACGTGAAGAAACAGGTGGCTCGTGGCCACCAGACTCTGGATAGTCTACTAGACCTAATAACCCATCGGTCCTTGAGTCACGAGACTCGGGTCAAGACCATCGCACGTAATAGCACAGTGCTATCAATCTAGCCAAATCCCTAGGTCTGAAACCACAGTGACATGATTCTCATGGCAACTCATAAGCCGTCGAGTGGATCTCTCATCCACGGGACAGACAGAAAACCCCCAGCCCTAGGCTAGTTAACTGGACTCACAGTCCAAGGCCACACTAGCTCTTCTGGCTGGACATTGTGCCACTATTGGCGATATTTGTTGGCTAGTTCGGGAGGGTGCGTATAGGGACAAAGAGCCTCCCTTGTATTATTGGACTCTCTCCTCTTTGTATTCTAGTCCACCAGGTATATTTTATCCCATTTTGCTCATTCCCCATTTTTGTTCATCAATTTTTTCGGCACATATACGTGTCTAAACACTGGGTGCCCATGTTTCTTCTGTAGATTTCCTAGATTCCAAGGCAACTTTGGAATACCAGAGGCTAATTACCAAGGTGTAGAAGCCTAGTTACTTTGAAACCCCGGTTGCAGCTCCAACCACTGCGCCATTGCCCTCTGGAAGATCTCTGAAACGTGAGAGATCCCGGGTAAAGAAGGCCATTTCTCGGGCTAAGAAGGCTCGAGCAGAGGTTTCCAAGTAGGAGGCACAGGCGGCGGCGAAACATAGTGCCACGCTACTAGTGGTTCCCTCCTTCGAGGAGTTTGAGGCGACGCAAGAATAGTCACCTTCTCCGATAGTTATGCTTCCTTGATCTGCTCCAATTTGGACATGGACCAGCCCCTTTGTTGATTTATTTTCTTCTCTCAAACCCAGCGGCCCCTTTTACCCCTATTATGGGCATGGCCCCTGTGTTAAGGCCGATTGCTTTGAAATTCCTGGGTGGGTCCGTCTCATCGCTGGGCTTTGGTCAGCCCTAAGCGGAATAGCTTCAGCTTTAGTCCATGGAAGCTGGGTCAGAATTCATTGATGCTACTTCTGTTGAGGCGTCGACAGGTGCAGAACTCAGAGAAGCGATCGGTGACACTTCCATCTCGACGATTGAGGCTGGGGCTGAGCTGGGATAGGTGGCTCAGATGGGGCAACATGGCAAATTTGTCTCCGAGGGTGGAGATTTTGAAGAAGAGACAGTTGGTAAGACAACTATTCTGATGCTCACAACCGGTACCGAGTTGGAGAAGGTAATGCAGTCAGAGTAGCATGTAGAATTCACTTCTGTAGATATAGACCTTGAAGTTCAAGACTTTGGTCCTTCAACGAAGGTCGAGGCTGAAGTCCCTTCCCCAGTTGGTACTGAGTCTATCGAGCAGCTTGAGAAAGAATCGGCGGGACCATCTTCCTTATTGCCTTCATCTTCTTCACAGCCTACTGATGATATCTGGGCTGAGGTTGACAGTCAGGTAGAGTTTCATCTCCCTGACACACCATCACTTGGCTTGCAATCATCTGCTGAAATGGTGTGGCGGAATTTGGAGATGTTGAAGCAGGCTGTGCTGGCCCGTTGGGACTTATCCTATGCACAGTTGAGGGAGCTGGTAGAGCCCATGTCGCCCACCCTCATGGCTTTCGGCTATCCCATGCAACATTGGACACCTCAGGTGATCATGCTACTCCAGTATGTGAACCGGTGAGAATTTATTGATCATGGCTTGAGGGATCAACTGGCTATCCTGAAGCTTCAGAGGAAGGAGGGCCTTGCTGCACTACAAACCAACACAGAAATCGCCAGCCAATAGAGGTTCCTGGCCGAGGGAGCCACTGGCCAGATTTCGAAGCTGGAAGAGCGGACCTCTCAACTTCATGTTGAACTGGCCCAGGCTGAGGAGGATCTGGCATGCGCCAAGCGGTTGCACATACAGAGTTTAGATGAAGCTGCATTAGCGAAAGGGCGTGCTAGTTCCCTCCAAGATGAGCTGCTGAAACTGGAAGCCGAAGAGCGTCGACTACAAGACCTAGTCGACCACCCTTCCATCAGGCTCATGGAACTTGATGACATCTTCCGTTGCCCCAGCCAGTAATGTACCATTTTTTTGAACTTTATGTATGTCGGAGCTCACTCCGAAGCACCATGTATCCTCTTTTTTTGGTGTAATAAAATTCCTTCAGCTTCTCTTTGCAATCTTGGTGCTAGGTTGTAGCTGCATGTTTCTTTTCTTTCCCTCATAGATTTGGGTAGAGGTATGATGCTAATTCACCCAGCTTGGGGTACGCTAATTGCTAGGGCAAGAGAGCGCTCACACCTTCAAAGAATGTATAAGGAGTTCGCTCCACTGCAATGCAAATTTCCCCCGAGGTCAGGCTTCGCTAGCTAGAGTAGAGAATATTTAGGGACAAATGTCGAAAGGTCACTGTATTTATCGGCATTGAAACATATGCCAAGGCAATGAGAAGGGGTAGTCATTAAGGATGGAAGACCCAAGTGACCGTGTATTCACTGGTCTTGCTGATGATGGCAAAGACCTAGGGGCTAATGCATTCGTTGGCATTGAGTAATATGCCAAAGCAAAGGGTAGCTTTTCCTTCATTAACGAGGATGGAAGGTCCAAGTCAAAGCTTCTTTCACTGTTCTCGCCGATGATGACGAAAACCAGGGCTAGTGTATTCACCAGCATTAGGTGGGATGCTGAGGCAAAATGGGTTCATTCATTAACGAGGATGAAAGGTCCAGGCTAATGGGGAAATTGACCGATCTCACTAATGATGACAAGGGTCAACAATGGTTTGTTCATCGGCATTGGTTAAATGTCAAAGCAAAGGTAGGTTTGTTCATTAACGAGGACGAAAGGTCCAAGTTAAGGGAATATTGACCGACCTTGCTGAAGATGACAAGGGTCAATAGTTGTTTGTTCATCGACATTGGTTAGATGCTGAAGCAAAGATAGGTTTGTTCATTAACGAGGATGAAAGGTCCAAGTTAAGGGAGTATTGACCGGTCTTGCCGATGATGACAAGGGTCAATAGTTGTTTGTTCATCGACATTGGTTAAATGTCGAAGCGAAATGGGTTTGTTCATTAACGAGGATGAAAGGTCCAGGCTAAAGGAGTATTGACCGGTCTTACCAATGATGACAAGGGTCAATAGTTATTTATTCATCGACATTGGTTAAATGTCGAAGTAAAATGGGTTTGTTCATTAACGAGGACGAAAGGTCCAAGCTAAAGGAGTATTGACTGGTCTTGTCGATGATGACAAGGGTCAATAGTTGTTTGTTCATCGACATTGGTTAAATGTCAAAGTAAATCGGGTTTGTTCATTAACGAGGATGAAAGGTCCAGGCTAAAGACATATTAACCGGTCTTGTCGATGATGACAAGGGCCAAAAGCTGTCTATTCATCGACATTGGTTAAATGTCAAAGTAAAATGGGTTTGTTCATTAACGAGGACGAAAGGTCCAGGCTAAGGGAGTATTGACCGGTCTTACTGATGATGACAAGGGTCAACAGTTGTTTGTTCATCGATATTGGTTAATTGTCGAAGCAAAATAGGTTTGTTCATTAACGATGACGAAATGTCCAAGCTAAGGGAGTATTGACCGGTCTTGCCGATGATGACAGGGGTCATAGGTGGTTTGTTCTCCGGTGGGACTTGTGGGAATATTCTATTTTGACCCTGAGAAGGGCCTTCTGGACGGAAGATGCATCATCATCATTCATTATCATCTTTTTTTTAACCACATTACCGATACAAGCGCCCTTTCGAGTTTTCACCGGAACCGGCCCCCTCTTATTTTTGCCCACACGCCCTTTCGGGTTTTCACGTGGCGGGGTACCCGATTTTACCTGCAACATCCTTTTGGGTTTTCGCCGTAGTCGGGTTATGGCTATTTTTGCCCTTGCCCTAGTGTAGGAACAAGTCTGGCGAGGCACCTCTATTTTAAGTCCCCAATATTTTTTTTGAATCAAAGGGTGAGAGAATGACGATGGGTCGATACGCGATGCTTGACCCTAGATGATAGCATGTGACTGTTGTCTAGGGCACGGGGCCTTGCGCCGATAGAAAGGGTTTATTCATTGGCAAGAAAGTAATGCTAACACCAAGGGAGAGTTTTCACCGATTCAGACATAAGGCTCGTAATGGCGGTATTGTATAGAAGTCAGCTAGGGCATGAGGCGTTGAGTCAAGAAAGTGGTTTATTCATTAGCAAGGAGGTAGTGCTAATGCAAGGAAGAGTTTTTACCGATTTGGACATAAGGTCCATACTGGCAGTATTGTGTAAATGAGTCGGCTAGGGCACGATACCTTATGCCGAGAAAGTGGTTTATTCGTTAGCAAGAAGGTAATGCTAACACAAAAGAAGAGTTTTTGCGCCGATTCAGACGTAAGGTCTGTAATGGCAATATTGCATAAAAATCGACTGGGGCACAAAGCCTTGCATCGAGAAAGTGGTTTATTCGTTAGCAAGAAGATAATGCTAACGCAAAGGAAGAGTTTTTACGTTGATTTGAACGTAAGGTCTATAATGGCGATATTGCATAAAAGTTGGTTGGGGCACGAAGGCTTGTGTCGAGAAAGTGGTTTATTCGTTAGCAAGAAGGTAATGCTAACACAAAAGAGGAGTTTTTGCGCCGATTCAGATGTAAGGTCTGTAATGAGGATATTGCGTAAAAATTGGCTGGGGCACGAAGCCTTGTGCCGAGAAAGTGATTTATTCGTTAGCAAGAAGGAAATGCTAACGCAAAGGAAGAGTTTTTGCGCCGATTCGAACGTAAGGTCCATACTGGCGGTATTGTGCAAAAGTCGGCTAGGGCACGAGACCTTGCGCTGAGAAAGTGATTTATTCGTTAGGAAGAAGATAATACTAATGCAAAAGAGGAGTTTTTTGCACCGATTTAGACGTAAGGTCGATATTGTGTAAAAGTCAGCTAGGGCACGAGGACTTGCACCGAGAAAGTGATTTATTCGTCAGCAAGAAGGTAATACTAATGCAAAAGAAGAGTTTTTGTGCCGATTTGGACGTAATGTCTGTAATGGCAGTATTGTATAGAATGGCAACCTAGTGGGACTATGCGGGGCTCTCAAGGGATCCCAGAATTAGTGTATACCAAGGATGCTTCTAGAATTGTAGACCAACGGTCTTGGAATTAGTCTGAGCTGACTGGATATTTTGGAGAGCTCGGCCAGGGCGGAGTGCCACTAGGCCAAGGTGAACTTTGGTCATTCTGCGGAGGCCGGTGGGACTGTATGGCACAGTTTCATATGTTTCCCATTAAGAGGGGAGAACTGGACTATACCTTTGTGATCTACAAGGACGTAGGCACCCCCTTCATAGACCCAGCAGATGATATATGGTCTGACCTAATTTTCAACCAACTTCTCTTTGGGGTTGGAGGCCATCACTTCTCTTCTCTTAACCATCACCAGGTCATCTTTCATGAATTCTCACCCTTTGACCAGTTTGTTAAAAGCACGGGCCATACGAGCTTGGTATAGTTGGATATTTTGCTGTGCTCGGAGACGCTTTCCTTTGAGCTCAGTGAGCTCTTCCAGTCTTCTTTCTATGTTGGTTTGTTCGCTGCTAGCCAACCCATGCTGAATGGCGACCCGTAGTGATAGAACCTCCAACTCAATTGGCACCACAGCCTCTGACCCATATACAAGGGAGAAGGGTGAACAACTAGTTGGGGTTTTATAGACTGTACGGTAAGCCTACAGCACTTCGTACATCTTTTCTTCCCAATCCTTCTTATTGGATGCATTTCAGGTCAAGCCAGCATTGGCAACAAAATGTCTCTGCAAAGATAGAATGAAATCAAGTAAGGCACAGAAAATGAGACATTTGACTGCACAGAAATCAAGACAGGTGTCTATATTGATAAGTGCACAAAAGTCAATGAAGTCAATGTATAGTTGTCGAGAAAAGTCAATAGTCTTGGTTAGCTAGTCAAAGTTTTAGACAACACAAGTTGTCAAAGCTCCAGACAGTAAGGTCGATGCATATCACCTTCAGATAAGAAGCAAGGTCAGGGCACCTTTTGCTAGCACGCAGCCAAGGTTAGAGTACATTTTTACTGGCATGAGCCAAGGTCGGAGCACCTCTTGCCAGCACCAGCCAAGGTCGATGCTACCTTAGTCTTGACAATACTAAGGTCGATGCACATGCTGACGACTGAAGAGTAAGGTCGGTGCACATTATTGTTCATGAAGAACTAAGGTCGATGCACATGCTGCAGTTCAAGAACTAAGGTCGACGCACATTCTTTGTTTGAAGAATTGAGGTCGATACACATCGAGCCAATGCAGAATGAAGGTCGATGCACATTTGCCTTGTGCATATGGAAGGTCGGTGCGCATCTTCCTTGTTCATTTAGAATGTCAATGCACATTTACATTTTGCATACTAAGGTCAATGCACATTTTGCAATTAGCATTATAGGGTCTGTGCACATTTGCACGATAGCATGCTAGGTCGAGGCACATTTCACTTCTTGCTTTGCAAGGTCGGTGCACATACCAGACCAAGGTCGGTGCACATATGCATTTCTACTCACAAGGTTGATGCATGTTTTGCCATCACTGTTTTAAGGTCGGTGCATGTTTGCATTATAGCACTATCAGGTCGATGCACACTCCTCTTGTTGCATACTAAGGTCGATGCATGTGCACAATGGTTGCATACCAAATCGATGCATGTTCAGCCCAGTGCATATCAAGGTCGATGCACATTCTTCAATTGATTTTATGAGGTTTGTGCACATTTCAGGGTCAATGCACATTCAAGTCTAAGCATACTTAGGGTATGTGCACATGTAAGTCTGTGCATGTCTAGGGTCCAAGCACATGCAGCATCCAAGTCTGTGCATATAGGACTAAACATATTTTACGGTCTATGCATACGATGCAACCAAGGTCTGTGCACATATAGCTCTGTGCATGTTTGCCTTCAGCAGAAGAAAGGCATGTGCATGTTCTGCCCTCAACTAACCAAGGTCTGTGCACATGTGAACTCTAAGGTCTATGCACATTTGGTTTCAAGTTACAAGGTCAGTGCATCAACAGGCTCAATGCATGGAAGCCAACTGACAAGGTCTGAGCATACTCCTAACCAAGCTCTATGCATGTTTGATGAAATGCCTCAATGAAGAAGAAGGTCTACCTCTGTCCTCCAAGAAGTATTTCAAGCCAATTCTCTGTCAAATCAAGTGGGCTATCTAGAGAGAGAAAGTAGGTACCGTAAGTGTCCAAATACATGAATTTCGAGGTCTAGATGGTGTACCCAGTGTTGACTTTTATCCTTGTCAATACGTTACATCTAATCTACCTCTTTGGAGATGGTTTTGTCAGAAATCCAACTGGAGGAAGACACCTCATAGTTTGCCACCTTAATTATTGTCACCCCATGTGACTCATGTTCTAGCAGTCCTCAACAGGACAGGATTAACTCCAGCCAATGAGAAGACCACATGTTTAAAGGGCATTTAATGTGAAGACCTGAAATTGACTAATGGAAGATTTGGTCAGCTCCCATCTTCTCTGCCGCCATTGTCTATCCTAGGACTTGACGCTAGCCAGCTCAAGTTGTACTTCTAGTAGAATGTCTTCCTCAAAGAGATCTTTGGAGGGAAAAGTTCCTTCACCACATTTGCTCAGGGATTGGCTATAAATATCAAGTTTCTACAAGAAAATAAGCTGCTGCTGCTGCCTTGAGTAAAAGTTATGCCCTTGAGCCTCTAAGAAGAAAACCTGTGAGAAAGAAAGGAAGGGTGTGAGAGCAACCCAACACCTGTAGACTTCAGTCCAGTGCTGCAAAGGAAAGAAAGAGAGAAGAGAAGCCAAGAGAGGAGAGTAGCCCTCCTCACGTCCAAATTGTGCCTAAGAAGAGGGCAGATTGGACTTGTGTCCTGATCTACCAAAGAGCTTCAAGTGTGATCTTTGAAGCCCCCGTTTGGCTATCTCTTACTCATCATTTGTCTCTGTGCTTCATTCTCCATATCTGTAAACTCTTAGTTTTCCACTACTCTTGCAGAGTTTTTCTTTACTATTTTTTTTGTTCCCTTGTTCTTCTGATTTCCTGTAAAGTGATTGGGTTCCCTCTATGGTTTCAGAGGAAGGGAGAAGTGTTCTTCTCCAGGTTCCCTATGGGTTTTCAGAGGAAGAGACGATCTGATCCTCTGAACTTGTGAGCAGTGGGGTGCTGTCTCACTTGTCCTTCTGGGGTTATAGAAGAAGGGATGTTTGGGGTCCTCTGATCTCTACCGTTGGTAATGGGTCTGGTCTTGTGGATTCAAGATCAGGGTGAGGGATTTGTCTCCCTCGGGTGAAGCTGTGACATCACTCTTCCAGCCACCTCCCACCGTGTTTCACATCTCCAGCAACACTCAAGCTCACTCCCAGCCATGCGGAGTTCACCCCGTCGTCTTCCTCGTCCTTGCGTTGGAAGCTTCATCGGCCCTACTGCCTGCAGTCTCAAACTGAACTTGAGGTCCAGCTTGCATGCACTGCCACACCCCCAGACGACATGAACCAGTGTCTGCGCTCCTTAGAGACATCGTGATGCTGCGAGACGGCTTCGCTCCAGAAGTGGTCCCGCCCCATTTCGACGTCGGCACCGATTGCGTCGTCTATTTTCGTCCAACTGCACTAGATTTGCACCTGATCCTGAGTACCATTTGGTAGCGGCTACACCGTCTCCTACGGGCAGAATCAGACCAAACTCTCTTCATAAGAGTTCTCCCTCATCGAGTCACCGACAAGTCAGAGGTGGTCTTGTCAACTTCTGATGCCAGGACAGCCCGAGGTGTCTATTTTTCTATGATTGCGCCTGACTGGTGCCACCCAGTCCGCCCGGAACCTGCAGCAGACTCATCAGCCTTGGCACGCCTTCCTCTGCTGGTTTTCGACCCAAGGCATCTTCACCAAAGTTGTGCCCCTCGACGACATGAAACCAACCCAGGTGGTTTCATTCCATTCCAATTTCAGCACCGGAAGTTCCACCATGACCATCATCGACCTGTCCTGCTGTTCACCCAGGAACCTGATGCCAACCGTCTGGGTGACCACGACCGGCGAACTGATTTGATGGCCGCCAGCTTTTGAGGGTTTGTAGTACTCCCTATCTTCTACTCCCACCAGTTGGTCCCGTCACTTTTGGAGTTCTACAGCGAGTGTACATGTCAACGCACCACGACCGCGCCATCCAGTCCTGCGAGGCAGAACTAGGCAGGCCATCGGCTGTGACCTCCTCCACCTTCCAGAGACATCGGCTCGATGTCAGACTTTCAGGCATCCCTCGACATCCCCCAAGCTTCATCCAGGCATTGGCAGCACCTCGATTGGACGTCGGAGCTAGGCGTACGATCGGCAGTTTGGTTTCCCCTCCCCTCATTCACGCCTCCTACGTGAGGGTAGTGCATGTAGTGGTTTGCCCCATCCCCGTGATCCCCTCCCTACGTGGAGTGTAGTAATTATTATAGTAGGGATCATCGCCAAGCTTCCTCAACGCAGCGTGTCCGCCGGGTGCACACGCTCCCCAGCTCCCCTTCATCTCCTACCGGAGCCGGTCCTTCGGACGGGCTAGGTACGTGCGGCTGCCACACCAATTTGCTTGCCTAGTATTAGTTCCAACTGTAGCGCCCGTGTGAGGAGTGCCCGATCCAAACTTCCACTATTCGAGAGTTCTTGCTGCCGGTGAGTGAGTGTACATCTGAACCGATCCCCTCGGTATCGATCCGCCCGAGTGAATCTGGTGCCCACGACCTTGTTCTCCCGATGGTTCACCACCACTCTCCTCGCTACTCAGACCGTGTCTGACCCTCTCGTGAGCCCCAGCTCTCCGAACTATCGCTACGAGTCCTGTGGAGTCCGCTATTCCCATGAGTGTTTGCCTTGTCGCTTAGATGACCTGTGCTCGTTGTTTGCTGGCTTAGGTCCCAGAGTCTCGACTAGGTTCGTCCCGCGTCAGAATCTAGTAATACACTCATGCATTAGATTAGATGTCATGGTTTACAGTTATTAAATTTTAAACATGGATGATTTATTAAATTGCTATGGAATGACGACTGTTCTCCCAGTCGTTACTTCAAATTGACGCCCTTGGAAGGGTCGCCAATTCCCCGTCTTATGCAAAAATCCCAGAGACAACCCGAGAGAAAAATTGTAAGCCTTCCTGCTATTATTACACATCTATATGCTTGCATGGGAAACGAAAATTATAGGGTGTTGCGTATAATTTCAGAACACCTACCTTTTGTGATGATTAAGGTGATGAACAGTGAAGAGATTGAAGATTCTGTAACAATATTATCCCAGAAATGATACTCTGTTTCAGTTTGAGCAGAGGAGGATGAAGAACTTCGGCCGCTTCCATAGCAACAAGAGGAAGCTTTAGTAGAAGAGGTAGAGAAGTAAGGCTTTGTCTGTAATAGCTTTATGGAAGACAACAACCTCCTGATCAACAGGACCAAGAAGTGGTCCCGATGCTTGCCAGTAAATACCCTTCCTTCGAGGGTGGAAGAAGAGGAACTCCAATTTTCTTAACAGAGGAAGTTCTTCTTCTGTGATGGAGACTGCAACGAATCAGAAGAAGAAGACAGTGGCTAGAAGTCTTTGTTGGAAATTGGAAGAACTTGGTGGCTCTGGGCGTGGGGAAGATGACCCCGGCTAGTTACGGTAACTCTCGGTTAAAATAATTTTACAATAGTTACAAAAGTTAATTTCTTCGCCCACTCCATGCAGGGAGGTGAAGGGCTACAGTGGGGCCCAGGAGGACCGACCCTGGGTTAACGGGCAGCAATCTGGAGGTGCGTACAGGTTGAACTCGGCCTGCTGGTCCAACTCGGTCCTGCGCCAACTCGGTCCTGCGTTGACTTGGTTCTGACTCGGTAGACAGTAAGTTGCGACTTCCTCACCGTAGGGTTCCGTAGATTATACGGGAGAAAAATCCACACAGAAAGTAAAACTCAACTCGGGAGCTACAAAAGCAAACCGGAACTCTCCCAAAAGGATCCGAGCAACCTAATAAAGATCCGCCAAGACCCAATAAAGATTCGACAAAGATCTGGGATGTTACACCGTGACTGCTTGGGCAACCAAATTTGTCTGAATCTGGTTAGTTTTGGGGCCAACCCTCCCTTTGATTGGACTCGACGTGGTCTATTTTGCATTGGGCCAACACTTGGACAGAATTATGCACTGGCATAGTTGGGATCACCCTGTCGGGCGTGATCTTGGCTTGCAGGCCGTTCAGGAAAACTCGGACGCCTCCAATGAGTATGGATTTACAAAAGTGGAGAGCCGGCTTTGCAGTGTGGCGGCATTCTTCTTGGCCGCCCTCCTGACTGCCTGTGTGTGCCTCTTGTCATTTGAAGCGCGGGAGTCAGCGTGGTGGACGTAGCAGCCCACTACTTCGATCTTCTTCGGCGTCGTCGCTGCAGCGGCGAAAGACTTCATCTCCTGGGTGTCAAGGAGTTCCATGAATGCCACTCCCAGAAAGTTGAGGAAGCCAACAACGGGAGAAAAGTCACCGAAGTAGATCGACATGGCGAGGTAGCCATGCTCGGCATGGCTGGCAACCACGAGCTGTCTGAACTTGATTGCTATTGAGTTCGTCAAAATTCAACCTCTCTCTCTCCAATTCAAAAATTGAGGAAGTTAGAATGTTAGGAAGAGGCCATGGGGCCCCGATTCCTGGCAAAAATATGAAAGATAGCTCTGGTCCCACAGGGTGTGCCAGACTTGTGGACACACTCTTTATCTCATCTTCTTATTTATCATTGTTTACGCTCGCGAGGAGTCCCTTCTATTTTTCCTCACGGCGGTGGTAGACACTCGCCTTTTACGGAAGGCCGAGATAGGTCGACTTGACACGCGGAGATTCCGGGGGTATTTACAAGAAGGTTAAAAGAATGATAAGAATACATAGGAAAGAATGGCGTATGGTTGATCATTCTGGGAAACTAGGATAGGGATGGCTGGATGGAATGCGGGTGTGCCAGTCAATTTCTCGACAATCACCTGCGAAACCAAGTGTTCGATTGAGGATGTGCCGCCAGGGCACGACACGTGGGCACGGAATGCCATGCACGCCGTGGAGAGAAGGAGTTCTACTAGTACGAGTGTAGGCCATTATAGGAGCTCGTGTACTGGATGTCTTCCTGTGGATGTGTAAAATCGCACGCCCATACGTCCCGACCAGTCCAGTATCAACAATAACCTCAGTTCAAGAAGCTGCGGAGAAGATGGGCCATTCGGACACTCCGAATAAACATACACCGCCATGAAGCCGTCTCCAGAGTCACGACGACGAAGAGAAACCAACCCCCAGAAGGCTCACAATGCATGGGCCTCAAAGAAAATCAAGTAGACTATGACTCGTGCTCGTGACGGGTTTGAACGCGTCACAAACGGCGCCCCGGTCAGCCCTCAATGGCACACTTTGGCGCCTTTTCAGTGGCACACCGCTAGCCTGGCCGTCGCTCAGCGGCACACCCCTAGCCGTCGCTTCAGCGGCACGCCAGGGCTGGCCCCCTCCCTCAGCGGCGCACCCAGCGCGTCGCTCAGTGGCACACCCAGGCGGGTCTTCCCCGGCACACCCTCGGGGTGCCCTCAGCGGCACACTCCCTGTGCCCTCTTCGCCGGCATGCCCCTTTTGGGCTCCTCAGTAGCACACCTCGTGCCCCCCTCGCCAGCACACCCCTGCCCAGGCCAAGCCTTCAACGGCACACCCTGCTCAACGGCACACCTCGCTCGGTGGCGCACCCCTGGTGGCCTTCCCCGGCACGCCCAGCTTGGGCGTCTTCAGTGGCACGCCTGTAAACGCTCCAGCGGTACGCCTGCGAATGGCCTTCGATGGCATGCCCTGGACCATGCCATCCGGCACGTCCGGCAGACAAGATCTCGTACCCATGCCCTATAAATCTTTGGCGCGCAATGGACATGCTGAGGTGTCAAATGGAGAGGGTGGCATGTAGGCTACACCCCCTGCCATCGAGGACGACCAAGATGAAGTCCTCATCAATGCTGTACGTTCCCGCCTCCGCTGGTCGTGTTCGAAGGCCCCCGCTGCACGGGGTATAAAAATCTCTCCTTCACCAGCGACTGGAGGGGATTTAGAGAGAGAAGGGAGAGAGGCATAAGAAAACACCACAAAAAGACACCGAGAGGAAGAGAAGAAGAAAAAGAAGAGAAGGAGAAGAGAGCTCCGCCATGAGGTTCCCCTCCGACGACCACCTAAAGAGAAGAGCAAGAGAGAGAGAGAGAGATGTAGCAGGGGGAGTGGGGAAGAGCAGGAAGTAGTCACCCCTGCTCGACCCCAACGCTCACTCCATTCCTTCCTTCCTCCCCATCCCCATGATTTTTTCTTCTTCCCTATCTTTTGAGGGGCTTGAATGCACCCTTGGATATATATGGCCGGTTGTGGCCCCTTTTCTTTTCATGAATGAAATTTCTCCTTTTGGGTTTCTCTCCGATGCGTTCGATTTAAAGTCTAAATAAATCCCATAAATAACGAGACTCATGGGGGCGCCTCCAGGCTGTCTCCGAGTCAAATGGAACCTGTCGTGGCTCGCGTGGTGCTCTGCGTACGGTACCGGTGGCTCGCCGTCCCGGACCGGTCAAGTGCTCGGGTGTCCACACCACATGCCTTTCTTGACGGGGCTGCCATTGGTAGGGATCCTGGTGCTTAGCCGAGAGCTGAAGGATTATCGAGAGGAGATAGAGGGCCTTCTCAGACTGCAGCTGGCTCGACCCGAGAGACCGGTGACCACTCTTTTGCTTGGGAAGATTAGCGCTACGATGGGACTCACGAGAATGACACTCTGACCACTAGAGGACTTGGATGCATACTTGGGCCGAGTGAGATAGAGACTGTGAGGCCAAGGGAGGAGTGAGCAATAGGAGCTGAGGCTGTTCTTCTTGTATTTCTTTGGGAGGCTGATGTTCTCTATGGCCTCGAACAAGGTGAATCTCAAATATCTCCTATTGGTGCGGGATCTCGACTAGGGACCCCAACTCGCGTGGGGAAGAGCGATGCTGGTGCACCTCTTCGCCCACCTGGATCTGGTCCACCAAGGTTCAGGGAACCTGGGTGGTTTCATGCCCTTTTTTACAGGTACGAATCTACCCCTCTTAAGCATGTTGATCCTAAATTTGATTGATTGATTGACTATT
This sequence comes from Amorphophallus titanum, assembly GCA_024336825.1. NCBI lineage: Eukaryota > Viridiplantae > Streptophyta > Magnoliopsida > Alismatales > Araceae > Amorphophallus > Amorphophallus titanum. Next base: position 55,569,406 of record JANBPO010009603.1, on the reverse strand, counting down.
CTTTATCTTACATCTTCAGATTTGGGGGTACACTCGATTCCCACTAGGTTGCGGCATGATTCTGCGAGCCTTGATGCAGGTGGTCCTTCTCATGGCTAGATGAGAAATGGTCTGGGACCGACGCCTGGTGACTACTAGACTCTCTAATCTTAGGACAACCTTGGATGAGTTCCCTCCCCACTAGGTGAGTGTTTTGGCTAAAGAGTTGTGTGATTTGGTCATTACTTGTTATGTGAACTCAATTAGAAAATCTTTCCATTTTTAACATGGCAGGTGATTTGGCCTCCTTATGTGATGGAGGACACCACCCCTCAGTCATGGGTGAGGGAGGGGCGAGCTTGGTTCCATAGAGATACAGTGTTGTTTTGAGTGAACCTGAGAGAGTCGCTCTTCCTTTGCCTAGTGTAGGGGATGCTGGGATGGCATCAGCCGCTAGTGGTGATTCCAGCAGAACATGAATCAGATGAGGGACGTCGACGGACTTCGGCGAGCAATCAGGACTGGGCCTCTCGCTACCATGCTGAGGTAGAGGCGCTACAGAGAGGGCCCTCACTAGATCATGATCAGACCGTGAGGAGTAGCGAGGCTTACTTGGCAGACTATCAGGACTGGTATGCTAGACAGCTTCATCTCGACACCTGAGCTGTGAGTTACTCTTTAGCTTTTAAATGTGATGTTTACATTTAAATACTGGAGCTAAGTGAACTTGTGAACTGATGTGTAGATGTCTGAGACTAAGACTGTGAGGATTCTCAAGGATCAGATAGTCGTCCTTCACCAGACGATCGTGAACCTACGGCACGAGATGTGAGAGATGGTAAGCCAAACAAATTGATTGATTTGGCATTTTGGGACTTGTTAAATTTGAATAACTGTTTGCCCCTTGTATTGACAGGGAGGGGAGTTGGCCTATGTGTGGGTGAGGGTAGGTGCAGGTGGAGAGGCCAGCCCTTTGTCCCAAGCTGATGTTGTAGATGAGCTGGTGGATGGCCTAGCTGGATCTATTGAGCGAGCTGAGGAGCGAGAGGCCAAGTTGGCCGACGCGATGAGAGCCTAGCACTCAAGTTGAAAGAAATTACTTTTTCATCTTTGCTTGTTTTACATGATGGTTAATTTTCTACAAGGGAAGGAGCTGGCGGCCAGCCTGGCCATTCGTCGGGAGCAGGAGGCCTGCATAGAGGAGCTGACACGTCGACTGGGAGAGACAAGCATGATTGAGAGACTCGAGGGTCGCCTTGTTGAGGCTAAGGAGAGGGAGGCTGAGGCACGTGCTTGAGAGATGGTGATGGTAGTGAGGGAGCATCGAGCTCTCGATTAGCTAGAGGTCTTACAGTGGCGAGTCTTGCGGAGGTACCAGGGCAGGGGTGCCCCAGGAGGTGGAGTCGAACCTGTGACTCCTTCCGAGTCACTGTAGACCTCCTGGGAGACGTGCATTTCATGATGGATGAACTTCTGGGCCTAACATAGTCTCCTGCAAGATAGGAGGCGATCCAGCCATCTGCCTCAGGTTCGAGGGCTTCACAGCCATCATGGCTACAAGATAGAGATGGCGGTGATGGAGACGAGGCTGACAGTCGGTGTAGCCGACTTTGCACTGACATAGATTAGGAGGGGAGAGAGAGAGAGAGAGAGACGCAACTGAGTACCAGCTGCCCCTTTTTGTACACTGGGGTATGCCCCTAGAATGATGTTTCATTGAAATGTAATGGACATGCTTGGCAATGAAATGAGCTTTCTGCAGTGTACTTGGCTTGTTGGCTCGACGTCGTCTTCCCTTTTTTACCTGTTTCAACCACACTAAAGGGAAAAGGTTAGCGTAGTATATTTTTAGCCCGCTGCCGAAAGCAGATAGTACCTTTCTTAATGCAGGGTCAAAGGGCTAAATCGGGTGCTGCCCGCCGATTGATTTAACATCCAGGTGGTCACCCGACTCACTTGCCGATTTGTCCAACATGTGGTTCCGATCTTTCGATCCCTTCTTTGATGTGCTCTTTCCGTCTCTCTGCCCCTGGGCACTTCCTCCTCTGCCTCGCCCTTCATCCTTTCCATCTTGTTGTATGATTTTCACCAATCTCCAAAAAAAATGTCAATTTTGAAATGGAGATTTTTGTGGAAGATTACGCTATCCACTGCCCATCCTCTTCCCAGGGGCACGAGACCCCTACTTCTTCCCTTCCAGTAGGTTTGCCTTCTCCTAGGTTAGATGTAGGGGCTGTCCAGTCTAGGGAAGTAGGGTCTAGGTCTAGAGAAGTAGGGTCTTGTTCTAGGTCATCTAGCCCATCCGAGCCTGAGCCGCGCCCGCTGGCACGTCATTCTAAATCTATTCCTGATAGGTTCTTGCTGGATCTAGCTCAGCGATGTCGCGCTCTCTTGAAATGTCCAGAGTTCATAGCTACGGTGATCATGATTGAAGATGAGGAAGAATAAGATGGGGTGTGGAGCGATGATGGATTAGGTGTCTATGAAGTCATGGATGAGAAGGACCCGGTCGATTCTAAGGATAGCGACGTAGATGACACTGCCAACTTACATGCTCAAGGCTTGAAGAGATTTGATGAGCCATCATCGGCGATGGATGAACCTACGATGGAAGTCAATTTGGGAACTGAAGAAGATCCCAAGCCTATCATTATTGCCACTAATCTCCCTCAAGAAGTTGAAGCTGATTTGATCAAAGTCCTAAGGGAGTATAGTGATTCCTTCGCCTGGTCTTATGAGGACATGCCGGGTCATGACCCCTCCTTGGTGGAACATCGTCTAGTGCTCAAACCAGGGGCAACGCCTATTAAACAAAGATCAAGAAGATTTCACCCCTACATGGCCTTGAGGATAAAAGAAGAAGTCGATAAACTGTATAAGGCCAGATTCATCAGAGTTATTCTATATCCCCAGTGGGTGGCGAACATCGTCCTTGTTATCAAGAAGGATGGAAGGGTGTGCATTTGCATCGATTTCAGGGACCTAAACAAAGCATGTCCCAAGGATGACTTCCTACTGCCTCATATAGATATCTTGGTGGATAATACCACTAGGTACGAAACCTTGTTATTCATGGATGGTTATTCAGGCTATAACCAGATCCGTCTCACTCCTGAAGATCAAGGGAAAACCTCCTTCACCACGCCCTGGGGCACATATTGCTATGTGGTTATGTCATTCGGTCTGAAGAATGCAGGTGCCACTTATCAAAGGGTGATGATGGCCATTTTTCACGATATGATGCACATTTACATGGAAGCTTATGTGGATGACATCCTGGTGAAGTTGAAAATAAAAGAAGTACACCTCGCTATTCTGGCTAAGGTGCTGCAGAGAGCTAGGGAGTATAAGCTTAAAATGAATCTGAAAAAGTGTGTCTTTGGAGTCTCTTCAGGGAAGCTACTAGGTTTTATAGTAAGCAAACGGGGGATCTAGATTGATCCTAATAAAGCAAAGGCCGTCATGGACATGCCTCCGCCTAAGAATATCACGGCACGAAACTTCGAGGATTGATTGGATGCTTACAATTTATTAGAAGATTCATATCCCAGCATTCTCAAAGGTGCCGTCCATTCTACGAATTGCTAAGGGTGGGGGTCAAATTCGAATGGAATGAAGACTGCCAAAAGACCTATGAGGACTTAAAGGTTTATCTATCCAATCTCCCGATTTTGCAACCTCCTGTCCCTGGGAAACCCCTAATCCTATACATCTCGATCATTGAGGACTCCCTAGGGGCGGTCTTAGCGCAAGTAGATGATGAAGGTAAAGAGCAGGCAGCTTATTATCTCTCCATGTTGTTTAACCCGGTCGAGGCCAAATACACTGCCATGGAGAAGACTTGTGCCGCCTTAGTGTGGATAGCTCAGAAGCTCAAACACTATTTCCTAGCCCACCTAGTTAGGTTGATCTCTAGAATGGACCCGATTCGCTATCTTTTAGAAAAGCCCGTCCTTTCTAGGAGGTTAGCTCGCTAGCAGAGCTTCCTCTCTCAATTTGATATCATGTTCGTTGTTCAGAAGACAGTCAAAGGATATGCCATGGCTGAGCATCTTGTCCATCTTCCCATTCCCCACACTGACTCCATTCAGGATGATTTCCCTGATGAGCATCTCTCTGCTATCTCTCATCATCCCTTTTGGTCTATGCACTTTGATGGTGCACTCAATTCTCAGGGCCGAGGGATAAGCGTTGTTCTTCTCACTCCGGAAGGAGTAACCATTCCTTTCGCTTATCAACTTCAATTTTCTGCTACCAACAATATCTCTGAGTATGAGGCTCTCCTAGCCAGTTTGAAGCACGCCTACCTCTTAGGTGTGCGCCACTTAAAGATTATAGGAGACTCTCAGCTTGTCCTACGACAGGTTCTGTCCACTTACCGCACTCGTGACCCTAAACTCAAGCCGTATCAGGATTTGGCCGTTGCGGCTGACCGACTATGATGTGATTCTGGGTATGGATTGGTTGGAGCTATATGGTGAACCAAAGCGGTAACAACAGTCACAATAACAAGAGTAACAGCAGGAGTAGGAACAACAGTAAAAGTAAAGAGGAAAGTCGTATTGAACCAAACACATGGCAGCCGATAAAACCTCGGCCCTCTAAACTACTCCTAATTGGAAAAGGCACAACTTCCCATACATGTGGTAGGGAGTTGCCAAACTAATCACAAGAAACTCTGATTACATTGCCAGAACACGTCATGCTACAACAGACGCGTCGGCTTCACATCACGACCTCTTGGACGTGAGGAAACACACCACCTAAAACACCGATGCACACATGACCTCACCGTCACGTACGCTACATAAGCCACGGTGAAGCCAGACACAGGCTACCCGAAGCACCACGTCAACCATGATGGAAAACTGGTCACAAAAGCCACAAGTCTTGTGTCATGTGACAGAAGTACCTCCTCACTAGAACCAAAGCCAGATGCGTCCACTGACGTCTTACACTGCGCCTCAAGTGTCTCCCTCTCGCCTCGAACACAGCAACTGAGACACTATACCAAGTATAAGGAACAATAGTAACGAGTGACTAGTCAGGGTCACGCCCGTCGACCCCTGAACAGGTGTACACACACAAGCCCAATGTCTTGAGCAAGACCTCTAGCTAGTTTTCCCCCCCGATAGGACACTACCGCAAAGCAAGGGGGCCCACGAAAACTAGCCTAAAAATCGTCTCTCAGGAACTGCCCCGCCATCACTCCTCAGTGGGCCGACACCCGAAGTGTTGTTAGGTTACGACTAGTGGAGGCTCACTAGACACAGAGACTCAAAATAGCAAAGTGCGGACAGGGTAAGCACACACCTGTCGCACGTGCTACGAAATACAAGGTAATACACAGAACTACCGCCAGACTTAGGACAGATAACTAGACCTACTCACAATGATCCTTGAGTCACACGACTCAGGTCAAGATTACTGCACATCACGGTAACATACCGTTAATTAGCCTAGTCCCTAAGCCAAATCATGATAAAATGCAAGTTCTCAGCCCGTAAGCTGCAGATAGGACTCACGATTCTGTATACAAATAAACACGGAACACGAGGGAACATCAAAGCTCTCAAACCAGGTAGGTATGCAAACCGAGGTAAGATGATACCTCCAAACATCCAAAACCAGAGTCTCAATCCTCACAGGATAACCGAGACACTCATAAGGTCACGTGTCAACCACTGGGTCACAACCGGGTTGACCAGAAACCATAATAACTCTCGATATGCACGAAACACTCCTTGGTACAATGGCACATTCAGACACCTTATAACACGGTCGCAGCCCTCATAGGACGTCCACGACATCCACTGACAATGGGCTAACCAAGGGGTCAAAGTCAAGCCAACCGGAAGCCAACTAACATGAAAGAAACACCGCACATTGACACGCATATGACTCTCACAGGACACCCAAGGCATCCATCGAGCCAAAGGCCAACAAGGCATTAAATCCTAGGTTCACTAGAGCCCGAGACAACTCGAATAAGACACAAAAAATAGAAATCATTAATGCACCTATACCTAGCGTCGCGATGATTAACACGCCCCTACAGAGGGTCGCAATGGCATCAGAACATGCCCAACACCTGGGTCACGATCACCACCAATGCGGTGCTTACCTGGGTCACGTTAATAAATGGCCAGAACCTCGGGCGTGATGATACGTAGTCGCGGCCTACTCCTAGGTCTCGTTAATATAGGATCGTGCCTATTACATGGGTCGCATTCCTAATCGCCCTACTAATCATCTTCGACTCGAGACGCAGTGCATCGTTGCGGTGCGTTCAACTGATAACGCGGCCTACACGACTGGCGCATTGCCATCCCGGTGTGAAAATCGTAGAAGCCTACAAAACCCAATCTTTCCACGCCCCAATCATCCCAGAACGATGGGAAAACATTCATACATGCGATATCAACCTTCCACAAGCTGGAAGGGATCCAGAAAACCACAAAATGGCTATCAAATGGGCGATTTCCACAAATCGACCCAAAATGACTCACGAGGGTAACCGGACTCCTACCGGCCCCAAATCACAACCAAACGCAATAAAACTGGCGGGAATGGCATCCTAACATGTCAGGGGTTCTAATGAGACCATTTACACCAAAAATCGTCGCCCGAAACGGCGAACACAATAAACACCCCCAAAGCATGCTTCTGCCCTTAAAGCTAGAAAATCCACTCAAACTCACATCGTTCGGCTCTAAATCGTAGGGGAACGCAAGAAAAGAGTAGGGCATCCATCGCCCTACCTCCACCGAAGATCTCGTGAGCTAAAACGGCCCAACTATGTCGAAAATAGCCACACGAACAACCCACGCCAGTTTTGAATCCACCGAGAGATCGCGCCAATGCCACGCTCCATTCCTTACATCTTCACATTCCACGACACCTCCACAGTGATCCCGCCTCGTCCGCCTCCACGTCAGTCACGCGCCCTGGGGGAGAGGAGAAGAGAGGAGAGAGAATGAAGAGAGAGAAAGTAAGAGAACATGAGGAGAGAGAGGAGAGAGGTGAGGGTTAAAAGAAAAAGGAAAATTGAAATATTTACTTAAAGTGATATCAATTTGGGCATGTCTACAGAGAGCGTCTGCTCAGACATTCTCCTCTCTTGGAATGTGTACCATCTCAAAGTGACAGAACTCCAGGGTGGTTGTCTAGGCTTTTTCGAGGTACTTGATCATCGCCGACTCCCAGGCTTCGAACTATCCTCTGACCTTGTTAGCGATGAGCATGGAGTCGCTATAGGCTCATAGGTTGGTCGCTCCAAGATGCTTTGCCATCCGCAAGCCTGAGAGTAGCGCTTCATACTCAGCCACATTATTAGTGGTCAGGAAGTTGAAGCAGAGGGCATATTGCAGTTCTACTCCCTCTATTGATAGTAGGACGGGTCCTGCTCTGCTGCCAGTAGTGTTGGATGAGCTATTGACGTAGAGTTCCCATACAGATCCCGAGGACTACTTGAGAGACTCTTCCTCAAGTAATGTGCACTCAGTGATGAAGTCAGTAAGAGCTTGGGCTTTAATTGTTGTCTTGGGGTAAAATTTAATATCGAGCTCACCCAGCTTGATGGCCCACTTGATAAGTCTTCCCGAGGCATCTGGGTTCTAAAGAATTTGGCACAGGGGCTGGTTGGTGAGAACAGTGATTGGGTGCGTGAGGAAATATGGTCACAACTTGTGCGCGGTAGTGACAAGGGCTAGGGCAAACTTCTCTATTCGCGAGTAGTGAAACTTTGGTCCTTGTAATGCTCGACTTACATAGTAGATCGACTTCATTATGTGGTCTTCATTCTGTGCAAGCATAGCGTTCAGGGTGCTTTGGGTTACCAACAAGTATAGGAGCAATTGTTCTCCTTTTTGTGATTTGAAGAGCACAGGAGGGGACGTCAGGTAATGTTTCAGTTCTTCAAACACTTGCCCACACTCCTAATACCAGTCGATTTGCCCTTTCTTCTCCGGCGCTTTGTTTGCTTACCTGATCAGTCGGAAGAAAGGTAGGCATCTTTTTGCTGTGCGAGATAAGAATCGGGTCAGGACAGCGATACAGCTAGTGAGACACTGCACAACCCTTACCCACGTCGGTCATTTCATCTCTAGCACCACTCTGATTTGGTCGGGATTTGTCTCTATCCCCCTATTGGTGATGAGGAATTTGAGGAATTTTCTTGACTTGACCTTTAACATGCACTTGTTCAGGTTGAGCTTCATGTTGTACCTTCAAAGTGTGGCGAATATATTGGCCAGATCTCCGAGGTGCTCAACCACCCTGAGGCTTTTGACGAGCACGTCAGCTATGTAAACTTCCATATTTAGACCAATTTGTGCGTCAAACATATGATTGACCAAACGTTGGTATGTGGCCCCTGCATTCTTCAGCCCAAAGGGCATTCAGGTGTAGCAATACAGCCCATGATCGGTAACGAAGGCTGTCTTATCTTGGTTGGGCCCGTGCATGCTGATTTGGTGGTACCCGAAATAGGCATCCAAAAAACTCAACATTTTGTGCCCTACTATGGCGTTGACTAGATGGTCAATTTATGGCATGGGGAAGCTATCTTTGGGCATAGCATTGTTGAGATCAGTGTAGTCTATGCACATTCACCATTTTCTGTTGCTATTGGGAACTAGGACCACATTAGCCACCTAGTCAGGATATTGCGTAGGTCATAATAGCCCCGAGCGCAACTTCTCACTTACTTGATCCCTTATGATGGGCTGTCACTTGGGATTGTAGTGCCTCATGTATTGCTGTACCGGGCGGCAGCTTGGGTCCAGCTTCAGTAGGTGGGTCATGAGTTCCAACGAAATTCTTGGAAGTTCATCCTTGGACCAGGCGAATACATCTTGGTTGGCCACTAGAAAACTTGCGTAAGTCTCCTTCTCTTGCTCGGACAGTGTGGCACCGATTCGAAGCATTCTACTCGGGTCCTCCCCTACCTGGATGCGGTATAGATCCTTAGCCAGGGTACTCGCACTCGGGTCTAGGTCTTCCAACCTTGTCTTCTTCTCAGGTGGGGCCTCCTCAGCTTGTCTATCATGTGTGAAGATCAAGTAACACCTCCTGGACTCCCTTTGGTCTCCTCTAACTTCTCCCACCCTATGAGGAGTGCAGAACTTCATCTTTTGGTGATAGGATGAGGGGATGCCTTGTAGGGTGCCGAGGATACCTCGTTCTATGATAGCATTGTACCTGTTGGGTCCCGCGATCAATGACATCCAAGAGGGGGGTGAATTGGGTGTTTTCAAACTTTAACAAAACTTTTGACCTTTTCGAGATATGTGATAAACACTCTAACTAGGAGGTTGAAATCTGTTTAACTACACATTCGAATGCAACATACACTACCCCTTACACTGGTTGGTAAGACAAATGGTGTGTAGTGGAATTAACACCTTTAACAAGATTGAGGAAGTTAACTAAGCAATAAAACTGATTCTCTCAATCTCACTATTCCCACACGATCATATGAATGGATTCAACAATCAAACCAAGCCAATGCACAAAGCAAACCACAATGCACAGGGATTTTAAGGTGGTTTGGGACCACGACGGGCTCCCTACGTCCACCCCTCACCAAACCAGGTGAGGCTTCACTCGGGGATAAATCCCCAAACAGAGATTCTGCTTGAAGATCTGCACTGCATCCTTCTAATGCGGGGGACGTCTACACCTCCTACTGAGGTTCCTCCATCTTTTTATGTAGTCGAGTGCCGACTCATCACTCCTTTGTCTCGTGGCATAGAGCTCCACCACAGTGACCTCCTGTTCGGCTATATAAAACCTCTCCTTGTACTTTTTTTGCATGTCAGGCCAGTCAGTGATAGACCCAGCGGGCAAGCTCGAATACCACTCGAAGGCAAGCCCGGTCAGTGTTGAGCCAAAGAATTTGAGGAGATAGGCTTCATCTACTGCTAAATCTCCCATAACATTCATATAATAGGCAATGTGCTACTTGGGAGACCCTTGCTCATTGAACTTTTTAAACTTCGGCGGCTTGGTGATGCTGACCGGTAGCTTCTTGGCAGCGTAATGAGCCAGGTAAGGTACTCGATACACATCAAACGGCACGTGATCACCATCACCCCTCTCCACCACCTTCATATCTATCATCTATTCAAGCATCAACTGGCTTACTACTAACGGGTCGACTGGGCTTGGATAGAAGTGGGCCAGTTGCGCTAGCGGCGTTGTCAACACCGTCGCCTGTGGTGCAATGGTATACCCTTGAAATGGCAGAGTTGGTGGCGGGGCGACGCCACATGTTGTGTATGTTGCGGGGGCATGCCCCCCATGTAGCTGGGCATTGGCGGAGATACCGCTGCCTGTGGGGAAGCTTTCGATGCCTGACCGTTGCCCCCAGGGGTTTCGGGCAAGGCTTCAGTCTGCCCGGATGTTGAGGGTTGAGCATTCCTTTTGGTCAGCTGCTTCCTCAGCAATTCAATCTCTCGCTGGTACTGTTGCATCATATGCAATACCACAGGGTCGCTCATGGAGAGACTAGGAGTACCTCCTACTTCTTCGGTTGGCGCTTCCTCAGACGATGTGGATGGCCCACCACTAGTGCCTCCGGTAGTGACAACATTGGCAGCCAAAGCCATAGAAGGCTCTTCATGGACAAGCTCTTCAGTGCAAACTTGCACCATCTCGCTCGCCGCCCTTCCCCTCCTGGATTTAGGTCCTAATCTCGTGGAAAGTCTGGCCACTTCTTCAAGTTCGATGGGTAAATCCCCGTACCAATCGACACTCCTGCCATGTTGCAGGTGTAGACTCTCAGGTCTCTGCCACTTCTTGCCATCCTCCTCTATGGCCTGCCTGGAAAGACCAATCTGTCGAAGACCGACCTCCAGGGCTTCGCTTCTTCCCATAGAGGGGATTGATGTCGCTCCTCCGAGCGGTTCTTAGACTCTGCAGTAGGTACTGGCCGGATATCTTCTTCTTCAAAGGCGGAGGCTACCGCCCCCAGTAACCTCTGGCGACCCATAGGGGTGCTCCCTGGGCCCCGTAGATAACTTCTCATGGCTTGCATCACTCCCTCCCAGTTTTGATCAGGAGGAGAAGCCGGTGATAATGTGCCGACAATAGTAGCAGGGGTGTAAGCTGAAGGCCTTGTGCGAACGGCTCGGTGATGGCGCCTATGGTGTTGGCGGCGGGTGTCTTCCGACGACACTGGTGTTGTAAGTACTTGCTAGTGTATAGGGGTCGTTGCCTCGACCCTCTCTACTCATCGTGCCCTCATAGGGCAGAAGGTACCGGGCCCTGCTTGGGCAGAAGAAGTAGTCTGGGCTCCCCTAGAGACCCAGACCTGCTTGAGTTTGGCCGGCCTACGGGCCAGCATATTCTTCGGCGCTTCGGCCGGGACAGTAGGCATCATTTTGTCCTTCATCTTCTCCAGCGCCCGGAAGGAGTTCTGCACTGGGACAGTGGGCACGACCCGGTCCGGGATCGCCTCAAATCTCTGTCCATTGAGATGGACTCGCATGCTTCTGACGATGACGGACTTGCCGGAGCTGGAGATCCAGCTCTTTGGTGTAGTGGCAGCGTGGCTCCTCCGGAGCCTCCGCTGGTGGGATGGCAATTCTTAACGAGACGGACGGGCAGTCTGGTGCACGTGGTGCACGTTGTAGCTCAATGTCCCCGCTGGGACAGTCTTAGAAATTCTGGCCAATGACCGACCAGCAGTAGTCTGGGTGGCTCCTTGGGTGGGAGCGTTGATCTCAGCCACGTCAGATGCCTCCACGTCCAGCAGGTTAACGAAGGCCACCCCGAGGAAGTTGGGGAAGCTCACCACGGGAGGGAAACTCCCGAAGCAGAGGGGAATGGCTAGGTACCCATTCTGGATGTGACTCTCGACAACTTACCGTCCAAAAGTAGCCGCCATTCTTGTTGTTGAGGTACAACCTACATTTGCAAGACAGAGTAATTAGTATTACAAGAAGGGGGCCACAGGGCCCTTAATTCCGGCAAAGAGATGAAGGGCAGATTGGTCCCATTGGGCGTGCCAGACTTGTGGCCACACTTTTATGTTAAATCATTCTTTTATTAGTTTATTAGTTTATTAAGTGCGTGGATGTGCCATTCACAAAGTGACAATTTATTCGGGCTCCGAAGAGCCCTTGGTGCACTAGATCTGACTCGGTCAGATGATTGTGTGGTTCGTGTCGGGACCAGAACCCGCCATGCCACAAAGGCCTTATCATGCACAACTAAAGATCAAGATCACATAGCTATGCATATGAACAAGGTTGAGCACCATTTAACCAATTCTACCAAGCTTCACATGAACTTCAAGCTAGACCACAAACACTTTACAACCTCAACCATTAGCAATCAAGAACATAATGACTCAAGTGAATACATGCAAGCATAGCATAGCAAAGATCATTACTATTCACTTTTAACAAGGACATATGCAAGCAAGAACATATGCAAGCATACATAAAGTTCTTCCACATACACACACAATATTTTGTTATCATCAAAATCAAAATCAAGAGGGAGCACAACCAACCCAAGACAGTAGTTATCTCGACGAGACTTGGGAGTTTGTGCATTAGACTGGTGCGGGTACCCCTGTGCTATTGCCGGGGCACCTGCTTCTCTATGTTTTGCTTTATCCTCTCACGTTTACCGCAGGAGGCTGAAGCGGTTGGTAGTGGTGACAGTAGGGATGGTTCGTTCCTGAGATATGATTGGTTCGCCCCCATTGAGGTGAATCCGCAGGTCGCCAACAAGGGCGGTCTTGTCAAAATTGTTGGTTGCAGTGGCCAGTCACCTACCTTTACGGCCGTGGCGATGCTTCTTCTGGGGAGCCGAGGAAGATCCTACTCCAAGATGCTAGACCGAGAAGACCTGATCTGCCATTACTGATAGCACTGGGCTGCCAGTCAAAAGTGCTGGGAACGACCTCTGGGGTGCAGGACCCACACCGGGAGCCGATGGCAGGATGGCTCTGGTGCAGGTTCTCGCCCACGCTGATAAAAGTGTTGCCAATGCTAGAGGCGACACTCTTGCACTAAGAACCAACATCACAAAAGGTGCTGGGTGCCAGCAACCCGAGGTTGTGAACCTGTATCGAGCACTGGCAGAGCTGGAGTGTGGGACAAAGGACCTGCAACCGACATTGAAGTTGTCGCGTCACATAGAGGAAGACCTATGTTGGGAGTTGGTGTAGCAGGGTAGTGGGGGAAAAGACCCTGTGACAGAGTTGGGAGGCCAGGGGCCCGATGCGGAGAGTCCACACCAGGGACCAACCTTGAAAAGTCTTGGGGTTGTGTTGTTCCCAGGCTGGGCATAGGGGAGCCTCGCACTAGGGGTTGGGAACCCCCTTCAAGTGACAGCTCTTTTAGTGTTCTGATTAGAGGGCCCGAACGGAGTGCTGGGGAGGCTTGACCCTGGGATGGGAAACCTGCACTACGGGCAGGCTCGGCTGAGATTCAGAGCTGAGAGTCCGAGTGAGGTGCTGGCTTGACTGGGGCTCGGGACTGAAGACTCGAGTGAGATGCTGGGAAGTCAGGCACCCAGGGGCGAAAACCCTTGTCAGATGCTGGCTTGACTGGGGCTTGGGGTTGGAGGCCCGATCGAGCAAAATGTTGTGGTGGTGGCCAAAGCTAAGGGCACAGGGCCTGCACTAAAGGTCGGCCTAGGCTGGGCCTGGGGGCTGGCGCTTGCCCGGGCAAGAGCTGATCTGGGACCCCCACGGGGGCCGATGGTGGAAGGCCCAAGCCTGACACTCGAACGGGCTGCCGTTGCTGGAGGCTGGCGTGGCATGTCTGCCACGCCAACCTACGCAAGCACTGGGAGCAGCTGCGGAGCAACCACGGGGACCACGCCCAAGAAGTAGGGTGATCCAACAACTGGGGCGAAGCTACCGAAGGCAATCGGCATCGCTAGATAACCCACCCGCATGTGGGAGGCGATGACGATGGGGCCATAGGTGACGGCTGCCATGGTGGCTGGAGCATTAGATGCTGTGGAGGCGACGGTCGTAGATGATCGTCGGGCATGAACTGGCAATCGGAACATGAGCTGGGAGCTGTAGGGAAATGCGTAGGAGTACCCCACCTCTGCCTCTCCTGCATGGACAGGAAAAGGGCACTAGGGCTTCAGAGCTGGCATAGGATTCACTTCATCAAAAAGAAGGAAGGTGGGAGACGTCCCATCGGGTGTGCCATCTTTTTTGTTCATCGGGGAGTCGGTGACCGAAATGAGAGAAGGAATAAAGTGATAAAGGGAAGCACGGGAGCTTGGTATATCTCGGGGATCCCCTTTCATAGCCGTATTCCTCTCAAGGTGGTACCGGGCACTCGCCTTTTACGGAGAGTCAAGGGGGACTTGAATGGAACGGGACATTTCTAGGATTTGTGAAAATGAAACTGGGGTGCGGGCGTGCCAATCGATTTCTCGACAATCACCTATGGAACCAATGGTTAACTGGGAAGCATCGCCAGGACGCGACACGTGAGCTCGGGAGATTGGGTGACACGTGGAGAGAAGGGAGGTTCCACAGGTGCAAGTGCGCAGGCGATTATGGGGAGTCGTGTACTGGACGTCTTTCCCCATCGACCGAAGCAGTCGGTGTTTATTTACATCAGATTAAATCCGAACCCCTTCGTTCCATGTTGAAGAGAAGTCTGTATATCTAAAGCCATGGGTAGAGGGCCGGGGGCATTCCGCAACTATAGGTGCACTGGTGCGGACACCCGAGCACATGAGCGGCCTGGTTCAGGGAGCCGTCGGTACCACACACGGAGCACCACACGAGCCAGTTGTCCTTTCCAGTCACAAATTTTGCTAAAGAGTCACTCAAATCAGAGATTCCAGATTCAAGATTTGTAATATGAAGCTCATAACTTGCTATTTTTTCTTCATAAAATGTAGCCTTCTCATTCATCACTTGATTGACACTTTTAAGGCTTTTAATTTCTTCTTCAAGATTAGCCAACTTATTAGAATTATCCAAACTCACACACTTACCCTTTTCAAGTATAATCAATCTTTCAGATAGGGTAGTAGAGAGGGGTAAATCTGTAGCCCAAGAAGATGCGCGGATTGGGACGGCCAAATCAGGTCCAGACTGGCCCAACCAGGCCTAATCCGACCCAACCAAGTCGATCTCCCCAAGTGATAGCCCCATGAACGGGTCCACTTATCTTGAAGCCCAAATGCACTCGGACCAGACCTTCCTAGGTGGCCTTTTTGGCCCGGAAGATCGAGTAACGGTCACTCGAAAGATCTCGAGCAGTGCTTGAGCATAACCATCCAACGCTGCCCACTACGCTCAGGAGAATCCCAAGCACTGCATCAGGTGGTGTCCTATGCTCGGACCTCCCATCGGAGCGGTTCCTTTTGACAAGGCGTATCCCCCGGCGAGAGTCTCACTGCTGCTTGGAAATGGGACATTCAAAGGGACATGGGAGAATAAGGGTCCTCCTTCGGGGCATAATGCCCCCTGGTCTTGCCAGCTACCCTATCTCCAGCCAAGAGAATAAGCAGTTATATAAATGCCAATAAAATCCTCCGGAAAGGTAAGAAGGTAATCCTGAGCACTCAACACCACTCTCACTGGTGGAGAGCGATCTCGTGCCTCTCATTATTTCTCCTACCTCCTTTCCACCTACGCTCTATCAGCTTGTAACTTAAGCATCGGAGGGTTTTCCCTAGGGTTTTAACCCTAGGCTCCTCTGATGTGTTGCCTGCCTTATAGATCCCTCATTCATGGTGACGACGACAAGGGTTGACCTAGGATCGTGTGGCTTAGGATCCAGCATGAGATCACCCCTCTTTATCTAGTGCCTTCTGTGGGAAACGTACGAGGAGCCAGCATGGTGCGAAGAAGTTCTAGTAGGAGAAACGCCGATGGCAAAGGAAAGGCACTGGCGACCATGGAGGGGGAGCATGCACCCTCCGACTCTTCCACGGGCCCCCTCTCCAACCATCAAGTTAATGCCTTCCCTCCGTCGGCTGCAGGGGGACAACCCACCCTTGAGACCCCCGATGCTCTCCAGACCCTCAACGCCAAATTGGATATCCTCATTGACTTGATGAGGACCCAAGTGGCCAGGGAGGAGAGGTCGTAGCTACCTCAGGTGAGTCCCCCCCGCACTGAACCCTCTCGACAAACGGCTGGAGGCCACTTCACCCTCCAAGGTGGGTGACTCATTCGTAATGGGCCAGGTGGGCCCTCACAAGCCCCACCTCCAGAGTAAGAAGTCTCCTCCAATCCGAGAGGGAAGAAACCAGGGTTGCCTCAGCAGCCCTCAGAAGCAGATGCTCTCACTGAGGAGCGACGGAGTAACTACCGGGGACATACTCACAGTCCCCTAGCTTTGTGGCGACCAGAGTTGTCCCTCCTCCTGTGGGACTTCGAGCGGCCTTTCACCGAACAGGAGCATGCCCTTCGCGCCCTACAAAAGGACTCCACTCTGGAGGATGTGGAGCGATCCCATTCTCTGATCAAATCTAGAAGGCCAAAGTCTCCCTGAGAGTCTCACTACCAACCTTGAAATCCTATGATGGCCAAGGCGACCCGGTTGACCATTATGATAGCTTTGATGCTCTGATGACGCTGCACGGAGCGTCTGATGCTGTCAAGTGCCGAGTGTTCATGACCACCCTGATCCAGGGAGCTCAAGCCTGGTTCCGAGCACTCACCCCCAATGGCATCCACAACTTCAGATAGTTTGGGAGGCTGTTCAAGGAAAGCTCTGCCGACAACGGCCCTCCAAGGTCGATTGTGTGGCTGTTGACACTAAACTCGACACAAGGGAAAAAGCTATGGGCTTACATCAACTGATTTAAATCAGAAGCCCTGCGCATCCCCCATCTGGACGTCCCCTCGGCCATCACCTGCACTGATCGAAGGCACCCGAGATGAGAACCTCCGGTTAGAACTGGTGCTCCACCCTCCCTCCTCTCTCATTGATCTGGTGACCCTGGCTCTGCGCCACGCAGAGTGCGAAGAAGTCCTCAACGCTTGCAAAGACCCAATGAGTTCGGGGTGAGAAGGAGACCAGAAATGACCGCCCAAATCAGCCTCGGGCAAAGGAAAAAGAAGAAATTGAGACGGGGACCGCAAAGAGCCTCCACAAAAGTTAAAGAGGTACAGTCCTTTGTCCACTCCCATCTACGAGATCTACCAAGAGATCAAAGACTCGGGCCTCCTTCACTGGCCGAAGCCTATGAAGGCTAACCCTCGACACTGTAGTCGCCGCAAGCACTGCCAGTTCTATAACGAGCATAACCACTACATTGGGGATTGTCAACACCTCAAGGATGAGATCGAGAGTCTTATCTGCCAAGGTCACCTTTCCCAGTACGTGGCTGAGCGACAAGAAGATTACAACTGAAGTATGCACCGATGCTATATGGTGAACCAACCAAATATGCACTGACTATATATGCACCGACTTCAGTAGGTAGGATGAAGGTATGCACGGACCTTGTGTACCCATGAGACACAAAATAGCACCAACCTCAGATGTTCATGTGAACAGTGAAATGCATGGACTTTTTCTAACACATGTGAAGACTAGCACTGACCTTCGTTTATGCAAGTCATTACTAATATCCCCTGACTTAATGTGAACAAGCATAGACCTAAACAGAGTGTGCACTGACCCTATCTAAGACAGATGCTGAAATGCACTAACACAAGGTATGCACACTCATATGCCACCAAATATGCACGGAGTATAGAAGAAAATGCACTCACTGACTATGTATCACTCAAGGGGAAACGTGCACGGGCTTTAACAGCATATGAACAATCACACAACATGTTCGATAGAATGCCATGCACACAGGATTTACTCAGATGCATTGACTCTATGTTCACAGAATTAACTTTATGGGAGTGCATTGACTTAATGCACAACAAGTGGACTTAGCATTGACTTTTTGCATGCATGAGACTGACCGTTATGCAATGAACAAAACCATAATCAAGATGCAGCAAACACATAGTGTATCATAGAAACCATAGTGTATCATGGAAACCATAGTGTATCATGCATCAAACACACATTGACTCATAATGTTTGCTATCATCAAAACGCAGGGACACAACACTCACCACCTTGCGTCGTTACAACATAAAGCTCAATCCAAACAAGTGTGTGTTTGGAGTAAGGTCAGGCAACTTCCTCGGGTTCCTGCTTATCCACCAAGGGGTTGAAGCTAACCTAGAGCTGATCAAAGCCATGTTGGAGATAAGCCGACTAGAACCCATGAGAGACGTGCAGAGTCTTACTGGCCGCCTTACCGCACTTAATCATTTTCTATCTAGAGTAGCCGAGAGGTGCCTCCCATTCTTCAGGTTAATCAAGTGAGCCAACAAGTCACAGGAGAAAAGAGGGCACGTCGATTGTGACTAAGAGTGTGATCAAGCCTTGGATGACCTCAAAAGATACCTCTCATCACCACTGATTTTTGCCAATCCTTCTCCTGATGAATAGCTTTTCCTCTATTTGTCTATTACATCGAGCACACTCAATGCTATGCTCGCTCGAGAAGATGAGAGGGGCATGAAGCTGGTGTATTATGTAAGCAAAGTTCTCCAAGGCACAGAGTTTTGATATTTACAGATCGAGAAGTTTGCGTTAGCCCTAGTCATGGTCACACGAAAGCTACGAACGTATCTCCTCTCCCACTCAATTGTCATCCCAAGCAATCAGCCCTTGCATCAGATCCTCCAATACCCTGACGCCTCAGGGAGGTTAGTGAAGTGGGCCATAGAGCTGGTGGAATTTGGCATCAATTTTCGACCAAGGACCACCATCAAGGTTTAGGCCTTGGTTGACTTCATCACCATGCTCACTCACCCATGAGGAAGGGGCCATGTTCTCCTCTTTTGTTGCTTGGGAGTTGTATGTGGATGGGTTTTCCAGTGTGAGCAAAAGTGGAGCAGGCCTAGTCCTGTTATTGCCAAAGGGGATCGAGCTACAATACGCATTGTGCTTCAATTTCCAGGCTACAAACAATGCAACCAAGTATGAAGCACTACTCTCTGACATTCGAATGGCCAAGCATCTCGGAGCCTTCCATCTTCGTGCATACAATGATTCATTGCTGGTTGCCAACTAGGTTCATGGGGAGTACGAAGCTCAAGACTCAACCACAGTGAAGTATCTCCAAAAGATCAGAGATGCCTCATTAGGCTTCCCTCATTTCATGGTGGAGCATACACCAAGGGCCATAAACGTCTGAATAGACGACCTCTCCCACCTCGCCTCGTCCACAACACTGGTGATCTCTCGGTCAGTCCTTATTTAGGAGCTCCAATGGCTGAGCACTAAAGAGTCGGAGCCTCAGGTCAACGCCATCAACTATGAGCCATCCTAGATAGACCCTATCCTTGATTACATCTATTAGCAGTGTCTATTAAAAGATCGCTTGGAAGCCAGGCAAGTGCGAGCTCGAGCGGCGCATTTCACCCTAGTAAATGGATGCCTTTTCAGACGTTCTCTATCCTCACCACTCCTAAAGTGCTTGTTTCCCATGGAAGCTGAGCAAGCCATCCATGAGGTCCATGAAGGACTTTGTGGCACCTACATCGAAGGATGAGCACTCGCCAGAAGCCCATTGAGGCTAGGATATATACTGGTGGCCCACCTTACAGCAAGATTGGCTAAAATATGTGGGGAGCTATGACTGATGTCAGAGGTACACGCACTTACATCATCAGTTTGTGACACAACTTCACACCTTGATGGAGCCTAACCTATTTGCTTGATGGGGAGTAGATATCTTAGGTCCCTTCCCAGAAGCTTAGGGGAGGAAGAAATTTCCCATCATTGCCATTGACTATTTCACCAAATGGATCGAGGCACCCTCGCAAAGATAATAGGCGAGACATCCTGAAAATTCATCTTGTGCAACATCATATGTTTCTTTGAGATCTCACATGCCTTCACAACTGACCTCCCAATCTAAGTAATCCTTCGAGTTTAGGGACCCATCAAAAGTGGGGGCATCCGCACGTACGTTTCGTAGAATGCGATCGTCCTCATCGAGCTCACGATGTCATCGTTGGACACGTCGGTCACGACCATAACCCCCTTACTCATTGTCAGACTCATCATCAAAATCTGGGACTCTATGTCTCCTAACATCAACCCCTTGAGCTCTAGGAACCACAGGCCGTTGAACTGCCCCAGGTTGGCCAAATGTCGGTGCAGGTTGCGCCACTATGGGGTCTCGCTCTAGGGTGGCCATTCTCCCAATCAGAGCTTGAATGGATTGATCCGATGCTTTAGCCCTATCCTCTAGGGCCATCATCCTATTCTCTAAGTGCATGCCTAGACCTTCCATTCGCTCCACGAGGGTCATGACCATCTCTGCCACTGAAGGCTCTCTGGGTGCATGGGCCTGAGGGTCCACCATGGATGGTGGTTGCAAGTGGTAGTGGGTACTCAGACGGGTGGGCATGCGAGGACTAAATGTAGAGGTTGAATAAGACACCAAATGCGAGACTACCCTAGACTCTAACTATGCTCTGATACCAAATTTGATGCAGGACGACGTGGGGGAGACATGGGGAAGGGATGCAAAGCCTTAACTATGGGACCATGCAATGACTCCCTAGCCTAAATGAAGACGCGGTCAGCAACATGTGCTAAGGGGAGCAGCCAAAGGCCCAATTCCAGTGAGGACTAAGGGGTTGAACATGTCACTACTCGTGCCACGGCACATGTTCGTCCCTCGCGAGGGGAGCATGGGGATCCGTGTGGTTGAGGAACCGCCAGAGTCACGGGGTAGTCGCTCTCACTCGTAGCCCAGAGGGAGACTATGGGACAGCCTCACTCACACTCACTAGCAGTGACGAAAGATGAGCGAGCTAGATTTCCTACTCTCTCACACAAGCAGTGGCAGATAAGCACAAATACGGAATGAGCAAAGTGTAAGAGAGGGAGTGGAATGCATACCTCCATGCTATTGCGTGGGGAAGACAACTCGGTCGAGAAATGCAACCCCAGTACAAGAGTTACAAATTGTTATAGAACCAAACAGTTGCCCACTCCTTGCAGTAATGTAATAGGCTACAGCGGGGAGCTTCGGGGTCTGTGCACTCGGGTTGGTGGGTAGCACGTCAGGGCTCTTCGGGACAGAGGTGATCTGTTGGCCCCGTCCAGTTCTGTTTAAATCTGTAGGACAGCAAGTGAGTCCGGGACATCGATCAGCACCGAAGGAAGCCAAGGTCCCCTATTGTTCAGTCATCGTCGTTCTGTCGGGAAGTGACAACAGCATGTTACAGTGGCCGTCGATGAGCAAGTCTGCCCCCTCAAGATGAAACTGAAGCGCGAACAGTACGCAGTCCAGGTCTGCGCTGGGACGGTCTGGCGATCAGCGAGCAGTGGCCAATGGGATGGTGTCCTCCGAGCATCTTCTGGTTGTGGCGGTTGGCTAGGATGTTGGTGGGGTGTCCCCTTTCAATCCCTGGGAGCGGCGATTGCTGGACCTCAACCAAGGTGCTGACGGGAGATCTAGAACAGGGATCTATCCCGTAGCCCTCCAATTGGGTAGATTTGTGTAACCCAACAAAAACGGTCGCTGTAGTCAGATCTAGTGTCGGATTAGGATGAAATCAGTGCCATTGCGAAGGGCGCTCGACGGGATACGACCTATAGGAATATGAGACCCGTCCACATAACCAATTTTTCTGGGGAGATTTCAGTACATGACCCATGTGCTGACAGGGTCTACTAGGCAGACTGTAACCAGTCAGAAGATGGACATGGACAGGGGGCAAATGGGGGATCTAGATCGCGGGGTGAACGTGGGTGAGAGAGGGGAATGTGGTAGTGATGCTCAAAAAAATTTGTGGCGATCAGAGGTGGTTTGGAGGGTGGTAAAAATCAGTTTGCAGGCTACTGTCCAGCAGATCTGCACGTAAGCAGACTGCACAAGGGGGGAAACAGATGGTGGAAGGGGGTCAAATGGTGGATTGGGGTGTTGAAAATTTGAATGGAGAGACGAAAGAATGTGGGGAAGTGGCTGTAAAAAAATGGTGATGATCTGATGGCGGGAAGGGGGCGAACCAACCTATTCTTCCATGTTCTGTCCGGTTGCGCACAGTTTGGGACAGCAAGGGTGAGTGAGACTGGTGGCAGCCCAATGGTGGCTCGAATGGCGGCGACACTGGAGGGGGGGACTGGACGTCACACCTAGTAGAGATGATACATCTTGGGAGTTGCTCCCAAAGATAGGGTTTCACACCCTAGATCTGTAGCCTTCACAGCTGCAAGAAGGCTGAAGAGGAAGGAGGAGGAAGAGGCGGCCCTTGCTTGCTCACAAAAACTTGATGTGACACAACCTCAGACCTACGCAACAAGCACAAGTCGCAAGTCGAACGGGCCGATATCGATGGCCAACTCTCCCGGCGCACACCCAAACTCGGGGGTAACTCGACGATACCGAGTCGAGGTCGTGAGGGTTGGGCCCTTGCTGGTAGAGGGCCAGCAAGGCCAAAGGATTTCCCAAGGGTATAGAGATTACCCAGATATGCAAAGAAGTCGACAAGTTGATTGACGTAGGCTTTGTCGAAGAAAATCAATACACCACCTGGCTGGCCAACATTGTGCCTATCAAAAAGAAGAATAGACAGATCCGGATATATGTGGATTTCTGAGATTTGAATAAGGCATGTCCGAAAGATGACTTTTTGGTGCCAATAACGAAAGTCATGATAGAAGCCACGACCGGTCACGAAGCCCTCTCCTTCATGGACAGTTCATCCGGTTACAATCAGATATGGATCGCGGAGCATGATCGGGTCCATACTGCTTTTTGGACCCCCAAGGGTATCTACCACTATAAGAGAATGTCGTTTGGGCTGAAGAATCTTGGTACAGCCTATCAGCAGGCGATGACCCAAATTTTTGATGAGTTGCTCTACCATAAGGTTGAGTGCTACATAGGTGACCTGATTGTCAAGACAAGAAAGAACGAAGATCATCTACAGGATCTCCGAATTATATTTCAGCGGCTTAGGCAGTACGAGCTAAAGATGAACCTGCTAAAGTGCGTCTTTGGGGTGTCTAGTGGCAAATTCTTGGGCTTTGTTGTCAGGCATCGGGAATTGAAATAGACCCCACTAAGATCAAGACGATTTAGGAGCTGCCTCCACCAAGAAACCTCTCTGAGCTTCGGTCCCTCTAAGGCCGACTCACCTACATCCGACGGTTCATATCCAACCTGTCAGGACGGTGTCACCCCTTTCACAAGTTGATGATGAAAGATGTTCCCTTTTATTGAGATGAAGAATGCTAGATGACTTTTGACAAGCTAAAGGATTATCTGAGAACTCCTCCAGTACTTGGTGCACCGGTGAAAGGCGGCCGCTAATTCTGTACATAGTAGCCACGCACTACTTTCTGGGGATAATGCTGGCCCAAAATAACGAAGAAGGAAAAGAGCAAGCCCTCTACTATCTCAGCCGAAGGTTGGTAAGGACTGAAGAAAGATACACCTACATTGAGAAGATCTACTTAGCTCTAGTTTTTGTAGCTAAGAAGCTCCGACACTACATGTTGTCACATAAGATCAAGCTGATGTCCAAGGCAGATCCGTTGAAATATGTCCTATGCCAACCGGGACTCAAAGGCCGCTTAGGTAAATGGGCAGTAATTTTTATGGAGTTTAATATCTTCTACGTATGGCAAAAAACTATCAAAGGCCAGGCTATCGCGGATTTCTTTGCCGCACACCCAGTGCCTGAAGACTACCCACTAGAGGCAGAACTCCCTGAAGATGGGACCCTGGAAGCAGGCCAAGTGCAGCATACCCTTTGGTAGTTGTACTTTGATGGTGCCTCCAGAATTGACACTCCAGTAACCGGAGCAGCCAGAGTCAGAGCTGGTGCGGGCATAATCCTAACGTCCCCCAAGGGGGAGGTCATATATACCTCCTGCTCAATAAACAAGCCCTGTACAAATAATGAGGCTGAGTATGAGGCCTTAATTATCGGGTTGCAAATTGCCCTCTCCATGGGAATCCAAATGCTCGAGGTGTTCAGGGACTCCATGCTGGTCGTAAAGCAAGTTGGAGGAGAATTTGATGTTCGAAAGCCAGAGCTCCTTCCCTATCACCAACTGGTGCTGTGCCTAATAGAAAAGTTTTACCTTATCCAAATGAGGCATGTTAATCGAGGACAGAATGCTCAGGCAGATGCCCTTGCAAAGCTGGCTAGTTCCTTTGCAGTCCCGCCAGATCAGAGCCTGAATATAACTGTCATCAATAGATGACAAGTCCCCAGCATGATAGAAATCCCAGCAAAGGGAGAAGAAGATGAAGTCATGGCTGTAGAAGAAGTCCAACAGCCCGATTGGCGGGAGCACCTCCTGCACTGGTTCCAGCACCGACAGCTCCCGAAGGAAAAGGAACAAAGAATGAACTTAATCAGAATCAAGGATTCTTATGAAATGTGGAATGAAATGTTGTTCTGAATAATGGCGGATGCCCGAAAGAGAGTCTTGCTCCGTTGCTTGTCTATGATGGAGGCTTGGCAGGTGATGCAAGAAATTAATGCTAGTTCAGTCGGGGCACATCAGGCCGGTCTGAAGATGAAAATTGAAATAAAGAAACTGGGCTATTATTGTCCCACAATGTTCGATGATTGCTGCAAGTTTGCCAAAGCTTGTCAAAAATGTCAAGTACATGCCACCGTGTCAAGAAGGCCACCACTGCCGCTATACCCACCATCCCGAGTTCACCGTTTGCTCAATGGGGCATAGACGTGGTGGGTCCTCTACCGGCATCTTCATTAGGATGCAAATATATCTTAGCCATCACAGACTACTTCTCCAGATGGGCAGAAGTGGTAGCGCTAAGACAAGTGACGGGGGAGCTGGTCACCAGATTCTTCCGACAAAATATAATATTTTGGTTTAGGGCCCCCAGCCGAATTATCTCTGACAATGGTAGCCATTTCAGAAACCAGAAGGTATGTTGACTGGCCGATAAATACAAAATTGATTGGAGGACATCATCCCCCTACAATCCCCAAGCCAATGGGCTCGCAGAAGCCTTCAATAAGACGCTTTGCACTTTGTTGGCGAAGATTGTTTCAGGTTTTCCACCTTGTTTGTCATTGGAAATTTTGGATGTATTGTTCATTTCCCTTTGTGTTTACTGGGATTGTACGGGCTCTACTGGTGTGCTAGTAAGGTTAGGTGACTCTTCCCTGAGCCTGGGGATCGAGTGGCCTACGTCTGCCTCATCGCCAGAGCCACTGTTGGACGTGAGTACGGGTGCCTCCCTGCTCCAGCGAGCCCAAGGTTATCTTCAGGGCGACCCCCTTCCCTCTCCAGAGGATTTGAGGTAGCGATTGAGAGAGTGTACCTAGGGCTACGACGCCCTTGGCTTTCCTTGCAAGCTTTGGATGTTCGAGCTAGCCAAAATCTGGGCGGAGTATCTGAGACTTCACGAGGCTCAGGATCAAAGGACTCAAAGTCTGGCAGCCATCTGAGAGGCGCAGGAGTAGCGGGGCTGACTTGTGTCAGTCGTAGATGAGTAGAGGGGCCATGCTGAGGTAGCCATGTCGCTTTCCCGAGATCGCGGTGTCCAACTGAGAGAGGTGGAGAGCGGGGTTGAGGCCTTGAGGAAGGCCTTGGAGGAGTAGTTGCGGGCCGCAGAGTGCACCAGAGCTTAGTTACAGGCGGCCGAGAGTACAGTCGAGGCCAATGCTTAGCTTTTGTCGACCCTGGAGGCAGAACTTGCAGCTACTGACTCCCATCTTGTGGCACTGGAGGGGAGCAAGCCTGGGATGTGATTGTATATCTTTTCCCTTTTTTGTTGTGTCACCCAGATCGTATGGATTTTGTTACCCCAAGGGCATGTCTTGGGCTCCTTTTATAGAGTGTTAATGACAACTTGCTAGATTTTTGTTGTTTACTGGGTTGTCCCACCTCTTCCCTTGTGGAACAGTGTTGTGTGTATGGACTGGTGACCACTTACTGTTAGTTGTGCTTGATTTTTCTACTGCATACTAGTACAGGGGGCAGAGGATTGGGCTTAACCGATTTTGGGCACGGGAACAAGGGACTGAGCATGGGGAATGGTGCCACTAGATGCTGGGCACTAGGAGTTCAGTGCTGGGTACTGGGACAAGGTGTTGGGGACTGGAGGCTGAGTACTGGGAAATAGGGGAAAGTGACTAGGTGTTGGGGGCTAATCCTCTTGAAGGATAGAAGCCTGTGTGGTATGAGGCCGGCATAAACCTATAGGGATGTGATGGTCTACGTGGTTATGGCTAATGGGGTGATTCTGGGGTGTGTCGGTTGTAGGCCGAATGACAAAGTATCGGCTACTGTCATGTTGTTAGTCGGAAATGTAATTCACATTAGCCTGGGGAACTGGAGCTGGGCTGGTCGGGTGGCCTGGGAAGACATCGCGGCCAAGAATTGGGCTTGGGACAGGGACTGGAGTTTGAAACTAGGTCTGGGACTGGCATTGGGATTGCAACTGGGATTGCAGCTGGGGATGGGGACTGGAACTGGAGCTGGCCGGTTGGCCTGTGGAGGCGCTGTAGCCAGAATATTGGAACTAGAGCTGGCCGGCTAGCCTGCGAAGGCGTTGTGGCGAGAATACAGGGACTAGAATTGGAACTGGAGCTGGCCGACTGGCCTGTGAAGGCGTTGTAGCCAGAATACTGGGACTGGAACTAGGACTTGGACTGGAACTGGGTGGCTAGCCCTTGAGGGCGTTGTAGCTGAAATACTGGGACTGGAACTAGAACTGGAACTAGAGCTGGCCAACTAGCTTGCGAAGGCGTTGTAGTTAGAATACTAGGACTGGAACTGGGTGGCTAGCCCTGTGAAGGCATTGTAGCAGGAATACTGGGACTGGAATTGGGCGGCTGGCCCTTGAGGGTGTTGTAGCCGAAATATTGGGACTAGAACTGGAGCTGGCCGACTGGCTTGTGAGGGTATTGCAGCCGAAATACTGGGACTAGAACTGGGACTGGAACTGGGTGGCTGGCCGTGTGAAGGCGTTATAGCCAGAATACTGGGACTGGAACTGGGCGACTGGCCATTGAGGGCATTATAGCTAAAATACTAGGACTGGAACTGGAGCTAGCCGGCTGGCCTGTGAAGGCGTTGTAGCTGGAATACTGGGACTGGAACTGGGTGACTGGCCCTGTGAAGGTATTGTAGCCGGAATACTGGGACTGGAACTAGAGCTGGCCTGCTAGCTTGTGATGGCGTTGTAGCCAGAATACTGGAACTGGAACTAGAATTGGAGCTAGCCGGCTGGCCCGTGAAGGCATTGTAGCCAGAATACTGGGACTGGAATTGGAACTGGAACTGGAGCTAGTCGACTGGCCTGTGAAGGTGTGATAGTCGGAATATTGGAAGTGGAACTGGAACTGGAACTGGAGCTGGCCAATTGGCCTATGAAGGCGTTATAGCCGAAATACTGGGAATGGAACTGGAGCAGACTGGCTGGCCTGTGAAGGCATGGTAGCCAGAATACTGGGACTGCTGTTGGTGATGGCCGACCCTCAAGGGTGTGTTGGCCACCATTATTGTGGAGTGATGTTGAGCTTATCATCGGTGAGACGTTGTGGTTGATGACCTTCATCAATGAGGAGTAGAGAAGGAGAGAGAGGTTTTTTTTCTCTTTACCAGCTCTACCATCCTACACCACATCATAATGCATGGCATGAGTACTCAAGCAAGCAATTAGCAACGAGTGGCAAGGTTCATGAAGAGCGAGTAAAAACTCATGAGCGTCACTTAAAGTTCCCAGTAGGCGATGCGGTGATGGTGATATCAGAGTTACTTTACCCTAGGGCTATCTCCAAACCGAGGGCACGAGGACTTGGACCTTTCCAAGTTTTGAGTGGCATTGGCAACCATGCTTATGGGCTGAACTTACCAAAGGATTCTGGGATACAACTGACTTTTCGCATGGCGGATCTAGCACCCTATGAGGGCCCCGCGGTGGAACCTAGTGAGCACCTCGAGCCTACACCTACCTTTGTGAGTGACACCATTGGAGAGCCTCTACATATCAGCCTGAGAGACCGACGTAAGCACATGGAGATGATACTAGACAAGCAAGGTACCATCGCCAGGAAGAGGGTGTGCCTGCGCTATCCTGAGAAGTGGAAGAGCCACTCCCCGGCTATGGACGTAGGGTTGAGCTGGGAGGACGTGCTTCGCTTGGATCTACTTCGGTGCACCACTACCCCGGTGGACCCACACTAGACGGGGTCGTGTTCTCCCCACCCTGGGAGTATGATGGGGACATCTCCAGCCACACTATTTTCGTTCGAGACTCCGGGTACTCGCCATCAGCGCATCATCATCTCTGTCACATAATTTCGAGTCATAGCATATAATTTTCATTTTTTGAGTCTCTTTATGTAATTTTTCCTTTCTTGAGTCCTTTAGCTAGTTAATGGGTCATCAGAGTGGCCAGTTGGACCCAACTAGTGGGCTAGGCCCAGGGGCGCCCCCTCTTGGGCTGTCTGGTCATTAGATCATTTGGTTAGGGTCATTGTGGTCATAGAAATTGTGTATGCCTATAAATAAGCCCCCACTCCTCTCATATGTATCACTTTTGATATTTGAATAGAAGAAGAACCCATTGGGATTTTATTCCCCTTATTTCCCCCCTCTCTCTCTCTCTCCAAGAAGGGGCGCACCCCTCTCTCTCTCCACCCCACCCCCAATTTCGAACTCCTCTCTCTCTCATCCCCATTCAATCCTCATTAAACCACCCCTTCCCCATACCACCCATTCAATCCCCCCCCAATCCCAAGGGAGAATCTCCTCTTCCTAGACAACTCTTCACTCTCCCAAGCAACTCTTCCTATTCCCCAAGCACCCTTTCACCTCCCAAAGCATCCCTCCCTCTTCCCCAAGCCCAGCCATCACTCCTCCACCCCTTGGGAACCTCTCCCACCCCCTCCCATTCCCCCTTCCCCCACCTTGGTCGCACACCTCACCCCCTCCCCTTGGCTGGTCGACCAGCTCCCTCCCCCTCCCAAACACTTGTGAGCAGATTGCACCCCACCACCCAGACCCATCTCCCCTTCGTCCCCAGCCCCAGTTCCGCCCTCCCTTGCACTTCTCAGCCCCCCATCAACCCCCAACATCCCCCTCCACCTCCCACAGCCGTTATCCCCTCATCCCCCTTGCGTACCTTCGCCCCTTGCCACCCCTATCATCACCTATCACCTCAGCCCAGTTCATAGGCAATAGCAGAGGCACGAGTTGAAGAGCCTGCCCTAGAGTCATCGTGTATCTTCAGATGGCTTGCCATACATCTCTGGAAAGATCGTTGAGGCAGCTTCTCAACCGAGGTGGTCTCGCTGGCATCCGACATCCCAACTGCCCAGAAGAGCCATTCTTCTTCGACTGCGCAGTAAAGGTCCTATGAGCAACCTGAAGCCACTTCTAGAAGCTTCCACGGTCACGTCCTTGTGCTTATTGAGAAGCCACTAGGCTGAGAGCTCCTTCGGCAAGTCTTCTTCCATTACCAAGAAGCAGCACTCCGTTTGGCATCCGGAGTGGTGTTTTCTCAATTTTCTCCCTAAAGTGCGCTGTCTGTCCTCCCTGGGACTGAACAGACCCTTGTCCACTATTCAGGCCCTCCCAACCTTCTCTGACATCCTCTTGTGCCCCCGTTGGTCACGTTTCGAAGAAGATTCGACAATGATTCCAGCGACTCTGGCCACACTCGATTCAGAGTTCGGGAGCGCTCGTGGTGGCCTCTTCTTCCTACTGTTGAGGTACCTCTGCTGTCTGAACCAGAACTCAGGGACCCTATTTGTGGCCTGTCCCTGACCAGCACCGGTGACCAAGGAATTCGACAAAATGCAGACGTCATCCTGAGTCAGCTACGAAGCTTTTCCAATTGGTATTATCATCGGCAAAATTTAGGAGTGGCCGCATCAGTGACAACTCCAACCATCTGTCCGCTGTCCCAGAGAGCGGGCAGAACCAACGCCGCCCACCTGTTTGGTCTCATTTAGGCTTTTCCCTTCCCTGCCTGGCCGGCTTACCGCCCATCCCTGCGTGGAGGTAGTTTTGGTTGTAATTTGATGCTCCCTATCCCTAATCCACCCCCTCTGCGAGGGCATAGTGCATATATTAGCAGGTTAGCGATCCAAGCTTCATCGACGCAGCGTGCGGGAAATACCCACGCTTCCCCGCTTGCCCCATCTCCGGCTGGGATCAGCATCTTCACGCCGATCAGGTGAGCTAAAAAATTTCTCCTTCTCCACTCCTCACTGACAGGGGCCATCGATCCTAACATCTTGTCGACGGCTATCTCCGGATCACTCCACAGCGAGGGTGACCACTATACCCTCAAGGGCCAGACGAGACCCAGTTCCAGTACAAGTCTCCAGTCCCAACATAGTGGCTTCAATGCCTTCACTGGTCAGCCACCCAGTTCCAGTACCAGTTTCTAGTCCCAGCGTCATGGCTTCAACGCCTTCACAGGCCAACCACCTAGTTCCAGTACCAGCCCCCAGTTCCAGCATCGTGGCTTTAACGCCTTCACAGGCCAGCCACCCAGTTCTAGTACCAATTTTCAGTCCTAGCATCGTGGCTTCAATGCCTTCACAGGCCAGCCACCAAATTCTAGTACCAATTTTCAGTCCCAGCATCATGGCTTCAGCTCCTTCACAGGCTAGCCACCCAGTTCCAGTACCAGTCTCTAGTTCCAGCATCGTGGCTTCAACGCCTCTACAGGCCAGCCACCCAGTTCCAATACCAATTTCCAGTCCCAGCAACATGGCTTCAGCGCCGTCACAGGCCAGCCACCCAGTTCAAGTGCCAGACCCCAATTCCAGTATCGTGGCTACAACACCTTCGTAGGCCAGCCACTCAATCCCAGTCGCCAGTCCAGCGATCCAGCCATCACACATCCGTGAGCCAATCACCCAGACTTAGCACCAATATCTAGCTCCTGCATTTTGGCTACGATCCCTTCATGGGTAAGTTAGCCAGTCCCAGCCCCCAGTTCTGGCCCTTGGTCGTCACATTTCTCAGGGTCATTCGACCACCACAACCTCAGCTTCTTAGCCAGACATGAGCCACATTTCCGGCTAACAACATGAAGACAACCAACACCCCATGCGTCAGCCTATAACTGACGTGTCCCAGAATCAACCCTCAGATTTGACCTCGTAGGCCGCCACATCCCGACAAACCTACGCTAACCCCATACAACACGGGCTTTTCTCTCCTAGAGACTAGCCCTCAACACTTGGTCTCTTTCCAGTACCCAGTCCTTAGTTCCCAGTCTCCAAAATCCAGTCACACTGTCCTCAAGCCCAGTTCTCCACTTCAATGCCCCCAAAACGGGTAAAACCTGGCTTGTTACACCCTGTGCAAATATGTGGTAGGGGAGAATCAAGCAGACTAACAGTAAGTGGTCGCCAGTCCCCGCATTCGACACGGTTCCATGGAACAAGAGGTGGAACAACCCAGCAAATGATAACATCAAAATCCAAAATCTGTCATCAATATTCTCTATAAAAAGGGAGGCCAAGACATGCCCTTGGGGTAACAAAAAAGTACAATCTGATAACAAAAAGTGGGGGAAGTCATACAATCACAGCCCAGCCTCGCTCCCCTCCAACATCACTAAGCGGGACTCCGTGGCAGCCAGCTCCGCCTTCAAGGTTGATGCAAGCTGCACGCTCGCCTCGGCCCCCATCTTGACAGTCCGCCACTCGACCCTAGCGAGTTCCACGTCTCGCCGCTGCTCCTCCATGACCTCGGTTGTGCTCTCTGCCTCCCTCAGCCGTGTGACGTGATCCCGAGCAAGCAGCACGGCCGCGTCAGCACACCTCTTCTGCTCGGCGGTCGCCAGTGCAAGCCGAGCCTACTGCTCCTCCAGCTCTCGAATGGTCGCTAGCCACCGATCCCTTTGCTCCTGCACCTCTAGAAGCCGCAAGTACTCTACCCAGATGTCGGCCAGGCCGGACATCCAGAGCTCACGAGGGAACCCAAGGCTGTGATTGCCATGGGTGCACTCCCTCAACCGTCAATGGAGCTCCTCTGGGGAAGGCAGGGGATCACCTCCTATGTAGCCTTGGGCTGGCTGGAGCAAGGCCGCACCCACGCTGGCGTCCAACAGCGGCTCCGGTGACAAAATAGATGTAGGCAACTCGATCCCCAGCGCTAGGGAGGAGTGGCCCACCTCAGCCAACACCCCGGAAGGACCTGTGCAACACCACCAAACACAAAGAGGGTCAGCAACACTCAGGGCTTCCCTATGACAAGACAAGGTAAAAAACCTGATAAATGTCCTGGCTCTCACCTGCTATGGCCCCCGCCGTGCCTGTAACACCCCCGCTCAGGGTCGATGAGGGTAGTCTATCCTCCACCTCAGCAGCGTCTCCTATCAGAATCGGAGAGGGCAGAGGCTCCTCTGACATCCGAGTGTCCCTAGTAATCATCGGAGAGGTAGAGGTCTCTCCCAGATCCGCCTCAATGGGAGTCGGCACATGCCCCCCCTCGGACTCCAGCCCTGGACATAGCACAAAATGTCAGCTCTACCATAAACCCTGAGTCAAAGCTAGTGAAGGGGAGTGAAGGAGCTACATGTACCTTCCAACGTAGCCTTCATCTCAGCATCTCTGGCAAAAGAAGCCTTGGAGGAGGAAGAGCTTGAGCTTGAGCTTGAGCTATCATCGGTCTCCATGGCCGTGCTGCCGCTACTTGAAGAACTAGATGAAGCCCCTGATGCACCCTCAATCATGGGCAAATCAGAGGCACCTGCACATCAATAAGCCAAGTCAGGCTACTACCGAGTCAAGTCTTACTTGGTTTCTTCAAACCAACTAGGTGAACTCTACCCTTGCTCTGTAGTTTTAATCTTGTTCACTTAATATCCGCAAACACTGCTCCGTTGAGCAAGTGAGAGAGCGCTCGACCCCGGAGTACTCCACTCCCGAGCGGTCACCATGGGTGTGTGAGATAGGGACCTAGTGCCCCCAATTGGCACCGGCCAGCCCCGTGAACCATGGGCTACATACCTTGGGAGGGCCACCTTGGCCCCGTTGGCCTTCTACCAGCAAGAGATCCGATCCATCATCTCTACTCGACATCACCGAGTCACCCGGGATCATGTGTGTGCGACGGCAGATTCGGTCCAAGGACCCCATCATATACTTGCTATCCACCCTCCTTTGTTGTGTCACATCACCAGTGCATGCCTCTTTGGAGCCATGTGGAAACCACTTCGAATGGAGACGGAAAGAGGAGAAAAATGGGTTGTTCTTTGTTCACCCGTGCTCCAGGGGACAAAGGCCAAAGGAAGTGGCTGCGAATGCTCTGCCAAGGCAAGGTCGCGAGTGCCGCGGCATCGCCTGCTCTCTCTAGGGCTAGAAATGGCTGGGGTTCTTGCAAGAAGAGGGTGCAGGGACAAAAGGAGGGTGACACTGGATGTTTAGGGGCTTTAGGGTGTGAATAGAGGGTGTAAGAATGGGTGCGAATAGGGCTCGAACCTTGCAGATCGGTTCACAAAAGGGGCGCGACCGGAAGGTGTTGACACCTGGTGTGACACCGATTTCACCGTGTTCTGCCCGCGAAGAAAAAAAGAGGACCAAGGGTCAGGTGTTGACTCTAGGTGTCGACACCTCCCTGTATCCATATGTAGTGATTTCAGCAGGACATTTAGAAGGGATTTTTGAAGTCTAAGGAGCAAGGCTTGAGCCCCAAATGACTTTAGGAATAATTTGAGCAATTCAATAGATAGAATGAGTGGGATTGTCAGTTTGGGGAAGTTCAATGACATAGTCAATTATACAAAACTGAATTCCATATCTGACCATCTCGGACTTGTTTCATCCTGAACCTCTTGTGGCTGTGCTTTATTTATCAAGGAGTATGCAGTCATAGAAAACTAAGAGTGTTCATATTTAGGTTTTTCTAGCAAGGCACACACCATACACGGAGATTGCACATTCAAGCATTCAAAATGCAATACACACACTGGCATGATGCACATGCATGACCAAAGGAAATTACAAATGCAAGTGTCTACTAGTGAATTAAAGCAAATGCAGATGCATGAGATGAGACAAAACAAATGCAAGACATTCACTATCCTTCTAAATGACAAATGCCCAATTCTCTCCTAAAGGAAGTGAATTTATCTTCATTGAGACGTTTAGTGAAAATATCGATGATTTGATTATTTGTATCAACAAAATTTATTTCATCGTCTCCTTTGCTTACATGATCACGTAGGAAATGGTGCCTAACTTCAATATGCTTTGTGCGAGAATGATGCATCAGATTTTTTGATTGATTTATTGCAGAGGTGTTATCACATAGAATGGCTGTGTTTTTAAGTGTGATGCCAAAATCAACCAATTGTTGTTGTATCCAGAGCACTTGGGCAACACAACTACCTACGGCCACGTATTTGGCCTCGGCGGTTGATAATGCCACAGAATTTTATTTCTTGGAGGCCCATGAAACCAAGCAACCTCCAAGGAACTGGCAATACCCACTTGTGCTCTTCCGGTCTATTTTGCAGCCTGCGTAATCAGCATCGGAGTAACCAACCAATTCAAGACATGAACTATGCGGAAACCATAGTCCTAAATCACAAGTACCAGGAATATATCTAAAGATGCGCTTCACGGTCGACATATGAGACTCTTTAGGATTCGATTGAAATCTAGCACACAAACATATTGCATATTGAATGTCAGGCCTGCTGGCAGTCAGATACAACAAGGATCCTATCATGCTCCTGAAAAGGGTTTGATTAACTAGGTTACCTTGCTCATCTTGGTCAAGCTTTAATGATGTGGACATGGGAGTTGGTTGTGGCTTGGTTGTGGTCAGATTGAATTTCTTGAGCAGCTCCATAGCATATTTCTTTTGGTTTATGAATAAACCATCAGTCGTCTGTGTCACCTGTAATCCCAAGAAAAATCGTCTACGTACACTTGAACGATTAGAATTTCCTTCCTATTCAATTGTGTAAAAAGGGTCTGATTGACATTACCTCGTTTGAATCCGTTTTGAATGAGAAATTCACTTAACCGTTCATACCATGCACGGGGTGCTTGTTTCAGACCATAAAGGGCTTTGTCTAGCTTGTACACATGGTCTGGATGCTCCGTGTCTTCAAACCCCGGCGATTGCTCCACATATACGTCCTCCTGGATATAGCCATTTAAGAATGCACTCTTAACATCCATTTGAAACAATTTAATATTGTTGCAGCATGCAAATGCCAAAAGAATCCTCACTACCTCGATTATTGCTACAGGAGCAAATGACTCATCAAAATCAATCCCTAGTTCCTGGCTATAGCCTTTGGCAACTAGCCTCGCCTTGTTCCTAGTTACCACCCTTTGATCATTTGTTTTGTTTCAAAAGATGCCCAATCAATCCTCGAAGTTTCGTGATGTTCTTTGGCGGGGGCATATCCATAACGACCTTGGCTTTGTTCGAAGGAATTTGAATCCCCTATTTGCTAACTATAAAACCTAACAGCTTCCCTAAAGATACTCTAAACACACATTTCTTTGGATTCATCCTTAACTTATACTCCCTAGCTCTCTGAAGCACCTTAGCCAAGATAGCGTGGTGTTCTTCCTTCGTCCTCGACTTCACCAAAATATCAACCACATAGGCTTCCATATAGACATGCATCATATCGTGGAAGATAGCCATCATTGCCCATTGATAGGTGGCGCCCACATTCTTCAATCCAAATAGCATTACCACATAACAATAAGTACCCTAAGGCATGGTGAACGAGATTTTCTCTTGATCTTTTAGAGCTAGATGAATCTGGCTGTAACCTGAGTAACTATCCATGAAGGAGAGAGCTTCATACCCGACTGTGTTATCTACCAATACATCTATATGAGGTAGCAAAATATCATCCTTGGGACATGCCTTGTTTAAATCCTTGAAATCGATGCAAATCTGAACTTTCCCATCCTTCTTGATGACAAGGACTATATTCACCACTCACTGAGGATATAAAACAACTCGAATAAACCTAGTCTTATGCAATTTATCGACCTCTTCTTTCATCCTCAAGGCCATGTGGGGGTGGAATCTTCTCAATTTTTGCTTCATGGGCTTTGCCCCTGGCTTAAGCACAAGCTGACATTCCACTAAAGAGGGGTCAAGACCAGGGATGTCCTCATACGACCAGAAAAAGGAATCACTATACTCCCTCAAAACCTTTATCAATTCCTCTTCAATCTCAAGAGGGAGATTAGCAGAAATAATAATAGGCCAGGGATCCACATCAGTTCCCAAATTGATTTCCTTTGTAGGTTCATCCATTGTTGATGATGGCTCATCAAACCTTGTGCATACAGGTCAACAGTGTCATCTACATCGCTGTCCTCAAGATCGACCAGGTCCTTTTTGTCCATGATTTCATAAACACCGAGACTGTCATCACTCCAAACCCCATCTTGCTCCTCATCCTCTTCTACCACAATCACTACCTCAATAAATTCTGGGCATTTAAGGAGCGCGTGGCAACACTGAGTGCAAGAACCTATCGA
Organism: Amorphophallus titanum; assembly: GCA_024336825.1. Lineage (NCBI taxonomy): Eukaryota > Viridiplantae > Streptophyta > Magnoliopsida > Alismatales > Araceae > Amorphophallus > Amorphophallus titanum. The sequence continues at coordinate 55,532,907 of JANBPO010009603.1, read as the reverse complement.
GAATAGGCTTGGAATGATGCGTCACTGGGTGTGCCTCGGGCATGAAGGGAGGGTTGGAGATGCTAGAACACGTCCCTACTTCGAGAGACCTTACGGACCCTAAATCTAGCCTAGGAGAAGACACAGGACCAAGGAGACCTAATGGAAGGGAATCAGGGGCCTTGTGCCCCTAGGAGGAGAGTGAATTTAACAGAGCGTAATCCTCGACTGAAATCTCCGTTTCATAATTAACATTTTTTTGGAGATCAGTGGAGATGACACAGCACAACGACGAAGGAGGAAGAGGAGGAAGTGCAAGAGGATACATGGAAGGACAAAAGATTGAGGAGAGATCAGAGGAGGAAAATAAGAGATCTGAAAAGTGAATTGGCGGGCAGTGCCCACACTCACAAGGTTTTACAATATGGAATTCAGTTGGGACTTGAAACAGTGACAGATCGACCAAAATAGGAGGAGAACAGGGTACAAAGTCTAACTCCTGGAAAAGGGACATCAGACGGGAGGGAGACCAAGTGAAGGCTATGAATGAGCTCCCCTTTTCCTGGTGGCAGTGGGCTGGTTTCCCTCGTGAATACTCAACCATCCGCACCTCTGGGAGGCTTGAACAATCCTCTTCTTGAAACATTCTTGAAAAAGCTTTTCAAAAATAACCCATATCACCAACGAGCCCCCTAGGTAACATCGGTGGGCTAGGGACTGTGCATGCTACATCTTTCTCTTGACCATGGCTCGACGGGGCCTTCAAAGTGCCAGGCTGTAATGGGCCCCTGACAAAGTGCTCACGGTAGTTCCAAGTTAATAGCAGCGAACCTTCTAGGATTGATAGTGGCGACTCCTAGTAACCGAGGCCTCTTCTACTCATCTTTCTGCCCCTTGGGATAGGCTTTGTTTGCCCCTGCAGCTGTGCGTTGAGACCCCTACTTGGCTGATAGCCCAGTTTCAATATAATGTTCTAGCCCTTGGAATCCCTTATCTTGGGATTTTCTTTGACATTCACCTGTACACCGGCCGACTTATGTTGTGCATAGGCCTAAGGGAAGTCCAGATCTAGCACAAAGATAACGGGCCTGTTGCTGGGCCAGAGCGTTGGCAAGATCTTATCTGAGATGGATTCAATCGACTAGATGGTGGAGATGCTTTTAACCTTCACCACCCGCCCTTGGAATGGGAATTTGAGGCATTGGTGGGTGGTAGATGGCACAACACTAAGATTATCGATCCATGGGTGGCCCAGAAGGGCCTTGAACATGGGGTCAATATCCAACACATAAAATTCAATGGGCATCGTCAACGGCCCAAGCTCAGCTTGTACAGTAATCACTCCATGACACGGTCTCCTTTAGTTGTCATAGGTCGCAATAGTGGTATGGGTGGGCTTTAGCTGATCCTCTAAGATGTTATAAGCTCGTAGGGTACTCAATGGACAAACATTGATGGAAGCCCCAGTGTCTACCAAAGCCATATCACCACTTACCTTATTCAAGGTAATGAAGATGGAAGCGGCATTTGGTGAGCCTTGGGAGGTGCTAACTTAGTCTTAGAAAAGGTAACGGCCGGCCTCTTGGAAACAGTCACGAGAGCAGATGGTAGGCTATCCACCGCCATGTCTTTATTCACTAGGACTTTTTAAAGAAAGTCCCGCAAAGCATCTTGGTCTAGCTTGGGCCATTTGATCAGCTCCAAAACCAAGATCTTGGCCAGCATCCGATCTAGGTGATATAGCAAGTCATACTGAGTGCCAGGCAATGGATTTGCTTCCTCCTGAGTAGCAGCCTATTGTAGGAACTGAGGGTTGGGTGCAGATGCACCAGTTGTTGGATAATTTCGATGGAACAAATGCCCGCTCCAAAGGGCAAGGTTTTGGGCCGATAAGGTATCGGACGAGCCCATGGCAGGTGGCTTAATTGGCCCAATGGGGTGGATAAGAGGTGTGGGGGTAGGTGTTGTGGTGGTATCTGGGGTAATGGGGGTAGTGGAGGTGTTAATGGGTCCTGCCAGAATGATGATAGGTGGAGGATTGGATGGCGGGGTGGCAACAACGGGCGGAATGTGTGTTTGCGGGGGAGTAAAGATAGGTGGCACAATAGGGGAGGTAGGTGGTAAAATGAGGGGTTCGTAAAGAACGGCAGGCGTGGTCAGCATAGCGGTGGTGGCTTGATGGTTTGGCGGAAGGATAATAGGAGTGGAAGGTGGAGGTGGAGTGGGGGGAGAGAGGGTGTTCTGATAGGTGTGGTGAAGGGCCATAACCCACTAGGCGGATGACTCGTTGTCATAAGACCACCTGACGTTGGGGGCTAGACAATGGACAATGTTCACCTGAGCCGGTGCTGGTGGTGGAGGATTCAGAGGGGGTGGATGGTTCGGCATCAGGTTCTGGTTGATTCCCAGATCCGGGGCGGTTTGCTGCTACAGCTGATGAGGTAGCTGTGGCTACGACATTTACTGTGCTTGCTGCTATGGTCTCAGCGCCTGCCTTCTCTTCTCTTTGATCTCCATAATAACCCTATGCATCTCGGCCCAGTTGATGGTTTGCCCTTCGTGTAAATCATAGATAAAATCTCTAAATTTGAAAAAACTCTCTATCGTGTGCTCGAGTTGGCAATGAAACATGTAGTATCAGTACTTGTCAACGGTCGGGTTCCAATTAGGCCGTTCCAGAGGAAGTTGCAAAGCACTAATAGACATAAGGGCTGAGAAAATGTCTGGGAGGGTCTCAGGTAGGGGAGGATATTGAGACCTCTTTGGACCCGGGCACTTAGGCACATAGCCATTGGGAGGTGGGACGTTATGGTATTGTGATCGCTGTTGTGGCTGTTGAGGGGTAGGAAAAGATGGCTTAGTGGTCTGTGGAGTGGGAGGCTGAGGATTGTGGGGAGGCTATTGGAAGCAAGGTGGAGCAGACTGGTTGGGGAACGAGAAGCTAACGGCTTGCACTTGTTCATTGATTTAGACTTCCTCGGTAATCAGCCCTTGGGGTTTTCTAGTGTGTTTGGACTTTTGGGCTTCAAACATGGCATGTATGGGGGAGTCTTTGAACTGGGTTTGGATGAATCAAGCCCGGCTATAGAGTTGGTGCATATTGGCAATGTCATTCATGGCTAAAATGTTGCAAAAAGTGGGAGTGGCATTGGAAATAAGAAACTTAACCTTCTCTTCCCTCAAAATATGGCAGGTCACGCAGGCAGCCATCTGCCTCCATGTATTGGCATAAATAGCAAAGTCCTCGTTCGGTTTCACCTTCTCGGCCACGAGGTCGTTAAAGGAATACTCGGAGCCAACCCGATCTTGAAACCTCTGAATGAACTTCTCTTTCACGACCTTGAAACTCTCGACATCCTCCAACGGCAGAGCATGGAACCATTCCAGGGCTACCCCATCCAATGAGCAATGGAACAAGTACGTCGTAAGGTGATCGTCATATTGATATTGCGCTGACTCATACATAAAGTCCCTTACATGAATGTACGGGTTACCATTCCCATCATACCGATGGTACATAGGGAGCTTAGACTGAGGTGGAAACCGGATGTTGTGGAAGTTAGGAACTGGGACATCGGCCAAAGATTGTGGGCTAACCTACTTCTGAAGGAAGTCGAGCTGTTGTTGCATGACAACCCATTTATCAAGTAATTCTTGCTCGTGGGACGGAGTTGGTGGACCAAAAGGACTGGGCCCAGAGCATGGAGCCCAGAGCGAGGAGATGAAGCATAAGCAGATGGAGGGGGAGGCCCATAAGAAGGATATTGGTCGAAGGAAGGACACATATCTGTGTTAGCTAGGTGGGTGGTCCCGACCTGGGGGCACAAGAAATCAGCCGGGCCCATGAGGACCTGCGGTGCTGAACGAATGGATTTGTAGGGATCAACCTAGGGATATGGAGGGAGTCAGGTCTTCCCCTTGTCAAGGATTTAATGGGCTGAATTAGAAGATTGGCCCACCTCCAAATTAGAGAAGCAAAGGATCTTAGGCTAAATCGGGGTAAGATCAATGATAGCAAGTGAAATCCCTGGCCCATTCGCCGAGGCCTGTGAAGCAAAAAGTGCAGATGCAGCTTGAGGAATGATGGAGGATGGGGTGCCCGACCCCTGCAAGGTGCCATAGAGGGCTTGAAGCTGGGCCGGATCCAACTAGGCCATCATTTGCAAGATATGAGCAGCAGAGGGACTAGCGGGAGGATTGGAGAGAGAGGGTTGGCCACCCTCAGTAGCAGTAGGAGGTAGAGGAGGTACAGACCCCACCCCAGATTGGAGAGCCATGACCCTGGATGGGTCCTCCAGAAGCCCTTTAGGAAGGGAGTCCCCATGGGAATGAGAGAAATCATAAGAACAGACTGTAGTTTGCCAATGCAGGTCTGCAGATTGGCCACTCCACTTCACCATCTCCCCACACCAAAAACTTCTTCTACGAACAACCACAGGAGTCCTCGCCCTTCTACCCACGTCCCCTCACCACCTATCCACAAAATCCTAGCCTCAGATTCGCTTAGAACACCGTGTTCCCATGGACAACTCTTGTTGTCTATTCGGCTATCTATAGATAGACCAGACCAGACCAGACATAGGTCTACTATTTAGGCTGCCCCAACTTCACCACTTGGTTTGAGCACTCCATCTTCACTGGGCACTTAGAGGACGTCCACACCAAATCTCATGATCGGAGGACCATCGAAAGTCATTATTCTAGGCCCCTCATCCCGTTGGTCGCCAAACTCTATGCAGGCCAGCCTACTTCCACCAGCTGATTTGTTGCGACACCAGAGCAACTATCTGACCCTGCTGGCCACCGTCCTCCTGCGGGACAAACATAAACCATTGCTTAACAATGTCAGAGCCCCCTCGCTCCTACTCTGGTGACCGTGACACTCCTTCCCTGCTACTGAACCCTAAGTGGTGCAGATGACTCCGTCAGTCCGGATCGACACGTAGCATACCGGGCTACCGTAGCGCCATCGAATTGCTGCCTGTCAACCCAAACACACCCTCCTGGATCCATTTTGTAGCCTTTTTACCTCCCTGCGAGGAGTGGGCATTGGTTTTGGTTTTGTACTTGTTCAGTTTCATTGTACCGGGTGGTCATGTGTCTTGGCCGGGAGTCTTCCTCATGCCCCAAGTGTGGAGGTACGCATCCACTTCTCCTCTTGTCGCACTTGCTAGTTTCAAATATGTTCTGGATGCCCTAGTTGTGTGTGATTAGTAGGATTGATGTGGGACGAACCCGGTCAAGAACTGGGACCTAAGCTAGCAAACAATGAGCACAGATCGTCTAAGCAACAAGGCGAACACTCACGCGTATAGCGGACTCCACTCAGGACTCGTAGTGACGGATCGGCAAGCTGTAGCTCGCGAGGAGGCCAGACACGGTCCGAGCAGTGAGGAGAGTGGTAGCAAACCACCCGGGGGACAACGTATTGGGCACCGGATTCACCCGGGCGGACCAATACCGAGGGGATCAGTTCAAATGTACGCTCACTCATCGGCAGCAAGAACTCATGAAAAGTGGAAGTTTAGATCGGGCACTCCTCACACGGGTGCTACAGTTGGAACCAATACTAAGCAAGCAAATTGGAGCGACAACCGCACGTACCTAGCCCGTCCGATGGACCGACTCCAGTCGGAGATGAGGGTGAGCTAGGGAGCATGCGCACCCAGCGAACATGCTGCGTCGGTGTAGCTCGGCATCGATCCCTGCTAATAAAATCACTACACTCCACGCAGGGAGGGGATCACGAGGATGGACAAATTATTACATGCACTACCCTCACGCAGGAGGGGGGAACAAGGGGTGGGGGAATCCAAACTGCCAATCTGCACCGCCTTGTCGGGACGCCACATGCTTGTCCTGTGCTGTACGACTAGCTCCGTCGTCCGATCGAAGTGCCGTCAATGCTTGGACAAAGCCTGGTGGATGTCGAAGAACTCCTGAAAGTCTGACATTGAGCCGAGGTCACCGGAAGGTGGGGAGGGTCGCAGCTGATGGCCTGCACAGTTCTATCTCACCAGACAGGTTGGCGTGGTCAAAGTGCGTCGACTGGTATGCTCGCTGTAGAACTCCAAATGCGACGGGACCAACTCCGGGGTGTAGCATACAGAGAGCACTATGATCCCTCAAGATCTGGGTGCCGTCAGATCATCGTGTCAGTTGTGGATGCTGGAATGGTCGGCCTCCAGTTCCTAGGTGAGAAATAGGATAGGTTGACAATGGCCATGGTGGAATCTTCTGTGCCGAGGTCGAAATGAGACAAAACCATTGTGTTGGCTTCGTATTGTCGAGAGTCACGACTTTCTAGAAGACTGCTCGGCCTGAAACTGAGTGGAGGATGGAGTATCGGGGCTGACTATGTGGCAGTCTATCCTGGGTGAATGGAGAGTTCTGGAATCTGGCGTGATCGAGGGAAAATGGTCACCTCGGGTGGAGGCATTGTTGAAAGAAGGCAGACCACCTCTGGGTCGATGGAGACTCGAAGACACAGAACTCTTATGAAGAGGGTTATGGCTGATTCGCACAGGGGTGGGCGGTGTAGCTGCTGCCAAGTGACCCTCAGAATCTGGTGTGGGTCTAGCATAGTTGCACGGAAACGCCTGTCGCAGGTGGTGCCGATGACAAAATGAGGTGAGACCACTTCAAGAGTGTCTCAGACTCGAAGGAGGGTGACTTTGCCGAAGACACCTCAAGCCAGTTCTCACTGTGGTCACTGGGAGAATTTTTGCAAACTGGGCTTTCAGTTCTGCCTGAGAGTTGGGAGTACCTGAGCTGACTCTGGGCTCCACCGAGAGGAGAGCGACGTCGGGAATCCTCGGGGGTTGCTGAGGGCACTCTTGAACAAGTGGGAGAACGTGGGTTGTAGAGGGAATGGGTGACTGGAGGTGGCTGGGGAGGGTGGCTAGGGTTTGATGTGGGGTGATCTCTCCGTAATGCTTTCCCAAGGGTTTACCCAGACCAGCTTCACCCCTCAAATTGGCCCGCCTAAACCCCCCTGACCCTTCATCTTCCACTATAAAACCCCCCTTTGCGAGCCCAACAATCAACAATCAACAACGAAGAAGGAGCAGTAAGGAGCTCAGCCCCGGACTACAAAGACGCGCTAAGGAGATTTGTGTGTGTGTTTGCTAGGCTTACGCCAAGGGCATGCTGCATGATCATCCCTCATACGACGTCTAGCCTAAACACCCACCTCCATAAAGGCGGCCCCCTATTTTGATGAACGTATGTCATCTCGATAATCGTACACGACCCCAGATCTTACTTGGTAAAAGCACTCTGCCCGGGTCCTGTGCCGATATTCGTGCACGACCCTGATGCCGCATGATGAAAATACTCTGGCTGAGCCCTGTCTCGATGATCATGCGTCCCCAGGCGTTGCTCGATAGGGACACCCTGCTCAGCCTTGCCTCGACATTCATGCATGACCCAGATGTCGCTTCATGAGAGCACCCTATCCAGTCCCTGCCTCAATGATCATGCACCATCAAACGTTGCTCGATCGAGGCACCCTGCCTGATCTCTACCTCGACATTCGTGCATAACGTAGCCATTGCTTGATGAGAGCACCTTGCCCAGTCTCAATCCCAATGGTCACGCACCATCAGACATGGCTCAAGCGAGGCGCCCAACCTAGTTCCCCACCTTGATGATCGTGTGCCACTTTGGTATCACCTCGATAAGCGTACCCTCAGTACGGTTACCCGGACAATGGGCATACTTCACAAGCCCCGACGCAAGATGAAGTGCCAGGCCCCTACCTCTGTCAACGGGCCCCGAGCATGACCATCAAGGTCTCGCGGTGCCCATCTACTCAGTCACAACGGTGCCCCCGGCACCCGACTACCAGCAACTCAATTACAACGGTGCCCCCGACACCTGACTGCCAACAACTCAGTCACAATGGTGTCCCCGGCACCCGACTGTCAGTCACTCAGTCACAACGGTGCCCCTGGCACCCGACTGCCAACCATATTGGGGCCCGTTACGCCTGACTACTCAGCTGCCTCAGTCATAGCGGCGCCCCCGGTGCCCAACTTCCAGCTATTTCAATCACATCGGGAGTTGCGATGCCCGATCGCTCAACAACTCTAGTCCCACCAGTGCCCACGGCACCCGGCAATCCTGAGCTCAATAGCTTTTGGTCACTCCAGTCATGGCGATGCTCACGCCGTCCAACCGCTCAAGTCTCAACAGCGCCTGGTCACTCCAGTGACAAGTGGTGCCTACGTCATTCGGTCGCCTCGACCTTGGTGACGCCCAACTACTCCAGCACAACGGTGCCTATGGCACCCCTACTACCCCGACCTTGACACTGTCTCATGACGGGAAGACATTGTGAAGCCCCTCGTGTGGCATCCTGCTGAGTCACAGATCCTTTGACGGACACTAGGTACAGATACGGAACTACCCACACAATAACGTAATGACTCGGGGACCCTCACAAATGACGGAATTGTCTCGTGGCTTGCAAGCACTTGTAATCGGGCTCTCACGCCCCATATAAACGCCTTTCACGGCATCTAAGTCATGTAATCCAGTCATGGAGTGGATCCGCCTCCTCGTTGGAACCAGTCTCTCTGCCCCCAGCTGTCCCTGTTGTATTGCTATTGCCCTGTCGCTGTTGCACAAATTAAGCCCTCCCGACATCGTGGCTCCCAGGGTCCCTGACTCTCTCTTCGACAGTAGAAACAAAAGTGTTCGGGCTCTGCCCGATGTAAAATAAACATTGATCGCTTGCGGTCGATGGGGAAGACGTCCAGTACATGACTCCCCATAGTCACATGTGCACTTGTACCTGTGAAACCTCCTTCCCTCCACGCGACACACACGTGCTCACGTGTCGTGCCCTGGCGGCACATCCTCAGTTAAACATTTGGTTCCACAAGTGATCGTGGAGAGATTGACTGGCACGCCCGCATTCCATCCAGCCATCCCTATCCCAGTCTTCCAGAATGATCAACCATATGCCACTCTCTCCAACGCGTTCCTATCATTCTTTCCACCCTCCTTTCAATACCCATGGAATCCTCGCGTGCCAAATCGACCGATCTCGGCCTTCCGTAAAAGGCGAGTGTGCATCTCTGCCGCGAGGGAAAAGGAACCAGAAATGGGAATTTCCCCCACGCACGTAAATAGTCAGTAATAAGGGCCACTAGCTCTGGATTTGAGTTGACATGAAATATTCCATTCCAAAATCAAGTATTGTGTTCTCTTTGAGGCCACTTAGGTCGATTCCCTGAAAGCATCCTCTTACCTGGATTTCCTATCTCTATTTTCCTTTCATTTTTCTGTAAGCTCACCTTGGTTGTAGTGCGTCCACATTGGCTGGTAATCACTCTCTAATGGTGTTTATCCTTTCGTGCCCACGTGCACATTTTTAGCTTAGTCTTCTGGAGTCTTCATCCAGACAATTGTTACTTTCTTGTAATCATCCGAGGTTGTTTCATTCAGAACCATGGAAAGATTTCCAAATACTTAGTGTCGAAGGCGTGACCGCACAGAGATAGAAAGGACCACTGGGTTGGTGCTGGAGCCCGCGGGCTTGCAATATGCTGGAGAGGGCTATGATGACCACATCATCCTAGATGGGGTTATGCGACAGGCCGTCATCAGCTGGTACGATCGTTGGGCGGTGATCCCATCACACTACTATCGCCAGGGTGCTACTGAGTGGCTGATGGGGATAGTTCACCACTACCGGGTGTTGCTGGATCGGGCTGGGATCAGGTACGTGGTGACTGCCGCTTTGTACGGGTACCCGTGCTACACTAGGCTGCTGCAAGGATTGCTGGAGCGCTTCAATTGCCGATGGAACACGGTGGCGACAGCCGAGGGAGAGACCTCGCTTGCCCTGTGGTCTCTGTTCCGAATTTCTGGATTGTCGATCAGCGATGAGGGGTACGAGGAGGTAGTACTAGATGACCTCCACCGCAGCCACAGCGATGGACTGGGGAGATACCGAGTACCTTACAGCTATCGATATCTCATGAAGACCTGGAGGGACTTGGCCCTGGCAGGGAGAGAGAGAGTGGCACAGACTCTGAGGGTGCCACTGAATGTATGGGTCCGTCATTTCTACAACGGGCCATTCTGCTTTTACCAAGAGTTTGCAAGGGACCAAACTCCCTGGGAGGAGTACACAGAGGTGGAGCTTCACCTTAGGAACTACACCAGGTACATTTACGCTGCACAGGAGGGGTGGAACCCCCATGGTTTCCCAGATGTGACACACCTCACCGCCTATTTGGCATACTGGTTAGCGATGTTCGTGGTTCCGTACGGAGAGGATGGTTTGCTGAGAGCCGAGCTGCTGTGGCCAGCTTGTTTGCTGGCTGAGGGGAGATAGTTGGCCTTAGCTCCTACTGTACTGGCCAACATCTACCAAGGACTGTGAGTTCTGGTGGTGAACCCGATGCCGAGGGAGAGGAGCATACTCCTGTCAACCCACTACCTCAGCATGTGGGTTGGACTGCTGTTTTCGGAACTGGTGACGTGAGGGACAGTGACTAACCTGGTGGCACTGCTTTTGTTTAGCTTCCCCGGGCAGACTGACGGGGATGCAGAGGCTTAGCTGGAGGGGGCTAGGAGAGTCCTTTGCTACTTGCCTGCCCGGGGCGAGGAGGGACTGCCTTTCGACAGTGCCACGAGGGACTCCCACCTTTTCCTGGGACCTTCAGGTGGAGGGGGGACCAATGCGCACCCTATTCAGGAGGTGGCAAATGTCGAGCTGCGGTCGGAGTGGATATGGAGTACCCGATCAGCGGTGCTGATGTTGCACCGGTCAGCGACAAGTTCCTTGGAGCCATACTATCCACATCGATTTGCAAGGAACTTTGGGTACTACCAGGGGATCCTGCCAAACCGAGAGTTCCCTTTGGCAGGCAGGTAGTACCGGGGCAGGGACACCCACTTACTCGCTGCGGCATGGTGGGACTTCTACAGTCGTCGGGAGCTGGAGCAGTTCTCGATGCCAGAACAGGGACGCCGAGGGAGGTTCGACGTTCACTACGCCAGGTGGTGGTTCGAGCATAGCCACCTGTACCAACAGAAGGCCTCCACAATCCGGAAGGTAGAGGAGAGCCGCTTGCTGAGGGAGGATCTGCCTCCTATTGCACTGGATGAGGGGTACCTGAGGACCCATGTCACTCGAATCCGCCGAGAGATCGAGCGAGTCATGGAGCGGTGGCCCCGGACTGGCCGATGTTCGACCTCCTGGAGCCGGAGCAACGGAGGGGCACTGAAGCCCTAGAGATAGGTGTCAGCGGGAGCGGCGGCGACAGGAGGGAAGGTGTCCCGGTCAAGGGCACCTAAGGCCTGGTGGGCCTAGTTCTTGGCTGACTGCAACTTTCAGAGCGGGGGTTCGCTGGACTGGGAGCTCCCACACGGGAGCTTTGCTGATCCAACGATCGATGACTGGCGGCGGCATATCGGCCACGCGATCGAGCCCGTCGGACCTGTGGAGTTCTTGTCCCAGATTGAGTGCGCCCGCACTCTACGGGACATCCGGGAGGCCGTGACGATAGCGGCCCGGGTGCTGGCACTGAAGCCGGAGCAACTGGTACTCCTGCCACCGACCCCCTTCGGGGCTCCAGGTACGGCCTTGTTTGGGACACTCCGTCCCTCTTTCTTTTGTTGCTTTCTGGTTATAACACTGGGACATTGTATAATGCTGTGTCTATTGACAGGTTCGGCGGCAGAGGGAGACTACCCCTCCACGGAGGCGTCCTCGGGGAGTGGGGATGGAGTTCCACAATCGAGGCGAAAACGCCCCAGAGTGGAGGCTACGGTAGCCGAGACTGGCGAGCCATCTAGAGGACTTGAGGCTGACGGGGTAGCTGAGGCAGAGACAGCTCTGAGTAAGTGCCATTGCGTCTCGTTTGCTCCTGGTCAATTTAGCCATGGTAGTGGGCTAATCCTACTTCGCTGGGTTTGTGTTTTGCAGCCCCCATGGAGGCTAGGGCGGAGGCGACCTTCTCGCCCCCTCGGGAAGAGGACCCTCCCTATGTGGAGGGAGCTGAGTGTGAGATTGACACGGAGAGTTTTCTCCGACTGATGGACGAGATGGCTATTAATTTTGTTATCATTATTATTATTATTATCATCATTATCATTACATATTATATATATACCCCCTTTTTTGCAAAGAAGAGTGGGCCGCTGGAGGACTAAAAGAGGGGTTAAAGGAGCGTGGTGGTGAAGGTATGGAAAGGGTCAGAAAGGGGGGCGTGCCGTTGAGCGCATGGGGGAGCGTGCTGACAAAGGGGCCACGGGAGCGTACTGGCGAAGGCTGGGGTTAGTGTGCCGGGGATGCACCGAGAGAGCACACCGGGGAGTCAAGGCCGAGAGCACGCCGGCGAAGGCCTGGCTGAGTGTGCTGGGGAAGCATGGGCCCAAGTGTGTCGGCCAAGGGAGACTGGGGAGGCGTACCAGTGAAGGGCCTTGGCTGACATTAGGGTGTGCCGGCCAGGGCTTGGCAGGCGTACCGGTGAGGGGCCTGGCCGAGTGTGTCGTGGAAGGAGGTGGGTGGTGGCCGTGCCGGCGAAGGTTTCAGAAGGTATGCCAGGGAAGGCCGAGAGGGGCCCACTCTTCTTCTATTTTTTATGTCATTTCCTTCCTTTTCTTCTTTGATCTCATGCGATTTGTGTGGGTTTTCTCTTCCCCTAGTCTTAACCATTCCCCTTCTTTCTTTCCAGCAGCACGATTGTTCAAGTCATTTAGTTGTCATTCGTTCCAGTTCTCTTCATATTGTCCACAGTTCCTCCGCCCTGATTGAAGCATTTTACCATCGTTTATTTCATCGATTTGTTGTTTCCTTTTGTCTTTTAACTTATTACCGTCCCATTTGTTTGTTGCTCCCCCTTGCTTTTATCATACTATTACTTTATAACAAAATTTCGGCAGTATCTCCCCTTGACCCGAGCGTAAGGGAGATATAGGGGACGTGCCCACATGGAGTGGCGGAACTTGACAATCTGAGGTGGTAACCCGAGAGCAACAACACCTTTGATAAAATCTCGAAAAACTCGGAGGAACGGTGAGTGGAAGACGATTCTACGACTGGCTGCAGGTGCCATGGGCAGAGGGCAAGGTCTAGTGTGCTAGCCAAGAAGCTTCAAAGGCGTACCGGGCGAGGCAAGCTGGGGGAGGTCAGCTTGTACCAGTGAGGGGGTTGTGCTGGTGAAGGGCTAGCCAAAGGGCTGTACCGCGGAAGAGGCTGTACCGGTAAAGGGTTGATCTTGGGCTATATCGGGGAAGGCCCCAAGGGGCCAGGGCGTGCCACTAAAGAAGTGTACCAGTGGGTGTTGTCCTAGGGGCGTGCCGGTCAAGGGCTGGGAGGCTACATCAGGCAAGAGAGGCGGTGGCTGGATGAGTTAAAGCTGGTGAGGGGAAGAAGGCAAAGGGGTTAGCTAAGTAGACCGGAGCTGGAGAGGGGAAGAAACCATCGGCTGGAAGAGAGATACATCACCGGAGAAGGACGGCAGGTGGGAATGATCAAACACAGGCGTAATGGCATATAGCAAACACAAATGGCAGGAGAACGAAAAAAGGGGGAAGGATCTTCATTCTCGAAAAGAGGGAGCCGTAAATGGCCATGTACATTTTGAAACACCAGAGTGAAAGATACAAGAAGGTGGGAGGAGGAAGAAAGGGTAAAAAGAAGAAGAAATGGGGGAGCTGGGGTTGAGCAGGGGCGACAGCTCCCTACTCTTCCTCACTTACCCCTGCTATACTTCTCTCTCTCTCTCTCTCTCTCCCTTCTCTTACTCTCTCTCGATCGTCAGTGGTCGCCGGAGGGTCCTCCCTCTTCCTCTCTTCTTCTTCTTCTCTTCTTCTTCTCTCGTAGGTGGTGGCTCTGTGCTCTTCCTCCATGGCTGTGGGGGTATTCACCCATCTCTTTGTGTGTGTTGTTCGCCGAAGAAGAAGGAGCTTTTATACCCCCCAGCGGCTGAGGCATTCGAAGGCGGGAATAGGCTAGCATTGATGGGGATTTGACTTCGGCATGCTTAGCTGGTAGGGGGTAGCCTGCGTGCCGCCTACTCCATTCGATGCCTCAGCAAACCCATTGCGCGCCAAGGCTATAGGGGATGGCGTTAGATTTGATTTGCCAGAGGTGCCGATGGAGAACACGCCTAGGCGTGCCATTGAGGGGCCAGAATGCTGTGCCATTGGCAGGCATCGCAAGCGTGCCACTGAGAGGCTGCCATGGTGTGCCGCTGAGGAGCCGTGAGGCCGTGCCCCTAGAGGAGCTTGCAGACGTTATGTCGAGTAGGACATCTAGGGGCGTACCGCTGGGGGCACTTAGACGTGTGTGCCGGTGAAGCTTCACGATGGGTGTGCCGGTGGGGGTGTCCATCGGTGTGCCGCTGAAGAGGCTCATGGTGTGCCGCTGAGGGGTGGCGGGGTGTGCCGCTGAGGGGCCACATTGAGCGTGCCGCTGAAGAGGCATGGGTGTGTGCTGTTGAAGGCAGCAGGAGTGTGCCGCTGAGGGAGATTTGAGCCCGTTTCGAGCCTGATTAATGGTCCACTTAGTTCTCTTCGGGACCCACTGGTTGTGAGCTTCCTTGATGTGACACGACCTTGGACCTATTAGCAAGCACGATGCGTAACTCAAACGGGCCGTATTTGGCGGCCGACTCACCTGCGCCTGTGAATTCTAATTTCTAATGCAATCCCTCGACAAACCCCACTAACCCTTCGGGGGCCTCATCAGCCTCCTAGGTGGCATCCCCATTTCTTGGTAGCGGTAGTCCGATATTTATATCGGGTTATCGGTACCCTAAACTCTGGGTCGTTACAATAAGTCAAGTGTGGTCTCTCCCTCTGTTGTCGCCACCGCGTTCCATTGGCGGTTGAAACTCTCCAGCAGTCCCTGTAGCAGTCCAGTGTAGCACGGGTACGCGTACAAAGTGGCAGTCACCGCGTACCTAATCCCAACTTGGTCCAGCAGCACCCGGTAGTGGTGCACAATCCCCATCTGCCACTCGGTGGCCCCCTGACAATACTAGTGTGATGGGATCACTGCCCAGCGGCCGTACTAGCTGATGACGATCTACCGCATCACCCCATCCAGAATGCTGTGGTCGTCATAACCTTCCTTAGCATACTACAGACCTGCAAGCTCTAGCACTAGCCCAGCCGTCCCCACTATCTCGGTACATCGATGGCCGTGCAAATCCTAAGAAGCAAGGCCTAGCAGCCTAACTCTAACTCCAGACTGCTCTATCTTGCCGAAGAACCCTAGACACTCAGCACTGGGGAACTGACGCTGCCTCTAATAGTCCTCGAAAAAACTCGGATAGCTGCAAAATGCAACGCCATGTAGGCTATCCCTGCATATCAAAATAGCCCACTCAAGACGGCGACGGGCTCCCAAAATCTGTGAATCATCTTCCTCCATGCCAGGAGGGACATAGCTCCTAGTGAACTCGAACAGATGACGGTCCAGGGGGAACTCCAAGGGGTAGCCTCCACTCCGGTCGTAAGTATACAGACTGCCCGCCTCCAGGATCCGGGCCACCTCCATAGTCCCCACTCTAGTGGCTCTCTCACTGACGGGGCCCTCGGCCACTGTCATATGGCCCTGGTCTAGCGACTCCACACTAGCCACGGTGACAACCGGTGGACCTAGAGGGGGCATCGGCCGCTCGGTCCATCACACCCAGTGGTCCTCCTCCCGAGCCACACGCCTCGGGACCCGCTAATCTCTATCGAATCGTGCCATAGCTGCAAGACAGGGCACACAAAAAATGTCAGTACACCGAAAAATCAACATATATAACATAGCAAAATAAAGGCACATGAAGTGTCAAAATACAACTACAACGGCTTGGAACAGAGGGCTCACGGGCCGTACACCGTCGCCTTCGCCTCTGACGCATGACCTGTGGGGGCGTTTGTTGTACCCGGATAATTTCCCAGTAAAACACCAAGAAATAAGGGTTCGAGAATTCCCCCGAACATCTTTAAGGCATGGGCTACCGGGCCCTTTCTACAACTCTGTGGGTCCCTTCAAGGGCCCTGATCGGCTTGTCGTGACATACGGTTACATAAGCAACTAACCAGGACCAATCCCGGCTACCCAGCTACGGGCTCTGCTTGCACTTCACATGGCCGCCCGGGGCAACCCGGGGGCACCCCGACACTAAGCCACGCCACGTGGCACCCAGCGAAAAGATAGGGAATCAGCCCCGACATGCCTTCTTTCAACCTTTCAGGGTCAAAGGGAGACCTAATCAAGTCAACCACAGGCTTTGGAGGCCCACGGTACGCGTGTACGGCTCACATACACGTGTTTGGCATTGTTCCGAACACATCGTGGGCACATATCTCCCAGCCCTCCTACGTCAAACCACAGGCCAACCCATGGTGCTAGCATGCTACTTGGGTCCTACAACAACCCCCAAGCAAGACGGGGCCACCCCCGACCCTCAGACATGTGGCGACGAGCCACTCATCTTTAGCACTCGGGCCAACCCGAGACTACCTTGCCAACCCGCCGTGCAACATGGCGCGTAGCTCGAGGCATGACCTGTGTGCCTAAAGTGCGTCCCCTTAGCTCTGACGAGCTCCCATCCTCAGCCCAATGCCCATTTTGGGGCCCCCCACCTGCTACCCAAGCCATTCGGCAACCCTAGGTGCGTCGGGCATTTACCCGAACACCTTGCGAGCGACTACTACGACTCAAAGAATAACGGTCCCCATGAGCCCGTCCCAGTCCCTCAAAGCTTGGTGTCCCACAAAGGACACCCCCAGAAGATGAAATGAGACCCCGGGGGCCATCCCTCGGGGTTACGATTGGCCACGAGGCCAGTTCACCCCGGGACGTGGCCGCCCGTCCCAGCGAGGGTGAACTCCTTGGGCGCTGTGCCCTCTCTCCGGCCCGGAGGCCCCACGGCCCCGCTCAGTCCCAGTTCGTCCAGTTCGTGGTCCTACGATGCGGTTTGTGTGTCGTACCAATTCGTGGGAGCAACACGTGGAAGCACGAAGCAACAGCACGCAAGATCGGTCCTCAGCAGTCAACATGCTCACAAGTCGTCCACGTATCCTCCCAGCACACTTGTCCTTTTCTTCTTAGTTACTTTAGGAAGAAAACACCCAAAAATAGGGATTTTATAGGTGGGGACCGCCCCCTCTCACTCCCTAGCGCCCAGACCGCCAAAACACCCCCGGGGAGGGGTTTAGGCGGACCGGCTTGACCCTTCAAGCTGGTCCGCGCATCGTTCATGGATTTTTGCCTTCGAAGGTTTCAGAGCATAACAGACCAGGCCTAGTCCGTTATGTGGAGCATAACGCCCCTACCCAGGTGCGTTATGGTCAGGTGATTTTTGAGGCTAACTGTCATGTCTTTCCTCTCGACGACTGTGTCTACCTCGAAGACTGTGTCAATCAGTTAGCATAACAGACTTCTCCACATGCGTTATGATTAAGATAACGCCCAGGTGCAGATCCGTTATGGTTCGTTGTCCGATGTTTTGGTTGGGTATGGCAGTTGATATAACGCGCCTCACCCTGCGCATTTTGTGGCTATGACGGATGGGTTCTGGTCTGTTATATGTCTTGGATGGTGGTTAATGAGTTTTTTTGTGTCTGTTGGGCATAACGCACCTGCCCTTGTGCGTTATGCTAGTATGGCGTGCCTGTTGTGGTCTATTATACTTCGTTTGGTTTGTTTTTGGGTCTGTTGGACATAACGCCCCTCCCTGGGTGCGTTACATCGATATAACGCCCCTATGCTGGCGCGTTATATCGTCTGTTGTAGTTTTCGATCTGGTTGGCATAACGCCCCTCCTGTGGTACGTTATGTGGGTATAGCGCCCCTATGCTGGTGCGTTATAGTCCTGATTGTCGTATTGACCAGTTGCTTGTTCTGTGTTGTGTGTGTGTCAATCTGTCTTAGGTCCTTGTTTAGGGCGGTGTCAGTCTATCGGTGGTTGTCTGGATCAGTCGATTTAGGTGACTGGCTGTGGTCTTTTCCTAGACTATGACAGTACCCTAAGTACTCAATCTAGAAACTACCATTGTCCGTGTCTCTGGTTGCGTAGCAGTTGTCTCTTGACTGTTGGGTTTCCCCTAGCAATTGACTGACAAGTTACTTTACTCAGAGTGTTGTCGTCTCCCGCCACTTGTATTCCTGTTGGTTCTGTTTGCTTGTGTTGCTGTGGCGGTGGATGTGTTAGTGTGTCGGTGTCGTGTCTGGTTCCAGTCAACCCGGGGTTACCTTGTGGTTGACAGGAAGTCTTGTTGTGTCTCGATGGCCTTGTCCAAATCGAGACATTGGTTCTGGATACCTCGAGGTACCGTTTTACCTAGGTTTGCATATCCAGGTGTGTTGAGGGTTCTTGGTGTCCCCTCAGGTCTCCGTGTGTCATTTTTCTCAGAGCGTCATTTTCCTTGGCTTAGGATTAGATTGATTGGCAGCTCGTTCCGCTCTGTGCGACGATCTTGACTCAGAGTCGTAGGACTCAGGGATCGTTGTAGTTGTAAGGCTAGTTGCCTTGTCCTGAGTCTATTGGCAGTCTCCTGTGCTGCCTTTGGTGCTTCGAAGTATGCGTTAGAGGGCGCTCTTGCCTGTATGTACTTTGACACTTGTGTTTTGGAGTCCGTGTCTTGTGAGCCTTCACTAGTCGTAGCCTTACGACATGCTTCGGCGTGACGGCTTTTACAGCGGGGCACTTTCGGTTCACGATTTTTAAGCTAGTCTCCATTGGCTCCCGCAGTTATCGTTGCATCCTACGGGGGGAGAAAACTAGCTAGAGGTCTGGCTTAGGCAAAAGCCAGTGTGTGTACACATGGTCAAGGGCTTTGGACTGATGCCGACAGGCATCCCCCTGTTTAGTCACTCGCGACTTGGTTACTGTTCTGGTTCTGACAGTGTCTTAGTCTCTGCCCGTCTGTAGGCATCGTAGATGAGACGCTAGTAGGCGTAGCATAAGACGTCAATGGACGTAGCTGGCTGTTCTTCTAGTGTGGGGCACTCCAGTCACGTGACACGTGGCTCTTTGCAATACCTTTCGCGGTTCTCTTCGTGTTCCTCATGCGTCGTGACCTTCTGGGTTAGCCCTTTTTGTGGCTGTACTCGGGGTCAGTGTCTGCTGCTTGCACGACGTTCAGGTTGTGTACGTGGCAGTGTGCACGACGTCCTAGTCGTGTCGTAGGTCATCTGTGTCGGTCGTCTATCTAGGTTTTCCTAGGCTTTCTTGTTGTCCTTGCAAGTCTTCATTCGGAGTCTGGCGTCGTATTGACAGTTCGGTAAACTTCTGACTTCTATAGTTCAGAGTTCACCCTTCTATCTTTGCTTGCTATAGTGCTTGTTCGGTGTAGCGTCGGGAGCCGAGGTTAGTTCGGCAGTCGTGCTCATCCGGTGTGACTCCTTCCCTTTTTCTGTTAGCTCCCCTAGCCCTTAGCTTGCTCCCTACTCCTGCTTCCTCTTCTTTACAGCTTTGTAGTTTAACTTTCCTGCTTTACTACTGCCTATTGCTTACCTGTTGTTGTCTGCTGTTTTAGCGTGTTACTGCGTGTTTTCCTCGGTGGAGATCCTCGTGACCCCTACTGAGCCAGTGACACGAGGCTCACCCCTGCTTTATAGGTGGTGGTTGTCCGTTTGGCTTCTGTGTGTACTTGGGGCGCATGCTCATGGCGTCTAGTTGTGGCCGACTAGTACCCTAGTTGGGCTTCCCCTGACTTTCTGGTATGTCTTTTCTTTTCTGTCGACTGTACTTGGCCCTTGTTGTCTTTTCTTTGGACTTGACTCTGGGCTATAATTGTTAAATTTAAACTATTAATTAAAATCCATCGAGTCGTCTATTGCTGGCTTAGGGTGTTTTCTACGATTATTGATGGTTTTTCTATTATTGCGTGTTTTCTTTAGACTCAAGATGATACCTCGCACTTGGAGGAGAGCTCCGGCTCCTCAGGAGGAGAGTGGCACTTCCTCTACCCCAGCTGTGCCAACTCCCGTTAATCCTGCCCCGCGTAAAGAAATGTCGAGTGGTCGTGGCAGAGCCTTGAAGGAATTCTTGCTTTTCCACCCATCGACTTTCGAGGGACAATCAGATCCTGAGGCAGCGAGAGCATGGCTTGATGCCATTGAGTCTGCGTTCCAGTTGATGGAGTGCACGGAGGATGAGAGGGTCATGCTGGCGGCCTATCAACTGCAGGGTACTGTGCGCACATGGTGGACCATGGAGTGGGAAGTTGCCTTCCATTCTCGTCCACTCTGGCAGATCACTTGGACGGAGTTCATTGATGCTTTCGTGCATGCTTACACTCTGGCCTGCCTCAAGCTTGCCAAGATGTATCAGTTTCTGGAGCTGACGCAGGGGGGGATGTCTGTGCAGCAGTATCGAGGTAAGTTTATCGAGTTGGGCCGGTATGCATCCCATATCTTTGCTGACGAAGCGATGAAGACTCAACAATTTCTGTGAGGGCTGAAAGTAGAGTTGAGCCTGCCTTTGTTTGCTACTCGAGTATCTGAATTGGATGTGGCATACCAGGCGGCCGTTGCTATGGAATTGGAATTGGTGAGGACCCAGGGACTTCCTCAGGCTGGGATGGTTCAGCAGGCAACACAGTGTCAGCTGCCTTACCAACCAACTGTTCCAGGAGTTCCTCCTACTTTTCCTACTGCTAGTGGTGCTCCCTTTTCTAAATTGAAGGGCAAGAAGTTTAAGTTCAAGAGGTCCAAGAAGAAGTTTGATCAGTAGGCGTCTTCTAGTGCTGTTCAGCAATCTGCTCCTTCCTTCCCTCAGAGCCAGGGTTTCGTGGCCAGTTAGCAGAAGTGGTGTTGGAGGTGTGGTGGCAACCACCCAGGCAAGCCTTGCTCGTTGTCAATGGTTTGTTTCCATTGTGACCAGCCGGGTTACATTGTTCGAGACTGTCTGATGAAGTCGGTGCTGGCGTAGTTTTCTCAGGCTGCGCAGCCCCAGTAGTCTCAATTCAGACTTCCCCCACCACCTCAACCTCAGCAATTTTATCGACAAGCTTCAGCATCTTCCTAACAATCTTCTGCGATAGCCAGGAAGCAAAAAGGGAAGGTCTCTCACATTACTCGTGCGGAGGCTATTGCATCTCATCTTGTGGAAGGTACGATTATGCTTTATGGCTATGCAACTCGCGTATTATTTGATTCTGGTGCTTCTCACTCCTTTATTTCTGAGGACTTTCTTGCATGTATTGAGGAGCCCACTACTGAGGTCACGTGTGAATTGCTTGTTGAGTTGCCCTCTAGAGATTTCATGTTTACTCCGTTATGTATCAAGGAATCACCTGTAGTGATCAGTGACCGTCAGTTGCCAGCGAGACTGTATGCCTTGCAGTTGTCAGATTATGATGTTATTCTGGGCATGGATTGGTTAGAGCAATATGGAGCCGTGGTTGACTGCAGATCGAAGAAAGTCTACTTTCAGCCACACGGGAAACCTGCCTTCTATTTTCAAGGTATTCGATCCCGCTCTTCTCGCTTGATTATTTTTACTATGCGAACCTGTAGATTGCTTGATGCAGGTTGTCTGGGGTTCTTAGCTTCAGTGGTTGCTCTTGAGGCACCACGGCAGGATGTTACTGATATTCTTGCTGTCTGTGAGTTCCCTGATGTGTTTCCTGATGAGTTGCCAGGCTTGCCTCCCCAACGAGAGATAGATATGGTGATTGATTTGATTTCGGGTACGACACCTTTGGCCAAGGCACCATACCGGATGTCTCCAGCTGAATTGGAGGAACTGCGAGCACAGTTGCTTGAGTTGTTGGGAAAGGGTTATATTCGGCTCAGCTTCTCTCCTTGGGGTGCTCATGTTCTATTTGTTAAGAAGAAAGATGGAAGCCTGAGGCTATGTATTGATTACAGGCAGTTGAATCAGGTTACTATCAAGAATAAGTATCCTCTCCCCAGGATTGATGATTTGTTTGATTAGTTGCAGTCTGCTTCTGTATTTTCTCAGATTGATCTCTGTTCTGGTTATTATCAGTTGAGAATCAGGGAATCTGATGTGGAAAAGACTACTTTTAGCACGCAGTATGGTCACTTCGAGTTTTTGGTTATGCCTTTTGGGCTGACCAATGCTCCGGGAGCTTTTATGGACCTGATGCAGCGTGTGTTTCGGCCTTACTTACATCAGTTTGTGGTGATCTTTGTTGATGATATTCTTGTCTATTCTGCTTCTAAGGAAGAGCATGTGCAACATCTGAGGATCATTTTGCAGACTCTACGAGATCACGAGCTCTATGCTAAATTCAGTAAATGTGAGTTCTGGCTTCGAAAAATTCATTTTCTAGGCCATGTGATTTCGGGTGATGGAGTTGCAGTGGATCCAGCTAAGATTGAGGCTGCTCTTCAATGGCAGAGACCGAGGACCGTGACGGAGATCTGGGGGTTGTAGACCGACGACGCTCTCCAGTCAATATGGAACTTGGCCGCCAGAGCATAAACAGTCTTGTTCTTGAATGGCGTGCCATTATCAGATATAATCCGACTGGGGGTGCCGAATCTGTATATGATATAGTGCCTCACGAACCGGGCAACTATCTCCCCCGGGACTTCCCGTAGCGGGACGGCTTCTGCCTATCTGGAGAAGTAATCGGTAGCAGCCAGTATGAACTTGTGACCTTGGAATGATGGTGGGAATGGTCCCACAATATCCATGCCCCATTCCGCAAATGGCCAAGTAGGCGCTGTTAGGTGGAGCAGATTAGGAGGCCTCCGAGGCACTGGCCCGAATCCTTGGCATTGGTGGCATGCACGAGCGTACTGGTTGCAGTCTTCGTACGTGGTGGGCCAATAAAACCCTTAAGCTTGATGCTGTTCTTCATCTTGGCTCCTGCTTGGTGAGCTCCGCACAGTCCAAAGTGGACCTCGTGCATGTCGGTCTTCGCCTCCTTACATGAAAGACATCGTAGGAGGACCGACAGGTCCTTTTCATGGACGAGCCTGAAGAGCAGGCCGTCAATCAGCTAGTAGGATGTTGCCCTGCGTAGCAGTTGCACTCTCTGAGCTCGATCGGGGGGAAGCCAACCGCTCTTTATCTTTATGATCAGCTTGCGCCAATCTTCTCCTTCGGGAGCATTCTCCTCTTGAATGTTGTCGACCTCGTGGATAGTGAGGTCGGACTCTTCATCGAGCACACTTGGCATGAGCCTCCAGTATCTGACTGTAATATTCAGCTCTCTCTCAGGCGGGAGCTTTAGGGCTGCTGCCAATTTTGCCAAAGCGTCCGCCTGTGAATTGCTGCCTCTGGGGACATGGCCTATTTCAAATAGGTAAAACTTTTCCTTTAGCCTCATGACGGCTGCATGGTAGGGGACGAGCTCCTTTTTCTGGACGTCATAGGCGCCCAATACTTGTCGGATGACGAGCTGAGAATCCCCGTACACTTTGATGCACTTGATGTCTATCTCGAGTGTCAATTGAAGCCCAATAATCAGCGCTTCATACTCTGCCTCATTATTAGCCAGGGACTTCATGAGAGCGCAAGAGTTGTGAAGAATGCCGCCTTGCGGAGATACGAAAATGATCCCCGCGCCTGAAACGAATTTTGTAAGGCCACCGACCCTTCTGATTGTTCGGGAGGCGCCATCAAAGTATAACTCCCAATATGGGAGGTCAAGGGTGAGAACGCCTGGCTCCGCCAGTGGTGGGACGTCTTCAGAATGCTCCCCGGTTTCTTGAGAAGGTACCAGCACTTCTTCATCGAGTAGCTCGAAATTGAGTGGCAAATCTTCTGGCACAAGATGTGCTGCTAAGAACTCCGCCATTCCTTATCCCTTGATCGCCTTGCGTGGGACGAATGTGATGTCAAATTCGATGATGATAAGTGCCCACTTGCCGAGCCTACCAGAGAGGACGGGCTGACTGAGCAGAAATTTGAGTGGATCACATTTTGAGATGAGCTCCACCCGGTGAGTTAGAAGGTAGTGCCTTAACTTCTTGACAGCAAACACCAGAGCTAGGCACACCTTCTCCATGAGTGCGTACCGATGCTCAGGCCCGATCAGTTTGCGACTAAGGTAGTATAGCAGCTGCTCCTTGTCCTCTTCATTGATCTGGGCTAGAAGCGTCCTCAAAGATGGCGGCAATATATAGAATAAGGGGCTTCCCTCTGACGGGCACCCCTAGGACTGGAGGAGTCTGTAGGTACTCCTTGATTTGCTTGAAGGCTTTCTGACAGTCTTCGTCCCATATGAAGGGTGCTCCTTTCTTCATCAATTTGCCGAAAGGCAGACACCTTCCTGAGAGGTTAGAAATAAATCGCCTTAGATAGGCGAGTCTTCTTTGAAGAGATCTGAACTCTATTAAGTTCTTGGGCGGAGGCAGTGCTCTGATGGCCTTGATTTTATCAGAGTCGATCTCTATGCCTCGATACCTGATGATGAAGCCAAAGAACTTGCCACTGGAGACGTCGAAGGCGCACTTCATTGGGTTCATCTTGAGCTGGTACTGTTGAAGCCTTTCGAAAACTCGACGCAAGTCAGCCAGGTGGTCCTCCCGCCTTTTTGTCTTGACGACCAGATCGTCGACGTAGCATTCAACGAGGTCATGTAGCATCTCGTCGAAGATCTTGGTCATTGCCCTTTGGTATGTTGCGCCGGCATTCTTCAGACCGAATGGCATCCTTTTGTAGTTGAAGATCCCGTTAGGAGACCGGAAGGCCGTATGGTCTTTGTCTTTGATGGACATTCCTATTTGATTGTAGCCCGACGACCCGTCCATGAAGGACAAGGCTTCGTGACCAGTGGTCATGCCCACCATTGTCTCAGTGATTGGGACATGGAAGTCGTCCTTTGGGCATGTCTTGTTCAAATCCCTGAAGTCAATGCAGACTCGGACTTGGCCGTTCTTCTTTTTAACAAGGACTATATTAGCGAGCCACACAGGGTACATGCAAGGCTCTATAAAGTCCACATCGAGCATCTTGTTAACTTCAGCATTGACCTTCAGCTCTAGCTACTCAGGTCTTACAAATCAAAAAGTTGATTAAGCTAACCAATAGTGTGGTCATTCCTGGCCATATTGCCACTGATGGGCATGAAAGTTGGAAAAAATGCAACATTTTCATAGATACAGGAGCCAACATTAATTGGTGTCATCAAAAACTATGGCACGATTGGCTATATTGTCCAGCAGGAGGCGAAAACAAAACAATGAATGGTGCCAAGGCCATATCTCATTTTGCACTCCAGTGCCAATAAAATTAGGTAAACAAGTGCTACTTGATGACTTTTTTAAAATTAATGATGGGGGATATGAAGTAGGACTTGGATGCGTTACGTTGGACAAAATGGGGCCATACACCATCTCTAAATAAATGATAGTCCTCAATCTTCAAGATTCTAAAGAGCTCATCTCGTGCATCTCACCATATTTCAAAAATATTCAGACTCACATGGCCTCAGTTGATGATATTTCTATCTCTCAGCTTATTCGTTATAAAGCAAAGCAATAGGAGAAAAAAGAGGAATAAGCCCTCATCAAGCAATTAAATGCCTTAGCCTTGCCAGCTCAACCATATATTCGACCGTTAGTAGTCCTGATACAACAGCTGAAAGAATGCTATGTCGAACATCCATTACAGCACTAGGATAAAGATTCTCTCGAAGCTTTCATCTCTATTCTTCATAACATCCCAGTCCAAAGCAAACCAATACGACACTTACTAGAGGATGAAAAGGAAATTCAAAAATAGATCAGTGAATTTAGCTTGAAGCAAATGATGAGACCTTCCTCTTCTAATTACTCATGCTCAGCGTTCATAGTTAGGAATCATGCAGAACAAAAATGAGGGAAGGCTCGCATGGTGATAGATTATGGGCCCCTAAATGCGGTGACGGTCGATATTAAGTGGCCCCTTCCAAACAGAGAAGAATTAATCTAAAGAGTGGCGCAAGCATCTATCTTCTCTAAATTTGACTGCAAATCAGGATATCATCAAATAAAGATTGCTAAAGAAGACATTCATAAAACAACCTTCTCTTCTCCGTGTAGGCTATATGAATGGCTGGCTTTACCCTTTGGATTACGAAATGCTCCTGCTCAATTTCAATGATGGATGGATAGCATTTTCAAACCTTACTGATGTGACACGGCCTTGGACCTAACTTGCAAGCACAATTCGCAACTCAAACGGGCTGAAATCGGTGGCCAACTCACCCGGCACTCACCCCAATCCGTGGATAACTCGGCGATGCCGAGTGGAGGATGTGAGGGCTGGTCCCTTGCTGGTAGAGGGCCAGCAAGGCCAGAGGGTCTCCCAAGGGGTTTGATTAGTCCAATCCTAGTGGCCAACCTGGTGCCGAGGGCACGGGTAACACTCACTCCCACGGCGGTCACTCGAAGTCCAGGACTTGCGAGATCGGACACTCTCTCTCACCGGCCAGCGTAGCAACGAGCTAATATTGAAAGAAAATCACCATAAATAGAGCAAGGGAAGAGTGCTTACTTGACCGGTTTGAAGAAACTGGTCCCGGTCGGAGACGTGGGCGCGCGGGGAAGCGTGGAGCTTACCCACGCCGCGGTGAGGACGCTTCAACCTGTTCAAGTAATTACAACACTACGCCTCACACAGGAGAGGGGATCTTGGGGTGGGGGTTAATTGGTTACAACCAAAATAACCTCCGCGCAGGGAGAGGCCTTCAGCCGGCCAAGCGGGGAGGGGAAGATGACGACAAGAAAATCACACAACGTCAGAGTCGAATCTATCCCTTCTCAGGAATAGAGTACAGACGGTGGATGCAGGAATTCTTGCGGATGCTCCCGAACTCGGTTGTCAGCAAGACCAGTGCCAAAACATTTTGGATTGGCCCAGGAGGGTACTGGAATTTTGGTGGGAGCTGGGGAAGTCACTGCCGGTCGCGGCGGAGCTGGAAGCAGGGACTCTATTCTCTGGCTTAGACCTTCTCAGCACTGCAGCGTCTGGAGATGAAGCCACCAGGAACAGTCCAGAACTCCAAATTGCTCACGGTCAGTGGCGTTGGAACCGTTGATGAGCTGCCTTTGAGACGAGACCCATGAGGGTGCCAGCAGATGTTGGAGCAGACCGCAGCAATCTGAATACTCACAGGGTGTCAGTTCAGTCCTAGGATGGACAGAACTGCGCACTCTGGGGAGAAAAGGGAGAAGAAATAGCTCCGATGGCCGAATGGAGCTCTGCTTCTTGGAGGAGGAGGAAGACTCGCATAAGAAGGTCTCAGACAAACACCGCCTCCAGATATTCACATGGTCCAATATGGCAACTACTGCACTCCGCCACTGGAAGTTGGACAGGATCCTTCTGCGCAGTCAGAGTAGATCGCCTCTCGCGGACAGCCACGAGCTCAAAACGGGGCGAGATGACTTCCGTTGCGAAGAAGACTCAGAGATGCTTCCAACAGTACCACTTTGGCCTCCTGAAATGCCAGGATAAAGTTGCAGTCACCTCTGCAAGCTGCTGGTTCTCTGTTGCCTGTGACCCAGAACTGTCGGTTGAAGAGCAGAGGTGGGGAATGGGGTAAATGGGATGGGAATGGGGGTGGATATGAGTGGGGATATGCTGCCTCAAGACTAGGGCTCCACGCTATCACCAAGCCATAGTCAAGCCTGCGAAGCTCGAGCTACGCTGCGCGTACTATAATGTCAATCGATGGCTCGTGTGTCCTCACCAATTCTCCCCGGGTGGGAAGAACTCGACCTCGTCGAGTAGGGGTCCCTGTCACTTAAGTATCACTAAAAAAGATCGAGATATATCCTCTCTAGCTCTGCCCGGGTGATCCATGTGTCATCGAATGCGGCCCGTCCCCTCCACTGCACCATGTAGCACTGGTATACCCCACTCCGAGTAGTCGTTACTTACTCATCTAGTATAAGCTCTACCTGCTGAAGCTACTGAGGTAACAAGGCTGGAGGTGGAGGCTGAGGGGTGGTGTCACTCACAAGGGGTGGGGACAGCTCAAATGGCTCACTGGGTATCACTGTCGGCTCCCTGTAAGCGACTAGATCCGAGATGTTGAAGGTGGAGCTGATCCTCATTAGACCCGACTCACCTCACTACTCGAAAAAGACTGGCACCGCGAGCTTGCAACTTCTTCATAGTTCCAAAGGGAAACTGTTCATGCTTGACCCTGATCATGAAGTACTCTCCCTCCTGGAACTCGCGATGGTGCTTATGAGCATCAGCCAACTCTTTGTATCATTCATTGCTGGTCTCTCTATGACGACGAATGTAGTTATGCAGACTCCTGATGTGCTATGCAGACCCACACATATGTGAATGTAGTGGTGATCCAGGACACCCATATGTGTAGCTAGCAAACATACGACGCAACCCAATGTTGACAAAATTGGGGACTCCTAGACATCCTAACATGTCCATGTCATGCACAGGCTTCCTAAGAGATTTGAGGGACTTGAGAGGGCTAGGAGAGCCAAAGTCACCTTCTTCATCACCCTTATATGATGGTAATGTACGCATCTCTTTCCGGTGAATGGGCTTCTTGCTAAGTGTAGGTTGACTGGCCCGTGGGGGAGGGGTGTGATAGTGGATTTCCTTGACAAAGTGGGGTAGAGATGGTGGGTCAAGTGGCTCTCTAGAGAGGGGATCGAAGGGATTAAAGAATGTGTGACCCTTCGTGGCAGGTTTCTTTACTACACTGATGCATGTTTGGAGTTCTTCAAGGGGCAGATGGTCACCTTCCATCGTCATGGTACATGGGGTAGTGGTCTCATTTGGAAGACTAGGTTCCTCTCTCGTGACAAGTGGAATGGAGTTAAGCTCATAAGACACGGGGAGGAACAAAATAATCTCAGTGATGATATGACCCATGGTGCATGCAGAGGTAATGGACCCCAATGCAGGGTGCGTGAAGCTACGACTACTGGGTCGGTCAAAGCCTGGGGCCAACATGTACGTCAACTTCAACTGCCAGTCTAACCCCCTAATATGGTCTTTCAAAGTATCAACAACATGAAAAGACTGGAAGATCATGTGGAATGAGCTGGCGAACACAATTTGTAGTGCGGGGTCCATGGATGGGTAGCAGGAGGCTTTGGGGACCAAGCCCTTCTTTAGATAGCTAATTAGGGGCTCTCCAATGATTAGCTCACCCTTGGGAAGCAGGTATGGCTTCGGATGAAGATCGAATGGTGGAGGCTGTGGCACAGCATCTCCCTCGGGTGAGGAAGGGACGTCCTCTATGATGGGGGGAGGACTTTGGGTCTCCGTAGATGGCACCGGGTTGAGATTGCCAGTCATGACCTCCTTAGGATCGGGCATGACTTCGTCCTATCTCGGAGGTGTGCTATGGGGAATCCGTGGCCCAACACGAGAGCACATCCTATCCATCCAATCCGTAAACATTTGCAAGAGTTTGGCAATGGTGGGGTTTCTAGGGACAGGGGCATCATGGTGGATTCACCAATAATCATCAGGCCTAGTCTTGGTCATAGGCTCATCCATATGTGGGACCTTTCATCTCCGACTACGACTTTCTTGATTGGAGGGGAAAGGGTGGGATAGGTAGATCCTCTAAGCTCATCCTTCATATCACACCATGTGCCAATGGGCCTTTGCCTCCTAACATCCCTCATGCGTTCAACACATCCCCACTTTTCGACAGCTTCGTAAAAAAGCCTCTCCTCGGCAAAACTGACTCTCATGACATCGGACATGGGGTAACAATCGAAATATTTGTCCATGACGACTTCCCAATGTAGGTAGTCGCTCGGGAGTTTGGAACTATCAAATGTCTGTGCTTCGGGCCTAATGAAGATGGGGAGGTTTCCACGCCCTTGGGTGTCATGCCACCAATCATATCGCCTGGGCGACTTGGAATCCATGGGAAACTGGGAGTGGTGATGGGTACCCTAACGGGTGGGCATGCAAAGGGGTAAATGGGATGCAAACGACTAATGCAATGGCTAAGACCAAAGACACCCTAGACTCGACAAAACTCTGATACCAATTTGATGCGGGATGGGGTGCAAATCGGGGGACTCTAGGTGTGGACTCGACTATAAGACGATGCAACCAGCAATAACACAAACGACCGAGCCGCCTTGGCTCAACACCAAGAGCTTCTAGGAGGGAAACTACGCTTACAACAAGAATCGCAAGCTCGTATCCGTTCCCCAAGTGTAGGGAAGCACGTGGATCCGCACGGTTGAGAAACTGACGGAGGCTAGGGTGGTCTGCTCGCTCACGTGCTCAGATCGAGACACGGGACGGTCACGCTCTCTCACTCGCAGTAGTGAATAATATAACGGGCTAGGAACCTATCATGCACACTAGCAGCAGCAGTAAGAACATATACTAAACTAGCAAGCGAAACTAGAGGGGGAGTGAGTCTGTACCTCCACGCTTGGGGCGTGGGGAAGACTCCCAGCCAAGACACAAGGGCAGTCAGTGCCCACTGATAGAAGTCAGTACATCGGGGCATTGAAGCCTCTGAAGCCTATGTCCGGCGGAGAGACTTCCTCTTCAGTGTCGCGCCGTAAAGGTGCTTCGGGTTCCACTGTACCCTACTCTTGGTGGGAGGACCTGAGGGCCTCCTGTGGTTTGAGCTGTGACTCGCAGTTGTCTTAGCTTGTTCCAGAGGGAGCGCTTACTGGAGGAGCTTTTGCTACATAGAGGGCACATTTGATTAATGCAGTGGGTTGCGCAGGTCAGTTGGACCACCTTTGAGAGCTGGAGGTGGCCTCTACCCCAAAGGCTCTTAGAGATGCAGTGGAGCGGGCAGCCCGAACCCTTCGGATAGACTCCAGCCAGCTCATCACGAAACTTCACATGCCCGCGGGAGCGACAGGTATAGCTTTCTCCTCCCCTCCTTTTGCTACCCTACACTTTTCATTATAAGGCCACTGACTGTTTGTAAACATACCCTGATTGCAGGAGCATTTAGCGGTCATAGTGGTCCCTCCTTGCAGAGGGTGTCCTCTAAAGCAGCCGCTACTGGTGTTAGCACTGCGACAAAGAGACGCCACGGTGGAGGTTCAGATGACGACACCCGACCTCCCTCTCGTCCTCGGGTTGACACCGTATCCCCAAGCAACGAAGCCCCCCCGAGTGAGTTGAGAGTCGCAAGTCTGCTTTTCCCTTATTATATCTCTGCACACACATTTTTGTTCATTTGCAGAGTGGTTTTGTGTGTAGCTCCCCTTGAGGTGAGGGCTCAGATGAATTTCTTACCGGGTCCCGGGGATGTCTCTACAGCGAGCGTGCTTGCATTAGATATATCTTCTGATTTTGAATTAAATTCGGGGGACTTGGATCAGCCTATGGAAAGTTTCTTCTCGACAGATGCTCCTCCTCCACCTCCAGAGACGGGAGGGGCTCCAGCTCCTCCATCCTTAGGTAAGCATGGTTCATGACAATTCCTGTTTGTTTATCAGGCCTGCTGAAGACAACAGTTATCCTGACTATCTGCCTTTTTGAACAGGCCATCCCGGAGTTCGGCCTACCTCTTCGGAGACGGAAGAGGGCGAGTTTCAGCCTCACGAGGGCGATGTTTCTGCCTTGAGGTCGTTGAGCAGAGGAGGCTCCAGCATCTCCCTGGACAGTAGTAGCTTGGATACGACCTCTGGTAGCGGTTCATCTACGCCTTTATTAAGCTCCTCTGATGGCGTGGACACTGGAGTGATCTCAGGTAGCCAAAGAGTCCCTTGACCTCTTTATATGGTCGGTGGGTGGTTTTGCTTACTCCCCCCCCTATATCAATTTTCTTGCAGCCACCCAGCTGGCCGCCTCCACTGCCGAATTAGCCAAGCTAATTAATTCTGGCACCTGTCCCGAGCTGCCCATCTACGACGTTGATCAAGGAGTCACAGCTGGAGCCTCTGGAGGAGCTCCCCCTACCTTCAGGGTCTACCATACGGGTGCGCTCGATTTTGCTCCGGATTCGTTGCCTCCCACTAGTAATTTAATGGGAGGAAATGAGGAACATGCCCCGGGTATGCATCTAGCCAGCTTTGTACATACGTATTTTGCTGCTTGTTTGATTGGCTCGGTTTGTAGCACTGATCACAATCTTAATTTTGCAGCTGTTGACATCTCAATGACCTCGCCCACAGATCATTCTAGGCAGGGGGCGACTCTGATGGGGGACGGACAGCAGACTTGACCGATTTGCAGGCGAACCTGGGACTCTAAGCAAGCTCGCGGCTCGTCCCTTAGCGAGGGTAGCGTGCGGACGTGCGCGGTTGAGGAACCAGCAATGAGTCGGGTAGTCAACTCTCACTCGTGCCCGGATCGGGTCACGGGACGGGTCTCGCTCTCTCTCACAGCGGTGAATAAAATATTTTACAAGCTAATTAATCCTAACACTCTAGCAGCGGCATACGAATATATATGAAATGAGCAAAATGCCGATAATGAGCGGGTGGCGAGTGTACCTCCACGCTCCGGACGTGGGGAAGACAATCCCGGCCAAGAACGGTAACTCCCGGTAAAAAAAAAAATTACAATAATTACATAAATACAATTCACTGCCCACTCCACGCAGGGAGGTAAAGGGCTACAACTGGGACTCGGGAGGACCGATCTTGGGTTGACGGGCGGCTTCTGGGGCAGCGCCGACGGTTCCGATGCACGGCTACTCGGGCGGCAGCTTGCTGTCCCGAACTGGTTCTTCTGTTTCAGCAACGCGCGACCCGGCGAGAACGCCTACTGTGATCAGCCCCGACGTCGGATCGACGTGAGACCAGCGCCGTTGCGAAGCTCTTTCGAAGATCTTCAAACCCAGGCTGTTACAGGAATTTTCCTGTCTCTGTAGTGGCCGTGGTTGAATTTGTAACAGGCTGGCTCTCAGGTTCAGAACTGACTGGGCAGATTTGGATCTGCCTGAGAATGAGGTTTGACCGGAGGTGAAACGGAGGATCTGGATGCTGGGATTTTTATGGGAGATAGAGGGAGAAGTAAGGAACACGAGGATATTTTTTTTTGTATTTTTCTGACGTGGTTTGACAGGGGAAGTGGATTTTATGGCTGGGGTGGTCGGATCTGGACTGCCAAGGACAGAACAGAAACCCACCAGCTATTTTAGGATTTTTTCGCCAGAAATGACTTTCTATTTGTAATCGCAGATGCTATAGGGACTACGTTCTTGATTGTGGCTGCCCAATAGACCGCATCCTTAAAGTTTGAATTTTATTGATTAAATATTTCTATTGAAGATCATGGTGCCCTGACTGATTGCGTTCTTCAAGATCGCGGTGCCTCTGCCAACTACGTCCTGTCACGGGTTTCTAGAAACCCTAGTATCTTTCCAGCATGTTATGCTAGTGGTATTGAGTCTAGATACATATTTTTCAAGTCTGCACGCCATCTGAACTAACTAAAGTAACTAGGGTGCATAAATAAACCTTAACTTCTTAAGTTACATGATCTATGCTCATCTTCATCTTTTGATTCTATAAACTCATCTTGCCTTCACTGTTCTTAGCATGTTAAAAGAGTGGATAACTTCCTATTAACCTGAAATTGGTTCATCATTGCAAGGTTTAACTCTCTCACATGTTAGTTTATATCGAATAGTGATTTCATGATCATATCATGTGATATATCATGCGTCGTTGATTGAAGGTTATGTCACTCCAATGATGCTAACCTACCACTATTGATTGATTTTTGTTTCTCACTTGAACCCTCAATTCTTGGTAAAGTTAGAACCCTCTACTAGATACTCCATCCTTTGGACTGGAATATTCTTCATCGAGACTTTCGCAAGTCTACTTGAGTCTTGGATTCCCACAAAGAAGCCAAGCTGGTTGCACCATAAAAACTTTGAAAAATCTGATAATCCCATCCTACTGATGTTGGTTGAGGTTCAACCGGCCTTTGAACCCATGGAACGAGATTCTATTTGGGTATTGTTTGCTCTGTTTTGAACGTGGCATGATCAGGAACCACGTTCAATCTCTGATTGTGGTTGACCCCCTGGCCACGTTCCTGACCGCGGTGCACTTCGTGACCACATTTTGTGAAGACCTATGTCTCACTGCTATCTGGATCATCTTGTATGGAGCTGAAGAGATTGCTTATTATTGCCCCAGTTATTGTATTGCCTTCTGGTTCAGGTGATTTTGTCATTTGCACTGATGCTTCTAGGGTAGGTTTGGGTGCAGTGTTGATATAGCATGCCAAAGTTGTGGCACATGCATCTCGCCAATTAAAGCCACATGAGGAAAACTACCCCACTCATGATCTTGAGTTGGCAGCAGTGATTTTTACATTGAAGATTTGAAGGCACTATTTGTATGGAGAGAAGTTTGAGATTTTCACTTACCATCAGAGCTTGAAATATATGTTCACTCAGAAGAATCTTAACCTCAGGCAGAGGAGATAGATGGAATATATGAAAGATTATGATTTTAACTTATGTTATCAGCCAAGCAGGATGAATGTAGTGGCTGATGCATTAAGCAGGAATGTGGTAGTTAGTCACTTGATACTGAGAGAATGGAAGTTGTGAGAGCAGATGCCAATTGAGACTTTCAGACTCAAGCTTTCTTGGGACCAGGGGTCATCTGTTCTTTCTAGTTTGATTGTCACGACAACTATTCGTCGCCAGGTGATGGAGGCTCAGCGTATGGACCCCGAGCTACCTCCCATTCTATAAATAGCCGAGGTGGAGTTTGGTGATTAAGAGGTGGTGAGATTCTGAGGCAGACTATATGTTTCAACTAAGGAATAGATGAGGAAAGTTGTCTTACAGGAGGGCATAGTTCTCGTTATGCTATGCATCCATGAGCAACAAAGATGTATTACAATCTGAAGAGGCAATTTTGGTGGCCAAGTATGAAGAAGAATGCAGCTAAGTTGTGGCTAGGTGCTTGACATGTCAGCAGGTGAAAGTGGAACATCAGTGGCCAGGTGGCACTTTACAGCCTTTAGAGATTCCCGCATGAAAATGGGACCATATGACTACAAATTTTGTGGTTGGCTTGCTGAGGACTCAGAGCTGCCATGATAGTATTTGGTTACTTGTTGACAGGTTGACTAAGACCACCAGGTTGTTGCCAATCAAGATGAGTTGGGGAGTCCATAGCTTGGCCAGGTTGTCTATTCCAAGAGCAAATTGTTCCCTTGCATGGCATTCCTGTCTCTATTCTATTTGATCAGGATAACCGCTTCACTTTGGATTTTTAGAGGAGCTTATAGAAGGCCCTTGGAATAGAGTTAACTTTCAGCTCAACTTATCACACTCAGTCTGATGATCAATCAGAGAGGACTATCCAGACCCTGGAGGATATGTTAAGAGCTTGTTGTTTAGAATGGCAAGGGTGGATTCACCATTTACTATTGGTTGAATTCATCTACAACAACAACTGTCATTCCAGTATGGGCATAGCGCCTTACGAGACTTTGTATGGGCGAACATGTCATACTTCACTTGACTGGTTCGAGATTGATGAGCGAGTCATGACTGGGCTAGAGTAGGTGCAACATTGTGTTGAAGTGGTGCAGCTGGTTAGGCAGATATTACAGGCAGCCCAGAGCTGACAGAAGAGTTATGCCAATTAGCGGAGGTGACCTCTCAGCTTTGAAGTGGGAGATTGAGAGTTCTTGAAAGTCTCCCCTATGAAAGGTGTGGTGCGATTTAGCAGGGAGAAACCGTAGGTCTTCGCCATGAGCGTGTTGTTCTGTTCGAGCGACTTGTTCGTGTCGTCGAGGACCTTCTTGAGGGCTTCCTTTTCGACGAGCGTCAGCGCCTGTTCGATGCGCTGCTGGAGCGTCTTGACCTGCTGGAGCTGGGCGGTGACGACCTGGACGTTCTGCTGGAACTGGCGGTTGGCCTCGAGCGTCTTGATGCTGCTGACGAGGACGTATTTCTGGCCGTTGATGTCCTTGGACTCGAAGGCGGCGGGGGCGGCGGGGGTGCTCATTTGGGTGTCGGAGACGGTTTTGGTATCGGAAGGGGTTGTTTTGTCCAAGGCGGACGGGGCGGCGGCGGTGTCGGCGGCATGAACGGACGCGGTGGCGAGCGTCAGACCGGCGAGTGCGGCGGGGATGAGTTTGCGCATGACGGGGCGGGGATTACGGCGGGGGTGGCGGTTTCCAAGTCCTAATGTGTCACGATCCCGGGGCGTCTGCGGGATTATCCGGGATTTTACCGGCGAGCGCCCGGTCGAGAATCGGCTCGAGTTCGGTGTCGGCGAGCCGGCGCTGGAACTCGTCGTCCGCGAGCATCGCGAGGATCTTGGGGTGGGTGGCGAGCGTGCCGGCGTCCTGATTGCGGACGGCCTCGATGATTTCGGGGTCGTTGATCAACGGATAGAAGGCCGGGTTGGCGGCGAGCGCCCGGACCGATTCGTCGTTCTGCAGCCGCCGGAACGCCCGGGGGCTGTGGAGCACGGCGAGCATCTTGCGGAGGATGCGTTTCGGTTTCTCCGGAACGGGGTCGAACTTCGCCCAGGCGGCGGTGCCGGGGTGATGCGACAGCGTCGTTTTCACGCGCATCGGCCACCGGAGCGCCCACGGAACGCGTCCTCCGGAGACGGACGCCCACGCTTCGCCGATGCCGGCGAGCGCGAGCAGTCCCGTGAGCGAGACGGCGAACCAGAGCATCCCGACCCAACAGCCGACGAAACCTCCGGCGACCGGGCTGTCCGGGTCGCCGGCGGCGTTGCGCGTCCGGCCGCGCCACCAGAGGTAGCCGAAGGCGGTGAGCCAGACGACGGAGCCGAGCAGCAGCGTGCCGAGCGCGCCGCGCAACAGCCACGGCACCCGGGTGCCGTCGAACAGCGCGTAGCCGGCGGGCGAACCGAAGAGTTTCGCGACGATGAACGCCAGCGCGAGGGCGACGACCGAGGCCAGTGCGCGGACCGGGCCGCGTCCGATGCCGCGCCAAGTCCCGGAGACCATCGCGGCGAGCATCGCCAAGGCCAGGACGCCGAAAATCATGGCGTCCCCGGAAGCGGGCGTGGCGTGGTCGGGAGGTGTCGTCACCGTGCCCCGAGCACCTTGCGTATGGGCGTCTCGCGGGCGAGAATACTTTCCGTGAGCCGGACCTGGACGATGGCGCGACGCAAATTGTGCCCCGGATAGCGGGTCTTGAAATAGACGTCGCCGGCGAGGAAGTCGGCGAAGAACCGGATCGCGAGTTCGAGCGGGATGAGCCGGATGGCGTCGAAAAGGTACCGGTGGTCGTTTTCCGTGAGAAAGTCCTTCGCGTGCGACATGTAGCCGCGGTAGATTGCGGTGAAAAGATCGAGATCGAAGACGACGTCGTTGAGATCCTGCGCGTCCTCGCCGGCGGGGTTGCAGCCGGAGCGCAGGCAGTCGCCCACGTCGTGGTGGATGAGCCCGGGCTGGACGGTATCGAGGTCGATCATGCTCGTGCCCTTGGCGGTGTCCTCGTCGATCATGATGTTGCCGACCTTCGGATCGCCGTGCGTCGGCCGGAGGAGGAGTTCGCCGCGGAGACGCGCGTCCTCGAGCGTATGGGCGGATTGGCGGTGCTGTTCGATGAAACGCAGGACGCGCCGGGCTTCGGTGGAGGAATTCAGCCGCTGCATGCCGTCGGGCGTCGCGAGCGCGGCGTCCATCTTCGTCAGATAACCCGGAGTGACGTGGAAGCCCGGCAGCGCGTACGCGAGCTTCTCGCACGGGATGTCGCTGATCATGCTCTGGAAGTGGCCGAGGACGTAGCCGGCTTCGAGGGCGTGTTCCGGGTTGCGGACCTTCTCGTGGCTCTCGGCGCCGGCGATGTGCGTGATGGCGCGCCAGAGATCGCCGTTGGCGTCGGTGACGAAGTCGGCGCCCTCGTGCGTCTCGATGATCTTCGGAATCTGCCAGATCCGGTCGGCGGTGTCGGCGGCCGCCTCGATCTTGCGGTGGCAGTGGTCGGTGATCACGCGCATGTTGCGCATGATGGCCTCCGGTTCCGGGAAGATCGCCTTGCGGATGCGCTGGAGAATGAACCGCTGCTCGGAGAACGCCGTCCGGTAGACGGCCATGTAGGTGTCGTTCACGTTGCCGGAGCCGTGCGGGCGGAGAACGGCGAGGCGGCCGGGAACATTGAAGCGGCGGGAAATATCTTCGACGAGCATGGGCGCAGAGCACCCGCCGGGGGCTTTCCTTGCGATGAAAAAGCGTCCCGGCCCGCGTTAAAAAAACGTTCCGGAAAACGACTTGCCAAGCGGGAGGGCGCTCCCATCGTGCGCCGCCTCTTCGCCCCAGTTCCATCCACGTCGGCACCCGGTGGCATCGCGATGACACCGACTCGTCCACGCCCGGCCGATCCGGATTTCCTCCGAGAGCCCGATGGCGCTTTTTTCGATGATGCCCGACGCACTTCGTATCGTGTCGGAATCCGCTGTTTTAAGCCCGATGCGTTTCGCGGTTTCGGGAGTCACGCTTGTCTGCGCGCATCCCGTATCCACCATCAGCCGGACCGATTGGCCGTTGATTTCCGCCCGGACGATCAGACCGACGACAGTGTGCTCCAGCGGCACGACGACCTTTTCCACTCCGGCATCGAATCCGGACCGGCGCGAGGCGCCGGCGACGAGGGAGGGGGATTCCGTTTTCGGTTCGTCCGCGCGGAGCGTCACGCCGGCGGCGAGCACCGGCAAAAGCAGGAAGCGAAGGGGAACTCGCATGGCCGTTTCCCGTAGCGCGTTTCCGGTCGCACCGAAACAACAATCCGGGCCGGGCCGCGGGAGGCGACGACCCCGTGCGTCGCGCCTACCGCTTCATCTTCTCCAAAATCCGTCCGGCCGGAATCGCCGCGCGGTGTTTGAACGCCGTCTCGTGGTCGTCGTTTTCGGCGATGGCGTAGGATTGCGAGACGCCGACGACATTGCCCGCAAGATCGAGGACGGGGCCGCCGGACGAGCCTTCGGCGATGTCGGCGGTGATGTCGAGTTGCGGTAGCCGGGGCTCGTCCGGGTGATCCGGGTCCGGATCGGCGACGGAGTGCCGGGAGACGATGCCGTCGGTCATCAGGAAATAATAGCCGGACGGTCCGCCGAACGCGCGCACCGGCTCGCCGGCGGAAATGTCGGCGAGCAGCGGGAGTGCCGGCAGGTCCGTCGCGTCGATTTTCAGAAACGCGAGGTCGGTCTTTTTGTCGGCGAGCAGGATCCTTTTCACCGGGATGTAGCGGCCGGCCGGCGTCACGGCGGCGAGGATGAACGACCCGTCGAACTCCAGCGCGTGCCGGCAGGTCGCGATGACGCCGTCCGCGTTCACCACGAAGGCGGTCGCGCCGCCGACGCTCGTCCGGTGGCGGAGGACCGGGCGTCCGGAACCGGAGGCCGTCCGGCGCGACGAGGTTTTGGTCTTCGCCTTGGCCTTCGCCTCCTCCTCGGCGGCCGCCTTCTTTTCGTCCTCCCATTCCTTTTGGGAAACGGCGACGAGCATCAGCGTCGAACGCGCGGCGCGCCGGTAGAGTTCCGCGCCGGCGAGGCGTTCGGTGGCCGGCGTGAGCGGCGCGTAGTCGACGGACGCGACTTTTTCGGCGGCTTCGACATCGGCCGGACGGAAAAATTCGCCCTTCGCCACCAGCCGGTCGGCGAGCGCGTCCAGCCGGTCGTCGTACGAGGCGTCGTCGAACGGTTGTCCGGCGCGCGAACCGGGCGCGATTTCCTTGGCGAAAACCGGCGCGGCGGCGGAGGCCAGCGCGAGAAGGGTGAGGGCGCGTAACATGTTCGGGAAGGCGAACCGGAAGCGCCGGACTGTCCACCGATTAAAAATTCGCCGTCAATTTCCCGGGAACGCCGGCCTCCGACCGGCATGGTGGCAAAGGCGGATCGGGAAAAAGAAGGGAGAAGAAAGAGGAGAGAAGAGCGGCGCCGCTTCGCCTCTTTCGAAAAAACATCCTCACGCGATCCTCTCTCTTCTCTCCTCTTTCCTCTCCCTTCTTTCCCTTTTCCGGTCCTTCCTCCCTTCATGCGACTTTTCGACCGCGAGTTCGACGGCGTGCTTTTCGACATGGACGGGCTGATGCTCGACACCGAACGTATCAGCATGCGAGCGTGGCAGGCCGGGTGTTCGGATTCCGGATACACGCTAACCGACGCGCAATTTCTCGACATCATCGGCCACCGGGAGGCGGACTGTCTGAAACTCCTCCAAGGCTTTTTCGGCGAAACCATCGACACCGGACTCATCATGGGCGCCACGCGCGCGCACTACGCCCGGATGCTCGAAGCCGGCGTTCCGGTGATGCCCGGACTTGTCGGCGCGCTGGAAAAACTCGCCGCCGCCGGCGTGCCGATGGCCGTCGCCACCTCGACGCATCACGACGTCGCCACCGCGAAACTCGAGAAAGCCGACGTCGCGAAATTCTTCCGAGCCATTGTCGGCGGCGATCTCGTCGATCACGGCAAACCCGAACCGGATCTTTATCTCGAAGCCGCGCGTCGCGCCGGAGTTTCCGCGTTGCGTTGCATCGCGCTCGAAGATTCCGGACCCGGACTCCGCGCCGCGCACGCCGCCGGATGCGCCGCCATCCTTATCCCGGACCTCAAGCCGCCGGGACCTGAAATCGAAAGACTCGCCTTCCGCGTCCTTCGCTCGATGCGCGAATTCGAGGCGGAAGTCAGCCGGTCCCTCATGTGAGGCGGGTTCCGTCGCTTTCCTCCCTTTACGCTCCACGCTTTACGCTTATCCCTTCCCGTTTCATGGCCCAAAAGCACCATCTCCCGACCGGCACGTTCAAACTCGACGGCGTCGTCTATGCCTGGGAGGTCCGCAATTTCGCCGGTTCCGCGAATCCGTATGTCGATCCGCACGGCATCTCGGTGGAAGTCCTCCATCAAGATCCAGTTAGCTTCCTACCATGTGGTGGTTCACACCGGCCTAGCTAGCCCAAATGAAGGTGAATACCAGAGAAGGCTAGAAGAGCTTGCCGATCTGGAGGGCAAGCGGCTCGAAGCCTACAAACACCTGCAAGTATACTAGGCCCGCATGGTGTGAGCCTACGATAAGCTCGTCAAGCAACGAGCTTTCAAGCAAGGCGACCTCGTCGTGATCAAGGAAAAAGAAGTCATGGCGGGGCGCTCCAGTGGGAAGCTACAACCCAACTGGCGAGGTCCATACATCATCTACAATGTTTATGAGGGTGGGGCCTACATGGTCGTTGACCACAAGGGTAACAAGCCATTCCCGTCTCTCAATGGCAAACACATGAAGCTATACTACGCGCCCGAGCATGAGTTCGCGCTCCATCCAGACTAGAGGCATGCACCCCATTCACCACTAGTAAAATTGGCCTTCCTGGGCGAAGGGCAATACCAGTCATGTCTTCCAACCTCTCTTCCCAATCAAGCGGTCAGCCAAGCCCTCCCAAAGTCACCCCCATGCACTTGTGGGGGTTAGCCTCCTGCCTTCACCCTTGCAATAACAAAAGCAAGGATGCCTCGACACCAGCAACAACCCAACCATCAAGCTCCAATGTAAGCAATTAAAAAAATGTGGTTAAAAATAGAGATACCCCAGTGGACGCAGTCGTCCTCATCGTAAGGAGGCGACTGGAGGCAAAAGGCCAACAACCCGACTGAGGTAAGAACTTGAAAGGGTGCCTCAGTTAAAATTGGGAAACCCCTCGACGTGAAAACCCACAAGGGCGCATTGGAAAAAGCTAAAGGGGGTCAGCCCTGATGAAAACTCGAAAGGGCGGTAGAGCCGATAATGAGATAATATATCTCTTCCCACCAGACAAGGCAATCCTCCGCCCACTTCTCAATGGGTCGTAGGTCTCTTCAGCCAAGATATGCCATCCTTTGACCAACACACATTGCCAAATCATTAACCCTGCACTCCCCAGTCAGTTCCATATCACCCTGCTTGGCTCATTCTACCTTCAGCCTTCACACTGTCACGACGGGCTGGCAAGTTCCAGTGTCCATACGACATCCCAACCACCACCTCAGCGAGTCCCAGTCTCGGCCTATCCTCAGGCTTTCGTCATCCTACATCCACATCTTACGCCCCGTCAACCTAGAATTCCCAATTCCTGATATGTCCCAGTTTAACCACCACGATTCCAGCCATAACCCCAAGTTCCCCTGCAATCCCTGACCCACCAGTTATGATCCCAGTCATATCCTGCCACGATAAAGTGGCCTCCAGTACCATAACTTGATGACTTGTAAGAGCCCTTACGAGGGGTAGAACAATATCCAGTCATCTACATCCTCTGACTCCAAGCTACATCCCCTAATAGCAGCACGCTACGGATGCCACTCCCCAGATTAAATAAAATAATAAATAAAATAATAAATAGGGTTAAAAATAAAGATACCACGGTGGCCTCAGATAACTCCCTTTACGGAATAGCTGAGGGCAAAAATTACCACCAACCCAGTTGAGGTGA
The DNA here is from genome assembly GCA_024336825.1 of Amorphophallus titanum. Taxonomy (NCBI): domain Eukaryota; kingdom Viridiplantae; phylum Streptophyta; class Magnoliopsida; order Alismatales; family Araceae; genus Amorphophallus; species Amorphophallus titanum. The sequence continues at coordinate 55,490,649 of JANBPO010009603.1, read as the reverse complement.
AAACTCGAAAGGGCACCTTGGGCAAAATCGGGTAACCTCTCAGTGTGAAAATTCACAATGGTGCACTGGAAAAAGCTAAAGGGGGCCAGCTCTAGCAAAAATCCACAAGGGCAGCAGGGTTGGTAAGGAGAAGAAAAAAAATCCTCTTCCTCTCTACTCCTCGCTGACAAGGGCTGTCGACCACGACATTTCACTGATGGCAAGCTTAACATCACTTCAAAACAATGGTGGCCAACACCCCCCCCCCCCAGGGTCGGCCATCCCCAATTGTTGTTCCAGCATTTCGACTACACACCTTAACAGTCAGCCGACTAGTCCCAGTACGAGTTCCAGCTCCAGCTCCAGTTCCAGTCCCAGCCTCTAGCTCTAGTATTCGACTACACACCTCAACGGTCAGCCGACCAGTTCCAGCCTTCTGGCTACTACACATCAGCAGTTAGCCGGCCATCTCTAGTTCCAGTCTCCAGCTCCAGCATTTTGGCTACACACCTTAATGGTCAGCTGACCAATCCTAGAACCAGTTCTAGCTCCAGTTCCAGTCCCAACGCCAGTTTTAGCTCCAGTCGCAGCCCCAATTTCTGGCCGCAATGCCTTCCATGGCCACCTGGCCAGCCCAGCTCCAGTTCTCCAGGCCAATGTGAATTACATTTTCGGCTAACAACATGTCAGTAGCTGGTATACTGCCACACGGCCTATAACCGACACACTCCAGAATCACCCCAGTAGCCTTAACGACATAGGCCATCACATCCTTACGAGACTATCCCGACCCTCCCCAGTAACACAAGCTTATACCCTTCAAAGGGTTAGCCCCAGCACCGAGTACCCCTTCCCTAGCTCCCAACACTCAGCCTCCAATACTTGCTATCTTGTCCCGATTGCCAGCACCTAGCTTCCAGTACTCAACATTCAGTCTGCACCATTCTGTACTCACCCCCTGCTCCTGCACCCAAAATTGGGTATGCCCAGTTATCTATCACCTACATCAGTACATGACAAAAGAATCAAGCTGGTTGTATTTTCTTAGATCGTTTATTGTAAACTGGATTTTATTCCACCTATTCCTTTGGAACGGACAAAAAGGGGAACCATCAATGTTCCCCTCGACATGCATATGAAAATCAAAGATAAACATGCATGGAAGAATGAGAAATGGATGCACATGCGCGCACACACAGAGACCAACAACAAACATGAGGATGAGAAATAACTCGATCAAAGCAAATTCATGAAGTTGCATTTGGCATGAAGCCGCACATGTAATTGACGATGAAAGAGAGGGAAGGAATCTAGTAAAAATAAGGATTGAAGGCCTCCAAATTAAACAGGTGCATGGAGTTGTAATTTCACCCAATGACTTCAACTTCCCTTGCACAACCTAAACAGTATATTCCAATCTATTCTGGAAACTGAAAACTTTAATCATCATATTTACTATCGAACAATAAGTATCACCCAACCTTCAAAAATACTAGCCCAAAGCATACCGGCAAAGAAGTGGCTCAACCCAGTAAAGTTGACATCACGTGGATGTCAAGATTACATGAAGATCTTGTGACAAACAAGACAGATGAATCAAGGTAAAAATGTTGCAAAGCATTTACCAAGCATGTTGCAAAATCATTCAAATGAGAATGAATAGAATTTTCATGCAAATTGTACCAGGGGAATGGGAGTCAGAGGGACATAAACTGCCAGTACAAATACATGCATCTAGTAAATATATAAAGACCCACTCTCAAATCCAAAACAGAATTACTCCACCTGATTATAACATATTCGCATCCAAGATGGACCAAAGGGAACAATGTTACAGCAGGAAACTCATCCCATGATTGATGATTTACCACCTTTGCATAGATTGCTCCATCATCATTTTCACAGTAGGGTATTTGAGAAGAGGCAGATCTAAGTCTCTCATCATCGAGTATACTGATCGAATAATGGTGAACTCAGTTAAAAAAACACAATAGTAAAACATAGATACCTCCAGATGAGACTCCTCATTTAAAGATGTATCAGAGTCTGCCTTTCTCTTCTTTACTGGCACCAGATCACCTTCCACATCAGCATCATTCACTGCCCATAACTTCAGAGAGCAGTCCCACGATCCTGAACATACCTATAACCAGGTAAGGCATTGAGTGTTGTCATAGTGTCATAGGCTGGAATAAGATTCTAGAGCACAGAAAAATTCAGGGGCACATCTTTGTCAAAATGAGGAAAAAGAAAAAGCTCTGACCATATCTCCAGATGGCTCAGATGTGATACTTTGGACAGCTGATGTATGACCATTAAGAACTTTAAATGCCCTGACCTTGTTTAGATTTTCAACAGGATTCATGGCACCAATCTATACAATGCATAAAAGTTTTAAAAAGCAGTAATGTAAGATTTAAGCCACATCAACATATGCTAAGCAAGCTTGTCATACCTTCCACAACCTCAACGTTCTATCTTTTGAAGCAGTACCAACATATACGGTGCTATCATGTTGAACTTCTACAAAGTGACAAAAGACTAGATCAATCATAGTCATAGGACTGATGAAACTAAAACTGAACATGCATCTTGCAAGCAACAATACGAAAGATGGGCAGAGTTGCCATTTGTTTTAATATGCAGTATGAAAACCTAATCTATATGATCAAATTTTAAATATCTAAACGCTTGCATGATATAATGTATTCTTTTTTTGAAAGTGGGTGGTGCATGATATAATGTATTCAACTTATAGGGGTAAATAGGGGGAGGGTGTGGAAATGGTCACACATGTACTTTCAAGTTTCAAAAGCTTTCATGTGAGGAAGGTTTAATGGGCCTTATGCCCTTCATACATGGATCAAGTCATGTTTGAGGGGCAGGAGAGAGAGGGCCTAGGTAGGGATGGAGAGAGCATAATGACAGTGCCTGAGGGAGAGAGCAAAGAAAGAGCACCAGAGGACCGGCTGGGACAGGGCCTCCTGCCATCAGCACAGACACGGGAAAGCCAGGTGAACTGGATCTGTGGTGTCTACTCATTCTGTGGACTTCTGTAAAATCTTGGAAAGCAAGGAGACATTTTTTAGAATACTTAGTGGGACTCAAAAGCCCTTAATAGGTCCAAATTATTGGGCCAGCTGGCAGACCCATACTGGGAATGCTTGAGGAATGAGTTCAGACTTTCACAACAACCTTTTCTATTGATGATGTTGACAGATGTAATTGCACCAGTGTGTCCTTCAAGAACATGAGTACATGATGTTCCATCTTTCCATATCCTACAAGGAGGGAAGAAGAATGAAATGAATGAAAACCACACAAGTTACGTGCCAGGTACATACATCACCAACACCACACAAGCAATATACAAATCTACACTATCTTCTGTGTACTAAATCTCAACAGTTCCTCACCAAAAAGAGCCATTTCTACTGGTAGGGAAAGTAAGCCTTAAAAACTGGAATAATTGCTTAGACATTAATTACCTTGCAAAACTGTCGTAGCATCCCGTCAAGATGAAGCTGCCAGAGAGAGACGCAGAAATTCAGATATACTAACAAAAATCCAAGGATACTTCCTACGATGTTAACCATGTTCAAAATGAAAACAAATGAGAAAAGCAAAAATCACCCCCCTTACAAAAACCAAATGAGAAAGGAAAAAATCACCCGCATTCAGCTAAACTTCAGAAAGGCGACTCCAAAACCCAGCCATCCTTGTTACAACCCGCAAAATCCCTTGCATTCGAAGGACAAAAATAAAAACCCCACACTCGGAATAAGCAGAAATAAATATCAGCTGAAGAAATATGCAAGTGCAACCCTCAAACTGCAAGATCCGTATACCATTAACATCCTAAGCACTATAACAAGGACAACGGGATGTGGGCACGGAAAACCACAATCTAGAGCGATATTTGGGAGAGCTAAGCTTGGTAGCGTGAAATGGGAGGAGCAGGGGAACGGGTTCAGAAGCAGACCTGCGCGCCCCCAGCCATTCTCGCCGCCTCTTGCCGCCGCGGGCGTCGGCCGAAGAGACGTGAGGGAGAGAGCGGAGAGGAAGAGGAAGAAGGCGGGCGACGGATCCATCGGCGACCCTGCCGCCACCCCCTTGGAGCGACTCGCAGCCGCCCCGCAGCTGGCGACCTCTCTCTCTCTCTACCCTTCGTGGGAACGAAGTTCGAGAAGGGGGGAATGATCTCGAGTCCAGAGATGATGTTTGTTATCTGTCACTGGCGTTGCAGATTCTATGCAGCACCGTTGACCGCTGCACCCCACATTCGCGACTGCGGCGTTCGCTGGGCCAATTCGACCGACCAGATTGGAGAGCACAGAGCACAACCGAGTAGAGGCTTTTTTTCTTTTGGGGGGAATTTTTGCATGTAAACTTAAGAATAAAAATTAGATACTTGTTGTTCCTGTATTTATATTTGGGTAGATATCATATCATTTAAAAAATATTTTAATTTTAGTCCCTGTATATTAGGTATTTCGCATCGACTCCACGAAACTTAAAATCGTTTTAGTTTTCGATCCTCATTGTCACCTTATGTCACTTTAATTGAAGCTTAGCATTACCTTTGCTTATCTTACCAGGGCAATGACCATTTTACCCTCGTTGAAGAGAGAGAGAGAGATGGTGCCCCTTCTATGCGTAGACAATTGCTATGGAAGTAAGGTGGGTAGCACTGCCCCTCTTCTCACTTGTTGATGTTGGACTAAGGTGCAGGTAATTCATCCTTAGCGATCACCCTTTACTTGCTCCTCACCTCTTGCTTTGTAGCGTTGGATTGATTTAGGAGGGATACCATGGAAGAGAATGGTGGAACCCCGTGACCTGTACATCTCGGAGAATAGAGAATTAATATGGCATCTCCAAGTGCGAGCAGAATTGGTCAATATTTTTCTTCTTATAAATAGAATTGGGAAACATACTAACACATAGACGGTTGAATACTAAGTTATGTGTTGTTGGATGCAAGGAGGGGAGAGAGAGACTATGATATCACATATGTTGTCCACCTGTGAGACGATGATGGTCCTATGATAGCATAAGATGTAAGAGTAACAACCGAACATGGTGAGACGGAGCTTGATGAATAAGTCGAATAGCTTGGAGAGACAACACGGCTTGTTAGTGGGGAAGGAAGATCATGCAGATGTGCAAGTGATTGGTGATGAGTCAGCGCCGGTTCATGATAAGGAAGTGAACTTGGATAAATGCCTCATTGCTGGTAGCAAAGACACATTATATGCGTATAATGATGCAACATGAGAGCGATTGATATAGCCTTCAGCAAATTGACGTACTCCATTATAAGAAAAGCATAGACATATATTCATGTACTCCGGTGTAAGAAAAGAATATAGGTCGATCCACACACCTCAACAGTGATCTCAAGTTGCTACACTATGACATTCAATATCTACAGATCCTAGAAGTACATCTACTTCATATGAGGTTGCACAACAATGACAACTTATCAAGAGGAGTCGTTCATTTAGAGAGATGAAATTATATATAATGAGAAGATGTACACGTTCATTCATAGTTCATTACTAATGTAATCTGTTGGGCTTGAAATTATGTAATCTTCTACAACATCAAAATAACCATTTCAGACTGTTGTGCTACGATGCTCGATGTCTAAGTATCCTAGAGCAACCACGCAGTCGTCTCAAATAAATTCATACCTATTGAGTTACACAGTACGAAATTATTTGAAGTTATTATTGGACATGACATTTGCATCTCTAAGCATTGTGAGGGAGATAACATATAACAGAGAAATGGTTGTCTTTGCATCTTAAGCATTGTGAGGGAGGTAACGTATAGCAAAGAAATCGCTTTCTCCACAAAAGAAGAAATCACACATGGACCTCATTATTCAATAGTAAAAAGGACAAACAACCACGTACTAGTAATCCTTTGGACATTACAGATTTGGAGATGTTGGATCCTAACATAGATGATGACACTTCCGAACCATCTATAGTGTTGGAATTTATGCTTTAATTCTTAAACGGTTTGAATATCTCTCTATGTTGATGAGTCTCGCAATGAAAAATAGAAAATATTTTCATCTACTTTTAGCTGGAACTATTGTCTTTGTCGTGTATTCTTTTGAGGAGATTAAGAAAGTTGGGCTATTTAAACTAGTTGGCTCTTTGGCCTGTATGTTGGCCTTCGAATGGTATTCTAGCCTTCCGGTCGGGTCCATAGTTGATTGGCCCAACATGCATAGAAAGTTTCGAGAGAGATTCCATGTCACAGAAAGGGAAATCACAGTGGCAGAATTATACTCTACCAGGCAGAGGCAAGATGAGACAGCCCTAGACTACATTAAGAGATGGAGGAATCCGACCATGAGATGCAGGCGACCTCCGCACCAAGAAGATGCTGTTCAGATATGCAAGCAGAATCTCAGAAGAGAAGTGCTTGAAAAGATCGTACCGTCTACAAGACCCCCACAGGTTGTTCACCCTTCTCGCTTGTATACGGCTCCGAAGCAGTAGTTCCTATAGAGCTGAAAGTCCCATCGCTCAGGGTCGCTATTCAATATGGTCTGGCCCGGGATGAACAAACGAATGCTGAAAGAAGGCTTGAAGAATTGGTTGAGCTGGAGGGAAAACGCTTTCAAGAGCAGAAAAATATCCAAATATACCAAGTCCGCATGGCGAATGCCTTCAACAAGCTCGTGAAAGGTCGAGAATTCAACAAATGCGACCTAGTCATGGTCAAGAAGAAAGAAGTCATGGCTTCCAACCCAAAGGGTAAGCTGACTGCTAACTGGCTAGGTCCGTACGTGGTCCAAAGGTAGTGCTGATGTCGGATATCGTGTAGGTCTCGTAACTGATCTGTGTGGTTTGGTTAGGCTCAACCGCATTCGGAGGTAGTGCCGAGGATGGCTGAAGGGCCGTCATCCATGGAGAAGTTCCAGAGGATGAACCCGCCTTCTTTTAAGGGGGAGAGTCAGCCCCTAGTTGCATAGCATTGGCTGCGAGCGATGGAGAAGATTTTCCGGAGCATCCGTTGCGATAAGGATGAGAAAGTTAACTTGGCAACATTCATGTTGGAGGAGCGTGCTGATGTTTGGTGGTCTTCAATTCTGCGAAATCAATTCGAGAATGGAGCTAGAGAGGTGTCGTGGGGAGATTTTGTTCGCTTGTTCCGGGCGAAATACATACCCGAGCATGTTCAAGACCGAATGGAGCAGGAGTTCCTCACTTTGACCCAAGGGTCTATGACAGTGCTGGAGTATGAAGCTCGCTTTGCGGAGTTGGCGCGTTATGCACCTCATATTGTAGCGGATGAGCGGAGGAAGGTGAAGAAGTTTGTATCGGGTCTTCGACCGTCGTTGAGGACGAAATTGGTTGCTTTCAACCACCGCACGATGGAAGAAGCTCTCGGTGCAGCGTTCCGGCAAGAAAGTGACATGGAGCAATACCAAGAAGAGAAGAAGGCCCAGCTGAAGAGGCTGTCATCATCTTTCCAACGCCAAGACCGCAAGAAGAAGCCCTCTAGTCAGTCACCTGTTTATACACCATCAAAGTCGATTTTGACGCAAGCAAGAGGATCAGGAGGATCATCGGCTGAAGTCAAAAGTGAATGCAAGCACTGCGGGAAATGGCATGGGGGTAAGGAGTGCTGGATGATAGCCGGGAAGTGTCTCAGGTGCGGAAGCTCGGAGCACAAGATCAAGGATTGTCCGAAGATGCAGCTGTCTTCTCCAACTCAAGCCCCTACAGCAGCTGCCGCCGCAGCACCAATGAAGTCAGCCAGACGCCCTCGAGCGCCGGCACGAGTGTTCGCGTCGGCGAGAGAAGATGTAGAGCAAGCAGACAACGTGACAAAAGGTACACTTCTAGTGCCAGGTTTCCATGCTAGAGTCTTATTCGACACCGGTGCTACTCATTCATTTGTGTCCGAGCAGTTTTCCAAGATGTTGTTTGATGATTTGGGCTTGGTGCCATCGAGTTTGGATGTGCCTCTCTTAGTGCACACGCCCGCTGGAGTTATGTCCACTGCAAAGAGCTATCCTTCCTTGCCGGTGGTTATCGGAGGAAAAGAGCTAACTGGACATTTCTATCTTTTAAAGATGAAGGATTATGGTGTTATTCTTAGGTTGGATTGGCTCGAGAGGTATTATACTCTCATTGATTGCCGGAAGAAGCCAGTGGTCTTTCGCATTCCTGGCGAGGAGTTTTTCCATCTTTTGCCTCAGATTGGGTCGGAGAAATTTGTAGTCTCGGCCATGAAGGCAGCTCGGTTGTTGTGTAAGGGTGGCAATACTTTTCTTGCTTGGGTGGTAGCGTCAACTGAGGTTTCCCAGGCCCCGTTGCTGGAGGAGATTGAAGTGGTTCGAGATTTTCCCGATGTCTTTCCAGAGGATCTACCAGGGTTGCCGCCAGCCAAGGAGATTGAATTCTCTATTGACCTTGTGCCCGGTACAACGCCGATATCCAAGGCCCCGTATCGAATGGCACCTGCAGAATTGGCAGAACTAAGGAAACAGTTGCAAGAACTAATAGACAAGGGCTTTATTCGACCAAGTGTCTCACCTTGGGGAGCCCCAGTCTTGTTCGTGAAGAAGAAGGACGGATCGCTTCACCTCAACATTGATTATCGGAACCTCAATCAAGTGACTATCAAGAACCGATATCCTTGGCCCCGTATTGATGATCTCTTCGATCAATTGCAAGGTGCTTCGGTGTTCTCGAAGATTGATTTGAGATCGAGTTACCATCAGCTCCAGATCAAGGAGGAGGATATTTCCAAGACAACCTTCTGAACTAGATATGGGCATTACGAATTCTTGGTTCTACCCTTTGGTCTAACGAATGCCCCTACAGCATTTATGGACCTAATGAATCGGGTGTTTAGGCCTTATCTGGATGGCTTTGTGGTTGTGTTCATAGATGATGTTTTGATATATTCCCCAGATGAAGCGTCTCATAAGGAACATTTGAGGATTATTTTGGAGACTCTTCGGGCACACAAGCTTTATGCAAAGTTTAGCAAGTGTGACTTCTAGATGAAGGAGGTTCATTTTCTTGGCCATGTGATATCAGGAAGTGGAGTGGCAGTTGACCCAGCCAAGGTTCAAGTTGTATTAGAATGGGAGGCTCTGAAATCCCCCACTGAAATTCAGAGTTTTCTCGGGTTGGCCGGTTACTACAAGAAGTTTATTAAGGGTTTTACTTCTATTGCGGCACCTTTGACGAGGCTAACAAGGAAAGGAGTGAAGTTCATGTGGTCTGAGGAATGCGAGCGAAGTTTCCAAGAATTGAAGGATCGGCTGACGTCAGCACCACTCTTGGTCCTGCCCAATAGCACCAATATGTTTACCCTCTACACTGATGCTTCAATGATCGGGATCGGTTGTGTTCTGATGCAAAATGGTAGGGTTGTCGCATATGCCTCCAGGCAACTAAAGGAGCACGAGAAGAATTACCCTACGCATGACTTGGAATTAGTCGCTGTTGTCCATGCATTGAAGATCTGGAGACATTACTTGTATGGAGTCAAGTTTGAAGTCTTCACAGACCATAAGAGTCTTAAGTATTTATTTTCTCAGAAGTAGCTGAATTTGCGCCAGAGGCGATGGGTTGAATTCTTAAAGGACTATGATTTTGAGCTGCAATATCATCCTGGAAAGGCTAATATTGTGACTGATGCCCTTAGTCAGAAGCGGAACTCGATGCAGCAAGACTGGAAGATGATTGAGGATGCTGTGTGTTCCATGACATCGATCGAGCCTCAACTTTGTCAGGCGTTCGTTGCTCAGCTATGCATCAGGTCAATAGTTATGGATCGAGTAATAGAAGTTCAGCGAGATGACCCTCAGTTGCAAGGTATGATTGGTAAGACTAGAATTGCTCGAGATGAAGATGGTGTGGTCAGATTTCAGCATAGAATTTGTGTGCCTGATGTGATTGAATTAAAGAATGAAGTGATGGAGGTAGCTCACAGATCGAAATTCTCCATTCATCCTGGTGGTAACAAGATGTATCAAGATTTGAAACGATCCTTTTGGTGGCCCGGTATGAAGAAGGATGTAGCAAAATTTGTCTAAATGTTTGGTTTGTCAGCAGGTTAAGGCTGAAAACCAAAGACCATCTAGGTTGATGCAAAGGATCGAGATACCGCAATGGAAATGGGAGGATATCACCATGGATTTTGTTACATGCTTGCCTCGATCATCGAAGTGCAATGATACTATTTGGGTGATTGTGGATCGGTTCTCGAAAACTGCACATTTTCTAGCCATGAAGAAGAAGCAATCTGTGGAGAACTTGGCACATCTTTATATTGAGAACATCATCAAATTGCATGGAGTTCCGAAGTCCATTATTTCAGATCGGGATCCTCGCTTCACGTCGAGACTTTGGCAAGGATTGCATATCACCCCCAAACAGATGGTCAGTCGGAAAGGACCATTCGCACTTTGGAGGATATGTTGAGAGCCTGTGTTCTTGATTGGAGAGGAGATTGAGAGCAACATCTACCGTTGGTAGAATTTGCCTACAATAATAGTTATCATACAAGTTTAGGTATGGCTCCATTTGAGGCTTTGTATGGGAGGCCATGTAGATCTCCTCTATGTTGGGAGGAGGTTGGTGACAGGCAGTTGATCGGGCCTGAAGTGGTGCAAGGAACATCTGAGAAGATTCAGCAAATTCAGCAAAGATTGAAAGCAGCCCAAGATCGGCAGAAGAGCTATGCAGGTAACAGAAGGAAGGATCTGGACTTTGTAGCAGGTGGGCATGTTTTCCTCAAGGTGTCACCAATCAAGGGAGTGTTAAGATTCGGCAAGCGAGGGAAGTTACAGCCAAGATTCATTGGACCTTTCGAGATTCTGGACAAGCTAAGGAACATGGCATATCAGTTGGCTTTACGCCCATCCCTACACTTTCTAATCAAATACGTGATTCAATATGTGTGTATTACTTCACTCGAGAGACTAGTGGCCATGGGCCTTCTAGAGACTACATCAATCACTCTCATGCTACATCATCGTATGTATATGATGTGTCTCTACCCCTAATGATCAGGTCTTCATCCAAGTTCACTTCCTGATCACATGTCACATGTGACTTGTCTCCAACTATCTGTACATCTACATCATTTTCCTCTCCTACTACTTGCTGCACAGCTGCTGCGAGAAAAGTGTTTGGGCGTGGTGTCTCTCCTGGCTCTCCAACCACCTCATCAAGTTCTATCTCACCACGTTCAATTGTTGTTCTTGCAACCCATGATACCATAGGGTCATCATCATATCGTAAGTAGAGAGCATCTGTTGAATCAAAGTCTCCCTCTCCTTTCCTTGCATCTATCTACACATGCTTAACATGTAACTTCATATTATAATGAGCATACACAAATTTGTCCAACCTTCTGTGTGTTAGTCTATTTCTTAGTTTCGTATATAGGAAGGCAAATGTTGACCAGTTTCGCTCTCACCCACTCGAGAAGGATCTTTGGGATAAATTTTTTATGACAATATTCTTCAATGTTAATGTGCCCGTGACGTAATTAAGCCACCACTCAGCTGTTAGTAATGGGAAAGAAAATATTTAAAAAATGAGGTGGCTATTGCAGGTCAGGTCTTTCTTGGGTTTAGGGTTTATATTTTTTTAACATGTTAAAACTATTCACTCTTGAACTCCTCTCAGACACTTCTTGCTCTCTTCTCCTCTTCTTCTATTCTGCTCTATGCTGTTTTCTTCTATGTTGTTCTGTGTTACTCAAATTTGAGCACTAGATTGCCTTTTGTAGAGCACGAGTCCTGTGGTCCCACGAGATCTTGATTTGGGGGCGTAGAGAACACATCCCTGCGCACTTCTAGAGTCCATGTGTCAGGAGCAGAAGATACAACAATCCACATGGCAAAATCATAGATCAACTTCTCACCTTGGATCACGTGCCTTTAATCTGCTTCACTTAGGTTCCACGTGAGAGTGATGTGGTCAGCCTTTATGCAACCCAGGTGTTCGAATCATGAATCTGGGTTGCCAAGATAAAAGATAAATAGGTGTTAGTTATGAAGCAAATGATAAGCATAAACAAAAGTTCAATCTTAATTGTTTCAACAGATTCAGACATGTCAAATGAATGCACACATTTCTGTAAAAGCATCGATGCATAAATGAGATGCATCAGCTTGTATAACTAACCCATGCAACATGTTTAAATAGAAGCATCAAACTCTAATGTAACACAGGTAGACCCTAATGAAGGTGCATCGACCTATCTTTATAGTAAATGCACAAGGTGCATCAACCTTGAGAGTGATGACTTCTATTGCACTGACCTTATGCTGCAGATGCTAACTGACTAGCATTGACCTTTCCAAAGCATGCATCAACCTTAAGCTATAGTCGCTAAGTCACTAGCATTGACCTTTCTCCAACCACTAGGTTGCTAGCATCAACCTGTGTGCAAGGTGCACCGACCTTATAGCACAAGTTGTGAACAAAGTGCATGAGGTGCATTGACCTGATAGTGTGTACTATGTTCAATGTGCACTGACCTTACTATGCATACTGTGTATAAGGTGCATCGACCTTTTAGATGAAAATGCATATGTGCATTGACCTTCTTAGTCTATAACACATATGTGCATCGACCTCTTAGACTCAATAACATATATGCATCGACTTGGTAGTTTAATGAAGTGGAGGATGCATCGACCTTATAGCTCAACACTTATGCATATGCACTGACTTTCTAGGCTTGGAGTTAATCATGTGCACCGACATGTCTATCTCAATGTATGAATGTGCATCGACCTTCTAATGCAACAATGTGAGCATGCATTGACCTATAATGACCAGAGACTCAATCTGACTTAAGAGAGATTACAAGATATTTAATGACTATGGCTAGCATCAAAACACAAACTGTTGCCAGCATCAAAACACCTCATCAAATCCAGAGGAGACACAACAGTCTTAACTGGCGAGACTATCATTCGAGGAGTCTAGAGGTCCAAATCAACCTACATGTGTGCTCAGGATACCTAGGAGTTTATTAAGGGATCCCTACCCTCATTTAGGTCAGGTGCCATGTGGATGGATACCAGGTGTAGGTGAAAAATCAAAAAAATCTCAAAAGTAAACAAAACAAAAAATAAAAAACAAAAAAATGCATGGCATGTGCTTGTGCATTGCATGATCACCTTTTATTTTCTATCCACATTCGGCTTGCATGCATGTGCATTTTACATTTATTCTTTTCATCACGATCTTGTTAATAAGATTTAGCCCCCCGACCTTGTATCAAGGAAGGTACAAGTTCTTTCAGGCAAGGGGCTAAAATCAAAACTACACTAACCTTTTCCCTTTTATATGTGGTTGAAATAGGTAAAAAGGGGAACCACGGCAATGTCAATCAAGCCAAGAAAGTACATTGGAGAACATTTGCTTCATTTCCAAAACAAGTCCACTACATTCCATTGATTACAAAATTTTTAGGGACATACCCCCATTGTACAAGACAGTCATCTATCTAATTTCCTAATCTCTCTACTCCTCATCTGGGCGAGGTCAGCTGTGCCGGTTGCTCACCTCATCATCATCCCGGTCCTGTCACTCTCCCGACCTCGGAGGATGAGAAGTCCCTGATGTCATTGGCTGAGCTCGCCGCTGCTCCTCTGGAATAGAGTGAGCAGCCTCTCGAAGTAGCCTCAGTGAAAAGTCTAAGGTGTCACGCCCCGAGATATGCAACAGAATTATGTCGAGAACGTGAACAGCCGACAAGATAAGTCTTGAGCTATCGAGATAATTAGAGCGTAACATTCACACATAAGAAAGATGAATGCACAAGACAATATACTCAAAATTCCAACTTTATTAAATCATAATAATCAAAGTTGATAAAGGACACTTGGTTATAACATTCTTTGACATACTTGACTAAATAAAAAGAAAATTATATAATCGACTCATGATGCTCTATCATTCTAGGGCTTCTCTCATTCTTCAATCGATCTCGCCCTCGGATCTATCATTTGAGTAATCCAAATCTGAAGCACTAGATTCTCCTGACAAGATTAGAAAAGTAGAGAATGAGCACACTTGCCTAATAGGTATCTTCGTATCAACATAAAGACATAATTTAAGTAATTAACATTTTTACTCTAGAAGGTAAGATAATGAAAAACGTGATAAATCATGCAAATAAACCAAAGTAACAACAAGATATCAAGATACAAACAAGATATATGAACTCCCCCAAAGTTCTGACTGTGTGTTAATCTTATCTGGAGGTATTCCATTGGAGACTGGACTGGTTTCCCTCAGTTTTGGCCAACAAGTCATTGACAACCACGTCCGTGATGGGTACCGGGCAGTGCCAAAGGTGTTCAGGTCCATGACCCCGGTGGTGGGTTTTTTGAACTGCTTGGGGCTCGCATTCGTCGATCTACTCCAAGTCGATGTTGAAGCCCAGAAGACTACTGCGGTAGAAGCCGCAAATGTACTAGAGAAGTAGAAGCCATGAAGGACAGCTATTTCCTGCACCGTCGTTTCATGCTATGTCCACCACTTGGACAGAAGGACCACTGCCCCTGTCGCTACTGGCGAGAAGAAGAAGAACTACTGGAGGAACCAAACTGCTGCACCCCAAGGACATCTGTCGACTTCGGGAAAGTCTTTGCTGATAGGAGGAATGTGGGTGTACCTCAATAGTCGCCCAGCTGAGGTCCTACCGGATCGCATCGTTCTAGGGGTCCCCACCACCAACAAGTTCCAAGTGCTGGCCACCAGGAGGGCCAAATGGAGAGAGAAGAAAAGAAGCCGCTGGCACCTAAGCTGGTAAAATTCAAGCAGATCTGGGTGCCTAATAAAGTTTGGGGCTCGGCACCAGCCCCTGAGAAGGAAGAAGTTGCTGTCATGCCCCCCAGGAGAGGGGGCAGGAAAGTTCAAGTGAGGAAAGAAGAAGATGATGATGAAGTCATTCCAATGCTACTCCCTACAAGCCAAAGGCCTATGCCAGGCAGGCAGACGTGTTCTGGTATCCCCGAAAGATATATCAAGCTGCTCAGATGACAAGGCTGGCTTATCAGCCGAAGACACAGGAGAGACTGATGCCTCAAGCTGATCCCCAGAGGCATAGTCGAGAGGAAATAGATAGAGTAGTCCAAGACTATCTCCACTCTCTAGGAAATTCATCCCTAGGGTAGCAAAGATTATTCCGCGCCATGGGCACCGAAGAAGGAGGAGAGGATAATAAAGAAGAGATGACGCCAGGAGTCTCATGTTCGGGCTCTAATGAATTTGAAGATGGCCAAAGGGTCGGATGTTTGAAAGATGCCCTGCAAAGGGGAGAAGAAAGAAGCAGAGTATCTGTGTTCAATCGGCTGACCTTTCCTGGTCACACCCGGAGAAGAGCTTGGAGGCAAAGAGTAAAGCTGTAGGTATTTGCCTCCAATATGGCAGGAATTACTGGAGGGTATAGTGCTTTGCCCGACCAGTATGAAGAGATTGTCAAGTTAGCTCAAAGGCCCAGACCCATAACAAGACAGGGCCAGGTAGCAAGAAAGAAGCTTGCAGCACCTAATGATTTGCCAGATATCACCACTTTGGCTGTAAATGTGGTGACTTCAGAAGAAGAAGATGTGCCATTGATGTTCCTTGCTGTAGGGACATCCAGTCAGATGACAGAAGAAATGCCCGTGGCTGCAGCTCTGGACCCAACTATACTAATATTGTTAAGGAGATATCAGCAAGAGATTGAGTCTCTTAAAAGGTAGCTGAATGAGAAGAATGAACAAACCCCGGTCTCCAAGCCCACTGAGCCAGCAAAGGAGATTTCCAGCTCAACAGAGGCTATAATGCATGCCGCTTCCCATCAAGCAAATCATGGGAAAGCTCCATGTCAGCCGTTCCCGCAACAGACAACAGCACAGCCTTCGGCATCTCAAGTGCAACCCCCTCCATCAGGAGTGCAGCCCAGCTTACATGCAACGGTCATGATGACCCCCTTCACGCAGCAACAGGCACACTTCTATCCAGAGCCTGTGGACCCCACTGTAGTAAATAAGCTAATGATAGAAAAGATGATAGAAATGAAGCTATCTAAAAGGGCTGATGGTGACCTTGGCACCTTAGACGTCTACCAGGTACCATATCCTCTGTAATATGTTGCAAGGAGATTACCCCCGGGCGCCAGTAAGCCACCAAAGTTTGATAAATTCAATGGGCAAGGCTCCCCCATGGAACACATTGCTTACTACACAATCGTCATGTGGGACCTGGCTGCTGATGAAGCATACCTACTAAAATTCTTTGGCTCATCCCTCACATGGTTGGCCTTTGAATGGTACTCTAGCCTTCCGATCGAGTCCATAGCTAATTGGCCCGACATGCAGAGAAAGTTTCAAGAAAGATTCCATGTCACAAGAAGGGAAATCACAGTGGCAAAATTGTACTCTACCAGACAGAGGCAAGATGAGATAGCTCTGGATTACATCAAGAGATGGAGAAACCTGGCCATGAGATGCAGGCGGCCTCCGCACCAGGAAGATGCTGTCCAGATATACAAGCAAAACCTCAGAAGAGAAGTGCTTGAGAAGATGATTCGGGCGGACGTCAGAACGTTCGACCGTTCGAACAATGTGGTGGCAGAGGTCGGGACCTTCCTGTCAAAACATCCTACCACCAATATTTCGACTGTTCAGAAAGGAAAAGCTGTTGAGCGACAGTCAGCACCAACAGAGGCACACACTGTTGACTTCAAGACCTTTGATTAGCAGAAAGAAAAGGCCAAAGTAGCAGCTATTCCTCCACTAGCAGGGGCAGTAGCTGGATCCACTTTCTACTAGTAGATCGTGTTCATCCAGTCTTCAACACTTGGTATCAGAGCAATTCTGATTCCAACAATCCGGTGGCGCCCCTTTAGAGGTGATCTGGTGGCGCCCCCTTTGAGCTGATCCAGTGGCACCTCAGAGCAGCTGATACGGTGGCTCCCCCTAGCCGTTTGAACCGGTGGTGCCTCGACCCTATTGATCCAGTGGCGTTGTTGGCGCTGGATCCAGTGACGCCTGCCCCTCACTCATCCAGTGGCTCCAAGTGCTCGTGATCCGGTGATACCACCGGACTACCCATCCGGTGGCGTTGTGGCCTACTGATCCGGTGGCGTTTACCCCTTGGCAAACTGGTGGCGTTACCCACTGCTCACCCGGTGGCTCTTGATGGTGGCTTGGTCCGGTGGCCCCTCTCAGCGCATGAACCGGTGGCGCCCTTCTTGTTATGGTGGCTCCGACGCCAGCTTTACGAAAGAATAAAATCCACTTTTCAACCTTTGGGCATTACAAGGGACCAGAGGTCCTTACCCTCCAGCCTCTGGCACGTAGAGATGCTAGCTCCAAGTTTTGCCCCTTCCGTGCTAAGCCTTGGATGACACCCAGTTGCCAACAATCTACCCCTCCCAAACGGGAACTGGGACGTGACAGTGGAAGCCGGAGTCTAAGGACCGGGAGCGCTTCTCCCGTTGACCCCCCTCACCGCCAAGGTGGCACGGTACTACATATAAAAGAAAGAGAAGAAGAAAAGGTGGTGGGTTGGAAGACAAACAAAGGGGAGAGACCCACGGACAACATACAGAGAGGAGTGTGAGAGGCTCTGTAACTTCCTCCCCTACTTGCTCCGATCCCCGTGAGGTAAGAAGAGAAGAAGAAGGCCTGGTAGAAGAGAGAAAAGGGGGAGAGAGAGAGAGAGAGAGAGAGAGAGTAGAGGGGAGGTCTCTGAGGGGGGGAAAGGAGCTCACGCTCTGGTCCCCCTCTCCATTGCTCTATGTCTTTGCTCCCCTTTTGCATTTCTTTCTTAGTCCCCCCCGTCATGCTACATCCTGGGCCTCTATGCATCATCTGTACTTCGTCTTGGGTTCCTGCCTCCTTTTCATGGAGTGCTAGCCCCTCCCCCTATGCTTGCGTCCTTTTCGAAGAATAAAAGCTACAAGTTTCCAATTTTGAAGGTGTGCCTCCTATATTTTCACCCTATTCCCTGCGTTTTACAGTGGGTGTTCTGAGTTTGCTCAATGCGATGAGCTAGACTCAGAATCAACCCCTGGAAGGTCGTCCCTTCTCAACCCCATCCCTTAGTTGTCTCCTCCATCTTTCCTTCTTCTTATAATCCCCTTCACCGTCGGTCAAAC
Source organism: Amorphophallus titanum (assembly GCA_024336825.1). NCBI lineage: Eukaryota > Viridiplantae > Streptophyta > Magnoliopsida > Alismatales > Araceae > Amorphophallus > Amorphophallus titanum. The sequence goes on along the minus strand of JANBPO010009603.1, from coordinate 55,472,511 downwards.
TTGCTAGCCTGCTTCGAGCTCCTCCCGTCTTCTATGCTAGTTTGGAGGCCCTCGTACCTGGTCCGGTGGGGTGGCTCAATCCTCATCCGGTGGCCAGCCTTAACCCCTCCTCTGTAGCCCTTTTGTTTATCCATGCTGATAGCCTTAATCCCTCCCTCTTACATTTCCCCTGCTCTTGTCTCCTTGCCATCCGATGGCCCCGCTATTGGCGTGATCCAGTAGCTTTGCTACCAGGTGATCCGGTGGCCAACTCTTCCATGTGATCCGGTGGCCACGCTATTGGCCCGTTCCGGTGACCCTCTTTCGCCCACTTGATCTGGTGGCTCTTGCCACCCTCCGATTCGGTGGCTCCACCATTCCTTGATCTGGTGGCTAGCCCTTCTTCTTGATCCGGTGGCCCTTAGGCCCCTCATCCGGTGGCTCCGCCCCATGCTTGATCCGGCGGCTACCTTTCACCCTGACCCGGTGGCACGACCACCTTCTCCTGATTCGGTGGCTTGGCCACCTCACCTCTTGGTCCGGTGGCTCGCCGCCTGCCTATCATCTGGTGGCTCGCCCACCTGCGGATCCGGTGGCTTGACCACTCCAACCTGATCCGGTGGTTTGGCCACCTCCTCCTTTAGTCCGGTGGCTTATCCACCTTCCCTCTAATCCGGTGGCTTGGCCACCTTCCCCCTGGATCCGGTGGCCCGTCTTCCACCTGATCTGGTGGCATGCCTACCTGCTGATCCGGTGACTCACCCACATGTTGATCCGATGTCTCGCCCACCTGCTGATCCCGTGGCCTGGCCACCTTACCCTTGATCTGGTGGCTCAGCCACCTTAGCTCCTGATCCGGTGGCCCTTCCCGCCTTCTCTTCTTTATCCGGTGGAGCCTTCCCTTCAGTCCCCTGTCCTTAAGCGTGGGTCTGCACCTTCCATCCGTCGATTCATGGGTTTCCTTGAGGTGTTGTCGCTTCCGTGCACACCTGTACTTTTGGGTTACGTCACTCCCTATGGACGTGTACCCGCTTTATCCCTCCCGCATCCAGGTCCGGGGGAGATACTGCCAAATTTTTTCTAGAATTATAAAATTATCAAAATATAAAAGGAAGCAACAAACAAATGAAATAAATAACAATATGACGCTTCGACTAAACCGTGAGAACTGTGGAAGACACCAAGAGAACTGGGCACAGCACTGCTGCACTACATTGACAAGCATGAGCATGAGCATCTATCATGGGTAATAAATTATGGGGTATTACACATGTCGCCTTAGAGGAATCTTGTGTTGCGGCTCCTGAAGGACCCGCTTCATTGGACCTGGGGTCCGAGTCTTCCTATGGTGTGGCAATGCCATCTTACTACTTTCTGGCCTCTGTCACTGGCTTGGTCCTATCTTCATTCGGCGGACCAGAGGGTTGCTAAGGTTGCGGTGTGGTGCTCCCAGTTTCAGGGCTGGACTCCTGGCACGACTACTTGCTCTTGGACATTTTCAGAAATTCGAGGAAGGAAGGGACACCACCCTTGCCCCCACTCTGATTGTACAGCCCTGGCGGAGGAGGGATTTGGACTCCTTGACCGGGGGGGGGGGTATTTTGTAGGGTTGCTCCCCCTGAAAATAATGTTGTGGTTGGCGGGCGATAGGCGCCCCCATTTTTGGCCCGACAGGGTCGCATGGGTAGCAGTTGTGGCCTCGACCTGGCTTGCCTCAGCTGTAGGGGTGAAACATATTTCTTTATCATCATCTTTGCCAGGCAGGTTGAAAAGGGCTGAGAGGGTGTTACAGGAGAGTTGTATCTCCTTTTTGGCATTACGAGCCTTTCTTCTCTTCTTTTTCTTGTCTCTGGCGGGTGTCTGCCCCCAGAATAGGTTGTCATCCTCTTCTTTTGCTTTCTCTTCCTCTCCCTTTTGCTCCAGAGAGAGTTGCTCCAATTTGTTCTATGGGACGTGGTCCCTTATCAGCAAGGGCTGCAGTTTGGGCTGCTCATATTCATCTAGCCCATCTATGTAGGCTTGAAGTCGTCGGAGCCCTGAGCTGATTTCTTTATTCACTGGCAATGGGGTCTGCCTTCTTTGGTTATGGGTGGGTATTGTGATCACTACAGACTGATCAACCTACACTGGTGCTGGAGCTGGGGGAGTAGGTCATGGTTTCACACCATGGATATGTGCCCCCACCTTCGGGTGTGGCTCAACTTTCTTCTTAGTTTTTGTAGGGACCTGCTACCATCCATGTTGTTCCTTCACAGGCACCAGAAAGCATGCTTCATAAGTGTGCTGAGTGCTAGCCTCGGTAATTTCTTCAGGCTGCGCTTGATATAATGAAATCATATTGGCTGCAGCCCTCCTCAGAGGCACTTCATGAGGTTGTGGAGGATCAACCTTGTATTCTCTAAGCTCTATTTCCTCATTCTTTATCATGCTTTCAATAATATCTTTAAACACATAGCAGTCTTCAATTGGGTGCCCCAGCATATGATGGTAAGAGCAGAATCTTAGACTGTCTCTTCTCTTCAAGTCTTTGGGTCTTTTTGGCTCAGGTAGGGTGACCTTGTTGTACTGGGTGACCCAGTCAAACAGAACTTTGGTCTTCTCTTTTGGAAAAGAGTAGGCCTTTTTCATCTTGTCCCTGAGCGAGGGACCCTCCTTCTTTTCTTTCGTTCTATCGGGTTGAGGTGCAACTACCTTTTTACCCTTATCCCATTGTTGTTCAAACACCTTGATGTTAAGAGTTTTTGCTTCTTTAGGCACTGGATGCCGATCTGCTGCCTTTGCCTTCTGCGTGGTGACATTGGCTATTGTGGGGGCAAGCCTTGCCAAAAAAGCTTCAATTTCGGCCACCACGTTATTCAGGCGGTCAAAAGACTAGATTTCTATGCCAATCATTTTTTCCAGTACCTCCCTCTTGAGGTTCTACTTGGAAATATGTACAACATCCTCCTAATGCGGGGGCCGCTTGCATCTCATTCTGAGGTTCCTCCACCTCTTGATATATTCAATGTCTGTTTCATTCGGCCTCTGTCTTATTGAGTATAGTTTAGCCACCGTGACTTCCCTCTCGGTGACATGGAACCTTTCTCTGAACTTCTTCTACATATCCAGCCAGTCGCTGATTGACCTGGCTGACAGGCTGGAGTACCATTTGAATGAGAGCCCTATTAGTGAGGACTCAAAAAATTTCAGCAAATATGACTCCTCTATAGCTAGATCACCCATGACGGTCATGTAGTATGTAATATATTCCTTCGGGGACCTCTGCCCGTTGAATTTGTCAAATTTTGGCAGCTTGCTGATCCTAGGAAGAAGCTGCTTGGCTACGTAATGCGGAGGGTATGGCACCCAATAAGCATCAAATGTAACATACTCGCCTTCGCCCCCCTCGACAAGCTTCATCTCAATCATCCTTTCCACCATTAGCTTATTTACGGTGGTTGGGTCGACCGGCTCAGGGTAGAAGTGTGCCGGCTACAGATACGGGGTGACGAAAGTAGTCACCTGTGGTGGGGGACACAGCAGTGGAGGTGCCTGGTGCGCCTAGTGTAGCACTGGTGGCAGAACGACTAAGGAAGACGCTGCTGGGTAGTAGCCTGACTGTGCTCAGCCAGCTGGGGCAGAGTGTATAGCAGTGGAAAGTCACACGGGTTGACACCTCTTCATGACGATTCAACTTGCATCTCAGGTTGCTTGGAAGTCGAGGTCTGTTCTGTCCTCTCGTGTAGCTATTTCTTCAGAAGTTCTATCTCCTACTGATATTTTTGTAGCAGCATCAATAATGATGGGTCCATGGCTGCTGTAGCGCTCGTGCCTTAATGGATCACATATTTTCTTGATAATTTTAATTAGAGTTTTATTTGTTGCCTCCACTTGCCAATTACTATATGGATAATAAGGACATGAATGATGCAACGTAATATTATACCTGTTGTAGAGGTCTTGAAGTTATTGAGAGATAAGTTGAGGTCTGTTGTCAGTGATGACAGAGCTTGGAATACCGAATCTTGCAATGATGTTCTTCAAAATGAATTTGCAGACGGTTGACGCTTCAATCTCCATGTAAGCTTCCGCTTTCGTCCACTTGGTGAAATACTCCGTGGCCATGAGTATGAAAAATTTTGGCTTAGAAAGAAGGTTCGGGTCACCAAGGGGTCCAAAAATATCGAAAGTCCACATAGAGAAAGGCCATGGGGAGGACACAAGATGGAGTGAAGAAGCAAGAGAATGAATTTTATCAGTGTGCAGTTGGCACTTAACACACCTCCGAACATAGATAGAACAATCCTCTTTTAGAGTGGGCCAATAGAAGCCTAACCTAAGAATTTTCTTAGCTAACATCTGGCTATTGACATGGCCCCTACAAACTCCTGAATGTGCCTCTTTCACGACCTTCCATGCCTCGTCATCATCAAGGCACCTAAAAGGAGCACCAGTGAGACTTCTTCGATAGAGCGCACCTCCAACCAGAGTATATCTTTAAGCCACTCTCCTAATGACCTTCTTTTCTTCAATAGTAGCTTCTTTAGGCTAAGATTGATCATGGCAGTATTTAGCAATCTCATAGTACCATAGTTTTCATCATCAGCCAATTCTTCTTCCAGATCCTTAAGCAAGACCTCTCTATTCTCAATAACTTCCCCTCCCATCTTAAGTACCTCGTCCTTAATGCTAAGAAATGTAGGATCCCTGATAGCAGGAGTGAGATGCTTCTGAATGATAACAGAATGAAAGTCCCACTCGGGGAGAAAAATCAAGGAGGAGGCGAGTGAAGCAAGAGCGTCAGCTAAGATGTTCTGGCTGTGAGGAACATGGACAAAGATCAGCTTAGTAAAGAGCTTGGCATAAGTAGAAGCAAGTTTCTGGTAGCGTTTGAGCCTGGGATCGAGTGTACGGCATTTGGCGAGCACTTGGTGAAGATTAAGCTGACTATCACTGGTGATTCTTAACTGGGTGACACCAAATTGATGAGTGGCCTAAAGTCCGGCCAAAAGAGCCTCATACTCAGCTATATTATTTGCATCAGGGAAGGCGAGCTGAGAGGCAAGTGGAATGGTGATACCCTCAGGTGTTAAAAGGACCATGCTGATGCCCCTACCATGAGAATCCAGAGCTCCATCAAAATGTAATGTCCACATGGGATCTGAAGGTTGATTAATGGACATCAGTTCCTCATTTGAAAACTCTGAGTGAATGGGATCGAATCTTGGAAGGTGATGATGAGTGAGATGTTCTGCGATGGCATAGTCTTTAATAGCCTTTTGCTAAATGTAGATGATATCGAACTGAGAGAGGAAGCTTTGCCATCATGCTAATCGATCAACAAGGATAGATTTTTCAAGAAGAAATTTAATAGGTATCATACGAGCAATAAGATGGCCCTCATGAGCTAAGAAGTAATGTTTCAATTTCTGAACTACCCAGACTAAAGCTGCGTAATTCTTCTCCATAGCCATGTACTTCTGCTCAAAGGGGTTGAGGAGCTTAGACAAGTAGTAGGCTACCCTCTCATTACCTTCTTCATCAACCTGTGCAAGGACAGCACCTACTGAGTCATCCAGGACAGAAATATAAAGAATGAGTGGTTTGCCTGGAACTGGCGGCCTCAGGACACGAGGATGGAATAGATAGTCCTTCAGTCTGTCAAAAGTCGCCAGACACTTGTCATCCCAATTAAACATAACTCTCGGCTTATTGATCTCGTAGAATGGCCTACACCTTTGTAAGTGTTGGGAGATAAATCAACGGATAAATTGTAACCTCCCGATCAATCCTCGAACTTCTTTCAAATTCTTGGGAGGAGGCATATCTCTTATTGCCCTCGCCTTGTTGGGATCGATCTCAATACCCATATTGCTAACAATGAAACCCAGTAATTTTTTAGATGAAACACCAAATACACATTTCTTAGGGTTCATTTTCAACTGATGTTCTCGTGATCTCTGCAAAACCCTGGCTAGAATCCCAAGATGTTCGATCCTCGTCCTTGATTTTACTACCAAGTTGTCGACATACACCTCAATATAGATGTGGATCATATCATGAAAAATAGCCATCATGGCCCTCTGCTAGGTGGCTCCGGCATTCTTAAGTCCAAAAGGCATGACCACATAGCAATATGTTCCCTAAGGTGTAGTAAAGGATGTCTTCTCTTGATCCTCCTCAACCAAGCGGATCTGATTATAACCGAAAAAGTCATCCATGAAGGAGAGGGTCTCATACCCTATCGTATTATCAATTAGAACATCTATGTGAGGAAGGGGAAAATCATCTTTAGGACACGCACGATTAAGGTCCTAGAAGTCTATATAAATTCTTACCTTTCCATCCTTTTTCATAACCGGGACAATGTTAGCCACCCAATTGGGATAGAGGACGACTCTATCAAATCTAACCTTCTTGGGCGGTAGTTTCGAGGACTCCAGGGGACAGTGGACTGGAGGATATGAGCGACGAGTAGATACAAGACTGGGAGTAACGAGGTTGGCCTGTGACAATGTGAGCAGAGTCTAACGAGGAATATCTACAAGCTTACTTACGCCGCTATAGGAACTAAGTCTTCTATAGGACACGTCGACCGGTGAGCTACCTACAAACCTTTTTTGACTTTTCTATAGTATAATTAAGATTTTTGGACAAATAAAAGTCTTCATGTAGTTTGACCCAGCAGGGAGGATAGCGGAGCTCTAGGGCTTGTTGCATTTGACTATTGGGTAGTGGGACGAGCTTCAGCGCATGCTGGACTTGATAGTAAGATCACTACACCTCCCTTCCCTTTTTGATAATAAAAATGTTGAACTAACCCCTTCCTTTAATGCGGTGAGGGGAGATGGCGCAACGCCAATCCACCCAGGCCCCCTCGAGCTCCTACCAGACTCTTGTGGACCGAGCTGAGCTGGATGAGCAGTTGGCCCGGGCGATCTCCCGAGTCGAGACGACTGAGGCTTCCCTAGCGGAGAGGGTAAACATCACAAACTTTTCTACCCTTAAGTCGTTCTTGAATAAGCATTAATGATTAAAGATGGAATTGTAGGAACAAGATCTTAAGGAAGCTTTGGGTGAGGTTGCGAGGCTACGTGAGGAGAATGCAAGGCTACAGGCTAGATCTAGGTCATTAGATGAGGTGATCGCTGGACTGTAAGCCGAGATCATCAGCTTGCAGAGTAGGATCGAGTTGATCTGACCGGAGGCTCATGCCGAGAGACTCCAAACTGTAGGTAATAGATCCGCCCCCAAACAAAACAAATAATAATCATATGCAATCTTATAATGTAGAAAGGGCAATGGCGATGAAAGATAGGAAGAGATCGTGATCGTCACCAAGGGTTATAGCAGAAAAGATTATAAGAAGTGAGAGAAGCCTACTGCGTACCTTGGAAAAGAGGGGAAACGTGGTCGAAGAACAATTGCAACAACGTGATTGCGCTTAATACAGGGGATGCAGGAACTTTGTGGATCGACACCTCCTCGCCTGCCAGTCGAGCAGAGAGCGAGGGCCTCACGTTCTATTCTTGCCTTTCTTGCAAAACAAAGTCATAAAGGGAGAAAAACCCATTAGAACAATAGACGTGTAGCATCGATCCCGTATGAACAGAAACATGAGAAATTGTGGGGGAGAGGGAGGGTTTTTTAACCCCTGTAGAAGGGACAAAACAATAGATGTGTGTGTTGTGTATGAAGATGAGTGCAAAGAGGATATAAAACATAGGAGAACTGAAGTAAAAGACGTGATGCAAATGTGCATGTGCATGCAGAAATATGCAGGAAACTGTGTGCAGAAAATAGTGTAGAAATGGGAAAGATAATGAAGAAAAGAAACTCTAGAAGAAGGAGGACGAAGATATGAAGCTTCCCTGGTGATTAGGGGTCGAGGAAGAGGAGTTAGCAACGTGGCATGGCTTCGCCCCAAGTTGGAAAACGCCTTCCCTCGCGCCCATGGAGCTAGGAGGCTATTATATACCTAAAGAGTCCTTAGCTTGGATTTAGAATATAAACACCAAAAAATCAGATTTTGATGGATAAATCTGTAGCAAATTGATGGGATAATACCCCTAGAAGGGATAGGAAGTGACTTGGCATGATATCCTCGATGAAAATGGCTCCAATTAGGACTCCAAGGCATCCTTGGTCGGAGAAAATGGAGTTTGAGATGATCAGGACTCTGCAACGAGAACGCGGTCAGTCGCGAGACCGCCACCTGGAGAACGCGGTCAAGCATGAACCGCTACCTGGCAAGGAAGAACACTGCCCAAAGACCTACATCAACACAACCGGAGCATGACTTGACGCACCTACGAAAATAGGCAGAACGTGGTTTGGTAGGAGACCGTAATCTAATGATCTAGTCTGCCACTAGACCATGACCTGCCAGGTCATTGGTCGACGAAAAAATGTTAAAGAACACGATCTCCTTGGAGACCATGATCTTCTGATCGCTGTCCACTAGAAGACCACGACCAAGGGCCATTAGGGCTTAAATTGGTCGATTTATTTCCAAGAAAAATGAGTCTAAAAATGTGATAATATAGGAAAATAGCCTCTGAGACTTAAAGGGCTTGAAGAATGATCAAGAATGGGCTCGAAATACGCTCAAGGAAGACTCCAAAATAATAGATAATTTGGGACAACACAAAATATGAATAAGAGAAAAGACTCGACTTGCAGGCTGAAAATGGGTGTCAACACACATGGCACTCTAGCTGATGGGAGGGTGACGCCACGGCGAGGCGCACAGTGGTGGCTCATACAAGGAGTATTTCACCAGCTCCTCCGGGTGATGAAGGAACGAGGAGAAGGAGCGCTGATGATAGCGAGAGGAGAGCAGCACAACTGTGGCCCCCACATTAGTGGAGAAGCCCAATGAGAAGATTGGAGAGAGCGAAGGAGAGAAATAGAGGGCCCTGTTCTCATTTTGTTCTTTTTTTTGATGTCATGAACTATGTATGAAAACCTCACAAAATGGAATGAATTTAGCACTCGCAGCAGCGGCCTACGACCATATACGAGCTAAGCAGCTAACTACCGAGGAGTTGAGACCTTTACCTCCACGCCAGGCCTGAACTCAGATTTAGGCTTGATTGATAATTGAGCTGAGCTTGAAAGTAGGAATACTCAACTGATTTATGTTTATGAACAAGTTCTATTAAGACTCGTTATATATTTTGATAATATGATTCTGATCATCTAACTGTTCTCTGATAATTCAACCATATCCTATTTAATAATATAACTAATATGTAAGTATAATAAATAAATACTCTGTTTCATTGATTTAATTTTGAGAAGTTGGTAAACATTAAATAATTTTGATTATTTAGTATTCAAAGAGCTCAAGTTAGGATCGATTATTAAACAAGCTAACTCTGAACAATGTAGTACTAGGCTCATTTACTATTCAAACAGCTTGAGCTCAATAAAAACTTGGCTAGGTAATAAACAAACCAAGCTTGAACAGAGTAGTACTTGGCTCGACTCAGCTCATTTGCACCCTTACTGATTAGAACCAAGATAAACTTCTTTCGACATTCTGAAAGTTCAGAGAGTCTGAGAATTCTCAACTATAGCATCCCTCTCCTTCACAATTTCTTCATTGCATAATGTCACAACCACCCCCAGCTCACCAGCTGCCTTCCCAATCCAGCCTTTTAACTTACTGCAACTAGTACCGTTAATCAGACCTCAGCATTATGTCCTGTTTTATCTTCCTGAAGATAGAGGATCCCAATTTTGTTCACCTTCAACTGATCACCAACAGCACTTTCTTCATGTCACTATTAAAACCCTCACTATTCCATTATCTGATCTTCAATTCATGAAATGTCAACAGCTTGTTCCTCTAAAGGAACCCCAGTTCTCTTTTCCCTGCCTTAGCAGGGACAAGAAAAAGTTGAGGCCTACTCTATGGGCCAAAAAGAGTAAAAGTAATGGACAGCAAAGGGCCTTCTTTTCTCTTTTTGAGAAGGGCGAGATGTACAGCCAATTTTATTATTAGGCAAAAAAGTAGAGATGGTACACCTAGTCACACATGGTGTACCTTATTCTACTTGTGCAGTTTCCTAACTCTATTGTAGGGATGCTATTAAAGTAGGCCATTGAATAACACGTCTAACTGCTCTCACTTTCAAAAAAACAAGTCTAACAGCTCTCACACAAGTGTTTTCCAACATAAACCCTTCCATGTTTGAGAAATTGCTTTGTTTCCCTCTGTATAAATGCTCCAACAGAAAGCATGAAGCCAGAGTTGAGGAATTCTGGTTCTGAAACTATTGCTGCTACCATAATTCATTTTCTTGAAATATAGGCATGCTTCCTGGGCAGCACAGAGCTTCAGAGGTCCCATTACAAATTTTCCAATGATTTTCCAAACCTCCTGCCAAAAGGAGCACATTCTTTTTTTCAAAAAGTGGGTCGTGCCAAAATTGTATTAGAAAGAAGAAAGTGAGTTAGACAAGTATAGAAAGGCCAAAAGTCCCTCTATACAGGAATACACCTTGATGATGTCGCTCACTCTCCACTCAAAAAACCCAAAATGGGAGAGGAAGAAATATCTACATTACATAAGAGTGTAGCCCAATCCAACACCCTAATACAAATAAAAACTGAGATAGATTCGGAGGTTTCGGCCTCCCTCAGGAAGATCCTCATGCTCCTCTCACCCCAAATGACCCAAAGACTAGCATGAAGAATGAGCCGCCATATTTTGCAGTCCCCTTTGAGCCTACTGGAATAATTCCATTGCAACAAAAAGCTGTAATAGATGGTTAACATCTTCCTCATCACACAAGCAGAGAGGGTATAACAAAATTCATCAGGCCACCATTTACGTTCAAAGACTTTCTTTGTGATCATCTGTCCTCTGTGCAGGGGGGGGGCTATCTTTCAAGAAAAATATCTCGACAAAGGAATCAACCATGAATCCACTTTATAGAGAATACAGCACACACTTGAAAACTCAAAGTATAAGGTTTAGAATAACAAATCAACAGACCCAAAAACTCAAGGCAAGTATATTCACCAAAATTACAAGCTAAAAAGCATAAAACTCAATAAGACAAGGCAAGTATATTCGCCAAAATCACGAGAACTACATGACTACTGGTCTGCCTACTGTTAAATCCTGAAGAAAACGCCACCAAAACTTTCTAACGATAGGAAAAGAAGCTCTCAGGTGAAACAGCAACTCTCATACACCAGAACAAGTCTTGACAAATATGTCAAAAAAAAGTCCAAAGCAGAAAACGAAACCACACTACAGCAAGTCCACCATTTCATCCCACGTCGGTCCAAAATTTCATATGGTTAAAAATGGGGTTTGATCCACAATCACATTACAAACTGAACCGCACAACGATACATTTGACCAAGCAAAATTCATGCATAGAGAAACTCCCCTTCACCGTGCTAATAGATAGCTTCTCCAAATACAACACCAAAAGAAAAAACACAGATTTCGCGTTCTTCACGACAGACAACTACATTACTCGACCAACGCCAAAACACAGAACCCTAAATCACAAAATTATGCCAGAAATGGCAAAGGCCGAGGTAAACGCAAAGATTCGCCGCGAAGGACTTCTCCGGCAAATTCCACAATTCTCCGGACACCGACTGGGTGCTGCGCCCGAACCGCGATTGGATCGAAAAGGAAATCGCTAAACTGAAAGCCGCCGCTCCGGCCGAAATCCCGCTGACCCTCGGCGGCGAAAACATTTCGCCGAACCGGGACGGCAAGGGCGTCGATCCGTCGCGTCCGGGCGTCGTCGCCTACACGCACGCCGTCGCCGACGAGGAACTCGTCGAAGTCGCGCTCGAATCCGCCGTCGAGGCGCAGACCGAATGGGCCGCGAAGTCCGTCTCCGAACGCCGCGGGATTCTTCTCAACGTCGCCGCCGAACTCGAAAATTCGCGCGGCGAACTCGTCGCCACGATGATTCTCGACGGCGGCAAAACCGCCTACGAAGCCGACGCCGAACTCTCCGAAGCGGTGGACTTCGCAAACTTCTACGCGCGCGCCTTCGACGACGCCTCCATTTACGCCGGACTGACCACAAGACCACCCAGTCTAAAGCACTAACACATACACGATCTTATAGTCGTGTACGCTACACTGACCATGGGTGTAGTCAAACAAAGACTACCCACCAAGTCAGGCCAACCATGATAGAAACCAGTCACGAAAATCACAAGTCATGTGTCATGTGACGGAAGCACCTCCTCATTAGAAGAAAAGCCAGATGCGTCCACTGACGTCTTACACTGCGCCTCAAACGTGAGAACTGATACACTGAACAAGGAAACAAGGAATAACAATGACGAGTGACTAGTTAGGGTCACGCTCGTCGGAGCTCATCCAATGCCCCTAACCACGTGTGCATACATAAGTCCAATGTCTTGAGCCAGGTCTCTAGTTGGTTTTCCCCTCCCATCGGACTCTAACGGCTAGACAAAGGGGCCCACAACACCCAGCCTACGAATCGTCTCTATCGGGAACTCACCCTGCCACCACTCCCAGGTGGGCCGACAACTGAAGTGTCGTCAGGCTACGACTAGTTGAGGCTCACTAGACACAGAGACTCAAAATACCGAAGTACAAATAGGCTAAGAATGCACCTGTTGCACGTACCACGAAGCACAAAGCAGCACACAGAACTATCGCCAGACTCAGGACAGCCAACTAGACTTGCTAACACAACGATCCTTGGGTCACACGACTCAGGTCAAGATCGTCGCACATCACGGCAATATACCATTCAATCAGCCTAGTCCCTAAGCCAAATCATGGAAAAACACAAGTCCTCAGCCCCTAGCCTGCACATCGGACTCTTGATTCCGTAAACATAGAATACAGAACACGAGGGATCTCTAAAACCTTCGAACTGCATAGGCACATAAATCGAGGTAAGATGATTCCTCCAAGCATCTGAAAACCAGAGTCTCGATCCTTACAAGATAGCCGAGACACTCATGAGATCATGTGTCAACCATTGGGTCACAACTGGTTTGATCAGAAACCATAATGACTCTCAAAATTCACAAAACACTGCTCGGCACAATGGCACTTTCGGACACCCTATAACACGGTCACAGCCCTCATAGGACGTCCAAGACATCCGCGAAATAGTGGGCTAACCAAGGGGTTGAAGCCAAACCAACTAAAAACCAAACTGACACCAAAACAACATTCTGGGTAGGTGGCAGTCTTACCCCTGGCCGCTAAACCAAAATGGCAGTCATCCGAAGGGCCGCTACCTGCGAACCGACTTAAAAACATAACGGTCTCTCTGGGACCATTTCCAGGAATTTAGCGGCCCCCCTAAGGCCACTAAACCAATTTGCGGTCAGGAGCTAGATCGTTAGCCCGAACTAACTTGAAATAGTAAAACTCGATAATAGTTGACCTCGGGTAGTTAACACGAGAATGGCGGTCTACCCAAGGCTGCCAGCATCAAGTTGCGGTCAGGATCTAGACTGCTACCCCGAACCGACTTAAAAATCATTTGAAACCATATAAAGGTCTACCATTGACCGTCAAACCAAATTAGCGGTCACCCATAGGGCCGCTAACACCAAATGGCGGTCAGTCACACGGCCGCTACTAGCGAACCGACTTAGCCAACATAAAACACCAAGTAGTGGTCACCCATAAGGCCTCCACTATAGAGTTGTGGTCTCTGGTAAGACCGCTAAACTGTTTCGATGGGAAAATCATAGGACTACCCAAAACTTGGTCTTTCCATGCCCCAATCACGTCTAAACGACGGGTAAACATTCCTAGACTCGATATCAACCTTCCACAAGCCAGAAGGGATCAAACCATCATGAAATAACAGGAAAAAAGCAATTTCCACAAATCCACACAAAATGACTCACATGGGTAACCGGCCTCCTACCGGCCCCAAATTACAACCAAACACAGTGAAACTGGCGGGAATGAAATCCCAACATGCCAAAGGTTAAAATGATTTCATTTACACTGAAAATCGTCGCCTAGAACAACAAACCCGGGTCACACCCCCAAAGCATGATTCCACCCTTAAAGTAGGGAAACCCTTTCAAACTTACACCGTTCGACTCCAAACTGCAAGGGAACACAGGAAAAGAGTAGGGTATCCATCCCCCTACCTGTAACTGGGACATTTACATCTAACAAATGTGATTCCTCACGTAAAAAGCTGTATGTTTATCTTGACTGTCAGCTCGGCCAATGTAAAAATCAGAAGTGCAAGTTCAGAAAAGTTCTCACTACTCTAGCATGCTTCAATACTCATGGTAGTTAATCTTGAAAGGTCACTGGGCCTCATAAGTTAAACTAAATGGGGAACATTGGACTTCAATTCTATTATGTGCATCAACTTTAGTAATCTTATTTTGAGTACTACTCTATCTGCTTAATTTTTGGCAAAAGTTCTTGACTTTAATCCCTGTATTCATACTCTGCTACCATGACATGCTTATGCGTGGAAGATATCTATTTTGAGAGTTGCTTCCATCATTTTCTTGAATATGTCTTAGTTTTGAATCGCTCTTTTGAGGTTGCTCATCACATCCTACAGTACCCCTTATATTTTTGTTGATGACAAAGGGGGAGAGTAAGCCATTGCATATCATGTTGTCATGTTTAAACTTGCATGAGTTACATACCCAACGTTTATGACAAACTGTGAGCACAATCACTCATAGTTGCCATCATCAAAAACGGGGAGAATGTTGGATAAATGTTATTTTGATGATGTCTCACTATAAGCCATTGTTCTTTTTAATATTGCAACTCATGAAACACCTTTTTGAATAACCAGATGTAAAGAAGTGTCGACCTCTGTCCCTCAGAGTATCGACCTCAAGCCTTCACAGAAGCTGTTGAAATAGATCACTACAAAGGAAGTGTTGACCTCACCAACATGTACTGTCGACCTCACGATTGCAACTAGCACTCTGGAAAGCGGCCAGCTCGAGCAGTGTTGACCTCACCAACATATAGTGTCGACCTCATGTTCAAAGAGTGTCAACCTCAGGATCATTCTAGAAGCCGTTCTAAAATGTTTTTTACAAAGCAGTGTCGACCTCACGTTTACGCAGTGTCGACATCAGGATCATTCCAGAAGCATTATAGAATGGTTATTCGATCTAGTGTCGATCTTACGATTACTGAGCCGTTATAGAATGGTTTTTCGATGTAGTGTCGACCTAACGATTACAGAGTGTCGACCTCACTAAAAGAAAGTTCAAATGCTCTCTGTCCAATCTATCTTCCCAAAAATCATACAAGAAGGAAAAAGGTCTGACGTAAACCTTTAAAAAATATTTTTTGAAGATTGGAGATGATTCCTAGGACACACAAAGGTCTCTATCATCATAAGTGTCCATGGCAACCTTCTACTCCAAAGATCTGCAAGCACATCACATTGGAAAAGTCTCCCTCTCTACCAAGCATTATCTCCTACGCCAACAAGCCAAGATTATGACAGAAAGGAAAGCACCTATGAACAAAGGATGTCCTCTCTGCTTACAGAAATTAAGGTTCTATAGTTCTCCTTAGTCAGACAACCTTTTGTTTTATCTTAGCTATTCAAACTCCAATTGAAATAGAGGAAAATCTGCTGTCTCTTGAAGGCTATATATTGGACGGTCTTCCTTTGGCAAATGTTGCTGTTGGAATTCTAAGGTGACCTACAGGAAGAGTAGAACGTGGGAAGAGAGAAAAGAAAAGGGAAAGAGTGCCTGCTTAGACTTCCATCAAAAAGAAAGGAGAAAGAAGGAAGAGAGATCCACAGCCATCTTGCCAGCCAGCCCTGGTTCCCTTGCTACACTGGTTGAGCACCACCGTTCATAGTGCCTCTTCGCTCAGGACTACTGCAGTTGGTATTTCTTGTCTTTGATTTCTTGTTTTGTCTTTTGTTTCTTCCTTATGAAACTTCTTTCCTGTGTGCTTTGAGGACTTGTACTCGTGCGTGTTTGTGTGTTGGGGCCAGTCCCCGTGTTCTACTGATTTTCAGCGAGTGTGTGTGTGGTTCCTTTGGCCAAGGAGTGGAATCCTCACCAAGTTGGTGAGGGGTGGACATAGGCGTGTTGCTGTGTAGCTGAACCACCTTAAAAAGTTTTGTGTTGTGGTTTGCTCTCCATCTCTTCTGTCCCCTCTTCGTAGGTGGTATGTGATATCTTAGTGCATCTCCCATGATTTAGCTCCGTTAATCTGTTGACTATCTTTACTTGAGCTAACTACAGTGCCATCCTCTAATAGTTTGTTTTTAGAAGTGGAATATCTTGTGTAGGATCTATTCACCCCCTTCTAGATCCTCCCATACCGTCCAATTGTACCTTCAATCATATCACCATCCTTGGTAGGTTCAGCTTCCATTACAACATGTAGATGACTTTGTCGCTTGTGTCCTCTATTATTCTTCGAAGGCTATTCCTTCAGGAGTGAGTAGTATGTCATTCTATGGTCTTAGCTGCCACAATGTAAACATGTGTTGAGGCACATCCAGCCCTACTTAGTGGTGTGTCTAAAATTTTCATAGAACTTGCAATCCTCCATGACTTGCTATTCTTTTTCCTTGATCCTTTGGCCTTTACCATTGTCTTTTCCATTGCGTGATCTTTTCTTGTTATCTCGAGATCTATAAGTTTCCATGATGCTAAATCTGTCTCCTTTCTTTTCTTTCGTGCCATGTCTACAGCTTGCTTCTGATAGGATAGGTGTGTTTGTTTAATTAAAAATATCAGAAATTAATGTCCACCTATATGGATGCTATATTCTGGGAAATAAATTTAACAATTCTAAAAAAAATAAAAAGAACTAATGAGCGTCTTCCATGATAGATGCCAATTTAAAAAGCGTCTGCCAGGAAGGATGCCAATTGTTCCTGACCACTTGCTTTCCCCGAGTTTCCAACCCTTAACCGTGGGTTATTCTAGGCACTCTCATCTCATTTCCGTGGATGAGGCCCCTGTTTTGATTTGATCGTATACCCCTTAACTCTCCGATGTGATTGACCTCTCCGTTAGACATTCCGTTCCTTCAGACTGACGATTTCATCTTAGAGACCTCCGTAAATCTACGCTATCCTTGGATTCCCTCAAGGCAGTCGAGCAGGTTGTACCTTAAAAACCCTTATACCGTGTCATAGTCATGTCCCTCTGAAGAAATATGACAAACTAGCCCTCAATCAATGCTGTTTCTAGCATTTTTGAGAAAATATCACTTTCTGGAATCTGCGTCCAGAAAAGTGAATGCCAATTACAAATAGTGCCATGTGTGACGGACGCTATTTACTCGTGCCTAATTATCTTATTTCCAGAATTTGCGCCCATCCCTATGGACGCCAATTCTCATCAGCGGCTCCTATAGAGGATGCCATTTACCCAGTTTTATGAATCTATCCCAAATTTTTAGCTAAGTCATCTCTACATGGGATTTTTGCCTTGAATTCTAAATTTCGTGAATCTACCTTAACATCCTACATTGATCTATTTCCTTTGGAATTCTATTGACTACTAAAACTATAGTGGATGTCAAATTACACAACCAATGTCTGTGCATATAGGGTCCAATCTGGTCCTGGGAGGAGCACTCGAAAGTACTTGTGCCCATGGGAGTTAAATGGTTACGGTGTGACATTGCACCGGAGTGCATGACTATCTTGATTATGACGTTCCACAATCTCTCTCTCGTGCTTGACTTGACTTGCGTGACTTGCGTGGCCCAGTATGGGCAAGTGCTTGAATAAATAAGTAGCCAACCCTCCATCTCTCTCGTGATTTTACATGATATTACATGCGTGCATGACTTGCGGGGCCTGATATGGGCAGTACTGGAATAAAAAGTTGCCACTATCTCATCGTGCGACTTGATACTACATGCTTGTTAACTATGTTTATTTTACGTAATACCTCGTGAATCTCGCTAGTTCATTCTTATTATTTATTTCTTTTCCACTCTTGTCATTTACTTGCATTTTCTCGTGCACGAACATGTCGTATTGCATAATTCATTAATCACTTAAAGTAAGTCTGGGTTAGAGATATAATTCCTATTGAGCGTTCACTCATCCATTTTATTCCAACATTTTTCAGGTAATTAGGTGGCTGGCGAGACCGAGACTCACAAGGGTGGGGCCAGTGTGCAAGTGAGCTCCGAAAACTAGAGAACCTGAGTCCTTTTGTCTTTCTTGAGTCTAGCTTGGTGTCTCTTCTTTCGTTAACCTGTCTAAGTCTGTTAGTGCTTCACCTCCTTTTCCTTTCATTATAATGTAGTTGAGTTGCAAGTTGGAGTTTGAATTTGTAAGAGACTTACATTTGAAATAAAGTTTTATTGTTGGTCTAAATTATTTTAGTCTTATGAGATTGCTCTTGATTATTCACGACTGTTTAACTGCCACATTCCAAGCAAACGACACGTTCCGCTACTATCGGTTCGGGACGTGACAAAGTCCGTGCACCGGTCTATGGCATGTATGTCTGTGCATAGTCATTGAACTAAGTCTGTGCATGATTTTATGACTTACCTAGCCTGGCATGTGAATAGTTCAAGTCCGTGCACATTTGTTCTAATGTTCTATCAACCCTGTGCAATTGTCATATTTGTCTAATTATCGTATGCAGTCTAAATGTTCGACTTTTGACAGGGACTCTACTTAAAAGGTTATAGAACTAGAAAAGAATTATTTGTGAACTTTAAGGAGGGCACGTGATCTGAAGCAGAAAGCAGCTGCTGCTTGTGACACGTGAAAAGACTTTGACTCAGATGCCGCCACGTGTTCAGAGGGGGGTCAGATCTGGACGAAAATTGGGCGGGAAATGTGGTTTCCACACATCCATCTTACTGCTGCCCATAAGTAAAGGAAGATTCGTAGAGAAGGGGGTGATCACCACTAAGAGCAGAAATAACTTCCAGGTTGAAAGTGCAAGTGTGTTTCATCTGAGCAAAGCCAGCTCCAGAAATATTAAGAGAGCAGAGAGAGAGAGAAAGAGCTTTGAGAGAGTGAGCATTTGTGATTGCTATCAGTCTCTTGGTTCAGAACCAGAGCTGATCTGCTCATCATCTAGAGCTACATTTTTACTGTGTTTTGATCGTCTGTTTTCTTCGTTTTGCTATCGAAACTTTATTCTTCAAGCTGTGAGTCAGCGGGTAGGTTAAGCTGTAAACCTCAGCAGCAAAGAAGGACTTCCCTGGACAGGTCAAGCTGTAAACCTCAGCGGCAGAGGAGGATTCCTCTGGATAGCAGAAGCTGTAAGGCCCAGTAGTTTGTAGGGACTCGTTCCTCGAAGCTGTGGATCAGCTGTCAAGCTGTGCGTCAGCAGTGAAGCCACACTAGACTTTAGTGTGGGGTGGACATAGATCTCTAGATAGAGATCGAACCACCTAAAAACTAGGTGTCTTGTGATTTTTTGTGTTCTGATCTGAGTCCATCTTTGCTTCCTAGCTCTTGGCGTTAGATGAATGTGTAGGATAGACTGAATATCGATCTACTTGAGTTGTCGTGCTTTGATTGTGGTTAAGTGTTTCGTGACTGTCCTATAGCAGTTTATTTTAATTCCACACTAGTAGCTACTGTAGAAAATTTTATTAGGTGATTGATCTATTCACCCCCCTCTAGATCCCACATCAACCTCCTCGCCTTCCAGCCGGCTAGAAATCAAGGGCCTCTCGTCTAGATGTGCTCTCCTACAAAACAAAGACAAACAACAAGAGGAAACCTATTAGAATGTGAAAGTGTAATATCTATCCCGGAGTGATAAAATAGCATGAAAGAAAGGGGGAGAATGCACCGGGAGAGGGTTTTTAACCCATGTAAATGGGTGCAAATAGTAGGTGGGTGTGTTGTGCGTGCATAGGATTTGAAATCAAGAAAAATGATGGAGAGAATAGAGAGAAAAGTGCTGTGAAAAATGCAGAAAAATACAGACGTACAGTAGAAAAGTGCAACTTGTGACAAAAGTGAGAAATGGAGGATGAAGAACTAAGGATAGGAGTGACGAAATTGAGCCCAAAGAAATGGAAACGAAAGCTTGTACATCCCTCTTCGAAGTGGGGTCGAAGTCATGAGTAGACAATCCGACATGGCTTCGCCCGGATTCCAAAAAGAGCCCCCCCTCGCACAGGTCGCACAGGGTCCTTTATGTAGAAGATGTAGAAATTCAGAACTTTCTCCCGCAATTTCAAAGGATAGAGACCACCAAATCTCGAGATCTATGGATCAATCTCGAGATAATAGTTAAGATAAGAGCTAGGAACAAATAGGACTCTATTTGGTCGAAAGATCTGGAAGATATTCACGCTGGAAGGCGACCCCGAAGCCTAATCTAGAATAATTTGTGTTACACGAAAATGCATAAAACTAGAAATTGCATCCATGATTCCCCTGAATATACTCCGCTAAAATTTGAGTTCTATGCCTTAAACTTGAGATAATAGTGAAGAGAAGAGATGGAAAAAAATGGGAGTCACTCTGGTGGAATATTCTGGAAGATAGAGCCCTTGGAAGGTGACCTCGGCAAGCAGAAATCGACCAGAGAGTCCTGCGGTGAACAAATCGGAGTTCAGGGTCATCTGGACTCTGTGTTATAGAGACGGTCTATCGTGAGGCCACTTTTAATAAGAAATGGTCATGCCTAGACCGCAACTAGACAATAGGATAATTATGGAATAGTTCCTTTCATGAACATGGCACTCGGAGGAGGGTAGGATAGTGGCGGTCTAGTAGTGGGCCACCACTGTCAGTAGTGGTCAAATGGGTGACCTCCTTCTGGAGCTTGGCGGTCCAACAGAGGACCTTCTTCTGGAACTTGGCAGTCCAACAGAGGATCGCCCCACTGGGCTTGGCGGTCTAGTGGGTGACCGCCCCACTAGCTTGGCGGCCCAGTGGGTGACCGCTACCCTCCCACTACATGCTAAATGCACACTAACCATCCAGGATGATGGGAAATGATTCCGCAACTTGGGGAAACTTGGGAAATAGCTGGGAACTGATAGAAAAATGACTTCCACGCTCAGAGGGCTAGGGAATGATCAAGAAATGTGCTCACAATTAGATCAAGGAATGCTCCAAAATAATAGGTAATTCGAGACATCACGGAAGTAAATAAGAGAAATAACTTGACTTGCAGGCTACAAATAGGTGTCAACACTCACCTCGAGAAAGACTAGGAAGAAGAGGCAGCTCGTTGGGAGGTCGGTGGCACCGGGAATGGCGATTCTTGTGAGACTACACCGACGTCGTCACCTGCTAGCCAGAGACACCTTGCTCGGGACTATACTCCCAACTGGGATATCGAATCAAGCTCGGACCAGTTTATCTTGAAAGAGGGGCAGCCCTACCTGAACTCCTCTGAATATCACCTCGAAACTTGCTCGAACGGCAAGATGGCAGTCTCTGTATGCTAGTGGGGATGGACAGGATGCAAGAGTAGAATCAAAGGCCAGACTTACCGATGTTGTAGCTCACCGGTCTGCAGTCAGAACGTAGTGGGACCAAGTCTTGTTATGAAGAGGGACGCCTTGGGGATGCGTCAGCACTAGAATGGACCCAGTCTGATGGATGTGGAGCCAACACCGCCCATTCTTGTGAGGATGCACAGTCTGGGCTATCGGAGAGACAGAGGTGCCTTGTCAGTCACGATACTCTCAGCTAGGAGAACGGAATGGGGCAAGACCAGTCTTAAATGAAAGCTAGACATCCTCAGTTGTACTCCACTAAAAGGCAGGGCCAGGAGATGTTGGATGGAGCTGGGGTATCATTTGTGGCCAGCCATCTTGCTGGGGGCATAGTCAGGTCTGCTTGCCGGCCAGAGATGACTTGTCGGGGGTGATGCTCTCTGCTGGGAGATCGGAATGGAACGAGACCAAACTTGAGTGGAAGCTGGACGTTCCTAGTTTCTCTCCATCGAAGGGTAGAGCTAGGAGATGCTGGATGGAGCCGTGGCACCTTCTGTAACTCGTCTCTGCCACCTATCGGAGTCAGTTTGCGCAGCCTAACGGAAATAGGCCTCCCGCACAGCTCCAACCTATGATGAGGGTGCACGAACTCTTGCTGAGAAGCTTGCTTGGAGTAGAATCCACTGGTCCTAGGTTTGATGTCAGTGGCCTTGCAAGGGAGGCAAGGGCGATGCTGCAACACTGCAGGTGGTTCTGCTGCTACTGGTGGTCTAGGTAGCAGTGGGAGATAGGGGTGAGAAGGCTTAAGAGAGGGAGCGTCCAACCTTTGGACGATGATAGTCTCAGTGCTCTGACTGAGAGGAAAGGCCAAGGAGGAAGCAAGTGAGGCCAGTGCATCAGTAAGGATATTCTGAGATCGAGGGGTATGAGTGTAGATCAATTTGCGGAATTACCTAGCCAAGACAGTGACCAAATCCTGGTACGGCTTGAGCTTCAGGTCATGAGTGACGTATGTGGATAGAACTTGGCATAGAACAAGATGAGAGTCTGCTATAATATTTAAGTAATGCACGTCAAAGAGGTAGGCATGCTTCAATCTGACCAGGAGAGCTTCATACTCAGCGATATTGTTGGTAGCAGGAAAAGAGAGCTGATATGCAAGAGGAATTGTCACCATTTCCAGAGTGAGGAGAATGACAAATATCCCTCAGTCTTGGGAGTTGAGCACACCATCAAAGTGCAGAGACCAAAAAGGATGATGGGTAAGAATAGAGAGATGCTCATCAGGGAACTCGTCCTGAATAAAGTCAGTGCAGGGGATAGGAAGATGGGTGAGATGTTCAGCGATGGCATATCCTTTGATTACCTTCTGGATGACAAATGTGAAATCAAACTGAGAGAGGAAGCTCTGCCAGCGAGCTAACCTACTAGAAAGGATAGATTTTTCTAAGAGGTAGCAGATCGGGTCATTTCTAGAGATTAGCCTAACCTGGTGGGCTAGGAAGTAATGCTTCAATTTTGAGCTACCCAAACTAATGCGGCGCAAGTCTTCTGCATTGCAGTGTACTTGGCCTCTGCTGGGTTAAACAACCTAGAGAGGTAATAAGCTGCCCTTTCCTTACCTTCATCATCTACTTGTGCCAGGATAGCTCCTAGGGAGTCCTCATTGACATAAATGTATAGGATTAGGGGTTTCCCAGAGACAAGGGATTGTAGAACCGAGAGATTGGAAAAATGAACCTTCAAATCCTCATAGGCCTTCTAACATTCCTGATTCCATTCAAATTTGACCCCCACCTTTAACAGTTCATAAAATGGGCGGCACCTCTGAGAATGTTGGGATATAAATCTTCTAGTAAATCGTAAGCATCCAATTAATCCTCAGAGTTCTATGATGTTCTTTGGTGGGGGCATATCCATAATAGCATTGGCCTTATTAGGATCAATTTGAATCCCTCAGTTACTAACTATGAACCCTAGCAATTTCCCTAAAGATACTCCAAATGCAGACTTTTTGGAATTCATTTTCAGCTTATACTCCCTAGCTCTCTGAAGTACCTTAGCCAGAATAGCGGGGTGTTCTTCTTTGGTCCTTGACTTCACTAAAATATTATCCACGTAAGCTTCCATATAAGCATGTATCATATCGTGGAATATAGCCATCATTGCCCTTTGATAAGTGGCACATGCGTTCTTCAACCCAAATGACATTACCACATAGCAATAACTGCTCCAGGGCATGGTGAAGGAAGTTTTCTCTTAATCTTCCAGAGCTAGATAGATTTGGTTGTAACTTGAGTAACCATCCATGAATGACAAAGTTTCGTACCCAGCTATGTTATCTACCAAAACATCTATGTGAGGCAGTAGAAAATCATCCTTGGGACATGCTTTGTTTAGATCTCTGAAATCAATGTAAATTCGAACATTTTCATCCTTCTTGATAACAGGGACTATATTCACTACCAACTGAGGATACAAAACAACTCGAATGAACCAGGCCTTGTGCAATTTATCAACTTCCTCTTTCATCCTCAAGGCCATCTGGGGGTAAAATCTCCTTAATTTCTGTTTCACGGGTGTTGCCCCTGGCTTAAGTACAAGTCAATGTTCCACCAAGGAGGGGTCAAGACACGGCATGTCCTCGTATGACCAGGCAAAAGAATCGCTATACTCTCTTAAGACCTTAATCAATTCTTCTTTAACATTAGGAGGGAGATTAGAAGCAATGATAATGGGCTTAGGATCCTCATTAGTTCTAAGATTAATTTCTTTTGTAGGTTCATCCACGGCCGATGATGGTTCATCAAATCTCTTTAAACCTTGCGCATATAAGTTGGCAATGTCTTCTACATCGCTGTCCTCAAAATCAATCGGGTCTTTCTCATCCATAATTTCATAAATACCTAAACCATTGTCGCTCCACACCTCATCTTGCTACTCTTCTTCTTCAAACAAAATCGTCGTAGCTATGAACTCTGGGCACTTGAGAAGAGCATGACATCGCTGAGCTAAATCCTGTAAAAACCTATTAGGAATAGATTTGGAATGACGCGCCAGCGGGCACGCCTCAAGCGCAGAGAAAGGGTTGGACGCAGTAGAACAGGACCCCACTTCTCTAGACCTAACAGACCCTACTTCCCTAGTGACGGGGGCATCGCTCGCACTTCACATTTTTCCAAGCTTTGATTACTCGTCATCATGGCTCCATTGTGTCTGTCATATTTTTCTGAGTCAAGTCGTGTAATTTTCATATTTTATTTGAGTCATATCATTATAATTTTCCTTTTATTTGAGTCGTGTACCTAGGTTAATGAGTCATTTACCTATGTTTGAGTGTCATTAGGGTGATTAGATTAGTTAATGGGCCCAATTCAAGAAAAAATAGAAAAAATACTCCCCATGATCCTCGAAAAATGCACAATGCACTGGTAACGTCCCGGAGTTGGAGAACGTAACGGTTCACCATGCACAGGATTCCGTATGCACATCAGGAAAAAATACGCATAAACCACAAAAAGTTCTCTGAGAGTTCCGAAAGTGATCTGAAACTCACGGATCCTGATCCGATAACTATCCAAAAAATTCGAAGCATTAGAGCACGTATTGCCTTTTTCTGCAAGAAAAGATAGAAAAGTTTGAATATTCTTCCATCTTATCCTTTTGGACACCCTAATAATTGTATTGGTACTCCCAAGGTGTAGTGCACACGTGTGGGAGAAAGATAACCTCGGACCCAATCAACATGGGGCAAAGGAATGGAGTTTATTGGGTCTTGAGTCGAGTTCGCAAAACCCGCTACATGTATTCGAACAGAGTGAGTCGACACAACATGTAATTGAGTTGACACAACTCTTCCAGAAAAAGCCCAAACATAATCATTTCACAATGGAGTCGACCCTGTGGGTCGACACCTCCAATGCAGAATGTATAGACTTGATGGAATGAAGAAGAACAAGTTCGGTTTGATCATACCAAGAGTCCTTTGAGTTGTGAGATTTTAAAGATCTTCTTGTTTTTGGATGAGATCTTGCTGAGAGCTTTGGTGTGTCAACACAGCATCTTCATTGCATCAATGCACTCTTCTTGTTGCTTAAAAAATACCTCAAAAATGTTGTTGTGTCAACGCAGGAGTTCTATTGTGTCAACCCAACTTCCATTCACTTTGATAAGTTTTGACTATATCATTCAAAGTGTGTCGGTGCCATAAGCCCATTGTGTTGACACACCCTTCTCATAGCCTGAAACACCGATCCTCTGGCTTTTCTCATTTTCTTCTGCTGCGTCGACGCCCAGAGTCCCTGCACCGACTTATCCTTCATGTTAGCTGAAGAGGTGTGATCTCGTGTTGATCTTGAGTCGTGAGATCTTAGAGGAATCTTTGATCATGATCACCACGTTTGTATGAACTCCAAGGTAGGAAATGGATCAAGGGTGCCCAAGGATGAATCCCTGGGGAAAACCCTCCGATGCTTAAGTCAGTGAAAATGATAGAGCGTAGGTACAGGCAAAGATGGTAGGAGGGAAGAAGGGGTGCGAGATCATTCTCCACCAAGAAGTGTGGTGGTTCTCACTCAGGGTTGTTGCTTACCTCTTTGAAGGGTTTTCTAAGGTTTATATAGCAATCCATTTAACGTAAGAATCCAGGGAGTCCAAGGAGTTGACGGGATTCAGGGGGTGTTAGGTCCTCGTTATAGGTTATTTATTGCACAAGGACTCCTGCTCTCCCCTATCCCCTGGAATTCCCCGCTCTTTAAGGGTGCGTAACTGACGCTCGGATAAGCTTCCAATAGTCGATCCGAGCTTGGGGCGCTTACTGGGAGTCCTCTCGAGTGATGGGCCCATAGCTCGGGCGGGTTACACTAGGTCCCCGCAAGGGCCTTCCCGACTAACCTGTCGCTTGGACTTCCGGACCCGAGTGTTGCCTAGGAAGTTTTGGTTCGAGTCAATTTTGGGCTTGAAATGAGTGGGCCCAGAATGGGGCTATCACTTTCGAAAGTTGGGCCTAGTTCGGTCGAATTGGACCTAGTTGGGCCATGTTTCCGACGGTGGATTTTCCCCCACTCCACTTGTCCCTCCCCTACTCCCGAGCCAAAATTGGGCTCAGACGAGTAATGTTTGTGCGGGCAACGCTGGTGGCTCGAATTGAGTGTGTATTTTTCTCCGACAGGGGCTTTTTAATGCAGCTTTGCTGGGGATATGCCCTTGATGATGACTCTTTTGAGTCATTGCGAGGAGTCCGTTTTCAGAGTATGGAAGGTCACGCTACCTCCCGTAAAAACCATTGGGTGTATAAACATCGCGCGGGTTTACATTCTATGCCTCCTTTGTTTAGGGTTTTGTCTCTCCATCGCCCTTATGTTCTTAAAAGGTCATGCACTGCTAGGGGGGTCAGGAGGAGCAAAGAATCATGGAGGGCTTTGCAGTGGTAGTAGAGATCATGACGGCGTTGATTCGTCAGCTTTTACATCCTCCCGAGTCGCTTGAGTCGGGGCTCTCCTCCTCTTCCCCTTGTTCTTGTCATTCGGCCATGGCGGAGCAATACCCCGCTACGGAGGAGCAAGAAGTCCATCAGGGCATGGAGAGCTTTGTGTCGTAGCTCGAACATCCTATGCGTAGCTAGTTGAGTGAGGCTGAAGTAAAGGTGATGGAGAAGCGATATGGGCTGTCATGGCAGCATTATTTCTCTCAGCCCAACCCTCACGAGTCCAGTCTAGATACTCATTTGGGCCTCTTCTGCACTTTCCTTTTGGCTTGGAAGTGCGGGTTTCATCTGCCTCTCCACCACTTCATCATCTAGTTGCTTCAGTCTTACCGACTGGCTCTTCTCCAGTTGGTCTCAAACTCTTATACTTTTATCTTCTCCTTCATCTTTCTCTGTCGTTCATGTAGGCTTCACACTTCACTGGACCTCTTCCATTCCTTTTTTGAGTTGAAGGAGCAAACCCATGCTCTTCCCTTCAGGGTGATGTAATAAACACTGATACCTATATGGTGCGACGGACTTTCGGTCTCGATACGGACTTTACATTCATCTGACCAAGTCAGATCGAGCACACAATAAAAATTTTGTCACACACGTGACTGGCATGCCTATAACCTCAACTTCAACTTAAAAAAAAAGTGCATCACCAAGTTGGCACACCCGGTGGGACCGAGTCTCCCTTCATCTTCTCACCAGGATTGAGGGTCCCAAGGCCCTTTATTAAATATTGACAATTTGTTTCTTGCCATTTGCAGGTGACATCATGATGAATGGACTGGCTGCTCTTACTTTCGGTCCACAAGTCGTGGCGGCCCATACCACCAAAGGGTACCTAGCAGTGCCTACTAAATTTGGGAGCTTCCCACCAGCGGTAGGATTCCCAAACTTTCTGGGAGTTGTCTTCACCAACATCATCAAGATAGCAGCCACGGAACCTGTTGTTCCTGTCATTGCCAAGGAACCACTGGCCCGCCAAGCTGGGGGCCGAAGTTGCGAGGCCTCACTAGGAGGTCAAACTCAAGTGGTGAGCTGCATGGTACATCATGTGGTTTATGCTGCCCACCCAACCCACAGCAACCAGTCTGAGAGCGGCCAAAGAAGGAGCTCCCGGAGGAAGGCATCTGTTCCCATTTCTGGACGTCTCTCGGCTTAAGGGATCGGTGGCATCCGCCTCTTTCTGGGTGGACGCACTGCCCAGGTG
The DNA here is from genome assembly GCA_024336825.1 of Amorphophallus titanum. Classification (NCBI taxonomy): domain Eukaryota; kingdom Viridiplantae; phylum Streptophyta; class Magnoliopsida; order Alismatales; family Araceae; genus Amorphophallus; species Amorphophallus titanum. The sequence goes on along the minus strand of JANBPO010009603.1, from coordinate 55,444,476 downwards.
ATGCCAGATCGTGTAGTTCCAGCTGTCTCAACCTACAACTCCTTCCAAGCCTTGGCTAGAAGGAGAGCTGAAAAAGAAGAAGGTAACCACCAAGGTCGAGAGGAGCTAACCCCGAGGCCAAGAAAATTTAAACAAGTCTGGGTCCCAAAGAAGATCCAACCTATCACATTGGTCGTACCCGACAGCAGTAGTTTCCAACTCGTCAAGGGGGAGAAGAAAAAAAATGGAGGGTTTGCCCCCAAAGAAGATGACATGGTCATGGACCCTCCAAGCCATGTAGCTTTCAAGGTTTGCGCTCGATAGGCCGACGCCCCTGTAATGAAAAAGAAATTCAACTAGTCTACCATAATATCCCGATTGGCGTACATGCCTCTAGTGCGAGGCCATAAGTTGTTCTCTGTTCTCACGAGAGGGCATGAACGAGAAGATTTGGCCAGAATAGCCCGCAACTACTTTTGGGGTCTGGGAGACTCTTTGCTTGGCCAACAGTAGTTATCAAATGCTATGACCATCAAGGAAGAAGAAGAAGATAGAATGTCACTCATGGGTGCAAATGGAGATAAGAAGTGAGCCGGGATTGGAAGCTTCGAAACGCCTCCACGAAAAGGAGTTCAATATTTAAAGGGCCGACTTCCCCCGGTCAAGCCTGAAGGGGAGATAGAAAGCATACAAGAGGAATGCAAATCCTCACTTGCAATATGACAAGGGTGATAAGCGGGCGTAGCACCCTACCAAATGAACAAGAAGAGCCAGTCGAGCTTGCTGGAAGAGAAGATCCAATGACCAGACGGGGCAAAGCCGCTGCTAAGTTATTGCAAGCTGCTAAGGGCAAGCAAGTTACTGATGAAGACATCACTACTGTCACTGCCAGAATTGTGGCATCTGAACAAGAAGGAGTATCCCCGTCTCCTCCATTTGAGCACGCCTCCGGTACCACACTCAAGGGCATCATTAATAAAATAGCTATGGACCCTGCCATTCTGATGGCACTGCAAAGGTACTAGCAGGAGATAGAGCTACTAAAGAAATAATTAAATGAGAAGACTGAGCACGCTATGGCACCCGAGCTACCAGGGGCATGAGACGAGTCATCATGAAAAGGTTCCAACCCCGGGGGTGCTCCTTCACCTATCGTTCTACAAACTACAACTCAGAACCAGGCTATTCCCCAACATTATTCCCAGATGCTCCTACCATTATGGCCAATCCCTCTCCAAATGCAATTGCAGGTTCTATTTTTAGGGCCTTTGCTACCCCATGCGGTAGCTCCAGCCACACCACTGATACGGCCCACCCACCTTGGCCCTCAGCGAGCAGAGCCAGTTATGGTGAATGAGCTGATGGTGGAACAGATGATTGAAGCAGGATTAGCAAAGAGGGATGGTGATGATTATGCCCCCTTCGACGTATATAAAGTCCCATATCCAGCCCATCATGGTGCCAAAAGATTGTCGCTAGGCGTCAACAAACCCCCAAAATTTGACAAATACAACGAGCATGGGTCCCCAAAAGAACACATTGCGTACTATATAATAGTCACAGGCGACTTGGCAGTAGACGAGTTATACCTGTTGAAGTTTTTTGGGTCCTCATTGATAGGACCTACATTTGAATAGTACTCTAGCCTGCCAACCAGGTCTATCAACGACTGGCCAGACATGCAGTAAAAATTTATCGAAAGATTCCATGTCACCGAGGCAGAGGTGACCGTGGCTCAGCTATTGGCGATCAAACAAAAAGATGATGAAATGACTGAAGAATATATCTAGAGTTGGAAGGATCTCAGCATGTGGTGTCAGCATCCCCCGCATCAAGAATATACAATACAAATATGCAAACAGTCTCTCTAGCTGCTCCTAGAGAGAGTAGCTCCAGGTTTTCTCCCGGGCCCATGGCCCGCCGGGGGAGTGTTTTATCGTCAGAGCAGGCTCCCGGAGGACACTACTCAGGGAGGATGCCCACCTGCTTTGGTTGCAATCTCCATGGGCACAATTAGCACTTTTGTAGGGCTGGGAGGGTGTCCCCTCCAGGAGCTGGTAGTGATTCCAGTGGAGGGTTGAATCATCCCAGATCCTACGCGGAGACAGAGAGAGAGCTTCCGTCGGCGGGGTTGGTGACACCTAGGCACCGGCAGTGCCTCGACGTAGAGGCGCTCCCAATGGAGTTCCTAGATGCCCAGTTCGAGTGCCTGTAGCGTTGCCCTTGGGTGTCTCTAATGGACAGCGAGGTCAACGTGCAACAGGTGAAAAGGGGTTTGGTTGACACTGGAGGGACTTGGGAGGTTTCGAGGGTGTCGCAATCGTCCTTCTTGGCATTTGGTAAGGAGGTGGAACAGGGGGACAGGTTGGCGGCCGTTGGGTTCTTGTCGGTGGACAGAGCGCTGCTCCACTTTCGGTGGGGGACGATGGGTAGAGGGGCATTCCCCAATCCCTCGCCTAGGAGGGTTCGCCTCATCTGTTAAGGGGTCCTGATTATCCTTTGTGACGAGGAGGGGTTGGCCTTCTTAGTGAGGGGTTTTGCCAGGGAGGAAAGGGGGAGTCTTGGCTTCTGTTCGTGGGGCTTGCAGACATCGCTTGTCGTCGTGGTGTAGGTGGATAGTTCGGCGGAAATCCCCGTCATCGCCACTGTCGACTTTGGTGGTGTCTTGTTTGTCGCGCACCTGTGGGTGGTGGAGGAGCTACAGGATGCGTCGGCGTCTGGGGTAGGGTTTGCAGAAAGGTGGCGGGAGGTAGAAGACGTAGGGCCATTCGGCCGGGCGGGCAATGCAAATTTGAATCGCATCGGGCCATGGAATGGGCTGGATACTTCAGTTGGGCCTAGGCTCGCGGTGGGCTCGGTCAACTCTGTTGGGCCAGGTGTGGACTTGGCTAACTTGGGCCCGGGTTTTGACGCGAGTGACTGGCCCAGTTCGAGCAAGGTGACGCCGGTTTTTGCGGGTTTGGGTTTAAGTGTCGGTCCCAAACTGGGGACCTCGGAACTTACCTGATTCCCCCCCCCCCCTCTCCACGTAATGGGTAGGCGAGACCCTTTACTGGTCCTCTTCCCTGCCTGCTTCCCCACGGTTGCCCCGATGCTCGGTGTCGGAGAAGCGTCCTCCAGATGGGCTCCCGACGGCGACTACATCCACGACTGATGACGGTCTTTTGTCAAGGGGGCAATCAAAGGCTTCCGCCTTGACGTTGCCCTAGAGAGGTGTCGCTTCCATTGACACAAGTCCTCCCTCTAGTGCGGACATGGTAGGGCCACTTGGGTCTGTCACGGCTTAGTCTACCTTGTCTGGCACTCAGCAGACACTTGGGGACACAGTAGGCAAAAGGCAGAGGGAGAAGAGGCCGGCTCGATCCCCTGTGCTTCACCAACCCTTCTCCACTAGGCCACTGCTGGTCTTCCCGATACTCCAGCGTTCTGAGGAAATCAGCCAGCCATGTCAGTCAACTGTTGGACACCCAGAAGCTCTGATGGGTAGTGAAGCGGCACAAGGCGAGAAGGTCTCCAAGGAACTGCTCCCTTCCTCATTGTTGCTCACAAACTCAACCAAGCCTCTCCAACCTGAGCACCAGGAGCACCCTCTCGAGGTTGCTTTGAGTGGCCTAGCAGTCTCTGGGAAGGAGCTTCTAGTAGTGCATTCCCGTCCGATAGACAAGGGAGGACCTCTATCGGAGGGAGAGAAGGATGGTCCGGAGCCCCAAGGTGAGGCGGTTGCTTTGTTGACTATGGCGGAGGGGTCAAAGGAGAGGAGCTACTTGGGGAGGGAGGTAATGAGGGAGCTACTAGAGGAGATTGAAAAAATCATAGGGGAGCAGGTGAGGGAGCTGGCTGCGAAGGTGGGAATCTCGTTTCAAGCGGGGGCAGATAAAGATGTGAAGCAGGCTTTCTCCAAAATTAAGAAGAGGAGAAATGCTACTATTTTGCAGATAGAGAGAGATCTCAGCAAAGAGGGATTAGGGAGGGGGAGGGGGGTAGGAAGGAGGTAATGAGGATAGTATCTTGGAATGTGCAGGGGCTAGGAGTTGGAGAAGCAGAGGGCAATGAGGGAACTGATTAGACAGTGCAAGATTGATATTCTTTGTATCTAGGCGACGAAGTGTACGGAGGATGGTGCTACTCTCTTGAGGGAGATAGAAGGGGACCCCCTTTATTTGGGGTCGCCTCCCCGACGATGGGCAGGTCCGGAGGTATTATGGTCCTCTGGAATCCGTATGAGGTGGACGAAGTGACGCAGGACAGGGAGGTTAGCAGATGGTCTATCTCTTTGCATTTCAGGAAAATTAGAGATGGCTTCTCCTGGGACTTCAATAGGGTGCATGACCCTTGGCCCAGAGAGGAGAAGTTACTGCTATGGGATGACTTGATTAGACACCATCTCGCTTCTGGACGGCCTTGGTGTGTTGGAGGAAACTTCAATGCAGTGGTAGAATATAAAGTGACCGTGAATGTAGGTGAAAAAGGGACTGTGGCACCATTGTCTGGTAACCGTGCGGCGGAGGTGCAGACAGAAAAAGGGAATAGGCGATGGGAATTGGAATCTATCATCCACTAATAGGCATTCAACGTAAGAAGATGGAAGGGAAAAATCACACAGTACACTGGCCGTTGAAAAGAAACCAAAGTATGAACTAAACTGCATCTTACATTTTGACTGTGGCAACAGTTTCATGTGGGATGCAGAAGACAGCAGCGCTTCTACGGAGGAGCAATGGCACAAGAGCAGCCCTGGTCACTAACGCATTGCCGCAGCATCAAAACCTGTTATCATGTCAGTCAAGCATACCCCCCCCCCCAACTCCAAAATTATCATACCCTAAGCGTGTCACCGACGCATGAGACATCAAATATGCAGTTTCAAGGTGTTTTGTTAAAGGAAGTACCGCAAATAATGATGACCGCGCACAGAGAGCAATCCAGGAACACAGCGCTGGCCACCTTGTGCAGAGCCAACACCGCCTCCAAAGCTTTACCTATTTGATCCGTCCAATCTTTACCATCCTGTCCTGTATTCCCAGCACCAGCTTCATCTTTCTCTTCCCATTTGGTGGTGAACAATATTGCAACCACAATGGTTGCATCAGTTAACAAGACCAGAAAAATAGGTCCGAAGCTGATTATGCTCCCGACAGCTTCACCAAGAAGTGGATAGCCATGGTATGACAGGACGGCCAGAAGTGCTATAAACGTGGCACAAAGCATACGACTATTCTCAGAAGCTGAGATGGAGGAGGAGATTCTCCTGGCTGTGAAAACCTCGCGCATGCTCCTTTTTCCTCGTTGTGGTTCAGTGTTGAGAGCTCGGTTGCACGAACCACGAACAGTTACTGGTTCTGTCTGCTTATTGTTGTGCCCAATGGTATTGACAGCTTCACTGCTTTTCTCACACTCTGGAGATGTTTCAATACTAGCACTTCTGTCTATGGTATCCCTCACACGTGCACTGCTAGGTTCACATTTTGGCAATTCATAACCAGTCACAACATCATCACGAGCATGGCCAACTGAAATATATGAACTATTAGAAAACATCAAAACTCACATATGACTTTCACGAGACAATAAACTAGAAACTGGATGGCAACAGATCCTTCAGGCAGATGGCATCAGCCTCTATTTTGTGTCATTCGGGTGTGAACATGTTTAAACAAAAAAATTTACGCCATTGCCAGTTCTCAATTTATGACTCATTGTTCCGTTCAAAGTCAGGTTGACAAATGCACACAGCTAGCACTTAAAATTGCATCAAACTTTCAAATAAAGCATGCTGAAAATTACTTTCTTCCTGAAGGTGTCAGAAATGACGCAATTCCCTGAAAGTAAAGAACAACAATTACAGGGAAAGCATGCACACCTTACATAGCACACCACCTCCTATTCTTCTCAAGTAGAAGATACTCAAGATGGGAAACACAAAACAATGACATAAGCTCACAATACTCTACCAAGGAGATAAAGGTCATCGTCCCAGAGGACTCATGTCTTTACAGCCAGTGGAGATCCTCAGATGATGACTTTCTTCACTCCATGGCTTGCACTAAGGATGCATCAGCTGAAGCAAGGTACCAAACCTGTAATTATCTTAGATCAGTCTTCCGCCAATTGGGGAGCTCTTCTATAAATATCAAAATACCGTTAAAATCATTTCTGAATTCTCCACTTGTTCCTCTCATTCCATATGGCACATACCATCAATGGAAGGATGATAGATCACAAACCCGCCTCAGTCAGCACTGGACAACCACATCTTCATTTTTTTCAAGAGGTCCAGGGTGCTGTCCCATCTATGTCAATCGGCTCCCACCGATTTCAGCAAAACCTTCCAAACAACCTCAGTGACCCCACAAACAGAATAAGTTGTTAATACTCGCTTCCTGCACACTGCAGAAGAAACAGCGAGACCTAAGGTCTGGCTTCAATCTGTTAACTCCGTTGCCAGGAGGGACCCTTCCCATGGCTACTCTCCACAAAAGGATCCTAATTTTGGTAGGAAGCGACTTAGGCCAGACCAGATCCTCCACCATACTCTGACACCACCTATTCACAAATGAGTTCACAGTGAAAAGACCTTGTTCTGTCATCTCCATATTCTCCTATCATCAATTGTGCTGACAAGCTGCATCCGTGATAAGATTCAAAGAAGTGACCACTACCACTCTAGTTCAACATCACAGTGCCACTGCACCATAGTCTCCCCATACTCTGACACCATGCTGGGATTTTCACTGATCACATTGCCACTGCACAACATTAGGTTTGAGGTCATGGGGAGAGAAAAAGGAGCAACGAGGGAATTTTGGGGCTTGCGTCTATCAAGAAGAGTTCAAGAGGAAAGTCTCAAACGTTAGGATCGTTTAGCCTTCGGTTTCACACTTTGGGCTGTCCTTGATGATTAGATCTATGATGGAAGCACCATAAGCATAGAGAGTAGATGACTATCTTTTTTGGTAGTTTATGATGATCAGGAAACTAGCAAGTAATAATAAAAAAATTGCATCTAATAATAAAAGATTGGAATGACAAGAGAGATAATGACATTATAGATTCAAGTGAGCAAGATGTTTCAGCAGGCTTTGATGATCAAGTGGATGTCGTCCGCCCTCCATTTATTCACCCCACTCATTCACATGGTTCTCCGCCTCCGCCTCCGCTTTTACATAATCCTCTACAGAATCCTCCATCACCCATTATTACGCCTTCACCATGGTGTCCACTTGATTTTGATAATTGTGAAGATTCGAAGACGGCATGTGAAGATGTTGAAGTCTCGAAGGCACCCATTCTGAGCTTCCTTCATTTTCCACTCCCTCCATTACCCGATGAACCCCCTGCTCAGGATGATGCCACCATCCCTAACCCCGTGTATGAGACCAATTGGTGCTACAATAATGGGTCAATACTCTAATCACCCATACCGATGCACCATGCGTCCTCTCCTATCCCTAATACCTCTCGCCCCATCCGGCGCTTCCAATGCACCAAATCTTCTCCTTTTACACCTACGATTACTACACCATTAAATTCCATGACACCGGCTTCCGCTGAACCTCCCGCTAAATCCCAACCAATTCCCACACCATTACCCTCCACCAAGCCATCCGAGCTTATCTCCATACCATCGGCCTCCGCCGAATCTTCCATTAAACCTTTTCCTAAACCAAATAACACCCCATTGCCGCCACCTAAGACCTCCATTATCGCTATAACCCCAAGGCCAATTACACTGAATCCCACTTTGCCTATACCTCCACTAAACTCTTTTTCCAAACCTATGGTAGATCCTGAACAGGGTCCATCCCTTTTTGCACTCGAGCCAACCCCATTTACTTCTAAGCAAGGGGAGAAGCCCGACGTGTTTCAATCTCCGCCTCCACTTCACTTCCTTTAACGCTCTCCATTAAACCACCATCATTGATCAAGCCTATTACCACCTCCGTCTCACTTTCCATTACCACTCGAAGTGAATGTACTTATGCAAGCACATGTACCGAGGTTATTTAAGAACCGGCCAAGAAGGATTTGGCCTCGGTTATGTCATTCAACTTTGAGATTTTTTTTACCGAATGTCGATCCACATTCTTGTGCCAGACATATTTGAGAAGTCTCCATGGGAGCTCACCAAGAGAAATTCTTGTACATTGATGCCATATCGGCCTTTTACCATTATCACCTTACTCATTGGTTGATACTCTTTTAATACTCTTATTACCCCTCGGTTCGTCATTGTGCAACTTCCTAAGGGGTCTACTTCTTGCATCACAATAACACATCCTTCTAATGAGAGCTTAAGGGTGCTATTTCCACTCGTTGAGCTATTTGGCTGGGCACCTTGCTTGCCATGGAGGGGTGGGCAATCTTACATTATCGGGCCTTCCACCAATTTATTCACTCCATATTTTATTTCATCCACATTTTTCTCTCTTTGGGCCACTCCACAGGTGAGGAGGAAGATCTCATCCTCTCATCCCATGCATTCTTTTCACTCATCGCACTTCATGCATTCATCGCATCCATTGCATTGCATTCGCATGCATTTGCATTTCTTCTTTCCCGGGTTTCCGAACCCGTATCTTCTCCACCTTCTGGAACCTCTGGATCCTTCACATCCTCCATCTCATTCACCTCTATCCTCAGGATCTTCGGGTCCCCTTCTACTTTTCGGGCATCACGCCCCTTTCAATTTTCTCTCTGGGCATCACGCCCCCTCCAGTTTTCTCTTAGGACATTACGCCCACGTCCAACTCTTGTATCTAGATCCTCCAGATTTTTCTCTACTTGCCGGGCATCGTGCCCTCCTTCTCCACATCCTCCCTGAACCTCCAGACCTTCTAGGGCATCGCGCCCTTTTCTCTCTTCCTCCTACGAGACCTCCGGACTTCCTTTCTAGGAATTGCACCTCTTTTTATCTTCCTCCTCTGGAACCTCCGGACCCTTCTTCCTCTTCAAATCCACTCCTCCAAGGGCATCGCGCCCCTTCAGACTCCATTCCTCTGGAACCTCTGGACTCTTCTTTCTACTACACCATCCTTCCCGAGCATCACACCTGATCATCCCCATCTTTCTTCTGATTTCTCTGGGACATCGCGTCCTCTATTCTCTTCTTCCTCTTAACTCACCTTTTCCCATACTTCTTCCGAGGGCATCACGTTGCCCATCACTTTCCTCCTCCGGAGCCTCCAGATTCTTCTTCCCATCATGATTCTCCTCCCTTACACTCGGACCCTCCAGATTCCTCGCTTTCCATCTATCAATTCCTCCTTTTAATTCCTTCTGATCCCAAGTCTGACCCGACTTCTTCCACATGCACTGTTCTCGACATCTGCCCATTCTCCCACTACTTTCGAGACTTTAGTCCTCACTTTTCCTCTTGATTTTTTACTTCTTCTATAGACCATTCATGTGATCAAGATCTCCGCACCTTAGTGAGAGAGTTCTGGCCCTCGCCTCTCTTCCTTTTCTCCTTATTCGTCTGAGTCTGGTCTTAGTATCACTCATTCTTATTAAGCCACTCCAAACCTTGGCCCCCAATCCTTTATCTCCCATTTGAGGACTACAAGTCTCACGATGATCAAGATCACCTCTTTTCTTATATCTACTTGACAACTCCTCATAAGCATCAAGTAGTTCTTCAAATGACATTTCATCTTCATCAGAATTAAAGTTTACCTCTTCAGCATTTTCATCATTGTGTTGATCAGCATCGTCGGCCATGAGACCTTTTTGTCCTTCCTTCTCTTGAGCTTTAATCAAACGGTCCATGAGCTCCTTTGCCGTCCTACAAGATGAGACAAATGTAAACATATTAGCATTCACAGAGGCTTTCAATAAACTCAAGATAGTGACATTTTCATGGTTCTTCAATTTATATTGATTAGACCACTTGGTCTCATCTAGAGGCACTCAATGAGGACCATCAAAAATTAAATTTCAAAGGTTAGGATTAACAGAGTTAATCACCCCACACAGTTTGCCTAGCTATGAATCAAAATCAGAACTAGTAAACATGGGTAAACAATTAATTGAGATTTGATCAACAGAAAAATTCAAGATTGTAAACACACTCGGATCTCTCTAAAGATCATTAGATCTTGTGACAACAGAGCCTCACTCTGATACCAATTGATGGCCCAGTTGACGAGTGGATAAGAAGGGGGGTTGAATTGTCCCCCAAGCGATATGACAAATTTAAAACTTACTTTGCACAATTAACTTGTTTAATGAGATTAATGAAAATAAACTAAATAGAGTAAACTTAAGTTCTCTCAATCTTGCCGAGCTCACTCGATCATGTAAACGGATTAAGCTATTAAACACATAATGACAAGGCAAACCATAAGACAAAGAGATTTTAAGGTGGTTCAAGACCACGACGGGCTCCCTACATCCACCCCTCACCAAACCGGTGAGGCTTCACTCTCTAGAAAATCAGCATGGAGATAAATCCCCAACACGGAGCCAAGCTCCAACACACACGCAGGATGACGCCTACACACACATGGGGAACAACCTCCCCATAAGGAGAACTCTTCTCATGTTGTAAACACAGCAGCAACAGAGACGAGCCCCACACACTCTGGATCTTAAATCCATCAGCACACACATACACACGCTACAATAGTCATAGCACAAACCATAGACTCGATCACACGCAGGCGATCAAAGCACACACAATATTCCTGAGTTCAAAAAATAAAGACTAATGTTCAAGGCATGCTCAGACTGAAATTTAACTCATGACGAACATCACAAATAACCAGAAATAAGATGTAGAGTTTATCCCCCTTGATTTCTAAGATCAGTAGATGACATTGTTGAAGCTCAAGTCGGATGGTGGCGATTTCAATGTCCTCTTGTTCCTCTCTTTCTTCCCATTTTCTTCTTCTTCTCCCCTTTCTTCACCTCTCTTTCTTTCTTCTTCCACTTCTCTCAGACTCTCTAATCTCCTTCGAACTCTCTGCTCGATTTTCTCTCTGAATCTCTCTTACGCAGCCCTATTTTCTTACAGCAATGGCTCAAATGTAGTAATCCGCTTCGAAGGAAGAAGGCTTGTATATGTAGGATAAAAAATAGGCATTTTCTAATTAATCTGATCTTCAAGGAAATTAATCCATTGGTCCACGTCAGAGATGAATGTTCTCCTCCAGGAGCCTTCTAGAATGAGTGTCAGGTGACCTTGGATCACGTGACAATGATTGAATTCGTATCCACACGATTTTCATTGAGCGTTGCATCGACTCCCGAGCATGATTGCTATAGGCTCCCAAGCATGATTGCATCGACTCTCGAGCATGGTTTTCATAGGCGTCGACTTTCGAGCATGGCTTCATGAATTCTAAGCTTCATCGAGCTTGGTCCGAGCTTTGCTGAGCTTTGTGCAAGATGGAGTCTGAGCTTTACCGAGCTTGATCCAAGCTTTGTCGAGCTTTGTGCAAGATGGAGTCTGAGTTGTGTATTCTGAGGATGTTCGGGACAGTCAGTTGACTGAAACTGGGAGACGGTCGATCGAACTCTGAAACATTTCTGTCTGGCTAGCGTTGGTAATTTTTGTCAACCAAAGACTTCTTATCGGTCGACCGATCTCTGAGACTTTTGTGTCTAGCCAGTTCTGGTAATTTTGGTCGACCAAAGGCTTCTTGCAGGTCGACCGAAGTTCCTGCAGAATTCATAAATCAAGGGAAAATTGTTAGAGTTCAAGCTCAATGGTCCAAGTTAAGGATGGATGAAACACATTCATGAAAACACATGGACAAGGTGCATGAAAATAGTTTGTAAGCTTAGTTAACCACAACTAAACATCAAAATCATATTACTATGCACTTATGCAAGAGCATCATGACACCAAGTTCCATATGTCACGTCCCGAGCCTTTATTTACAGCGGAAGACTCGCTCGGGAGACGCGAACAGCCAGTATGGTAAGCCTCTCGCAAGCAAGGATGATCAGAGCGCGATACAATCACACATAAGATGCAATTGCACAAGTATATACTCAAATTCAACTTCTATTTTATTGATACTCAAAATATTCCATTACAATCACTAATTCATCCTTTTACCGGATCTACTAGACTCAATAAAACAGAAAATTACATAGACTCGATCTAAACAATAAGACTCCTATGTCTTCACTCATATTTTTATCCGACTCTCATTCGCTCTTAATCCATCCATAAAGTAATTTACCTTCAAGATCTCTGTGCTGATAAGATGTGGAGCATACGATGCCAACCATGAGAATTTTAGCTCATACTCTGCTACGGACACCATCCCTTCCCGAAGAGAGGTAAATTTCACACCCTTCCTCTCCTTGACATGCCCGGGGAAGTAGTTGGCATGGAAGAGTTCAAGAAATTCTGCCCAAGTGATTTGTCCATTTTGAAGATGGGCTGAAGTATCTTTCCACCATGTGCGCGCATCTTTCTTCAATTGAAATGTGGCAAGAAGGACCTTCTCCTGGTCGTAGCATTGCATGACATTAAAGATCCGGTCCATCTCATATATCTAATTCTCTACCTCATCAGGGTTTGATGCTGTGGACGTCAAAAAATGACGATGATGATCATACGGCACGCACGTCTTGAGACTCGAGAGGAAGCCGAAGACAGAAAGGCCGAATAAACCTCATGCCTCACCCGATCAGGACGAGAATTCACTTGGTAGTCTGCTACCCGATAAGGAAGCCCCTCAAGCGGAATAAATGGCCGCGACGTCGAAAAGAATCCATTCGCTGCTTAAAATGGTGCGAAGGGGCCTTAAATCGGCGCGCCCCCTGTTGTGGTTAAAACGACGTGCCCCCTCTTGCTTCCCCAAATATGGCGTGACCTTATGAGTTGTTAATACGGCGTGGTGATTTTGAATGCCTATTCCGACGTGGGTTAAAACAGCGCGGTCACTATTCCACCGCGCCATTTTAACCCATCATTCTCAAAGCGCATGGTAGACTATTCTTTGAAGTCTTAACCCGACGTGCAACCTCGTCATCTCGTCAGCAATGTGGTCCCCTATTTCCTGTGAACGACATGATGACAAACAAGCTTGAAATGGTTAAAACATCTGTTTCGATCTGGCGGGCAACTGAGCATATCCTTTAAATGGAAGTTCTCAAGCCCTGGATCACCGAGCGATCATTCCGTCGGTCGGCTGCCCACTCCCCTGCGAAACATGGTGATGATGACGTGGCGCGTGAAGAAGCTCGACAGTAACACGATCGCGACGTGGGCAAGCGGCGCGGCGCGCTCCTCTTCAAACAAGAATAGACTGAACACTTCCCCCGTGAGATATATAGCAAGTACTGGTTGAAACAAAGAAAGAGGTGGAGTGGTGTGAAGGAAAAGGTTCCCCCTCGGCCGGCCATTAGAAGCAGAGGGCTCTCGACTGTGTGTAGGAGGAGAGAATAGAAGAGAAGGGAGAGATCTTCCGAGTGAAGGAGATCCCGCCCGAAGAGTGCATCAAGCTACGTCGCGCCGTAGAGGTGAAGAAAAAGAGAGGGGAGTGAGTGTGAGAGGTGAGTCGAGTGGGGGGAGCCTCTGTTCTTTCTTTCTTCTTCCCGTCAATGTCTTCCTCCTCCTCCCCCTTGCAATGTATTCCACTCCCATCCTGGGATGAATTCTCTCCGTGTTGAAAAAATCCTTTCCCCGTTGTGTGGATGAATAAAAGAAGAAAAGTCATTTTGCAAATCAAGCTTTCTCTATCTCTATGTCATTTCCCATTCTTCATTTTCCAATCATCTAGGGCCCTTGAGGGCAACCTCTCCATGGCATGACCCTCAATGGTACCTGCCAACGGATGAACACTCATGGCCCTTGTGGCAAACATTCGCTCCGCTTTGAAAGTTCATCACCCGTGAGTCGTGGTTGCTCTTGAGGCTAGCCCTCGAGCGCTCCACACTCACACTTGGGCTAACGGACCGTCGTGAGGCCACTCTACATTTTGAAAGTTTAGCCGGGAGTAATCCGTGCGGTGACTTTCGCTTCTCTCTGGCAACTCCCGATCCAGGGGAGATGCTGCCCGATTTTCGCCAGGGCTAAGTACGCCCAAGAACAGTGAACAAGACAACCTTTACGTATCAAACTCCCTGAATAAAACACTTTAGAATCCATGCTAATTCACCTCAATAAATAACTAAAATATTTAAACCCCCCTTTATCCATCTAATCTATCAATTAGATGAACAAACCAACCATCAAACTTGCGCACGGGTGAAAGGAAAAAGGGAAACACAGTAAAAAGCTTTGAAACAACCCTCGGATGAAGCTATTCTAGAGTGGGTTAATACGGCGTGGTCACTATTCCCCTGCTCCATTTTAAGCCCCCTCACAAAAGCCCCCCATCTCTTTCTTTGAATGCTAAAATGGCGCGGCCAAATCTGATGCACCCACCCTTGAAGCCCCTTTCCCGGCGTGGCCAAACTCGGCATGCCCCCTTCAAGCCTCTATTCCGGCGTGCCCTCCTTGTCCTCCTCTATTATGGTGCACTCTCTGTTGCATCACTGTAGCTACTAAAATGGCGCTCCCCTTGCCATCCTATTATGACGCGCTCCCTTGTTGACACTAATACAGTGCGTTTCCTACAACATCCTAATCCGACACGCCTATGCTCCTTTGCACATGTTAATCCGGCGCCATCTAAAATGGCGTGCCCCTCTTTGCATCATCCCCGACGTGCCTCCTATAAACAAAAAAATAGCATAATTAACTAAATGAAAGAAAAGACTTAAAACTCATAAATAAAATTTGCCAATCATCAAAACTACACACCAGTCATGAGACCATTGTTGCGTTGCCAATCATCAAAACTACACAGCACAAGATAGTTGCCCATTAAACCAGAGGAGTCCTAACAAAAGCTTGGTCATATTATGCATGATTGTTTTATTTTGAAGAATGATGAACTAAAAGCAAGTAAGAACAAAAGAAATAATACAAAAAGTAATGCCAAGGAACATGCTGTCTCTGGAAGGAAGTATGCTTAGCATACTCATTCAAAGGCCCAAGGGTGATCTAATGCGTCAATGCACCCCTCATGATAGGTCGACACACCCTAAGGCCGCTAGAAGAAACATTCTTCCTTGCTACTTCCATTGTGGGAAAATTGGCCACACAATCAAGGACTGTTGGCATCTGAAAGGAAGAACTCACTCTTATGTTAAAAAGGTTAACTTCTATGCTCATTCCCAAAAGCTCAGTGCCCATGCACACAAGAGAAATGGGAATTATCATGTGTGCTGCTTTTATTACAGTAAGTATAGACACATGCTTGCAAACTGTCATTGGATGAGAAGTGATGAATTGAATGCACCAAGAAGAGAAACTTACATGTCAGAAATGCTAAACATGCAGCTAACCATCATAGACCCAAGAAATCTTGGGTACCTAAAAATTTCAAAAGAGAATTTTGGGTGCAGGGTGTAATGCCCCAGATTTTTCAGATAATTATCGGATCAGGATCCGTAGGTTTCGTATTGCTTTTGTGGGTCCCAAATCGAGTTTAGTGATTTACATGTATTTTTGTCTGTCGGTGCTTTGAAATCCCATGTAAGGTGAACCGTTGCGTTCTCTGACTCCGGGATGATACCACAGCATTGTGCGCTTTCTGAGGATAGCGGCGAGAATTTTTCTTATTTTTTGTATTTTACAAAATTTCTAAATTTTCTATGTAAACCCCTTAACCCTCTCTCTATCCCCATTCTCTCATTCTCTCCCTCTCTCTTATCTTTCTCTCCCCCTTACCCTCGGGCGGCCGACAGTGGCGGAGGAGGGCGAGACGGGCAGGTGGCGAGGTGAGGAATCAGGAACGGGTCGAGGATCGAGGGCCGGTGGCACGATGGAGTTCGACCGCGAGTTTGTGTCCCAGTGATGGTTTCACCGTATTTTCTTCACAGATTGGCATCCACGACATGTCAAATCTTTGGTGGAGGTAGGGATATGGACCACCAGCTCATGTACTTTCATTCTTGCAATTTTGGTTGGCCGTGGTGAGCCGAGCTGGCTTATTTGAGCATTTTGGGAAAAATTCATATTTTTGGGGAGTGAGTCGGATCTAGCGATTTAAGCGCGATTTCGGGGTTTGAATGAGTCCTCTCAGTGCTACAGAGGTTGGGGATGAGTTTTTCAATGTTTTCCCCTATGCGTGAGTACGAACGGGGTGTGGAACAGAGTTTTCCATCGAATTTGCCATTTTTGGTTTTCGAAATAGAGGCGGTTCGAAATAGAGGTGGTCTTAACAGGAACTGCCACTAGGCGGGGCGGCCCTCAAGGAGACCGCCATTCATTCGTCTTACCTTGTTTTGGTTTGCGGTCTTGCGATAGATCGCCAGGTTGCTTAGAGGTCACGGGGAGACTGCCAAGTAGGGCCAAGCGGCCTGGGGATGACCGCTTGGGTCTCCCTTATGTCGGTTTGATCCTAGCGATTGCGTGATAGACCGCTACTTAACTTTGCGGTCTATAAGGGACTGCCAGGATGTGGCTTGCAGTCAGGGTGTGACCATTTCTTGGTTTCGAGTCACGTGAAGTCTGGAAGCATAGCGGCCATGCGACTGACCGCTAGGTGATGCCCAGCAGTTAGGCAATGGACCGCCATGCTTGGTTTTGTAGCCTGGGAGCGACCGCCGAGTTCAGGAGGCATCTGGGGCTATGCAATTCTGGCTAGACTCCCATGCTTGGCTATGCGGTCCTAGCCAGTCCGCCTAGCTCAGGGATGCCCCAGGGAGGGCCGCCTCTTGGTTTTCATGTTTGCCATACCCGTTTAAGCATTGTGTTGGTCTCCGATTGACCCGGTTGTGATCCAGTGGTCGACTTTCGATCGCGTGAATGTCCTGGACACCCCGAGAATTATGTGTCTATGTTTAGGATGTCTAGAGGTACCATGTTATCTCGATTAGCATGCCCGTGGGTTTGAGAGTCTGAGTGACTTCATGTGATCCAGACTTTTGTGTAACGCTTGATCAAGTCACCATGTATAGGTGTGAGTGCGGTGAGGTTTCCCTCGCATGTCGTGAGTTTTTTTGGAAGTGGTTTCTGAGTCGGCCATGCGTAAGGCCTTAGACTGCGAGTCTAGTCACCTAGCCTGGGGCTGGAGGTTTCCTGCTTTTCTCTGGGATTGGCAATCAGCTTGGCGACTTGTCAGCTACCTTGGGAATCATGCTTTTGTGTTTTCAGCGTGGACCGTGTGTGTGTGGCCCGCGGACTGTGAGTCCCAGTTACCCAACCTAGGGTTGGAGGTTTTCTTGGTTCCCTTTTTAAGGGAATGGTCTCGACAGTCGTGAACTGCTCGTGAGTCATCGTGCTGACATTTCTGACCCTAAGGTTAGGGTAGATTGACGACATGGCACCGTTCGGTGCAACAGTCTTGTCCTTGAGTCTTCTGACTCAAGGACCGTTGGACTTGGTGAGTCTAGAGGACTGTCCAGAGTCCAGTGGCTTAGCGCCACTTGGTTCTTCGTGACTTTCGCGCAGGGTGCATGGATGGTTCTCAGAGTTTCTCCTCAGAGAGTGGTCACATCAGTGACTCCCCACTAGTCGTAGCCTTCCGACACACGTGTGGTCCCGCCAGGGAGTGGTGGCGAGACTACCCGAGAGAGACGGCTTTAGGTTGGTTGTCGTGGGCCTCCTACTGTGGTGGCTCATGTCCAGGCGGGGAGGAAGAACCAGCTAGAGGGCCTGACGTAGCGCAGTCAGTCAGTGTATGCACACATGGTCGGGGACTTCAGACGCGTGCTGACGAGCACGACCCCGACTAGACCCTTGTCAGGGTTACTTGTGTGTGTGTCTCAGTTTTCGCTTGGGGGGAGTAGGGAGACAGTGCGGCATGGTGTAAGTCATCAAGGGACGCGTCTGGCTGTGCTTCTAGTGGGTAGGTACTCCTATAACGTGAGTCGTGACTCTCCTGTTTCCAGGTTCTGTTTCTCGTCTGTGAGACGTGGCTTCTAGACCATTCTAGCGTGTTTTCCCGAGGTGGTTGCCAGAGGTGCTTGGTAGGGATTACCGAGGCCTCACCGGGCCAGTGCGGGACTGTGCGGTCTCGGTTGGTCGTGCCTATGTAGGCAGGCGTTCGTGGCAGGGTTGTCGTGAGTGTTTCCTCAGTAGGTCTCGTGTTAGAGTGGTCTGGTTCCCGATTGTGAGATCGAGATTATTCCTTTCTATTGCCAGTAGGAGTAGCTGTAGTGCCGAGTTTTGACTGGCCACCGGTTCGCTATTCCTGCTGCGGTTGTTTAACTAGTGCTGCTTTCCTTTTCACCGTTATTTTTCTTAGTTGGGATTCTGTGGGACCCCTACTAAGTCTATGTTTGGACACTCATCCCTACATTCCAGGTGCGGTGGTTCGTTCTTGAGGTTCGAGGGGATTGCGTGAAGGTCCTTAGCTGCCAGCCCGCTGGGCCGAGTGTTCACTTGACATGTGGTACGTTTTACTACTTTAGACTATACTTTCTGTTCGACTGGACTTTGTTGTAGTTAATTATTTATTCCTATTAATTATTGATTTGTCCTGTCTCATTTCCTATTTCTTTGTACCTCCACACTCCTTTTTAGCCCTTCCGAACCCTCTGGCTCGTGGGCGGCGGGCCAGGATTCGAATGGTATCGGGCTCCTCTCGGTATCCTGATCTTGGGTCATTACAGTTGGTATCAGAGCGTGGTTGTGGACGTACATAGGAATTCGAGATATTGCAGTGATTAGAGTCCATAAGGTCCAGTATAGTCAGTAGCTAGCTTAGGATTTTGTGTTTACTTTCCTCTTGATTTCTCGCTTGAGAGCTTGAGTGCGCTACGCGGAACTGTAAAGGTGGTTGTTGTTCGTGACTTTTGTGCCTATGTAAGGCCCAAGGGACGTGATGGAGAGATTTATACTCGATGGGTCGTGGCCCCAGTTGTGCTGCATTGGGCAGAGGTTGCCAGTAGGTGTGTTGCTGCGGTGCTGCATTCGAGGAGTCTATAGCGAGGTCAGGTGGCTGGCGAGGATTGTTCGTAGTTAAGTGGCCGGAAGCGTGCTTTGAGGGAGTTGCTGTTGGTTTTGGCCGCCCCAGTCTGCGGTTGTCCAGCCCCTGAGGTGTTAAAGTTATGGTTTAAGGTGTCGGAGCGGGTGCTCTGATCGAGAGATGTGCTCGGGCGAGCAGAGGATCTTCTATTGAGTTGCTGATTATCGAGCCTGATGTTCTGGTCGTGCTCTGTGGCGTCAGAAATGACGTGTCAGTCCTGATGTTTTTTGTAAATTTTGAGGCAAGATTGGGCAGGGTTGACCCAGTAAGTTCTTGTTTATGCACTTCTGCGTGTGAATGGGTTGTGCTCACCCTGGGGTTAGCTTGAGATGTGAAGGGTCCGCGACGAGTTCGGGACTCGAGGATGGGCATTGGCGGTTGTCGATTATGGCTCGTGTTGCGGCTCTTGGCGTGTTGTGTTGCAGTTTGAGGAATTGTAGTGGTGGTGCATCGAGGGATGTTGTGATCATGGTCTTATGTGACACTTGCCGACTATGTCGGGGGCACTGACCTGATGGAAGTGACGATTTTTTGCATGCTGGAAGGTGCTATTCCCAGCGTGCGCTAGGGTTAAGGTTAGGTCGCGCCTGGAGATTTTCTATTAGTAGGAGGTGTGTTGGGTTCTCCTTTGGTTGGAGAGAATCATCCTTGGCCAAGGTTCACCGTCTTGCATTGTGTGTCTGGATTGGTGGGCCTTTGTGTGCCATGAAGTCCATGCGAGACATGTTCCCTATCTTGGCAAGGTGGTTGCCTATGAGAACTTATGCCCAGTCCCTTGTTGTATAAGGGTCTGTTGGCGCTATTTCAGAAGGACGAGTGCCTGTTGGGTGGTGTTCGTGAGGACTTGAGGTTGGTGTTGTGATCCCCGATGTGTCGAGGATCAGAGCATGCAGAGTGTAGAGGATTGTCAGGATGGTGGATCTCGAGTTGGCGCTCAGATGGCTGTGTACGTGGATTAGAGTGCACAGCGAAAGCGTGGTGGGCCCATAACCCGCAAGTCTAAGATCATAGCGTTGGCTGCTACGGGTGGATTTTCGAGGTTAAGAAGAGCATTGGAGGATTGGTTCCTTGGTAAACGTCGTCTCTAACTGTGTTAGACATGTTATTGTTGTGCCGTTGCTTGAGATATTGTAGTTCACGACACTGGAAGGGTGGGAAATGTCACGTCCCAACGTGAAAAATCGGGAACGCGACGAGTCGTAAACGAGCGTATCGATCAGAACAAGTACAGTTTTATGACCCAATGAGTCGGGCCTTCCTGATGCCTTGGGGGCACATAGTGCCTAGCCTAGAAGATGTGGCCCGAATCACGGGCCTCAAAGTGGATGGCGAGGTGGTGACTGGTGCCACCTACTCTGATTACAGAGAGGGTGCTCAGAAGTTTTTAATGTTGGGTCTAGATGATCGAAAGAACAGGTCGGTGGCCAAGGCGTCTATCATGGAGGTATTGGGGCTTACTGACGCTCGTCTGCGTGACGATGAGTCCTTGGAAGAGTTCATGGAGAGGGCTAAAAGAGGGTGCCGCACCGTGTACTGCATAGATGCCAGCAATTGGGAGAGATCCAACATAGATTTGAGGATATTCCTCTTCTTCTTATTAGGGAGGCTACTGCTGGGCTCGAAGGGAGACAACATCCATTGTCGCTTCCTAGAGCTCCTGGTGGAACTTGAAAGAGTGGGTCAGTATGCCTGGGGAGCTGTCGTGGCGCATCTATTTGCGGGTCTGTCCGAAAGGGCAAACCGAGAGGTGACAGTGAGTTACTTTACGCCGTTTATCCAGGTACCCCCTCCTTTTTTATTGATTTTTTATTTTTCTTTTTATTTATTTATTATTATTATTATTATTCTTCGCCCCCCTTTTTTTTCGATGATGTCAATGACATACGATGGTTCAGTTATGGAGTTATTATTACCTCTCAATGGGAAAGGCTCGTCATTGGCATTCGGCAGCGGTGCCTCTAGCGAAACGGTGGCAGCCCATTACGAACCCAGCCCCTCTATCCTACCAATTGATGGTGTTAAGGCGTGAGCTGCAAGAGTTTCCTGCAATGATGCTAGTTATTATTATTTTTTCTTTTTCTCTAATCTTTTTTTGCGACTAAGAAGATGTACATGACCCGACTTAGGTGATATGGAGGCCTTATGCGGGCATGATTGATGCCGACCAACCATGGGTTATAACAAGCCGTGCCCGATTTGGGCGAGACCTCTAGATCCATTGTCTGAATGAAATCGAGTCGCTTCGGCTACAATTGACCATGAGGACCCTAGGGCTTGCCCAAGAGTGGGTGGATATAACTGCAACACCACGTGTTGTGAGGAAGACACGTGGGTCGGGAACCTCTATTGATTGGCGGGTGTGCTTCTTCGAACAGTATGAAGATTGGCAATGGTGTGGCACGCTTGCAGAGTCGCACACACAGGACAGTGAGAATTACATGCACCTTTATAAGGCAATGTATGCAGAGCGACTCCACCCTGGGGGCCTTATGGAGGTGGGTGAATTCTTCTTCTTATTATTATTTTGTGTGTATGTGTATTTTTTATATATTTTTTCTTCTCTTTTTTCTTCTCCTTTTTTTATGAGTGTTAACCCAAGTGCCCTGGTTGCAGGACGCTCGTGATACCTTGATAGCGAACTTGCGAGCTCGCCCGGCAGACACGAAACTACAGTTGCATGACATCCATGCAACTCTGAGTTCCTCGATGAGCCCGTATGCACATGGCCCTAGTTACAGCCCCAGATTCCTGGTACTAAGCCCTCGGCACTACCATATGTGTGTTGCAGCGCGCCCAGCTCGATGCAGCATTATCAGCAATGGGGCGGGACGGTGTCTCTTCTAGCTTATGAATCCCTACCTCAGAGCTTGATTTGCTTCATGAGCAGCTCACTCATGCCACGCAGCGTGCCGCAGAGGCAGAGGGAATGCTTTCTACACAGGTGAGTGTTTCATCATTGAATTTTCTTTATTCATGCTTTGCCACATATCTGAGATAGTGGACATAACAAACGAAGGAGATGCAAGGCGCACTTGTCCATGCCACACAAGGGGAAGCCAGGATAGCGGAGTTGGAGGAGGAACTGTGGGGTCATCCAGGTGACGACTCCTCTCGGGTTGCCATGGAGCTGAGGACTACCCTTTAGCTGGAAAGGGAAGATAGAGAGAGAGAACGGGCGGAGAGAGTATGAGATAGAGAAAAGGAGAGAGCCGAGAGATTGGCTGAGAGAGGGGGGAGCGAAGAGCCTTGGAAGCTCAATTATTTGAGCTCCGAACCGGTCTTGGTCTTGCTGAGCAATAGCTGAAGGATGGTGAGGAGCGCTACCAAAGAGCACGAGAGCGAGGCTCGCGTCAGTAGCTTCTTTGCTGCCCCCGCCGATCAATGAAGCGCGAAATCGGGGAGAGGATTGCAAGGCGGTAGGAGTATCGCCTCCCATAGTTTGGCAACACCCTCTAGGGTTCTTCGCCTGGAGAGAAGTGAAAAGAGTAATGTTGAAGGAGAGGGTGGAACTTGGTGTACACTTTCTGGAAGGAAAAATGGAATGTTCTGTTTGTTGTTCTCTGCCTCTTTCCTGCTTTTTCAATCCTGCACACATTGCTTCAGAGAAATAAGTTAGTTTTTATGTTCTGGCTTGGCTCCTTGCTCAATGAGTGAGTTATTGTCTTGAAGCTAGCCATGATAACGAGTCAAGGGGCCAAGCCTTTATCAATTAAGATTAAGGCAAAAAGGTAAGTAAAGATGATGAATGCAACACACAGTCATGCAAAACGAACGAGAATTAAGAAGGTGAAATTGAGCATACGAATGCGATCCTTCCGATCTATTGAGGAAAGTGTCGACTCTAAGAGTCGACACTTTGTCTGGTTCATCCGAATTGGGTTTGTCGGTTTGGTTTCGAACTCCAAGTTTCATGGTCCGATGTGCTTGGGGTTTTACCCAATGCCCTTAAGGTTAGTCCCTTCTATTAGGAGTTCTCTTGAAGGGTTTTGTGCTGGGTATTATGGTCCTGTTGTGGTGGCTTTTCTTTGAGCATACATATGTTTTGATCTCCATCGGAGGAGACAACTATTGTGCTTAACCTTGTATCTGCTTGCAGGAAGAGGAGAGGGCGCCGCAAACACTTGGAGGAGGAAGAGGAAGAACAGGAGGACGCCATCAACATGTTTTCCCTATCGATCTGAACCAGTTGGGAGGAAGGTCACTGAGCCATTCTCCCCAGGGCATCTTCTACGAGCTTGAGCGGCTTCCACTATGCGGAAATATATCTCCAATGCACCCTACTACTCTAGAGGACGGGCTTCACTATAGATTTGAGGGGGAACCTTTTTTCTCTCATTTCTATTCTTTCATTTAAGCATAGATTGGAATTTGGGGTTATTTGCTGTATCTTTTCTTGCAGGAGAGGAAGAACGAGGAGGAGGGCAAAGCTATTACCTGGAGGAGGAAGAAGAAGCTGGAGAGATCGTCTTCCAGGAACTAGAGCTTCAATTTGGAGGCCACTGCTGCTGCTCTCCACGATTTGTGGTTTTGGGCATTTCGTTCTACAACCCTGGCAGCTTCCACTCCGTGTTCTAATATTTCCAGAGCACCCATCCATCATATCTATGGATTACATTGAAGAATCAAGGGAGATTTTCTAGTCCTTCATTCCCTTTCTTTTATTTGATCATAGATCAATATTTTGTGTGGTCATTGTATATCTTTCTGTTTTCCTAAACTCGATATATTACTGTGTGTGAGCGGAGCAGCGTCTCCGAGTGTATGGATCTATTGCGGGGCGAGTGTCCCCAAGTTTGAGTGTGAAAATGGAGTTGCATCTCCGTGTAGTTCAGTGTCCGGGGTGTGTTCCCCGACGTTGTGTGTGTGAGTACTGCAGTGGCAGCATCTTGGGGCAAGGCCCCGTGTGTGTGTATTGCTGCGAAAGCAGCGTGTGTGGTGTGGGGCTTGTCCCCTTATTGCTACGAAAGTAGCGTGTAGTGAAACCTCGCCGGGTTCAGTGAGGGGTGGACGTAGGGAGCCCATCGTGGTCCCGAACCACCTAAAAATCTCTGGGTTACTTGTGGATGCATGTGTGATTGTCCATTTCCTCTTTCCCCATTCACAGGTCAACTATATTGGTTTCTACTCACTGCACCATCGCACTTTGCTTCATCCGTTATCTGTGTTAAGCGTGATTTCATTGTTTAGTTGCATTGGTAATTTGAGTGAGATCGGAAAGCTTGAGAGAATATCTTAATCTCATGTTTGTTTAGGCCAATCAACGTTAGTTATTTTAATTCCACTGTCTTTAGTTGGAGTTATTTTTAAAATCCGCCATCTCTGCAAGGGGACAATTCAACCCCCCCTTCTTGTCCGTCATCTAGTCTGGGTTAACAGACCACTATACTCTCATTTTTTGATGTTTTATTAGCCCTAATCTTTTAATAGTTGGGACTCTCTACCGGATACTCCTTCTGTCGGACTAGGACCTCTATTATGAGACCTTTATAAGCCTCTGTGAGCCTGGGATTCTCCCTAGGATGTCGGACAAGTTGTACCCCCAAGGCTTGGACCCACCGACTCGATCGAATCGTGTTTTATGCAGCCCAAGAAAATTTGGGACTGTTCTACACTATGCGGTCCTTTTGAGACTGCTACTATCCTGTAGCGGCCATAAGCTAGACCGTCTGTGTATTTTAGCGGCCACTTAGTGACTGCCAATATTCTTCTGATTTGGCCTGTGTGCCAGATTTGTCGGTCGATTTGTTCTTGATTTTGAGTCAACCTAGCTTGTTTAAGTCGACCTAAACCCCTTGGGTTGATCTGGAATGTGTGGGCTGGACCCCGGTCTGGTTTCACCATGCCCAGGCTGACCAAGGACCAGGCAAAGTCGACTGTTTCATATTGCTGGGCCCAACTGTGTTGCGGCCACCCTTGGACCGTTTCTATTTTAGCGGCCCAGTAAGGATCGTCTCTTTGTTTAGCGGCCCATTAGAGACCGTTTCATCCTTCTACACTGGGCTTCGTCTCGTTTGGCTCAATAACGACTCTAGTAGTCCAGTGTAGACCATTTTTATGTTGTTACAGCTGTGCCTTGACCGTCTCATATTTCTTGCGATCTTCCTTTGACCGTAATTGTTTCTCATGCGATTTCCTCTCCACTATTTCTTTCCTAGCTTTCAATGTCGCCAGTGGCATCTTTATTGCCGTTCTTGTATGGCCACCTTATCCTGTGCGACCTCCGTCAAGACCACCTCTTAGCCAGTTTTCCAGATTTGTTAATTTCGTGGTTTTATTGCATGATATTCCCTTTAGCCTCTCCAGGCAATTCTATTTCGAGAATGTGACCTTTGATGGGTCTACATCATGATCTTTCCTTAAAAGTCATTCCTATAGTGACTTATATGTATGGCCATACCCTGGGTACTTTCTAGTCATTTGAGGGAGAAGGGGAAGAATTATTGGGGGTAAGTCTTACGTAGGGATGGAAGCTTTTAGGGCTTGAATCCCTCCCATGACAACCCTTCGGAGACTTAGTTTGTTGCGTCGGGACTTCATGTCTGTCATCGAACCCTCATCCTTCCTAGGCACGCATACGACCGGGCTCATAACGTCCTGTGGGAAAACTGTACTGCCACTCTTGTCATGCCTAGTTTGTTTTGATTTTCAGAGAGCATTTGACTTTGGAGTTCGTGCTTTTGAGAGAGAGAGTGGTGGCTTTTGCCTTGATTGATGCTCTTGGACTTTGATTTCTTTTTTTGTGGAATCAGGTCATAACGGACTGTCCCTATTTGAGACCTCCTCTCGTCACGGTGCCTAGATCGGTCATCTCCCCCTTATTCACTCCTTGCACCTAGCTTGGCCGAAGAGAGAAGAGCATGGACCTTTACTTCCCCTAGGCATGGCCAAAGGAGAGACAGTATCACTTAGTAGAGGGAAAATTGGACCAGAGTTGTCGTGTAGTGTGTGCTTGCCATGCTCGGGGTCCTCTTTCGTGGCGAAAGGAAAAGACGCCTCACTGTGGGGTTGGCACTGGCTTGACTCTAAGGGAAGAAACGCTTAAGATACAACCCATTCCAAGCGTGAGCCAGCTCCTCACCTTCTACGTTGATTAAACGGTACGCGTTCCCTGGATAAGCCTCTCTAACGATGAACGGGCCTTCCCAGTTAGGTTGTAATTAGACCTAAGACCTGCAGACCGAATGAACTTGCGTTTCAAAACCATATCACCTACTTGAAATTTACGCTCAATTACCTTCTTCTAGAAATAACACGAAACTCTCTTTTGATAAGCAGACACGTGATCGGCCGCGTTCAGCCTCTTCTCATCTAAAAGTTCTAGTTGGATGAGCAACGCCTCTCGATGTTCATCAAGATGAAGTTCCTTATCGAGCTGTACCCTTAGGGAAGGGATCAGAATCTCATATGGGAGCACTGCCTCCATCCCTTAGGTGAGAGCATAGGGGGTTTGTCCCGTAGGAGTACGGACAGAGGTGTGGTAAGCGCATAGAGCTTCCACTAATCTTTCAGGCCAATTAAAAAATTTGTAAGATTCGCATGTTTTCTTTATGATTTTGAGAAGGGTTTTATTAGTGGCTTCGGCTTGGCCATTACCTTGAGGGTAATATGGAGATGAATGATGTAGTGAAATATTGAACTTCTTACATAGGTCCTGGAGCTCTTGGGATACGAACTGGGGTCCGTTGTCCGTGACGATACTGTTTGGCACTCCGAATCGCGAGATGATGTTCCTCATGATGAAGCGGCACACCATGGTATGTTTAATCTCCGCTCATGCTTCTGATAAGTGTGTGTGGTAGGTGAGCTAGAAGGGGAGGGGTTGACTAGATCACCTCTTAAAAATTTAGCGTAAGATCATAGTTGTTTGCTAAGTTTCAATATTTCCATGAAACATATAATAAATGAATAACTCAAAAATATTAATCACAGCAAGTGGTTTTGTCTCAGAATAGCTCAAAGTATAAATCTCAGCAAGTTGGTCTATCATAAATACAAAAAATGATGCAAAATGCATAATATACAAATAATTAGGTCGTCACTAATTAGCATGAAGAGAAAGACAGAGCAACATAAGGTAATCTTCATCCATATATAGCATCACTACAATCATACGGCTAAGCATTTCTTAGAAGAATCTATTACGATAAGCAAAAGGAAGTTCCTTTTAGAAAGAGACAGTGTGGCTAAAATAAGAATATGGAGAAGATGACACGGACCAAAGGAGTATGGGCATGGAGAGGAGATTGGAGGGGAGATTTGAGGGTGGACTGTTACAGAGCCTGAGGGACTGTAGTTGTAGAGGATGGGGAGGGCTGCTGATGAGTGTTGCCATGTTTACAACATTGGCACACTACACGATCATGGGGTTTGCATTATGAAACCTTTACTTAGTTTCAAAAGATAGTTTCTAGTCTTAACATCTACAAGAAGAACAGAAGATGCTTGCCTCAACTGGATTTGCTCTCACATGGATCACAATTGCACCTGGTTTTAACCAACTATCACGAACTAAGTCAGCTACTCCAACAGTTGAGATTACAATATCTGCCTTACGTTCAATTTCTTTTGGGTTCTTTCAGAAGGCACGAGTAATATTAACTGTTGTGTGGTGCCTCTGCAAGAGGAACAAAATTTAGACTACAAACCTTTATGCAGTCATTCCACCCTTGGCAACGATGACGGCGTCACTTCCTCTTGTCGACGATGGCACTGCTTGTCTTGATGTTGGGTAGGGTAATGTGGACATGCAAAATCGCATGCCCATATGTCCCCGCCAGTCCAGCAATAATAACGGTTTCGACCGAAGAGAGACCCTGGAGGACACGTCCCGTCTGGACCCTCCGAAGAGACACCATGCTGACGTGAAGCCATCCCCGGAATCACAATGGCGAAGAGAAGTCAATCCCTGGAGGACACGTCCCGTCCGGACCCTCCGAACAGACAACTTGCTACCGTGAAGCCGAATTCATACAGATGCAAGAGTTAATCAACCAAATTCAGTACTAGGCAGAGGTTCGATCTAAGATCTCCTCACGCAAGAGGTGGCATTCCGGATAGGCTTAACCTATCTTTTCAGCCATGCCTTTCTATATACCTTTTGAATGATGACTCAAGCACATGCAACAACTGAATAAATCATCAATATTTGCAATGAACGTTCCTAAGCATTCATCTAGTCGCAAGAAAGAATAGTTAAGCAATCACACAGAAGGCAAATCAATTTTATGGTTGTTCGATCTCGAGCTTGAGATCTTCGTCCACCCTTTACTCAATTGAGTAAGGCTTCCATTGACAAACAACTTAAAGATCCACTGATCCACAGCTTTGGGGATGTAATCGCTATAATCCACTGAGCTTTACAGCTTGCTTTTTGCTGAGCAACATAGCTTGCTGTCTGAGGATCACACCTCGCCACTGCCTCACAGCTTGGACTACTGATACATAGCTTACAGACAATTCAGAAATAAATTGAAAGAAAATGTAGAAAGGATAATGACAGAAAGAAAAATGTAGATCTCTCTAGAGCAATTTGACTCTAGATCTGATCTAGAAGTCAAGACAATCACAACCTCTATTCTTCCTCTCTTTTCTCTCAGACTTCCTTCCTCTCTTCCGACACTCTGTTTTTCTTTCTCACTTTCTGCAACAAGCTTTCTATCTCTCGTAGTGCTCTTAGCTCCTCTTCTCTCAAACTCTTCTACTCTGGTGCTCTTCTTCTCTCTTGCACTTCTATCATTCTCACGATCTTCTTCATTTCGAATTTGAGCGCTCGATCCCCTTTTATACAGGCAAGCGCAAATCTTGTGGTCCCACAAGTTTTCAAATTGGACGCGTGGAAGGCACACTCCTGCCCAATAATTTTGTCCAAAAAGTGTGCTTCGAAGGACACGTGTCAGGTGCAGAGAGTAATCTGCTCCACGTGGCAGGATATTCAGTTCAGCCTCCCACCTTGGATCACGTGCCAATTAGGGTCATATGCAACACACGTGACTTTACTCAATCCTTCAGATATTACAGTCTCAATGTTTGAGTCTTTGACCAAATCACTTCTGGTGTTCCTATTTGTGATCTTCCTGTTAAGACAGAAATGAAGATCTAATCATACTGAAAGATCAGAGAATTTTGGCTTAAGCATATTATAAGCACAGAATGAATCATGCGAGTAAATGCATGAAATTCTGCATATACATCGATGCACAACCAAGATGTATCAACATGTATAGCTTACACATGTAGCCAGTAAGAACAATAGCATCGACCTTTAAGTCATACAGGTAGACCTTATTTTGTTAGAGAGACTAAATCTGAATTGATGATGCATCGACCTGTCCTGGTGATTTATAAGGAAATACTTAATGCATCGACATAAGAACTTACAACATCGACCTGACTTCAATGCAAATGCACGAGGTTCTCCGACCTTAAGAAAGATAACCTCTATCACACCGACCTTATGCTGCATTTACTGGCTCACTAGCATCGACCTGCTTATGATGTGCACCGACCTGATGAAACAACATCTAGCATATAGTGCCTAGCAACATCGACCTGTGAATAAGGTGCACCGACCTGATGGACCATACTGTGTACCAAGTGCACCAACCTAATAGCACATACTGTGTACACCCACACCGACCTTCTAGACTAAAATGCATATGTGCATCGACCTTTTGGACTCAATGACATATACGTATCGACCTGTTTGTTCAATGCAGTGGGAGATACATCTACCTTTCAATGCAACAATTCTACATATGCACTGACCTTCTAGACTAGAATGAATATATGCACCAACCTGACTCTCTCAATGCATGAATATGCATCGACCTTATAATGCACCAGTATGAGTATGCATTGACCTGATAATGAACAATATGAGCATGCATTGACCTGATAATGAATAGTAACTAATTCTGACTTAAGTAGAGACTTCAAATCATGACAGTGTTGCTAGTATCAAAATTAAGGTCAATTATACTATTGCCAACATCAAAACTAAATATCAAATGCAGAGGAGACACAATATTCTCCCCCTTTTTGATGATAGAAACACTGCTATACTTTGATGGCAACGCTGTCTACATTGTGAGTTGGTATACTTTGATGGCAATGTTGTCTACATTATGAGTCAGAATATGCAGTGATCACAGCCAAATGCAATAGGAGATAAATTTTAGCTTTCTCTACCCTTGCTTTCTCTCTCCCACAAAAGACTAGATATCGGGTAGCAGACAGATAGGTAGCAAATAGATGACTCTCCCCCTTGACTCTCCCTTTAGACAATGATGTGCTATACCAGGCAAACACAGATAGAGCTAGCTTTCTCTCCCTTGCTAGCCAACTCTAGCCAGCCAACTCTAGCCATCTCAAAATCATCTCAAAATCTCTCCCCCAACTAAAGTCATCAAAATCTCTCCCCCTTTGCCATCAGCAAAAAAATGATAGAGACAATTTGAGTTTATCAGGGAAGTGACAAATAAAAATGAGATGACAATAGCAAGATGGTGAAAGTACTGGGAGGAACATGCTGACAAACTTAGCTCGCTTTGCAACATTTCAACTTCTTGCAATTTTTGATATAGTTATGCCATGATAGCAAAGCCACATTGATGGGAGCCAAGAGCATTGCCCCTCGTCTTGATTTCAGGTGGGGCTAGTGGAATTCTATTCCTGACGTTGGGTGCATCCAAGCCCTTGGAAATTGTTATCTTTGCCCCTATGCCCCCACATAGAGGGGGAGTGTGATGGCATGCTTCTTCTTCTGGCAACAAAAGGTGCCCACATTACTCCCAAGACTTATTATCATAGCGGGAGGCAGGGCTTTATCTTGATCCGCCCTTATCGATGTGAAGCATATCTCTTCGCCCTCTTATTCAGCGGTCTGGCCTTTGCTAGGTAGGGCTGATAGCATGTTGCAAGGGGGGATGATGTCCCTCCTTGTATTCTTTGGCTTTTTCTTCCTTTTCCCCTTGGTGGTCCACATTTGCGCCTACAGTGGGTCATCTAGCACACTCATCACTTCTGGTTTCTTTTCTGCTTCTTGTATTAGATCCGGGGATCTGAAATACTCCCGTGGGATGTATTTATCAGCATGTGTTGTACAAACTTTCGGCATATCTTGCGGCCATTGCCAATGTAAAGATATCATATTGACTATTGTTTTCAGCTCAGGAAGTTCATGCAGTCACAGAGGGTCCACCCTGTATTCGTCCATTTGGAGCTCCCCTTTCTTGATTAGCCCCTCAGTAATATCTTTAAATACATAACAATCTTCAATAAGATGCCCCAGTGCCTGATGATATGGGTAGAAGCGGGGATTGTCTTTTCTTTTGGCATCATCGGGTCTCTTCAACTCCGAAAGGGTAATTTTGTTGTCTTGGGCAGCCCATTCGAACATGACCCGGGTCTTCTCCTTAGGGGCTAGATTCGTGGATAGTCAAGAAAACCTAGACAAATTGTTGGGGATGAAAGTGAACTTTCAAAGAGAATGGCTGGGATTTAATCCTGTGAACAAAAAGAAATTTGAGAACAAGTTATACACTTCATTTGTTCAGAGTACATGCACACCCAGCACCTCTAAATCTAACTCCCAGCAACACACTATGTCAAGAACTCAACCAATTCCGAAAAAGAGTGTAAATGTCCCAAATGTGCATGGTAAAAACATTCATGTGAAACCCCATGCATCTAAGAAAAGAAATGTCTCTTGTCTCTACTGTGAAAAATTTGGACACATGATGCATGATTATTTCATTATGAAAAATGATGATTTGAGAGCATGTAGAAACAGAACTAGTTTCAAAAATGTAAAGTAATTATTTACCACAAAATCTTCCATGCATTGTAATCACTGTGGTAAAAGAGGTCACACAATTTCACACTGCTGGCTGCTGAAGAAGAAAATGAATTTTCTGTTAGTCCTGGATAGGCGAGCGGACAAGAAGGGGGGTTGAATTGTCTCCCACTAAAAATAGTAAATTAAAAACTAACTATGCAGAATTAACAATTTTGACAAGATTGAAGGAATTAACCTAGACAGTGTAAGTTAAGTTCACTCAATCTCTCCCGACTCACTTAGACAAGTAAACACAATTGACAAATGAGTATGACACATAGTGAAATTTAGGCAATCAAGTAATGTGTGTGAATAATATATGATTTAAAACACAATCTCATGTGAATGAGGTAGATGATAAGGAGGCAACCACACAAGTCAAACCACCGGACATGGGGATTTTTAAGGTGGTTTGGGACCACGACGGGCTCCCTACGTCCACCCCTTACCAAACTGGTAAGGTTCCATTCGCTGGATAAACCAGCACAGGGAAAACTCCCCAACATGGAGCAAGGCTCTAACACACACGAGGATAAATCCCCAACACGGAGTAACGCTCCAACACACACACATAGGAAGATGCCTGCACACACACATGGGAACACGTCCCAACACACACACAAACATGGAGATGGAGTCTCCAACACAATCCAACACCAGATCACAATGCACACAGACTTGCCGCAACAAATGCAGCAAACGGCACACACAAACATACGCTGCAACACCTGCAACACTGAGATCATACGACCGTACGTAGACGGTCACACACACACGAATATCTTTATAAGTTGAGGAAATGAAAACACATACTCAAGATATGCTCAGACACAAATGAAACCCTTAAGAATAATCACAAATAGATAGGAATAAGATGTGGAAGTTGTTCCCCCTTCGATTTCCAGGCCGAATGATGATGTTCTTTGATGCTCGATTCGGAGGTAAGCTGGATGCCGTCGATTTGAACGTCAACGCATTCCTCTCTTCAATCTGCTTCACTTTCTCTTCATGCACGATCTCCAAATCCTCCTGGATGTAGCTCAAATCCCCTTGGCTTGAGCTCTTCCTTGCTATCTCCTCTTTCTCCAGCTGCAAGAAGGAAAACATGAACACATTAGGGTTAATGCATCTCAAATTCGTAGCTCTCACTTAAGCAAATATAGAGGACACCAAAAGACCAGCATAACCCTTCTAGAATCCTCCAAAAGACCTCTAATAAGTCTACCACCAACCCAGGGACAAAAGGACAAAAGGTTAGGCACTTGTTGACTTGGTTTGATTAACGGAGAGAGGTGGTGAATCGATGCCGGAGGGAAAGAGAGAGAGAGAGAGAGAGAGAGAGAGAGAGAGAGAGAGAGAGAGAGAGAGATGAACCGGTGGGGAGGGGATCCGGTGTGCAAACTACCACTAGATCACATCTCCCACTCCTCATTTTTTAGTTTTATTGTTGTTTTTTTAATGGGGGAAGGTGATCTGGCGTAGCAGGATGCTAGATCACTCTCCCATTTTATTTGAGAATGGGAGAGAGGGTGATCTGGCATGAGAAAGGCTAATCTGACGCCACTGGATCACCTCTCCCCTCTCATTTTCTTCTTCTTTTTTTCTTTCTCTTTTTTATTGCTATTTGAAAAGGGCCACATCGACCTAGATCACCACCTGCGTCGATGCAGGGGGTGTTAGGGGAGCTCCAGGCAGAGCCTGGTGAAGGATGGGTTGACCCTATGGGTCGACCCCTCACTGCACAAATCCATAGGCTTTGCTTCTTCCTTGCTCCTTTGATAGATTTTTTTACATTTGAATTGTTCTCTTAGGAACATGGATTCCAGGGTTGTTAGATGCCCATGTTCATGCAACATCAATTGAGCTTTTATGCCACTCTAATACATGTATAAGGTTTTGATGCTAATGATAAATACTCTCTTTTTTTAAGGGTGTATGCATGGGGTCCATGTACATGCAGAAGGAGATGATGTGTTCAGATCTACTCTCCCTTTTTCTGTTCTTGCTTGCAGTAGGCCAACAGGGGCCCCTAGACATATATGATGCTATATAATGCTTATAAGGGATCCATGGCTCCACATGCATGAAAGAGGATGTTCAGTATGCACAAATGTGCTGGGATGAAGAAGATATCTGCTCTTGTTCATGGGAGTTTAGATTCACAGTGACTGGAGGAAGTTCTTTATTTCTATTTGTGGGATGATCAGTAGTGAGCTCCGTAGTTATCATTGCCATTCCCATGTTTTTCGTGGATTTCGGGGATCTGACATGTCAGATCGCTCGTTGGCTGTGCCTGCCTCGAAGACCGAGTCAGTTAGTTTGCATAACGGACTTCTCCCCATGCGTCATGTATTAGATGACGCACAGGTATAAGACCGTTATGGTTCTCTGACCGTGGCTTGGGCTGGGTTGAGCGGTTGGCATAACGCGTCTCACCCAGTGCGTTTTGTGGCTTTGACGGATGTGTTTCAGTCCGTTATATGCCCGTGGCCTATGGCTATTCGTTTTGGCATCTGGTTAGGTATAACGCATCTCTCCATGTGCGTTATGCATGTATAACATGACAGGTAGAGTCTGTTATACGTTGCATTGGTCTGTGGAGTATAACGCCCCCTTGTGCGGTGCGTTATGTCAGTATGACGCCCCTGTGTAGGCGCGTTATATCATCTGTGCGTGATTTCGGGTATGTTGTGCATAACGCCCCTCTTGCGGTGTGTTATGCTAGTGTAATGCCCCTGTGCTGGCGTGTTATACTGATTGCTGTAGTTTTCTGTCTGGTTGGCATGACGCCCCTCTTGTGTTGTGTTATGTAGGTATAACGCCCCTTTGCTGGTGCGTTATAGACATGTTGGTCATGTTGGCTGGTTGTTTGTGGTATCGTGCGTCCATCGGTCTTAGGTCATTGTTTAGGGCGGTGTGTGCCTGTTGGTGGTTGTCTGGATTGGTCAACTAGGTGACTGGGTGTGGTCTTTTCCTAAACTGTGACAGTACCCTAACGATTTTATCCAGAAGCTACCATTGCCCATGTCTCTGGTCGTGAAGCGGCCATCTCTTGACTGTTGGGTTTCCCCCTAGTAGTTGACTGGTGAGTTGCTTTGCCCAGAGTGTTGTCGTCCTCCACCACTTGTGTTCTTGGTGGTTCTGCCTACTTGTGCTGCGGTGGCGGTGGATGTGTTAGTGTGTCGGTGTCTAAGTTCGTCCATGTCGTGTCTAGCTCCACCAACCCGGGATTGCCTGGAGGTTGATAGGAAGCCTTGTTGTGTCTCGACGGCCTTGTCCAATTCGAGACGTTGGTTCTGGATGCTTCGAGATACTATTCTATCTCGACTTGCACGTCCAGGCGTGCTGAGGGTTCTCGGTATTCCCTCAGGTCTCCATGTTTTGGTTCTCGCGGAGCGTTATTTTCCCTGGCTTAGGATTAGACCGATTGGCAGCTTGTTCTGCCGTGTACGATGATCCTGACTTAGAGTCGTGGGACTCAAGGACCGTTGTGGTTGAAGGTCTAGTAGCCTTGCCTAGTGTGGTCGACAGTGTTCTGTGCTGCCACGGTGCGCGTAGTACTGACTGTGTGTACTTCGGCGCTGATGTTTCGGAGTCCTCGAGTTTTGTGGCTCTTCTTTGGTTGGTGCCTTACGGCACGCCTGGGGCGTGGCGGCTTTTACAGCGGGGCACTTTCTCCCTGAGACACGATTTTTAAGCTAGTTCTGAGGGCCCCCGACTAGGCCGTAGCGTCCACGGGGGGAAATACTTGCTAGAGGCCTGACTTATAGTCGATAGCCAATGTGTGCACACGGAGTCAGGGGCGTTGGACTCACGTCGACGGGCGTGACCCTGACTGGACCTTGCAGTGGTGAACATCCAATTATATCAGGCTCGCATGGCCCGTGCTTTTGATAAGCTGGTCAAGGAGTGAGAAATTAAGAAAGGCGACCTTGTCATGGTCAAAAAAAGAGAAGTAATGGCAGTCAACCTCAAAGGGAAGTTGATTGAAAATTGGGTAGGTCCGTATGTTATACATCGGGTCTACAAAGGAGGCGCTTATGTCCTGGTGGATCACAAGGGCATAGTTTAGTTTTTCCCTCTCAATGGGAAGAATATGAAGTTGTATCGGGTGGCTGCACCAACACTTGAAGATTGACCAAAGCTCAAAAGGGATTCATAGCCCAAACATAGTCCTACCAGGTCATAATGCTCCCGATGGACCTTACGTCTGTTAGGGTGAAGAAAACTTTTCTTTGCATAGGTATTAGCCCCATACCTATGAATACATATCCATGCGGTGATAGGCTTTATGCCTTAGCCGAACACCATTCAACAATGCCCCCAATGGACCTTACATCTGCACGGGTGAAGAAAACTCTTTCCTTGCACAGGCATTAACCCCATGCCTATGAATACACATCTTTACAGTGACAGGCTTTATGCCTTAACCGAATACCACTATACAATGCCTCCAACAGACCTTACATCCGTACGAGTGAAGAAAGCCTTTTCCCTTGCACAGGCATTAGCCCCATGCCTGTGAATACCACTCTATAATACCCCCAATGGACCTTACGTCTGTAGGTCCGTACAGGTGAAGAAAGCCTTTTCTCTTGCACAAGCATTGACCCCATGCCTGTGAATACCACTCTACAATACCCCCAACGGATCTTACGTCCGTACAGGTGAAGAAAGCATATTCCCTTGCACGGGCATTAACCCCATGCCTGTGAATACATCCCTACGGTGACAAGCTTTATGCCTTAGCCAAATACTACTCAATAACTCCCCGACGGACCTTACGTTCGCACGGATGAAGAAAAGCTTTCCCTTGCACGGACATTAACCCCATGCCTGTGAATACATCTCTACGGTGATAGGCTTTATGCCTCAACCGAATACCACTCAACAATGTCCCGACAGGCCTTACGTCTGTACGGATGAAGAAAACATTTCCCTTGCACAGGCATTAACACCATGCCCACGAATACATCCCTACGGTGATAGGCTTTATGCCTCAACTGAATACTACTTAACAATGCCCCCAACAGACCTTACGTTCGCAGGGGTGAAGAAAATATTTTCCTTGCACGGGCATCAACCCCATGCCTGTGAATATATCCATGTGGTGATGGGCTTTATGCCTCAGTCGAATGCTACTCAACAATGCCCCAACGGACCTTATGTCCGTACAGATGAAGAAACCTTTACCTTGCACGGGCATTAACCCCATGCTTGCGAATACATCTCTACGGTGACAGGCTTTATGCCTCAACTGAATACCACTCAACAACGTCCCGACGGACCTTACGTTTGTATAGATGAAGAAAACTTTTCCCTTGCACAGGCATTAACCCCAAGCCCGCGAATACATCCCTACAGTGACAGGCTTTATGCCTCAGCCGAATGCTACTCAACAATGTCCCGACAGGCCTTACGTCTAAATCAGTGCAAAAACTCTTCCTTTGCATTAGCATTACCCTCTTGCTAACGAATAAACCCATTTTCTAGGCGCAAGGCTTCGTGCCCTAGCTGACATTCAAGCATTATCGCCATCGCGGACCTTACGTCCGAATTGGCACAGAAACTCTTCCTTTACATTAGCATTACCCACTTGCTAATGAATAAACCCCTTTTCTCGACGCAAGGCTTCATGCCCTAGCCGGTATTCATGCATTATCGCCATTGCGGATCTTACGTCTGAATCGATGTAGAAACTCTTTCTTTGCGTTAGCATTACCCTCTTGCTAATGAATAAATCTCTTTTCTCGGCCCAAGACTTCGTGCCCTAGCCGACATTCACACATTATCGCCATTGCAGACCTTACGTCTGAATCGGCGCAGAAACTCTTCCTTTGCGTTAGCATTACCCTCTTCCTAGCGAATCAACCCCCTTTTCTTAGCACAAGGCTTCGTGCCCTAGCCGGCGTTCACACATTATCGTCATTGTGGACCTTATGTCTGAATCGGTGCAGAAACTCTCCCTTTGCATTGGCATTAACCCCTTGCCAATGAATAAATCCCTTTTCTCTGCGCAAGGCTTCATACCCTAGCCAACTTTCACATGATATCTCCATTACCGGCCTTATGTCCGAATCGGCAAAAACTCTCCCTTTGCGTTGGCATTAACCCCTTGCCAACGAA
Organism: Amorphophallus titanum; assembly: GCA_024336825.1. Classification (NCBI taxonomy): domain Eukaryota; kingdom Viridiplantae; phylum Streptophyta; class Magnoliopsida; order Alismatales; family Araceae; genus Amorphophallus; species Amorphophallus titanum. The sequence goes on along the minus strand of JANBPO010009603.1, from coordinate 55,406,559 downwards.
TAAACCCTTTTGATTGATGCAACGCTTTGTGCCCTAGTCAACGTTCATACATCATCGTCATTACGGACCTTATGTCCAAATCGACGAAAACTCTTCCTTTGCATTAGCATTACCCTCTTGCCAACGAATAAACCCCTTTCTCGGTGCAAGGCTTCATGCCCTAACTGACATTCATACAAAATCGCCATTGTGGACCTTACGTCTGAACTGGCGAAAACTCTTCCTTTGCATTGGCATTATCTTCTTGCCAACGAATAAACCCTTTTGAGCGGCGTAAGGCTTCGTGCCCTAGCCAACTTTCCACCTGTGCTGGGGGCACCTGTCAAGGGCAAGCCGCTCATTCTTTATATAGCAGCTACCGAATATTCACTGGGGGCAGCGCTCGCCCAGAACAATGACGAGGGAAAGGAGCAAGCTCTCTACTACCTCAGCCTAAGACTGGTGGGGGCGGAAGCCAAGTACACCCCCATCGAAAAGGTCTGCCTCGCCTTGGTCTCCGCAGTCAAGAAGCTGAGACACTACATACTGTCCCATGAAGTGAGCCTGATCTCTCGGGCTGACCCTGTCAAGCACATCCTCTCCTAGCCAGTCCCGAAGGGATGCCTCAGCAAATGGGCCATGCTACTGATGGAGTTCGACATCACCTACATACCACAGAAAGCCATCAAGGGGCAAGCCGTCGTGGACTTCTTCGCGGTGCATCCCGTGCCTGAAGACTCCCCACTGGCTACCGAGTTGCCCGAAGATGAAACATTGGAAGCGGCCCAGGTTCAACAGGCCGTGTGGCAGTTGTACTTCGATGGGGCCTCCAGAACAGAGGTAGCTCCCTCCGGACGCACCGGAGTACTAGCTGGAGCGGGCATCATCCTCAAATCTCCTGACGGAGAAGTGATGCACACCTCCTACTGCATCAATAAATCCTGCACGAATAATGAAGCAGAGTATGAAGTCCTGATTATCAGTCTCCAAGTCGCTTTACAAATGGAGATCAAGATGTTGCAAGTGTTCAGCGACTCGCTGCTAGTCGTCAGGCAGGTCCAGGGACAGTTTGATGTCCGGAAACCCGAACTACTTCCTTACCACGCCAAGGCAAAAAGGCTTATGGAGTAGTTCTACCTCCTCGAGATAGGCCATGTCGCCAGGGGAGAGAACGCCCAAGCCGACGCATTGGCAAAATTGGCGAGCTCGCTAGCAATCCCGCTGGACGGGTCGCTCGACATCCGAGTGATCAACTAGCGCCAGGTGCCTAGCATGATAGAAGAGGAATTAGAGAAAGAAGAAGAGCTGAAAGTTGTCACAACGGAAGCCATCAGCCGACCTGACTGGAGGGCCCCCTTTGTGCAGTGGTTTAAGTACCAGCAGTTACCCTTATAAAGGGAAGAAAAGATCAGATTAATTAGAACAAAGGACTCTTATGAGCTTCGGAACGGGGTCTTATTCCGAATTGTGGCCGACGCCAAGCAAAAGCTACTCCTCCGATGCTTGCCCATGGAAGAGGCTCGGAGAGTTATGAAGGAGGTTCACGCCGGAGCAGCCAGTGCACACCAGGCGGGACCGAAAATGAAGATTGAAATAAAAAATCTCAACTATTATTGGCCGACGATGTTCGACGATTGTTGCAACTATGCTAAGTCGTGTCAGAGGTGCCAGGAGCATGCCACGATACCCAGGAGGCCGCTCGTGCCGTTGCATCCTACGGTGCCCAGCTGGCCTTTTGCCCAATGGGGAACAGACGTCGTGGGCCCATTACCCGCCTCATCCGCAGGCTGCAAGTACATCTTGGCAGTAACCGATTATTTCTCCCGATGGACAGAAGCTGTCACCTTAAGGGAGGTCACTGGGGAAATCATCGCCAGATTTGTCCGTCGTAATATTATATTCCGGTTCGGCACCCCCGTCGAATTATCTTGGATAACGGTAGCCACTTCTGCAACCAGAAGGTCTACCGACTGGCAGAAAAATACAAGATCGACTGGAGGACGTCAACTCCCTACAACCCACAGGCCAACAGTCTGGCCGAAGCCTTCAACAAAACTCTCTGTACTCTCTTGGCCAAGATTGTTAGCTCCAACAAGAAGGACTGGGAGGAGAAGATATACGAGGCGATATGGGCGTACCAGACAGTATATAAGACCCCAACGGGTTACTCACCCTTCTCCCTGGTGTACGGCTCAGAGGCGATTGTCCCTATCGAATTGGAGATACCCTCCCTCAGGGTCGCCATCCAGCACGAGCTAGTCCCTGGAAGACAGACAAATGTGAAGCGAAGACTCGAAGAACTCTCCAGCCTGGAGGGGAGGCGGCTCCGAGCCCAATAGAATATCTAGGTCTATCAAGCCCGAATAGCACGCGCCTTCGATAAGCTCGTCAAGGAGCGCGAATTCAAGAAAGGCGACCTCGTTATGGTCAAGAGAAGAGATGTCATGGCCGCCAACCCCAATGGCAAGTTGAATGAAAATTGGCTCGGACCCTACGTGGTCCAGAAAGTCTACGAGGGCGGAGCCTATGTGATCGTCAACCACCGCGGAGAAGTTCAGTTCCCGCCTCTTAATGGGAGACACTTGAGGCTGTACTATGCCCCGGTGTCCCCATTCAATGAATAGAATTATCCGCTGCCCCGTTCTGGGGATGAATTTACACAATCATCGTCCGGGCAGTTCGATCACCGCTCGTTTTATCACGGGATAAAAAAAGAAAAAAAGAAAAAAAAGAGAAGAAAAAAAGGGAAGAAAGGAAAAGAGAATAAAAAAGAGGAAGAGAAAAAAAAAGGAAGAAGAGAGGAGAAAGGAACTAGGGGGCAGCACCTCCCGATGTCGAACCTTTGCCATACGTTGGCAGATATTTCAAGAGACCAATAAACCCTGTCAGTTCTGCCACTTCGGTGACACCGACGAATAGACACCTTACCCGAGCCTTATGCTTGGGATAGGGAAAATAAACCCCTTTTTACGTCAGCACTAAACCCAGTGCGGACGACCATCTCAAGAGACAAATAAACCTCGTCGGTTCTACCCCCTCGATGACGCCGACGAATAGACACCTTATCCGAGCCTTACGCTCGGGTAGGAAAATAGACCCCTCTTTGCGTCAGCACTGAACCCAGTGCGGACAACCACTTCAAGAGACAAACAAACCATGTCGGTCCTGCCACCTCGGTGACGCCGACGAATAAACACCTTACCCGGACCTTACGTCTGGGACAAGGGAATAGACCCTTCTTTGTGTCAGCACCGACCCAGTGCTGATGAACATTCCAAGAGACAAACAAACCATGTCGGTCCCGCCACCTCGATGACGCCGACGAACCAACACTTTACTCAGACCTTACGTCTGGGACAAGGGAATAAACCCTTCTTTGTGTCGGCACCAGCCTAGTGCTGACGAATATTCGAAGAGACGAACCCATGTCGGTCCCGCCACTTAGGCAACATCAACGAACAGACACCCCACCCGAGCCTTACGCTCGGGATGGGGAAATAAACCCCTCTTTACGTCAGCATTAAACTCAGTGCGGACGACCACCACAAGAGATGAATAAACCCCGTCGGTTCTGCCACTTCGGCCACACCGATGAATAGACATCTTACCCGGACCTTACGTCTGGAGTAAGAGAATAAACCCTGCTTTGTATCAGCATTGACCCAGTGACGACGAATATCCCAAGAGATAAATAGACCATGTCGGTTGCGTCACCTCGACGACACCGACGAATAGACACTTTACCCGGACCTTACGTCCGGTGTAAGGAAATAAACCCTTCTTTGCGTCAGCACTGACCCAGTGCCGACAAACATTTCAAGAGACGAACAAACCACGTCGGCTCCGCCACCTCGGTGACGCCGATGAACAGACACCTTGCCCGGACCTTACGTTTGGGATGAGGGAATAAACCCTTCTTCGCGTCAGCACTGACCCAGTGCCAACGACTATCTTAAGAAACAGACAAACCTTCCAGGTTCCGCCGCATTGGCGATACCGACAAATCAACATCTCTCCCAGACCCCTCCCGGGTCGAAATGACGAATACTCCTTTGATTTGGACATTCCGTCCAGGTCATTTGGGCCAATAAACTCTTCTCTCCGTCCCTTCGGGTGATGAATACTCCTTTGATTTGGACATTCCGTCCAGGTCATTTGAGCCAATAAACTCTTCTCTCCGTCCCTTCGGGTGACGAATACTCCTTTGACTTGGACCTTCCGTCCAGGTCATTTGGACCAATAAACTCTTCTCTCCATCCCTCCGGGTGACGCACACGCCCCTTGACTTGAGCCCTTCGTCCAGGTCAATCTTCCTCATGGAACCGCTCGGCAGGGCCACGAGACTTGCGTGGTGGAGTGATCCCCTCGTCTCTCCCCTAGGGGGGTGAGCACTCTCCTACGCGTCTCTGCAAGCCCGACTGGAGCGCTCCTAGATCAAGCCGCTGGCACAGATGTGTATCCCGTCGAGGAGCAGAAGAAGAAGGAAAAGAGAAAAAAAAAGATTCGTAGGCCAGCACGTGAAAGTATGTATACGAATGATCTTCTATTCCAAAATGAGGGGATACACGTGCTTCAGGGCATACCCCTGAGTTACATGTCAAAAAGGGAAGAGAAGAAAAAAGGAAGAGGGAGGAGCGGAATACAAAAGGAGGGTCGAGGAGAGGGGGGCTCAGTCGATACCCCAGAAAATATCCTCGAGGGGGAGAATGCTGACACAAGGAAAGCTAGCCATGTCGCTTAATCGGCCCCTCTGCCCCTCGAGGTGCCCCAGCTCCACTTCTGTGGAGGCCGCTTCAGCCCTGGCAACGGCAAACGCCTCACCTTCCCTCTCAACGGTCGCCTTGGCCTCGGCCAGCGCGGACCTAGCTGTAGCAAGATAGCCTTCTAGCTCCTCAATTCTACCCCAGAGGGCATGGACATCCCTGCGACCACCCTCTAGAACTTTCTCGAGCTGCTCCCCACTAATCCGACCCTCCTTTAAAGCTTGCAAGTATTCACCCTCCTGGGCATTGATGGCGGCAAGCTCATTGTGGACCTGAGTCTCGAGGAACTCGCGACGGTTCACATATTTCGTAGTCTCCGTCATTGAAATTTCATTACACGATGTCCAATGTGAGGGGAGGGCCGCGCCCTCCCCCCTCCGTCCCTCTTCTCCCTGTGGGTGCTGCTGGCGTGGTTTCTCTTCCTCCTTGCGTCGATGATGCTCCTCCAGCCCCGCCAGTCCCTCCATCTGTGCTTGCCTTCCCTTCTATCGATGGGGGTGCCCCAAGGGCCCTTCCTCCTGGTGCTGCTTTCCCCGCGCAGGCCTTGGATGCTGGTTCGTTGGTCGCGCCCTTGGTGGCTTCTGCTTCGGTGGCCCCTCCACCTGCTATCCATGGTGATCGGCTGGAAGTTCTGCAAGCCTCCAAGGTTGCCCTTGTTGCTGCAGCCCCTCCTCCGGTTGGTGGTGCTGTCCCTTGGTCCTCATTGGCCTATCCCCTTGGAGGTATCTCCGATCGTGGCCCCCCTTCCTTTGTCCAGATTGTTAATGGTTCGTTAGCCCCTCCGGTCCTCCCTGTTGCTATTCATCCTCCCACTTGGACCGACAAGGGAGACCCTGCGATTTTCATCTCCCTGGCTGAAGTCGATGCTTCTTGCAAGTCACTGCTGTATGCCATCGTTGCATACACTCCTCATGGCCAGCCTCCATTCCCTGCTACCCGTGCTCATCTTGCTCAGCGGTTCACCTTTCAGCAAGATTTTGCCTTGAGCTCTTTGGGCAATCGCCATCTCTTGATGCGGTTCTCCTGCCGTGAGGATTAAAAATTTGATAGCTAAGAGTGTTAGAGGCACAAAACCTGAGCCATCCATGACTATGTAATAGGAAAAAAAATGTTCATTTTGCAATCCTCTCAAACAAACCCCATCTAAGAGCCCTTGCTCCAAAAGATGGCATATCACTACAGGTGTTCCTCCAATCTACAGGAGATTTAACCAGCCATCAAAAATATGGAAGCCACAAGTCAAAAGAAAAGATGCCAATAAGGTGAAACAAGTATGTAATAATACACAGCAATGAACCTTGTGAACATCTTCCATGACATATTTGCCACTAGGCTTTAGACCCGCAAGAAAAGGAACCCGATCACTAACTTTTTTGAAAATCATCAAGGGTCAGGTCAAGGCCTACAGACCTGCAGGATACCGTCATGATAAAGTAGCATCCAAGATATAAATATTTGCATACATTCTAATTTTTTGAAATGTGAAATCAGAAACATTCCAATTTTTTGAAATGTGAAATCGGAAACATTCCAAGAATAATAAAGTAGCATCCTTGATATAAATATTTGCATACAAAGTAGCTTCAAAATCCAGCAATGACATTATGAGCACCTGCATGGAAGTGGCATTCCCATCGTCTCAAAAGGCTGAAGCCATGATGTTGGCAATATGCATGCCACCATGAGCTCCTGCTCCTAGGCATGAATTATGTAGTACATTAATTCTTTGATCATCGTTAATAGAGCCACTGACATACTCTCCATAGCACTGGAAGGTGAAATAAAAAGAACCAAGAATTGTGTCATGATGCTTCTAAAGCTTTAAATTGCAATGTAAAAAATCATGATTGGAGCAATCGTATGGCATAATCATAAACACAAATCCCTAACAAGGCATGAAAAATAACCATGCAACAACCATGACCCAGTAGAGATCAAGCTAAAAGAAGGAGGAGGCCCCCATGCTGGTCAAGCTAAAAGGTAATTAAGGAGAATATGACTTTTTAATTATAAACTAGCTCAAGATAAAAAAGTGGATTACAAAAGGATGTGACGAAGGACAAAAGTTTGATTAACAAGGCATGAAATTGTAGGGCCATATAGATTGATCATTAGGTCAATAGACAGTGAAATCCAACTAATGCCCAATGTGAATAAAAAGGTCATTTTGAAGAAGCCACATATATTTGTTGAACATTTGAACCTACAATTTTACAGTGCTTTCATTAGACTTAAGGATAATAATCCAAATAGTCATGATGAAGTGCCCACACTATGATCAAACATTTTTGCATTGAGGATGACATTTCTATGTCATGTTGACAATATCAAGGCTAAAAGTAAGTTGGAAGTAGGCCAACACTAGAGAGAAGATACTCAACATTACCTGGAGTCCACCAAATCGGAGATAACCATGCCAAACTCAGAGAGAGAGAGAGAGAGAGAGAGAGAGAGAGAGAGAGAGAGAGAGAGAGAGCTGCCACCCCGGCCAAACCGATCGCTTCCCTTCTCCTTTCTGCGTGGATCCAGCACCGCCCATCACTTCCCTTCTCCTTCCGCCACTCTTCTTCTCCAGTGGAAGGAGACGTTAGAACATCGGATGAGAGCTGCCACCCTGGCCAAACCGGAGATAGAGCCGGCCTCCTGTGATGAAAATCCATTAGATTTCTATCACCACCGTAGAAAAGAGAGAGAGAGACAGACAGACAGACAGAGAGGATGGGAGATTTTTTTTTACAAGATGTGAGGAGATAAAAATCACAGAAGAGGAGAAGAGGAAGGGAGAGCCAACTTGCTGCTAGTCAGATGCCTGGACCTGCACGACGGCTTCACGCTCGTCATCCAAAGGAAGTCCTCCTCGATCTCGTCCCTTGAGAGGGATACTCGCAGATCCACCTTCCTCTTCTTCTACCCTCCTTGATCTCGACCCTAGACCATAGTGACCAACCCAGAGCGCCTCCCCTGGGCCCGGATTCCTCATCCCTTGCCTCCATAGTTTGGCCTGGCCCTCTGGAAGATAGATCGGGCGATGACACCAACGGTGGCGCCGATAGGCCCTCCTCCTTGTCCTCCGGCAGGTAGGTTAGCTGGATCGGCCCCCTCGGACGACCTAACGGCTTCTTCGTGATCCCGGAGCTTAAGGGTTTCCTCCAAAAGCACCAACAGCAGCAGATGATCGAAGAAGAACGAAGGGTATCGGGAAGAAGGTGGATGGGGGTTTTTGTGGGGTTTCATCCAGGAGATAGGAATGGGAGATCACCGAAGATGGAGAAGAGGGAGCTCACCGGTCTACAGGGTTCTTGTGGGGAAGAAGATGGTCGAGATGGGGAAGGGGTAGGGGAGGAAGATAAAGAGGGAGAGGATGGGTGAAATTCGAGAGAAATCAAGTGTTAAATGATAAACAAATGAAAAATATTGGGTGGCAGCTTTCCTGCCTTTGGTGTGAGTTCAATTCCTACATTCTTAATTCTTAATTTTTTATTATTTGAAGTGACTTATTACTACGCTTTGTTAAAAGTGAAGGAATACCTATGACCTATTATCATATTCACTCACAAAGCGTCGGAATAGGTGAACTTCTCCTACGTTTCTCAATGAACCGTCGTAATAAGAGCCAAATAAATCAATAACAAGAATATCTTTTAATAAAATCCATCTCCCACAGGCGCTAAATTATATGTGTTCATCAGTGCTGGGATTACACCGACACAAGGGATTCGGGTTCCTCGAACTTAGATGAAAGGGCCAGGTCAAAGCTTTCAACTGAGACCCCGAAAGGCCTTAGGTGTTGAGTTATGTGTGTTCATCGGTGCTGGGATTGCACCGACGCAAGGAATTCGGGTTTCTCTGACTTAGATGAAAGGTCAAGGCCTGAACTTTAGGTTGAGACCCCGAAAGGCCTTAGGTGCCGAGTTATGTGTGTTCATCAGTACTGGAATTGCACCAATGCAAGGAATTCGGGTTTCTTCGACTTAGATGAAAGGTCCACGCCAGTGCTTTCGACTGAGACCCCGAAAAGCCTTAGGCGCCGAGCTATGTGTGTTCATCGGTGCTGGGATTGCACCGACGCAAAGAATTTAGATTTCTCTGACTTAGATGAAAGGTCCAGGTCAGTGCCTCTCGGTTAAGTCCTTAGAAGGCCATGGGTACCGAGCTAAAGTGGATCATCGATGTTGGGATTGCACTGACATAAAGAATTCAGGTTTCTCTGACTTAGATGAAAGGTCCAGGCCAAAGCTTTCGGCTAAGACTCCGAAAGGCCTTAGGCGTTAAGTTATGTGTGTTCCTCAGTGCTGGCATTGCACCGACACAAGAAATTTGGGTTTCTCCGACTTAGACGAAAGGTCCAGGATAGAGATTTCGGTTGAGACCCCGAAAGGCCATAGGTGCCAAGTTATGTGTGTTTATCGGTGCTAGGATTGCACCGACGTAAGGAATTTGGGATTCTCTGACTTAGACGAATGGTCCAGGCCAGAGCTGTCGGCTGAGGCCCCGAAAAGCCTTAGAAGCCAAGATATGTGTGTTCATCGGTGCTGGGATTGCACCGACACAAGGAATTTGGGTTTCTTCGACTTAGACGAAAGGTCCAGGTCAGAGCCTCTCGGTTAAGCCCTCGGAAGGCCATGGGTACTGAGCTAAAGTGGATCATCAACACTAGGATTGCACTGATGCAAGGAATTCAGGTTTCTCTGACTTATACGAAAGGTCCAGGCCAAAGCTTTTAGTTGAGACTCTAAAAGGACTTAGATGCCGAGTTATGTGTGTTCATCGGTGCTGGGATTGCACCGACGCAAGGAATCCAAGTTTCTCCAACTTAGACGAAAGGTCCAGGTTAGAGCATCTCGGTTAAGACCTCAAAAGGCCATGGGTACTGAGCTAAAGTGGATCATCGATGCTGGGATTGCACCGATGCAAGGAGATCAGGCTTCTTTGACTTAGACAAAAGGTCTAGGTCAGGCCACTCGGTTAAGACCTTAGAAGGCCATGGGTATCGAGCTAAGGTGGATCATCGATACTGGGATTTCACTGACGCAAGGAAATCGAGTTTCTCTAGCTCAGACGAAGGGTCTATGTCAGATCACTCGGTTGAGACCTCAGAAGGCCATGGGCACCGAGTTAAGTGTTTCAAAGTGACTCATCTGAAGAGCTCCAAGATACAATCTTGTTCTTTGTGGGGTATCAATTTCGGTTGATTGTCGAACTGAGAGAGCGGCGCATGATATATCTTCAGGTGCTTCCCATTGAGGGGTGGAAATTGAACTTCCCCCCAATGGTTGACGATGACATAAGCGGTGCCTTCATAAACTTTCTGGACCACATGAGGTCCCATCCAATTTTCATTTAGCTTGCCCTTGTGATTGGCGGCCATGACTTCTTTTTGCTTGACCATGACTAGGTCTCCTTTCATGAATTCTCATTCCTTGATGAGCTTGTCGAAAGCATGGGCCATATAGGCCTGAAACATCTATATATTTCGCTGGGCTCTGAGCCACTGTCCTTCTAAATCAGAGATCTCGTCTAGTCTTCTTTCTATATTGGCTTGGCCATCTTTGATCAATTCGTGTTGGATTGCCACTCGCAATGAGGGTACCTCCAGTTCTATCAAGATGACAACTTCTGAGCTGTACACCAGGGAGAATGACGAGCAACTTGCCAAGGTCTCGTACGCAATGCGATAGGCCCACAGTGCTTCATACATTCTATCCTCCCAATCTTTCTTGCTAGAGCTGACTGCCTTGGCAAGGAGAGTGCATAATGTTTTGTTAAAGGCCTTCGCTAACCCGTTTGCTTATGGGTTATATAGAGTGGATGTCCTCCAATCAATCTTGAATTTTATGGCCAATCTATAGACCGTCTAGTTCCAAAATTGGCTTCCGTTGTTGGAGACAATTCGATCGGGCACGCCGAATTAGAATATTATGTTTCGACAGACAAATATGAGCATGATTTCTCCCGTCACTTCTCTTAGAGTCATAGCTTCCACCTTGCGGGAGAAATAATCTCTCACTGCCAAGATATATCTGCACCTTGATGAAGAAGCGGGCAGCGGACCTACGACGTCAGTGCCCCATTGAGCAAAGGGCCAGCTAAGTGCCGTTGGGTGTAGTTGTATTGGGGGTCTTCTTGGAACCGCCGCATGTTCCTGGCACTTATGACATAACTTGGCATACATGCAATAGTCATCTGGTACCCAAAGCCCAGGTAGGGCACCCCTTGTTTCAACACTCCAATATCAAGTCTATCCTTCCATTCAAGGGGCGAATCCCATTTTATTCAACACTCTTCATCCACCACAAACCTTGGGCAACACCAAGCTTCCCATTCCAACATTTCAACTCCCTCTCATTATTGCTCTTTGCCCTCCGAGGGAGTCATCATTTATTATTGAAGCTTTGTCATGGGCTTTAATTTTATCCGTTGAGCTGTTTGGCAATAGATTTCCATTGCTATGGAGGGGCGGTCACCCTTTTGCCAAGGGGCCTTCCGCTACCCTATCCACCTTCTATCTCACCTCATCCATATCTTTGTCTATCACCAATTTCTCCTTATGGGCCACACGTTGGGTGAGGAGGAAGTTCTCATCCTCTCACACTCATGTTCTTTGCATCCCTTGCATTCCATGCATCCCCTACATCCATTGCATTGCATTCACATGTAGTCCTTCTTCTCTGGATTTTCAAACCCCTGTCTTCCTCGCCTTCTGAAACCTCTGGATCCTCCACCTCCTCCTTCCTGTTTACCTCCACCCTCGGGACCTCCGGGTCCCCTTACACTTGTTGGGCATCACGCCCCCTCCAATTTTCTCTCAGGGCATTGCGTCCCCTCCCAGCTCTTGTATCTGGAACCTCTGGCTTGTCGATCTCTTTTCTTGGGACATCGCGCACCCTCTAATTTCATTCCTCCAGGACCTCTGGACCTCTCTTTTCGGGCATCACGCCCCTCCACACCTCCATATCTAAATCCTCTGGGTTTTTCTCTCCTTGCTGAGCATCACGCCCCTTCCAATATCCTTGCTACTGGGCGTCACGCCCCCTCCTACTCTATTCCTCTAGAAGCTCCAGATCTTTCTTTCTACTCTACTATCATTTCCAGGCATCAAGCCCATCCTTATTTTCTTCCTTCGGAATCTCCATATCTCCCTGGGCTTCACGCCCCCTCCTACTCTTTTCCTCCGGAACCTCCAGACTTGTTTCATTCCCCTATTCTCCCTGTGTGTCACGCCCTCTCCTACTCTATACCTCTGGACCCTCCAAACCTTTTCCTCATTCTTCCAAGGGCATCGTGCCCTCTCTTGCGTCCTCCTCTGGAACCTCCAGATGTTTTGTCTTTTTCTCTCTGTCTTTTTCCAGGGCATCGTGCCCCTTCTGATTCCATTCCTCCGAAACCTCTAAATTTTTCATCTTATTCTCTCTATCTCCTCCTAAGGCATCACGCCCCTCCTTATTCTCTACCTCCGGAACCACCGGACTTCCCATCTTTCTTCTGATTTATCCTTCTACCCCTCTGATACATCGTGTCCTTTGTTCTCTTCTATTGGGTTCATTGTGCTCCCTCATTATTTTTGGTGATGGTTTTGATGATAACAAATATTGTTTGCATTGTGTGTATGTGGATGAAATTTGTATGTAGAAGCACATGAGATTGGTGAAGGCTTTTGAGCATGTATTGGTTTAATGCTATATTGAATGCATGGATGATCATACCATATGTGCTTGATTTAACTTCCATTTCGTTGATAATGATGTGGGATGACATGAGACTCGACTTGTACTTGTTGCGAACCTGGGACTCTCGGTGACGACCCGACCCAAAGACGACGCGACCAGCGACGGCACAAATGGCTCGGCACCTAACGTGGTTCCTGAAGAGGCGAATGTGCCCCAAATAAGAAGTACTCACTCACGATTGTCCCTAGCGAGATAAATGTGTCGATCTGCACGGTTGAGAAATCGGCATTGAGTCTCGAGTGGTTAGCTCACTCTCGTGCTCGGAATGAGTCACGGGACAGGTCTCACACTTGCAACTCACAGCGGTGACTAAGTTTAACTAGTTAGGAAAGAAACTACTCACATGCAGTGGCAAATAGAACTTATACTAAATAAGTGAATAAGACATAGAGGGTGGCGAGTGTACCTCCACACTCGGGGCATGGGGAAGCCGTCCCGACCAAGTTCCGTAACTCCCGGTACAGTAATAAAAGTTAATTACAGTAGTGATTTTTATTGCCCACTCCACACAGGGAGGTAAAGGGCTACACAATAACATTGGGAGCACCAAACTTGGGTTGGCGGGCAGCAAGGGGGCGGGTCCTGGGCGGTTGCAGGCAGTGGCTCTGGTTCTGTGAATTACTAGTTGGCAGGACAGTGAATAAGGACGCCTAAAGGGATGTCAACCTCCGGAGAGCTTCTGAAGGCAGCGATTCACTGGGACGATGGCAGAGGGTCCCTGGTCAACCTCCGGGAGTGGCGGTCACTGAGTCTGCACCGGCGTATTTCTTGAGAATTTAATTGGGATCCTCCCTCTGCTGGCCTGCCTCGGGACAGACCTACGCGACTCGGTGAAAATGCCTGCTGCAACCAGATCTGAAGTCAGATCAAGGTGAAGCTGACGCTGTTGCGAAGCTCTTTCAGAGATCTACAAACCCGAGCTATGATAGGAATTTTTATGTCTCTAGCTTTTCTTTGGGGGAATTTTTGAACAGACTGGTCCCCAGTCTCAGAACCGACTGGGCAGACTGGGGTCTGCCTGATAATGGGATTTGAGGACTAAAGCCTCGAAAGTAGTGGGAGAATGGGCAGATGCCCAGAGCAGTGGATGTGGAAGAAGTCGGGTCGGACCCTAGATCGGAAGGAATTATGAGGAGAAATTGGTAAATAGAAAGAGGTGAATCTGGAGGGTCCGGAGGCAAAGGAGGAAAATCTTGATGGGTGGAAGAATCTGGAGGGGGAGAGTGATGAGGGATGTGATGTCCCGGAAAAAGGTATGGGAAAAGATGAGTTAGAAGAAAGAAAAGGATGAAGGACGCGATGTCCTAGAGGAGCGAAAGAATGAATTGGAAGAAAGATGGTAAGTCCGGAGGTTCCAGAGGAGGAAGATAGAAAAGGGCGCGATGCCCTGAGAGGAAGTCTGGAGGTTCTAGAGGAGAGGAATGGAAAGGAGCATGATGCCCAGAATGGAAGTCCAGAGATTCCGGAGGAGAGAAATGGAAAGGGGCGCGATGCCCAGAAAGGAGATTGAAGGGGATGAGAGAAGAATCTGGAGGTTTCAGTGGGATAGAATCAGAAGGGATGCGATGCCCTAAGAGGAGGTCCGGAGGACCCAGATGTGGAGGTGTGGAGGGGTGCGATGCCCAACGAGGGAGGTCTAAAAGTTCTAGAAAAATGGAATCAGAAGGGGCGTGATGCCTTGAGAGAAAATTAAAAGGAGTGCGATGCCCGACAAGTAAAAGGGGACCCAGAGATCTCGAGGATTGAGGTTAATGAGATGGGGAATATGGAGGATCCGGAGGTTTCTGGAAGACGGGGAAGATATGAGTTTGGAAACCCGGGAAACAAGAAATGGAAATGCATACGAATGCAATGCGATGGATGCATGGAATGTAATGAGTGCAAAGAATGCATGGAGTGAGAGGATGAGATCCTCCTCCTCACCCATGGAGTGGCCCATGAAGAAAAATCAATGGTGAGTAATAGGGTGAATGGAATAGAAGCAAGGGTGAGTGGATTGATGGAAGGCCCTTCGTTAAAAGAATGCCCGCCTCTCCATGGCAGTGAAAGTGTGCGGTCAATCATCCGAATGGATAAAGTCAAAGCCCATGATGAAGCTTCAACAATAAATGATAACTCCCTCGGAGGGTGAAGAGCAATAATGTGATGGGAAGTATCGTATTGCCCAAGGATTGTGGCATATAAGGAGTGTTGAACAAAATGGACATTCGCCCCTTGTACAGAAGAATGGATTTGACATTGGAAGCTTGGAACAAGGGGTGCCCTGCTCGGCCCTTGGGCATAAACTTCCACGGCATCAAAGCTTGACTTTTCCTTCCGGTGAGCAGCGACGGGGACTTGGCCTCTTCAACCATGCTCGGCACAAATACATGGATTGACATCTGGCAAATAAAGTCTTGTATCTTGAATAGCATAGCCATGGCCAACTCCTTCTTACCCGGCTCTCGGTCATCTTTAGCACAAATACTTGCAGAAAAACACCCATTCTGAGTGGTAGAGGAAGGTGAGGTGGAGGTGGAAGTCTCCATAGATGGTGGAAGCATAATGCAAGGTGTTGGAGAAAGGGTAAGCGGAAGTGAAGGTTCAAACACATCAAGCTTCTCCCCTCATTCGGAAGCAGACGGGGTTGGCTTGAGTGCAAAATGGGGTAGACCCTGCTCAGGATCTGCCACGGGTTTGGGTAACGGGATAGGTGGAGGAATAGGCAAAGTTGATTTTGGGGTTAAAGGGATAATGGAAGGCCAAGATAGCGACAATGGGAGGTTAATTGGAGAATGTTTGGTGGTGGGCTCAGCGGAGGCCGAGGAATGGAGGTTAAAGAAGGTATATTTGGTGGAGGTTTAGTGGGAGGTTCGGTGAGGGCCGGTGTTGTGGAGGTTGATGGTGTGTAGGAGGTGTAAAAGGAGAAGGTTTGGTGCATAGGAAACTCCGGATGGGGTGAGAGGTATTCGGGGTAGAAGAAGACTCATGATGCGTCGGCATGGGTGATTAGAGTATCGACCCATCGTCGTAACACCAATAAGTCTTAAAAATGAGGGTTGGATCGAGGATGGCAGCATTGTCTTGAGCAGGAGGTTCATCTAGTGGTAGTGGAGGGAAAGGAAAATGAAGGAAACTCGGAAGGGGTGCTTGCAGAGCTTCATCATCACGTGCCGTCTTTGGTTCTTCATCTATCGGCTCTCCATTTTAGAGCTCAAGTAGACACCGTGGTGGAGGCGTATTATTAGGTGATGAAATGTAATGGTGAGAATTTTGTGTGTACGGATGTGGAGGTGAAGGCGGAGGGCCATATTGACGGATGGGGTGAATAGGTGGAGGGTGGACAGCGTCGACTTGATCGTTGAAATCTGCCGGCTCTTGCTCACTTGCGTTGATGCCATAATTGTCTCTCCTCTCCTTCCATTCTTTCTCCATCTTTGTAATGTTGTCCAGCAAATCTCTAAGGGAGACGCTGGAAAATCCAACAAAGAGGATTGACTGAAGGAGGAGGAGCGGGCCGCGATGTAACGACCCAGAGCTCTGGATACTGATAACTCGATGTAGCATCGAATTATCACTACTAGGAACTGGGGAAGTCACCCAAGAGGCTGATGAGGCCCCTGAAGGGTTCCCCCAATCAGATGCTCTGTCACTAAAATCGCACAAGACAAAAGGACGTCCTTGACAATCTAGCCAGTAGAAGAAAAAGATGCTGCAAATCTTACTTGGGATGCTTCCATTCACATACTTTTTGGTCAACCAAAGTAACAAGAACGCTACAAATTATTCTGCTGGTTCTCTGGCCAATCAGAGGCTGCCAAGGCAAAAGCTCCTTGAAGACAAATAATAGATTACACAGAGCCAATCACATACAACCTGAAACCACCTTCTTGAAGGGCTGATTGTGCTTATAAAAAAGAAAGGACCCCCTACATGAAGAAGTGCGCTGCTGCAAGAGTCGAAGCTGGGCTTTTCAGGAAGAAGTAGAGCGTAAAAGA
This sequence comes from Amorphophallus titanum, assembly GCA_024336825.1. Taxonomy (NCBI): domain Eukaryota; kingdom Viridiplantae; phylum Streptophyta; class Magnoliopsida; order Alismatales; family Araceae; genus Amorphophallus; species Amorphophallus titanum. The sequence continues at coordinate 55,390,113 of JANBPO010009603.1, read as the reverse complement.
AAAAGAGGGAGAAAAGAAAGAAGAGTGCCTACCAAGCCTCGTACGAAAGAAAAGGAGGAAGAGAAGGAAGGAAATCAGCAACCAAGATAGCCAGTCTTGGATCCTTTGCATTGTTACACTTGCCTTATCACTCACCATGCTTTCCGTCTGGAGTCGCTGCACCTGCAACATTTTCTTTTTCTATTGTTTCCCTTGTTTCTCTATTTTTTAAGTCAACTCGTGTGGGGCTTATCCCCGTGTGTGGAGAGGACGTCATCCTTGTGAGGATTTTTGCTCCTCGTGTGGGGGTTGTTCTTGTGTCTAGCTGTAGCGTCAGTGCGTGTGTGTGGTTATCCTTCTTTTGGCCAAAGAGTGGAACCCTCTCCTTGTTGGGAGGGGGGTGGACGTAGGCTTGTCCTGGGATAGCTAAACTACCTAAAAACCTTGTGCTATGGTGTTCTGCACTCTGTCCATCTCTCCTACCCCCATTCATAGGTTCTCCAAGCTCTTTATTTCTTCATTCTGCTGATCAACCCACTACGTTTAGTTTAGATCTATATTTCACTTATTAGTTCATCACTATTCATCTTGATCCTCGTAAAATGTGATCATTGTGTAAACCCGGATCTATTCACCCCCCCTCTAGATCCTCTCTTAGCCATCCAATAGTTGGTATTAGAGCATGTTTCCTAGAGATCTGGTTTGATGACCCTGGGAGATCTGATGGGAGTGTCCCTCACAGCTATGTAGTTGAGGGCCAGGCCATTAATAAATCGCCATTTTTCGATGGTACTAATTATCTTTCCTGGAAGAACTGAATGGCAGTCTTTCTGCATGCCCAGGATCACTAGATTTGGCATGTGATTAGTAAGGGTCATTTTTCTTACCTGAGGTAGACGACACCTGGACCCCAGATCAGGTCAAAAAATCCACTACTAATTGGAGCGAGATGAATATCATGCAATGTGCTATCCATCTCACAGAATACTCAAGAATCTCCACTTGCAAATTCGCAAAAGAAATGTGGGATAGACTTGAGCTAATCTATGAGGGGACATCTGAAGTAAGGGCCACCAAGGCCAACCTGTTAACTTCCGAATATGAGATGTTTAGAATGAAGCCAGAAGAATCTATCTCTGAAATGTATGCTACATTCGCTCAGTTAACAAATAATTTGAAACTTCTAGACAAAGAATATGCTCAAACTGAACTTGTTAGGAAGATCCTCAGATCTCTCACCCCAGTGTGGCACACTAAGGCCACTGCCATAGAGGATTCAAAGGATCTATCTACATTGACTATTGACGAACTGATAGGCTCGCTCATGACATATGAGCTCAATTTTAAGCGAAGTGAGGAAGACATAAAACCCAAGAAGATTGTTGGGCTCGGGGTCTCTAAGAACACAAAAGACTCAGATGAAGAGGATGAAGATGACATCCTAGAGACATCACTAGCCGACCATGCTATGCTCACTAGACAATTCAAGAAATTCTTGAGAAGAAGAGATAAATTCCAGAAGAAGAAGAAGAACCCCCAGGTAAGTAGAAATTCCAACTTCAAATCTACTCAACCTAAGAAGTCTGACACTATGATTTGCTACCAGTGCAAGAAACTAGGACACATGCGAGGAGAGTGTCCCAAGTTGATGAAGCAGCTGACCAAGGCCAAGGGAAATAAGCCCAAGGCCATGGTCTCCACTTGGAGCGATAAGGAAGAGGAGGATGAAAGCCTCTGTACGGATGAAGATGAAGACAATTTTTGCTTCATGGTTGACGAGAGTGAGGATCAGGTAAGGAATCCTTTCGAGACCTTTTCAATAGAGGATTGGGAAGATGCATATGCAGATCTACTTGAAAAATATGAAATGTATAGAAAGGAGAATAAGTAATTGAAGAAGAAACTTAACTCACTTGCTCAAGATGATTCTGTTTACAAGGAGCTGGAAACCATAAGAGTTGAGAATGAAGAACAAAAAAAATAAGCTGAAATCACCTGCTCAGATCTGCTAGTCTTAAAAGAAGAGAGTGCTGCTCTTAAAGAACAATTAAGCCAGACTAAACAAAGATGTGAAGAGTGGGAAAATGAGAGTAAACATAATCTTGAAAAGTATGAGGCCACCAACACTGTTAATCTTGTGATGTAGAAAAACTTAGAGAGAGTTGAAGAAGACTTGAAGGGCAAACAATCTACCCAAGAAAAATGACTTCGGGGAAATCCAATCTAGAGCATTTTCACAAACCAAAATTTTTTCTTCTTCATTCCATCACATGCCAATTGTCATATACATATGTGTGTCAAAAAAGGAACAAAACAAAAAAACACAAAACCAAGAACAAACATGTCACTCAGCCAGTCTGTCTCCTGGGCCGCCATTATCCCCAGTACCCTCGTGCCGCTTTGGTGGTGGCCCCATGGCACTATGCTCCTCCTCTCGTGGGCATCTCCGCTCTGCCTCCTCACTCTTCTGACGACCGAAAGAGCTAGCTGAATAGTCTCCCACCGATGCGCTCGGTGCCACGCTCCGTGAGCCTCCCGCTGCGCCACTCTGGGACGTACTCTGCTCAGGTCCTCAGCCTATCATCCGGACGGTCCGGTCCATGGTCCGGAGCTCGATCCTCAAGTTGTGGACCTGGAGTCGTGCCTCACGAGCCTCGGTCTGGTATCTCTCTATGTCCACCGTCTGTCCACTCAGTCGAGTCACCTCCCCCCGGAGTCGCTCGATCTCTTCTCGGAGACGGGGTACCTCCACCGCTTCTGCTCAGGATCACTCTGCCACAGCCAATGCTATGGTCAGTTCTCTCACCTGCATATTACATTCGTATCATGGTCAGCTTAGGCGCATGCATAAATCGTAAAGCATTCTAGGAAAAGTTTGGGTTCTTACCCGCTCTGCGAGGGTAGCTTTGGCCTCCTCAGCTTAAGCTACAGCTCGGGTAAAATCCACATCTCACTCAGCCCGTCCCCCGGCAGGCTGTGTAGAGGAGGATGGTGCATCTAGTCCAGTCCTCCAGGCTCCCTCGGCCCACTGCATTTTCAAAAGTCAGTCAATTTGCATAAACATTTCAGTTTTAAAGTCTAAGGAAAGCTCACCAGAAGCTCTAGAGCTGCTCGGTACTCGTCCCGCAACTGCACGGTGGCATGGAGTAGTCCCTCAATCTCAGCGATGCGTCCTTGTGGGTCTAGCTGCATTTAGAAGCAAGTGTCATGCATATAAGATTCATTCATTCATATAGAACAAAAGTGTTGAGTTCAGCATTCGTACCGGTCGTCGGGTACCACGGAACACCTGGCCGCCGTATCGACAGGTGTAGGCTTTCAAATATGCCTCATCACTATCAGCCCGCTCTTTCACGGCCTTGCCCTTTTTCTTCCAATCCTGGATGTACTTTCTGGCTTGGCCACTCCAATCTATATCGCTGGCAATCCCTTTTGCAGATTTTCCTGGGCGCTCATCGTGTCGATGAGGAAATCTCACCGCAGGCTGATGCACTCCCCGCGTCCTCATGATCAAGCGATAGTGAAGCGGCTTGATCACATTGATGCAGTGGAGCCAAATGTCCCGTCCTCTATAGGCCAAGGAAGCCTCTACCCACGGCTGCCCCGCATGTCCCTCATCCCCGTACGGCGTCCAACGCACCTGAAAGGGCCGTTCAAGTCATTTGTTAGCATTCATCAAACATATAGAAACATATAGAAGCATATAGGAAATTCAAGCTTTTTACCGATGCATGCGGGTATGAGTCAAGATCTTCTTGGATTGCCCGAGTCAACCTCTAAATTGACCCCGTGCCTCAAGCTATGTTCCACCGCCTCGCGATGGGGATCCGCTCCGGATAGGCCAATCCCCGGTAGGTATACGAAAGCCCAAAACTACATTTTGAGATGTCAGCATATAATAGTTAACGCATAATAGAAAGCATGTAGAAGCATTTAGGCATTTACATGTAGGAAAGGCGAGAAGCTGCCTAGCATCGTCACTCGGTCAGTCGCGCTGAGCGATTAGAATAAGAAAACCAGCACCGCTGCTCCCCAGGCATACCTCCCCACTCTGCTCAGATCCGTTAGCAAGGGTAGGAGCCTGCTGCTGATCACATCAGCTTGGGTCGTGAACAGAAGCTTCCCGAACAAGAGCATCAGGAAGCGTCTCAAAACCCTATCTCCCTCCGGTCCTGCCTCTGCCGCCACACTCGGGCGTGCCTGTTCGACCACCCGGTCAATGTGCTACTCCAGTAGCTCTCCAACAACTATGGCCACTCTCCGAAGTCCCAAACTCTCCTGCAGCACCGATCGTAATAATTGGGACGATGGATGCCCTGCCCTCGTCAAGTCTAAACCAAGCAGCTCCTGGGCAAGCTCCCTGTAGTCAACATAAGCCCACCCGGTCACCGCCTTGCCGTGTACTCATAAGCCGCTGATTCGGGCAATGTCTTCCAGCGTCGGTATCATATGTCCCCATGGGAATATAAACGCTCGGCTGACTGGGTCCCATCTCTCATGCAAGGCGAATAGGACGGCCATGTCCACTCTTGCTACCTCAATACTAAGGACTTCCCCGAAGCCCATGGCAGCTAGCCTCTCTCTTTGGTACTCTGGCAGCGTGAGGTAGATCGCCCAGACTTGGAGCCATGTAATCCTCGTTCTTCTTTTCCCCTACACATTTAGGTCATAGGGTCAGTCATAGAGTCATAGGAATTACTTGCATTACATTTATAATAAATAAACCAAAATAAATAAAAAATCAAAAAATAGAAAACCCAAAAAAATCAGTTTCTGGTTCTGGTGCACTTAACACGCTAGGCCAGGGTTGAGAGAAGTGTCTCGGGGTGGGCCCTCGACCCTTTCACTGGGTGCCACATGGCGTGGCTTAACGTCGGGGCACCCCCGGGTTGGCCCGAGTGGCCATGTGAAATGCGGGCAAAGCCCGTAGCTGGGTAACCGGGATTGGTCCCGGTTAGTTGCTTATGTAATCGTATGTCACGGCAAGCCGATCAGGGCCCTTGAAGGGACCCATAGAGTTGTAGAAAGGGCTAGATAGCCCCTGCCTTAAAGGTGTTCGGGGAAATTCCTGAACCCTTATTTCTTGGTATTTTGCTGGGAAATTATCTAGGTACAACAAATGCCCCCCACAGGTAGTGCGTCGGAGGTGAAGATGACGACGTACCGCCCGTGTGCCCTCTGTTCCAGGCCATTGTAGTTGTATTTTAACACTTCATGTGCCTTTGTTTTGCTATGTTGTATATGTTGATTTTCCAGTGTTCTGACGATTTTTGTGTGTCTTGTCTTGCAGCTATGGCACGATTCGGCAGAGATAAGTAGGTCCCGAGGCGTGTTGCTTGGGAGGAGGACCATTGGGTGCGACGGACCGAGTGACCGATGCCCCCTCTGGGTCCACCGGTGATCACCATGGCTAGTGTGGAGCAGTTGGATCGGGGCCATACGACGGTAGCTGAGGGCCCCGTCCGTGAGAGGGCAGCTGGAGTCGGGACTGTGGAGGTAGCCCAGATCCTGGAGGCGGGTGGTCAGTATACTTACGACCGGAGTGGAGGCTACCCTTTGGAGTTCCCCCTAGACCACCATTTGTTCGAGTTTATTAGGAGCTATGTCCCTCCCGGCATGGAGGAGGATGATTCACAGATTCCGGGAGCCCGTCGCTATCTTGAGCGGGCTATCTTGATAGGTAGGGACAGCCTGCTTGGCGTTGCATTTTGCAGCTATCCGAGCTTCTCAGAGGACTATTGGAGGCAATGTCAGTTCCCCAGTGCTGAGTGTCTGGGGTTCTTTGGTAGGATAGAGTAGTCTGGAGTCAGAGTTGGGCCGCTAGGCCCTGCTTCTTGGGACTTGCACGGCCATCACCGCACCAAGATAGAGGGGACAGTTGGGTTGATTCTGGAGCCTGCGGGTTTGCAGTATGCTGGGGAAGGCTATGACAACCGCAGCATTTTGGACGAGGTGATGCGACAGATCATCATCAGCTGGTACGGCCGCTGGGCAGTGATCCCGTAGCACCGGTACCGTCAGGGGGCCACCGAGTGGCTGATGGGGATTGTGCACCACTACCGGGTGCTGCTGGACCGAGCTGGGATTAGGTATGTAGTGACTGTCGCTTTGTATGCGTACCTGTGCTACACTGGACTGCTACAGGCACTGTTGGAGTGTTTCAACCACTGATGGAACACGGTGGCTACAGCAGATGGAGAGACCACACTTGACTTATGGTCTCTGTTTCGAATTTCTGGATTGTCGATCAGCGGTGAGGGGTACGAGGAGGTGGTACTGGATGACCTCCACCACAGCCACACCGATGGACAGGGGCGATACTGAGTGTCTTACAGCTATCGATATCTTATGAAGACCTGGAGGGACTTGGCCCTGGCGGGGAGAGAGAGAGCTGCACAGACTCCCAGGGTGTCACTGAACGTGTGGGTCCGTAACTTCTTAACATGCCCTTTTACTTTTATCAGGATTTTGTCCGGGATTAGACTCCGTGGGAGGAGTACACTGAGGTGCAGCTACGTTTCCAAACCTATACCAGATACATATATGCACCACAGGAGTGGTGGAATCCCCATGGTTTGCCGGACGTGACACACCTTGCCGCCTACTTGGCGTACTGGTTGGCAACATTTGTGGTCCCGCACGGAGAAGATGGTCTGCTGAAAGCCGAGTTGCTGTGGCCGGCCTGCTTGTTGGTGGAGGGACGATAGTTGGCCTTGGCTGCTGTGTTGGCCAACATTTATCAGGGGCTGGGAGTTCTGGCAGCACAGCCAGCGCCGAGAGAGGGGGGCCTTCTCTTGCCGACCCACTACCTCAGTGCGTAGGCTGGATTGTTGTTTCCGGGGTGTGTGACACAAAGGACTGTGGTGAATCCGATGGCGCCACTTTTGTTCAGCTTCACTAGATAGCCTGATGGAGACACCGAGGCACAGCTGGAGGGGGCTAGGAGAGCCCTTTGCTACCTGCCCACCCGGGGCGAGGAGGGATTACCTTTTGACAGCGTCGCGAGAGACTGCGACCTTTTTCTGGGAACGTCAGGTGGAGGGGAGACCAGCGCCCGCCCCGGTCAGGGGGTGCCAGACGCAGGGCCACAGACTGAGTGGATGCTGAGCACCCGGTCAGCGGTGTTGACGTTGCACCGGTCTGCGATGAGTTCCTTGGAGCCGTACTACCCATATCAGTTCACAAGGAATTTCGAGTACAACCAGGGGATCCCACCGAACCGGGAGTTTCCTTTGACAGGCCGGCAGTACATGTAAGGTTTCGACCAGAAAGCGCAGCGGAAATCATCGAAACCTCAGATTGCATATCGTTACCGATTTTTCAAAATCGAACTAGATCGGTAAACCCCGCGGCGTGTAGAACGATTTTATACCTTCGCCAATCTGCCCTGTGAAGGAGGTAGAAGATATGGAATTGGAGATGCTAGCAAATCACAGTGCATAGGGACTTTTTAGATGGTTCGGTCTGCTACTACAGACCTACGTCCATCCCCCACTCAAACCCGAGTGAGGCTTCTCGCTGACTAATAGCTTGATCACGGCTTGCTTACACCACTGAGCACCATAGCTTGCTTCCGCTGAGCACCACTGCTTGCTATCCAGAGGAACTGATCCTCTGCAATGCTGACACACAGCTTGATGTTCAAACAAGGAGAAATGGAAAATAGAAATAAACAAACTCAATAGTAAAGATAGAAAATGATGTAGCTCTCGCTGGAGCAATGTGGCTTAGATTTGATCCAGAGGCCATAGACGATCTTCATAAATCATCTGGCTGCTTCTCAGTCATGATCTCTCGATCTCTTTTCTGCTCGCTCTCTGGCTCTCTCTCTCTTTCTTTCTTCTTTTCTGCTCTCACGATCTCTTTCACTATCTCTCTTTTCTTTTTCTGGCAATCTCTTTCTGGCTCTTTCTTTCAATGGCTACTCTTCCTTATAGCTTTCTCTGAAATCGCTCATAGCAACTCACTTTTCTCACAACAGCTCTCTCCTCTCTATATCTTCTTATCTGGTCTTCTTCTCTGGTTGTTCTTCTCGTCTGTTATCTTCTACTTCTTAGAGATCCTCTTCTATATATACCAGCAAGCCAAATGGCATGGACCCCGCATAGCTTGGCTCCGATGAGTGGAGGGAGAATTCTCGCCAAATAGCTTTATCAAAAGTGTGCTCTTCGAAGGTCCACATGTCAGAAGCAGTGGAAGAAGCTGATCCACATGTCAATGCTTCAGAGTAGCCTCCCACCTTTGGATCACGTGCCACTCCTCAGCTTCTTTAAGTCCCACGTGAGATTAATGCGGTCTGACTTTATGCAACCCAAGTGTTCGATCAATAGTCTGGGTTAGTCCTTAATGGCTTGGTTTGTCCTATCAAAATAGAGTTTATTAATTCAATACTTATGAGATTTATGAAGACAAGTATCTGCAAGATGAAATTTCACAGATTCAGACATATTTCATGAATGCACAATGTTCTGGCAGATGTACTGACTGGACTTCACACGGATGCAGAGGATGCACTGACCTTAAGCAATATAGACCATATGCTTTAAACTCTGCCTCATTAGCATCACTCAGCCAAACTATGCATCGATCCTATAGTGCATACAGTGCATACCTGCACCGACCTAGGAAACCAAAGATGCACAGACCTAGTGATGCGAGTCATCTACATATGCTTACATCTGGAAGTACAAGACTTCTACATGTGCATCGACCTGACAATGTTAAATACAAATGTGCATCGACCTGACAGTGTTAAATGCAAATGTGCATCGACCCTGGACTCTACCAATGCACAGACCTATATGTACACAGACCTATGTATGCATAGACTCTAGACACTGCATGTGCACAGACCTAGTACAGCATGTTAAAGAATGTACATCGACCTTTGTAGAGTATGCTACAGTACATGCATCGACCTGAGGTGCACAAGGTAGAACATGCATCGACCTTACTTCACACAGAGTGCAATGTGCATCGACCTTGCTTTACACAAGATATGATGTGCATCGACCTTGCTAAACATACATCGACCTTCATTGCACACACAATATGCACATGCATCGACCTTAGCACATACTTTCTACACATGCATCGACCTTAGCTGCACACACAATATGCACATGCATCGACCTTAACACATACTATCTAAACATGCATCGACCTAAAATGCTTTAGACTAAAATGTGCATCGACCTTAGTTTATCAACACATGAACATGCGTCGACCTTATTATGTAGCAACAAGAGTATGCATCAACCTTTCTTCAAAGTACATGAAAATGCACTGACATGTTTGACTGTGACATGTATGGATGTGCAGAGACTTGTATGACAAAACGTTTTGAGTCTGCATCAATCTTTTATGCAAGATGACCTTATATGCATCAACTTGCTACATGTATGCATCTACTTGTCTAGCAAAGACAACATGAATGCATTGAGTAACGATGAACCTGCTTCGACCTGGTTTTCAAATGAAAGCACAAGTTGCATCAACATATTAACAACAACAATCAATGTGAATGTGTTGATCCTGACTACATCCCTACTTACCTTAGCACAATTTACTGACTTCACTTTTACCTTATGCTGATTTCTTACTTTGAACAGTTTTCCATAGTCTGACTGTCATGCACTAAACTTTCTAGCATGCACATGAAAATACACATGAATATTCAAGACATATATCATCACCAATCGTGTACTCAGTCATGAATCACTTATGATGACCATACTCACATCATGACATCATCAAAATCACAATTTACACATGACATCTTACGCAGATAAGTCATAGTGTTCGACATCATCAAAACCACAAGGGTACAACACAACCAACCTGCACCGATGCATACTCCTTCTGGGTTCAGGTCCTTTAGAAACCAAGGTCAGAGCAGGGGTACCTCAGGCCGATGCTACTACCTTAGTGCACTGACCTATCCATCATTTCATACACCTCATGCCGAGGTCCCACCATTTTTTGATAAAGTCGAGGGTACTCTCGCCCTTCTTTTGTCGGAGAGAACAGAGCTCGGCTAGGGAGATCTTTTGCTCGGCCATTTGGAAACGGTCGAGGAACTTCTGTTGGAGATCCGCCCGGTCGATGACTGAGTTGGGCTTCAGGCGGGAATACCACTGGAAGGCCGTTCCCGTGAGTGAGGTGGCGAAGTAGCGGAGGAGGTATGACTCATCCAACGCGAGCTCGCCCATGGCCGTAATGTAGTAGGCCAAATGCTCATGCGGAGATCCTTGCCTGTTGAACTTTTGTAGCTTCGGCAGCTTGGCATACTCCGGAGGGAGCTTCTTTAACTGGTGGTGCAGCGGGTAGGGGACACTGTAGAGATCTATGGTTGCGACGCCTTCCCCAAACTGAGCGAGTTTTGTCTCGACGATCCGCTCGATCATCTGGCACTGTGCCATAAGATTCTTTGGCACTGGAGTGTTGGATGGCTGTGGTTGGGCTTCGGCTAGGGGTGTGCCGAACCCTGTCGCTGTAGGGGTCTGGGCAACCGTGGCTGAGGCGTTGGTGCCATTGGGCCCACCTGGTGGGGCCGGTGCTTCGACCGAAGGCCTGGTAGGCAGCTGAGGGTGAAGGTCGCGTTCCTGAAGAAGGTCTTGCAGGAGGGCCTTCAAGTGCTGGTTCTCCTTCATGAGGGTCTCGAGCGTCACCTCTTGAACCTCATTGGTTGGAGGATCATTGTTGACCAGTTCCGCGTTAACAGGAGCGGCACGGTCCTCGACATGGACTTCTTCTGCTCGTTCCGATGTTTGAGGTCCGGCAGAAGTGCCGGCATGGCTGACCGAGGTCGGAGGCTGAGTCTGGTGACGAGGCCTCCTGAGCTGGGCGATAGGCTGGTCTAGGTCGTCGGACTGAGTCTCGGGCTGGTGTCTGGTGGCGTAACATGCAAACACTCTGACAGCGTCGTTAAGGAACTGGACCGTCCGCTTCTTCTGGGAATGCTTCTTAGGGCGGACGGGTGCCCCCAGCTTGTCGAAGACCGAGGTGCGCTGCGGAGGAGTCTCCACACGGTGTCAACCTGAGGAGAGCTCGGAACTGGATGCTAGTGAGGCTTGGAACGAGCCCGTCTCTGCCTCCGCCTACCCGGGCGAGGCGCGTTGGATAACTGAGCATCGTCAGGCAACGCGGTTGTAGAATCGGTCGCCTCTTGCTCGGCGCCGTGTCTGAGCGCACGAAGGGGGTTCCTAAGGCGCGCCCTCCGAACGGCTTGAGCTTCTTCCGGAGTGACCTAGATCCTTCTCAAGTCAGGTTGTTGTCTCCCTTGTCGCTGCTATTCCGGTGAGACTTGGGAGCTCGTGCATCGGGCTAGCATGAGTACCCCCGGGCTGTTGCTGGGGCGCCTACTTTTCTGAGTTCCGCTTTGCCCTCTCGCGTTTGTTGCAGGAGGCTGAAGCGGTTAGCGGTGGGGACCGTAGGGACGAGCCGCTCCTGGGGTATGATTGGTTCACCCCCGTTGAGGCGAATCCGCAGATCACCGACAAGGATCGTCTTGCCGGAGTTACTGGTTACAACGGCGAGTCGCCTGCCTTTGCGGCCATGGTGATGCTTCTTTTGGGGGTCCGAAGAAGATCCCGCTCTAAGATAGTAGACCGAGAAGACTCGGCCCATGGTAGCTGGCGGCGCAGGACCGTCAGCGAGGAATGCTGGAATTGGCCCCCAAGACACGAAGTCTGTAGTGGACGCCGGCGGTTGGGCGACTCGGGTGTAAGCTCTCGCCCGAGCCGATAGAAGTGTTGCCGATGCTCAAGACGACGGTCTTGCACCGGAGGTCGGTATTGTTGGAGATGTTGAGGTGCTGGCGACCTGAGGCTGTGAGCCCATACCGAGTGCTGGCGAGACTGGAGAATGGGTTAGAGGACCCACGGCCAACATCGAGGTTGCCGCATCCCTTAGAGGAAGACCCATACTGGGGGTCGACGCCACTGAGGGGTAGGGGACAGAGCCCCGTAATGAGGCTGAGAGGCCCGAGGCCCAATGTGGAGAGCTCACACCCGGGGCCGGCCTTGATAAATCCCGTGGTTGTGCACCCGGTCTGGATGCTGGGGAGCCTCGAACCGGGTGTTGAAAACCCGGGTTGGACGACGGCTCTTCAGAGGTTCGGGTCGAGAGGCCTGAACGAAGTGCTGGGGAACCTTGACCTCGGGTCGAGAAACCCGTGCGGGGTACTGGCTCAGCTGGAGCTCGGGACTGGCCACCCGAGCGGAATGTTGAGGGGCCGGACATCCTAGGGTAGAAACCCATGTCAGATGCCGGCTTAGCTGGAGCTCGGGGTTGGAAATCCGAGCAAGCTGCTACAGTGGGGACCGACGCTCTGGGCGCGAGGCCTACACTGGAAGCCGGTCGAAACTGGGCCCGGGGGTTGACGCTTGCCCGGGCAGGAACTGGTCCAGGGCCCCTATGGGGGCCAATGGTGGAAGACCCGAGCCTAACACTCGAGCGAGTTGTTGAAGCTGGAAGCTGGTGTGGTGCGTCCGTTGCGCCGGCGAGCACAGGGGCTGGGGGTAGCTACAAGAAAGAGAGTGATCATCTGATGTGGTCAGAGAAGAAGATTTGTGAACAGCCAGCAGGGTCGGAGAAGGATAAAGATAGACATCCAACAAGGTCAGAGAAGGAGCAGAGGCAACACTAGGGAGTCTCGGGGATGAGGAATCATAAGATGTCTCGAAATTGGGACGGAAGCATAGATCCAGAGGTTCTGGATGAAAGGAAGAACGGAAAGAGGTCCCAGAATCAGGATGAAGGATGCCAAAGGCTGAGGCCTAGAATTGTGAGAGGACGGAGAATCTGAAGACTTCAGATGGGAAGAAGAAGAATGGGGGTTCATAGACGCAGCAAGAGAGGAGATTATAGATGTGGGATTGAAAGAAGGCAGGTGCCCAAGGGTGCTACCTGAGTAGAAGAAATGATGAATGGACGGAAGGAAAAGGAGAAGTAGTGACCCCTTGAGTGCACAACATGCAGCCTTTGTACTTGCATCGTTGCCTCTTTTTGGCCAAAATTTCTCAAACATGGACCTACCTAGCACGTGCTCAGACCTTTAGGCTTATTGATTTGCAATATCTCCTCAAATAACAGGCCCATCTAGCTGACGGCCTAGCCCGATCATGAACATGCAGCTTCATCGGGACAGTTGCCCCTAGGCACTTGGTGCTAACAATATGTGTACATCCTTAGACAACCAAATCCTCAGAGTGATGAATATCATGGAACCACGGAGTCTTGTCTCTTGGCACCAAGATATGGAGATCTGACAACTCCACTCGAAAATCAGTCTTGAAGCATAACTCCCTCGATAAAGGAGAAGGATGAAACTGAGGGAGAGTGATACAAGGTGTTGACATGGCCGGCAAGCTGACGAACCATGTGAAACTGCATAAGGTGTGTAGAATATCCTTGGAGAATACTAAAAATACGACCAATTGTCCCTTGAACATGGAGTGCATAATCTACTTGGCGGCCGTATGAGTTAGCACGATATGGGTAAAGAACCCTTCTGGGCCAGTGAACCAAATGATAACAGAACGAGGGGTGATAAGAGCATCAATTACAGAACCTCTGGCGAGCAAAGAGATTGCCACCGATCTCGCTTGAGAACGAACTGGCACTAAGGCAAGGGAACTCTTCTTGAGAGCTGCCGTTGGAGGTAAAGGCATATCATCCCCGAAATAGCCAGGGACCAGGACATGGATCGACATCCGACAGATAGAATCTTGAACTTTGAACTGAATTGTCTGCATCGCATCGTTCTATCTTGGCTCATGATTTTCTTGGGGACCAGACCCAATGGACACCAAAGGTAGTACACACCCGCTCCATGGGGTGGAAGTAGATGGTGGAGATGTGGAAGACTTGGAAGCTGTGGTAGGCATAGGTGACATGATAACGGTAATGATGAGTTCCGGCATAGGTGGAGGCAAAGGCAAGGGTAAAGGTATGGCTTGCTCAAGCTCGGACAACGATGGCAAAGGAGATGGCAAAGGCAGTGGAGATGCTGGAGGTGATGAAGGCACTGGTGGTGAAGATGGTGATGCAGGTAATGGGGGTAATGGAGGTGGAGATCGAGAGGGTGAAGAGGGAGGTTGTGGTGTCCACCGTCGACGTATCGACACAACGCGTCGGGCGGCATTGGGAGTAGAAGTGGTGGTAAGGGAAGCGGTGGAAGTGGTGGTACTAGCCTGAGCAGAGGCTTGGGTTTATGGAGGTAATGGAGATGGCGCAGGAGATGAAGATTGCCTGGGTGATGGAACGGGTATTGGAGTAGGTGACGGAGCAGGTGTAACACCAGATAATGGATCACGGGGGTGCCCTGGGTCTTGTAGCGATGGAGATGGCTGCCTGAGTGGCACTTCTTACTGCTGCTGCTGCCAACCGCGAAGATGCAAAATGACCTTATGAATAGTGGCCCAATCAATCTTCTTCTTGTCCTCCAGGCTGTAAACATACTCCTGGAACTCGGGGAAATCCTCAACGAAATGCCCCTACTAGAGATGATAATCATAAAACTAGAGCATATTCTCGATCGCGGGTCGGCAAGGCACACCCAGAGGATGTGGCAATGCGTGAGTGGCCATCAAAGCCCTGAAAATATCAATAAAACACTCCGATAATGGAGGACAAGGAGCTTGCTTCGAGCAAGGCGGACGCCGAGGGGTATGGGGTGAAGGCAATGAAGAGGGTTGTGGGGATTGCATAGGCAATGGAGCATGACTAGTGGATGGACTAGGCAATGGCACAGGAGTGGGAACATAGTGAATGACATCCACTTGCTCAGGGTGTGGTGTTCCCTTGACTAGAGGTGGAGACACATGTGGGTATGAGGAGGTGGGAGGCTAACTCATGGATGGTTGATATACAGAGGGTTGACTCATGGAGGGTTGATATATGGAGGCATACGGCTGACTCATGGAGGGTGCAATGTGAGTGGATGGTTGACTTGTGGAGGGTGAAGGTTGATATGTGGAGGCAGATGTAGATGGCGGGGTGTATGGAGATGTAGAAGGTGGAGAAGACCCGGGGTCAAGGGAATCATGGAGTTGTTGGCGAATGAAGCGGGCTCGACTATATAATTGTTGCTAGAAAGTTACCTAATTTCTTTCCCTCCACCTCCTCACCTCCCCGACCCGTCTCTCTGTTTCTTTCCCTCCGCCTCCTCACCTCCCCGACCACCCTCTCTCTCTCTCACTACAAAAAATTATAGATATAAAGGCAGTTCATTTAGAGACATTTATTAAAACTATCTCTAAATGACAAATTTAAACATATTTTATTTTTAATACTATCTCTAAAATATTTTAATTTTATTCTTTACTTAGAACCTTATATACAGGCATTTTGAAATTGCCTCAAAATGATTATAAAAATATACTGCTCCATTAAAAATGCCCCAAAAGAATTTCACTGCGTGCCACACTCGATCTCCTACGCGAACGTAACCTCTCCTCCATCCTTCTGGGACGCGGACTCCTCAATCCATCTTCTCCTCCACCCCTCCACCTCCTCTCACCTCCCTAGCCCCCTCTGGCTGCAAACTCTTCCTCATCTTCTCCCTCCACCTCTCTGCTACTCACGGCCTCTAGGGTGTATTATCCTCTACGCCTCTACCTCATCGCCTCCCTGCCCCCCTTCTCCCCTACCCATTTCTCCCCCCTCACTATTCCTCAGCAGTCGTAGGAGCCACCTGGCCTTTTTCAGGTCCTCTAGAAACTGCCCACCTACGACTGGCTGAGGAAGGGGATCCTCACCGGCGTCATCGGCGAGATCCAAGAGGTGGACATCCAGGGCCCGGGCTTCCAGGAGAGGCAGAACCTATCGGAGAAGCTGGTCAAGAATGCTGAGGAGGACAATGAGAAGTGCTTCCTCAAGCTCCGCAACCGGATGGAGCAGTGAGTAGTTTAGACACACACTCCCCACCTTCCCTTCCCTTCCCCCCACAGCCCACACCTAAATCCTTGTCACAGATCAGTTCCATGGTGATCGATCGGACCTCTGATTGTTGATCACTCCGTTCGACAGGAGTAGGAACCATCTTGTTGCTCTAACCAAGACCACGTTTGGAATTGACAAGATGGAATTACTGAAAGCTGACATCACAAGGGAGTGGTTGCTCATGAAGAAGAACTCTTTCGTCTACACACTACAAAAAAATAGAGATATAAGGATAATTTATTTAGAGACATTTTTTAAAAGTGCCCTAAAAGTATTATAAACAGGGGCATTTTATATATAATATTATCCCTAACATACATAAAATTTCTTCTTTATTTAAAACCGTATATAGGGACATTTTGAAATTGCCTCAAGTAAGGGAATATGTCCCCAGAAATTTTCTCCCAGTGCCACAAGCTCCCGCGCGTGTAACTAATTTCCCTTGCCAATTCCTTCCCGCTGCGGATGGACTCTTCCTCCATCTCCACCCCTCTGCCTCATGCAGACTCTTCCCATCGTGATCTCCTCCTCTACCTTCTCCCTCACTGGCCCCCTTCTCCTCCCTCACTCTTCCTCAGTTCTGCTCGTGGGATTTTTTTTCCTTATTTTGGACATTCTTTCGTAGCAGTTCCTTTCCCACCGCGGACTCTTCCTGTACCACCTGATCCTACTGCCTAATCCTCCTCCTTTTGAAATGTCACTCACATTGTATTTCCCTTCTTCGTGGTTTCTTCACCTCCTCCCCACCACCTGAATCAGCGATTTCTCTTTCTCCGCTCCGTTCATGACCCGGCTGCCATCTGGCGACCAGCTGCACCACGCAACATGTCGTGGCAGCCCTTGGGGAGGTGGAAGGAAACCTGCGCCAGGAGTCCTAGTAGGTTCCTCTCTCCTCCCTGGCAGGTGATCCGGAGGGGCCGACACAGCAAGGATTGGTGACACATCTCTCCCTCTCCCCGATTCCTTCTATTCTCTAACCGGGTACGTAGTTCTTTATAAGGCTTTTGACCTCCTACGGATTAGCTCCTGATCGGGGCTGATCTAAGAGTTTCCTTCTTTGGGGGTGGTGGACTGTCGCCGCAGGTGTTGGGGCCACTCGATCGGTTCGCCAGGCCTTGTGAGTGCCCATCCCCAAAAGATCAGCTCTTTCTTCCTACTTTTTGATGTTATTTTTCGTTGGTTCACGGGATGCATTTGCAGTGTCGAGTAGTGGGTGGATCAAGTGGCTGTGGGGGTTTTAGCAAAATTTCCAATCTTAGTACCTCTTTCTTCTGAAATTTCTATATATTTATCCTTGAAGTGTCAAACAACGGTATGACTAGTATGCTCTGATACTGATTATAAGACTCTATAGACAAATGGACGATCTGATGGCTATAGATGGAGTGTCTATAGATGATCCAGAGGGGGGGTGAATGGATCGGTCAACCACTAAAACTTACAAATAGCAACTCAAGTGTGGAACTATAACAAGCTGCTGCTGGACAAACAAAGAACACTCAGTCACAATCAAACTGGAACAAATTACATAGATCGGCTCACACACGATTCTAACCAAACATCTGACGAGCAAAGAAAAGAAGAATGAGACAATGCAAACCACAGGGACAATCACACAGTAGACAGTGGGATTTTAAGGTGGTTCGATCTCAAACCCGAGATCTACGTCCACCCCACACTCTAAACCAGAGTGTGGCTTCAACGGCTGATACACAGCTTCTGCTGATCCACAGACCCCATGGGGGCGGTTGTTGATTTCTTTTGGAGGGACTCTGCGATCTTCTTGCCGCTCGGCCACATACTGGGAAAGGTTACCTTGGTGGATAAGACTCTCGATCTCATCCTTGAGGTGCTGGCAATCCCCAGTGTAGTGGCCGTGGTCGTTGTGGAACTGGCAATATTTGCGGCGGCTACGGCGTTGAGGGTCAGCCTTCATAGGCTCGGGTCGACGAAGGAGGCCCGAGTCATTGATTTCTTGGTAGATCTCCTAGACAGGAGTGGATAAGGGAGTATACTGCTCGAACTTCCATAGAGGTTCTTTGTGGTCCCCGTCCCGACTTCTTCTTTTTCCTTGGCCCGAGGTTTGCTCGGACGATCACTTCTTGTCTCCCCCTTGCCTCGAGATTGAAGGGTCTCGGCAAGCATTGAGGACTTCTTCGCACTCTGCATGACGTAGGGCCAGGGTCACCAGATCGGCGAGAGAGGGGGGAGGGTGGAGCACCAGTTCTCGCCGGACGTTCTCGTCTCGGGTGCCTCCGGTTAGTGCTATGATGGCTAAGGCGACGTCCAGGTGGGGGATCCGTAGGGTTTCAGATTTAAATCGATTAATGTAAGCCCGTAGCTTTTCCCCTTGTGCCTGCTTTAGCACCAACAGCCCCACTATCGACCTTGGAGGTCCGCTGTTGGTGAGGCTTTCCTTGAACAGTCTCCCGAAATGTCTAAAGTTGTGGATGCTACCGGGGGCGAGTGCTTGGAACCACGCTTGGGCTCCCTGGATCAGGATGGTCATGAACGCGCGGCACTTGACAACATTAAACGCTCCATGCAACGTCTTTAGAGCGTCAAAACTATCATAATGGTCGGCCAGGTCACCCTGGCCATTGTAGGGCTTGAAGGCTGGGAGGGAGACTCTCGATGAGACTTTGGCCTTGAAGATTTGGTCGGAGAATGGGGATTTGTCATGCCCCGACGAGTCGTAACACTCATGTCGATCAGAGCATGTATAAGTGGAGTACGATCACAAGAAGAGATAAGAAGAATAAGATACTTTTATTTCATCTAAATAAAGTTTTGCAACACCACTTATAGGCCTTAAGAGGCATGATACAACTTCTAAGTACATAATTCTAGTAAGAGCAATACTCATAAAATCGAGGTAACTAAGGTAACTTGATTCTTTTTTCACTCTAGCCTATCCCCATGTGTCTCGGGTTCATCTTTGGAACTACCTACAATGCTAACCAAAAACGTAGGGTGAGCGAAACGCTTAGTAGGATTTTATGTCTCTACACCAGGCAATTTAAAGTGATTAATATTTTAGATAGTTATTGTGCTATGTCAGAAAAACGTAAATAAAACATGGAATACGAATAGGAGATAGAGTAAGATATGCAAGTAATTGGAATAACAAGTAAACGAGATATCAAGAGTAAAGTTCAAGCAAAGAACGAACATGTGAAGTCCCGCGATCAATGACACCCAAGAGGGGGGGTGAATTGGGTGATTACAAGTTTTAGAAAACTTTTACCCAATTTAAATGAAGATGATAAAACATCAACTAGGAAATTTAAATCTGTTTAACTACAAGTTAGATTTATCAAAATCTATCTCCATGATAGTTCCTTGGTACAAGGCGGAGGTGTGAATCTAGGGATTCTACTCATGCAAAGTGCTATTGTCCTGACAAGACTGATCTTGTCAATTCAAAAATATCTTTTGATATACCAAAGATCTATTTTGAGAATGATAGATTATGCTAAATCTGAAGGATCAAACCGGAAGAACAATATGCACAAACAACCATACAGAATGGAGGGAGAAGAAATGAGCCAAATCACACAATTCAAACCACAAGGCACAATAATTTTTAAGGTGGTTCGAATGCAACGACGGCAATCTACGTCTACCCCTCACCAAAACTCGGTGAGGCTTCACTGCTGGAAACCAACACGGGGATAAATCCCCAACACGGAGACACTCTCCAACCACACACACAGGGTGACACCTGCACATACACACACGGGGATGCCCCTCAACACACACACACGGAGACGAGGTCTCCAACACGATCTGACAATCAGATCAACAATGCACATACACACACGCCGTGATAGGTGCAGCACTCTACACACTGGTACAACTGGATAGATCCACACACACACGCAGATCTAAACAAGACAACACACATGACCACGGATCTGAATCAATCCACATACACATGAATGTTTACAGATTACAAAGAACACAGACTTGAAACTTAAAACATAAAAACAGATGAAGCATAAAGGAAAAACTCTTGATTTAGGCTCCCCCTAAGTGCATGATGCAGATCGTGAACAAGGCTTGCTTCTTCACTTGAATGGAGATTGAGTGGCTTCAGATGGAGCCTGAATAGCTTGGAGATGGATGAAGAATTCTTGCATGATTTACTGTTCATGGAGCTACAGTAGCCTTCTTTCTCCCTTGGGCAGCCTCCCCTTTTAATCCTTGCATTGCTTAGGGTTTCTTGGCTCAAGAGTTATTTTTATAAGACCTTGGTTGGTCAAGGGACAAGCTAGGAACCAGATCCACAATTCCAGGGATGACTGGGGGGATATTTTAGTCATTTACTGATATTTTTTAAATTTTTGGTTCGTAAAGATGGTATACATATGATATTTGACAAATAAAGATAATAATTTTAATACCCTACATGTATGGAGAGCATTATGTGAAATTATGGAGAGTATTATGTCAAATCAACCTAGAGAGGGGTGAATTAGCAGCCCAAAAGATAGGTGGACCAATGTGGCCCATCTGGGCCCGCCGAGCCCAACGAGTGACAACCCCATTACTAGGCCCACTCATCAAGCCCAACTTGCTCGAACTAATATAACCTAGGCGGCCACGGGCCTTGTAGTCCGAATAACGGTCGCTCGGGGAAAGCCCAAAGGGCTGCCGTGCGTAACTGACCAAGGGAAACTCGGGGGTCAAGAGAAAATGAGGGTAAGCGCCCTCGAAAGAGGAGAAACCCACGCTCAAGAGGCAATGCCCCCAGAACACTCCCTCTTCCCCAGACCTAAAAAGACAATGAACCACTATATAAACTGAGAGAAACCCTCTAGAAAGGTAAGCAATCTTGAGCCCTCTTAGCCACCCTTATTGGTGGAGAGTAATCTCGTGCCCATCTCCTATTCCCTTTTGTCTCCGCACAAAGCTCTACTGTCTTACTGACTTAGGCATCAAAGGATTTTCCCCAGGGTCATTACCCTGGGCTCCTCTGATCTGTTTTCCACCGTTGCATATTCCTCATCCATCATGGCAGTAACTAGTACTGATTAAACATCGGACGGCTCAGGCTTCGGCACGAGATCACACATCTTCACCTAACGCCATCTGTGGGAAACGAGCAAAGAGCCAGTATGGTGCAGAGAAGTCTCAGTACGAGAAATGCCGGTGAAAAAGGGAAGGCACCAACGACCGTGGATAAGGAACCTGCACCCTCACACTCCTCGATGGGCCCCCTCTCCAACGATCAAGCTAACACCCTACCTCCGCTGGCCGCGGGGGGACAACCCATTCCCGGGGACCTAGACGCCCTCCGAACCCTCCATGCTAAACTGGATATCCTCATTGATTTGATGATGACCCAGGTAGCTAGGGAGGAGAGGTCAAGACATCCTCGGACTAGTTGCCCCCACGTAGAAGCCTCTCGGCTGACAGACGGGGGCCGTTTCATCCTTTAAGGTGGACGCATTATCTGAAGTGGGCTGGGCGGACCTTCGCAACCCCCACCCCCAGAACAAGAAGCCTCCTCCAATCTACGAGGAAGAAAATCCAGGCCACCTCGCTGGCGCACGAAAGTACATGTCCCTGATATAGAGTAGCAAAGACAAAGTCAAGGGAACACCCAGAGCCCCCCAGCACCATCCCATCGCCAGCTGGAGCTTTCCCTTTGACTGTGAGATTTTGAGTGACGTTTCGCCGAGCAGGAGCGTGCCCTTCGCGCCCTACAGCAGAGCTCCACAAAGGAGGACAAGGAGCGATCCCCATTCTCTGACCACATTTGGAGGCAGAGATCTCACCGAGAGTTTTCCTGCCGACCTTCAAATCTTATGATGGTTAGGTCAACCTGGTCGACCACTACGACAGCTTCGATGCCATGATGACTCTGCATAGGGCATCTGATGCCATCAAATGCCGAGTGTTCGTGACCACTCTAATTCAAGGGGCTCAGGCCTGGTTCTGAGCACTCGCCCCTGGGAGCATCATAAACTTCCGACAGTTCAGGTGATTATTCAAACAAAGCTTCCCCAGTAGTGGCCCCCGAGGTCGATCGCAGGGTTGCTAGCACTCAAGCAGGCACAGGGGGAAAAGCTGCAGGCTTACATCAACCGCTTCAAGTCGGAAGCCCTACACATCCCCCGCCTAGACATAACCTCTGCCAGCACAGTGCTGACTAGAGGAACTAGTGATGAAAACCTCCGGTAGGAACTAGTGCTTCACCCTCCCTCCTCTCTTGCCGACTTGGTAACCCTGGCTCTGTGCCATGCAGAGTGCGAGGAAGTCCTCAATGCCTACCAAGCTTCGGCAAGCTCAGGACGAGAAGGAGAGAAACAACGGTCATCGGAGCAAGCCTCTGGGCAGGGGAAGAGGAGGAATCGAGATGGCGAACGCAGGGAACCCCGACGTAAGTTTGAGCAGTACAATCCTTTATCCGCCCCTATCTATGAGGTATACCAGGAAACCAAGGACTCGAGCCTACTTCATCGACCTGAGCTAATGAAAGTCGATCCAAGACGCTGCAGTCGTCGAAAGCATTGTCAGTTCCACAATGACCACAGCTATCATACTAGTGATTGTCAGAAGCTCAAAGACGAGATCGAAAGTCTCATCCGCCAAGGACACCTCTCTCAGTATGTGGCCGAGCAACAAGAGGATCGCGGAGTCTCCCCTGAAGAAATTGACAATCATTCTCAAGAAATCCACATTAACGTCATCTCAGGGGGATCAGTCTTAGGAGGGAATAGTAGTCGAGGAAGGAAGTGTCACGCCGAGTGAGCCAATCGAGCTTTTGAGCCCCCTAAAGCTCCTCTGGCAAAGGACCAATAGCCCCTGGTCATCTCCGACCAAGACCTGGAGGGGGTGGCCACCCCACACGATGACGCTCTTGTAATCTCGGCCACGGCCGAAGCCAGTTCATTTTTCAAACGTTCATACTTGTTCATTTAATTTTGATTTAGTGAGCTCCCCTGGTGAGATTCGAACTCAAGATGCATTTTTAGGGCGTATGGCTATTTCGTGGAGATATTACGGAATGATCTCATACATACTACGGACTGCCAGCTGCCGTAGACTTCCTTTCAGGCTGCAGGGGCTTGAACAGAGCAAATATTCAGAAAGGTGTGTGTAATCTATTTGCACAGATGAAAAATTAGTCAGACTTTTTGTTTATTTTGATTTTCTATGGAATATCGTATTGCCAAAGGCTGGAGAATCTTTGTTGGCGTATTTGCTGCGCTCTGTTTTCTCGGCGGCCTCTTTTTTCTGGAGAAAGCCTTTAATCCATCTGTAAGCTGGTCATTAGCTTTGTCTTTAACCTTAGCTGTATTTTTTATCGGCCTCGGGTCATTACTCTGGCTGGACACGTCGCGTACCCGGGTAACGATTGACGACCTGTCTTTTTCCCGAGTGCGGCTGTTCAAATCGCAAACCATCTTATTGAAGGATATCGATGGCTATCGAAAAGGGGATAAAGAAGCCTTTTCCATCGAGGCGAAGGGAGGCAGCAGTCCAGTAAGTATACCTCAGAACCTTGAACGAAGAAAAGAGCTCATTGACTGGATCACCGAGAGATATGAAGACCTGGATGCCCGGGAAAGAGCGGCAGAGACAGAAGTGCTGCTGGAGGACGAGCGATTTGGCCTTACCAGAGAAGACCGAGAAGGCCGCCTTCAAGTGGCTAAAAACCTCGATACGGCCGCAACGGTTGTAGGATTCGGCTTGTTTGCCTGGGCGCTTTTCTATCCCCAACCATATGAGCTGGTTATGATCCTGTTGTTTCTGGCTCCATGGATCGCTATTGGCATTACCTGGTATTTTAAAGGTCTTCTTAAACTATACAAGGTCAAGAAAAGCCCTTATCCTTCGTTGGTGCAGCTGATGTGCTTAGCTACATTCAGCGCTGCCATAGACATTTTGCGAAGCTACAAGCTCTATGACTTTGGACAGAAGGCCGTATCGATGCTGGCCGGAGGAACGATCCTGATCATGTTTATCTGTATCGCTCTCTGCTGGCAGGCTATTCGCACCTCGGGCAAAAAGACGCTTACCTATGTTTGTATTTTCGTCCTCGCAGGTGTATACAGCATTTCGCTACTAATATTTTCCAATTGCCATTACGACAGAGCTCCTGCGACGAAGTATAATGTCGCCGTTACGGGCAAACGGATAAGCCATGGTAAGAGCACCAGCTATTATTTATCGCTGTCTCCCTGGGGGCGTTATACAGAAGGGGATGAAGTCTCCGTTTCCCGGGATTTTTATGAGAGCGTAGGGGAGCAGGATTCGGTAAATGTATTGCTGCATAATGGAAAGTGGGATATACCCTGGTACCAATTGAGCCATTAATGTAAAGTACCTGGCTGGCGAGAGACTCATCCTGGACCTGGAGTACAAAATGCAATTACTATAATGAGTAAGTCTGTTATAGACAAAGCGTTCGGCCGGGAGGCCTTTGGCCTTGACCCTGCTGGTTATCATGCAGCAAGACCGGCATATCCCGATTGGGTCTATGATGTGCTTTGTCAGCGTTGCGGTCTACGGCCAAATGCGACTGTATTTGAGATCGGTTCAGGTTCCGGGATCGCTACCCGCCGACTGCTTGAGTTGGGTGCGAGTCCGTTGCTGGCGGTCGAGCCGGACAATCGGCTGGCTGATTTTCTTTGTGAGACGCTGCGGTATGATGCGTTAACCGTGATCCGATCTTCTTTTGAGGACGCTGTGCTGCCGGCTGGTGCTTTTGATCTTGGATTTAGCGCAACCTCATTTCATTGGTTGCAGGAAGAGACTGCGCTGAAGAAGGTGACTGAGCTTCTTAAGCCTGGAGGCTGGTGGGTCATGGTATGGAATGTTTTTGGCGATCCGAACCGGGCTGACCCCTTTCACGAGGCTACTAAAGCGTTGCTTGAGGGTCCGATCGGTCCATCAAGAGAAGATCACAAGATGCCTTTTGCTTTGGATAAAGATGCCCGATTGGCTGCGCTGGAACGCGCTGAGGCTTTTGATTGTGTTGAGCACCAAACCAATGAATGGTCGTTGGTTCTCGATGCTGATCAGATCGTTAACCTTTATGCGACTTACTCCAATATCACTATCAGGCCGGACCGGCAAGCAGTCCTTGCGGAGCTGGGCCGGATTGCACGCGATGAATTTCAGGGGTGCGTGACACGAAATATGATTACCAGTCTTTATAAGGCGCGGCGACGTGTCGTTGGCGGGGCCTAATCCTTTCGCCAAACAGAAACGGCAGCCTTTATCTTTCCGTCCGAAAGGGTCTTTTCACTAATAACCGGACAGCGGTATTTATCCGTTATGACTATTATTTCCCGATGTTTTTGAGGTGTCAATTCGAAATAAGATACGAGATCGATATCCGGCGGGGTTATTCCGGTAATGTTCTGTTTCAACCAAGGATCCAAGTCCTGAATAGTATTGAGCTTGAAAGACTTGTCTTTGAAGCTGATATGCACACTGTCAGCATAGGTGGGGTGGGAATAGGGAGAGGGGTAGCGGCCTGTGCATGGGGTTTTAGGAGTGGACCAGTGGAGATGGGGAGGGGGAGGTGGGGCACGCGGGGGCAGGGAAGTGAGAGGGGATGAGAGACGGAGGTGGAGGTCGAGTAGAAGGCCAAGTTGGAGCTGTGCTCGGTGGAGAGGAGGGAGGGGTGCACGGCTCTGGTGGCTAGTGAGGGTGAAAAAGTAGGAGAAGAAGATCAAGAAGAAAGGGAAGGAGGGAGGGGAGTGTCTGCATGGAGGCACTAGAGTTTGTAGAGGGCGATGGCTAGAAGTGAACAGCAGAGGTGGTGGAAGTTGCAGAAATGTTAGAGGAGGTGGAAGGTGGCGGACGGTGGTGCTGGCCGTTGCAGATGAAGTTAGAGGGAGAGGAGGGAGAGGAGGAATTACAATTTGCATGGAAGAGAGAGGGGATGAGAGATGGAGGAAGGGGGTCGGATAGCAGGCCGAGCAGTGGTTGAGAGGGAGGGGGAATGAAGGGGAAGAGATGGGAGTAGCAAAGGAGGAAGAGGAAGAGAAGGCCAGCAGCCTGGGAGGGGCTAGTAGGGAGGAGAGGGAGAGGGGAAGATAGAGAGAGAGACGCTAGAGGGGAGAGGGATGAGAGGCAGAGGAGGACGTTAGAATGGCACCTCACCCGGGTGGGTTCCAAAAATCTGGAAGAAACACTCATAGCCATGGCTAGAAAACTTTCTTCATTCTATCTTGCCGAGGGGACCGAGGGTCTCCTTGGCGATGTGCACCTTCGTTTCCTCTTTCATGTAGTAGTGGTTGAAGTATCTATCCATAGAGGTCTCCCATTTCTTATATGTGTGAGGGTTGCGGGACCCATCGAAGCGGGGTAACTCCGGCTCAAAAATGAAGTAGTCATTGTGGTGCCTGGTGAGGTACATGGTTTGGATGCTCAGATGACCTTTAATGCAATGCGCCCTAGGACAAGACTTCATAGAGACAAGTCTAGAACTTGTTGTGATACCAATTTGATGTGACACAATCCCTTGGACCTAAATTTTTGCAAGAAACCAGTCCTAACGGCAATTTCACAAGTGGGTTCACCCGCGTCGCGCGCACCCGGGTCCGTAAACGGAACTGCGATGGGGGTGAGGGTCCGAGATTGGACCTTGGGGTTCCAAGGGTATGGCCAGCTAGGGATGAACTCCCGATGGGCCAAGGATGCCCAATTTCAAGGGCGGCCGGCACGCCGATGGCGTGGGTTGTAGGGTTGCTCTCTCAACTCACTCCGCGGTGGTCGCACAATTTGATGGAATTTTAGACCGAGCACTCACCTCACCGCCGACGATGCAACTTAGAAACAATACTAAGTTAAGCAGAGTTAAGCCAGCAAGGAGAGGGGGCCAGAAGCTCACTTGAATAGCGTGAAGACGCCAATCCCGACCAGAGATGAAGGCGAGCTGGGAGACGTGGGTATGCACCCGCACGCAGTGCCGATGTAGCTTCGAAAGGTGACCTATTGTTACATGTACTACACCTCACGCAAGACTGTTGGACAAGGGGTGGGGAACTTTGGATTACATCAAAACTACCTCCACACAGGGAGGGGCACTAAGTCGGCCAGGCGGGGCGGGGAGATTAGCTAAAACTAGTGCCCGGTGAGCACTTCTCCGGTTCTGTCCAAGTCTGAGACTGTAGGACAGTGAGTCACTATAGTCGCCGCTGTGCACTATCCCGAGCTCGAAAGTCACCAAAACTAGTGCCGAATCATCGCCGACAGACCCTGCTACATTGGAGAATTTTCGTGGATGAGCCTGTTGTTGTCACCGGTCGGGGTGGCTCCTGGAACAGGCTCTCTGCGATCTATCTCAGGCTGATCCCAAGGTGTAGCAGCAGATGGTTGCAGCCGCCACGGCCGCTCCCAAAGTGCAATCGTGGCAGGACCAAGTCGAGGACAAATGTGGATGAGTTTTCTTCGAGCAGCAACCAGGGGGAGCACCAGACGATGTCCGGGCAGCGAGAGGAGCCCGTTGAGTGAGGGGGGTCAGGTCAGGTCTCGAGTGACCTGTTCTGCGCACCTGGGGGAAGAAAATTGGAAGACGCTCCTCCGGATGTGGAACTGGACGCCACTTTTTGCTGATGGGCGTCGACTGGTTTTAGAAGTCCTCAGCCAAGCGGCGCCTTTAGAAGTTGTGGGACGCGACCGTGGGAGCTCCAGGATGTTGTCTCAGGTCATCAACTGGTCCTAATCTGCGCAGTCGAGGAAGAACGAGTCCTCCGGGCAGCAAGGATGTCGGATGCTGGCGACACCACCAAAGCTGTGAAGCATTCTCGACGAGCTTTCGGTTGATATATGGTGCACCTCTGGTTGTTGCCGAACGACTCTGGGACAGGATTTGCAACTTGGACCTCTGTTGCTGCCTGTGAACTTGACTGAGCAGGTTGGGGATAGGGGATGATAGTGGTGGGAAGGGGTGAAGAGACTGCAATGGGAATGGAAGGCTGGTACTTGTGGAATGCTGGAGGAAGGTGATGGAGGTCGATGGAGGCTCAGAGGGGCAAGGGGGAAGGAGAGGAGGGCGGAGCTAGGCCTGACTCGTGGACGTCACATCTGCGATGTACACTTTGAGAGGATCATTTCGACTATTTTTACGTATTTTTCTGAATTAGTAGATTTTTAGCTTAAAATTTAGAATTTCAAAAAATTAGGAAAATTCTTAATTTCCTTTCTATTTAATCCCTCAACCCCCTCTCTCCTCCCTCATTTCTCTCATCCCTTTCTCTCTCTCATTCTCTCTCATCTCTGGGCCATTCAACGTGGGGCACGCGACGGTGGAGAGCTAGCCAAGGCGAGGACGCAATGGAGTGATTGGATCGCAGGATGGAGTGGCGGTTTGAGCGTGGCGTGACGCGATCCCTCGGTGGATTCTGAGATAGGCACCATTCGTGTTCCTACTAGTTTTCGGCATGGATTAGTCACTTAGGCACACGGTTTCTTCGGTGGAGATAGGGAGATGGATCACCTACCTTTCCTGCACCTTCCCTCACGGTTTTACGCTAAATGGTGCGAGAATGAGCAAGTTTGGGCTCATTGTGGTTTTTCAGAGTTCGTAGGGTTCGCTGGAAAATGGCAATGGTTTTGCGATCAGTTAGTGTCAATGGACTCTCTGGGACGTCAGCGTCCCATAGTCACTGATCTCGCATCGAATCGTGGACATTCGGGGCTAGTAGGAGCCCAGGAACTCTATTAACCCCATTTGGGTTGATTTTGGAAAATCGCCCATTTCTCGCTATTTCTTAGTCGATTTGACTCCCGTCGGAGTCTATGTGATTGCCAGTGTGATTGTGGATGTATCCCCTTTGTTTTGAAACGAACGGGGCGTGGAAAGGCCACGATCGGGATGATCCCGCGATTTGCTTGTTGTGACACCTTCACGGTTTAACTGAAACCGCTTAAGGCTTAGGGCGGTTGGTTTCTGATGGTTTAAAGTCAATCGGTGGATGTCTGTGCGATCACACGATAGACCACCCAGTGGATGGCACGGCTAGGTCTGAGCCGTCCAGTCCTGTCGAGTGGCTGGTCCCTAGCCATTCAGGTTTCTTCACTGTGTAGAGTGGCTAGTCACTAGCCGTTCTGCTCCCTCCTGTCCATTAAGCGGATTCCTTTGGTCCGTTCATTGGCTTGTGGCAGTTCGTGGGGCGGATTTCCCTCAACTATTTTATGTTTTCGAGCGGTTTGGTCAAAACCATTCTGACTATTGACTAGGTTTGACCGATCTACTATAGTAGGTCGGTTCGACTGAGTGGCCTGTCCCAGACCATTCAGTTCCCTTGGAATGGCCTTATCTAGACTGTTCCGTCCCCTTTAGGTGGCCTCTAGGAGACCGTTCAGTCCCATTGAGCGGCCCTGGGGTGACCGCGCTATGGGCAGAGTCTATTGTGTTGTTGGTTAGCCTTGGTGGTCTAACCCTTGGTCCATGTCTTAGGGTGATGTGTGTGGCGGTTCTTGTTTAGATTGCCGAGTCCGTGTTTCGATTTTCCGATTATCTTGGCTTGACCTCATGGTTTGCCCGTCGTCCCGTGGATATCTTCTGATGTCCTATGAGGGCTAAGCCTACGTTATGAGGTAGCCAGGAGTCTTCTTGCTTGTGGTAGGATTCTCTTTCCTACTGAAGAGTCATCATTATCTGGTTCCGGTCAACCCGATGTGACCCAGTGGTTGACAGGTGGCCTTGTGTGTGTCTCAACGGTTTTGTCCAGTTCGAGACATGGTTCTGGATGCCGTGAGGTATCATCTTACCTCGCTCTATGTGTCCAGGTGTGCTGAGGGTTCTTGGTGTTCCCTCAGGTATCCGTGAGTCGTTTCCTATGGTGAGTTGATTTCTTTGGCTTAGGATTAGACCGATTGGCAACTTTTTTTGCTTTGTACGATGATCTTGACTCTGATTCGTGAGACTCATGGATCGTTGTATCTGTAGGTCTAGTTGCCTTGTCCTGAGTCTTTCGACAGTGGTGTGCTACCTTGGTGCTTTGTAGTACGTGCGATAGTGCTTCCTTGCCTATCTGTACTTCAGCAATCATGCTTTGGAGTCTGTGTCTAGTGAGCCTCCACTAGTCATAGTCTGGTGACACGTTACGACATGTCGACCCACCCGGGAGTGGTGGCGTGGCAGTCCCCGATATATGATTTTTAAGCTAGTTCCGTGGGCCCCCGGCCCAACTGTAGCGTCCTGCGGAGGGGGAAAACTAGCTAGAGGTCTGGCTTAGGCAAAAGCCTGTGTGTGCACATGTGGTCAGGGGTGCTAGACTTGCGCTGATAGACGTGACCCTGATTAGTCACTCGCTACTGTAGTTCCTGGTTCCTTTCAGAGCGTACCACAATCTCCGTTGATTCTTGGCGCTTGTAGCGAGGTACTTGTAGGCGCAGCATAAGACGTCGGTGGACACAACTGGCTATTCTTCTAGTGAAGAGGTACTCCAGTCATGTGACACTTGACCCTCATGACTCTCGCGTTTCTTATTCGTTGTGACCTCTCCGGGTTAGCCCTCACATAGTCTTGCCCGAGGTCAGTGTTGTGTCATGTGCATGACGTTCTAGTCGTGTTGGGTCTGTGTCTGTCTAGGTCTTTTCTAGACTTATTGTCTGGTCTCGTAGGCCTTCGTCTTAGGTACTGGTCATTTTTGCTCTTTCCTTTTGTCGTGGAAGGGTGGATTCCGTCTCCCCTTCGACCCTTTTGTTCTTGACTTCCTCAATTTCTTCATGTTGGTTCCCATCCAGTTGGTAGCCAACTCTTATCTCCTCATTTCTGCTTTTCGCATCCTCTGCTTCTAGTGTAAGGTTCCTCCTTCATTGGACCTCTTCCATTATTTCTTTGAGCTGAAGGAGCATTCCTTGGTTGGGAAGTGCTTCTATTATGTTCAGGCGAGGCGAAACAGGAGTTGTGTGTCCTTAGCAGTGAAGGACTCTTCCCACAAGGGTTGGACGACTCAATTCTTCTGGGTGGGAATTTCTTCAGTGGAGCAGTCGTGGAGATGTCCCGTAATGCCCAACTTTCACCCGAACATCCCTTCGAGATAGGATGAGTTCACCCCGGAGGTGGAGAAGTATGCATCGATCCTGTTGAAGCATCGCCAGTCTACGGAAGAGCTAGTGACCTCGGAGAATATCGAGCGGTGCCTTCTCAAGCGACTGCGGTCGGTAGGTATGGACACCAGGAATCAGCTTTCCCTTCGGATGAGGAAGTCGTTCTTCTTTCATTGACCCTGTCTTCCTTTGTGCAGACACCAGGCTGCGGCTAAGGCGGAGGCACCTTCGACTGAGGCTGTCGTTGAGTCACGAGTTCCTGAGGATTCCGCCTGAGCCCAAGACAAGGGCAAGGGCGTGGCCCGGGAAGGGTCTTCCAAGTAGCGGGGGTCCAAGCGCAAGGATCCCGTGGAGTAGATGCTGCGGGACGCCGTGAAGGCCTAAAAGTGGCCCAAGAAGGCCGGGGCCATCCCCGCAGTTGAAGACGGCTCTGGTTCGGCTCTCCCCTCTGCCGAGCTAGAAGGGGCCGAGCCTATTTGGCTGGCTCTTCCGTCTACTCGACAAGAGGGGGCCGAGGAGGCCGGGGCCAAAGCGGGCGGCTCTAGGAATATGGCTGAGACTGGAGCGCCGAGTGAGGCAGGTGGCGTTCAGGGCGGAGATGTCGGGGCCGAGCCGACGGAGGTGCATCCCCAATAGACCGAGGCAAGAAGGGTGGAGGAAGTAATAGCTCAATCCGAGCCAGCCAGTGGGGTTCCCGAGGGGGTGCCGCTCGGAGGGGGAGCCCCTATTCCGGATGCTCTAGAGAGGCTGGGCATCTGGGGCCCTCTATACTAGAAGTGTTGTAGCATTGCCACAAAGGTGGTGCGAGGAGGAGATAGGCAGTGCTCCCTGGCCGTGGCCCTCGAAATGGTCATGGAGGGTGGCATGATCCTAGCCCAAATGGGGACCACCTGGCTGAAGCTTACGCTCGGTTGGAGTCGGACCGGGCGAACCTTGCCTGGACCCTTGGTACGTCCAACGGGAAGATAACTCAGCTCACTAAGGAGCGCGATGGGCTATTGCGAGAGCTCTCCTCATTTAAAGAGCTGGCGAGGGTGAGTCAGGCAGAGGCCCGGGACCTGACCGAGCAACTGGCTCGAGCACGCGAGGCGCTCGAGAGGAAGGGCATGCTTCTAGAGGAGGAGAGCGTGGCCCATGCCGAGCAAGATGGCCAGTGGGAGGCCTAGCGCACCGAGCTACTAGACCGAGCAGAGGAAGCATGCACCTTCGGTTGGAGGCTGAGGCTGATCGGGCCGAGGTGGAGAAGCAGATGGCCGAGGTAGATCAGAGGTTGGCCGAGGCGGAATGGGAAAAGGCCGAGCTCGCTAGTAGGGTGGGATCGATCGGGGCGGAGACACTCGAGCAGTTTAAATGCTCGGAGGCCTTTCGGGTCGACCTCAAGGAGGCGGCCCTCCCCTACTATGAGCCCACGCTTCACCGAGGTATCCATAGGAGGCAGCCCTCCCCTACTATGAGCCCATGCTTCACCGAGGTATCCACAGGGGGTTTCTACCAAAGGGTCGGTAGATAGCTCCCTCTTCCTCTTCAAGATCTTTCCCACTGCCGATCCTGTTGGTGGCGGGGACTTTCTCTCTCTAGTTTTTTCACGTGAGAGAAGCTCCCATTTCTCGCACCCTGCTTCCTGGTTCTTCGTCTCCTTCCCACTGGCCATGGTTGCAACAGAGGGGGAGACCTCTTCTTCTCCGACAAAGGTTGTAAATGGGTTTCTGAATGCTACTCCGACAACTTTCAAAAAATTGATGTACAATATAACATACTCGGTCTACAAATGGCTAAGGTCAGAAGTACGCTGACCTTGCAACAATGTTTGCTGTGACCATGCACCGACTTAGCCTAGAAGACGTGCAACATGCTTGGACTTTCATTGAGCATATACACTGACTCTAAGTGTATGCTAAGACATGCACAGACTTCTCAGGCGACACACACAGACCCGAGCGTGCACGAACTTGGACAATGCAGACCTCCTAAATGCACTGATAGACATTCTATAAATAATGACTCTCCTAAATGCACTGACAGACCTTCTATAAACAATGACTATGCACAGACTTATAGCAACAACTGTAACAGGCAGGACAATACCAAGCATACCAAGCACAGCACCAATTATGCATAGTAGTCTCGTAATGATCACTCAATCAAGCACTAATTTAGAAAGAATCATCACGGATGGTCAATAAAATAGTCATTCATTGAATTAAGCTACAATAGAATTCAAATAGCTCCCAACTGCGTAAAACCCTTCAAAAACAATAAATGCCCTGACCCGACGCGGCCTAATCTGGTGCCCATACCCCCCGCATCGAAATAGCTTTCCTCTTAAAACCTTAAATTTCTTAACCCCACTTACCCGACACGCGGTCTAATCCAGCATGCCCTTCACACCCCGTGCCTAATTCAGCCCCTTTATACTCCGCTCCGCATTCGATATCCCCCGCGCTGGTTTAACCTATCGCTACACCCCGCGCCAGATTAGAGTTTAACCATACCCCTTTGTGCCGATTTAACCCCCACTTGTATTGCTATCATGCTTAACTCATGAACACTCTGTAATCAACCAATAAAAATCATTGTTGGTTCTCATCCATTAATTGCTTTGGGTCTACTTTTGCCATGCATCTATACATGCATACACACATGCCTGCTCGTTATTGCTGCATATTTGTCCTTACTCCAAACCTCGATATATCAAATGGTGATGTGCTGAAGGCCAGATCAGGTCTGACTAAAAGTTTTCACTAAGCGTGATGGTGGTCTTCGGACCTATGTTCTCCGCCATGTATCGAGGGCTCAGGACAATGAATGTGGTCGAACTGCATGTTTGAGCTGACATTCAACTCCTGCATTATGTGATATCATTCTGTTAATCTTCTTGTGCTTATACATCTACTCAACCCCGTTGGTCTATTATCTTGGCAATTAATCAAGGGTTTTTCTCCTTCCTTGGAGGATGTAATTAACGTTATAGCCTTTATAGTATGATGGAGTACCAGTCCTGACACGGACTTCACTTTCATCTGACTGAGTCAGATAGAGCGCACAATAAATTTGTCACCTAGTGACTGGCATGCCTATGTAATAAATGCATAAATCTAATAAATTAAATAAATAATTAATAATAATAAATCCCACTCCCTACAAGCTGGCACGTCTGGTGGGACCATACTCTCCCTTCATCTCTTTGCCAAGGTAAATGGGCCCCGGGGCCTTCCCAAAGAATGCTGATTGTTTGCTTATTTTTCTGACTCCAGGGAAACAACAATGGTGGCTAGATTTGCTGCGCTGACTTTCGGCCCTACGATTGTGGCCGACCATGCCGTTCACGAGTACCTGGCGATGCCAACGATCTTTGGCTCTTTTCGACTAGTGGTTGGCTTCCCCAACTTCTTGAGGGTAGCCTTTACTAACGTGCTGGAGGTAGAAGCTCCAGAACTAGCTGAAGGAAGCAAGCATCAACAAGAAGCCTAGGGTTTGCAACACCCAAAGCCACAGGGGCCTACCAATAGGCCAGACTCAAGTGACTGGCTACATGGTCCACCATGCAGCTTAGGCGGCCCGCCCCACCTACCACAACAAGCTCGGGAATCACCGCCAAGGGAACTCCCAAAGGAAAGCTACTACTCCCATCACCAGACGACTGTCGGTGTCCGGTAAATCTATCCTGATCAGTGACATCTGAGTCTTCCTAGATGGACGCGACGCCCAAGTGATCCCAGATCCGGTGGTCCATGCTGTACCCACCCGCAATTCCTTTCAGGCCTTGTCTGGGAGGAGAGCCGAGAAAGAAGAAGTCGGCCACCAAGGTCGAAGAGAACTGGCCCTGAGCCCAAAGATAGTCAAACAAGTGTGGGTCCCTAAGAAGACCCAGCCTGCCTGTCGAGGTGAACCTGTCCACAACAACCTTGAGCCTGCTGGGGCGAGGAGGAAGAATGAGAGGGGTTTAGCCCCAACGGGAGAGGAAATGACTGTGGACCCTCCACACTGTGCTGCCTTCAGGGCGTGTGCCCGACAAGCTAACATCCCTATAGTAGGGAGGAAATTTGACCAACTTCCTGGGAGAGCCCGGCTAGCTTATATCCCTCTGATAGGAGGTCGATAGTTATCCCCAGTCCTCCACCAAGGACGGGGACAAGTGGAGATGGCCAATATGGTCAGCAGCTACTTCAGGGGTCTAGGCAACCCCTCATTAGGCCAGCAGTGATTGCTCCAAGTAGCCGTAGCCGAAGAAGAAGACTGCTTGCTAATGGTAGTCGAAGAAGAAAAAGAAAGGGGGATGATGTCATCTGTTGATGACAATGGATACAAAGACGGCCCAGATTACAAGGCCGATGAAGCCACTCCCCGGTAGGAGGAGAAAAGAAGGATCTCTGTGTTTGAGAGATTGACCTTCCCAGGTCATATGAAGAGGTGGGTCTACAAACAAAGAAGAGAAATGCAAGTCTTTGCTTCCAATATGGCCGAGGTAGCCAGCAGATATAGAGGTCTGCCTAAGGAGCCCTAAGAATTGGCCTGACTAGTCGAGAGGCTAGGGCCGAACACTAGAAGAGCTGAAGCTGTGAAAGAGATGTTGAAAGCAGCAAAGGGAGAACAATTGTTTTTTGAAAAGGTCACTACATTGACTACAAATGTAGTGACAGCTGAAGAAGATGAGCTACTGCTGAACACCTTGCCTGAAGGCACTTCAAGAGAAACAGCTGAAGTCATCCCCAGCATAGCAGCCATGGACCCGTCAGTATTCATGCTACTACAAAATTATCAACAAGAGATTGAGCTTCTGAAGAAGCAACTGCACGAGAGGACTGAGCAAACCTCAGCTTCCAAGCAGCCCGAGGCACAGGCTGAGTCGTCACGAGGAGGTGTCAACCCGTGTGATTTTCCACCACTATACACTCTGCCCCAACCGGCTGAGCACAGCCAGGCTGCTGCCCAGCAGCGTCCTCCTCAGCTGTTGCTACCCCCAGTGCTGCCCCAGGCACACCAGGCACCTCCATTACTGCGAACTCCACCGCAGGTGACTACCTTGGTCACCCCGTATCTGCAGCCAGCACACTTCTACCTCAAGCCAGTCGATCCAACCACTGTAAACAGGCTCATGGTGAAAAGGATGATCGAGATGAAGCTTATCGAGCAGGGTGAAGGCGAGTATGTCACATTTGATGCTTATCGAGTACCATATCTGCCACACCATGTAGCTAAGTGGCTCCCTCTGGGGATTAGCAAGCCACCAAAATTTGACAAATTCAATGGGTAGGGATCCCTGAAAGAGTATATTGCATAATTCATGACCATCATGGGCTACCTAGCCACAGACGAGTCATATCTGCTAAAATTCTTCGGGTCCTCGCTGATGGGGCTCACATTTGAGTGATACTCCAGCCTTCCGACTGGGTCAATCAGTGACTGGCTAGACATGTAGAGGAAGTTCAGAGAAAGATTTAATGTCACCGAAAGGGAAGTCACAGTGGCTGAACTTTACTCAACAAGACAGAGGCCGGATGAGACGGCTCTTGAATATATTAAGAGCTAGAGGAACCTCAGAATGAGATGCAAGTGGCCCCCACATCAAGAGGACATTGTACAGATCTATAAGCAGAACCTCAGGAGGGAAGTGCCAGACAAGATGATTGGCATAAAAATCTGATCATTTGACCACCTGAATAATGTGGTGGTCAAAATTGAGGCTTTTCTGGCAAGGCCAACCCTTACATCAACCAATGTCACCGCACAGAAGGCAAAGGCAGCAAATCGGCACCCAGTGCCTAAGGAAGCAAACACCCTTGAGATCAAGGCGTTTGAACAGCAGAGAGATAAGGGCAAGAAGGTAGCTGCACTTCAGCCCGATAGAACTTAAGAAAAGAAGGATGGTCTCTCACTCAGGGACAAAATGAAAAAGGCTTACTCTTTTCCAAAAGAGAAGACCAGAATTATATTTGACTGGGTCACTCAATACAACAAGGTTACCCTACCAGAGCCGAAAAGGCCAAAAGACTTGAAGAGAAGGGACCATCCAAGATTTTGCCCCTACCACCAGATGCTGGGGCACCCAATTGAGGACTGTTATGTGTTCAAAGATGTCATCGAAGCCATGATAAAGAAGGGTGAAATAGAAATGGGAGAGTACAGAGTTGACCCCCCACAACCCCATGAAGCACCTCCGAGGAGGGTTGCAGCCAATATGGTTTCTTTATACCAGGCTGTACCTGAAGAAATTGTAGAGGCCAGCATTCAGCATACCTACGAGGCTTGTTTCCTAGCACCTATAAAGGAACAATAGGGATGGCAGCAGGTCCTTGCAAAAACTAAGAAGAAGATTGCGCCTCGCCTGAAGGTAGGGGCACATATCCATGGTATGACACCATGACCCACTCCCCCAGCTCCAGCACTAGCATGGGTTCATTAGCCTGCAGTGATTAGAATACCTACCTACGACCGGAGAAGATAGACTCCGCTGCCAGTAAATAAAGAAATCTGCCCGGAGCTCCGGCGACTTCAGGCCTATATAGATGGGCTAGATGAATATGAACAGCCCAAATTGCAGCCCCTGCTGATGAAGGACCATGTCCCATGGGAGGAATTGGAGGAGCTCTCGCTAGAAAAAAAAGAAGAGGTCGACTAGGCAACAAAAGAAGACAACCTATTCTAGGGGTAGGCACTAGTCAAAGACAAGAAAAAGAAGAAGAGAAAGGCTCGTAAAGCCAAAAGGGAGATCATGCTCTCCTGTAACACTCTATCCGCCCTTTTTAAGCTACCGGGCGAAGATGATGATGAGGAGGTATGTTTCACACCTGTAGCTGAGGCGAGCCAGGCTGAGGCCACAATTGCTACCCATGCGACCCGATTAGGCTGAAAATCGGGGCGTCCGTCGCCCGCCAATCATAATATTATTTTCAGGGAGGAGCAACCCTACAAAATACCCCCTCTAGAGGTCAAGGGAGTCAAAATCCATCCTCTGCCAGGGTTGTACAATCAAAATAGGGGCAAGGGTGGTGTC
The DNA here is from genome assembly GCA_024336825.1 of Amorphophallus titanum. Taxonomy (NCBI): domain Eukaryota; kingdom Viridiplantae; phylum Streptophyta; class Magnoliopsida; order Alismatales; family Araceae; genus Amorphophallus; species Amorphophallus titanum. The sequence goes on along the minus strand of JANBPO010009603.1, from coordinate 55,352,171 downwards.
CCTCCCTTCCTCGAATTTCTGAAGATGTCCAAGGGCAAGCAACCATGACAGGAGGCCAGCCCTGAAACCAGGAGCGCCAACGCACAACCTCAGCATCCCTCTGGTCCGCCGAATGAAGATAGGACCAAGCAAACGACAGAGGCCAAAAAGTAGCAAGACAGTGTCGCCATACCACAGGGAGACTCAGACCTCGGGTCCAATGAAGCGAGTCCTTCAGGAGCCACAACACCGGATTCCTCTAAGTCGAGATGGGTGAAGGATATGAAGCTATCAAACGTCTGAGCCGGAAGTGGGATAATGAAGCCATTGAAGAAATTCCTGGAAAGGTTCACCATCTGGGAGATCCTGTCCCTGAGTGAGGAAACCCAACAGGCGATCATTATTGCCCTCCAGACTCCTGCCTGGTATGAAGCTTGCCTGACTGAGACACTGCCAGGATCATGTGTGACTTTCACTAAGGAGGATATGCTACTCCCCACTATCAGTCAATAGGCCACTATATATGAAAGGACAACTGAATGGCTGATAGTTGAATAGAATTCTAGTAGACCCTAGAGTAGCCATCAATATCCTTCCATATAGAATTTACCAGAGGTATTACTTTGATGTGTGCCTCGATAAAGTCAAAGATATGCGTATCGTCGTGTTGGACGCGTTATGGTGACATCGCGACCCTCTATATGGGTGCATTAATCATCACGGCGTAGGCTATAAGTGCATTATTATTCTCTATTTTTGGAGTATTATTTGAGTTGTCTCAGGCTCCAGTGAACCCAGGATTCAATGTCTTATTGGCGTTTGACTCGACGGATGCCTTGGGTGTTCCGTGAGAGTCATATATGTGTGTCGAGAGATCCCAGAAGAGTGGTTTCATCCCGAGCTATGTGTGGTGTTTCTTCTGTGTTAGTTGGCTTGGCTTCGACCCCTTGGTTAGCCCATTGTACATGGATGTCATGGACGTCCTATGAGGGTCGTGACCGTGTTATAGTGTGTTCAAAAGTGCCATTGCATCGAGTAATATTTTGTGTTATTTTGAGGGTCATTATGATTTCTGGTCAACCCAGTTGTGACCCAGTGGTTGACATGTGACCTCGTGGGTGTCTCGGTTATCCTGTATGGATCGAGACTCTGATTTTGGATGCTAGAGGTATCATTTTATATCAGTTTACGTGCCTATGTAATTTGAGGGCTTTGATGTTCCCTCATGTTCTGTGATTTGTGTTATGCGGAATCGAGAGTCCTATGTGCAGCCTAGGGGCTGAGGACTTATGTTTCTTCATGATTTTTGACTTAGGGACTAGGCTGATTAACGGTATGTTGCCGTGATGTGCGACGATCTATACCTGAGTCGTGTAACTCAAGGAACGTTGTGTGTAGGTCTAGTTGATTATCTTGAGTCTGGCGAAGGTTCTGTATACTACTTTGTATTTCATAGTACGTGCGACAGGTGAGTGCTTACCTTGTCCATACATCGCTGTTTTGTGTCTCTGTGTCTAGTGAGCCTCCACTAGTCGTAGCCTAATGACACTTCAGTGTGTCAGCCCACCTGGGAGTGGTGGCGGGGTGAGTTCCCGAGGGATAGTTTTTAGGCTAGTTTCCATGGGCCCCCTTGCTTTTCAATAGCATCCTACTGGGGGGAAAAACTAGATAGAGGCCTGGCTCAAGGCATTGGGCTTGTGTGTGCTCATGTGGTCAGGGGCGTTTGGATGAGGGCCAACGGGTGTGACCCTGACTAGTCACTCATTACTATTGTTCCTTGTACTTGGTACAGTGTCTCAGTCATCGTGTTCGAGGCGAGTGTGAGATGCTTGAGGTGTAGTGTAAGACGTCAGTGGATGCATCTGGCTTTACTTCTAGTGAGGAGGTACTTCTGTCATAAGACATTGACTCTTGTGATTCTCATGATTCATGTGATTTCTTATGCAACATGAGCTTCTTCATGTAGTGCTTTGGGTAGCCTGTGTCTGGCTTCACACGTAGTCGGTGTAGCGTACACGACGGTGAGGTCGTGTGTGCGCCAGTGTTTTAGGTGGTGTTTCCTACGTCTGAGAGGTCGTGATATGAATCCTGCACGTCTATTGCAGCATGACATGTTCTGGTAATGCAATCGGAGTTTCCTTATGTCAGTTTGGTGATTCCTAACTATGTGTCTGAGAATTCGTGTTCTTACCGATTAGGAGTAGTTTAGAGGGCCGAGGTGTTATCGAATGTCGTGGTTTGTTCTGTACGACTTTCCTCTTTACTTCTATTGTTGTTACTTCTGCTTACTACTATTGCTCTTGCTGTTCTTACTGCTGTTACCGCTTTGGTTTCTTTGTGGGGATCTGTGGGACCCCTATTGAGCTAGTGACACAAGGCTCACCCCTGACTTTTCAGGCGTGGCTGCTCTTCTTCCTCGTGGTCTGGAGGTGCAGTTCGTGGTTCTTAGTTGCCAGCTTTGCCAGTGTCGGGCTTTCCCCGACTTCAGGGTACGTTTCCTTTTCTGTTGGACTGTACTTATCTTTAGTTGGACTGGACTCTACTAGCTTTTGTAGGTGTTAGTTTAATTTGTTTAATTGAAAGCATAATTTTATTCTTGCTATTTTAGCAATCCTGATCAAATATAGTAATTTTTTACTGCCTTATCTGGAAGTTCAATGTATTCCTATACACCTTCACACAATCCTTTTATCCCTTTAGAGCTTTACCACTCTTGGGAGTCCTCTCAAGATCCAAGTGGTTTTGGGTATACACGAGCCCGGATGCTGGGTCGTCACAGGTTGTATCAGGGCTGTGTGTTGCGAAGGATGTGTAGAAGTACATGGCAATTCGAGATATCATAGTGCTCAGAGTCCGTAAGGTCAAGTATAGTCGACAACTGACATATGTTTTATGTTTTCTGTACCACTTTACTTCTTGCATGAGCGCTTGCCTGTGCTGTGTTAGCACTATGCAAGGTGGTTTTTGCTCTCGTCAGAATGTGACAGAGAGTGTTCTTTTGTCATGATGTTGGTTTCAGTTGTGCTGCACTGGGCAAAAATTGCCAGCAGATGTGAATCTGTGGTGCAGCATTTGCATTTTTTCATCCTGTGTTCAGGTGGCTGATGGGCTCTGTGATGGCTGTACATGTTCTCCTGAGGAGATTATGTTGTTTTGGCCGTTCCAGCTTGAGGTATGGTCAACCCTTGAGGTGTTAAGATTGTACTTTGAGGTGGTTGTTGATATTAATTTCTTCACAAATTTTTCTAAATTAGTAGATTTTCAGCACAAAAATTAGATTTTCAAAAATTAGGAAAAATTCTTTATTGCCTTTCTATTTAACCCTCACCACTCTCTCTCCTCCCTCATTCTCAACCTCTCTTTCTCTCTCTCATTCTCTCTCCTCTCTGGCCCGTTCGATGCGGGGCATGCACCGTTGGAGAGCTGGCCGAGGCAGGGACGCGATGGAGTGAACTTGGAGCGGGACAGAGTGACAGATGGAGCATGGCACGGCGCGATCCCTCGGTGGATTCAAAGCCGGTGCAGTTCATTGATTCAGTGGTTTTTGGCGCGGTTTAGTCACTTTGGCGCATGATTTCTTCGGTAGAGGTAGGGAGACGTATCACCTACTTCTCTTGCACGTTCCCTCGTGGTTTCACGCCGAATGATACTAGAACGAGCAAGTTTGGGCTCGTTTAGGTAAAATCATGATTTTTGGGAGTTCGTATGGTTCGTCAAAAAATGGCGATGATTTTTAGATCAGCTGGTGTCAAATGACTCCCTGGAACGTCAGCATTCCATTAACACTGATTTCGTGTCGAATGGTGGTCATTCGGGACAGGTAGGAGGTCGGGAAGCCCGAAAACCCCATTTGGGTCGATTCAGAAGAATCGCTCGTTTCTCACCATTTAAGCGTCATTTCGAGCCCTTCCAGAGTGTGGAAGGTCGGTATTGTCAATGTGCTTGTATCCCCTTTATTTCGGAACGAATAGGGCGTGGAAAGACCATGATCGGGCCGATCCCACATTTTCCCTGTCGTGACGCCTACACGGTTTAATAGTAGCCATGTAGGGCATTGCACGGTCAAGATGTTGACCATTTAGTCTTGGGTCAGTGGGCATCTGTGCGGTCATGCGACAGACCGCCCCGTGTCTGGCATGGCCAGGGATGGACTGCGTAGTCCCCTTGAACGACTGGAGGCTAGCCGTTCTGTTTCCCCTCGTGTGCTGAGCGTCCCATGGCTGGCCATTCCGTTCCCTCAGGCCTTTTGGACAGTCGATCGATAGTCTGTCCCGTGGCCTGAGGTGGTTTGTAGAGCGGTTCATCATTGACCGCTCTGTGCTTTGGGTGGTCCTGCTCGGACCATTCTGACCGGTTTGATCGAGCTACTGTAGTAGGTCGGTTCATTTGAGCGACCTCTCCCAGACCATTCTATTCCTCTGGGTGGTCCTCCTATAGACCGTTCAGTTCCCCTGAGCGGCCCCTTGGTGACCGTGCAGTGGGTTTTGTCCGTTGTTGTGACCATTGGTCTTGATGGCCTGTCTCGGGTCCGTCTGTCCGTGTATGAGTCCCGTTTAACTTATGTCAAACATTTAGGTCTGTTAGGGCGGTGTCTCTAGCAGTTCTTGCTTGGACTGCTAGTGTTTATGTGGCGGGTCTATCTTAGACCGCTTGGTGGTTTGACTGAGTAGGTTGGTTCGAGGGTTGGCTTAGTGTAGCGGCCTTATCTTGACCGCCACAGTCACCTCACGGCCCAGTGTAAGATCACCAGTGTTCTTGCCTCTAAGTGCGTAGCGACTTCTTTCTTGACTGCTTGTGTTTCTTAGCAGTCGAGTGATGAATCGCTTATGCCCAGAGAGTAGTTACCGGCATTTCGATTTCTGATTGTCTTGGCTTGACCTCGTGGTTCGCCCGCTATCCCGTGGATGTCTCCTGACGTCCTATGAGGGTTATGGACACGTTATAAAGTAGCCAGGAGTGTTTATGTATTGCGACATGTTCTGTGAGTCGTTTCCTTTAGTGGTGTCATTTTCTCTGGCTTAGGATTAGACTAATTGGCGACGTGTCTCCACCGTTGCGCGACGATCTTGCCTCCACGTCGTGAGACTCAAGGATCATGCGTTAGTAGGTCTAGTTGCCTTGTCCTGAGTCTGTTGGTAGTTATTGTATTCCCTTAGTGCTTTGTAGTATGTGTGACAGTGCTTGTTTAGCCTGTCTGTACTCCAGCACTTATGTTTTGGAGTCTGTGTCTAGTAAGCCTCCACTAGTCGTAGCCTGACAACACGTTTCGACGTGTCAGCCCACCTGGGAGTGGTGATGTGGCAGTTCCCGAGACACAATTTTTCAGCTAGTTTTCGTGGGCTCCCTTGCCTGGCAATAGCGTTCGCTGGGGGAGAAAATTAGCTAGAGGCCAAGCTCATGGCATTGAGCTTGTGTGTGCAAACGTGGTCAGGGGCGTTTGGACGAACGCTGACAGGCGTGACCCTGACTAGTCACTCATTACTGTAGTTCCTGGTTCTGTTCAGACAGTGTCTCAGTCTCTGTCATGTTTCCGGCATCGTAGACTGACACTCGAGGTGCAGCATAAGACGTCAGTGGATGCAGCTGGTTGTTCTTCTAGTGAGGAGGTGCTTCCGTCACGTGGCACGTGACTCTCATGTTTCTCGCACGTCGTGACCTTCCCGGGTTAGCCCTCTCATGGTCTTGCCCAAAGTCAGTATCATGTTATGTGCACGACGTTCTAGTCGTGTGTGTGGTTGTGTCTAGAAGAGCGTGCATGGCAATCGAGTCGTGTATGCCTTAGGGTCTGTCTTGTCTGTATAGGTTTTTCTAGGGAATCACCATTTTAATTTCTCGTTCTAGAGGTAAGCTTGGTAACTCGTCAGGAAAGACATCAGGGAACTCACAAATAACTGGGATACCACTGACATCCTGCCGTGGTGCCTCCACAGCAACCACTGAAGCTAAAAACCCTTGACAACCTGCATTAAGCAATCTACAGGCTCGAATAGCAGAAATAATCAAACGAGAAGAACGGCATTGAATACCTTGAAAATAGAAGGCTGGCCTCCCATGTGGCTGAAAATAGACCTTCTTAGATCTACAATCAACCACAGCTCCATACTGCTCAAGCCAATCCATGACCAGAATAATATCATAGTCTACTAACTGCAACGCATATAACCTCGCTGGCAACTTCTGATCATTGATGACAATAGGAGACTCCTCCAGACACAAAGGAGTAAACATAAAATTCCCAGATGGCAATTCAACAAGTAACTTACAAGAGACTTCAGAAGTGGGCTCCTCGATGCATGCAAGAAAGTCCTCAGAAATAAAAGAGTGAGAAGCACCAGAATCAAATAAGAAACGAGCTGCATAACCGAAAATCATAGTAGTACCTTCTACGAGGTTGGATGACATGGCTTCTGCTCGCGTGATGTGAGAAACCTTGCCTTTCTACTTTTTACTAGCTGCTGCAGAAGACTAGAAGGAAGACGCTATTGAAGCTTGGGGAAAGAGCTGCTGAGATGGTGGTGGTGGAAGAGGAGGTCTGAACTACGACTACTGCGACTGGGTGAACTGCGAGAACTGTACCGGCTTCGGCCTTTGCGGACAGTCTCGAACAACATGACCCAGCCGGTCACAGTGATAGCAAACCAGTGGCAAGGAACAAGGCTTGCCTGGGTGACTACAACCACATCTCGTACACTACCTCGGAGGTCCCATCACTGGTCTCTGCTACTGCTGAGAAGGGGCTGACTGCTGCATAATGCCTGAAGATACACGCTGCTCGAATCTCTTCTTCGACTTCTTAAATTTCTTGAACTTGGGCTTGAAGGAAGAAGTACCACTCACAGCACTACAGGAGGAACCCCCAGCACAGAAGGCTGATAACTCGGCTGAAGTTGAATCGTCGGCTGAACTGATGCCACTTGAGAAAAACCTTGAGGTCTCACCATATCCAACTCTAAGGTTGCGACTGCCTGATAAGCTGCATTCATCTCAGCCACTCGAGTTGCAATTAAATGTTGCTTCAAATCTGGTCTCAGGCCACGAAGAAAATGCTCAATCTTCAGAGCTTCATCTGCTACAACATGGGGGGCATACCGGCCCAATTCCATGAACCTATTTCGATATTCCAGCACAAACATTCCACCTTGCACGAACTCCATAAACTGATGCATCTTGTTCATCCGGAGATAGGCAGGGCTGAAAGTAAGCTCGAAGGACACAACAAACTCTGCCCAAGTGATCTGTCGGAGAGGACGGGAATGGAAAGTGACTTCCCAGTCTGTAGTCTACCATGTAAGTGCTGCACCCTGAAGTTGAAAAGAAGTAAGCATCACCTTCTCATCCTCTGCGCACTCCATAGATCAGAATACGCGCTCAGTAGCATCTAGCCAGACTCTGGCTGCATCTGGATCTACCTGACCTTCAGACGATGGCGGGTGGAATAGCACAAATTCTTTAAGTGCTCGACCACAGCCACCAGGCACATCCTCTTGAGGAGCAGGAACAGGAGCTACTTGAGCTTGATCCGGGACAATCACTGGAGGAGATGAGGCACTACTTTCCTCCCGTGGAGCAGGACCTCGACCTCGACCACGGCCTCTCCTACGAGGCGACATATTGAAGCTAGAAAACACACACAATAACAAGAAATCCATCAATAATGCGGAAAACATCCTAAGCCAGCAATAGATGACCCAAATGGACTTGCCCTAGACAATTGCACATTTTAATTTCTTATACAAATCCTCAACTCCGCTCTGATACCAACTATAATGACCTGGAGATCCGGATACTGACATACCGATAACATTGATATACTAATACCAAGAACTGGGGAAGCCACCCAAGAGGCTGGTGAGGCCCCAGAAGGGTTGGAAGGGTTTTGCTGAGGGGTTGCATAATGAATTGGAATTGCACGCGTACAGAATTAATTAATACAACAATTTGAATTGTAGTGCGGAAGCAAATTAAATATATCAAAGTGGTAAAAAGTATATAATAGTCCAGAATTATAGATATACAAGTCCGACAACTAAACACAAGTCCCAAAGTACAACTACACGATGCATACCCTGGTCAAAAGTATAAAAGGACAACTGAACTACTGCTGGCAGACTAGGACCAGTCTCCAAAAGCACGGGAACCACTGGCGGATGGCTACGGCTGCTCACCTAAAAGAAGGAAGGGTGAGTCACAGCCAGACTCAGTAGGGTTCACGTGGATCCCTACCTCGCGACTAAACATGCAGACACACAAATATAAGACAATTAGACATGCATTTAAAGTGGTACACATGCACTAGCATAATATGAATACAATTATATCAAAGCTATAAAATCTATCTAAGTAGTTACAACAGCTAACTATATGCCAATTTAATATAAATATTAGTGTTATGACCTCCACCGCAGCCACACCGACAGACAGGGACGATACTGAGTTCCATATAGCTATCAGTATCTTCTAAAGACCTGGAGGGATCTGGCCCTGGCTGGGAGGGACCGGGCAGCACAGACCCCTAGGGTGCCATTGAACGTATGGGCCCGCCACTTCTACAATGGACTGTTCTGCTTCTATCAGGAGTTTGCGAGAGACCAGACTCCGTGTGAGGAGTATACCGAGGTGGAGCTGTGGTTTCAGAGGTACTCCAGGTACATCTATCCGCCACGGGAGGGGTGGAACCCCCATGGGTTGCCTGACGTGACACACCTTGCAGCTTACTTGGCATACTGGCTGGCTACATTCGTGGTCCCGCATGGGGAGGACGGCCCGCTGAGGGCCGAGCTACTATGGCCATGGTGCTTGCTGGCGGAGGGGCGACAATTGGCCCTGGCTCCTGCCGCACTAGCTAGTGTGTACCAGGGACTGGGGATCCTGGCAGCGCATCCGGCGCCCAGGGAGAGGAGTCTACTTTTGCCAACCCACTACCTCAGTGTGTGGGCCAGTTTGTTGTTATTGGGGTTAGTGACTCGAGGCACCATAGCGAACCCGACGGCGCCCCTGCTGTTCAGCTTTATCAGTCAGCCAGACGGAGACGTTGAGGTGCAGCTGGAGGGGGCTAAAAGAGCCTTGTGTTACCTGCCCGGTCGGGGCGAGGAGGGGGTTGCCGTTTGACAGTGCCATGAGGGATTTCAGTCTGTTGCCGGGGCCGTTGAGCGGAGGCACGACCAGCGCCCACCCGCCTCAGAGGGAGCCGGATACAACACTGCAGACAGAGTGGGCGATGAGCACCCGACCAGCGGTGTTGACACTGCACCGGTCCGTGACGAGTTCCTTGGAACCGTACTACCCGTACAAGTTCGCCAGGAACTTCGGCTATGACCAGGGGATCCCGCAGAACCCGAAGTTCCCTTTGACGGGCCGGCAGTACAGAGGCAGGGATACTCACTTGCTTGTCGCAGCGTGGTGGGATATTTACTATCGCCGGGAGCTAGAGCGACTACCACTGCCGGGATTGGGGCGTCGGGGATGGTTTTACATCCATTATGCTAGGTGGCGGTTCGAGCACAACCACTTGTATCGGCAGAAGGCTTCTGCGATCAAGAAGGCTGAGGAGAGCCATCTTCTGAGGGAGGATTTGCCTCCTATTCCTCTGGATGATGAGTACCTGAGGACTCGCGTCGCCCGGATCTGTCGGGAGGTGGAGCGTCTGGTGCGACAGTGGCCCCAGGGTAGCCAGGGCTTATCGTCGGGGAGCCGAGGCAATGGTGGGGTACTGAAGCCCCTGAGGCAAGCGTAGACAGGGACAGCGACGCCTGGAGCAGGGGCACCCCGATCAAGGGCGACAAAGACCTGGTGGGCGCAGTTCTTAGTTGATTGTGGCTTCAGGAGCATGGGTTAATTGGACCGAGTGCTCCCTGCTGGGAGCTTTGCCGATACGACGGCCGATGACTGGGGGTGACACATCAGCCACGCGATTGGGTTAGTCGGACCCATGGAGTTTGTATCCATATGGAGTGTGCCCACACTCTGAGAGACATCCGAGAGGCAGTTGCAAAGGCTGCCCGTGTGTTGGCGTTGAAGTCGGAGCAGCTAGTCCCTTTGCCGTTGATCCCTTTCAGGGCCTCAGGTAAGATTCTTTCGTTAGCATACCACCTTAGCTTCATTACTTTTTGGGGTATGTGACTGAGGCATTGTATGTTGCTGTGCTTGTTGACAGGTTCTGCATGAGAGGGGGATCATCTGTCCACGGAGACATCCTTAGGGAGTGGGGACGGAGGTCCGCAACCCAGGCAGAAGCGTCCTCATGTGGAGGCTGTGACAGCTGAGGTTGGCGGGTCCTCCAGAGGACTCGAGACTAGCGAGCAAGCTGAGGCGGAGACGGCCTTGAGTAAGTGTCGCGTCGACCTTTTTACTCCTGGCCGGTTGGTCATGATAACTGACAAACCCTGTCTCGCTGAACTTGTTTCTTGTAGCCCTATTGGAGACTGGCGTGGAGGCGGCCTTCTCGCCCCCTCAGGAGGTTGACCCCCTACTTGATGACGGGGTCGAGTGCGAGATAGATATGGAGGGGTTCCTTCGCGTGATGGGAGAGATTCCCCTCAACATCGAGGCATTCCCCGACTTCGAGTCGTGGAAGGCTTTAGGGAAGGCCCGCTCAGGTAAGAGCCTCCGACACTGGACATATGCTGGCTGTGGCTTCGCCCGATTGTGGCCACTGACATAGCCATTTGTACTGTGCAGGGGTGGCAGAGGTATCGGGGGCCGCGGGCCCATCCGAGACACAGAGCGGGGTACTCGTGCAGACAGGAGAGCAGATGTCGGTGGTGGCCCATGACAGCTTGGGTAAGCATTAGATTGCCGTGAAGGGAATCGTCTTGCCTTTATCATGCTTTTGGTGGGTTGGAACCGCTGATTGGGTTTGTGTTGTTTGTTTGCTAGGTGAGGACACGGCTGCCACTCTGGAGATGATCCAGGAGTTGGCCAGCGCCGGCCCATCAGTGGCTCTTCCATCCTTTAAGGGTGAATCTCATCTCACAGGTTCGCCCACAACCGCCTGGAGGCTTCCACGACATCATCCTTCTCCACGCGTTGAAGCTTCCTCAGCTCTGCTACCTGCAGACCCAGGACAGATCCTGAGGGCCAGATTGCAGACTCCATCTCGTCCCCACACGGAGTGATTCAGTGCACACCCTCTTACGTGGAGTTCTTCTGCTTCAAGTCATCGTCGCTCTAGAAGTGGTCCCGCCCCGTTTCGACCTCGGCACTGCTCACATCACCCATGCTCGTGCAGCTATGCCAGATTCAAGCCAGAATCTGAGGATCATTTGGCAGAGGCTGCACTACCTTCCACGACGTGACTCAGCCTGAACTCTCTTCTGAGAGTTGCTTCTTCTCCGAGCCCTCGACATCCCAGAGTTGGTCTTGTCCCATTCTGACATTAGCACAGTCCGTGGCACCCATTCTCCTTCAACTGCACATAGCTTGTGTGAACCAGTCCGCCCAGAGTGTGCAGCAGGCTTGCTGATTGTGCCACGCCTTCCTCTGCTGGTTTTCGGGCTGAGCCTTCTTCATCAGACTCAGACCTCTCGACGTCCTGAAACCACTCTAGGGGGTTTCGTCGCGTTCCGCATTCGGTGCTGCCCGTGCCACCTTGCGCAACCCAACTGTGTATGAATGTTCACCCAGAAACCAGAGTGCCACCAAAATGCCGACCATGCCCAGCTCGGTGCTCCGTTGGTTCTCAGCTTTTGTGGGTACGTACATCTGCCCGTTACTCATCCAACCCTGCTAGTCTTGTGTCGTTCAGAGTCCGGTGGAGAGCGCACCACCCTCTGCACACCGACTGCGCAGACCGAACCTGTAGGACAGATTCACACAGGCTGTCTTCCACGGCCTGCCCCACCCTCCAGCGACCTTAGAATGGTGCCAAACTCCTAGGAGCACCTCTACACTTCTCACGCTTTGTCCGAGCACAAGCGGCGTCTAGTTCTGATCCTCGTGTGCTGCGTTATGCTCAGATCAACTCGGTTCTGTCCAGTCAGGCAGACTTGGGACAGCAGGCCCATCTCCCCTTCCCTATGATTCCCCCTCCTGCGTGAGGGTAGTGCTGTACCGTGTGCCCCTCCCTGAGTTCCCTCGCCCTGTGTGGAGGTGTTTTTCATGTGTTTGTACTAGCAGGGTCGATCGGAAGCTCCACCGATGCATCGTGCTTGCCGAGTGCACACGCTCCCTGGTGTGCCCACGTCTCCGACCAAAGCCAATCCTTCAGACAACTAGGTACGTTCAGTTGCCACTCCTTCTTTTGCTTATCTAGTATTAGTTCCACTACTGCACCAGTGAGACGAGTGCCCATTCCAAATGATCCACCAAAATGACTGACTTGCTGCCGGTGAGTTGAGTGTCCAGCTGATCCGGTCCCTTCGGTACTGGTCTGCCCAGTAGGATCCGGTGCCCATCCCCATCTCCCCAGGTGACTTCCACCACCCTCCTCGCAGTTCGGACTGTGTCCGATGCCCCACGAGCTGCTGCTCGCCTAGCCACCACTCGGTACCCTTGAGGAGTTCACTCTTCGCGTGTGTGTGATCGTCTTTCCATCTAGGTGTGTGTGCTCACGAGTCTACTGGCTTTAGCTCTCAGTTCCCTATCCGGGCCCGTCCCGCGTCACCAAGTGAACACTCGGCCCGACGAGTTGATAACTAAGGACTTCCACGCAACGCCCTCGAACCTCGAGAATGAACCACCGCACCTGAAAAGTAGGGATGAGTCTCCAAATCGAGACTCAGTTAGGGTCCCATGGAACCCCAACCGAGAAAAACAATGACGGAAAGGAAAGCGGCACTAGCTAAACAACCACAACAGGAACAGCAAACCGATGGTCAGTCAAAACTCGACACTACAACTACTCCTACTGGCAACTGAAAGGAAAAATCTTGATCTCATAATCGAGAACCAGACCACTCTAACACCAGACCTACCGAGGAAAGACTCATGGCAACCTTGCCATGGAAGCCTACCTACACAGGCACGACCAACCAGGACCGCACAGTCCCACACTGGCCCGGTGAGGCCTCGGTAATCCCTACCAAGCACCTCTGGCCACCACCTCGGGAAAATACGCTGGAACGGTCCAGAAGCTATGTCTCGCAGATGAGAAATGGAATCCGAAAACAGAAGAGTCACGACTCATGTGACAGGAGTACCTACCCACTAGAAGCACAGTCGAACGCGTCCTCGGATGACTTACACCGCGTCGCAGTGTCTCCCTACTCGCCCTAGGTGAAAACTAAGACACACACACAAGTAACACTAACAAGGGTCTAGTTGGGGTCGTGCTCGTCAGCACACATCTAAAGTCCCCGACCACGTGTGCACACACTGACTGACTATGCTACGTCAGGCCCTCTAGTCGGTTCTTCCTACCAGCTCGGACTCGAGCTGCCACAGTAGGAGGCCCATGACAACCAGCCTAAAGCCATCTCTCTTGGGTAGTCTCGCCACCACTCTCTGGTGGGACCATACACGTGTCGGAAGGCTACGACTAGTGGAGGGTCATTGAAGGAGTAGACTCTCTAACCAATGGAAATAATGCCTAAACTGGACAAAAAGGTATGTGTTCTATTTCTATAAACTGTCATCATGCATAAAGTACAAAGCTATAACTGACAAAGCATAAGTACAACTCTGAGAAGGGGGGAAGTACAAAGTGGAACACTCTCTAGCTCTCTCCAGCTCCCTCCTCTCTCCTCTGGCTACTCTCTGCCCCATCCCTGTCTACGGCAAGACTCCGTGGGGGCCTCATCGACCCCTGGCTAGCGGCCGATGCCTCAGCTCTGGCTCTGTCTGCCATCTCCCTCCTCTCAACAGTAGAAGAGCCCGCAAAGAAGCTCAAACCAGAGTAGGCACAAGGACGCCCCTCGGCTCGTGCCCGCTCGCGCCCCCTCCGATAGCGCTCCTCGGCGATCCTCGCCCGCTCCTCCGCTACACCCAGGCAGAGCCTCAGCTCATCGCGCTCGGCTCTGTCACACTCCCGCTCGCGGTCACGCTCTGTCCTCTCACGCTCGCGCTTCGCCCTCTCGCACTGGCACTCCTACTGCTCCATCCGCAGAAGCAGCTGCAACTCTACCATGTCCCGGAGAAGCGCCCCCTCCCCGCTGGGCCGCTCTGTCGCCGCCCGCTCTAGCTCCGCCATGGCCTGGTGTCGCTCCTCGGCCATCTCCAGTGCCTGCCAGCGCTGCTCCTCTGCAAGCGCCGCCCGACACCTCTCCTCAGCTAGCTCTGCGGTGGCCGAGTGCCTCACCGCAGTCAGCTCCCCCACGGCTCGCCGCCATGCCTCAACTGCCTCCGTGAGCCGCTGCTCGCGGATCGTCACCTCGGCACCTGCCAGTGCCGCCCACTCCATCGCCTCCTGGAGCTCCTGCCTCTGCAACACCACAAAAAGAGAAAACAGATCAGAACTGATAAAAATAATTGTAATATCTGAAAATAATTAATTTAATTCAACCTTTTCACTCACCGAGGCCTCCAGCTCCCTCTCTGCCTCCTCAGCTCGACGGATGGCACCCGCTAGCTGCTCCTCCAAGGCTGTGACCTAGGCACTCTAGTCTGGGGTACTCTGGGCAGGGGCACTCGAGCTAGAAGCCCCTCCTGCTCCCGTCGTTGCCGCTCTACACCGCTGGGCACACTGCATCATATTATGGGATTGTCAGTGGCTTAAACACTTAACTTCAGAAAATCATGACATGGCATACTCACCTGAATCTAAAGGTCATGTCGGGTCGCTCCCAGCTGCGCTTCCAATGTATGCAGCTGTATCTACATGTCGGCCGCAACCTCATCATGAGTATCCTGCATTTGTCATATATTAGTCAAAGCATTCATCATATAGGAACTCTCAAGTAAATTAAAGCATGAATTCATACATACCCCTACGGGCCTCATCTGAGGCCGGTGCCCGTGGGTCCTCCAGTAGGTCCACAGGTAGGTCATGCTCTCCTCCGCCCGAGAGACGATTGGTGTGCCCCCCCCTCTGCCAGTCAGCGTACTGCTCGGGGAAGCGCAGCTGCCAGTCCGTCGTAGCCACCCGTCCTCGAGTCTTCCTCATCCACCCACTCCTGGTGGAACCCCAGTGTCCTCATCACCAGTCTGAGTCGTAGCGGCTCGATCTCGTTCAGGCAATGAAGCCAAAGCTCCCTCCCAAACAAAGGTCGGCCAGCTACAACCCAAGGCCGGTCATTGTCAGCCATGCCCATGTAGGGCCTCCACACCACTTGCATTTGCATTTCATATCATCATTTCACATCATACTATCATCATGCATGAATAGGAAATAATCAAATGCATAAACATAAGCATACGTACCATCGATGTCGGGAAGTCGCGCAGCTCCCGCCGCACTACTACAAGCTCGTACGCATGCGAGGCCCCCGTCGCGTACGGGAGCCAACGTCTAGCCAGGGGGACCGCCTCTAGGCGAAAGATTGTGGCTCTCCTCATCGGGATGTACAAGTGGCACCAAACCTGCATCAAAAAAAAAATCATCAGCATACCGCAAAGCATAATAGGGATAGAAGCATATAACATAGACATAAAAGAAATTTGCATACCTGAAGGAATGGTGCAAAGCTGCTGACGGTAGTCTCTCTCCCTGTCCCGGTAGACAGGTCCGCGATGAGGTGGGCTAGGAAGGCCGCACCCCAGGCATATCTCCCAACCTGCTCCAAGTCCTCAAGGACACTCAAGAAACGACAGTTCATGTCGTCTCCCTTCGTGCCTAGCAATAGCCACCCCATCACCAAGAATAGGAACCTCCTTAGATCTAGGTCTGCTCTCTCTCTCTCTGGGCGGGGTCGGTACAGAAGGTGGCTCTAGCTCTCTCGGCCATCCTCACTGCAAAAGCCTCTAGGGACTCGCCTGCTCTCGGCCACCCCCCTCCTAGCCCGAGGGACTCCATCAACTCAGCTCTATCTACCATCCTACACTCCCTGGGTCCCTCTGACACGGTAGACAAGCCTAGAAGTCGAAGGGCCCGCTCCTGGTAGTCTAGGTAGGTCACCCCGCTGACTGCCTCTCCATCTACCCTCAGCCCAGTCATCCTAGTCACGTCCTCTAGGCTAGGTACCATATGCCCCCAGGGCATCAGGAAGGCCCTGCTAGTCCTATCCCACCTCTCTCTCAGCACAAAATACATCATAAATAAAATTCTTGTAACATCACTTGTTCATATCTCATCGAAAGAGCTTCGCAACGGCGCTGATATCGCCTTGATCCGACACCAAATGTGAGCATGGCGTTCATTTTCGTGGAGGCACATAAATTAGTTTCGTGAACAGGATAGCAAGAGCAGTCCAAGGTTAATTCTCCCATAATCCTCGGCTCCGAACCAGCGACCGCCGCTCTCGGGGATCGACCAGCAACCCCCCAGTATCATCCCAGCTAGCCGCTGCAGCAAGGAGATGCCCAGATGTCGCCGTCCCATTAGCTGGACCCGCCTGCTATCCCATGGGCCCAGTAGAACCGAACAGGACCAGTAGCCCATCTCTGGCCCGAAAGCCCTTCCGGCTTATTGCCTGTCAACCTGAGTTCGCTACTCCTGGGTCCCACCATAGA
This sequence comes from Amorphophallus titanum, assembly GCA_024336825.1. Lineage (NCBI taxonomy): Eukaryota > Viridiplantae > Streptophyta > Magnoliopsida > Alismatales > Araceae > Amorphophallus > Amorphophallus titanum. The sequence continues at coordinate 55,335,650 of JANBPO010009603.1, read as the reverse complement.
CCTTTACCTCCCTGTATGGAGTGGACATAAAATTCATTACTGCAACTATTATTTAATTATTGTATCAGGAGTACGAGTCTCGACAGGGGTCGTCTTCCCCATGCCCGGAGCATGGAGGTACATTCGCCTCCCTTTTTGTCTCATTTGCTTAGTTCGTATGTGTTCTATTTATGCCGCTTCTTGAGTGTTAGGATATCTAGCTCGTTCCAATTTTATCATCATTGCGAGAGTGAGTGAGTGCGTAACCCATCTTGTGACTCAATCTGAGCACACGGAAGAGTCGAATACCCTTGACTCGCTGTCAGTTTCTCAACCGCATAGATTCACATACTTCTCTTGCTAGGGACGAGCCGTGAGCTTGCCTAGAGTCTCAGGTTTGCATCAAATTGGCATTGAGTCTACATCTCATCCCACATCAACGACCGTTCCAGTGTTAGTTTTACATCGATCGGAGTTCTGGGTAACCAGCAACAATTCTTCCCGTGAAGTCGCGCACTGCTGCCCATCTACGCGAGACAGATCACCTCCTTCTGCTTACAAAATCCCTCTAGGCCTCCTCTCAATTACCTTAGGCCCAAGGCTTGGGTGGATTATCCAACCTTTTGTCTACTTCGTGATGCCACTAGTCTCGCATCATTTTGATGTCAGGACTGCCCGTGGCGCTCATTCTCGTGAGACTGCAACATCTGCCTATGCTCTCGTGATCCAAGGATGATCCCTAGATTGTGAACTCCCTACTTCCCTCCATACTCTGAGATCGGGCGAGATATTTGGAGGAGAGGTACTTTGTCCAGCTTTCTTCGTAACGAGGGCTCACCCACCACAATCTGACATCGGGGCTAATACTGACGTCACTTTTTGATGGATCGCGCCATCCAGTTCTGGCGACCTACGACCTGGGGATGCATGTGGGAACCCTCCCAGCTTCTTCCCCACGAACCAATGTGCGCCATTCGGTCTGAACATCCTCCCACAAGCCAGCTACGCAACCCCATCAACGGCATCACGTTCTGAGGTCGGACTTGATCGTGGCTAGTAGTTTTGTCACGACACGCAGATCTGCTTCTGCCAGCCTAGGCTGTAGGACATCCCCACCCACCAACTGTTCGATGTCAGTTCCAGCTAAAACTTCTCACTGCACGTCGGTGCTGTTCCACATCAGAATGGCCCTTTGCACTTGAGTCGATATACAGGGACTCGATTTAGCGAATATATAGAAGCTCAGAACACAAGAGGGTTCCCCGGACCCTTAAAACACACGGGCATGCTAATCGGTGTAACTCAGTACCTCTGGACACCTAAAAACACAGTCATGGTCCCTGCGGGGTGTCCGGGACAACCACGGGCCAATGGTCAACCAATGGGTCACAATTGGATCGATTGGTGGCCAAACGGACCAAGATAGGGTAGATCGGTCGACCAATCCCTTGGGGTCAGTCGACCAGCCCTAGGAGGACGGTCGGCCATCCAATGCCCTTGGGAGGCTAGCCCAGATCGATCGACCAACTGGGCAGTTCGGTCGACCAAACTGGCCAGAGTTGCCCTCCATGGCGAATGTCGTTCGGTCAACCAATGCCAACTGAAAATGGCAGAAACTCGACCAGACTCAACCCTAGAGTCTGGTTCCATGCCCACTCGACCTCGATTGAGGGGGAAAATAATGGGGACCATCCCCCGGGTCCCAAAACCCAAAAATGGAAGGAAAGAAATGGCAAAATGCCACTCGATTTGACGAAATCTGCTTCACACCGTAAGCATGGAAAAATTGCGCAACATGAATGGAAACCCATGCTCTGCTCACCTTGGCCTACGAAACTCACGGGAAAGAAAGTACAAGAGTTAAGGGACCATCCCCCTACCTCCACCGATGATTTCCCATGTCGAGATCACCGATTTGTCACGAAAATGCTGTTAGAACATCGTTGGGTTCATGGGCTCACAAATGAACGCCACCACCTCAATCCTCGCTCCATCCTCACAGCTCCTCGCCCCACGAGCCTCGCCGCCTCACCCCTACCTTCCTTCGTCGGTCGCCGGAGAAGAGAGGGAGAGAAGAGAGAGCATGAGAAGAGAGAGTGAGAGAGTGAGAGTTGTGAGGAGAGAGAGGGAGAGAGTGAGAGTTGCGAGGAGAGCGAGGGGGTGGTTATTCTGAGTTCCTTCGGGCCCGCACAGAAAATCCGGTGTCCCCGCAAGGACCGCGGCCAACTAAGAGAGTCGGCAGCCTCCCGGCCCCGCCCGCCAACAATCCTTCGGCCCTACCGGCGACGGTCCCGCCCCAACCGGTAGAAGAATTTGACAGCATCCCTAACCTTGCTGAATTCATGAAGGAGAAAGAGGAAGCCCAGCAGGCCCCGCCGGCTCAGGTGGTGGCACCAGATCCAGCGGAGGAGCCACCTTTCGACCCAGCTCCCCAGGCCCAGGCTGGGGGCAGAGGCGACAAGGCCGAAGAGATGAAGCTGCTCAAGGTTCGGGCTGTCGACCGAATAGTCAGGCATCTCAAGAAGATCCCAGCCCAGTTCACCGTCTGGGAGATGCTATCCCTAGATGAAGAAACACGACAGGCCATCATTGCCGCACTCCAGACGCCAGCACACCTTGAAGCCTGCTTGGCAGAGATGTCCCCGGAGGTGGCCATAGCCTTCACAGAAGATGACATGCTCTTGCCCACTTGCAGTCATAATAGGCCGCTCTACATGAAAGGGCAGCTGAATGGACAGCCTATCAACAGAGTCCTGATTGACCCAGAAGTGGCAGTCAACATACTCCCCTACTGGGTGTACCAGAAGCACTACTTCGATGTGCATTTGGTCAAAGTCAGGAACGTCAAGATCACTGGTTTTAACCAAAAGTGCGAGGTGCCCATGGGGGTTGCAGAATTTGACCTGGCCTTCAGTGATTTCATCACCAAGGTCTAGTTCCATGTAATCAACTCCAACACCTCCTACAAGGTGTTGCTTGGCCGGCCTTGGCTGCACCAGAACAGAGTGGTGCCGTCTACCTTACACCAATGCATCAAGTACCCGTGTGAGGAAAAAGAAGTTAGAATCTTCGCTGACCTCCACCGGTTGGAGGTGTTCGAGTGTCACCTGTCAAATGCTAATCTATACCTGATAGAGACGAAGCAGGCTCCTAAAGTTGCCCGGGACAAAGGGAAGAAGAAGATAAAATCGAAAGGCTGGTTTCCTCCGCCGCCCCCAGGCTATGTGGCTCCTCTGCATATGCCATTCATTGCAGAAAAAGAAGGGGTATCCAGGGCGTTTCCCCTTGTCGTCTATCCCATACCGGGGCACCTTGCCTTGAAGACCTGCTAGAGGAAGTCAGAGTCCCGCCAGGAATTATTAAGCCAATGACGGAGCTCGAATGCCAGGCGGCCAAGCAGCTGAGGACCTTTGAGGTGCCGAATCCTGAAGGCCCATCCACTATTTTCTATGCGGCCGGAGAACAGCCAGTCAGAGGATATGACGATTGCCGACTCCCTGACGACCTTCATGACCCACACGTCCCAATTTCGGGGCTTCCTTACATGACCGACCGTGTAGCCGAGGTGGTCAGAAGATAAAGGATTCCCCTTTATCAACCTTCCAGCCAGAAGGAGATGTTTGAAAAGATGTGGAACCCGCCAAACCTAGACCGGAGGCTGCTACAGATTACCAAGCATCCGGGCCTAAGCTTCTCACCGAAAGATTACTACGAGGCCAACATGATATCAATTTCTGCCCCGCTCGGTGGTGACCCCGCCAAGGCGGTAGCCCTACAGGAAGCCCGCCACAATAAACCACCTATGCCACTAGCTGAAGAGACACAAGATGAAGAAGTATTCCTCTGGAACCCCCTCTGCTGCAAGCGCGCGGGGAAGGTCTTTCCCTCTTCCGAAGGGTCGACCTTAAGGGACTGCATCATCAGGGTTCCCTCATCCCCGCCTGTTGGCGAGGCAGGAAGTGGAGGTACAGGCCATGCTCCAGGCCCTCCCCGATGCGATCCCGTCATGCTCACCCTATACCAACGACAGCAAAGGGAGATCGAGATGTTGAAGGCACAATTGGCCGAATTGACTACACTTGTGGCAGACCTGATCCAGGGCTCCCTCCACCCGTGGGGTGAATACGTGACTTGGTCCCGGGCCACCAGTCCCGACACCTCCGTCCAGTCAGGGAGGGGGGCGAGGAATATGGCGAGCCCTTCAACCAGACAACCAGCTGGGCGAGGCCTCACATTGCAAGAGAAGCTGCAGAATAAAAGACCCGAGACATCTTTGACTGGGCCTGTCACTATGGTAAGGTCTCCCTCCTGAGGTCCAAGAGGCCTCAAGATGTTCGGAGAAGTGGTGACCCACTATTTTGCCCTTATTACCAGATACTCGGTCACGCAATTGAAGACTGTTACGTCTTCAAAGATATTACTCAAGACCTAATCGACAGAGATGAGCTCAGAATGGGAGATTATGTGGTGACCCCGTCGTGACCTCACGTGGTAGGCGGCCCGAAAAGAGGAGTCTACATAATATCCATCCAGCACCAGGCTCCTGAAGATGCAGCGACCTCGGCCCCGATCGAAGCCGTCTATGATGATTACCTGGAAGACTCCGGGGTAGCCTTGTGCCCTCCCGTGCCAGGAAACCCCACAGGCCCGTCGACTGCAGCCCAGAAGGGATGCGAGGTGAATGCTGCTTTGGCACTCGGCCAAGATGAGCAAGAAGAGGCCTACGGCATCCTCGAGACCGAGAATAATAAAAAAGATATATATACGATTTTGATCCTTATAAGATTTTTTGAAAAGGGCCTAATCCTATATATATGCTCCCTACGTGAACTCTTCCCTCCCCTTCCCTTCATCAAGCATTAAGAGGGAAGAAAGGAGAGATTAGCTCCTTCCTCCCCTTCCTCCCCCTTGCTCTCTCTCTATGGAAGCTCTCTCTCTCCAGAAAAGGAAAGACTTGGGGAAGATCGTACTGGGAGGATACCGTCGCTGCGCGAGGATCTGTGTGGATCTGTTCTAGAGGCCGTACTTCTGTGCGGCTCGGTGTTTGCAAGATTCTACATCGGGCACTATAGACAGCGTCGTTTCGCGCAAGGTATAAATCAGCAACCCGTAGTTAGGGGTTGGGAGTTTTAATGCATCGATTAGAGTATGGATCTAGGATTCCATCAAGTCGGGTTTGGGTAAATAAATTTTTGTTATCCACTGCGTTGCCCGAACAGTGCTGTAGGAAACCTTACATGGGATCCCTGACTTGTCAGGCTAGTGGAATGCTGCAAATATGACTAGGACTGGGGTGACCGCCATGGGCACTCGCGAGTAATATGACCTATCTTACCACACCTGAAACACTCTAGCTCAACTTCATTCACAGTGCACGGCCTGCCCTCGTGGAACTCACCACATCTCAGACACTATCTTGGCTGCTCATTCATACCATGGCATAGTGGTCAAACTAATAGCTACTGAATAGTCACCATTGACACCTGCTCCTGGTGCGTCTTGCCAAACCTGCTTCTTTTGAATAACCTACTCATTCGACTGAACCTCGATCTCAAAGGGGAAGAACTCGAGTCAGGAGATGAAAGAGATGTCAATTCTACCTACCTCTAAAACTACTGGGGAACATACTGCTGCTGAAGGGTCCTCAGTTGACCCTGACCTGACTGAGACTGCCCCGAACTGACCTGCTCTCAGGTCCTCAGCCAATCCTCCTCTAAATCTGACGCGGCTTGATAGGCTGATTCCATATCTGCAACATGGGTCGCAATCATTGGGTGTCTAAGTTCTGGCCTCAGATCTCTGACAAACTGTTGAGTCTTCAATCTCTTACTTGCCAGGATATGGGGTGCATAGCGACCCAATTCCATAAATCGAGACCGATACTGCATCACTATTATATCTCCTTGTGACAGCTCCATGAACTAATACATCTTCTTCGTCCTGACATGCACTGGGAGAAAACTCACTCGAAGGCTGCAAGAAACTCCTGTCACAAAATCTGATGTAGAGGATGTGACTGAAATGCCGATTCCCACTCTGTGGCCCACCACGACAAGGCTGATCCCTACAACTGGCAATTCGCCAGCAAAACCTTCTCATCCACGGCACACTCCATGAACCGGAACACCTATTCCATCGCATCAACCCATGATCTCACTGCATCAGGATCTAGCTGGCCTTCAAATGTTAGTGGATGAAACTACAGAAACTCTCGCAAAATACGTCCACAACCACCATGTGACGAACTGCCCTCGCCAGCCTCCTGACCACGATGCTACTGATGCATCTACCATATGAAGAACTGATACATGCCGGTATAAAACTCGGCCTGACTTGGCACACCAGGGGCCACTACCTCTAGAGGAAAAGACTCGCCACCTGGCTCCTCACGATTCGGCTCCTCTTGATCCCCCACCGACATTCCTGACAAAGCTCAAACTCACCTCCTCGGCGCCATCTAACCCTTAACACAAACATAGAAACCAAGGGGGTGAATAAAACAAAACATCCTAGGCCAGCTGCCCACTATACAGAACTTTTTGGACTCATAGTCTTTGCATTGTCCTGAATTCCTATGCATTTTCACAACCACGCTCAGATACCATCTATAATGACCCAAGATCTGAATACTGAGACTTATCGGATACCATTCGAATCCTAGCCCGCCACCCACGAGCCAGAAGACATGATGTGAGATGAGGTCGGGGGTCTTCAAATGTGCTGCCGTCGGGCCTGGAAGTGAATCTGCAAGACTGCTAGTGCCCACATTGAACAGGTGGCGTGCATGATGGATAGCAGCGGGCAGGGCCATCCTAGAATGGGATGCAGATCGGGCAGCAGCCTACATGGTTGCAGTGGCGAGGAGGGAGATGGCGACCTACTGTGTTGGCCAGTAGAAGGGCACATGCCACTATTGCTGCGGCATGGTGTTGATGGCGATTAGCTAGATGGATGACAAGCTGTGTTGCTGCCACATAGATCTGCGAGGAGGAGAACCGTCGGTGGCTGGACAGTGACCTGCAGAGGGGGGGAAGATGGTTTGCTATTGTACAAAATGGTGCACAGACCTGCATGGAGGGGGGCTATTGGTGATCTACAGTGGCTCAGATCTGTGGTCGAACAGGTGGTGGGTGTGGTGAACGGAGGGTCTGCTGGCTTGCTACATGGGCAGGGATGGGGATCTGTAGGTTTAAAAGATTGGAGAGGGATGTGCGTGGGTTCTGAAGGTCTTTGCATTGGCTGGGAATCGAGTCGATCGACCCGAGGTAAGGTGGGGTCGACGCAGGGTGCTGGTGCGTCTGGCGGTCTTTTCTGCAGGGATTTAGGGGTCTGGGAGAGGAATGGGTCAACCCAGTGTGTGGGTGGGTCGACCCATCTGTCTTGCCTAGTAGGACAGAAAGCCAAAACGGGACTCTGTTTTGTCTGAGATCTTGCGCGGTCCAATGAAAATGGCCACCACGACCTGACCCGATGTTGGATTGAGGCGAGTGAGCACTCGTTGGAAAGAGTACTGGCCGAAGTATGCTACCACCAAATCTCAGACTCAATGTTGTAACACAGAAGCATGGAGGAATTTTGCAATATTTATCCCGTTCTGCATCCTAGACTGACAGAACCAGGAGACCAACAAGAAATGGGTCACAGGATGGTAACCTTCATATGTCCTCTGAGCATAAAATTTGGCGGAGACGTAGGCAGGGATGTCCTCGTCGATCTCTGGTGGAGATGGGGCGCTTTAGAGAGGTTTGAGGGTGTTTTGTGGTTGCAGAAGATGAGAAAGGAGAAGGGAAGGGAGGGAAGGGGGAGGCCAGCGCAATGTGAGAGATTAGGAGGAGGAGAAACAGAGTGGAAGAGAAGTTCGCAGGTGGGAGAGCTTAGTTAGGGGGGTTTGGAGAAGTTTGACGATAGCCGTAGGAGGGGGCAGGGATAGTAACCTGAGGGAAAGAGAGGGACGATGCTGGGGTTGGGGAAGAAGCAACTAGGGTTTAGGGAGATTAGTAGAGGAGGAAGATGAAGAGGAGGTGGGGAAGTTGTAGAGGTATTAGAGGAGGTGGAAGGTGACGGACCGTGGTGCTGGCCATTACAGATGAAGTTAGAGGGAGAGGGGGGAGAGGAGGGACTGCAGTTTGTAGGGAAGAGAGGGGGGATGAGAGCCAGAGGAAGGGGTCGGGTAGCTGGCCGAGCTGTGGATGTGAGGGAGGGGAAATGGAGGGGAAGAGATGGCAATAGAAGGGGTTGGGGAAGGGGTTGACGGGGGGTGCTGGGGATGGAGACAACAGAGAGGGGAGGAGGAGAAAGGAGAAGGAGAAGAAGCAGATGTGAGAGGAGAAGAGAGGGAGGTGGTAGAGAAGCAGAGGGTGAGATCAGAGGAGGAGGTTCGAAGGGGTATCTCACCCCGGGGGGGTTCCAAAAATAGGGAAGAACACTCATAGCCAATGGCTAACTGGGTTTTTTTCTTCCTTCTATTCTAACGTTGGCTTACATGGTGCTTAAATAGAAGTGGTTGGGAAGGGGAAAGGTCACAAAACATGGGGAGGGGAAATGGCTCCTTGGAATCCCAGGGGTCTTGGGTTCCACGAGGAGGCCTTACATTAAAGAGGTGGATTATATATTTAATTTCCTAATAAAAGAAAAACACACATGTTAGGCCCATTTATCATTTCATGTGGCCCATTAACATAAAACACTTAGATATAGCTAATATAATTTGATAGTTGCCGGTGTCACTTGACGATCCCGTCAAACCCCTCCGCTCGGAGTAGGTTCGACCTCGAACCTTGAATCTCCAACCGACGATCCCGTCAAACAACTCCAGTTGGAGGAGATTCGACCTCGAACCTCATAGCTTAGGATCCCGGTCTGAAAGAACAGCCCAGTTCCCTAAGCTCTGATACCATTTGATGTGAGACGAGGTAGGGGCTCTTTAAACGTGCTGCTGACAGGCCTGGGAGTGAATCTGCAAGACTACTAGTGCCCACATCGAATAGGTGGCGTGCATGATGGACAGGAGTGGGCAGGGCCATCCCGAAATGGTAGGTTGGCCGCACAGCGTCCTACATGGTTGCAGTGGCGAGGAGGGAGATGGTGACCTACTGTGTTGGCCAGTAGAAGGGCACAGGCCACTACTACTGTGACATGGTGCTGATGGCGATTAGCTAGATGGATGATGAGTTGTGTTGTTGTTGCACAGATCTACGAAGAGGTGGACCGTCGATGGCTAGACAGCGACTTGCAGAGGGGGGGAAGATGGTTTACTACTGTGTAGAATGGTGCATAGACCTGCATGGAGGGCGGGCTATTGGCGATCTGCAGTGGCTCAAATTGGTGGTCGAAAAGGTGGTGGGTGTGGCGAAGGGAGGGTCTGCGGGCTTGCTGCATGGGCAGGGATGGGGATCTACAGGTTTAGAAGATGGGACAGGGATGTGTGTGGGTTCTAAAGGTTTCTGCATTGGCTGGGAATGGAGTGGGTCGACCTGAGGTGAGGTGGGGTCGATGCAGGGTGCTGGTGGGTCTGGCGGGCTTTTCTGCAAGGATTTAGGGGTCTGGGAGAGGGATGGGTCGACCCAGTGCGTGGGTGGGTCAACCCATCTGCCTTTCCTGGTAAGACTGAAAGCCAAAATGGGACTCTATTTTGTCTGAGATCTTGCGCGGTCCAACGAAAATGGCCACTCCCACCTGACCCGATGTTGAATTGGCACGAGTGAGCACTCGTTGGAAAGAGGACTGGCCGAAGTATGCTGCCACCAAATCTCAGACTCAATGTTGTAGCACAGAAGGCTGGAGAAATTTTGCAATATTTATCTCATTTTGCAGCCCAGACTGGTGACAGAACTAGGTGACCAGCATGAAATGGGTCACAGGATAGCAACCTTTGGATGTCCTCTAAGCACGAAATTTGGCGGAGACATAGGCATCGATATCGTCGTCGATCTCTGGTGGCGATGAGATGCTTTAGAGAGGTTTGAGGGTGTTTTGTGGTTGCAGAAGATGAGAAAGGAGAAGGGAAGGGAGGGAAGGGGGAGGCTAGTGCAATGTGAGAGATTAGGAGGAGGAGGAATAGAGTGGGAGAGAAGATTGTAGGTGGGAGAGCCTAGTTAGGGGGTTGGAGAAGTTTGATGATAGCCGCAGGAGGGGACAGGGATAGTAGCCTGAGGGAAGGAGAGGGACGATGTTGGGGTTGGGGGAGAAGCAACTAGGGTTCAGGGAGATTAGTAGAGGAAGCAGGGCTTGTTCATGTAGCAGGAAGTGTGTACCACTTCTCCATCTGGAGACTTATGGACGATGCTAGCTCCGGCCTGTATCCTGGTACGCCCAGAGGAGGTTGTTTCTATTCTAGAGGCCCCGTCAAAATACAGCTGCTAGACAGCTTGCTGGGCTTGGTTCGCTTCCAGTACTTCATCTTCGGGTAGATCTGTAGCTAGCGAGGAGTCTTCGGGCACGCGGTGTGCCGCGAAGAAGTCCGCGACGGTTTGCCCTTTGATGGCCTTCTATGGGACATAGGCGATGTCAAACTCCATCAATAACATGGCCCACTTGTCGAGGTGCCCCTTCGGGACAGGTTGGGAGAGAATATGCTTGACGGGGTCAGCCCTAGAAATCAAGCTTACTTCATGGGACAGCATGTAGTGCCTAAGTTTCATGACCACGAAGACCAAGGCAAGACAGACCTTCTCGATAGGAGTGTACTTAGCTTCCGCCCCTACAAGTCTTCGACTGAGGTAGTAAAGAGCATGCTCCTTTCCCTCATCATTATTCTGGGTGAGCATTGCCCCTAGAGAGTATTCGGTAGCCGCTATGTAAAGGATGAGCGGCTTGCCTTTGACAGGTGCCCTCAGCACAGGTGGGGTCTGTTGTGTCCTGTGGTTTTGATGACGTCAATATCCATAAATCATACTTTGTCTCATATTCATAAACCATTCTTGTATAATCTTGATGCTAAATTTCCTCACATGTATTGAATTGTGGCTGACATGAAGTTGAGTTTTCTGAAATGCAGGTTCATATTGATCTCATTCTGCTGGAACCATGGTAAGAATGAATGTTTAATGGGATTTCAGTTTGAGTGGACTAAACCTAGTTTTAATCACTCTTGACCCTGTGGTCTGAAGTCTGAGCACACACTGTTCCAGTCAATACATGCTTATATGTTAAGTCCCTCTAAGTCCGTGCACGTTTGGGTTTGTGCATCGCCTGACAAGTCCCTGCATGTGCATACATTTAGAGTCAGTGTACATGCTCGATGCAAGTCCGAGCATGCTACACGCCTTCTAGGCTCAGTCGATGCTTGGTCAGAGCAATCACTGTAGCAGTCCGTGCATGTAGAGTCTTAAGCTAAGTCCAAGTCAAAGCATGCACTATTGCAAGTATTTGCATGTCCGAGCATATACAGCACGCTGTCTTTGCAAGTCCAAGCATACTCTGTTATTAAGGCCAGTCTAAGTCCGAGCATGTCTGGTCGACATTTTGTGAAGTCCATGCTTCTTGTTGAAAGTCCTTGCATATGTCTCCAGCGCTTCATTAAGTCTGTGCATGTTTTCAAAATAAGTCCGTGCATTTTTCCTGGTTGAAAGACCAAGTCCGTGCACTTTCCAGTAAACAAAGCCCATGCAGCTTCTTGGTTCGAAAGACCAAGTCTGAGCATGTACAGTTCCACTTAAAGTATGTCTGAGCATATGCATTTGAAGTTCGAGCATCAAAACGTTCGTGCATATTTTTGTCTATGCAAAGTATGTCCGAGCATATGCATTTGAAGTCCGAGCATCGAAACGTCCGTGCATCTTTTTGTCTATGCAAAGTCCGAGCACCTTTCCATACCCCGTGCATGTTTCAGTCTTCCAAAATACAAGTCCATGCATGAAGAAGTCCGTGCATGTTTTGCTTCTCAAGTCCATGCACATTTGCTTTAGGTCTGAGGTCAAGTCCGTGCATATTTTTGGCCTTAGTTGAAAACTTGAGTCCGTGCATACTATTACTCAATGCATACTCAAGTCTGTGCACATGTCTGAATCCATGCACGTTTCTTCACCAAGTCCGTGCATTATAAACTCTGTGCATTTTGTTAAAACATGTGTCCATGCATGTTTCAGAAGCCCATGCACTTTTAGTTCTGCACAAATAAGCCCGTGCATATTTCTAAACCCCGTGCATGTTTTGGTCATTCTGCTTACATAGTCTATGCATACACAATGATACCCCGTGCATGTTTTGGGTCTTGCAACCCCGTGCATGCACAGTGGTACTCCGTGCACCTTGTCCGGTTGAAGTCCAAGCATTGAACAGTCTGTGCATGTTTGCACGTCCATAAATCGGTTGCACAGTGTGAAGTCCGTGTACTTCAAACTCTGTGCACTTTTCTGTGCTAGCTGGAAACAAACTCATTGCACTTTAAGTGTTAGCTAGAAACCTACCCCGTGTAGGTTTTTACATTTCAACCACATTTCCCTTAACTTAGTCCGTGCATGTTTATCTCTTTGCATCTGAGTCTCGTGCTCTCCTATGCTGACTAGGTGTTTGTTATAATGACATGGACTTTCTGTCTAGCAGAAGCGATGTTCAAAAAAGGCTAAGGAAGGGCACGTGATCCCAGGAGGTAAGATGCCAGGGCTCTGACACGTGGCACAGAGCTCTGATCGGTTCTAGAAGATTCTCAGGGCGGGAAGAGTGGTCTCCACACTCCAATCTCTCAAGTGTGCCCATATATATAGAGGTGGAGTTAGTACGCTGAAGGAAGCCAAAAATAGAGAAAGACCTGCTGAACAAAAGTCTAAGTGAGAGTGAAGAAGAAGAGAGCCTATTGACCCCCTTAACCCTTTCTCTCTCCCCATTCTCTCTTTCTCACTCTCTCACCTCTCTTTCTCCCCTCTCTTCTCCGGCAGCCAACGGAGCGAGGCAGGGGCGAGGCGGAGGCGGCGCGGGGGTGAGGACGGCGAGGACGGGTCGAGGATCGAGGGCCGGTGGTGCGTGGAAGCTCGGAGGCGTACTCGTGAACCGGCGAGGGTTTTAAGGCATTTTCTTCGTGGATCGGCGTCCACGGTGCGTGAAATCTTCGGTGGAGGTAGGGGGACGGATCCTTAACTTTGGTACTTCATTTCTCGCGAGTTTCGTAGGCCGTGGTGAGTCGTGCAGGCGTATTTGGGGATTTTGGAAAAAATCTATATTTTTGGGGTTATGAGCTGATCTAGCGATTCACCATATTTTTGGCCGATCCGAGGCCATAGAATCATGCCTAGGGCTAGTGGGGAGCTTCACCCTTGATTTCCCCCTCTTTGGTGGAGGTACGGGGGTGTGGTTGGCGTTTTTAGATTGTGTTCACCATTTTGTCATCGGATCGTCATAGCGGTCGTACCAGGGACCGCTATATGCATAACGCGCCAAGGTAGGTGCATTATGATTCGTATGTTTTGTGTCTGAGTTTTGAGGGCATAACGGTCGCATGACTGACCACTATGTCAGGCATAACGCCCCAGGGATGGTGCGTTATGACTTCCGACCATTGGATTTGACCATTAGTTGTGACCATTGGGGGCCTGGTCACATAACGCGCCTAGGCAGGCTCGTTATGCACTTTAGCGCCCCGGGGAAGGTGCGTTATGCTCAACACCCTTGCCTTCTGCCTAACGCACCAGAGGTGGCCCGTTAAGGCCCATAATACCACTTGAGGAGTGCGTTATGGTTTGCTTTGCTTCATGACATAACACACCATTTCTGGTCCGTTATGTACATAATGTCCCTGGAGGAATGCGTTATGTTCGCTTTCGTGACTTAGGGCTTAACGCACCTTTGTTGGTCCGTTAAGCACTATAACGCCCCTGGGTAGGCGCGCTATGGTCTATTTTTCATTGGGAGTGACGGACGGCTGAGTTGGACTATTCATTCTCCCCCGTACGACCGTGAGTCGATCGTGCACCCGTGAGTGGCCGATGATGGACCGTTCATCGTCTGAGACCTAACTGGTAGGTTTTCGTGCCAATTCTAGTCCCGAGTGAGCAGACCTTGAAGCACGTGCTGACCTATGGTCTGACTGATGCTGGGCATCATGTAGGGACCAGGTGTGGGGCGCCGTGAGGGGTCCCGAGACATGACGACTTCGGCTTGTGTCACCATGAGTCGGCGTTGGTACGAGGGGCGGTCCCCCGTACTCTGTCTAGTTTAGCCGTTATTTTCCGTTGACTGGAGAGTCTACCTCCCAGCGACCGTTTGAGTGTCGTGTTGGACTCCGGTCGACCCGGTTATGACCTAGTGGTCAACTTTCGGTCTCGTGAGTGTCCCGGATTCCCTGGAGGTTTCATGGCCGTGTTTTGAGGTGTTCGTGGATTCCGTGTTATCATGGTTTGGACCTAGGGATTAGGCTAGATTGATGGCTCAGTGCTGTCATGTTTAGCAGTCTCAACCCTGAGTCGTGTGACTCAAGGACCGTTAGGTTAATAGGTATAGTAGGCTGTCCAGAGTTTGGTGGCCTTGAGCCACCGGTTACTTCGCGTTACTCGCGATGGGTGAGTGCGTGATTTTCTGTGCTCACGTCTATGACCCATCCGCTAGTCGTAGCTTCCACGACACGCGTGTGTCGGCCCACTAGGAGCACTGGTATGGCGTACCCGATTAAGACGGTGAGTAAGTTGGTTACCGTAGGGCTCCCCGCGTACCGTCGAGTCCAGGATGGGGGGGGGGGGAATTACCAGCTAGAGGACAGACCTAGGGCGTATGGTCTGAGTGTGCACATGAGGCTGAGGACTCGGACCCGCACTGATGAGCGTGACGTCAGCTAGTCCTTGTTTTATGGTACTTCTGGTTACTGTGTGTGTGTCCTTGTCTCCGCTTGGGGCATGGTAGCTGGACACTTGTGATGCAGTGTAAGACGTTAGGGACGCATCTAGTCATTCTTCTAGTGGATGGTGCTCCCGTCACGTGACGTGAGTTGTCATGTCCCAGGTTTCCATTTCTTGTTTGCGAGACGGGGTTCCAGGTGTTGTTTTCGGGAGTGTTCCCGGAGTCGAGGTCTGGGGTTTCTGGTGAGCGTCACCGAGAACTGTCCATAGATGACGTGGAGTTCATGACAGTGAGGTCATGACTGTGTTTTCGGACCATGTGGTTTCGACTTGGACCCTTCAGAGAGGACATACCTCTGCAACCGAGGCGTCGTGTCGTTTCCTGGTAGCATGGTTAGGACGGTTCGTGTCTGGTAGTCTCTCGATCGTGGAATCGAGATGTCGGGTGCGTGACTTGATTGTCCCCCGATGGGAGACCAGGTCATGTCTTTCTGTTGTCAGTACGAGTAGCTGTAGAGCCGAGGTTTTACTGGCCACTATAGTTACTTTCCTGCTTTTATAGTTTCTTAGCTAGTGTAGCTTTCCTTTCCACCGTTGTTTTCTCAGCACCTAAACCCTCCCTCCCCCACTCAGAATTTCAAAGGTTTACCCGGACCAAGTTCAACCCCTCAACTTGGTCCGCCTAAACCCTTCCATGACCCTTCAACTTTCCCTATAAAAGCCCCTTAGAAGCTCAAGGGGTAAAGGAGGCCAACGGATGCAAACAGACAAGCAGCGTAGTGAACAACAGATAGAGTAAGCAAGGAGATTTGTGGGTGCGGTTGGCTTGTGAATCGGCTTACATACGCTGAGGGTATGTCACTCATACTCCCCTCGCACGGCATTTAGCCATGTCATACAAGTCCACTCCCGCTACACATACGAGGTTATGATGATGACAAATACACCCTCACCATTGGGATTGCCCGCCTGTGCCAGCCTGCGACGATCACACAGACGCCATGACGTCCTACCTCCCACCGTCACGAGGCCGTGCCCGACTACTCGACCCTCGCCTATTCACCGGCTAATACCTCCTCTGGTCATCCAGTCTAGCCCTCCCTCGGCAAATCGGGCATGGCCCTTGCCTCGAGGAGAGCCCCTATAAAACATGCAGAAGTCCGCCTTATCACGCATTGACCCAAGGATTGACCTCTTTGTCAAAATTATCCCGTGGCTTGTGCCAGTTGTACCACGGCCGCTACGGCCCACCTATAAAGCCCATATGACTCTCTTAAATTATATTACCACTTGAATGAATGTCTTCGCATCCACGTTCAGGTCCCAGTCTTCCCCTGCACCACTCGGTGTATGTGTCTAGCACCTCTGGCCCCAATAAACGTCTCCCAGTCGAATGCGAGACCATAGCTATGGAATGCTCCTGGCCCTCCACCCATGGCTTCAGATACATACAAACTTCTTTTCAGCATAGAACGAAGATGTTTGGATTCAATCCAATGTAAATAAACACCGACTGCTTGCGGTCGGTGAGGAAAGACATCTAGTACATGATTTCCCATAATTGCTTGCGCACTCGCACATGTGGAACCTCCCTTCTCTCCACGTGTCGCCCATCTCCTGAGCCCACGTGTCACGTCCTGGCGGCGCTTCCCAGTCAAACCTTGGTTTCATAGGTGATTTTTAGAAATTTGCTGGCACGCCCGCACCCCAGCTATGTTTCGCCAAAACCTAGAAACCTCCTGTGCCACTTGAACCTCCCTCAGCTTTCTATAAAAGGCGAGTGCTCGATACCGCCTTCAGAAGGATACGACCATGGGAGGGGATACCCGAGATACATCAAACTTTGGCATCTCTCCTAGCGCCTTATCCCGCCCCTCAATCCGATCACCGAACATACCCCCCGCGCCTGGGGCGACTGATCCCGAGGGCATTTCCCCATGGATCCGACCCGCCAACGCGTGAACAAAAAGGATGGCATGCCTGGTGGGATGTCTCCCACCTTCCTTCTTTTTGCTGAGGAGAAGCCAGTGCTAGCCCTAAAGCCCTGGTGCCCTTTTCCTTTCCTTGCAGGAGAGGCAGGGGAGGGCACTCGCCAACAGCTTCCAGTTTGCGTTCCAACTGCCAGACCGCATTCGATGACCATCGCCTTCGCAACATCTAGCACTCAAGCAACCATGGCGGCCATCACCTATAGTCTCATCGTCGTTGCCACCCATGCGAGGGTGGGCTACTTAGAGGTGCCAGTCACCTTTGGTAGCTTCACCCTAGTCGTCCGATCACCCTACTTCTTGGGTGTGGTCCTCGTGGCTGCTCCGCAGCTACCCCTAGCCCCCGTGCTTGCTGGTGCAACATACGCGCCACACCAGCTCCCAGCCCCAACAACCTGCTCGAGTGTCAGGCTCGGGTCTTCCACCATCGGCCCCCGCAGGGGCACTGGACCAATTCCTGCCCAGGCAAGTGTCAACCCCTGGGCCTAGTTTCTACTGACTTCTAGTGCGGGCCTTGCGCCCTGGGCATCGGTCTCCACTGCAGTAGCTCACTCGGATTTCCAACCCCGAGCTCGAGCTCTGCTGGCATCCAGCACGGGTTCTTACCCCAGGATGTCTGACTCCTCAGCATTCCGCTCGGGTGCCCAGTCCTGAGCTCCAGCAGAGTCGGCACCCCTCATGGGTTTCTCGACCCGGCATCAAGGCTCCCCAGCACTCCGTTCGGGCCTCTCGACCCGAACCTCTGAAGAGCCGTCACCCATCTCGGGTCTCCGACCCCTGGGTCGAGGCTCCCCAGCATCCAGACTGGGCATACAACCCCAGGATTTCTCAGGGTCAGTCCCCAACGTGGGCTCTCCACATTGGGCCTCGGGCCTCCCAGCTTCATTATGGGGCTCTATCCCCTACCCCTCAGTGGCACCGACCCCCAGTATAGGTGCTCTATGGGACACAACAACCTCGGTGTTGGCCGTGGCTCCTCTATCCCACTCTCTAGCCTCGCCAGCACTCGATACAGGCATACATCCTCGGGTCGTTGGCACCTCAGCACCTCCAGCAATACTAGCCTCCAGTGCAAGAGCGTTGTCTCGAGCATCGGCAACACTTCTATCGGTTCAAGTGAGAGCTTACACCCGAGTCACCCAACCACTAGCGTCCACTATAGACTTCATGTCTTGGGGCCCGATTCCAATTCCACTTTGGCCCTTTTGGCCTACTTGTAAGGCCCATGTGGCACCTATAAAGCATGAAGCCAGTTAAATATGCATATCCGTACCTCGGTCTCAGTCTCACCTCCACTCTCCTCAGCGTGTCTCCAGTGTCTCGTGCTCCAGCCGATTACCTTCCCAGTCGAGTGCGATGGTCCCCCTATAGCTGCAGGGTGCCCCCCAGTCCTCTATCCATGGCTTCAGACATATCCAGACTCTCCTTCAGTATGGAATAAAGGTGTTCAGATTTAATTCAATATAAATAAACACCGACTTCTTGTGGTCGGTGGGGAAAGGCATCCCGTACACGAATCCCCACAATCGTTTGTGCGCTTGCACTGTGAAACCTCCCTTCTCTCCACGTGTTGCTCGTTACCCCAAGCCCACATGCCACGTCCTGGCGACGCTTGCCCAATCAACCTTCAGTTCCATAGGTGATCATTGAGAATTCGACTGGCACACCCGCACTCTGTCCAGTTCTCCAGTCTTCCCAGAAACCTCTCATCCAAGTCAACCCCTCTCGACCTTCCATAAAAGGCGAGTGTACGGTACTTTCGTGAGAGGTATATGGCTACAAAGGAGAATATCCCTTGGATAACATCAGCTCCCTTATTTTCCTTTAAATGCTTTATACCCATCACACAATGGTCATGACTTCTCTTCGTCGCATCGCCAAGGCCGATGAAAGCCATAAGTTGGCACGCCCAGTGGGACATCTCTCGCCTTTCTTATTTCTGTTGAAGAGAAACTTGTGCCAGCCCTGAAGCCGTGGTGCCCTTTTCCTATCCTTGCAGGAGAGGTATAGGAGGGACACATTCCCTTGCAGCTTCCAGTTCATGTTCCGACAGTCGGACCGCGCCCAGTGACCATCTTCAACCGTCCCTCTCTGCTAGTAGCCAGCATTCCAGCAACCATGGCGACCGTAACCTATGGCCCCATCGTTATTACCACCCATGCACGGGTGGGCTACTTGGCCACCCCAACCGCTTTCGGTGACATCACCCTCGTCATCAGATCACCCTACTTCCTAGGTGTAGTCCCCGTGGTTGTTCCCAGCCAATCCCGGTCCCTGTGCCCGCTTGTGCAGTCGACGTACCACCCTCTTCTCTAGCATCGGTGGCCCTCCCGAGTGCCAGGCTTGGGGTCTCCACTATTGGTCCCCGTAGGGGCCCCAAATCGTCTCTCGCCTGGATAAGTGTCAGCTCTCGGGCCTAGCCCTGACCGATCTCCAACACAGGCTCTATGCCTCAGACTTCGACTACTACCGTAGCACTCCAGTAGGGTTTCTGACCTCGAGTCCCAGCCAAGTCAACACCCAACACAGGCTCCCTGCCCCAGGACCCCGGCTCTACGACACTTCACTCGGGTCTCCAACCCCGAGTCCCAGCTAGGCCTGCTCCCGACACGGGTTTCTAGTCCCAGGTTCAAGTCCCCTCAGCATTTTTCTCAGGCTTCTCGACTCGAACCCCAATCGATCCAGCACTCAACACGGGTTCTCAACCTAGAGTCCAAGGCTCCCCAATACCCGACCCGGGGACACAACCCCTAGTCTCATCAAGGTTGGTCTCCAACGCGGTCACTTTGAATTGGGCTTCTGGCCTCCCAGTTCTACAATGGGGCCTCTACCACCATGATCCATCAATGTTGATTCCCAGCACAAGCTTCCCATCTCGGGATATGGCAACTCCAGCACCCAGTACGAGTCTTCAACCCCAAATTCCAACATCGCCAGCACTCAGTGTAGGTTCACAACCTTGAGTTGTTGGCACTACGACATCTTTTATGCCATTGGTTCTCGATGCAAGAGCGTCATCTCAAGAATCAACAACACTTTTATCGACTCGAGCAAAAGCTTATGCTCAGGTTACCCAGCCCTCGGCTCTCAATATGGGCATCGTGCCCCGAAGGCTGACTTCAGCACTTTTCACCGATAGCTTGGTGCTACCAGTGACGGTAGATCAAGTCTTCTCTGCCTACCACCTTGGAGCAGGGTTTTCCTCCGCTCCCTAGAAGAAGCGCCGCAGTGGCCACAGAAATTGGCGGCCCGCTGTCGCAACTAGCAACTCCGGCAAGACTATTCTTGTCAGCGACTTGAGGATCCGTCTCGATGGAGGTGAACTAGTCATATCGTAGGATCAGACTGTGCCTATGATCCCCACTACTAACTGTAGATCATGGAAAATCCACACAAAATAAATAAAGAAATATAAGTAATAAGCATGGGGAAAAAGAGAGAAACGGGGGCATGCGTGGATGCAAAGGGGGAAATGTGATCGCCAGAGAGGTTACTTCAAAAATGTGCGGGAGATTGTGAGTCGACTTCCTTCCCTTCCTATCGACCGGCCGATGGAGGGAGTTCTTCTTTGATTACCCTTGCAAGCAGTACAAACACCAACAATTGATATGGATTAGAAAACCGGATGTAGTATTGAATTCAAATGCATAATAAAACATGAGGATATGGACATGAACACACCTATCGAGGTGTGGCCCCTTTAACCCCTTATGCAAAAGGGAAGGATAAAATGATATGATATGAAATGTGTAAAAGGGTGCGTGCAAGCCCAGGAGTGTTGTATCGTCGTGTGGCTTTGTTTCGCCTGCACTTCGTTGTGAATAGGGTGTGGAACGGGCCGATTCGGCCGTTCCCCTGTTTTGCTCGCCGGATTTGTGTTACGGTCGTTCCAGTGGCCGTCACATATGTAACGATCCCGCGATAGACCATTACATCTGTGGGTCGTTTTGGGTCTTTCGAGGTTGGGGTCATGTGATGGACTAGTACTGGACCGTCACATGACTGTAACGCCCCTGTGTTGGTGCGTTACGTTTTGGGTGTGACGGACCAGCATAGGACCGTCACATGGATGTAACGCGCCTGACTTGGTGCATTATGTGCTGGTGGTTTTCGAGGACTGTGGCTGTCAGTTGGCTGAAGACCGTGTCTACCTCGAAGATTGTGTCAGTCGATTAGCCCTGATGGACCTCTCCTTGTGCGTCACGTTGTGTAATGTCCTTGGTCTGGTGTGTTACATGGTTCGTGTTAGGCTTTTAGGCCCGTTGGCCCTGACGCCCCTACCTTGGTGCATTAGGTGGTGTAGCGCACCTGGCTTGGTGCATTACATGGTCCGAGTTGTAGCTTTAGGCTTGGTTGCCCTGACGCCCCTACCTTGGTGCGTCAGAGCAGGTAACGCCCCTATAGAGGTGCGTTACAGCCCTCTTGTTGGCCGTGATAGCCTGCGCTATTCGGTGTTCTGTTCTATGTCTGTTCTGTGTGTCTATCTATCTTAGGTTTGTGATCTAGGGCGGTGTCTATGTGTCGATGGTTTCTGGATTAATCGGTTCAGGTGACTGGGTGTGGTCTTTTCCTTTACTGCGATAGTTCCCTAACGACTTGATCTAGAACTGCCAGTGTCTTTGTCTCTGTTCTTGTAGCGATTTTCTTTGACTATCGGGTTCACCTAGCGGTAGAGTGATAGTCCACTCTGCCCAGAGTGTAGTTGTTGTCCACTGCTCCGGTCTCTACTTGTCTTGGCTTGATCTCATGGTTTACCCATGACCCATGGGTGTCTGTTGACATCCTATGAGGGCAGTGACCATGATGGGACGGCCAGGAGTGCTTGTGCATGCTATATGTGTGTCTGTGGGTGTCTGTGTGTGTGTGTCATGTCTGGTTCTGGTCAACCCGGTGAGACCAGGGGTTGACAGGTGACCTTGTCTATGTCTCGATGGGTTTGTCCAGCTCGAGACAGTGTTCTGGATGCCTCGGGGTACTATCCTACAGTGTTTGCGTGTCCAGGTGTGTTGAGGGTTCTCGGTGTCCCCTCAGGTCTTTGCGTGTCGTTTCCTCCAACTGTGTTGTTTCCTCTGGCTTAGGAGTAGACCGATTAGCGGCTTGTTCCGCTGTCTGTGACGATCTTGCCTCTGAGTCGTGAGACTCAAGGATCGTTACGTGGGTAGGTCTAGCTGCCTTGTCTTGAGTCTGTCGGTAGTTTCTTGTGCTGCCATTGGTGCTTTGGAGTACGGGTGACAGTGCATGATTAGCCTGTCTATACGTCAGCACTCGTGTTTTGAGTCTCTGTGTCTTGTGAGCCTCCACTAGTCGTATCCTTACGGCACGCTTCGGTGTGACGGCTCTTGTAGCGGGACACTTTCCCAATTTACGGTTCTTAAGTTAGTTCCGTGGGCCCCCGGTCCAACCGTAGCGTCCTTCAGAGGGGGAATACTAGCTAGAGGCCTGGCTTAGGCTATGGGCCATTGTGTGCACACGTGGTCAGGAGCTTTGGACTTGCATCGTTAGACGTGACCCTGACTAGTCCCTCGTGTTATGGTACTGTTCTGATTCTAGCAGTGTCTTAGTCTCGGCCTAGTCCTTGCGGTAGGTTACGTGGATAAGAGGATAGTAGGCACAGCATAAGACGTCAGTGGACGCAATTGGCTATTCTTCTGGTGGCGAGGCACTCTAGTCACGTGGCACATGACTTTTCAAGGTTCTCTTCGCGTTCCTCACACGTCGTGACCTTACAGGGTTAGCCTTCACATGGCTTTTCCCGAGGTCAGTGTCCTGTCGCATGCATGGCATTCTAGTCATGCGTGGGGCAGTGTGCATGATGTTCTAGTCATGGTGCATCTGTGTCTGTCTAGGTCTTTTCTAGACTTTTAGTCTGGTCTCGTAGGCCTTGTCTTGGGCGTCGTGGTTGTCGACATATCGGTGACTCCTGATCTTCTGAGTTTTGGGTCGACCCTTCTACCGTTGTTAGGAGTTGCTTCGGGTGCTGAGGTTACTTTAGCAGCCTTGCTAGTGTGGTACGGGTTCGTCCCCTCTTCCTTACCTACTCCCTACTCCTACTTCCCCTTCTTTACAGCTTTGTTGTTTAATTTCCTGCGTTACTGCTACTGCTGCTTACCTGTTATTACTTGATGTTTTTAGTTGTTCAGTGCTATTGCGTGTTTTTTAGTGGGGATCCACGTGACCCCTACTGAGCCAGTGACACGTGGCTCACCCCTGCTTTTCAAGTGGGCTGTCGTTCGTTCTGCTTCCGCGAGTCCTGGTGTGCGAGTTCATAGCTGCTAGTTGGTACCTTCGTCAGGCCTCCCCCGACTTTTTGGGTACGTCTTTTCTATTTTGTCGACTGTACTGTAACGTTCACAGACTTGGTGAAATGTGGAAACTTGTATGGACTTATATTACACCAAAACACACGCACGGACTTTATAATCAACAACAGAACATGCATGGACTTGGACCTAAACATGCATGGACTTGATATGGCGATGGCAGCAAATCTGCACAGAGTTTGGCTTCCACAGACTCTGTGAAGGTATACAAAGAGTTTGTTTGAAACACAAAACATGCACAGAGTATAGCTTGCATGGACCATGTGAAGACGTGTTATGGACTTAGTGGAAATGTGCAAGGACTTGGTGAAGGGGTGGTTGTTCATGCTAAGACCTTCTTTCCTTCTACATGTAGTGTGCATGGATGCATGTTTTCAGAAAACATGCATGGACTTAAACTAAACACAAAGTGCACGTGCTTTATAGAGACGTGCACGGACTAGAGGGTACATGAACTTTGATTGATGAAGAAGTGCATGGGCTTTGTGAAGCATGCACGAACTAGGGTGTGCACGGACTTGTAATGCTCGGTCTTAAGCTAAAAGGCCATGTGCACGGACTTTGCAGAAACGTGCATAGACTTGGTTTTCAAACAACCAAGGCATATGCACGGACCTTGGTTGAGCATAAACCAATCTATGCATGGACTTGCTTTGACTTGAAATATGCATGGACTTTGAGAAGTAGATGTGCACGGACTTGGTGTGAAGGTCATGCATCAAATGCACAGACCATGCACGGACTTATCTACAGTGGTTGTTCAGATCATGCATGGACTTAGTGTATGCATGGACACAACGTATGCATAAAACAATGAACGTGCATAGACTTTCCAATAGATGAGCCCATGTACACTGACTATGGACAATGTCCATGGACTTTAAAGAACTACATGCACTGACTTAGCATGCACGGGGTTAGTGTATGCATGGACACAGCGAATGCATAGAAGAATGAATATGCACGGACTTTGCAACAGAAGAAGACTTGGAAATGCAAGCAAGTATAAGAACAATTGCAAAGACCAAATACACAGAGATGATATGCACACTGATGAACAAAGTATTGGATTTTAATGCAAATCACCCTCAAGTTAAGCACATTAAACAAGAGTAATTAAATGGCAGATCAAATAAGATGTTGACAGATAGTGTATGACATCATAAAAATAGTAGAGATTCAACACCTATCACTCAAGCAGCGGCTTTCAAACATATACAAAATGAGCAATGGGACCAAGAGAGTAGTGAAAACGTACCTCCACGCTTCGGGCATGTGGAAGATGACCTTGGCCAAGACCTAATTCCTTGTATAAATAATTATCAATAATTACAGAAATTATACCCACTCCACCCAGGGAGGTAACAGGTAACACGTGGGATCCGAGAATATCGAGCTCGAGTTGACGGGCAGCATTTTGGGCAGCTCCAGTAGTGCCAACACGTTGCTATTCGGTGCTGGTCGGAAGGCGCGTGCTGACGATCGTGGGGACCACGCTCCGATCAGGTGGCCGATCAGGTTGGGATTGGTCCCGTTGCGAAGGGGACTTCTAGAGGAACGATCCCTAGGGAGGTGATCTCACTAGATCACCTTGTGGAAGGTGAGGCCGTCCGACTGTTAGACATTATTGCTTGCTGTCGCGAACCTATTGTGCAAATTCAGAACTGTGCGACCAGGCAGAAATAGCTTCTATGACCAGATCCGATGTTGGATTGAGACGAAATGGACGCCGTTGCGAAGCTATTTCAGAGATCTACAAACTCATGCTATTATAGGAATTTTTCTATCGTTGGCTTTTCCATGGGGGATTTTTAAACAGATTGGTTCCCTATCCCAGAACAGGCTGGGCAGAACCTGAGTCATCGGAAGATGATAGTGGAACGAGGGGAAAACGTGGGATCTGGAAGGCGGGGTGGATATGAAAGGTGGTGGAGCATGTGTTGATCAAGCCCTCAAAGTTTGAGGTCGATCAGAAGTGGTTTTGGTGGTGGGATGGATTTTATGGTGGAAGAGGGTCGGATCTGGTCTGCCGGGGATAGAACCAAATCAGATTTGAACAGAGATTTTAAGGAGGGGTAAACAAACTCTAAAAATCATAGAAAATTTTTTGGAGATGGGGTTAGATGGACAAAAATCCCAGTCCAAATTTCAACTCCATCAGAAAAGGGGAAAGGGGTGAAAAATGTGTAGTGGTGGGTTGCTAGTTCACAGATCTGCATAGGGATAGACTATATAAATTGAGGAAATTTTGATGGAACGGGAAGCAAAAGGGAGATCCAGGGCTTGGGAATTTTTTTGGTAATGTGAAACCACGTGGGGAACTCACCCACAAAATCTGACTTCGATCAGATCTATGGATTGGGCGAAATAAATCAAACTCCAGGCTGCTGTCTAGTGGACAGATCGGAGAAGGCGAGGCGGTGGTGGTGCGATGGCGGGTCGATGGTGGTAGCGGCGGCATGGCTGAGCTTCTCACCCAGAAGAGAACTTGATAGGGAGGCTTCACACCTCAGAATGGCAACCTTCCCAGCTATAAAGGGGAGGCAGAGAGGAGAGAGAGGGGGCGCCCTTGGCTCCTTCAACAAAAACCTAATTTTTGCAATCAAACCACGATAAATAGATGGCTTTTAGGTGGTTCGGTCCTCCAGACCTACATCCACCCCACACTCAACCCAAATTGTGAATTCTCGCTGATACACAGCTTAACTGCTAGGCATTACAGCTTACCTACATCTGCTGACTAACAGCTTGGACCGCTGGGCATTACAGCTTACGCCAACCGCTGAATTACAACTTGACCCGCTGGGCATTACAGCTTCGCCTTCCGCTGGGCAATACAGCTTAGCCGTCCAGAGGAACCAATCCTCTATAACCTCTGAGCGACACAACTTGCTCTGCTGGTAAATAGCTTGGAATTGAACAAAAATATTTTATTCATGAATAATCCTGCTAAAACTGTGCATGATGATCATAGTTCTCACACACCGACACATGTACAGGTCTTAAATAAATTGCATGATAAGAAGTCTCAGAATAAGAAATACACTATTAAAAGAAAGCCTGTTAAATATTTTTACTGTGGACAATTTGGTCATGAGATGGTTGATTGCTTTATTATGAGGAAGGATGATCTGAAATCTGACAGAATTCATACTAGGAACTCTCATTTTAAGAAAACTTCTTTTGTTAAAAAGAAAAAAATTCAATACTTTTATTGTCACAGAATTGGCCATGTCATGCATGAGTGTGAATCAGTGGAATAAGATGATCTGAATGCTAAAAAATTACATGCTCATGCTTCTTATGTAAAGAATTTTCCTACCTTTAAGAATAAGAGAATCATATGTTCTAATTGTGGTAAGATAGGACACACTACTACTCAATGTTGGTTTGCAAGTGATAAGAAAACATCACATACATATCATGTCAAATTTCCTGCAAACCAATGCAATTTTCATAAGAACAAATTTGTTCCTGTAAACCAGAGTATCACATGCTTTAACTATAACAAGGCTGGTCACAAAGCCACTGAATGCTTGTTAGGTTTTTTTTTTAAAAATTCTCGTACGTGTTCTTATTGTGAAAAATATGGCCATACAATCGAGGACTATTGGCATCTCCAGGGTAGGAATGTGAATCTCAAATATGCTAGATACCCTGCTACGGAAAACATGATTGGTAAAAATAAAAGGAACAACTCCCATGATAAAGACAGAAACCTTAATGCACATGCACATAAATTCCATCCCAATGATCATGTGCATAACAAGAAATCAAAGTATGTTGTTTCCTGTCATTATTGTGGTCAAAATGGACACTCTATGAATAACTATCATATATTGAGATTTGATGATACTCGTGCCCAAAGGATGTGGAATGCACCCTTCAAAGGTGCTACTAACCATGCAGGACCCAAGTCTGTTTGGATACCTGCTTGTGCAAAATAATCTGCCATCTTGTAGGTGTGCCTTGGAATGGAATAAAGGGTGTAATAAACCTGGGCACCTGAAATAATCCCAATTTCTGAGCTTTTCAGGTAAATTCACTGAATTCTCTGTTATTACACTCATTGCCCAACTTGTTAGTTGAATTGATTGATTGAATAGCAGGTCAAATTTGATTCAGCACTATCTGCACTGCATATCTCTTGCTTCATGTGTTAATTCATATGTGTTCCTTCTACTTGAACCTCTCTGAAAACTTGAATTGATCATCAACATGAGTATAACGTGTCTCGGTTGGTCTTGCATATTTGTTCCTTGAGCATACTTCATGATTTTCTAAATACAATGATTTGTGTGTTTGTGGAACATTAAAGATAATTTCATACCGCCTATTGACAGGGGGAGATTGGTTGTCTCTTAATGACGACACATGGCACTCATGTAATGCATATAGTCAGGGGGAGTTAGTCAAAGCATTCTTTTATGTGCCATGCATACTTGTTTAGGACAACTCTCTGCATAGTCTTCATTTCATTCATGAATCGTTAATGCACTTGCATACATGTAGTGAACTGCATAAGCATTGTATTAAATCTGAAAATCTAAAAAGAAGTAACTCACTGCATCTAGACAGGGGGAGCATCTATAGACTCATTTGCCTTCCTCAAATTGAACCCCTCCTGTCTGGTCATTCACATCATTCTCTTACTCTTGTGAGCTGAATAGGTTCTGAACTTCTCGCTATCTGAACTCACATCAATTGGTAACACTTCTTTCCACCTGATCTTGAATTTGAAATTTCTCTATGCTACTCCTTAAGCAGTTGAAGGAGGGTTTCACCTGATTTCTTTCTTATTAAGCTGATCTGTCTGCATTCCAGACTCAGCTACTGGTGTCTAAGATGGACTCACCTTAGAGTACTACTTTTACTACATTTTTGTTCATTCATTACTGATGGTTTCTTGAAAACTTGTCTGAAAGCATGAGTTTCACTCCTTTCTCATCCTGTATCCATGCTTCTAAATGACTTCAGTTGCTATCTTCTCTGAGTCTCTTGTTGCTTCTATTGATTGGCTGCTAGTGAATGTGTTGATTCATTTAATTTGGAAAGATTTCATTTGGTGCATCCGAATCATAAATCAGACACATTCTGAAAAGAAGAATCTTCTATTATACTGGTTTAAGAATGTCTAATAAATCAAATTGATTTAAGTCTAATGTACTCATTAAATAGTCCAATAGAATTTAAACTCCACCTTATTGATACAACAACCATTCAAAATTCATAAATTCAAGCCCCTTCCAAGCTACCTCGAACAAAAAGAAAGCTAAACAACTATCACACTCGGACTTCTGGCTCAGACTCACTAGGCGCGAAATCCTCATCCTCGCCAGCGGAATCGCCTAAAAAGTTATCAAGTGTAAGCCTACGAATAGACTTAGCAAGATTCGAAAACTCAAAACATACCTCTTATACAAGCATAACATACTTGGCAAGTTTCTAGTCGGAATAAGTTCTTAACACTACTAAATTGTAGAAACAAAAATACATGGTTTCAAAGACCAAAACTGAAAACACATCATATTGTGTCCCTGGGGTAATGTCCAAGAAGAACCGGCTTTGAAAAAAATATAAATCAAGCGAAACCAAGAGGAACTTGAAAGATATAAGTCGAGCGAAGTCAAGAAGACATAAGTCGAGCGATGCCAAGAAGACATAAGCCGAGGGAAGTCAAGAAGAGTAGACATGAGCCGAATGAAGTCAAGAAGACATAAGCCGAGTGATGCCAAGAAGGACATAAGCCGAGCGAAGTCAAGAAGATAGGCTTGAAAGACATATGACGAGCAAAGTCAAGAAGAACAGACATGAGCCGAATGAAGTCAAGAAGACATAAGTCGAGCGATGCCAAGAAGGGCATAAGCCGAGCGAAGTCAAGAAGACAAGATTGAAAGACATATGCCGAGTGAACTTAGTCGAGAGTCGAGCCAAGAAGAGTAGGCTTGAAGGATATAAGCCAAGTGATGCCAAGAAGGGCATAGGCCGAGCGAAGTCAAGAAGGCATAAGCCGAGCGATGTCAAGAAGACATAAGCCGAGCGAAGTCAAGAAGAGCAGACATGAGCCGAACGAAGTCAAGAAGACATAAGCCAAGCGATGCCTAGATGGGCATAAGCCGAGCGAAGTCAAGTAGACATGCTTGAAAGACATATGCCGAGCGATGCCAAGAAGGGCATAAGCCGAGCAAAGTCAAGGTGACAAGCTTGAAAGACATATGCTGAGTGAACTCAGTTGAGAGTTGAGCCAAGAAGAGCAGGCTAAAGGATATAAGCCGAGCGAAATCAGCAGAGGGTCAAGCCTGACACAGCCAGCTCGGTCCACATGAAACCAAACTTGGATGACGTGAAGCCAGGGCTCAGACTTCATGAACCAAAGCTCGGACGATGTGGAACCAAAGCTCGGACAACGTGAAACCAAAGCTCGGACTTCAAAATGATCTTATACAAACGGCATGAGATAATGCACTAAGCTATACTCAGTCATGCAATGCATAGCAGAATTTGAACGAAATCCGTATGCCAAGTCTTAGCAAAATCATATAGGATCATGGAGACAACATACATCTATGCAGCCTGAAGGGAGTCAAAAATCAGAACTTAATGGAATATGTATGCATATGTACATGGCCAGAAAAGGAACAGGTATCAGAACTTATAAGCCAGTTTTAGAGGTCAGTCCAGAACTGAACAGAATGGACAACATATGCCAAATATCATATAACTGGGCCAAATAGTCGATATAATCTGATCATAAATATCAGAAGTTCTGAACTGAATAGAGGACCTAGACACAGTGCCCAAACCACCACTAGAAGGTCGGGAACTTGTAGCAAATCACCTAGGCAATGGCAATGAGGTCTTGGTTAACTGTGCAGAACCGGAAGAAGATTTTTCCCATCTTAACCAACGAAACTTGCCCACCTCTAGGATTTCAACCCCCGTGCTCTCGAGGTCATAAACATATCGAGCCTTCCCATAGGGACATTTCTACGGTTTGGCTCCAAACCCTTCTATGGTAGCAGTGTCCCTATGGTCCACAATTTATCTTTTAGCATAAGGGGTTTACAACGACCAGGAATATTATGCAATACAAGGACAGCATCAAAGGATAACAATGAATCTACAGAACATGCATTTGTCCAAGCAAGAAAGTCGCAATGAATATGAATGTGTGTAATCACTACATGATGGGAACCGATCATTCAAATAACCCTACATACCAACAAATAATCAAATCAAGCCTCATCAGAATGAAAACAACATATTTCAGACTCAAACTATAATTCATAATCCAGGCTTCAAGACATTATTTCATGCACAAAAGAAGATTTGAGGCTTCCGATCTTGCCTTGAATTAGATAAAATGATGAAAGTTGTCTGCCTCCGGCTAGAGACGAAAAGATGATGCTCTGCTCGAGATAGCCACGATCTAGCAGAAAACCAGCGGAACGAGGAAGCCACTCAAGAGCGGGAATGATCCACTCTCCCTCTATTACGCTTCTTTGGGCTCCCTCTTGAAGGATTCTGCAAAACCACACCGGGCAACAGCAATAACATAAACGCCAGGGAGAGAAGAAAAAGAGAAAACTTTCGTGAAAAGGGCTAGGGTTCCACCCCAATCCTCCAGTGGTTACCGAGTTTTGGGAAGGGATAATGACTGATTTAATTGCTCAAGGAGATCCATGATTACGGGAGAGGAATAAGGAGAGAAAATCTCTTGAAACGTCTACCGAGGAATCGAGAGTAACATTTATTTTGCAAGGGTAATCCAAATAGAAGCTCTCTTCATTTGCTAGCCGATTAGACGAGAAGGTAGCACTTACAATCTTCCCCGCTTCTAAAAGTATTTATATCGCAATCACCTCCTTTTCTTTATTTTTAATATCCTTCGAGGCCCGCATGTCTCTAGCGATCACACTCCTATTTAGCTTCTACATGCTCCCTTCCCCTTCTTATCATCATTATCTTTTTCATTCTTTTTATTTTATTTAAACCTTTGTGAATTTTTAATAATCTACAGAGATCATCAATATCTCTTTTCTTTTGGGTCAGTTGTCGATGGGAGGTGGCATTAAGTCCCTCTGATGTCGCCTCTCAATAGCTTTAGTGATAAACTTCTCTAGGAGTCCTTGCTGGACTAGATCCTTGAGCGCATCCTTGAGTTGGATGCAATCGAAAGTACCATGGCCATGGTCACAGTAGAAGCGCCAGTACCTTCTCCGGTTTCTCATCTTCGGGTTGGATTTCATATTTGAGGGCCACCAGAGGTATGGTTCCTTATGGCTCTCCATGAGGATTTGATCAGGCGGGACTATTGGAGGGGTGTATTATCTATATAGGCTGTTCTCCATCGACCCTTGTTGGCCGCGGCGCTCTTGGTCTTGGCACTCATGTTTGCTTCTCTCCCCTTGAGGGAGTCAGCCGTTAGCTTGGGGTCAGGTTGACCGGTCCCAGCCACTCGACTCAATGCTACATTATTCTCCTCACAGTTGGCATGGTTCTGGGCCAGCGCAAGAAGATCTATCGGCGTCGTGGGAGACTCCACTTCGAGTGTTCATTGGAGGATGGTATCCTAGGTGCCTTACGTTAGTGCGGTAGTGGAGATGCTAACATCGAGGTTGGGAATGTAGAGGGCCACTTTGCATAATCGGGTCATGAAATCCCACAAGGGTTCCTCGTGGCCCTACTTGATGGCGAGGAGGCTCACTGCACATATGGCTTCCTTTTTGTAGCCGATGAAGTTTTCCTTGAACATTCTCTTCAGCTACTAAAAGGAGGTGATTATTCTAGCAGGTAGCACCTCATACTACGTCAGAGCGGCCTCCCGCATGGTACTGATAAATTTCAAGCACTTCATAGTGTCTGAGGCCCAGTGGAACATCAGGTTGGACTCGAAGCAGTGCATGTCATTGGCAGGGTCGGTGGTGCCATCGTATGAGGTAAATGATGACAGTTGAAACTTTAGGGGGATCAGTGCCTCTATGATCTCCTAGGAGATGGGAAAGTGGAAGTTGGAATCATCATCGATTAGCCCCTTGGTCTGTGCTGCCTAGAGGATGATGTCTAGGTAGTAGACCTTGCACTTGACCTCATGGTCAACCTCCTCGTAACATCGTAACCATAGCGCCATCTCTAGGTTGGAGTGCAACGGGCTGGTAGGACGCTGCGATGGTCGGCTACGTGGGCATTGAGAGTGTGTAGCTGAGAGCAGTGATGATTTGCGTGCCTAGTGAGACTCTGCTATTGTGGGCATGCCACTATTCTAGTGGAGTCCCGTTAGGGACTTCTCCCATTCTGCCTGACAATTGAGAAGGTCTTGATAATCCTCTATCAGTGTCTGTATCTAGTGATGCATCTCTACTAGCTCATTTGCGGTAGGATCTTGTGGAGGCACGCTGCAAGATGGGTGGGAAAATGCTTCCTGGAAAGTGTGTTGGGAAGCTTGGGTTCCCTAATGGTTGCTAGTGTTGTGATGGTTCCCTCTGGGTGCCATGGCTTCCTGCTCATTTTTCATAGACAACATCAAAAAGTGTAGAAGCTAAATAGTGTCCCCTTTGCCTTGTACTACACCTTTAAGATTTATTGGACAGGGAAGAGTAGCCAATGACCTAGAAGGAATCTGCAAGCACTAAAAAAAGGCATTAGAAGGAGCTCTGAGAGTGATCCCAAAGGACAACCCTCAAATGCTTAAGTCAAATCTGTTTGAGAGGAGGGAACTAAAGAGCAGATGTGTAGAGAGAGAGAGAGAGAGAGAGAGAGAGAGAGAGAGAGGAGGAAGTAGCTTGCAGTTTGGAGTCTGGAGAGGGCGCAGAGAGTGCTCAGAGAATGATCGGAGAAGATAGGGAGTGCTCAGGGAGACAGGAAGAGAAGAATTATGAAGGGACCTTCCTGTCTTTGATCTTCTATTGGAGCTTCCTTTGGTGGCAAGTGCTTGGGGAACCTTTCTCTCTGGCTATGAGCGTCTGGGTGTCACTACTTGTGTAACTCAGTCTCTGTGTGCCTTCCTCTCTTCTAGGCCCGATTGGGGACATATTTATAGAGGGGGCGATAGAGGGCCTAACTTAGCAATGACATCGTTCGTGGAGTGGTATACTACTTGATCATAGAGATCTCCCGTCATCCACTCACCAGCTCCTAGAGGGAGGATCTCATGGCAAGTGTCTTGGTGACGTGGGCCTGACTTGGTCCTCGTCGGAGCAAGTCTCATAATAATAGTCTCAACATTCATCCGTTGGCAGGTTCTGCGGGATCTAGGACTCACGCATACGAATATCTCACTTGTGGGTTGGTGAGGCTTTAATGGGCCTACATTAGACCTCGAGACTTCCGAAGGGCTAGAGTGGAGTGTCATGGGCTTAGCTGCCTGGGCCTGTGATGGGGCCATGCTGGGCTTGGCATTATCGTGATGCATTGGGCCTGACAAACTTTACCTCCTTAGGTTCAATCAGGGTGTGATCTCTGAGTCAAACACATTCTTGGAACAGAAGCTGAACGCGGTCTTTGGATCATCCGCATTCAAGTCAGGTTGAACAAAACCTGAACAGAATCTTATTCTGTGGTTCCAAAGGTCAGTTGAACCCCATCTTACAATAGTAGGACAAGATTTCCAAGAGTTTTTAGAGTTTTTAGGGTATAACTTGCTTGGTGTCCGTGTGAAAATCTATGGCTCACGGTGTGTTACGGAGGCCTTAGTGAAAAAGTTTCAGTCCGATGGAAGGAATATCTGGCATAGGATTCTAACTTCACCAAGAAAGGGCTATTGTGAGAAGCAAAAACCAATATGAGCGGTACATATATGCCACTAGAGTGACACGATCTTTAAGTAAAATCACAATATAATATATGCGTTAAATCGTCGATCATAAGCAATAGAGCTAACCATGATTTCAAAAGGCTTTGGAAGAATAATTTCATTATATTAACATGCTTAAAGTCTACTCCAACATGCTGGAAAGAGAAACTTATGGTCATGAAGAATGACTATGAGATGCTAGCATGGAATTAGAGGAAAATTAACTTTAGTGTATCCCCTATCAACATTTCATTCCAGTTAACATGTATTAACAAAACATGCATATTTTGACACATTAAACCATATAATAATCATGGGAAAAATCTCACAATTCAGGTCAGGTCGCGATCTCTAGGTAGGCCCGATCCTCCCTGAATGCAGTTGCTATGAAGGCAATGTTATGGATAAATGCATCGTATCATAAGGCCATGATCAAAAGGAGGTTTCTGTGTTGGCCGCTGAGGAGGGTAAAATCAGCTTGACCTAGGAAAGGCCCAATTTTGCCAGGCCCATTCGGACCCATGATCTATAATGTGCACAAGGGCCCCCGGCAGTTGAGGCCGGTAACAAATGGCCCACCACGAATAAGCCTCAAATTTGCTAGCGCAGGAAGGGCTTCGACCTAGGCGCAACAACCATCGGATGACCCTCCGACGACGAAACGTTACCTCCCATGATATCAGCCTCAACTCCACTAAGGGCGAGCACGCTCCCAAGGCGTCGTAAGACTAGCCAAAAAATCGTTCGACTCTAGAAGAATGGCCCCTCAACGGGAACTCCCCAAGATCGTTGGAGGTGTTACTCCACGACCCACGCCTTTCCCTACAAAGGACTAGCTCTTGCCACCAGGACAACCCCCTATAAATGGGACTTTGACGGACAGGCAGGACATGGTGAACTCCACCAACAAAAGCCCACTCAGCTCCTACAATAGACAAGAGAAGCCACTCGGCTACTAAGAGAGAAAGCCTTCGCCACAATTCGACTACACTTTGAGCACCCTTACTTCCCAGTGAGCACTCTCCGAGCACCCGCTAGTCACGACGAGAGCTTCCCCAGAAGGTAGTTCACTTCGATCAGCCTTACCACGCCACTTTACAACTCTCTATCTCTCTCTTACTCTATTTCCTGCTTCTCCGTCTCCCGAGTGCTGACTTAAGCATCGGAGATTTGTTCCCTGGCGTAACGTCCGGGGCTCCTTCTAATGCTCTCCCTTTCTGGTGCTTGCAGGCTTCCACGAGTGCCAGGTGATCTTCCCCGACAAATAAATAGAGAAGTGTGGTACGAGGGCTAGAGACTAGATTTTTGTCTTTACACTTTTTGGCACCGTTTGTGGGAACCTCGATCAAAATGCCAATGGCACCTTCTGGGAGCCGCCGCAAAGCTAGCAACCTGGGCCGGGGCTCCCACCAAGGCCCCAGTTCCTGTTAGGGATCATAGGAAGCCTCCTCATTTACCTGTCCACACCAGGAAGTCACTATTAAAGATCTCGCCGAAATACGCCAGTGGATCCAAGCCTTAACGGGACTATATTAGGATCTCCTAAGTAGGCCCACGGGCCCCCAATGGGTCCCCACAGAACAACCTCAAAACGGGGGGGCTCAAAGTGTGGAAAATTCTCACCAAGTGTGAGAAGCCTCCCACGTCTCCGCTGCACAAACCAGACGACCGTGCAGCTCTCCTGCACCAAGGGTGCATAGTCCACTACACTCCCGCCTAGAGATGGACCAGTAGCACCAACACGTCGACGAGATTGAAGACAAGGTCTGCTACTTGGATGACATCCTAGTCACAGCCAAAACCCATGGGCTCATTGATGACGACCAGGACTTCCATGATCCCTTCTCCTGGGAGATCATGGAAGCCCCCATCCCATCGAAGTTCCAACTGCTGTCCTTCACCCCCTACGACGGCACCACTAACCTGGCTGACCACATGCATAGTTTCGAGTCCAACTTGGTGTTCCACCGGGCCTTGGATGCCATCAAATGCCAGGCGTTCGTTATGACTCTCTGGGAAAATACCCAGACATGGTTCGAGTCCCTGTCGGCTGGGACTATTTCCTCCTTCTAGTAGTTGAAGAAGCTATTCAAGGAGAACTTCATTGGCTGCCGCAAGGAAGCCAAATCTACGGTGAGCCTACTCTCCATCAGTCAAGGAGGCGAGGAGAATCTTTGGGACTATGTGTCCTGCTTCTGTGTAGAGACGCTCCATATACCTCGCCTGGATGTAGGCAGCGCCACCACCATCCTGACGCGGGGAACTTGGGACTCCATCCTGTTGAGAGATCCGGAGAACAAGCTAGACGGGGAGGGGGTGAATAGGTTGATCTATTTCCCAAATTTAAAAATTAATATGCAGCGGAATGGAATCAATTCTAGATCTAAGGAGAAATAGATCGAAATGATCTAATCACGGGCCTATGCAAACATCTTACCTGAAATCAACTCAATCACCATTTCAATTTCTCACTCTGAAGGCAAGCTTGGTAACTCGTTAGGGAAGACATCAGGAAACTCACAAATAACTGAGATACCACTGACATCTCACCGTGGTGCCTCAACAGCAACCACCGAAGCTAAAAACTCCTGACAACGTGCATTAAGCAATCTACAGGCTCGAATAGTAGAAATAATCAAACGAGAAGAACATGATCGAATACGTTGAAAATAAAAGGCTGGTTTGCCATGTGGCTGAAAATAGACCTCCTTAGATCTACAATCAACCACAACTCCATACTGCTCTAGCCAATCCATACCCAGAATGATATCATAGTCTACCAGCTACAAAGCATACAGTCTCGCTGGCAACTACCGGTCACTAATCACAATAGGTGACTCCTGGAGACACAATGGAGTAAACATGAAATCTCCAGATGGCAATTCAACGAGTAAATCACAAGTGACCTCAAAAGTGGGATCCTCAATGCATGCAAGAAAATTCTCAGAAATAAAGGAGTGAGAAGCACCAGAATCAAATAAGACACGAGCTGTATAACCAAAAATCTTAATCGTACCTTCGACGAGGTTGGATGCCACAGCCTCTGCTCGCGTAATATGAGAAACCTTGCCCTTCTGCTTTCGACTGGTTGCTGTAGAAGATTGGAAGGAAGATGCTGCTGAAGCTTGCAGGAAGAACTGCTGAGATGGTGGTGGTGGGAGAGGAGGTCTGAATTGAGGCTGAGACTGCTGCGGCTGAGAAGCTTGCGAAAATTGCACCGGCTTTGGCCGCAAAGGATAATTTCGAACCACGTGACTTGACGGGTCACAACGATAACAAACCACTGGCAAGGAACAAGGCCTGCCAGGATGACTACCACCGCATCTAGTACATAGCTTTCGAGGTCCCATCACTTGTCTCTGCTGCTGCTGAGAAGGCGGAGCAGACTGCTGCACAGTGCCTGAAGATACCTATCGCTCCAATCTCTTCTTTGACTTCTTAAACTTCTTGAACTTAGGCTTGAAGGAAGAAGTACCACTCGCAACAAGAATGATAGAAGGAACTCCCAACACAGAAGGCTGATAACTCGGCTGAAGTTGAACAGTCGGCTGAACCAATGCCACTTGAGAAAAACTATGAGATCTAGCCATATCTAGCTCAAGTGCTGCTGCTGCCTGATAAGCATCATTCATCACAGACACTCATGTTGCGATTAAATGCTGCTTTCAATCGGACCTCAAACCATGCAAGAAATGCTCAGTCTTGAGGGCTTTATCTGCTAGCACATGGGGCGCATAACGACCCAATTCCATGAACCGATTGTGATATTCCAGCACTGACATTCCACCTTGCACGAGCTCCATAAATTGATGCATCTTGTTCATGCGGAGATATGCAGGACTGAAAGTATGCTCAAAAGTGGCGACAAATGCTGTCCAGGTGATTTGTCGGAGCGGACGGGAATGGAAGGCAACTTCCCATTCTATAGTCCACCAAGTAAGTGCTGCGGCCTAAAGCTGAAAAGTTCCAAGCATTACCTTCTCATCTTTAGCACATTCCATTGATCGAAATACATGCTCAGTTGCATCCAGCAACACCCTGGCTGCATCTGGATCAGCTTGTCCTTCATAAGTTGGCGGATGAAACAACAGAAATTCCTTCAATGCATGACCACGACCACTATGCACATCTTCTTGCCCTGGAATAGCAGGAGCTGGAGTAGGAACTAGAATAGCTTGAGCTTGATCTGGAACAATCACTGGAGGAGATGAGGCACTACTTTCTTCTTGAGGAGTAGGACCTCGACCTCGACCTCGACCATGGCCTCTCCTACGAGGCGGCATATTGAAGCTAGAAAACTCACACAATAACAATAAATCCATCAATAATGTGAAAAACATCCTACGCCAGCAATAGATGACTCGAATAGACTTACTCTGGACAATTGCACATTTCAATTCCTTATACAAATCCTCAACTCTGCTCTGATACCAACTGTAACGACCCAGAGATCCAGATACTGATATACCGATAATATCGATACACCGATACCAAGAACTAGGGAAGCCACCAAAGAGGCTGTTGAGGCCCCTGAAGGGTTGGAAGGGTTTTATCGAGGGGTCGCATAACGAATTGGAATTGCACGCGTGTAAAATCAATTAATATAACAATTTGAATTACAGTGCAAAAGTAAATTAAATATATCAGAGTGGTAAAAATATATATAGTAGTCCAGATTTACAAATACACAAGTCCGATAGCTAAACACCAGCCCAAAAGTATAACTACTCATGGCATACCCCGGTCAAAAGTACAAAGGGACAAGCGAACTACTGATGGTAGGCTAAGACCAGTCTCCAAAAGCATAGGAACTACCGCAGATGGCTGTGGCTGCTCATCTGAAAGGAGAAAGGGTGCTTCACAGCCAGATTCAATAGGGGTCACGCAGATCCCTAACTTGCACTAAACAAGCAATCATGTAAATATAAGGCAATTAGAGCATGCATTTAAAACAATACACATGCATTTGCATAACTAAAACACAGGTATAGCAAGGCTGAAAAACCTATGATTGTCTTCAGAAAGAAGCCCAAATAAAATTTGATTTACGCTCAATATGGAATTTAAGGTCAAAAATCAGAGTTTTTATAGAATAAATCGAAATCAACTAATTGGACCTCAATTCGCACTCTAATGGGCTCAGATTAGACCCAATCTCTTGGCCCAAGTTAGTAGGTCATTTCTCCTCTATTTCCCCATCAAAATCCTAACCCTAGCCACCAGATTTCGAAGATAGGCTCGTTGAATCCGTCAACCTTTAAACATCCAGTCGATCCCGCATGCCTCTTCCTTCGACCCTCGCTCTATAAAATGATACCTAATACTCCCAAATATCCCATTAGGTCGTAGCAGCTACAGGTGCGTGCGATAGAGAGCGTAGAATGATGAGAAAAATATGGGTTCGCGTTAGGGTTCCAGTGGTGTCATTTTCCTTTCAACGCATATAAGGTAGGTTTCTTTCGAGGTAAACCCATAATAAAGTATGTGGGCTTGTTTGTCTTTCTGTCCTCTTTAATCTGATACCAAATCACCCAATTTTTATTCATAATATTGATAGAATTAACCTTTTTACCCAAGGTGTGTCGAGTTTCCATTGTCTTTCGTTTACGTCTATTTAATGTTGGGTTTCTACTAGTTAACTTTTGATTAATATATATCTCCTTATTCTTCTTTGAGTGCTCTTTCTATTGGTGTACTTTTGCCCAATGTGTATTGAGGATTTTGATCATATTATGCATTAGATCATAGTCTATCGGAGCTCGCCGATTGTCGGGGCTCGGGTTCAGGTAGCGGCGCACCAGTGACCGCTACCTGAGGTTACAGTCGCCGTAAATCACGTCTTTTACTCAGTCGTCAGATCCATATTATAACAATTCATAATCCAGAAACTTTATAAATAGCGCCCTAGTCAGGGTCACTGTTCAAGTAAATAACGACAGTGGGACTGTCGCAGATTCACATTTTTCAGAAGACTGTATTAACATTTTATTCTCCAGTAAATGACGCCACTTGTCAGGGCGTTAAATTGGAAACTAACGCCTTAGTCCAGGGCGTTAATTCAATTTAAACAATGTATGGTTATGAACAGTATCGATAATTAAACAGGAGACAACCAAGAGTGCAGGAACATGATCAAGAAGAGAAAAATATCAGGATGTCAGGAACATAACCATGCAGTACTTTAGCTATCAAATATTCCAGTTATTAAATTTTAAAGATGGGTTGAATTACTAAATACAGGTTTAAATGACGCCTGGAAGAGGGTCGTGGTATAATTGACGCCATACTGATAAGGCGTTCAATCACAATTTTATATAATGAAAATAGCGACTCAAATATAGGCGTTCATTAATTGACGCCTTTACTAAAGTCGTTAATAAACAAAATAACGCCCTTCTTCAGGTCGTTATTTATTTAGAAACAGGAACGATAAAGCAGTGTAATAGAAACAATTACTATCTACATGTATGCATGATTTTCACTTATTAATTTAATCTAGTATTTGAAGTTTAGAACCCTACCTGATTGGGTGTTTGAACGGGGTGATGAACTGGGTGTGGAAGAAGAATATGAAGACGATACTCTGTTTGCAACAGAGTAGCAGCAACTAAAGCAATAATCCGTAGCAGCCACCAAATCAACAGGAAGTAGAATGAGGCAGCAACAGAAATAAACAGCAGCAGGAAGGCTTCTACTGTAAGAACAAGGACATCAGCAACAGCGACAGAAGGTAAGCAATCTTCTGCAACAGAAACTTCACGCCAAGGGAAGATTGCAGGTGATCAATCTTCTTCCGGAGTTCCTGCATCCCACAGGAAGAAGAATAAAATAAGAGAAGAGGAAGAAGTATAGAATACCCTAAGGAAACATATCCCTTACCATAGCTTGGCGAGATTGACGAATAGAGACTCTATGTTGGAGGGCAAGGGTATTTATAGGCTTTAAAACTCTTTAGAGTTTGATTGGGATTGGGGTCCTTCCCTTTTCTTAAGTGATCTTACCCAATAATCCTGGTTCGAATAGGAAACGGCAAGCGGTTTCTATTTTACGATTCTCAGGTGAATAGCGCCTTGTCAAGGGGCGCTTTTTAAATGGCGACTCTTGGAGGGGCGTTGGTTTATAAATTGACGTCTTGGAGGGAACGCTCCATTTTAATAATTGGCGCCTCTGAAGGGGGCACTATTTAGTTATTTTATTCCAAATAGGATTCTTATGATTTTATCCAAATGAATTGACGCCAGTTCTGAAGGGCGTCATTTATTTAATTGGCGACTTTCAATAGGTCACTATTTAATATTTTGTCAGAATTTTTAATTTTTGAAATTTTAGGGTTGCTACATGGCCGGTCTACCTTTGGATGTCCCGGTCCTCTCCCATCCATCTGCATTAACAAGTTGGGCCTTGGGCATGATAGGTGCATACATGGTTGTCCTGGTCCCCCGGCATATGCCACACCCATACATGATAGATTCACCTACGGGTGCCCCGCCCCCCCTGAGTCCATAACAGTCTTCATCACATCAATGCATGATAGGTCTATGTACGGTTGCCCCGGTCCACCTTCGCACACTATCCTCTCTCACAATAAATAAAAGACCTAGGGACATGACTCAAATAGAAGGGAAAATACATCAAATGACTCAAATAGAAAGCTCCAAATGGATAATTGGGTCCACATAGAGTGAAGCCCAAACTCAAACAACTCCGGAGTGTGTGGATGACCCAAGCCTGAGGGAGTCATGGGTGATACCTCCATCAGGACTGCAGACCCAGAGCCGGTGGTTGTTCCGCCGCCTGTGGTATCATTTTAGGAGTTTGAGGCTTCCCATGTGTAGATGCATACGGCCGAAGGTATCCTATTTTTTTTTGCATCCTGCTTCTGCTTCGACTGCACAGGCCTAACTCCTTTTTTTTCATTTTATAGTTGCTGCCACTCCTTCTGTAGCGGTTGCGCAAGAGGTTGCCGCCCCTGCGGTAGCTAAAGAGAGAGGAGTGGGAGTGCCCATAGCTCCCATCGAGGAAGATTTGCCTTCCCCCACGTCCAGCGATGAAATAGAAGGTAATTTGTGGTTTGTCCCCTAGGGCTCCCGTAGTGCATCAGCTTACATGAGTACTCTTCAGTTGAGTTCGACCGTCTTTACCTCCCATTGTCGAGGCTATCGAGGGAGCTCCTATTGACCAGGAGATCATTCCAAGGAGTGAGCCCATTCCAAAAGTTCCTTCACCAGTCGTTCCTACTACGGAACCGACCAATCAGGTCTCTATTGAGGGAGATGTCCCTCGAAAAGATAATCCAGTCAAGGAGCCGCCTGCTTTGAAGGGAAAGAGCCCGGCACCAAAACAAAGCTCGTCTTCTATAGAACAGATGGACTACAACGGCGGCTCTAGTGACGAGGAGTTTCCTCCAGTGGAAACTAAGACTGAGGATGCCGAGGCATCTTTTGCATATGAAAGTGATTACACTACCTTTAGCCCACCCCAGTTGACATGGGGCAGCTTCGGGCAACCCGATCTCTCTATAGGGGAGGGGGCCGGGATGATGGAAACAATAGCCTCTGCTGCTGGAGATTTGATCTTGGTGCCAGCTGAGGTAAGTGATCCCCTCCTTTTGCCCCCTTTTAAGCCTTGTGCTTCTTCTCATTGGTCATTATATTAACCTCTGAGATGTGCCGTGTTTATCCCTCCCTTTTTGAAGGCTCCTGCTATTCAGGCCGAAGTGACCCTGGCAGCCATGACCAGAAACATTCATGCGTGCTGACCCCTGTTCATGCATGAGATAAAAGACTAAGGATCAGGAAACTACACGAGCTACTAACAAATCATGCACGCACTATGACACATGATGGAAGAGCACGAAGGACGGATGTTTTATTCAGACCCCTTTTGAGCATGAAGTGGAACTTTGAAAAACAACACGAGATATGAACACTGTTCATACTCGAATTGTGAAAAACAGAACAGCACGAAGACTGACTTCGTCAGGCAAAATCTGCACGAGGTAAAGAACCCCAAAACTGCACGGAGTATGCAAAATATGACGAAGAAGGGTTTGAATACAGACCTGTACGGAGTATGCTCAATTAGAAACTTTGACACAATGTATGCAGCAGACGCATTGACTATATTAGCAAAACATCATTCAGCAGACTCATTGACTACATAAGCACAAGCATCATTGACTCATGGTATTTGCCAACATCAAAATGCATCATTGACTCATGGTACTTGCCAACATCAAAACTCAGGGACACAACAGTTTAGTGGTCCCACCAGGGAGTGGTGGAGAGGCTACCGTGAGGATGGTTTTTAGACTGGTTTCCGTCGGGCCCCACGTCTTGCAACCAGAGTCCGACTAAGGAGAAAACTAGTTAGAGGCCAGACCTAAGACGCAAGATCTGTGCGTGCACACGTGGTTGGGGCTAGTTGGACCCATGCTGATGAGCGTGACCCCAACTAGTCACTTGCTTTGTGGTTACTTGTACGATGTCCTTGCCTCTGCCCGGGGCGTCGTGCCAGGCGGACGCCTGCAGTGTAGTGTAAGACGTCAGGGGACGCGGCAGACTGTGCTTCTAGTGGGAGGTACTCCTATCGAGTCAGGGGGTGACAGATTGTCAGTCTCAGTCGCTTCGACCTTCGGGTTTTGGTCGGGTTGACTAGTGAGTTCTGGTTGTTTCACCGTGGCGTGTGTGCCAATTTTCACGCCGTGAGACCGGTGTCTATACTTGCAGGGTATTTACTTCCGAGGTACTCGCTTAGCTGCTAGAGTAGTGGTTTTCCCGTTTCGTGAGGTAGGGTTCGAGTGATCCCTACTGAGTCTTGTTCCGAGACTCATTCCCTGCGTGTTTTTACCGTGTTTCAGGCGAGGCCTGGCTTCAGGGGAGTGTGAACGGCGGAAACGAAGGGATCCGAATTAAAGAGAGGTTGAGGATGTTGTGGTATGGATGTAACGGAGGAAACGTGATCGGATAAGGATGATGATGTTGATGTATGTGGACGATGGGATCGCCCACGAAAACGGGTGGGTTGTTATGGGTTGGAGATGTTTATGGAGAGAAGGGGGAGAGAAGAAAAGAATATTGGTGGAGAGAAGAGGGAAGATGGATGAACTAAGTTACCACGGGGCGTCGGTGTTGGCTTTTGAGAGAGGGGAGAGAGAAGAATCACGCGAGCAACCAACTGGTTCTCGAGATAATGTAGCTTAATACCATATAGTAATGCATTAAGGGACATAGGAACGAAATACATTACCTGACTTACCTGTCGGCGGACCAGCAGGTGAGCGGGTGATGATGCTGCAAGACAGATTGTTAGCCAAATTCATAGAGCATGATCATTATAACAATCAAAATATTGAACAGTCATGATGTGCATAAGGAATAATCATCAAAGTAGCTTTCCAAGGATATGCGGTTCATAATGAGCCGCCTAAACAATATATGCGGTCCATACTAGACCGTATGTAGCAACACATTAAGCGGAGTATGTGCGGCCTACTATAGACCGCACTAGTTTGTGCGGTCTATCGAACGATCGCACAACCCCTGGGGAATTCAAAACGAAACGGCCCTTTTCCCCTCCCCCTCTCCACCGTAACCGACAGAGGGGAGGAGAGGCAAAAGGGCCAC
Organism: Amorphophallus titanum; assembly: GCA_024336825.1. Taxonomy (NCBI): domain Eukaryota; kingdom Viridiplantae; phylum Streptophyta; class Magnoliopsida; order Alismatales; family Araceae; genus Amorphophallus; species Amorphophallus titanum. The sequence goes on along the minus strand of JANBPO010009603.1, from coordinate 55,291,181 downwards.
GACCGAAAGCCCCCCACCACCCCACTCTCCCATTCTCTCCCTCTCATCTCTCCCACTCTCGACCTCTCCCTCTCTCCCTCTCTCTCAAGTGATGAGGACGAAGAGCCAAGCCCACCGTCTGCCACTATTGTCCGAGGAAGAGGAAGCACTGTCGTCGCCGATGCTGATGGAGGAGGGCTCACCGTCGGCCGCTGCCGTCGTCCCCACTGTGGAGGAGGAAGCGCCGGCCTCGCCCGTGGCCGTGGAGGAGGGAGGCACGCCACCGGCGGAGGGGGAAGCTACCGTGCCGTCGACGTCCGAACGGGTGGCTCGGGACCCCGAGGTAGGCCGAAACCCATCCCCGTTATTTCTATATTATTATTTTTTGATCTTAAGCATGATAAGGGGGGGAGGAGCATGCTAGGAGGCCGGTTGGGGCACCACGGTGGTGTTCCCACCAGTGGGGGAGGCCACCACCATCGTCGGGGAAGATGACGGTTGTGCGGTTCTCAGGAAACCGCACAAACCAGGACATGCGGCCCTCATCGGGCTGCACAAACCTTATGCGGCCTAGGGTTGGCCGCAGAAACACTAAAAACAGAGATAAGAAGTGCGGACTATAGATGGCCGCACAAAGACATGTGGCCTACATCAGGCCGCACAAACAGTTGTGCAGTCCAGGGGGACCGTACAAAGCCAACGAACCGACATAGGACGGGCGGTCAATGGTGGGCCGTCCAACCCTAGTGCGGCCCAGGAGTGGCCGCACAACCCCTGGCAAACAGCAAACAAATGTGGTCCATATAGGACCGTACAAACCTCATGCGGTCCATAACTGGCCACCCAACCCTAGGAAACTTTGCTTTTTTCTTTTTTGGTTTTTATTATTATCATTATTACCATTATTACTCTCCTCTTATTAAATGGATAAATAAATGCAGGGGAAGCGCAGGACCCGCATCTCCTGGTTGCAGGTCCGAGTAGTGTACCTAGCACTGTCGGACTTCCAGCGGGAGCGGTTAGCTGCCATGGGGTTCGCCCCATTCCTGAGCATGGAGGTGTGTCGCTTCGACACACCTCTGCTCTACGCTCTGCACGACCGCTGGGACCCAGTGAGTCGCACGTTCCTTTTCCCGTGGGGGCACATGGTCCCTACATTGGAGGACGTGGCCAGGCTTACTGGCCTGCGTGTGCATGGGCTATCGGTTAGCGGGACCACTTTTCCCGACTACCGGGGGATGGCTCGGGAGTTGCTAGGCCTTGAGCTTCAGCGCCCCGAGAGGCAATCTACCCTCCTCCCACGGGCTAGTCTTCAGGACAGCCTCGGGCTGAGAGGGCGGGCATCACGATTGGCGAGGAGCCGGAGCAGCACCTTCAGCGGCTCATGGACTTGGCCAAAGCGAGAGTAGCAGCAGAGCCAGGAGTGGAGGCGGACCGGGTGCTGAGACGATTTCTGATGCTGCTATTCGGGCGCCTTCTTTTCTCTACCTGCGCGGACTCGATGAGCTGCTGCTTCCTCCCGTTCCTGGAGGAGCTCGACCACATCGGCAACTACGCGTGGGGAGTGGCAGTTCTAGCCTTCCTGTTCGACTCGCTGAGCTCGACAGCTCGTCGGATGATGCTCGGGGGCTTCTCCCCCTTGCTCCAAGTATGACTCTGACCCTAGCTCGATTCTTACGACTTCTATATGCTTCCTAAATGCTGACATGCTATATGTGATACAGGTTTGGGCCCATGTGTACCTTCGTGCACTAGGCAAAGGGGACGAGACCCGTCCTGGGCTTCTCCCTATCGCTCAGAGGTGGACCGCACCTTGTGAGATGGGCTCCCTACGACGACAGGTCCGAGAGCTCCAGGATGACATCGACGCTCTGCCCTGCGTGGAGGTAGTTTTGGTTATATGAACTTAACCTCCACCCCAAGATCCCCCCTCCTACAAGAGGTGTAGTGATATAAGATCTTGAGCAGGTTCAAGCAACACTGGTGCGGCGTGTGGGGAACCCACGCTTCCCTGCTCACCCTCATCTTCGAGTGGGATCGGCATCTTCAAGCTGGTCGAGTAAGTGTTCTCACCTTGCTCTTTCTTCAGTGCTTTTCATTCAATCTTAGCTCTAGTCTCCGCTGGCCGGTCCTTAGTGAGATTGAGCCGCTACGGCTCAGGCTGGTGATGAGGACCCTGGGCCTTCACCAGGAGTGGGTGGAGGTCGAGGAGCCACGCGGGATCGGGAAGAAGACGCGCGGTCGCACGAAGGCGATCGACTGGAGGGTACGTTTTGCGGACCAATACGCTGACTGGCATGTGTTCGTGTTTACATATACAAGCACAGAGGACAAGGCCGAGCTGATAGCGTTGTCTTCTTTGGACGTCGAAGCCTCAGACCTAAAACCCGAGAACAAGTGCACCCACATGCACCGCATGGCTCATCCTTCGCCCGCGCTACCCATGAGTGGGGGGCATTTGCAGATGTGTAAAATCATGCTTCTATACATCTCTCCCCACCCAGCCTCAATGTCGGGACTGAAGAAAGGAGACCCGGGGAAATTGGCTACCCAAGACCCCGGGGAATACTACCGTCTAGCAAGTCCTCACATTTGCATGGGCACATTAAAATGACAAAGAACAGGTAGGATACCCCCTGAAATTTATACACTGCCATGAACCCACCTTCGGGTCCCTGGTGATGAAGAATATCCCAGGAAGCTCACAATTTTTGAGTTCCTGAAGAAAAGCTCAACGCCTCTACAATGGCACACTACTCAGGCCCTCCAGTGGCTGACCTCCTTAAGCCCTCCAGCGGCACACCTCCTTAAGCCATCCAGCAGCACACTTCTTGAGCCCTCCAACAGCACACCTCCTTAAACCCTCCAGCAGCACACTTCTTGATCCCTCCAGTGGCACACCTCCTTAAGCCCCTGTAGCGGCACACCCTTGGTGTGCTCCCAGCGACACACCGTTTTGAGCCCCTAGCGGCAGGCTTTTGAGTCCCCCAGTGGCACACCTCCCTAAGCCCTCCAGCGGCACACCTGTTAAGCCCCTCCACCCGGTGCATCGCCCCTTCCTTCACACCCGATGACACGTTCCAACCTTTAGACCGGTGCCACTGGCAACAAACACACCGGTCGCTGTGTGGGACCCTTGGCGCGTAGCACGATCACGTCAAGCCTGCTACGATGCTGTCGAGGTGTCAACGCCCAATCCAAGCACGTAGGCACCCCCTGCTCAGAGACAAGACTGGGGTCAATCCCCATTAATCCCCATTGTCAGCGGAGGTCAACGCAGCTGGACATATATATAACCCCCTCACGTTGTGAATGAGAAAGAGAGGGAGAACACACAGTGATTCCGAAGGAGGTTTATTGCCGCTTCGGCATCTGAAGCTCAAGTAGCCAGAAAGAAGAAGAAAGAAAGAAAGGAAAAAGAGAGAGTAAGTAATGGAGAGGGAGAGAGAGAGCCCCTGAATGTAGCAGGAAGGGATGGGGAAGGTCATCGCCCCTCCTTGATCCCGGCCCTCTCCTCAGTTTTCCTCCTTCCTTGATTTTCTGGTTCTCTTTTCCCTCGTGTCATGTTGCATAGCCTTGTATTTGCCCCCCCTCAGTTGAGGTTCTCTCCACCTTGTTTGCTATGAATGAAAGAAAAGTATCTTTGTTGTGATGGTTAGCCCTCGCCCAGCAATGCACTTCGTGGTTTGTTTTCTCCTTCCTTCTGGCTTTCTGGCTCCTCGTGTTACCCACCCTCCAAAACGTTGGTCAATCCAACGCAATCGGTAGTGTCTTGGCGTGATGGCATCAGGTTGGCTTCCTTCAATGATTTCCTGGTTTAATAGGGGAGATCCCCCCCTCTGCACACCATGTACCCCATTCCTTGATGCAACTTGAGCCCGGTGCCTTCCTTCAGCACTCCTGGACTCCCCCCTTCCTATCAGTGTATCCCTTGTCCAAATCCAGCCAGGTGCTTTGGCTCTTCGCTTTCCTCCACCGGCACACCTCAATCTAGTCTAACCCAGAGCACTCTCTGCACCTCGGCCCAACGCGCCACTTCGCCTTGTTGCCCGGCACACCTTGGGCTTGGCCCTGCCGGCACGCACCTTGGCTGTCCCTGCCCGGCGCGCTCCAACCTTCTCACCCGACACACACCCAGCCTTCCCCTTCCACTGGCATGCCCAGACCGATCCCTTACCCGGCGCATTCTTAACCTTCCAACCCAGCACAATCTTGATCTCCTCTCCATCCGGCGCACCCTTAACCTTCTCGCCTGGCGCACCCTTGGCCTATCATAGCCCGGCACGCCCTAGCACATTTGAACCGGTGCAACCCCCCCAGCCCTTCTAACCCGGCACGCCTTAGTCAATCCTCACCCAGTGCACCCATAGCCTATTTCAACTTTGTGTTTTCCTGCTCGTTGACTTCCCAAATTTTCTGGAGCTTTCTTAAAGGTGTTGCTGCCGTAGCACGCACCTCGACTTGTTGGGTCGCGCCACTCCTTGTGGGCGTGTTCCCCTTACACCCCCTTAGCAGCTGGGTCTAGGGGAGATGCTGCCAAATTTTTGTCAGGAATGACAACACATTAAAAGACAAAGGGAAGCAACAAACAAATGGAACAAATTAAGATAAAAAGCTTCAACTAAAACAAGAGAACTGTGGAGGACTCGAAGAACTGGACCGAATATTACAAATCACACAATGAAGGGAAAGGCAATTGGTCAACCCCCCTATTATTTAATATGTCCCCCCTCCTTTTATTCATACCCCCACCTTTTGTTAATTCAATTTCTACCCCCCCACCTACGTATATAAACCTACGTTCTATCACTGTTACAAGGAGGCTCGGATTTCTCACCATTTTCTCTCTCTCTCTTCCTCTCTCTCTCTCTCTCTCCTTCCCACGTAACTCCTCTCCCCCCTCCATTTCTCTTCTTCTCACGCCACCGCCACCCCTCAAGCCACGCCGGAGCCGTCCCCTCCGACCACCGCCGGAGTCACCCCTCCGACCACCGCTCCCCTCCCCGTTAGCCTCCCGTCGACGAACCTCACCCCCCGTGCCACCTCCGGCTTCCTCTCTCACACCCCCACGACACCAACGCCACCGTCTCCATCTCCCCGTCCTGCTACTCCCACCGCACACCCCCACCTCACCGCAAGCACTCCCATCCCCGTCCACCACCGTCGCCCGACCACCGTCGCCCTCACCGCCGAAGCCCTCCACCTCGCAAGCCTCCCCACCTCACCCTGCTGGCCGACTCCACCCCCTCCACTCCCCCTCTCCCCGTCGACCTCCCTTCCTCTCCCTGTGCACACACCGGACTCCACCCCCTGCATGCAACCCATCGACCACATCCCCCCGCGACCACCTGTGAACCCACAGGCCTACACACACCACCCCCCTCACCGCCGACGACCTCCTCTCCTCAGTCGCGAACGCCACCGTCCCTCCACCCACCTCACTGCGGACGCCGCCGCACGCACCCACACCCCACTGCCCACCTCCACCCTCACCGACGTCGACCGCCACCGCTCCCCGCCGGCGGCGACCGTCCCTCCACTCCACACTTCCTCCTACCGGCCACCCTGCCAACACTCAACACACCCCCACAGCCACCCCACGCCAGAACTCCCCCTCCCCGCTAACACTCTCCCCCTCACGTCCACTGCCTCTCACCCTCTCCACACACACACTCCTTTCCCTTCCCTGCTAACACGCCCCCCTCTCTCCGGCCCAACCGACCGCCTTCGCCGCCGGCAACACCCCGACGCCACCTCACGCGAGCCTCATCTCCAAGCACCGATCTCCCCTCCACCCCACGCCGGTGAACCCACGCACTGCCAACCCCCCGTCCACCCTCTCCTGCCACTTGCTCCGACCACCGTCACCGGCCTCCCCGCGCTCCCCCCCGCATGCGAGCTACGCCACGCCGCCCCCCACTGCCACCGTCGACCCCCACGACCGGCCTCCCGTTCCTCCTCTCCCCCCTCTCTCTGCTAACCCCCGTCACCAGTGCTGCACCCCCCCTCCAGTCGCACCCTCTCCCCCGCGAACCCGAGCCACCCGTGGCCACCCCCTGCACCGACCACCACCGCCACCAGCAACCTCCGACCAACCTCCGCTTCCCACCTCCACTTCGAACCCCCCTGCTACCACCCTTCAGCCGTAGCCACGTCGACGCCGCCCTCACTCCCACCTGCAACCTGCCTCAAGCCCTCCTGTTAACAACCGCCCCCACCACCGCCGTGAACCCCACGTCCGGCAGCCACCGACCTCCATTCCCTGCTCCACCGGCCTCCCATCACCCTCCACCGGCCTCTAGTCGCCACCCTCCCTGCGAATCCCCCCTCACCGCGAGGCCACCATCCACACACTCCACCCCGTGCCACCCCTCTCTCTCTAGCCCGCTAGCCACCTCGACACCCTCCTTCCCTTACCTGCACCCAGCAGCCATCGTCGTCCCCTCGCAGGCGACCTCCCTTTCTCTCCCTCGTCCACGGCAAGTGCCCTGCCAACCTCCTGCACCACCCCCCCCACTGCCACCATCACCGCCGATCGACCACCGCACCCCCTCTCTTCCTCCCACTGCCACCGCCCAGACACCCCCCCTCTGCATGCACTGAACCATCACCGCCGACCACCGCACCCCCTCTCTTCCCCCCACTGCCACACCCGTCGCCGGCAAGCCCTCCTCCACCTGCTAGCACCGACCCATCCCTCCGGCGACCACCAACCAACCCCCGCCGGTGCGAACCCACGCAAGCCACCCCAGCCACCCTGTAAACACCCCCGCCACACCGCCGGCACCCCCCCTGCGGACGCCCTCTCTCTCTCTAACCACCTCTCTCTCTTTCCCTCTCCTTCTCTCTGTCTCTCTCTTCCTCTCTCTCTCTCCCCCCGCGGAGCCTCTCTCTCCTCCTCTCTATCTCTCTCTTCCTCTCTCTCTCCCGCTCGCGGATCTCCCTCTCTCTCCTTCTCTTTCTATCTCTCTCTACCTCACCCTCTCCCTGTCTCTCTCTTCTCTCTCTCCCGCTCGCGGGATCTCTCTCTCTCCTCCTTTCTCTCTATCTCTCTCTTCTGCTCTCTCTCTCTCCACGCGGGACCCCCCCCTTCGTGGAGCCTCTCTCCCTATCTCTCTCTTCCTCTCTCCCTCTCTCTCTCTCTCCCTACGGGAGCTCTCTCTCTCTCTCTTTCTATTTCCATATAATATATATATACATATATCTTTTTTTTAATAATAACCCCTTTCCCTATCCTCCCTCTCTCATCTCTCGATCCCTCTCTCCCTTTCTCTCTCTACACCCAATATCCGGCTCCTTGATGCCGGGACCTACCATTCCGAATAAACCGCACAAAACGTATCCTCACTTGTAGTCAAACAGATAGTTGATGAGAGAGAAGAAGTACTTAACGTTGTTGTCGTTTATTCCATCCTTCTGCCAGTATTCTGGATGGGGTTGGTAACACAACGATAAAGTCTTATCATACCAGACGACTTCTGGATCGTATTCCAATGGTGTTCTGTCGTTCGCACTCTCATACTTGGTTGCCAGATGAGCAACAGCTAGAACCTCTGCGTCATCTGATGGGATCATCATCTGGTGGTGAGTGCTAGTAACCATAAATCTCTTCTTGGTCAACAGAAGATCAATCATTTCGTGACCTGCCCCACGAGCATGATTGTTTACGTCTTGCCACATCGCACCACCCGACATGACATTCAGGAACTGACCACCACGACAGATACCTACCTTTGGTACATCGTAGTAGTTCTCGTAGTGAATAACCTCCTTGGCATCCCTTCGAGCGTCAGGATGAGTACAACTTAGGGTTTTCTCCCCATAGTAGTGAGGGGAGACATCTGCACCACCCGTGAAGCATACCAACTCTACCTTTCCTTGATGGTTTTCGTGTTCTACCTTCCAACCGTTGTTGGAAAACATCTTTTGGACGACGACATCGCCTCCAATTACTTTAACGCGTTTTCTCTGCATTCCTCAATCACACTGTAAAAGTTGTCGATGTCTTTCAGTTCCAAACTCATGTAGTCACCGAAGCGACCTTTCTTTTCGGTCCCTGCTTCTGCCGCTTTATTCTTGAGATACTTGAAATCCTTTCGAGTGTCGTCAACGAACCAACGACCATTGGTGTCGTAGTAACCACCACTACCGTAGAACTGGGAGTAACTATCTTTGTCCTGGAGACTGAACACGGCACTCATGAATCTGTGTTTCTTGATCTCACCTTTACTGAGAGCTTCAAGGTCGCAAGTCTGTGGGGAAATGATCCAGTGGTTGGAGTTGTATACGGGCTTCCAAGAGATTATATCTCCTGCAATATGGAAGTAAGAACAAGTCACAAGGGCCTTGTAAGGATCATAACCTTCTTCACACATGTTACGCCAGAGTTTGATATGTCCAGGAAACTCCATAGCTGCCCTGAAGAACACGAGCATAGCCTTTAAGGCAGTGGTGCTACTACCTAAGAGTTCTGGATAACCTCTTAGGACTTCACTGGGAATTAAGAAACCACTCTGAAGTCCATCCGATTTTCTATAGAGTGGTACAAACTTCTCCGGTGAAAACACCCTGAAAGGAGAGCGTTTTGGATCAGTGCAGAACTCCCAATAAACCTCAGCATCCTCTTTAGTAATATCCGTAACTTGGAAACAAGATGCTAAGACATAGGCTGTCTTCAAGTTTTGAAGGGATACTTGACTAAAGAGGCTACTGTGACAAGCAGCCTGGGTTGCACTATACTGTATGAGGTTGGGACACTCGTAGTAATAAGAAGTAATCTTCTCTGGTCCCACCACCTTCTCAACGTTGCTGAAAAAATTCTTAGCGCGGTCAGCCGCTAAATTGATATTGTCTTGTTCGTTATTCATCTTTCACATAGTGTTTATCTAAAATTCTCTTGGTAAGCCTGCTGTTAATAGCAGTCGCAATCTGTGAATCAGTATAGTAATTTTTGTGCCACCTCGTCATATCTTTGATATCAAATTCTTTGCTAACGTAATTGAAAGTAGTATCGTACTTGGCTTCTTTACCACGTAAAGCAGACCTTACATCGGCCGCAGTAATCTTGACGTAGCCCTGTTCATCGAGAACTTTTTGTCTCTTTTCGATTTCTGCCTTGCGTTTGACTTCTGCTTCCTCACGCTTTCTTTTTTCTTCTTCTCGACGTTTCGCAAGGATCGGTTTAATGGCAGCTTTGATTTCATCGTAGTTTCCGACAAAAACATAGACAGCATGACCTGACCCACCTGCTCCAACCTCGAGATCATCATCCCAATAGTCATCGTTGTCGGAATTGTTTTCAAGGGCGAGTTTGAAACCACACGCTTGCAACCACTCCTTTTCATCACTCTGAGCACTGTTGCAAGTGGTGATGTTGATAGAGTTCAGGCCGACTTTATCGAGCCTATTGGCAAACTCTTCGAGGTTCTTTGCAGCAGGAACCCCGTGTGCGTTACCAAGATTATAGATTTCTGTTGCTACACAGCAACCATGTAAACCAGAGGCTTCCATTAATTCTTCTCTTGTTCTGTCCAAGACGTGCCATCCATTTTGAGATCGTACTTGGCGTTTAGTTCTTGGAGAATAGGTTCGAGTTTAGGATAAAGAACACCCCTTACATCCACAAGCCAGGTCTTGCAGACTAGAGTTCCTTGTTCAGAGGGGTCTAACGTTTCACCATCTTCTAGGAGAGTAACTGCCCGAACCTTAGAGGTCGTAGCGACTACTTTGAAACCAGTCTGACGGAGAAAGTCTGCTGCCCGTGTTTGGTTATTGTTTGTAACTGCTAATATGACACCTATCTGTGTCAAAACACGTTGGTAGAGAGGTCGTCCGTCTTTCTCATCTCTTGTGTAACTAACAGGAGAAGTTACTAAGCGAGTGAGAATCTTCTGGAAGTCATCAAGATTGTCAGGAATAGTTGGGCAGTTATCTTCCTGTGAGTTTTGTCTACAGGTAAAATCCAAAGAGTGTTCGATGAGCTTTTTCATCACCTCATCATTTGAAAGGAATTTCCTTTCGGTACTGGAAACCCAACGGACCTTTTCGTTATAGATACCTTTCAAAATTCTCCCACCACAGTACATGGGAAACAAATCAAGTTTCATTGGATTTTTACCTTCTCGGGATCGAACTGGGGGATTTCATAGATGCTGAAAGACTCTTGGTCTATCTGGCGCATACGTTGCTTCCGGCGCACAGCACCTTGAAATGTTGGAAAGAGGACACTCATGTTGAGTTGGCCCTTGTAGACCTTTTTGAGTATCCGTTTAGCACACCAGTCGTTTCTGGCGACTATGTATCTCTTCTCGATTGCCATCACTCTTCAGGAGATTGATTTCTGCCCCATTCATACTGGGATTCGGGATTCAACGGGCATTCCTGCATCTCGTTAAAATCCCAAGCGCGTGGCCCGCCCACGTACATCTGCGCCTCGATAACTTCGCCATCATCTGTGACAGCTTCGATAGGCGTACGGATGTACATGAAACCTTCCCCTTCGAGACCGTCGAGTCTACGGAGAGTTTCCTCATTGTCCTCGATATCCCATATTTCGCCACGGAGAGTATCGTTTTGGGAAGGTTGTGCTACGGGGAAAGAACCCTTACCCCAAGAATAGAATAATTTGAAACCTGTTACTGTGCAATTCCCGACCTTGTTGTGTTTTTCGAGCAACCTATTGTTGCCGTATCCGCTTTTCAGCGTTCCATATACTACTACTTTGGTCATGTCTCCTTGCTAGGTTCAACTTGCTGAATGTCTATTACGTAGTCATCGGAATTCAGTTCAAGGTACTTCTTGAGTGCTGGCTCAATGTCATCCCAGGGACCGAACTCAACGAGATCATTCTTGCTGACTACCCTGAATTCCCACATTACTTATCCAACCCAACTCGCTTCCTGAGGTCGATCATACGGATAGACCAGAAATTGATGGTGCTCTCATTCTTTGTGTTGTAGGCGGGACCAACCTTTTTGAAACGAAGTCTTGTTAACCACCCTTCGATTTGTTCTTGAGTGTTAGTGTTTGTAGAGGCTGTGACAACTGCATAATCAACAGCATCATGGCCATCTAGGTCATCTGGCATATCGTCATCATCAGGGTCATCGTTTATTAGACCAGCGATCCTTTTCTTAAATTCTTTGAAGTCCTTGAAGTCACTGCCATCCCCAAAAGAAACTAGGATCAGAGTGGAACAGGAGTAAGAGCCATTGATGCATTCGATGATCATGATTTCCTCACAAAAAAACCCTAGGGGACCCATGAATCCCCTAGGGCTACATCTCTAAACGCAAACGCAACCAGACCGTTTAGAGCTGTTCCTCAATGGCCTTGTCGACGGCTTCCTTCTCGATTGGGAAGTCACCGAACTGTGCCAGAATCATCACAGCCGAACCGGCAGGGACGTAGATGATAGGGTCAGCCCGCAGGAGCGCCCTCTCTTGTATGATCGAACTGGCGATCTTCTTGGTCAGACCATCTTCGAGTTTGATGGCATCATGGGTAGCTGCGATAGCCGGAGCCACATGATGTTCCTTGAGCTTCAGGAGAATGTTCACCACGTCTGCCGGTGGAGTAGGCACCAAAGACCACCGAACTGCACCGTCGTAGTAACGGTCATTGGAGGTAATGTTTCTGAAGATTGCTCTCTTGAGGCGCTTGGTCCCATATAAGCGAGCAGCCACGTAGGTGTAGAAGTCTTCCATGAGTGTATAGGAGACCACCGCAGAGATAGCACCTGCAACCACAGTGGAAACCACAACGGCTTCCCCCGGTGCACCCGTTGCGTGAGCCGCCAAGGCGACCAAACCTGTCAGAAGGGCAATCACGGTCACTGTAACCGCCGCCGCAATCCCCGTGATCACGTTCTGCACCTTCTCCTTGTTGTAATAGAGATAGGCGTTGTTGGAATCTAACTGCACGAGATTGCTTTTCTCGCAGATGTCATCCCACCACTTCTTCGGGACGAAAGCGAGAGGCGTAACACCCCATGCCCGCGCCTGAGCTTCTAGGGCAGCACGGTCCTGCGCGTACGTCTTTGCCTTGCTACTGATCTTCGCCACCGTCGAACTGAAGGAGAAACCAGCGAACTGGACCTTCTCATTGACAGGTGAATCAGCAGCCGTGTTTGCTGCCTTGTTTATGTACTCCAAGGTTGTCTGCATGATAGTCTCCAATTTCAGTTCGGGCTAAATTGCCTAACGAATTATTCCGTACTCACCACAAAGATTTTCAATAGTACTTTTGAAGTGTTCCTAATAATGGTACGCCCTACTGGACTCGAACCAGCACTCCTAAGAAGGGGATTTTAAGTCCCCCGTGTCTACCAATTCCACCAAGGGCGCTTGTTACCTGCTGACTAAAGTGGGATAACCAAGGACAGGATACCTATCGTAATCAGGCTCAATTTTAAGTTCTTTCTTCTCTGGTGGAGCGTAGGGAGTCTTCACTCGTTCTTGCACCATGTGGTACAAGTGGTCAGCATACTCAAGTTGTTCCTTATCGGGCCTATAACCCTTGGCACTCAAGTATGCTAACCCGTAACGCAGTAAGTACTCCCCACGGTCCATCATGTCCTAGTTCCTGTTGTGCATGAGTTCGTCGGCGTCCCCCACGAAGTCGATATCGGGGAGAATGGTTTGCGGTTTGAAGATGACACGATAGTGGTAGACGCTCACGTCAGCAGGTTCTAACTGCTCAACGAAATACGTCACGTTGTCAGACAGACCCAAGAAGTGTTTCTTGTACTGTCCTTGGCCCAGAGTGATTACCGAGTGTAGTAGATGCCGACCGGCATGGTCATTACCCTAGCTATGTGTTGGGAGTTGTATTAGTTGGAGTGCTTTAGTGATGGTAAATTATGAAATATTGTTGTATGTTGTTGTATTAGATTGTTTTGGAAGCTAGTATTGTAATAGAATTAGGCTCATTCAATAAATGTTGGAATTTTGTTCTTTTCCATTGCCCTTTTGTCAATTATTAGTTTAGTATTATACAAAAGTCGTTCTAGCGTGCCCCTAACTGTACGTCCCGATAATTCCGCCTTGTTCGGGGCGTGACAGGGAGACCCTTTGACTCAAGACGTCGGCCACCTTATTCTCTTTTCCTGCCTTATGTTTTAGGACAAAAGTGAAGGACTAGAGGAATTCTACCCACTGACCATGCCTAGGGATTAAGCCCTTCTAAGAACTAAGAAATTTCAAAGCCTTGTGGTCCGAATATAAGATAAACTCTTGTGGTAAGCGATAGTGTCTCCAGTGCTTGAAGGCTTGGACCATGGCATAAAACTACTTATCGTAGGTGGAGTAACGAAACTTTACATCTGAAAGCTTCTCACTGAAATAAGCCACAGGGTGATTTTCCTGGCTAAGCACTCCTCCTATTCCAACGTCAGATGCATCACAGGATATCTCAAAGTCTTTTGAAAAGTCTAACAGGCAGAGGATAGGGGCTTTGGTCATGAGCTCCTTCATGAAAAGAAAAGTCTGGGAGGTGACTTTAGTCCACTCAAAATTCTCTTTACAGATACAATCCGTAATGGGTGCCATAATTGTGCTAAATCTTTGAATGAAGCGTCTATAGAAAGTGGCTAGCGCATGAAAATTGTGAACGTTATGGACGTTCTGGGGCTTGGGCCAGTCTACTAAGGCTCGAACCTTGGATTGGTCCACAAACACTCCTTGACTAGAAACCATAAATTCAAGGAAAGTGACCCGGTCTGTCATGAATTCATACTTCTTTAGGTTGCCAAACAGGGTTTCTCTTCTCAAAGTCTCGCAAACTTCCCTCAAATGGTGGATGTGGTCCTGAGGGTTGTGACTATAGATGAGAATGTCGTCAAAGTAGACGACAACAAAGTGACCAATGAGCGGTCGAAGGACTTCCGTCATAAGCCTCATGAAAGTGCTGGGGACATTAGATAGCCCAAATGGCATGACGAGCCACTTGTACAGACCTTCTTTTATTTTGAAGACTATTTTCTGCTCATCCCTTGGTCGGATACGGACCTGGTGGTAGCCACTTTTCAAGTCAATTTTGGAAAAGATGGTGGCCCCACTCATCATGTCAAGCATGTCATCAAGACGGGAATGGAAAATCTATACTTGACAGTGATTTTATTGATGGCGCGGCTATCTACACACATCCGCCAGGTGCCATCTTTCTTAAGTGTGAGCAAGGAAGGAGCACATGGGCTTTTGCTCACCCTGAGGAAGTCTTTTTGAATAAGGTCATCGACAATCCTTTGGAGCTCAGCATGCTCCTTGGGGTTCAATCTGTAGTGGGGAATGTTTGGTAGGGTGGACTCGGGGACTAAGTCAATGGCGTGTTGTACATCACGCATGGGAGGGAGCCTAGAGGGCAAGTCCTCAGGAAAGATGTCTTGGAAGTCCTACAGAATTGCCTGGACTTCAGGTGGGACTGAGACTTGGGACTCCTCGGGGGTGTTGGTGACGACAATAGCCCAAACAGGGGCACCCTTGGCAACCTCTCTATTCAGATCATGAACACCAATGATGTTAAGGCGCTTAACTGGGTCATGCTTAACCTTAGGGGCCTTAGGAATGGGTGTGACAGGTGCAGGAGAAGAGGCAATGAGAAGTTTCCCTTCTTTGAGAGTTCGGGGTCTCTCCTGAACCTTGGGGGTTCTGGTAGGGGTGGAGGTGGAACTCTTGCCTGGGGTCACCTTTGGGGGTGTCAGGTACAACTAAATCTTCTTCCCGTTGTGGGATAAGGAACACTGATTGGATCGATCAAATGTAGTAAGGTCTACATCATAGATCTATGGTCGTCTTAGGATGATACTCCCGACCTTCATAGGCACTGCATCGCATAGGATTTATCCTTGGTAGGACTGGAATTGGATGGGAATGACACATGTAGTGGTGACTGGGATAGAAGTATCGTCAACCCAAGCCACGTTGTATGGCTTAGGATGAGGATGTGTACGTGGACCTAGACGGGAGACAAAGTCTGAAGAGACTGCATTAATACAGCTCCCATTATCAAAGATCACATTGCAGGGTTGAGACTTCACCATGATGTAGGTTTGGAAGATGGAGGTTCGATGCCAGTCGTCCTCCTGGGGGTGTGCTAGGATGTAGTGAATTACACCCAATCGTTCATGGCTGGAACTCTCGGCAATATCTCCCACTTGCATGTACTCAACATGCGTACCATCATATCCTGCATCTAACTCCTCAAACTGGGTGATGAGGTCGGGATCGGCCTCATATCTCTCAATGGATTCTCCTTCCTGAGGTGAAAGTTCCACAGGCTGGGGGTCAGTGATGACCAAAGCTCGGGTGGGACAATTGGTTGCAACATGCCCTAGGTTACTGTTTCTAGCACTGATGTGTAAGTCGTGTCGGGTGTGCGCGGTCTTGTAGTGCTTTTCAAGTGCTGTCGCACGTAACGATTGAGAACCCAGCGAGGTTGTACACATGGATGCTTCAAACCCTATGTCGGGTGCATTACCCGCCAGCGTAAGTCGCCGCAAGTTTTTGTTCACGGCGCTCTCATTGGCCTCGCTCGCTGCGATCGATCCTTGGTCGGTGGTGCGAGCGGCCGATGACGATGCGGGGCTGGATATCTTTATGAAGGTGTCTGGAGTCGTGTCGGCCAAGGCAACCGATACCGTTACCGGTAAAGCGCTTTACCAAGCGCTTAGACACGTTAATCAGCATTTTGATGCTTATCTCGGTTTGCTTGCCAAGCAGACCGATGCCAAGCCGGGACTCACGGTCGATACGCTGGCTGAAAATCTGGATCGTGCCAAGCAAACGGAGCTCCGCCATACATTGAACAGCGTGGTCTCCGCTTGGTATCTCGGCGTCGTAGGTTTCACGACGTATGCGTACCAGGATGCCTTGATGTTCGCCGTCGTAGACGACGTGTTATGCCCGCCAAGTTATGTGCGCGGCGCGCCGCTTTATTGGGCCCATTCGAATCATTTGCCATTCGATTGACGATCCGGTGGCCCGGTTATCGCTCCGGAACTCACTCCTGAGCTATCCAGAAGTTATGAATCCGAATTTATGTTTCTAGGACAACTGTTCTTATGAGTAACGTATCGCTTTCCGCAGACGTCGTGATCGTCGGCGCCGGTGCTGCCGGCAGTATTGCCGCGTTGGAGTTGGCAAGCAGTGGCTTGTCCGTGTTGGTACTGGACGCGGGACCTCGCGTGACACGCGGCGAGATCGTCGAGAACTTTCGCAACGCGCCGGTGACGACACGCGCGCTGACGACGCCGAACCCGCCCAAGCCCTGGGCGCTCGCCCCCACGTTCTATGAAACTGATGGCACGGTACAGGATTATCTGCAGGTGTCAGGGCCTGATGGCGATGCCTATCAGACGGACTACTTGCGTCTTGTCGGTGGCACGACCTGGCACTGGGCAGCTTGCGCATGGCGGCATTTGCCGAATGATTTTCGCCTGAAGTCGACTTACGGCATCGGTCGTGACTGGCCGATTCGTTACGAAGATCTGGAGCCGTATTACTACCGGGCCGAGTTGGTGTGGGGCGTATGCGGCCCCGACCCGCTGAATGCGCCGGAACAAGAATTCCTCGGCTCGCCGCGCAAGCAGCCTTATCCCATGAGCATGATGCCGTGGACGTATACCAGCCGAGTCTTCGATGAGGCTGTGCGCAAATTTACGCACTGTCGCGTGGTGCATGAGCCTGAAGGACGCAATACGCGACCTTATGAAGGGCGCCCCACTTGCGCGGGCAACAACAATTGCATGCCGATCTGTCCAATTGGTGCGATGTACAACGCGATCGAAACGGTGGTCAAGGCAACGTTCTAGGCGGCGTTATTTCGGCAGACTGGCGAATACTCTCTCCTCGACCTTCACCGGGTATTTCTTTTTCAGTTCGGTGATCCACTGGTCTTCCATCCAGTTTTGGTAATCGTTGATCACAAAACCGCGGGCATCATGAAAATTGCGCGGCGCCTTGTTATGGTAGACGTCGAGGATATAGGCGAAGCTTACGCTCTGATCCACAGCATTGGTAGAGAAGGGCGTGTAAACCATGGGGTTGAGCTCCGTTTTTGTAGGGTTAGGGATCTGCGCCAGCTCATACCGGCCCGAATCCGCCTGGATCGACATCGCCGAGCTGTCCGTCATCTCGCGCCAGTAAGCTAAAGGATGCGAGATCAGCTTTGCCTTCAGCGCATCCGCGATACCCTGATTCTTACAGGTGAACAGCAGTGCGTCGGCGCTGGCATCCCACCAATATTTGTCCTTATGGCTTTCATAGTAATTCCTTAGCCCTGCGCTATCGAGGGAGGCTTTGTCCCAGATGCGCCGTTGCATGATCTCGAAGAGCAGGTTGCCCTCCTTGAATTCCATGAGCTGAAAGGCAAAATCGGCATTATATTCTTCGAGATGATTGCGGTAGTAGTCCTGCGCGATCCGTTCGATCCAGCGATCGAACAGCGCTGCATTGGCCCGGGGACCGCCGGGGCGCTGACCGCGTACGGAGCGTACATAGTCCAGCCATTCTTTAAGCGTATAGGCCTGGCGGGCAAAAGAGACAAGCGTGGTGGAATAGTTCATGCCGCGGAAGGACGAGAGACCGGTGTTCCGCATGGCGCTATCGGTAAAGGCCGAGAGGTCCGAAGCAGAGAATTCGAACCGGTGGAAGCCCGTTTGCTGTTCGATCCGGGCTAATAAAGCCTTGCGGGATACTTCGATGCGCGGGTCGTTCATCACCTCATCGATATCCTGCCGCCGTCGGAGCCGATGGACGTGGTGCAGTATGCTTCGCTGGCGGCGGGCGTCGCCATCAACAGCTTCCTGCTGCTGCTGGGATCGCTGATCGTCGGCTCGCATGTGCTGGAGTTTTTCGGCATCACGCTACCCATCGTCCGCATCGCCGGCGGCAGCGTGGTGGCAGCGTTCGCCTGGTTTAAGATGTGTGGCATTGTCGCACAAATTTTTGGGCATCTAACTTTAATTTTGACTTATTAGTATAGATGCGAGAATACAGAGCAGATTTGGCAGAGGTTTCACCTTAGACATCACAGCTAGTTTTTGCTATTTGAAGTAATTTTGACCTCGCAAGTCAATCCTTCCAACTATTTTTCTTCCAATATATTAAACTCTAATTTGGAACCTCAATGGAAATGAGAAGGATCATATGACTTCATAATTAAATGCTCTACCTTCAATATTAACTAGGTGGAAAATACAAAAAAAAAAACAGGTACTTCCAGTCGGAAGTTGACGGACCTCACCTAAACTTCCAACGAAATATATCAGTCTAAGAAAGTTCTTTGGCCTTCTTTGCCCTCCAATAATTTCAAACCATCAAATTCCATTGCTATCCTTACCAATTACGACATGAATAGAATGTCTATCCCTGAGAGGTTCAGTACTAGAGTGCTAAGAACATCTCAGAAATGCTTCACCAGATGAAGTTACACAGACAAATCGGTAGAAACACCAAGAAGGCTGGTTCTCTCTTGTTTCTCCACCGTGCTCTATTCTGCACAAAGATTTGTACTTCCAAATGAGTCTAAGAACACTAGAGTTCATCAGAAAGCAATATAGGGAACGAAGTGGATTATACAAAGCAGTTAACATGAGTAACAAAATAGCAAGAATGATGAATACAGATAGCAGCTTTCTGGAAGCATCTACAGAAATCCATCTCTTCGGTCTTGTTCCTCGGCTTCCTTGTTGGTAGCTTGAACAGATTTAAACCACAAGAAGGCAGACATTGGCATCCCAGTGAAAACAAAGAACCCCAGCAAGGGAGCATAAAATATGCTATCAGACTTCAGGATTCCAAAGACAGGCCTCTCATTCACGTATTCAAAAATTGAACCGATCACGGCTATAGTCGTGACAGCTGATGCAAGTAAATAAACGTAGAAGGGGACTTCAAAGATTTGTTGAGAAGCACTATTCTTGCTGTCATCACGAGCCCAAGGAGGAGGCTCCTCGGATTCTGGTCTAGCCCAAGAAGGAATCGTCTCTTCTGATTCGCTCGACTTGGCTGAACCTTTAGTGAGGGCCAAAACCATAAGCCTCCGAGATGATAGGCCACCTTGCTGGCTAGAACACATTGATCGGCTGCCTTGCTTCTGGTTGAAACTGTGTCTTCTTTCCAATCTATACATTTTGTCCAATGTTTTTGAATGAACTGCCGATCCACATCTCAGGCAACTTGGAACATACTGGATCCTTGAATCATCAAGTGCAATTGAAGTGCACAGGGACAAGTTGGTGGCCATGAACTCTTCTTTAGTCTTGAGATGTCCCATGAAAAAAGTACAAGGTGATTAAGAAAACATATAAGCAGTTAAATATGTTCTACACAGATGATACGTTGAGTGACAATTTGGGTCGTGTGATTACATTTTTTAAAGATAAGATGTTCCCATCCAAATTGACAAGTGATGTAGGGAATCAGTACAGAAGAATGTATTAGCTCCAACACCCCACTTTCTAGTTGTTCAGGATAAAAGTTGGCAGACATAAAAACTTAATATCTAGTCGACCAGTGAACCCAACCCCATCAGACAGCTTTGCAAGTGTATGCAGGCCTCTGCCCCAGGGGACTTCAGAAATACAACACGAAAAAGTGTAAGTCCCAGTACTTGTCATTTCTATGTTTCAGTTAAAGATATCAAATGATGCATGATGCATGAAGAAAAGATGTAGAAATAGATCATGCACGCACATATGCTATTTGGTAATGAACTTCAAAAAGATTTGAGATGTAGAATAACCAAAGAAGTGATGTCGCTATATGAAATGGAAGTTCCTACCACAATGATACAAGAAAATCATCCACAACTAGACATCAAAAATAAATAAAAAATCGTATGACCAGTAAGCAAGTCACAATACTTCTGGAAACCTACTAACCCAAGAACTGATGTATTAAATCAAGATTCTTTCCCTGGTGAAGGTCAGGATATAGGCTTAGGATCTACTAACCCAATAAACAAACTCGTAGAGAAAACACTTTAATATGAAGCATACATCTTCATATGTCTTATTTGTTAGTTTACCAAATTTTCTTTCTACTTTAGGATGAAGATCATATATCAATTTGACTTGGTTTTCAGTGGGTTAGGACAGTGGGAGGGGCAGTGCACAGGATGCACAAGCAAGGTACAAATGAAACTAGGTGGACACATGAACTACAATACAAGGCACAAGGCAGAACCAAACTACAAATAAGAACTACAAGGCATAAAATGGGGCTGTTGTACTTCCATTCAATATCCGGGTAGGAACTCAGCAAAATAATATTTTTAGCATTCAAAGAAGGCCTGCTTTAGCATTCTATAAATTGTAATTTGTAGGAATAGAAGAATGTTTTAGCAGAGAGAGAGAGAGATGCATATTGAATGCTGCAAGTAGAAGAATATGTGAAAAAAAGTTTCTGATGCAAAGTCGAAAGTCAAATATGTAACAGTTCTAATAAAAGTAAAGAATCAAAAACTTTTCTTTGATGCAAGACAAAAACGTATCTCCCCCTGCCCCAGAATGTGTTGGGGGAGATGCATAGGAGGCCCGTCCATAGCAAGTTGAGATAGACACCGTAAAAGATAGGCATACCAGAATGACAGTCTAGACCCTACATCCGGTGGCGGATCTCTAAGGACTCGCCTATCGAGAGACTCGTGTCACCCAAGGGTCGTTGATCACATTCTGCCAACTATGTTGACCCATTTTGACACCATGGCATATACATAGAGGCTCAGGGGAGCGCTGGTATAACCATGGGTCAGAGGGTCTTTAAGATGTCAGGGCATTGTTCGCCAGTGAGGCGGTTCATTGTTCACTTGGGGAGTGATCGGGAAAACTAGAACATATGGAAAGAGAAGAGATGAAAACATGTGCATATCCCAATGAATTGGTGATATGCTACTAATCTATTTGTACCCCTTTGATGGTGGTCGACCAAGGATCATGTTGTGGCACCTCAGCAAACCCTTGGCTGGATCGGGGCTATTCAAAATGTAAATCAGGAATTAGATGGAATGTGGGAGTCGAATGGTGACACGATGACCTTCATATAGACAAACCCCCTGATCTGGCGACAATGGCATTAGGTCATACCCCCCTATCCGGCGGCCATAGAGCATATCCCTTTGATCTGACAGCAAAGCAAGTAGGGATGCCCTTCTGATCTGGTGGCCATGCAGGTGGGGGAAGTGCCCCTTGATCCGGCGGCAACGGTAATGGGCAGGCTTATTGATTTGGCAGCAATGGGTACACCCCTTTTGATCCGTCGACAACAACAAATGAGGATGCCCTTCTGATCCGGCCGCAAACTAAAAAAAAGGGTACCCAATGACAAATATGGCATATTAGATCAAGTCGATCCGGCGACACTTACCCCATTGGATCAATCCCTACTAATGCCTGAATTGACTCGAGGATAGACAGAGATGCAGGGGTGATCGTTAACTAGACAAGGGGGCCCCCTGTAGCTCAGAAAATTCCTACGACCCTAGGAGATAATATCTGATCTTTATAGGTAATGTGTATCTGCACAGAGACCTATGAAATAGTGACGTTTCTACAACTACATCTCACACAGAGCTTTCTATACGCCTCTTAAATTCATTGGATGCAAAACAAGGGATTTGGGAAACGACATTAATAACATAGACTCCATTTATCCCTCATCTGAGATGCTCAGAGATCACGTCTAAGGAACTTGACGAATCTTTGGCATCTAGCGGGACACAACAAACAGAAGGATACTTAGATGCAACAGATTTGTAGCCCCGAGGGGCCATTCATTCATTTTTTGGGGGTTTAATCCCATTTTATACAACACGCGTCAAGCACCTAAATCTCTCGTGTTCTCCCCACACCTGCTTTTAATGTAGCCCTTTTGGGCATTCCAACATTTACGCTGGGGCAGCCCTTGAGGTTCGGATAGAAAAGCGCTGAAATGACTGAAACAATAAGAGAAGTGAGACTAAAAATGGAAGATGCTTTTGGCTGCCATAGAGCTACATGAATAAGGGGAGAAGAAATAGAGAATCAATACAAAATTGAGCACAATCTTTTATTCCATTCAAGAGGACCAATATACAATAGCGCTGCAACAATTTAAAGAGAAATAGGGTGGGGAACTATAGCCCGGTGAGGGCACCTTCGGTAGAAACCCACCTATACACTAGAATCGGTAGCAGTAGCTGGATAAGCTCTTCCTTACACTCGAAGCTAAGCTCTTTTTGGCTCTCTCGTGGTGTGAAGGGCGTAAGGAATGTCGTTCTCTCCCTCTGTGAGCCTCTCTGTGTGCGTGTATATCTATTTTTATCTGTGTGCTTCCTTTTTTCCTCTCTCTCCCTCTCGTGTCCCCTTTAGGGCGAACACTAACCTTAGCATTTATAGGAGATTTTTGATCCTCAATCGGCAGCTAGAGGTGGGGGCCCTTTATCTGATGGTGCCAAGCATGGTGGCCCTGGCCGTCAGGTCAGCATCTGGCTGCCGGATCAGCATCTGGCCGCTGGATCACCCATTTGGCCCATTTAGCCTCTTCAGAGCCCGATTAAATTATTCAATGGCCCAATGAGTGGCTGTCTTCATTGCTTGAGATTTTCTTTTCATCTTCTGAGTCGAGCCGATGAAACCCAATGCTGTGGGGGCCCCTAGGGACCAGCATGCTTCATAGTAGTTTTATAGGTTTTTGAGATCGATCCCAAGTTCATCTCGAGTATTAGTGTTTATTCATGCAGCAATATCCTACGATTGTAAGCTCACTGCAAGGGTTTTATCAAGCGGATGATCACCTGAGAGTACTTTCATCCTTCAAGGACTATTCTTTTGGGTTTGTTTGGCTCGACCGCTTCTGTAACGGACAAAGATCTTGCCGAGTAGTGGCTTTGCCGTAAAGGCCTGGCCGGATGGGTTCTTATTGCAGTGGGCTCCTTTCACTGATTAATGAGGTTGAGACCCTTTAATGATTGCTTTGGGGATTGTACCTCAACTCGAGTGATCCCTACGACATTCGACTTAACTACCGTTGTATCTTCTAA
This sequence comes from Amorphophallus titanum, assembly GCA_024336825.1. Classification (NCBI taxonomy): domain Eukaryota; kingdom Viridiplantae; phylum Streptophyta; class Magnoliopsida; order Alismatales; family Araceae; genus Amorphophallus; species Amorphophallus titanum. Next base: position 55,268,186 of record JANBPO010009603.1, on the reverse strand, counting down.
GTGTTGGTATCTCGAGGGAGCATCCCCTGGGTGCAGATTGTGACGGACATTGCAAGAAGTTTTAGTCTTATAAAAAATAATAAAAGATCTCAAACATGCGACTCGACCAAGTCAGTCCGAGTTGAGCTGACTTGTACCGGATCAGCGAGGATCCAATATGAGTCGGACCCCCAGCCGGCGAATTTTGGTTTTGACTCTCTTGGACGGAAGGCTGTTGAAGAGAAAACGGTTATATAGTTGGATGGGTTGTGGTTTCTGTTGCTTTTATGGATCAAAAGATTATTGGCTATGTACCATATGATCTGGTTTATATGTCCTTGAAGAAATGCTGGATTTTCTTAGATCCTAAAGACACCTTGTATATGATCTGGAGGGATTTCTCATAGAAACCAACTTTGAAATGGAAAAGAATAGGAACAAATGAAGAATCCATTTTCAGGTTTAGGATGTTGGCCCCAGGAGCATCATATTTTGACAGGAAATCAGATTAATGAATTTGTTAAGTTTCCTTACTGTTCTGTGGATCTTTGTTTAGATAATCAATCTTACACTGTCTGCTTATTGCTTAATGTGATCTGTGGGCTGATAGTTATTTTGAATGTGTAATTATTTTGATTGTATCTTGAATTGCAGGACACGGGCAATGAAATATCAAGTTCAAAACCCAAGGTCTCAACATCTGAAAGATCTCAGGAGGCAGATCAGGTTGAGACAGATGCATCTTTGACTTTGAATGGTGCCGAGGAAGATGATTGCCAGGGCCCCAAACAAGATGAAGGAGCAGGTGGTGACCCAAAAACCGAGCAAGAACAGAATGAGGCAGATGGCTCCAGCCAGCAGAAGGTTCTTAAGAAGCCTGACAAGATACTTCCTTGCCCAAGATGCAACAGCTTGGATACCAAGTTCTGTTACTATAACAACTATAATGTTAACCAACCAAGGCATTTTTGCAAGAACTGTCAAAGATACTGGACAGCTGGAGGGACAATGAGGAATGTTCCTGTGGGTGCTGGAAGAAGGAAAAATAAACATTCGGCATCTCACTACCGTCAGATGTTGATGTCCTCTGAAGCAATTCCACCCCCTCAAGTTGATCATCCCGACACAGTTCATAACCAGGCCATTGCCTGTGGGCTTCCTGGTTCAACAAGGCCTTTAAAGAACAATGGAACTGTCCTAAAGTTTGGTACTGAAGCACCCCTTTGTGAATCCATGGCTTCTGTGCTTAATCTTGCAGATCAGAAGAAAAGTGCTGAAATGGCTCCTGCACTTTGTGGAGAAAATGGGGAAGAACCCTCATGTGCATCTTCTGTGACAGCCATAAATGGAGTGGAAAACAAACTCCTTGAAAATGCAATTCGTGTGGAGCAGCATGGCATGCAGAATTGTTGTAATGGACTTACTCCTATGCACCATTTGTCTTGCTATCCTGGACCGCCTTGGCCTTATCCTTGGCCGCCAGGGTGGAATAGTGTTGCTCCCATGGCATCAGGCCAATGTTCCTCTGATCTAATGTATGGACAGGAAAATGGTAATGCAAATCCAGTTACTTGGAATCCACCGGTAATGATGGCTGCCCCCCCCTTTTGTGCACCGGCAATTCCAGTTCCCTTTATGCCGGCCTCCTTCTGGGGCTGCATGTCCAGCTGGCCCAATGGGATGTGGAACATGCCTTGGATTGGATCCAATGCTGGTGCATCACTATCTTCCTCTGCTAGCAATGGTGTGAGTTCTGGCAATTCATCTCCGACATTGGGAAAGCACTCCAGGGACACAAGTTTAACAGTGGAAGACAAAACAGAGAAATCTCTCTGGGTTCCAAAGACACTAAGGATTGATGACCCAGATGAGGCTGCAAAAAGTTCCATATGGGCCACACTTGGCATTAAGCCCGATCCAAATGAGTCAAGTAAGAAAGCAGGGATCTTTAGAGCTTTCCAGCCCAAAACTGAAGGTAAGAATCATACTTCAGAAGGAACACGAGTCCTCCACGTGAACCCTGCTGCTTTGTCTCGTTCCCAGACATTCCAAGAAAGCACATGAAAGGTGTCTAGAGGAACTGCCGGATGAAAAGAATCCATCGGTATTTTTATGTAAAATGCATTTTCTTGCTTGCATAACATTTGGATGGCAACAAGTCTATCCCCCAGGGCATGCATATTTGCACTGGATGACATTGAGTACAATTGAAAGCCAGCTAAGGAGCCTGGTTTCAGCTTTCTCTGAAGCTGCCCTGAGGAACTCAGTCAGTTCTATGGAAGATTTGAATGATATATCCAATAGTTTTGTTGTACATACTAGAGGAAAACATTGTTGTCTATACTCTATAGCGCATGTTCTGATATGGCACATTTTTAATTTTTGTGCACCTCGTAATGTATCGTGATCAACAAAGTGCTCTATCTGCCAAAACAAGCCCATCTGTTTCTTCATGTATCTCACCATTGGTGGTCCAGGTGGATAGGCCTCGACTTGCCAAAACTTTAAGGCCCGAAGCTCTGACTTTGTTCTGGACGAGCCTCTAAGAATGGAATTTGTATGAGTTTCTGTAGTATTCGCTTTCTTGGTGAAAAGAACATACGTCACAAAGCTTGCTCAAGTTTTGGACCGATCCTTATTTAGTTCCCCCTCCCTAGGAGATCTTTGGCCATTCCAACACAATCTCCCTCTCCCCAACACAATCTCCTCCCTTCCCCACATAATCTTTCCACTCCCAAGAGGGAATCCCCCTTCTTCTTGGGGACTCGCTTCGCTTGAGTAACTGCCTCCCCCACTTGGGACCTCGTCCACTTCTGCGAACCACCAAGTGACAAAGGCGTAGTGGTTAGAGCCTCCTCTTGAGTTTCAAAATATGATGGCTTTTGAGCCTTTATAATTAACTCCCTATTGTGCTTGGTCTCCTCCGAGCTAAGCCGAACTGCACAGACATGGGGATGAAGAGGATGCATACCACAACAAAAAGGGAAGAAGAACAATCTAGAGCCTGAAGTCGATGAATGAAGAATACCTGATGGCCCCGTATATAGAGGAGAAAGTGGCCAATAGAATAGCAGTGGCTCTTTGTTTCTTGATGCAACCTCGCGAATAAGCCAACAAATATCCCCTATCACCTCGCATCGCTCGGCCAACGACACCAAGTCTGAATGGCCACGTGAAGACAAATAATAATGAAGGCTGAGGTGGTCCAGTCCCCTTCTGTCAACATATTTGAATGAAATGTGAAGGGGTTGGCTCAACATGGCCTCACTAGGGCCACCGACCGTAAGACCATGAGAATGGAGCAATGCAAATAACCATGGGGTATCACTATAAAGTGAGGCCCGTCGATCCTCTCGTCTAATGAAAGTTCTGTAAGGATAAAGCCAGTGACTCTCCGAGAAGCAGACAACCCTAGAAGGTAGAGGCTCCTCGACCGGCAAGGGAATTTGCTGAAGAACTAATCGCTCACCGCTTACACAACATAATCACTGAAGCGTCTTAATGAAACTGTCTTTACTAATCTCTGACAGTTTTGGCTCAGTCTTGGATGAGTGGCGCTTGATGGCCTTGCGATCCTTCAGATAAGTCATTACTTCAGAATTTGTCTAGAATTTCAGCTTCTTCAGATAGGCTGGGTCAACATCCAAAATCGGTATTGGTTGGGAATCCAAGAACCTATGTTCAGCAACAGCCTAGCATTCTCTTCTGGAGTTCCTATAAAAACCTGTTCATGCATTCCATCACTTGATGTACTCTAAGGTCACACGGGGGAAGCGTCCAGCCGCTAGGACTATGAATGAAGTTGCCTCAAGGTGACGAAAGGAATCCCACCAAATGCAGGCTTCATCTATTGCCGCCTGGCCAGCCCGAACTCTATTTGGCAGTGCAAATAGTGTTGAGGAAGGGGGAATATGCTGATCATAACCAAAATTCTGACTGAATCAGAATAGATAATAGGGCTCCTACCATAGGGTCCTGCCCTAGCGAAAATCCAAGACACTTGGTCTTATCGATAGCGCCCAATCAATTAGCTCAGGCTCTAGAATTGACCTTGTGCATTTGGTGCCAAAGATGGGATGAATATACTTCTCAATCTCTTGAAGACGACATTCCAGCATCTTGTTCACCAACGAGCTTGAATGAGCAGACAAGCTCCAAAAATGCAGAACACCAGGTGAATCCATCGGGACCATGTTTAACTTCCCCCGAATAGCAAAGAGTTGGTCTGACGTTAGGGTCGACTCGGCACCTACAAATTCTATCATCCTCGGGACCAATTGCGGTGACTGAAGTGCCCGAGGATCAGCTTCTGGGAATAATGTACATACCCAGGCATTGAAGAATGGAAGTGGACCAATCGTCCGCAAATTTCTGGAAAGATGTCATGCCCCGAGATTTATGTACAGCAGAAGATATTTCGGGAACCATGAACAACCGGCTAGTACACTACAAGTGAGCAATATAATCAGAGTGTTAGCACATTCATTCACAAAAAAGAGGAATGTGCAAGATAATCAAAACTTCACTTTATTGAATAATATTCAAGTACATTGACTCTTTTGACACAGTGGCTAGCTAGACTCAAATAAAGAGAAAATTACATAAACTTGACTTGACTCTTGACTCAACTAAGTCTTCTCTCAGTCTTTAATCACTCTCGGACTCGTCACTTGAGTAGTCTGAATCCCCGTCAGAATTTTTTGAAAAGATTTGGAAAGTAGGAAATGAGCACACTTGCCCAGTAGGTATCTTTGTATCAACATGAAAGTAATGTTTAAATACTAAGTATTTTAGCTCTAGAAAAGAAGAATAAGTGTAATACGATAAAATAGAAGAATAAATCAAGTAACCATGCTAGTAACATGACATGACCATGGAGATATAATATATAGAGTTTGAGAGAATAATCAATCAAGAATGTATAGTGGCCTTTCATGTAACAAGAATGTACTTAGCATATATCAAGAATGTACTTTTCACAACCATGAAGGTCATGCTCTAGAAAGTCATGTAATTCAAGAATATATAAATTCATGTAGAGCCTCGTGGTTATCACCCGCCGACAAAAAAAGTACTCTCAGCGTAATGTGACCCCAATATTTATCATACCCCATGATTTATAGCATATTTTTGGTAATCAGTCGAGGGGGCTAGTGCCGAGCCCCTGGACACAATTAGTGCCCGATCTGCATCTTCAAGTTATAGATCCAGCTACTTCCTCTACACTCTCTCTTATGGGAGATTTTTAAGATGCACGTAAGTTGAGATAGAGTGGTGCATTTGGTAACACCCATTCCACGTTGGGGATTTCAATGATTGAAATCTCCCTATGAAGTGTTACCGAACGTAACCTTAGTCTCGAGAGTCGAAAATGCGAGAAATATGACCGACGTGATGACGTGTCTATGTGGACCAATATGGAGCGAAACATTACTGATCGGTTCTCATCCTCTAAATTGGAATCTGGATTGCACACTCTCAGGCTCCAAACCCGTGACGCCAAGGGTCACAAACCGACAGCTGATCTCGGCCGTCCGCGCGTCGCATCCGCCGGACAGATCACTGCTAGCGGCCTCGACGGTGAGATTGCGGGGACCATGAGTTGGACGGCTAATATCTGTACTGGAACACTAAACTCTCTCCGCGCCAACACTTTCAAAACGAGTGCTGCGGGCGGAGGGGGAGACGCGGTGCGCCTACTCCGCCGACGGAACGAGCGTCCTCGACTTTTTTCTCGTTGACTCCGCTTTTAAACGCCTCTCTCTCTCCACACTCTTCCGAACTTCAGCAGTTCTCTCTCTCTCTCTCTCCCTAGCATATCTGCCTCCTTTCTATCGCGATCTCCGGGGGATCGCCGCCTCGATCGGCGCCGTTCCGCGCTCGCGTCGGCAGTATTATGCGCGAATAAGCCACCCCACCCCGTTTTCAAACAAGCGCTTCGTGTTTTCGCGGACCCAGGTGTAGAGCAGGGAGGAGATACCGGGTGGGGCGGGGGAGGAGAGGTTAGAGGAATGGAGAATTTGATATCGCTCGTCAACAAGCTCCAGAGGGTGTGCACTGCGCTCGGCGACCACGGGGAGGGGAGCTCGCTGCCGACACTGTGGGACTCGCTGCCCGCCATCGCAGTCGTCGGAGGGCAGGTCGGTTCAGGGATTTCGACGAACACTTCCGTTCTCCTCGCGTGTTCTATTCTTTCTTGCAGTCAGATCTGCTTCTTTGGCTTTCGTTTGTGCGTTGGATCTCTGCGGATACTGAATCTTTTTCCTGTATTTATTGCTTTTTTTGGTCTTCCTAGTACAACTGTTCCTTTTGAGGGGACCTTATGTTTTGCGTGCGATTGTTACCCTGTTTACTCCGCCTGGTGTTCATTCGCGGGGACATTTGTCGATACGTGTCGATACGTGCCTGATATCCTTTGCGGTTATCTCATCTTTCCTGGAAAATGGAACTGAAAATAGGTGCAACATGGAATTCCTTTTCTTCTGCGAGTTTTCTGAATTAACTTTTCTTAAGTTTTATCGCAATGTTTATCGATCAAAAATTTGATCCCACATATCTGCATGCCGGTTTCTGCTGTTGATCTGACTAGTAGCCTGACTGCAACAGTCAACTTTTGCCGTCAATCAATCTTGTCTTCTAAGTCGGTGAACTGTCCGATTTTGCATTTTAAAGGAAACTTCAAAGAATGGTTGATTGTGCCTTTTGTTCTACTAAAGACATAATCTTTTTATTTGCCTGAAAACAAGTCTTTTCATTTCGCTTAGGGCGTGTTTCGTAAGCATGCCATCTAGCCACATTTTATCCGGCAAGAAGGAAAATCAAGTTAAATTTGAAGGCCGCTTATCCTTTTATTTATTTTTTACCCGAGTCATGGTGACCTGCTTGTCTTTTTCTTTATTATCTAGGATCAGTGTAAACAATCTTTTTCTTAAGCATGTTTTGAAATGTATTACATGTTTTTACGCATTCTATATGGTCTTTTCATGTTCTTTCCTTTGACATTGACAGTCTCAGGAATTTCTTTTCTTTGATTTCTGAGAAACTAACACTACCAGTTTTATTTATAATTTGAGAAATTTCCACGTTTAAAAAATGATCATTTGAAAAATTTCTATCATCTCTGACAAGACCTTTTAGAGAATGCCGAGGACTTGTATGATGAATGAACTTGTTATGTTTTGAAGATTCTTTCTTCTTTTGAGAAAAAGCCATGTGGGTTAGATACCATATTATGTAGAAAAAAGAATAATGCATATTGCGTAAAAGGTTTAATACTTAAGTCAGTAAGTGCTAGAAATGATTAATTTCAATACTTAAAGAAGTGAAGCTTGACAATCAATGGAATACTAGCTTGTTAGTTTTAACATGATGACTTTTTGTCTAATAGCTTTTGTAATGTTTTCTAGAGCTCAGGAAAGTCATCAGTGTTGGAGAGCATTGTTGGAAAGGATTTCTTACCACGGGGATCTGGTACCTTGAAGGCTTGAACTTTTTTCTAATGGTCCATTGTTCCTGCAATTGTCTGTTTTCAAAATTCAAATTTAAGCAATGGTATTAGCGCAATTTTGCAGGAATTGTCACTCGACGTCCACTTGTATTGCAGCTTCACAAGATAGATGATGGGAGGGAATATGCTGAATTTCTTCACCTGCCACGAAAGAGGTTTACTGATTTTGGTAATGATACATATGAAATAGAGAAATGTGGTTGAATATTGATCAGTTTCACTTGTTATGGTCTAGTTCAAGATAACATAATTTGATTGCAAAATTCCATTCTCTCCTGTGGTTAGATACTCGTCTTGAGGGCTTCTGAAAATTTTTGTACATAATTTAAGTTATCCCGACCTGCGAGCCGTGTAAAACTTATTATTTATGCGATATCAGATATTGAAGGCACGAAGAACGAACAACGAGGATGATCCAGTTACTTTGGAAGTGAGCCAGATGTCTTAATAGCATTAGGCTTAAGGTCCATGATCACTCGCATTTTAATTTACGCATTGGATGCATTTATTTTGCGCAAACTACTGGGTACGGTAAATATATTGAATATATTTATATTACCACCTAGGGTGAGGCCAAGATAAAATCAAATTCCCTCGCAATTTAACTTTAAATCCGGTAAGTGTGGCTCTAGGAGTTGTTGTGGCCCTTCACCATTATGGAGTGAATGAATGTCTTCATCTCATGGATTTGTTGTGCTTTCCACATGGTCTATGGGATGGGGGGTAGAGTTTAACACCAAGGCTAGGCCTCAATGGGGTGAGGAATTAAACTTGACTTTGTTGAGCTTTCCACAAGGGTCAGGTCATGAACTCATTGATGTGTAGTAATGGTGGTAAGATCTAACCGAGAGTGCCCTTTGTTGTGCCTTCCACAACGGGATGACTTTCTAAGGGTCAAAAGTCAGATATTGCATTAGGTGCAAGTGCTTGTTGACTGCCCTTGAGATGGTGTATGGCTTGTTGTGCTTTCAACAAGGTCATACCTCAGTCTCATTGGATTTTCGACCCATTAGGATGATCCCGTTGATCTCCCGTTCTATATACTGAGGGTTATATAGTTCAATCAAAAAATAGTGGGACTAACTAAGATAGAAAATCACGTCTAAGTTAGAATTCGAACATATGTTAAGTTGTCTTTTATTTCTTATCTAGATCACCATGCCGTCGTCCAACCCCCTCCGTGACATCTTGGATGCCAATAGGCTGACTTGACCAAACTTTTCAGACTGGCTACGTAATTTTCGTATAGTCCTTACCGCCAAAAAGATTGCCTTTGTGTTAGATACAATTCATTCTGAGCTAGCTCCTAATGCTGATGAGGGCGATCTGATGATTTATGCCGAATGGTCAGAAGATTCTTCCCTTGCCCAGTGCTATATGCTGGCCTCTATGGCTCTTGAGCTACAGAGGCAGTTTGAACATACTGATTATAGAACCATACTTCTTAACCTACACCAACTCTTCAGGGAGTAGGGTAGGATAGAGAGGTATGAGATCACCAATAAGCTTTTCAGGACTAGGATGTCAGAGTGTGCTTCAGTACAGGCTCATGTACTGAAAATGATGGAGTGGATTGAGAGACTCAATGCACTAGGGTTCAAGTTGGATCTTGAACTATGCATTGATCTCATTCTCTAGTCATTGTCTGAGTCCTTTTCTCATTTTATCATAAACTTCAACATGAATAGGATTGAAGCAACTCTCCTTGAGCTGCTCAACATGTTGAAAAGTGCTTAAGGGACTATGCAAAAAGATAAATCTTCTATAATGGTTGTTGGCCGGGCCAATAAGAAAAGGAAGGCCACCCAGACATCCACCAAAGGTAAGGGAAAGAAGAAGGCCAAGGGTAAGGAAATCACCAGAGTTGAGAAAGGAAAGGGCAAGAAGAATGAAAAAGAGGACAAGTGTTTTCAGTGCGGATAGATTGGGCATTGGAAAAGGAATTACAAGGCAATTCTGAGTGAAGGTATTTTTTATCATAGACCTTAATTTATCATATATGAAATACACATCACGAGTATTAGATACTGGATGAGGATCTCATATCTGCAACTCTTTGCTGGTGCTGGCAAAAAGGAGGCGGCTGGGCAAAAAGGAGATTGAGCTGAGGATGGGCAATAGAGCTTTAGTTGCTACTAAAGTCGTTGGGACTGCATGTCTTAGTTTACCTTTAGGAGTTATTTTGGAGCTGAATAAGTGCTATTTTGTTCCTGATATCATTAAGAACATTATTTCAATCTCTAGTTTGAATAACGTTGGATATACATTGACTTTTAATAGCACTGGGTGCTTTATTATGAATAATGGTTCAGTGATAGCCAATGGTTCATTAATCAATGGTCATTATGTATTATATACATGCTCTAATGTTATGTAGATTTCCAATGCCAATGAAGTGAATTCTGTATACCTCTAGCATTACAGGCTTGATCATGTAGGTGTAAAGAGAGTCTCTCACCTACACTCAAATGGGTATTTGAACACATTTGAATACAAGCCATTTGATACCTGTGAGTCTTGTCTCAAGGGGAAGATAACCAAGGCTCCCTTTAGTGGACATGGTGAGAGGACTGCTAACCTTCTCAAGCTCATACACTTGGATGTGTGTGGACCCATGTCCATAGAAGCAAAAAGGGGTCACCTTTATTTCATCTCTTTTATTGATGACTTCTAGAGATATGGCTATGTGTATTTAATAAGGCATAAATCGCAAGCCTTTGAGAAGTTTAAGGAATACAAGAATGAAGTGGAGAAATAGATTAGCAAGAGTATTAAAACTCTTTGATCAGATCAGGGAGAAGAATACCTTAGTCATGAATTCACTTCTTACCTTAAGGACAATGGGATTGTTTCTCAGTGGACTCCTGCTGTGAACAAAACCACTATATCAATCTGAATTAACCATAAGGAGATCTACTATGGAATAGCTATCATTCACAAAGAACTCTAAAGACAACAGATCAGACAACTCCGTATAGTACTTGGCGGAGGTTTGATTCATGAATCTCCTCATGTAAGGATCAGTTTTTCAGATAGGCATAACCTATCCTTCTGACTGAGCCTTTCTATATGCCACTGAGTTATCGACCACAGAACAGATATAAGATGAGGAAATTCCAGAACAATTCAGAGCAATGTCAAATTATAATAAACTAGCACAATCAATTCAGAAAATAGTCATTCAACTAGGTTCGGTACTCGGCAGAGGCTTGATCTAGGATCTCCTCACACAAGAGATGGCATTCTGGATAAGCTTAACCTATCTTTTCAGTCGTGTCTTTCTATATACCTATTGGTTGAAGACTCAAGCACATGCGATAGATAAATATATCAGAAGAATTAAAGATTTACAGTAATCGATCCTAAGCATTCATCTAGATGCAATAAGGAAGAGATGAACAATCACACAATGTAAGGTAGTTTTAAGGTGGTTTGATCTCGAGCTTGAGATCTACATCCACCCCTTACTCAATTGAGTAAGGCTTCCGCTGCCAAATAGCTTGAACTCTGCTGATCCACAGTTTTGAGGATGAAATCCCTACAATCAGCTGAGCCTTACAGCTTGCTTTCCGCTGAGCAATACAGCTTGCTGTCTGAGGATCAAATCCTCGCCACTGCCTCACAGCTTGACACACTGATACACAGCTTACAGAAACTCAAAGATGAATTAAAAAGAAAGAACAATTGAAAAATAATGACAGAAAGAAAAACTGTAGCTCTCACTGGAGCAATTTGACTCTGGATCTGATCCAGAAGTCAAGACATCTACTCTTCCTCTCAGGCTCACTTCTCACTCAGACTTTCTTCTCAGACTTCAAGCACTCTATTTTTCTTCTCTCTTTCTGCAACAAGCTCTTTCTCTCTCAAACTCTTCTCAGACTCTTCTCAGTAACTCTTCTCACGAACTCTTGAACTCTAATGCTCTTCTGCTCTTTAGTTCTCTTTGATTTTCTTCTCAGGTACTTTTGACTTGAATGCTCGGGCTCTCTATTTATAACCTAGCGAGCAAGAATGAGTTTTCAAATTGGGCGCGTAGAGAGCACGTTCCTGCCCAATAACTTTATCCAAAAGTGCGCTGGGAGAGTCCATGTGTCTGGGGCAGAAAGTAATCTGCTCCACATGATAGAAGATTCAGTTCAGCCTCCTGCCTGGGATCACGTGCCACTTAGGGTCATTTAAGACCCACGTGATAGTTTGAAATGCTGCCTCTAGTTACTTCAATTGGGTTGCTCTATATGCAACTAAGGTGTTCGAGCATGAGTCTGGGAAATACCTTGATGACCTTTTTTTTTCTGTCAAAAAATGAAAGTAGAGAGTTATTAATAGTTTTATCATTATGAGACTTATGAAGCAAATGATAAGTATCAAAGCAAATGCAGTCTCAGATGTTTCAACAAGTTCAGACATATCATATGAATGAATGTTTAAAATTCTACATAAGCATCAGTGCTTAAACAATATGCATCAACCTATATAGCTAAGCCATGCAGCAAGTTAGAAGAGTAGCATCAACCTTTAAGTCACATAGGTAGACCTTATTTCTTAGAGAGACTATTTCTGAAATAAAGGTGCATCGACCTGTGTATGCATAAGCCAGTGCTTCATGAACAATAACATCGGTGTAGAAACTTACTACACCGACCTATCTTTACAACAGCTTCACAATGTGCATCGACATTGAGAATGATTACCTTTATCGCACCTACCTAATGCTACAAATGCTGGCTTACTAGCATCGACTTGCCTATGATGCACATCAACCTTATGGTGAAAATGCTGGGTTACAAGCATCGACCTGCCTATGATGTTCATCGACCATATGCTACAGCATCTAGCATAAAGTGCCTAGCAGCATCGACTTGTATATAAGGTGCACCGACCTGATGTGCAATGTGCACCGACCTGATAGACCATAAAGTGTACACCTGCATCGATCTTCTTGACCAAAATGCATATGCGCATCGACCTTCTAGACTCAATCGATACATATCCATCGACTTGTTTGTTCAATGCAGTGGAAGATGCATCGACCTTATAATGCAACACTTATGCATATACACTGACCTTCTAGAGTCGAAGTGAATATGTGCACTGACCTAACTATCTAGATGCATGAATGCGCATCAACCTTATAGTGCAGTAGCCAGAGTATGCATCGACCTTTCTTTTCTAAGTACATGAAGATGCATCGACTTTATTGTGAGAAAGACTTATTCTGAATACAGCAAGCACTATAAATCATCACAGTGATGCCAGAATCAGAATTGAAGTCAATTAAACTGTTGCCAGCATCAAAACTAAATGGTTGTTACCATCATCAAAACAAATTATCAAATTCAAAGGAGACACAACATTCCCCCCCTTTTTGATGATGGCAACACTATTATATTTGATGGCAACACAATCAACAGGAAACATATTTTAGCTTTCTCTGCCCTAGGCAAGTCTCTGTTTGAAGAGAGCCAAGAGTACAGGTTTGTAGTGTCATAACTTTAACTTTGGCTTTGATTTTCCTCTTTTACTCGTAAATGTTGGTTGGATGCACTTTCAGATCCCTTGGTGAAGAGAGTTTTGGTAGGGAGATTTTTGAGGAGTATGTTGGGCACTTACAAGAAAAGGCCAAAGAAAAAGAACGCAAGAGAGATGAAGAAAAGGTAACATTTTTTTTCTGACAAAATAAATGCAGGATAGTGCCCTTCCTCCTATGATATTAATTTGTCATTGCAATGCATTCTTTAAAATACTTCACTTGTTCATGTTATTGAGAATCTGTGTTTTTTGTAAGCAATCAGGCCTTTGTTTCACTGTACGGTATAATCTTATGAGGGAGTGGTCTGATTCCATTCGCATGTTTGTTGAGTCGATGATATAATGGAATGTGAAAAGTTGGGAGAAAAAATCCAAGAAAGATCTGTAAAAATGAGCAGCTTTCTGCATGGAAGGAGTGGATCGACTGATCCAATCCCAAACCATTGGGCCCGTATTGGCCTGGATTGGGTCGGGTTGGGATCTGTCTGGGTCATTTGATCCATTGTGGTCCCTAGCCCAGTCCCACCTGCCTACCCTGTAACTTAATAAAAAATGGAGAAGAACCGAAGGAGGAGGAGGACCGAAGAAGATGAGGGAAAATCAAACAAAGGAAAATACTTACCTGCTCCTGTCGCCGATGCCATCTCTGTTGCCACCAGCTGCCAATGCTGATGCCGCTGCCCCATCCTCTGTCCATTTCCTCGTCCTCCCTTGCCACCGGCCCGGCAGTGGAGTAGGGGTTCGGGGGGCCGTGGGGGAAGACCCTCGAGACTCTCGATGAGAGTAAGTGGGTTACACACTTCTGCATAAAACCTTTGCAGAAGTGTGTAAACTCATATTAACCTCTAAACTAAAAAAATGGTTGACCTGGTTCAGACCTAGATTTCGATCGGGAGTGGCCGATCCGGGCGACCTGGAATGGTTTTGGACCGGCCGATCCGAGTCCAATCCCTGACCCATCCTTGGTTTTCTGTATCAGTTTACTCGATTATATGCATGAGCATTCACAGTTCTTGTTTAAATTTTTATTGATGTTGTGGAATAAACCATGTATTCTCAGGATAGATGACGACACAGATCCTGTAATTGTTTTCTGCTTTCTTTTTCCGTCCTTTTAACAACATGATTATATGCATGGTTTTTACTTGGCTTGCCATCTTTTTTTTCGGTCCTTGTGACAACAAACCAACCACCCCCCTTCTTCTCAAACACACACAAGGAAAAAGAGGAAAAAGTAAACCTGCAAGTGACTTATGCTTTGGTTACTAATTTTTGAATGGCATGTTAATCTGCTGCTTAATCTCATGTAATTTGATCGTTATCTGTATTGTATCACCCAAGTGCAACACCAATATAATGCACAGAATGTGGTGCAAGAAAGGGGAGACATGGGCGGAAAATGTTGCGTCTCAATAGGATGTGTTGGGAGTAATGTTCGCCGTTGGGTTAATGTTAATGACTTGCAGGCGAGGAAAGAAAAAGAGCGAGAAGATAAAGAAAAGAGGAAGGATAAAGACAGAAAAGAAAAAGAGAGGGAACGTGAGAAGGAGAGGGGAAAAGAACGGCCAAGAAAAGATGAAACAGAAAACGAAAATGTAGAGGTAACTGATGGCCATGGTTCGAAGGAAGAGAAGAGAAGAGAGAAAGACAAAGACAAAGAGAGGAAACACCGGAAACGCCATCACAGTGCAGCGGATGATGCGAGCTCTGATAAGGATGAGAAAGAGGACTCTAAGAAGTCTCGAAGGCACAGCAGTGATCACAAGAAGTCAAGAAAGGTATGCATGTGAAATTTTTTCGCTTACATCTAGATGGTGTCGTATGTGTCTTACCTCTTGAGCCTCTCTCTACCGTACACACAGCATGGATACACCACTGAATCTGATAGTGAAAGCCGGCACAAGAGGCATAAGAAGGATCGAGAAGGATCCCGAAGGAACGGTGCTTATGAGGAGCTGGAGGATGGGGAAGTTGGAGAGGACGGTGAAATCCGTTGAGTCTTAAATGTACAGATCTGCTCAATCCTTGCTTCCTTCCTGTTATTCTGATTTGTCCCGCCATCAGCCCTGTTAGTTCTGCCTACATGCATATTCCAGCCAGAACTTCTCCAGATATATGCGAGTCGTGTCTGGTTCTTTTTTAATACGACTAGTGATGTATCAACTTTAATTTTGATATTCCATGCAAATTATAGGCTTTGGATGTGTCAGCAACCACGTCCATCTCTCCGGCTTATTTTCCTTCTGGTAGTAGCCCAGCAAGATGTTTACCAAGTTTTAACTGGTTGACGTTTGATTGGTAGTAGTGGTGGTGGTGGTGTAACTCGCAATATAAATGAACAGGGCATAGAAGTAAAACTAAAACAACTCCTCTTTGTATCTTCCAACTAATTCTTGTAGCTTATTAGAAATTTCAGATTCAATTATATTTGCAATCTTGGGATCCCTTCAATCACTGTCGCTCCATCTTTTTTATTTTAATCTGTAGGTTTCTATCTTCAGACCTTGTTTGCAGATCTGGATAGCAGCCTCATGGCTCAATGGAGGCTCACACCTTGTACAAGAGTCCTTCCACCTTTGAATGTAATTCAGGACAGGTTCATCATCACCCAACCTATACATAAACAGCTCCGCCTGGGTTATGGGAGAATGTTGTATTGTTGCAAGACTACATTACCGAGGAAGAATGCCCCTCGTTAATTCGGATAGACGCCTGGTTACTTTAGCCAATTGCTTCTTTAATCTTTTAATTTCCTTCTACTGTTCATATAGTAATGTGAGCATGGTAGGATTATATTGAGAAAAATCTGGAACGTGGCTAAGGCCGCCGTCCTCTGTTCTAACATCGGGCTAGGGTAGCAGCACCCTATCACCATGAACAGTTGGGACCGGTCCTTCAAAAGTGGACGTGCCCACATCCCTCCGTGGAGATGGCCTCCAAACATGTACTTCTTCATCTTGTATTTCATCATCTGGAGACATGTGTTGCTCCTGGCCATTAGCTTCTCGCATAGCTGGGTCCTCTAGAGGGTCATCGCCAACTAGGGCAAAGATAGATATCATGTCTACTTCATAGAATTCCTCTATTGAGAAACCCAAGCCAGGGTGCTAGGTAATCTGCAATAATTCTTTGTCTAAGTTGGGCAGATACCACAACTTTTTGAACATCTGATTTTGTCTTTCATCTTGGTAGAAGGGAATGTGTTGCCTTTTGGCCATTTTTATCACCTTGTTGGTTATGTCAGGCAGCCCCATGATCGGGATGACTGAGTCCTGAATTTCTTCAAGGAGTTTGCAATTATCATCCCCTTTCACCGGCTATCACTAGCCGAATAAAACATTGTTGGCTACCCCTCAAGATTGGGAACCTTGAGGGTCTTTATGATTGTCAGACAATCTATATCTGTAAGCGGTCTTGTGATCCTCGGAGGGACTTTCACATAACCCAAAAGATCTTCAAGCTCTGGTGCTTCTGGCTTGGGTTAGATATCCGATGGGATTGCCCTGAGCACTGCCTCGACTTCAGCAATATGTGACACCTCCTATCG
Source organism: Amorphophallus titanum (assembly GCA_024336825.1). NCBI lineage: Eukaryota > Viridiplantae > Streptophyta > Magnoliopsida > Alismatales > Araceae > Amorphophallus > Amorphophallus titanum. The sequence goes on along the minus strand of JANBPO010009603.1, from coordinate 55,251,624 downwards.
AGCCACGTAATCAGGCGGAGGTGGAGGGAACTAGTCGTCAGTTTCTGCTGCCTTCTTTTCTTCCTTTAGAGCTCGCTAGGAAGTCTGCTTCGGCTTCTCTAGACAGAGTGAGGCATCGAGCAGATGGCACTCAAGCACCTCAAAGGGGTGTAGATCAGCAAAGATTCTTTCCTCTTTTCCATCTCGAGGGTACTTGATGCACTGGTGCAAAGTAGACGGCACCACTTGGTTTTGATGCAGCCACGGCCGGCAAAGCAATGCCTCGTATGAGGTGTTAAAGTTGATGGCGTGGAACTACACCTTAGTGGTGAAGTCTCCCCATGAAAGCTCAAACTTCACCACACCTATGGAGACTTCAAATTTCTGGCTGAAACTAGCAATCTTCATATCCATGACCTCGATCAGGTGCACATTGAAGTAATGCTTCTGATAGACCAAGTAACGGAGTATATTTATTGCTGCCCCTGGGTCTATTAGAATTCTATTTATGGGCTGGCTATTTAATTGCCCCTTCATGTATAAGGGTCTATTGTGGTCTGCCATTGGCAAGAGCATATCTTCATCAGCGAAGATAATAGCCACTTCTGAGCACATCTCGGCAAAACAGCTCTTGAAGCGTGCCGAGGTTTGCAAGGCCACAATGATGGCCTGTCGAGTTTCTTCATCTAGGAAGAGTATCTCCCAAACATTGAATCTTGCTAGAATTCTTTTTAGTTGTTTCAATATTTGAGCGCCGGCTCGTACATTAGACAGTCTTGCTTTTGCAACTTTGTTGTACTTGTTGCAGCCTGGTGCCAGGGCAATCGATTCGAAAGGTGGTCTATCTTCTTCTTCAGGAGCTACCAGATCCTGACCCATCTAATCAGCTAGCTCTTTTATTTGGATGGGTTTGGCAATAGGGGCGGAGCCCTTGCCACTTTCATTTGATGGAAATGGCACACCCGAGGCCTGGGTGGAGGTGTTCTTAGCCTTTGACTCGGGCTGCTAGTATGGCTACTTGTCCTTCTTTGCCATCAAAAATTTAGTGAACAAGGGAACTCCCTGGCCGCTTGCACCTTCATGGTAAAGGCTTGGCAGAGGCAGGACTCTTGCGCCCTTTATCTCAGGTTCAGGGATTTGGTATGGTTGTTCACCCTTGAACATGATATTGTGGTTAGCCAGGGGTAGACATCCCCACTTCCTCCCACACCTGATGGCATGTTGGGAGGTTGAAGTTTCAGCTTGGTTTACTTCAGCCGGCGCGAAACAGATTTCTTCACCATCTTCTTCGGAGCTTTGGGCCATGCTAAATAAAGCAAACAAAGTGTTGTAGAAGACGGTGCTATCTTTCTTTTTTGTTCTTTGGTTTCTTCCCTTTCTTTCTTTTCTTGCCTAGTATCTACTCAGGCGGAGCATCTTTCTGGGCAATCCCCCCATCCCAAAATTAATCTTTAGCTTCTTGCCCTAGTTTGAGTGACTCTAGATGTTGCCAAGGGACATATTCTTTCAGCTGCACTGGCTGGAGCATGGGTTGTTCCCTCAATGTACGATAATAACTAGAGTCATGCGTCATGTAATAGAAGTACCTCCTCACTAGAAGAACAGCTAGATGCATCCACTGACGTCTTACAATGCGCCACATGTATCTCCCACGCGCCTAGAACGGCGGTAATTGAGACACTCACAGAACCAAGTACAAGGAACAACCGTAACGAGTGACTAGTTAGGGTCATGCCCGTCGACGCTCGTCCAAACGCCCCTAACCACATTTGCACACACAAGCTCAATGTCTTGAGCCAGGCCTCTAGCTAATTTTTCCCCCAGTAGGACGCTACTGCAAGGCAAGGGGGCCCACAGAAACTAGCCTAAAAATCGTATATTGGGAACTCACCCCGCCACCACTCTCAGGTGGGCCGACACACAGGAAAGTGTCGTCAGGCTACGACTAGTGGAGGATCACTAGACACAAGGACTCCAAAACATCAGTGCTGAAGTACAGATAGGCTAAGCATGCACTGTCGCATGTACCACTAAGCACAAAGCATAAGGCAGCACACAAGATTGCCGCCAAACTCAGGACAGACAACTAGACCTGCTGACACAACGATCCTTAAGTCACAAGACTTGGGTCAAGATTGTCGCACAAAAGTGGTAACACGTCGCCAATCAGCCTAGTCCCAAAGCCAAACCACGGTCAAACAGTTATAAAGGAAATGACACAAGATAGCTAGATCCACGCATCCGCATAACATGAATCACAGAGACACAAGGGATCATCGAGACCCTCAAAATACATGGATACGCGAACCAAGCTAAGGCAGTACCTCAAGGCGTCCAAGCCATGTCTCAATCCTCATAGGATAAACGAGACACTCACGAAGTCACGTGTCAACCACTGGGTCACAACTGGGTTGACCAAAAACCATAATAACCCTCAAAATAATATAAAACACTACTCAGTATAATGGCCTTTTTAGACGCCCTATACCACGGTCATAGCCCTCGTAGGACGTCTAAGACATCCATGGAACAATGGGCTAACCAAGGGGTCAAAGCCACATCAATCAGAAACCAAAACAACACAACGGGAGGCTCTGGGGAGGTGGCGGTCTCACCTTGGCCGCTAGGTCAACCTGACGGTCATCCAAAGGGCCGCTACCTTCAAGAAGAACCCCAAATATAAAATCAGAAAAGCAGGAGCCTTGCGGTCTGCCTGAGACTCCCTCTATCATAAAAATGGTCTTCTCATGGCCACAAGAGGGACCCTAGCGGTCACACCTAGACCACTACGCCCAGTCAAACTTCCAATAGTTAAACCAACTCAACCGGTCAAACCAACCAAAATGGTCTACTGAGAACAGGTTCACAGGGAAAAGTGATCACCCTAAGGTCGCTTAATACCCCCATGCGGTCAGAGCTAGACCGCTAGCCCGAACCGACGTAAATGACAGGTGGCGGTCACAGATGGGCCACAACACCTCAACGGCGGTCGGTCGTGGGACCATAACCCAGTGAATCGACTTAGCCACAAAACACACGGAGAATAGCGGTCACCCATAGACCGCTGATCAAGACATAACGGTCCTACCTGGGCTACTAGCCAACACTTAGTAGTCCGTCTTGGGCCGCTAGCTGACTTATGCGGTCAGTCGCGAGATTGCTAAATCAACCGACCTATACACTCAACCTAGCGATCACCAATGGGCTGCCAAAGACCAAAAATGGTCTCTGAAAGGGCCGCCAAGCCAACACGGCAGGAAAACCATAGGGATGCCCAAAACTCGACATTTCCATGCCCCATTCGCCCTGAAATGAAGGGGAAACAACCCTAATGGCAATATAAACCTTCCACAGTCTGAAAGGGATCAATCCGATGCTAAAATGGCAAGAAACGAGCGATTCTAACGAATCGACCCAAAATGAGTCACGTGGGTTCCCAGGCTCGTACTGGCCCCAACTAACAACCAAATGTAATAAAAATGGCGGGAATGAAAAGCTAACATGCCAGGGGTTCGAATGAACCCAATTAGGCTAAAAACCATCGTCAGAAATGGCGAACACATCTTACACTCCCGAAAGCATACTTCACCCTAAAAGCTGGAAAATCCGCTCATATACACACCGTTCGGCTCCAAATCACGAGGGAACGCAGACGAGAAGTAGGGTATCCATCTCCCTACCTCCATCGAAGCTCTCGCACGTCGAAATGACTAAACCATGCCGAAAACGCCACACGAACCCGAACACATCAGCTTTGAATCCACCGAGAAATCATGCCAATACCACCATACTTTCCTCGTGCTATCACGCATCACGATCGCTTCACAACGTTTCTGCCTCACCCACCTCGCCACGGTCATGTGCCCTACAGTGAGAGGAGTAGAGAGGAGAGAGAACGAGAGGGAGAGAGTGAACGTGAGAATGAGAGAGGAGAGAGGGTGAAGAAAGAAATAGCAAAAGGAAATTAGGAATTTCCTAATTTTTGTGAAATTCGATTTTAGCCCGAAAATTTACTAATTTAGAAAAATATGAAAAAATAGTCTACGCGATCCTCGGAAGGAGCATAACGCAACTGTAGCATCCTCGAGTCGATGAACTCAACAGTAAACTCACAAATAGGGGTTAAAACTCAACCCTCCAAATAAAGTCCCTTTATTTTGTTGTTTATATCTCTTAAGGTATATATTTTACACCTTCAAGTTCTAATTGGGTCTTCTTCATGTTTTCTTCATCTTTTGCCGGTGCAAGTAGAAAGTTGGACATGAGGCCTTCACTGTTTGGCCAGCTATAGAGAGAGGAGGGAGAGGATTCTCAATTTCTCACTCTATTTGATAGAATGCAGAGGACACAAAAGTTGCATTCAAGTTGCGTCGTTCCCAGAGACCACGTTATGTTCAAAACGTGCACATAACAGTGACTGTGTTCTCAGTCAGAGTCATCTAGCTGATCCTTCTTCTTTCCAAGGTAAGTAGCAAGATTCTAGTATTATTTTACTATTAGTTACATTATCTTTTCTTAGTGGCGATCACGGTTAATTTCCTCTTCCTCACTTCCATTGTGCATCTCGTAAGCATCATAGTTCACATTTGGTGTCTACATCGCACTGCCCACTTCACCATTGTCGACGTGCACCTCTACTAGTGTTCCCTTGCCTTGTCGCTCCTCAAGTACTTGTTCCCCACTATGGCGGAATAGGCCATTAGGGAGGTCCATGAAAGCCTGTGTAGCAGCCATGTTGGGGAAAGAGTGCTCGCCAAGAGTTTGTTGTGACAAGGACAATGGTGGCTGACCATGCAGCAATACTGCCTTAGTTATGTTCGTCGGTACGACCAGTGCCAAAGGTATGGACACCTTCATCACCAGCCGCGACCACTCTCCACACCTTAATGGAGTCACGCCCTTTTGCCTTGTGGAGAGTGGATATCCTCATACTCTTCTCAAAAGCCTAAGGTCGGAAGAAATTATTGATTGTCGTCATCGACTATTTCACCAAGTGGGTGGAGGCCGAAGTGCTCGCAAAAATTATCGACAAGGCATCTTGGAAGTTCATCTTGCATAACATCATTTGTAAGTTTGGGATCCAAAGAGTCTTCACCACCGATCATGGTCATCAGTTTGATAGTGCCTTCTTTCAAGATAAGTGCATTGAGCTGGAAATTTGAAACCACTACACTTCGGTGGGACATGCTCAAGCCAGCTAACCGGTGGAGAGTGAGAATTAGACGCTTTTGCATGGCATCAAGACTCACTTAGAGCAAGTTGGCAAATCCTGGGCGCAACCGATGCCTAATGTACTATGGCATACCACACTACTGCTTAGACGACCACATATGAAATTCTTTTCCAATTGGCTTATGGAGCGAAGGCAATGATCCCTGTGGACATCTCCAATCTTACTCTCAGAGTGGGACAATTCGACGAGGCATGCAACTCTAAGTTCTACGGGAGAACTTAGATTTATTGTACGAGGACAAAGAGCAAGCCCGAGCACGACCGGCCGCCTACCAGTAGCAGTTGGCTTAGTACTACAATGATTGGGTCAAGGAACGCCTCTTCTTCCCTAGTGATAGGATTCTCTGACGTGCCAATGTCGTAGGCCCGTAGTTAGCAGCATGCAAGTTGGCACCCAATTAAGAAGGCCCATACATAATCACGGAAGTGCTCGGTAAGAGAGCATATCGACTCACTGCATTAGACGGTTGAGAAGTGTCTTACACTTGGCATTCTGTAAATCTAAAGGCTTATTATCAATAACATGTCATGTTACACCGCAATATATTGTTCCTTGTGGTTTGTTGCTCTTTTGTCGCAATTGCATATGGGTGTTATGCGTCCAAGTGCAAGGCTAACAACTTCTTGACCGTGCGCTATGTGACTCGTGGGGCAGCCACGCGCACGAGATACATGCCTGGATCGTGGGCCAGTTGTTATTGGGCCTTAATGGGCCCAGGTGGGGTTCTTCCCTCCTCGAGTGATTAGGTTTATGATGAGTGGTATAACACATCTTTCTCCCTTATTAATCTATATCTAACTGTTCTTTGCTATCTTGAGGTTCATAAATGAAATATTTCTCCACTATGGTCGAACCCATAAAACTACAATAATTATCTAAAGAACACATATTTAGAAACAAGATTGTGGAGATAAGTAATTCCATTTTTTATGTAAAATGATTTATCCCTTGTCTACTCTCGAAGCTAATCCAAACATAGCCAAACAATAGAGGAGGTGAGCGGTTCCACTTATTTACGCAAGAGCCATGTCACGCCAATGTGATGAGTCTTGCGTGGGCGTCTCGCAATCACTTTTAGTGACGGTCTGCGAACCGATGCGAAAGCAACCTAACCACGGTCACAACACAAACGGGATCATACACGTGGGTGTAGCTTTTTCATTTATTACACAATAACTTATCCCACCCCTTCACTCGGAGATACTTCGAAAATGGGCATAGAATTTGAGAAATGCAAATGGGGATTGCTATTCAGATTTTCTAGACATAGGTAACAAAAACATAGCGGCAAATTTGTTCATATTTCTGTCTTATTCTGACGCCAAGCATGGACTTTGAAATGGGAACAACATATGGCACAAGTTATAACCGGACTGTAGCATACACGTTAATTTAACAACTATCATATTTATATATAAAATATTAAAACTATCTGTCTTTAGTTGTCAAATAATATGTTAATAAAATTAAAATATTCACAGTTAATTTACATCATCATGAGAAGAAAGTTCATCTTCCCTGTTATATTAAATGTAGTATTCTGTTATATTAAATGTAATATTTATCTTATTCTCATAGCATAATAAAATCAATAAAGATGCAGTTTTAGACCTAAGAAGTCTGCATCGTCTCTAAGATGCAGTCTTAGGCCTAAGAAGGTTGCTTCACCTAAGAAGGGGTTTGCATCGTCTAAATTACATGCAGTGTTTGCCTAAGGAGGAGGAGTCTGCAGCGACTAAGATGGAAGTCTAGCACAGGGGGCAAACGGTAGATGACGTAGTGTCCGCTGGGCGAGAGGAGAATTAGTGCGTGAGATTAGCTCGCCCGATCAATTTCCTTTTGAATTTTCGTAGTTTTGTTAGGTTTCTATTGTTAAGAGTTTGTTATTCATAGTAAGAGTACATTCAAGATAGGAGTTGATTTTTGTTTTAAGATAGGGCCATGGCTACTATGTTTTGATTATGCCCGTATCAAAATCTTAGCATAAATTTCTCACCTTGATTATCCAGTGTTATGATAGAAAATAGTTGAGATGAAAGTGGTACAAATGATAGTAACAAAAACATCTGTCACATTATTAGTGCAGAAGTACGAAAATGTAATCCGTTACTTAAAAAAATGTTAAAAGATTACAGATGCATGGCTATTGAGAAGGGCAAAAAAACATTTGAAAAATATAAGATGATGCGAATTAATGGCAAGAAATGAGAAATAAGTCCCTTCAAAAAATTGTGGACAAACAGGGTCTATTGATAGGGACCAAGAAATAAGTGGAAGATTTAAGAATTGTTGGCAGCAAAATCAGGTGCCGCCTCCTTCTAAGCAGTCACCCTTTCATGGTTTGCATACAAATTCTTTGTCCGAAACACGAGTAGCACATCCAACCCAAACCCCACCACACGCCAATGCCATGACCACGAACACAAGCCAGTATCAATGCATCCCCGTACAGGTGTTACCACCGCCGGCGGTCCTGATCACCTATGCATCATAGAGGATCCCGGTGAGGAGTCTGGAGAAGAGGAGGGAGCTGAGTGGGAGGTTTAGGATGACGATGACTTGAGCCCGAATAGCTCCGGCGTCGTGGGCATGGTGACGGCCAGGCGGAAAAAAGTCTAATAAGTTAAATCGGTTGAGAAAAATCGTGAAATTCTTTTACAGTGAATTGACGGAAAAAAATCGTGGAATCCTCTTATAGTATATAGAATAGATATATATAGTTTATTTTTTTGCCTTACATGCATACTCCTATTAAAATAAAATTGTATGAATTAAAAGTAAATCTTAGAATTATACTATTTGGATATGAATTAAATGTCACCTATTTTTATCATCACCTTTTATTAACATGCTGTTAAAGTAATTAAAGAGAGATGAAGAAGAGGGTGAAATATTCGATTGATATTTTAATAGAAGGTCATGAGCACGGACAGAGGTATATATATACATACATATTTATTTATTTATTTATATTTATATGTATATGGCATTAAATTTATGCACAAAAGAGATAAATGTAATTAAGTGGAGCCCATCAATTAATCGGGACGCCGGAGACAAAATCGTGGATGGGAGACCCTTACTTTGTTGGAAGAACTAATTAGAACGGGAGAGGGAATATGCTCCTCCGACTCCATAAAAGGCAACGTTGCCGGCTTTCTCAGGTCTCTCTCTAGAAGGGAAGAAGGCGTGCGACCACGAGAGAGAGAGAGAGAGAGAGGCAGCGGCCTATGTTGGCATGGGCCACGGGCAGCCGGCTTGGTGCTCCAACTACTGTCATAAGGCGTTGGGGTCCAAACCCTAGGATTAGCTAGCCAAGTCCTCTTTATTCTCTCTCTCTCTCTCTAGACTCTCGGCCCGGTGGTGGGGAGGGAGAGGTTTACAGAACTTTATAGGAAGGAGGTGAAGATCCGCTGGTTCCACTGCATTGTTATTCATGCTCTCCTTGGGTCTCCGTCTTCTTTCTCGCTGTTGGTATTGGCGTCGTGCTGCTGATGAGGAAGTTGTGCCCAAACATCGACTGGGAAGATGGGCTGGAGACCGTGCTGGAGGTGCCCATCCCGGAGGAGGTGTTCGCGTCCCGCAACGGCAAGTCACGTCGTGGGGCCGGTGGCTGGATGCGGTTCCACCATGGGAGGTCCACTCCCGCCTCAGGCGCCCTCGCCTGGGACGCTGAGCTCCAGCTACTGCATCCATCCTAAATCGCACCACACGTTGAGCCCGGACAGCTCCGACGCCGTGGGTAAGGTGACGGCCAGGCGGAAAAAAATTTAATAAGTTGAACTTGTCGAGAAAAATCGTGAAACTCTTTTACAGTGAATCGGTGGAAAAAATTGTAGAATTTTCTTATAGTCTATAGAGTAGATATAAAGAAAACACACACACACACACGAACACACATGCACACACGTGACATGTAACACACACACAGCACCCCACATGCACTTAAAAAAAGAGATAAAAAGGTGAGAGTGATAGATAAGTATAAATAAATAAATAATAGCCAAATAAATGACAACAAAGGAAATAAAGGGGTTTACCTGGACCAAGTTTGGCCCTCAACTTGGTCTGCCTAAACCCTCCCTGACCTTCCATATTCCCCTATAAAAACCCCTTAGAAGCTCAAGGGGCAAAAAAAGACATGCAGAGGCACACTGATGCAAGCATACAGACATACACTCTCCTCCAGCAAGCAAGGATGGACGCAAGGAGCTAAGTGTACGTAGTTGGCTTATTAATCAGCTTACACACGCCAAGGGTATGTTGCTCGTACTCCCCTCATACAGCGTCTAGCCATGTCATACAAGTCATTCTCTGTCACATATAAGGCATTATGACAACGATGAAACACCCGCTTCTCGGGTTTGTCGGCATATGACAACCTATGATGGCCGCACATACGCCATGATGCCACACCTACTTCTGTCATGGGGACGTGTGCCCACCACTTGTACCAAGCTGGCCGCTTACTGCTCTGACCACTGATTCGAGAGAACCGGACCCTGACCCGGAAGTCACACTCCTGGAACCGGCCTCGACTTCCCAATATGAAGATGCTTGCCCTCCCAGGGATTCGTACCTGACTGCTCCTCTCTAGCCGCCGTCGGCCTATCTCCAAGCATCGACCAGTCTGTATCCCAGTCGTCCAGTCCAGCCCTCCCTTGGCAAATCAGGGCAGGTCCCTCGCCTCCCGGAGAGCCTCTGTACAAACATGCAGACATCCACCTTATCATGCATTGACCCCAGGGCCGACCCACATGTCGAAATTATCTCGCTACTTGCACCAGTTGTAATTTGGCCTCTTAGGCCCACTTGTAAGGCACACGCAGCTCTGATAAAACATGTTGCCACTTGAATGCACATCTCTGTACCCATTTCCAGGTCCCAACCCTCCTCCACATCACCTAGTGTGCATCAGGTACCCCCAATTCCAGCGAATCTCACCTCCCAGTCAAATGTACCCTTATAGCTTCGGAATGCCCTCGGCCCTCTCTCCATGGCTTCAGACATATACAAACTTCTCTCCAACATAGAACGAAGGTGTTTGGATTCAATCCGATCTAATTAAACACTGACTATTTATGGTCAGTGGGGAAAGACGTCCAGTACACGATTCCCCACAATCGACTGTGCACTCGCACCTATGGAACCCCCTTTCTCTCCACGTGTCACCCGATTTCCCGAGCCCACGTGCTGCGTCCTAGCGATGCTTTCCAGTTAGCTTTCGGTTCCCTAGGTGGTTGTCGAGAAATCGATTGGCAAGCACACACCCAGTATAGTTACCCCAATCCTAAAAATTCCCCGTGCCATTCGATCGTCACGCGACTCCCCATAACATGCGAGTGCCCGATACCGCCTTGAGAGGAATATAGCTATGGGGGGAGGGGGGCGACGCCCGAGACATATCAACTCCCCGTATTTCCCCTTTATATCTTTATTCCTTCCCTCATCCCAGTTGCCAGATATCGCAGTGCTGAAATCCACGGCGCACGATAAAAGGATGGCACGCCCGGTGGGATGTCTCCTGCCTTCCTTCTTTTTGTTGAAGAGAAGCTTGTGCCAGCTCTGAAGCCGTGGTGCCCTTTTCTTGTCCTTGCAGGAGAGGCAGAGGGGGCTACTCGCCCGCATTTCCCAGCTGCTCCCAGTCTACGTTCTGACAGTCGAACAGTGCCCGGTGACCATCAACAACCATTGCCTTCACAACATCCAGCACTCTAGACACCGTGGCAGCCATCACTTATGGCTCCATCGTCATCGCCACCCATGCACGAGTGGGCTATTTGGCTACTCCGACCACCTTCGGCAACTTCACCCCAATTGTTGGATCACCCTACTTCTTGGGTGTGGTCCTCGTGGCTGCTCCACAGCTGCACTCAACACCTGTGTCTGTCGGCGCGATAGACACGCCACGTCAGCCACTAGCATCAGCGGCCCTCTCAAGCGTCAGGCTCAGGCCTTCCACTATCGGCCCCCGTAGGGGTCCTAGATCAGCTCCTGCCTGGGTAAGCGCCAACCTGCGGGACCCAGCCTTAGCCAACCCTTTGTGCGGGACCTGCGCCTTGGGTCTCAGCCTCCAACACAACACTTTTCTTAGGCCTCCAACCCCGAGTTCCAGCCAAGCCAGCACCCGACACGGGTTTTCACCCTCTGGTGCTCAGCTCCCCAGCATCTCACTCGGGTCCTCAGTCCTCAGCCCCAGCCAAGCCAGCACCTCACTGTAGACATGTTTTCCTTCCCTTCGTTCCTAATCCCTCGTACTATATCAATGAGGAAATGAAAGATGTTACAGTAGAAGGGTGGAAGGGTGTGAGTGTGTGATCGTGATCGCCACCAAGACACAAGATGCAAAACAGATGCACATGTACCTTGGAAAGGGAGAAGGAACTCGCCTGAAGCAGCACTGGAGTAGTACACGGTTCTAGATGAGCCGCCCAACAAAATGAGCAGTCGCTCGATAGACCACTCCAACGCTGGAAAAGGAACATGGGATGAAAAGTGGTGGACGACGAAATGGTTCGCTGACGTCGCTCAAAGGTTAAGAATGATTCGTGGAAGACCGCCCTCCTCTTCATACGGACAAAGTAAGACCGTGTTATTCCGCCACACACAATTAAAAAAAAGATAAAACACTCAGGTAGAGGCCTAGGGAAGACTGCTACTTAAAGGTGGCAGTCTCCCCTAGACCGCTACCTCCCATTTTGTGCTCAAATCGCTTCGGCTCAGTTCCCTTCGGTCCCGGGACCCTTTCTTTGACCCGGGCAAGTAGCGGTCCTCCCATGACCCTTTTTATCCAAGTTGCGACTTCCTGATAGACTGTTTTCTTAGAACAGATCCCAGATGATTTCGAACTCTGATCTCTTCACCCCATGGTTCTTTGGACTCCTATTTGGCACCATTTTTGAAGGAGATAGGCCTCGACCTTGGTCTCCATCAATTCAAGACTTTTATCCCAACTATTATGTCAAGTTTAATCACATATATCTCCGAAATTGGGTGTTCATCTCAGATTTTAACCCAAGGGTTTCTGCAACCTTTATATTAACTGCCCAGTTCACACTACGCGACGAGGGGGCGATTCTCGGGTTCAAGGTGAAGCCATACCGCATCTCTGACTCACATCTTCGACCTCAACCTGAAGAGGAAAGTATTAGCTTCGTTTCCACGCTCAAGGGCTCTATTTTGTTCATCCTTCTTTTAGTTCTCATCCTCTACTTTTCTCAAATCATCACAATCTGCACTTTTCTGCACATGCATGCACGATTTACACTTTTGCATCTCCGTTTTCCACTATTATACTGTATGTTAATTCCTCCTATTTATTCTATTCTCATCATAATACACACACCTACGTTTTGCACCCATTTGCAGGGGTTAAAAACCTCTCCTCGGTGCATTCTCCCTCAATCATTACCCCTGTTTTACGCATCCGGGATAGATTCTGCACTTTGATTTCTAATGGGTTTTTCCTCTTGTTTGATCTTTGTTTTGCAGGAAGCAAGAAGGACGTGAGGCCCTCTTCTTCTACCTAACTGGAAGGCGAGGAGGTCTATTCCACATCATTCCCACACCCTCCTTCTCAAGTGCGATCAAACCTTCATCCTTTTCCAAGGTACACAATGCTGTTTCTCTCTTTTCTCCATCCCTTTGGCGTTGTCAACCCTTGGTGGCGATCATGGTAAGTTCCTCTATTTCTTATCCCCCCTTTCCCTTGATATCCTATCATACTTATGCACATACATTGTGCATGCTTCCATGTTTATGCACATTTATTTGTTCAGGGTAGGTGTTCGCACACGTCGGGACCGCGGGGTCCGATGACCCTTTGGGGGAATGTACTCAGGAATCAGCCACTCCCCGAGTGTGCATGTGTGTGTGTTCGGTGATCAGACTGATGGATGGGATAGGGCGATAGGGGAGACGCTAGATTCTGTCGTACTTTGGGCACCCCCTCCTATGGTCGTATACTTCTTAAGGCGGCACCAGGCACTCACCTTTTATGGAAAGCCTAGGGAGGATCGAGTGGCACGATAGGTTTCCCTGTCTAGGGGAAACATGACTAGGGTGCGGGCGTGCCAGTCAATTTCTCGACAATCACCTATGGAACCAAGACTTAACCGGGAAGCGTCGCTAGGATGCGGCATGTGGGCTCGGGAGGTGGGCGACACGTGGATAGAAGGGAGGTTCCACAGGTGCGAGTGTGCAGGTGATTGTGGGGAATCATGTACTAGACGTCTTTTCCTACCGATCGCAAGCAGTCGGCATTTATTTACATCGGATTGAATCCGAATACCTTTGTTCTATGCTGAAGAGAAGTCTATATGTATTTGGAGCCATGGGTGGAGAGCAAGGGGCACTTCACAACTATGGGTTCGCATTTGACTGGGAGGTGTTTATCGGGGTCGGAGGTACTGGACACCTGCACCAAGTTGTGTGAGAGAAGGCTGGGACCTGAATGTGGATGTGAGAACATTCATTCAGGTGATGATAAAATCTTTGAGAGCCACGTAGGCTTTAAAGACGGGCCGTTACGGCCGAGGTACAGCTTGCCACGCCCCGAACCGATAGCAGCAGAACTCATTGCTCGGAACGTGGTAGCGAACAGTCATGAATAATCAAAGCAATCATAAGACATAAACACACGGCTGGACAATATTGACAAAATATAATTCTTATTACTATCAGAATGTGAATATTACATCTTGACTCAACTTACATTGATAAAAGAAAAAGACTCAAAATTACACTTAATAAAAAGATAAAGACTCAAATGTCGGGACAAGACTCAAGAAAATAAAAAGACACCGACTCGATTCTCCAGAGCACTCATCCCCGCCTGATTGATTGTCTTCGGCATTGTTACCTAAAAAATGTTAAAATAGGCTGGATGAGTAAAAAGCTCAGTAGGAATTACATCTCTCATCAAGCAGGATATAAGTGATTAGCCAATTAATTACGTACATGAGCATGAAGTGCATGATCGATAATACTTGAAAATCATAATAATCAATCTAGTAGAAAAGGGTAATCATTCATGAATATCAAAGCCAAGGGCAGATATAAACTCAAGAGAAAAGGGAAGTATTTTCCATGCGGAATCAAGGACAAGATGCTAGTATGAAAGTAAAAGCAGATGTTTCAGATGAACATAACTTTAGAATTGGGTAGAATATATTATAATTTCAATCTGTCGGCCGCCACCACGTTCAAGCCCAGCATGGCGTACGGCTGTTGCAGTCGCGCCGACGGCCGGAAATCGCGGCGGTACAGCGCCAGCGCCTCGTCCATCGCGTCGGGGGCGAAATGCGAGGCGAACGCGAACGGCAGGCCCAACGCCGCCGACAACTTGGCGCTGAACAGGCTGGAACCCAGCAGCCACACCGGCACGTCGATGCCGGCGCCAGGCACCGCGCGCACCGGCTGGGCGGGCGTGGCGGGCTCGAAATAGCCGAGCAGTTCCATCACGTCCTGCGGAAACGCGTCGGCGCTGTCGAAATAGCGGCGCAAGGCTTTCGCGGTGGGCTGGTCGGTGGTCTCTTCGAAGTAGCCGGCACCGATCAGGTAGCTGTGGGTCTTGTTGACGGGTCCGAGCTTGCCGAGGCCGTCGCTGAGGACGAATGCGAGCATGGTCTTCTCCTTCTGCTGGAAACGAGTAGGCGCCGGGGCGTTGTAGCTGGCGTCGATGAACGGGGACCACCAGAACCCGGCCGGGATGGTGAGGGAGCCGATGTAGTGCAGGTGCCATCCCTCGCCAGACACGTCGCGGGTGAAACCCTCTTCGCGCAGGATCGCGTCGAACCGGGCTTGCGGCAGCAGCGACCAGCCGACGATGTCGATCGCCAGTGCGTCCCCGTGATTCGAGAAGCCGATCTCGGCGGGCGGGTACGGCACACTTGGATCACCGGCGTTGAAAAGCCGCCACATCTCGGCCTGTGCAGCAAGATCGCGGTACCCGTCAATCGCGACGAGCGTGGCACTCCACAGCTCGAGGACGCGGGCCTTGACCCGGAGCCACGCGGCCGCCATCGCCGGGTGCATGAGCACCCCGTCGACAAGTGCGAGCGTGCCCTTGTCCAACTGCCCGTTAGCGGCCATCAGGCGGCCCGCACCCACGTGATAGAGAAGTGCCCCACCGATCCGGCGAGAGTCGGAGTACCCGACGCGGCGATCGCGTAGAGGCGGATCACGTCCCCGGCGGTGAAGTACATCTGACCGGTGACCGTTGTCGCCGCCACCGACTGCACTGGGTTCACCGAGTCGGACAACCGCAGGTCGCCAACAACAACCGAGGAATCGTTGATCGTGATTCCCACCAGCAATCCGATGTTGCCCGACGACGACAACGCGTACGACACCTCATAGACACCGGACGCGGGAATCGTCCAACCGTTGGAGTACGCGGCGAAGTTCTTCACCTGCCCCGCAGTTGAAGTCGTCGACCAGTTCGCGGTCGTGGACAGGTCCGTGAACGAAGCGTTCTGCACAGTCGGGGTGTTCGATGAACGAACCGCACGACCCAGGAACGAACCATATGGGGCGTTCCATGTGGAACCGTCATAGGCCCACTCGATGTCGGTCGCAAGGTCATACACCGTCTGGCCCTTACGCCAGGTGAAATCGCCGCGATCCGTCAGATTGCGGACTGGGCAAGAGGAACCCTCTGCCGCCGTGTACCGGAAGAGCTGCGTGTAGACCACACCACCGGACTGCGTTGTCGTAGCCGTTGAAGGGATCAGCACCATCGCGAGCGGCTCGGCACCTGCACCAGGTGCGCCGGAGGCCAGAGCTGCTTTCGCGGTCGCGTACGTGTAGGCCGTCGGCGAACCTGACGCCGGACCAGACAGGATGCCGAAGACCGGGTTGCTGTTCGCGTCCGCGTTTGGCGACACAGCGTCGTTCTGCTTCACGTACACGATGTCGTACCGCGAGCCCGAGACCGGGGCGTTCGGATGCAGCACGTTCGTCGCACCATCATTCGCGATAAAGATCGCCCCCTGCGACGAACGAGACACACAAGCCTCGAACGCCGCCACGGAAGAGTTCATCGTCGCCGTCGACGACACCAGAGCGTTCGTGTGCCGCATGAAGACACCAGTGCGCGGGTTGCCGGACGTGTCCTTCACGACGAGTCCGGCGAGATCCAGGCGGAGGTCGAGGGCGTCAGCGACACCAGTCGCAGACGGGAAGCCATCACGCAGCACCATCGAGTCTCCTAGGGGTATGCCGGCGCCGTGCGCACGGTCATCTGAGGGGTGCCCGTCACAGCACCGATCGCGTTGAACTGGATAGTCCGGGTCTCACCGGGCGGGTTCGTCCACCACTCACGACGGGTGAGGAACCCGGACACGGGTGACTGGTCGTCAAGGAATGCCTGCCCGGTGCGCAAGTCGACGAGCACACGCGAGTCCACGGGGATCTGACGCTCGAACCGGATCTCGCGGCCGAGCTCTACACAGACCGCGGAGAAACCCCCAGCGACGCCTCCGGTGACCTCGATCGTGCTGTAGGTCTCAACCTCGCCGATGTTCGTCGTGATCGCACGACCCGGGTCGCCGCCAGCACCGAAATCGATCGGGAACGAGATCGGGAAGTCGATGCCGTCCGCCGAGGCCGGTAGCCCCGTGGTCACGGTCTCGACCGGCCCGTAGCGCCTGGGGTCCTTCGCCTTCAGTGGCACCTCGAACTCGGCCCACGAGTTCTCGTCATGGAGTTCGAACCGGATGCTCCCCGCGACTCTCACCTGGGCTGTGCGCACACCCAGCGGATCGGTGACCATCGTCGGCCATTGCCCGTCGATCGCTTTCAGACCCATCAGTGCCGAGCGGGTAGCGAACACGCTCGCCGGATTGTCCGGGCTCACCACCTTGCCGACGACGCTGAAGTACAGGGCGTCATCGAACACGGGCTGCTCGTCGAAGTCACCGTGGCCGTCGTGTCGTTGGACGTTCCGCATCTTCACGTCGGCTGTGTCGTACCAGCCAGGCAGACCCACCAGGAACGGCACCGTCGGGTCGGCGTCGAGGTCGTTCGTAAGAGTCAGGGTTGGGAGGGCGACCGAGATCATCAGAACCCTCCGCCGAACTCGTCCTTGATGACGCCCTGGATGTACGCCTTGCCGTCGATGAGACGCAGCGTCCCCTCGATCTGCGCCGGCCGGGGTGTGCGGCCGCTCATGATCGTTGCGTCCGAGGCGCGACCTCCGTCAGCGAACGAACGCGCATCATGGGGCGTCAGGCTGTAACCGAACTCGGCAGCTGTCTGCGCGAGGATCTGTGTGGACCGAGCCCGCTTGGAGCGAGCGAGAGGGATGTAGGCCTCGCCCTCGGTTTCCGGCTCGTTCCACACTCGGGTCGTCCCCGCGCGGGCGATCTGTGCAACGTGATGCTCCATGCCGCCGCCGGCGTAGTAGCGGACGACGCCACCGTCTGCCTCGAACATCTGAGTTCCGGGAGCAATCTGGTAGACGATGTTTCCCGAGGAGCTGATGATCCCGGTGATTCGGTCCTGCACCCGCTGGAGAGCCGCTTCGGCCTGGGCCGTGTCGGCGAACATCTTCCACTGCGACTCGCTCGGGATTCGCAGGATTTCGTCTGCCATCCGAGTGGCCTCGTCGGCGCTGTACCCAAGATCCTCGATGTGTTGGATCAGCGTCGCGCGTGACGATTCGAGGGTGCCCCGATAGTCCTCGTATGAGCCACCAGCGCCTACAACCGCGTCGCCAAGATCGAGCGCGGCCTGCGCGATGTCGTCAAGCACCTTCTGGTTCTCGCGACCGGCCTCGGTCGTGATGTCAAAGGTGTTGCCGTTCTTCGCCAGGGTGACGTCGAACTCGTCGAACGCCTCCAGCAGCGCCCGCGAGGCAGCCCGGGCGTCGAGTTGCTTGCCGTTGAGCTCGTCGATCTGTTTGATCAGGTCCTCCAGCGCGTCGGAGGTGTCATCGACGGCGCCGCCAAGGTCAACGTATGAGTCGGCGGCTTCCGAGGTAGTGGCGGACGTTTCACCCATGAGCTGCTTGTTGGTGCTCAGCTGATCCTTCGCATCGGCGAGGGCATCAGACACGTAGCCGATGCCGTTGGCGAGGTAGTTGAACGACGCGGTCGCTCCGAAGGACCCCTCACCGACACCAGCTGCGCGGGCCGCCTCCCACTGCTTGCGCACCTTCTCGAGCGCACCGGGTACTCCAAGAGCAGCATCGGTAAGGTCCGCGAGGTTGATGCCGTACTTCTTGGCGTACTCGATCAGGTCTTTGTTGCCAGCGAGCTTCTGTGCCGTGAGGGCGCGCGTGTTATCTGTGAACGCGCCCGTGTTCTGATCGAGTGAGTCGGTCAACTGATCGACGAAGGCACTAGTGTCGGCGGCGTTGGCCGCGAGGAGTCCCATGATCGCGACGACTGCGGCGATTCCGAGGCTCACCGCCGCGGTCCCGGCCGCGAACTTGCCCATCGTTAGGTTGAGCGTGCCCAGCGCGTCCCGGAACCGAGCGATCTGGGGGATGACCAGCAACAGGGCACCGGTAAGTGTGACCACGGCTGCGGTTCCGATGCCGATGGCTAGTACGACCCCTTGAGTGCCCTCGTCCAAGTTTGAGTACCACTCGAGCAGACCCGTGATCGCCTGGATCATGTCGCGGAGGACGTTGTTGGCGTTCTCACCGGTGACGATGAGTGCCTTGTCCCAGGTCGCCCCAAGCTTCGAGGCGTCGCCTGCGAGGTTGTCGAGCCGGTCAGAGGCGATTTCAGATGCGTAGCCGGAGTCGTTGACGTTCTCGGTCCACTTGCGAATGCCTGCAGCGCCCTGCTCGTAAAGGACGGTGGCGGCACGGATCGCGTCGGAACCGAATATCCAGCCGAGCGCGTTCTGCCGTTGCTCGTCCGTCAGACCCTTGAGTCGGTCACGCAGGATTCCGGCGAACTTCTCAAGGCCCACGAACTGGCCCTGAGCGTCGTACGCGTTGATGCCGAGTTCCTTCATGATGTCGGCCTGCTTCACCGACGGCGTGGCCAGCGACAGGAGCATCTGCTTGAACGAGGTACCTGCGTCCGAACCGATCAGACCTGCGGACGCGAACGCCGAGAGAGTGCCGACCGTCTCCTCGAGAGAGATTCCAAACTGCGACGAGACCAGACCCGACTGGCGGAGGGCCAGGGCGAGGTCGTGGACATCGCCGACCGCCTTCCCCGCGCCGGCAGCGAGGAGGTCCGCAATGTGCGGGACGTCCTTGCCTTCCTTCTTGAACTGAGTCATCGCAATGGACGCGACTTCGGCGGCCTCGGCGACATCGAGTTGGCCCGCGGCGGCCAGAGTCAGTGAGCCCGTGAGGGCGCCGCCGAGGATGTTCGAGGTGCTGACACCAGCCTTGGCGAGAGCTTCTTCGGCAGCGATCGCCTGGGTTGCCGAGTAGCCGAATGCGCGACCCGTATCGATCGCGGCCTCGCCGAGACGGTCGGTCTCTTCCGCGGTGGCGCCCGTGACCGCCTGGAGTCCGTCGAGCGCCTTCTCGTACTGCGCGTACTTGACCACCGCCAGGGTGACCATCGCAGCGATCGCGATTCCGGCACCGATGAACGCTCTGCCGACAATCGTCATCGACCGGTCTAGGTCAGCAGAGAACTCGCGGTAGCGCGTTGCCGCCTCGCGAGAGCGCAGCCCCGACTCGACAAGCGCACGTCAACCTGTTGCAATCATCAAAACAAGACAGCATTAAGATTCTCCCTTCTATCTTGTGCCCAGGGGTCACAACAAACTAGACTCCCAGTGCGGAGCTATCACCAGCCTAAGGTGATACAGAAGCGAACTCACTTTAAACTAAACTGACTAACTAAGACCTAAAGCCACTCAAGCATGTTAAGAAAAATCAACATTATAACCAGGCACAGGAGAAACATAACTATGGTGATGATATCATGCTCTTGCACAAAATAAAAGATACCTTGCAAATCCATAGCATGGAAACAACATCCTGAAGCGATCTTGATCAGTGAGAGCTTTGTATTCCTTGCTTGACAAGACTGAAAATGGAGAGGATAACAAGGATTAAAGATTCCTCTACACGGAGGAGCAGTAGACACCAAATTAGATGAAAAAGGATAAAAAAGAAGAGAGGCGAGAGCTAGAACTCCCTCCCTAGGGGACAGAGACCCTAATAACAAGGAACCAGATATAGAATAAATAGAGATCAGTCATTATCAAGGCAAACTAAAGCCTTAAAAATAGCAAGAAAGAGGGTGACGATCCCGAAAGGGTAATAAAGATAGAATAGAAAGGGAATGTGAAGATTGCTGTGGAGGAGAGGAGGAAGGGGAGTGATCATTCGACAGAGTCAGAGAAGAAGAATTGATGTAGCCTAGACATTCTGGAGGAGGAGAATCAGATGATGTCCCAAAATCGGGATGAGAGGAGGGCCTAGACTAAGGCCTAGAATTGATGAAAATAAGATCCAGAGGCTCCGACAAGAAGGTAGAGGAATAGGGGTTCATGGACCTAGGAAGAGAAGAGAAA
Organism: Amorphophallus titanum; assembly: GCA_024336825.1. Lineage (NCBI taxonomy): Eukaryota > Viridiplantae > Streptophyta > Magnoliopsida > Alismatales > Araceae > Amorphophallus > Amorphophallus titanum. Next base: position 55,230,917 of record JANBPO010009603.1, on the reverse strand, counting down.
ATGATAGAAACAAGATCAGGAAGAGGAAGGAACACCACCCAAGGGTGGGAACTGAGTAGAAGAAATGATGACTGAAATGAAGGAGGAGGAGAAGTGATCCCCTGAATGCACAACCTGCGGCCCTTAAACCTGCGCCGCCACCTCTTCTTAGTAGAAATTTCTTTACAATGGATCCGTCTGGCGTGGGTTTGTACATTCGGGCTTCTTATCTTGTAATATCTCCTTAAATAGCGGGCCCACCTGATAGACAACCTAGCCTGGTTATGAACATGCAGCTTTGTTGGGGCAACTGTCCCTAGATACCCGATGCTAACATCATGTGGACATTCTCGAACAGGCAACTCCTCAGAATGGGCATCATGAAACCATGGAGTTTTGTCAATCGGCACCAAAAGCATGAGATTCGGCAACCTCACTCGGTAATTAGGGTTGAAGCACAATTCTCTTGATAAAAGGGAGGGATGAAACTGAGGGAGAGCAATACACGGCGTTGACATGGCCGGCTTACCAATAAACTAAGGGAGATTGCATAGAATGCAGAGAATATCCTTGGGAAATCTTGAGAATACGACAAACTGCCCCTTGAACATAGAATTCATAATCTTCTTGGTAGTTGTATGAGTTAGCGTAATACGGGTGGAGAATCCTTCTTGGCTAGTGATCTAAACAGTAATAGAGCGAGAAGTGATAACAACATCCATGGTAAACTTCCCAGCGAACAATGAAATTGCCATCGATCTCGCTTGAGAGGAAACTAGCACTAGTGCAAGAGAATTCTTCTTGATAGCAGTCTTTGGAACCCCAAAATAGCCAGGAATCATGACGCGGATCGGCATGCAGCAGATAAAATCTTGAAGCTTGAAATGCACAACTGGCAATGCATAATCCTGATTCGGCTCATTATCTCCCTGGGGACCAGGCCCAAGGGGCATCAAAGGTAGCGCACACCCACTCCATGGGGTGAAAATAGATGGAGAAGTGGAGGAAATTGGTTTGGAAGGTGTGGAGGATTCAATGGGGATGGCGATATCAAGTGGCGATAAAGGCAATGTGGGTGAAGGCGGAGGTGAAGGCAAAGGTGAAGGCGTAGCTTGCTCAGGCTCGGGTGATGAGGGAGATGGAGAAGAAGGGAGAGGCGGTGGAAATGGCAAAGATAGTGAAGACGGAGAAGATGGCGTGGATGGTGACGAAGGCAATGAAGACAGAGGAGGCAACAAATTGGGTGATTTTGGAAGAGAAGATGGTGAAGGAGAAGGAATAGAAACAACAGGCAGATTACGTGGTGACGGGGGTGGTGATGGAGGTGAAGATGGTGATAAAGGCAGTGATGAGGGTAACGGGGATAGCGAAGATAGTGATGGAGATGGACAATGTGATGAGGAGGATGATGGTGATGGAGAAGGTGAGGAGGAGGAAGGCCGTGGCCTCCACTATCACTGTTTCGACATGACACGTCGGGTAGTGTTAGGAGTGGAAGTAGTGGTGAGAACAACAGGAGCAGAGGAATAGGAGGTAGTGGGAACAATAGGAGTAGAAGGCGTGGAAGTAGTAGGAATAATGGAAGTAGGGGAAGTAGAAGTAGCCTGAGTAGAGGCTTGGGTTTGTGGAGTTTGTGAAGATGGCGTGGAAGATGGGGTGGATGGAGATGGCTCAGGAGTAGGTGGTGAAGGGACAGGTGATGGAACAGGTGGTGGAGCAAGTGATGGGATAGATAACAAAAAAGGTGATGGAGCAGAGGACGGAGGCAGCCGCCCAGACGGCCTCCTCCCTGGATGAGCTTTCCAGGCTCATGAAGACAGGATCCTCCGCTAAGTTGCCAGCTTATGACAAGGATGTGAGAGCTCCAATCACCGGGGTTGGAGTTCCTGATGGGGGAGCCGCCTCCCCAGCCGTGGGGCTATCGGCAGGTACTGCCGATGTTGTAGAGTCCAGTGAAATGCCGGCTTCAGGTATGCACAAAAATATTCTGTACATTCTTTCTGCCATATCTTGCTGCATATTGACATTGTGTGATGCCTCTCCCTTAAACAGCTGACGATCATCTGGAGGAAAGACATTCTCTTCAGCCCATCGGGGTTGACATGGCGGCAGGCTCGTCTCAGATGCCTTTAGAGGAGCGGGGCACCATTGGCCAGGCCGTGGCCTCCACTGAGCCAACAGCTCTAGGTATGTTGTTGTCGAGTTAGGAACTTATGCCATCAATCCGACAAAACTCCTTTCCTCTGTGGTCTCGATCATCATTTTATATGTTGGTGTCTTCTTTCAGCTGCCTCTCCTTCTATGGAGCCCACGACAGGGGTCGACACCACTGTAGCTGAGGAGGAGCTGCTTGTAGAGACTGGTATGTCTTCATCACTATAAAGTGTTCATTTTGATTATTGGTGTTGATGAAGTACTAAGACTTTTCATGTCTTGTCTCACTTGCAGAGAGGTCAACCACACCCGTATAGCCAGCAGAACAGGGATCGGCACTTGACGATAGTTCTTCTGCAGTCCCGGAGGAGGGGTCCTCTCGCAGGCCTGACCCAGCGGGCCCGACTGGCTCAGGTAAAAGCCATTGTGATCTGTACCTCTGGACCTTCTCCAAGGTGGTTTTATCGTGGCGATACACTCACGAATTTGGGCTTCTTCTTCCTTTTTTTTCAATTCAGGATCAGCAGAAAGAGCGGCAACGGCGCCTGTGGACTTTCCTGCGCTCAGAGTTGAGTGGCCCGACACTCCTGCGCCCGGGGTGGCATTGAATGCCACCACGGCTGACCAGTTCCTCCAGAGTCTTGACCAGTTGATCCAGGTTGACCCTCTGCCTGATGTAGAGGCTTTGAGGAGTAGCTTGGAGACTTTCACCCGTGGCTATCACATGATGGGTCTGCCCCAGGACGCATGGGCTGCGAAGCTGGGAGCCTTGTGGAGTGAGTTTGCCTACCTCTCTTGCACGGGAACGGAGACGGAGGACCCAGCTGCAGATCCAGTAGGAGGAGGAGGAGCTGCGTGGGCTTCGAGTCACCTAGGCTGAAGTAAGCCTTCGTCTTCGGAGCAACGAGGAGTAGAGTCAAAGGGCCTTCCTCCGAGTAGAGGAGCTGCAGAGGGAGCTTCAGGAGGCCGAGGCGGAGCACCAGAGTGTGCGGACACTCCCGAAGGGACATGTGTGCCGCATGGGTGGGACAAGTGGGTGGATTTGACTGCCCTAGTGGGACACGATAGCCAAATCCAACAGTCGATACGTTGGACGAGCTGGCAACCCGAGAAGGGTGTGCATATGCCAAGCCCGGTCGGGACAGCAAAGAGGTAGGTTTAACAGTCCGAAAGGGACATGCGTGTTAGACCTGGAGGCCGAAAGGCGAGATGGGTTGGCAGCCCGAAGGGGACATAAGTAGGCGAAGCCTGGTAGGACGAAAGAGGGGATTGGACAGCCCAGGTGGGACATGTGAATCAAATCCATAAGCCGATGGGCAAATAGGGTTGGCAGCCTGAGAAGGCATAAATAGGCCAAGCCCGTGAAGACAAAGAAATGAACTTTGACAATCCCGGTGGGCTAGATGAGTCAAGTCTGAAGCCAAGAGGCAAGATGGGTTGACAACTCGGAAGGGGCGTGCATAGGCCAGACCCAACAAGAAGGAAATAGTGGATTTGACAGCCCTAGTGGGACGTGAGAGTCAAACCCGAAAGCCAATGGGCGAATGATGGGTGGGTCGGCGGCCCGGAAGGCGCGTGCATAGGCCAGACCCAGTGGGACAAAAGAGGGTGGATTTGACCGCCCTAGTGGGACGTGAGAGTCAAACCCAAAAGTCAATAGGCAAGGGATGGGTTGGCGGCCCGAGAAGGACGTGCATAGGCCAGACCCAAAGGACAGAAATGGTGGATTTGACCCCCCTAGTGGGACGTGAGAGTCAAACCCAAAAGCCAATAGGCAAGGGATGGGTTGGCGGCCCGAGAGGGACGTGCATAGGCCAGACCCAAAGGAAAGAAAGGGTGGATTTGACAGTCTTAGTGGGACGTGAGAGTCAAACCCGAAAGTCGATAGGCGAGATGGGTTGGCAGCCTGAGAGGGCATACTGAGGCCAATCCCTAGAAGATAAAATGAGTCGAAGGGCATGATGGGTTGGTAGCCCGAGAGGGCATGCTGAGGCCGAATCCCGTGGGACAAAAGAGGGTCGGATTGGATAGCTCGAAAAGGCATACGATCTAAACCCCTGGGAGACCTGAAAGATGAGTGGAGCTGACATACCAAGAGCGTATGAGTCGACTCTCGAAAGGAAATGGATAGACTTGACAGCCTGAAGGGGCACAAGAGTCAAATCTATCACAAATGGAGGTGCTGGTCAAAGGTGGATGGTGGACCAGATGGGGTTTGGTCCCTTCTTCAGGATCAGGCCCTTCCCCGTCGATGCTACCTTCCTGGTGGCTCTTCATGAGAGATGGGTAGACGACTGCAGGGCCTTTGTGATGCCATGGGGACACATGATCCCCACACTCGAGGATGTGGCCTATCTGATAGGATTGCTTGTGACTGGGGCACCGGTGTTAGGGAGGGAGCTCAAGGATTATTAGTAGGAGGTTGACAGATTGCTTAGAGTTCAGCTGGCTCGATCTCAGAGGTTGGTGACCACCATCCCTCTCGGGAGGATCAGCGCTGCGATGGGGTTAGCCCAGGTGGTTCAAGGACCACTGGAGGATCTGGATGCGTACCTGGAGTGACTAGATCAGAAGCTTCGAGTGAGAGAGGAACGAGCAATAGGAGATATGGCTCTTTCTTCTTTATTTCTTTGGCAGGCTGCTATTCGCGACCTCTTCAAACAACGTGAACTTGAAATACTTGTTGTTGATAGAAAGTCTGGAGCAGTGGTATCCGTTTGCATGGGGGAGAGCAATGCTGGCGCACCTCTTCACCCACATGGATCCCATTCAGCTAGGTTCGGGGAACCTGGGTGGCTTTGCCCCGTTCTTGTAGGTACGAGTCTACCTCTTTCCCAAACCTATTGCTTCTTGGTTTATCACTTGTTATGTTTGGCTTTTCATCCTGTGTTTTCCTTGTGTTTCATATTTGGGGGTATACTCGCTTTCCCCTAGGTCGTGGGACGATCCCGTGAGATCGATTTCCGGCGGTCCCCTTGATGAGACGATGGGAGATAGTCCGGGACCATCGGCTAGAGGCCACTTGGCTTTCTGACCTTCGGACAGGCTTGGATGAATTTCCACATCACCAGGTGAGCATTTTGTTAAATTGAGTTATAAAATGTTATGCATTTATTAAACAGACTCAATTCTAACAAATGGTGATTCATGTTATGATAGGTTGTATGGACGCCCTATGTAGCTGAGGACATCACCCCACAGCCATGGGTACGAGAGGGACGTGCTTGGTTTCATCGAGACACTGTATTGTTCTGCGTGAACCTGTGGGAACCACTCTACCTACGCCTAGTGCAGAGGACTTTGGGGTGGGACCAGCCTCCCATGGCGGTACCAGTAGAGCATGGTTTAGACTGAGGATGTCGATGGACTTCGACGAGGGATCATGACTGGGCCTCTCTCTACTGTGCTGAGGCTGAGCCGTTACAGAGGGGGCCTTCCTTGGAGCAGGACAGGCACTTAGGGAGTAGCGAGACTTACCTAATGGACTACCAGATGCGGTACGCCAGGTGACTCCACCTCGACAATCGAGCGGTAAGTTAATCTTTTAGCTTCCTGAGAATGGTGTTTTCATTGAAGGGTATTGCTTCTGAAATTTTGGATGCAGATGTCAGAAGCTGAGGTCGTGAGGATCCTCTAGGATCAAATCACCATCCTCAATCAGACCATTGTGAACTTGTGCCATGAAATTCAAGAGCTGGTGAGTCAAAATTAATTGATTGAACTTACAGCATTAGAGTTTCCAAAATCTTGACTGACCAATTGCCCCTGATTTACCAGAGAGGCGAGTTGGCGTACGTTCATGTGAGAGCCAAGATGAGTGGAGGAGCTGGGCCCTCATCTTAGGCGGATAGCAGAGAGGAGTTGGAGGACTGCCTGGCGGGTGCCATCTAGTGGGCCGAGGAGTGGGAGGCCGAGCTGGCTGAGATAGTGAGTACCGAGCATTTTTAGGAGCAAATCTTTCTCTCTTTTTACTCATCTTTGCCTGACTTACTTTTGTGAATTTTTTGCAGAAAAAGGAGCTGGAGGCTTCCCTGGCCTCTCGTTGAGAGTTAGAGGGGCGTGTCGAGGACCTGACACATCACTTTGGATCGATGGAGATGGTGGAGAGGTTGGAGGGTTGTCTCGATGAGGCGAAGGAGAGGGAGGCTGAGGCTTGAGCTCGGGAGATGGCCATGGCGATTCGAGTGCGATGAGCCCTCGATCAGTTGGAGGCCTTGTGATGCCACATTCTACGGAGATACCAGAGCAAGGGCACTTTGGGAGAGGGGGCGGTTGGACACACCACTCCCTCCGAGTCACTACAGATCGGAGTGGATATGGAGTTACCATGAAGGAGCTCCTAAGGATGGTGCAGTCTCCCCAGGCAGAGCAGAGGGCGGTCCAACCGGCAGCCTCAGGTTCGAGAGCTTCACGACCATCGGGCTCACACAAGAGGAGGAGTAGGGAGGAGGGCGAGACGAGTAGCCGGCGTAGCCGGCCTCACACTGATGATGCTGAGTGAGTGAGGGAGAGAGAGAGAGGATAAAGTGGGTGCAGCTGATTTTGTACACTTGGGGTATGCCCTTGGAATCTGATGTAATCATGGACATGCTTTGACAATTGAGGTTTATTTTCTTCAATGTACTATTCCTGGCTTGCTTGACATCGTCTTCTTTTTTCACCTGTTTCAACTACACTTAAAAGGGGAAAAGGTTAGTGTAGTTTGATCTTAGCCCCATGCCTGAGATAGATCATACCTTTTCTCGATGCAGGGTCAGAGGGCTGGATTGTGAAAACATATTTTTCTATTTTTTCATATTTTTTTGAAAAATCTAGATTTTCAATGAAAACCCAAATTCTTTTCTTTTTCTTTATTCTTCTTTTCTTCTTCTTTCTCCTCCTCCTTCCCTCCACCGTGACCGCCCCCCCTTCCTCTCTCTCTTCCTCCAGCGTGTGACTGCGGCAGCGCTCCCCTCCGACTGTAGACGGCGGCAGGGCAACGGTGAGACGAATGTGGCGGCGCGTGGTTCGTGAGATTTCGAGGAAGAACGAGAGTTTTAAAGCTTCCTCTGCTATTTGACGGTGATCCGACGCGTCTCGAGTGAAATCGAGGTAGGGTGACGTTTCCCTAGCTCTGTAGCTTCCTTCCCCGCGATTTCTAGGCCGATGGGAGGTCGAGAGGGGTTCATTTGAGCTCTTGGTGAGAAATTCATGTTTTGGGGATCGTGGGCCAATCTAGAGTTTTACTGCATGGTTTGGAGGTTCGAGGGCACCATTGGATGCCTAGGACCATGGGGACAAGCTTCCCCCTTGTTTCCCCATCACCTGGAGGTGCTTGGGACTTGAAATGATATTTTTCGGCGAGATTCGTCGTTCTCGAGTTGCCGGGATAGAAACGGTCCTAACGAAAACCGTTTCTACCCCTGCTCGGCCCAGAGATAGACCGTTTACCGACCCAGGAGCGTCGATGGAGTACACGGTCCATCGTTCGACTGTTTAACTCCTGGACGGCCCATAGGTCGACCGTGTACCTCGTGGAGCCAGCGTGACTCTGAAGGTGTTTGTGATCGTTGGGTTTTGACCGTTGCACAGTGTTGGGGATACACAGTCATGAGATGGCTGTTTAGTTCTGTTGCACGGTCCCAAGTTGGACCGTTTGAGTCTTCAACGGTCCCAAGAGGACCGTTTGGCTTTTGTGCCACTGGGTGACTAGGCGGCCCCAAGGGGAACCGCTCAACTTCTCAAGCAGCCTATCGTTAGACCGGTTATGTTTGGAACGGCCTGAGTGCGACCGTGTGGTTCTTGTTAAGTTCAGAAGTTGGCCGGCCCCGTGGGAGGCCGTTCACTTTCAGGAGCGGTCCAAAGAGGGACCGTGTATATCTTACACGGTCCAAGTGGGACCGTTTATGTCTGTTGATAGGTGGTTAGTAGGCGACCGTGCCAGATTGTCAAACGGTCTGTGGAGAACCGATAGAGTTCTGAGGCGGTCCATCGACTGTCCGTTTACCCAGGAACGGCCTAAGGTGGACCGTTTACTGTGTTATGTCTAACCGGTGGTTCTTTTCTTGTCGATTCGAGTCCTGGGTGAGTGGACCTCGATCCACGCGTTGACCCGTGATCTGACTGATGCTGGGCATCATGTGAGGGCCATGTGTTAGGGTGCCGTGGGGTCTCAGGAGGTGTTGTTCTCGACTTGTGTCATCGTGAGTCGGTGTCGGTACGAGGAGTGGTCCTTGTACCTTGTCCAGTTCAGACGTTATTTTTCGCTAACTAGAGAGTCTACTCCTTCAGTGACCCTCCACTAGTCGTAGCCTTCCGACACGCGTGTGGTCTCACTAGGGAGTGGTGGCGAGGCTACACGAGAGAGACGATTTTAGGCTGGTTGCTATGGGCCTCCTACTATGGCGGTTCAAGTTCGAGCCGGGAGGAAGAACCAGCTAGAGGGCCTGACGTAGCGCATTCAGTCAATGTGTGCACACGTGGTCGGGGACTTCGGACGCATGCTGACGAGCATGACCCCGACTAGACCCTTGTGAGTATTACTTGTGTGTATATGTCTCAGTTTCCGCTTAGGGCAAGTAGGGAGACACTTGTGACGCAGTATAAGACGTCAGGGGACACATCCGGTCGTTCTTCTAGTGGGTGGTACTCCTGTCTTGTCAGGTAGCGACTCTTGGTCTTGGTTGTGTCACCATGGCGTGTGTCTCGATTTTCACGCCGTAAGACCAGTGTCAATAGTAGCAGGGCTTTTCTGTTCACTTATTTCTGTTGTACTCGCTTTAGCTATTTGCACCGTAGTTTCTCGTTTTGCGAGGTAGGGGTCCGGGTGATCCCTACTGATCATTTTGTGATAAGGCTCATTCCCTGCGTGTTTTCACCGTGTTTTAGGTGAGACGAGGCTTCAGAGGAGTGCGTCTGAGGCTCAGCGCGGTTCTAGTGCTCAGGGTTAGTGCCAGTTGCCAGAGCTGGGGTATGTCCCGTGTAGTTGTACTTTCCTTTTCGTCACTGTACTAGTTGTGGACTACTGTTGTATTATTAGATGTTGTTATATTGTGGACCATGTAATTTGTTTAATGTTAATTTAATTTCCTGCTTATTCATATAAATTGTTTAATTTTACAATTATTTGTGATACTTGTGTAGTCTCCACACCATCCCTTTAACCTTTTTGAGTCTTCGGACTTATGGGTGGCGGTTTGGGATTCAGATTATCGGGCCTTCCCGGTCGAATTTTGGGTTGTTACAGCTGGTATCAGAGCCAGGTTGTGGGAGTACATGAGAATCATAAGTAATTGAAGTGGTCCACTAGTCCACAATGATGATGTGCAGTTGGCACTGACATAAGGCATCGTATGTTTTAGTAGTGGGCTGTCGTGACTTCGCGATCCGTGCATTGGCACTGGGAGACGGTGATACATGGTTGCCACACTTAAACATTTTATATCAATTTATTGTTTAGTTTTTAAAAAAAATTGACGATCAAGTCGATTCTTATTTTTTAAGAAAGTCAATTTAAATCTAATATTCTCCAGGCGAAGAGTGTCAAATTCAAGTTCAATCTCTCGTGCCATCTGATCATAAGATCTAACGGCGGTGGCGATGCGTGTACATGGAAAGGGTCAAATTTAAGTTCAAACTCTCATGCCGTCTGATCATAAGATCTAACGGCTGTGGGGATGCGTGTACGTGGCACATCCTTTTGGACGAGCGACCGCATCATTTCTATGATTTCATCTTCTGGTTTCTCCTGGGGGAGGCAGGGCATGTACAACACCGACCGTGGATTGGTGAAATCTCTTGGAATCTGACGCAAACTCCAAATTGATCTCAGCTCCTCCGATCCTCCACCGGTAGAACGTGGGGGTTTGTAAGGTCAGAATGTCACATAACCCCCCCCCTCTCTCTCTCTCTACCCTCCCTCCTGGCGTTAAAACCACTCCGCAAGGTGTTGAGAATCCCATGTCCATTTCTCACAGCCTCTCACAGAACGGGACAGACCCATCATCATCTCGAAGACTGTAGGAAAGAGGGGGAGAGAGAGAGCGAGCTCTTCCACCAGCCCCCATGGCAGCTCTCTAGAAACACCCCCCCCACTACCACCACTACCACCAACAGCTATAGGAACCAGGGAAGTAGGCAGCAGGGGAAGGTCACTTCCCTAGAAGCCTCTCTGATAACTAGCCAGGGAAGCAAGAAGAGAAGGGGGAAAGAAGGAGAGGGAGGAAGCGGAAGGGGGGGAATCCAGGAGCGGAGATGGGTAGCATGGACGACTGCCCGCGGAAGCCCAACCAGCAGCAGCCGAGCCGGCGGCGGCAGCTACTGAAGGTGCTCCTCCTGGTGGTGTCCACCAACATGCTCACCTTCTACCTCTCCGCCGGCTCCTCCCTCAACAGCATCCGGTGGGAGGACTACGCCCCGCGCCTCCACCACCTCTGGGACACCACCGCCCTCCTCCGCGAGCTCAACGCCACCCAGGCCAAGCTGTCCGTCAGCCAGATCGAGCTCGTCGAGGTCCACCGCCGCCTCACCACCTCCAACTCCCTCCTGGAGGCCCTCCTCTCCGAGATCCGCCGCGTCCAGGGCCCCACCGAGGTGGTCGAGGGCTGGGGATCCGACCTCCCCGCGGAGATGAAGCTGGCGGTGGAGCCCCACAAGCTCCCACTGGGGAACAATCCCAAGTTCGGCTCCGACGAGATCCACCCCGTGCTCGGCTCCGCCTGCATCCGCTACCAGCAGGAGCTGCTGCAGTACATGACCTACGAGGTCGGAGGGGAGTGCCCCGTCGACGACGCCTTCGCGCAGCGCCTCATGCTGAAGGGCTGTGAACCCCTGCCCCGCCGACGCTGCCGCCCCAAGTCCCCCCTCGGCTACGTCGAGCCCACCCCGCTGCCGGCGTCCCTGTGGCAGACCCCCCCGGACACCAGCCTCATCTGGGAGCCCTACACCTGCAAGAACTACCACTGCCTGGTGGACCGCCGCCACGCCCCGGGCACCTACGACTGCAAGGACTGCTTCGATCTCAACTTCCGGGAGAAGACCCGGTGGCTCACCGACATCCCCCAAGGCATCGACTACGGCATCGACGCCGTCCTGGCCACCCGCCCCCGCGGCACCGTCCGCATCGGGCTAGACATCGGCGGGGGCGCCGGCACCTTCGCCGCCCGCATGTGGGAGCGCAACGACACCATCGTCACCACCTCCATGAACTTCGACGGGCCCTTCAACAGCTTCATCGCCTCCCGGGGGCTCATCCCCCTCCACATCTCCGTCTCCCACCGGCTCCCTTTCTTCGAGAACACCCTCGACATCGTCCACTCCATGCACGTCCTCAGCAACTGGATACCGGATGCCATGCTGGAGTCCACCTTCTACGACGTCTACCGGGTGCTGCGCCCCGGGGGGATCTTCTGGCTCGACCACTTCTTCTGCCTCGGCTCCCAGCTGAACAAGACCTACGTGCCCATGCTGGAGCGCGTCGGCTTCGGCAAGCTCCGGTGGAACGCCGGCCGGAAGCTGGACCGCGGCGCCGACAAGGACGAGTGGTACCTGTCGGCGCTGCTGGAGAAGCCCACGACCTGAGTGCCGGCGGGGGAGGTCCGGGTTTCCTCGCTCTGTTGACCGGCCGGGCAGCCGGAATCGTCGACCCTTCTTTGTCGCAGCGCGAGCCAATTTCGGATCCGGTCGTGGTCTACCCGCATACGATCCTCAATAGTGGAGCCCACTTAAGAGCCAACCAACGACTACAACAACCACGTCTAGCGGCTGCTGGTTTCAAGTGGCAGCTGGCTTCCATCTTGGCGATTGGAAGAGGTGGGGTTGTGAAGATTTATTAGGGTTTCTTGTTGGGTGTTTGCTTTGTATTGTTGCCAGCACGCTGCAATAAGATTTAGCAAAAGCCTTTTTGTATTTGTGTTCTTTTCTTCGTTGGGCATTGCCGGCTTTCCTCCTTTAGCCTGCCCCCTCCCTTTGATTTTGTAGTTTTTGGGTACGAAACTGAGGTATTGTACAATGCTATGTTTGTCGGTAGGTTCTACGACAGAGGGGGATCAGCCCTTCACAGAAGCATCCTCAGGGGGTGAGGATGGAAGCTTGCTGCTTAGGAGGAAATGCCCTTGTGTAGAGGATGCCGCGGTCGAAACTGGTGGGTCGTCTGAGGGACCCGAGACCAGAGAGAAAGTTGAGGAGGAGATGGCCTTGAGTAAGTGTCACCCCGACCCCTTTATCCTTGTTTGGTTTAGCCAAGATGATTGACTAATTCTATTTTTCTGGATCTATTTGTATTTTATAGCTCCGCTGGTGGCTGGTGTGGAGGCGACCTTCTTGCCCCCTTGGGAGTTGGACTCCCCACATGAAGGGGGAACCGGAGGGGAGATTGACATGGAGGAGCTCATGCGCCTGATGAGCAAACCCCTTAGTAGCATGGAGGACTTCCCTGACTTTGAGTCGTGGGAAGCTACGAGAGGAGCCCGTGCCGGTAAGAGCCTCTTACCTTGGGCATTTCCCGTGGCTTTGGTTTGCTTCTGGTTATTTGTCGTGACTATCAAGATTATGCAGGGGAGGCAGAGGCATCAGGGACTGGGCCCCCTACTGGGCCACAGAGTGAAGTGCCTGGCCATACCGGCAAGCCAGGGCCCACGGTGGCCAGTGGTTGTCAGGGTAAGTGTCTGGCTGCCGTTAAGGGGATCTTCCCAATGTTGTTGAACTCTTTTTTGTAAGCCAGAATTATTGACTTGATTTGAGTTGCTGGTTTGGTAGGTGAGGACACGGCGGCTACCTTGGAGATGATCCGGGAATTGGCAGATGCCATCTCGTCAGTGGCCCCACCATCTTTTGAGGGTGAGTCCAGACCGGTGACTTCCGTGCCCCCACCTACTGTTGAGGACACGCTGGGTAGACTACCGCAGCTATTGACAAAGTTGCCTCTCCCACCTTTGCCGACCGTGGTGTCGGCCTGCACGGTGGGGCTGGTGGAGTCTTCCAATGTGGGACCATCAGGTATGTAATTAAACACTTGATTCTTTTAGGACGGATTACTTTGCTTTGCCCACCCATACTAAGTTCTGACTGGGATCGATTACAGGTACCTCTTCCCCTATGGAGGAGGGAGAGCTTCCTCGGGACATGGCCTGGCTGTCAGGAGACGAGCCTCCTATTGAAGATGCTACTGGGGGCGATGAGGAGTTCGTCAAAATTGAGGGGGTTTCCAAGGGGGACGCCCCAACTGGTGAGCTTCTTACCTAGCACCTTTGGCTAGGGAGCTATCTTTATGCGAGATTGGGCTTGATAGTAGTCTAACTTAGCCCCTCGATGTGTAGGTGCCTCTGATTTACCCGTGGTTAGGGGTTCACCAGCGTCCTCTCCTGGTTCTTCAGGCAGTGGTAGTGCAATAATAAAGACCGGTGAGAGCTCAAGCTTGAGCTCTTCTTCCTCCGAGGCCTCTCCTGCTGGGGACGCCGAGATGGAGGTAGTGTTGGAAGGTATATACCGCTCCTTCTCTCCTCCTCATTGGCTTCGATGTAGAGTTTATGGCAGGGTGCTAACATTTTACGTTATGTCCAGAACTGGAGTCTGAGGAGGAGCATGTGTCGGCTCCTGTCGAGGAGGATCAGGGAGAGCCCTTCATCTCCCCCATGGCCATTGAGGACGATCGGATTACAGGGGAGCCTCTACCCTCTTCGACTCCAGTAGGGGATAATGCCAAGGTGGAGGAGAGGTTACCCTCACCGACCCCGAGCGGGGAAGTTGCAAGCGCGGCAGGAGCCACACTAGGTGAGAGTTAGAACCTTTCTCAGGTTTTTCACCTTGTCTTGTCATGGGGATGTCCTGAACATTGCTGACCCATTTTGTGTTTGGTGGGGTTGTGCAGGTTCTTTCGGTGTGTTGGCTGATGTGGGTCACTCCTCCCTAGAGCTAGGGATCGAGTGGCCTACATCTGTTTCACCACTGGAGCCACTACTAGATGCCAACATGGGTGCGGCCTTGCTCCAGCGAGCCTGGGGCTATGTAGGAGGTGATCCCCTGCTTTCTCCAAAGGAGCTTCGGCAGCGACTGAGGGAGTGCACACACGGCTACCACGGCCTTGGATTCCCTCATGAGCTTTGGATGTCTGGCTTGGCTGGCATTTGGGCAGAGTACCTGTGGCTTCTGAAGGCTCAGGAGAAGCGGGCACAATGACTGGCTGCCATCTAGGAGGCACAGGAGCAGTGTGTTCAGCTCACGTCAGCGGCGGCCGAGCAGAGGAGGTTTGCTGACACAACCATATCTCTTGCTCAGGACCGTGCCAAGTAGTTGTGCGAGGCGACGAGCAGAGCTGAGCCCTTGCAAAAGGCCTTAGAGGAGCAGCGGTGAGCCGTGGAGCTCACTGAGGTCAAGTTACGGGCTGTCGACACCAGAGCCAAGGCCAGCGTTCAGCTTGCGTCGACCTTGGAGGTGGAGCTGGTGGCTGCGGAGTCCCGCCTGGCGGAGTTGGAGGGGAGCGAGGCTAGACCGTGATCGTATCCCTTCCCCTTCCCAGGAATCTGTAAAGTATGAGGAACAAGACTACTATGTTATTTTTCTGGTTTTACCATCAAGCTATGTGTTTTTGTGAGGTTACTCTGAGTTCTAATCGAAGATAAGGGTGCCTCGGTGCAACCCTTTGGATGTTGTAAGGGTGCCTTGGTGTAGCCCTTTGGGTGTTGTAAGGGTGCCTCGGTGCAGCCCTTTGGGTGTTGTAAGGGTACCTTGGTGCAGCCCTTTGGTGTTGCATGGGTGCCTCGATGCAACTCCTTGGAGTTGCAAGGGTGCCTCGATGTAGCCCCTTTGATAGCAAAGGGTGCTCTGGGAGCAGCCACTTTGAAGCTAAGTGTAACGACCCATGATCCGGATACTAGGAATGACCCGATACCATTCGAATCCTGACCCACTGCCCACGAGCTGAGGGCTTGGAAGGGCTCAAAGGATAGGTGTGGTGTACATAGAAATAGGAAATAAAGTAGGATAATTCAATAATTAATAGAAATAAATAATCCAACTACAACATAGTCCAGTCTAACAGAAAGTATAGTCTAAGGCAGAGAACGTACCAAATGCCAAGTGAACACTCAGCCTGAAGAACTGACAACTAAGGACCTCCACGTAATGTCCTCGAATGTCAAGGAAGAATCGTCACACCTGAAAATCAGGGGTGAGCATCCTATCACTGGCTCAGTAGGGGTCTCGCGGAACCCCAACCAAAACAATGGCGGTAGCGAAAAGCAGCAACAACAAGAACAACAGCAACAGCAGAAGTGGCTACAACAACAACGGCATAAAGCGCGGCCGTACACGTACCCCCCAAAAGTGACAGCCGATAAAATCACGACTCTACAACTACTCCTACCAGAAAGGAAACCAACACCCTGATCCTATAGCCGGGGGACCATCAGACTACGAACCACCCTAGCCACGCTACTAGGAAAACACCAGACGCCTCTGTCATGGAGGCCTGTGCTCACACACGAAGGTCGACACCAAAACCATACGTAAAATCTCATCTCGCTGACGAGAAACAGGATCTCGAGTCATGACACACTCAGGTCATGTGCCGGGAGTACCTACCTACTAGAAGCAAGGCCGGATGCATCCACTAACGACTTAGTCCGCAGCCTCAGGTGTCTTCCTACGATGCCCCAGGCAGAGACTGAGACACCGTACAGTAACCAGGAACACATAACAAGGACTAGCTGGGGTCGCGCTCATCAGCACGGGTCCTCTGCCCCCAACTACACATGCACACACAAACCATCTGCTCTAGGTCGAGTCCTCTAGCTAGTTTTCCCCCCAGTCGAACTCAGCCTGCAAAGGCAAGGGGCCCTACGGTAACCATCCTAAAAATCGTCTCACTCAGGTCACGCTCTCCACCACTCCCAAGAGGGTCCGCACCCGCGTCCGCAGGAAAGCTACGACTAGTGGGGGCTCACTAAACGTGGACACTGAAAACCATGCACACACCCATTGAGAGTAACACGAAGTAACAGGTGGCTCACGGGCACTAGACTCTGTACAGCCCACTAGACCTAATAAACTCAACGGTCCCTGAGTCACGAGACTCAGGTCAAGATTGTCGCATGTGACGGCATAGCACCGTCAATCTAGCCTAATCCATAGGTCTGAAATCACGATTACACGATCTCCAAGGCAGCTCACAAGTCGTCAAGTTGATCCCTCATCTAGGGCACACACGGGAAACCTCCAACCACAGGCAAGTTAACTGGACTCACTATCCAAGGGCAACCACATGGCCCACGTAGAAAACATTTTTTGGAGAAACCTATGTCATGCTGGGAAGACCCACTGCACTTATACTGACTCACGGTGACTCAATTTAGCGAAAGCACGAAAGCCCAAAATATGTGGGGTCACCCGAACCCCCAAGACCATGGGCACGTAAACTGAGGTAACACGACACTTCTGAACACCCCCAAAACACGAGCACAGAACCCATGGTGTCCGGGACATCCATGAGGCCGAAGGTCAACCATTGGGTCACAACCAGGTCGATCGGAAGCTAACACAATATGAAACAGACACGACTAGCATGAAAACCAAGTGGCGGTCCTCTCTAGGGCGTCACACCACTTGGCGATCTCCTCCAGACCGCAAGGCTTGGCCTAGCAGTCTAGCCAGGACGGCAAGGCTCCAAAGACACTCAAACCGCAAGCAGTTGCCTCCAGACCGCCAAGCAAGGTGGTAGTCCTTGGCCTGACCACTAGTCGTTGGCTGGCAGTCAGTCAAAAGGTCGCTACCCTACCGGACCCTGAATGACTAAGAAAATAGAAAACAATCATGCCCTGACCGCTAGGAACACCCTAGCGGTCTCCTAGAGACCGAAAGCCTCGATAGCAGTCCATTGCATGACCACAAGGCTCGAACGGACATGCCGGACCCCTGGCGGTCTCTAGAGGACCGCCTCACTCGCTAGCGGTCCCTGGAAGGACCACAACGCTATCCCGAGCCTAAAATTGGTGAATCACGTAGAAAACTCTATTCCACATCCCGTTCACACCCATGTGAAGGGAAAAACATGGGAAACTGGTCCCCAACCTCTCTAGCACCGAGAGGACCCATTTCTCATAAAATATAAAAAATTACATTACAAAAATGCACAAGGAGATAACTGCCATCACAAGGGTATTTTTACCGACATACCCTTAAGACACAAAACACAAAGAGCTCCGAGTTTGCTTCGTAGTCCGTGTGTGTGTGTGACCTTTGACTTTGCTTCCAGTAAGTAACAGAAAACTTTGTTCTAGTCTGCATCTTTAATTTGCATGTGATGTTGGAAACACATTTTTTTTGATGTAGCCCCTCCCGGAGTTGGAGAGGCATGAGCTTCTCCCCTCCTCCCGACGATGTTCTCGCAGGAGTGGGGCTGATTCTAAATGAATCCAATCCCGATGTTGCCTTCAATATCGAGGACTTGGCTGCTCTTACAGATGATTTTATACCGGTGACCGCCGCCTCTCCTGGGGTTGATGTGGAAAGGATTTCCGTCACTCAGGCTCCAGATATATTTTCTTTGTATGGCTCCCCCCCTTTTGTTTGAGAGAGGCTGAGTATTTCTATTGACACACGATTTCTTGCAGGAGGTCTCGGAGTCCTTCCCAGTACTCCTGTGATCAGGGAAGGTAATCATTTCGCTCCTGGAAAGGGAGGCACTTTGGCATTTAATTCCTCGAATGGAGAGAGTTCAGGCACCTCTTCTAGCACAAGGACTACTAGCTCCTCATCTGGCAAGGACCTACCTTCCCCTACACCGAGTTCACCCAAGAGCGAGAAATTGAGAGCTACCCCAGGTAAAATAGGGGTTACTTTTACTGTGTGCATCTGCACTTCACAACCTTCTTACTTAACCTCTGTTGGATCATGCAACTGTTGAGGTGGCGACATGTGTTGGGATGTTCTCCCGACTTATTGAGCCTAGACCATTTACGGAGCTCCCAGACTATCACGACGATTTGGGAGCCGTACCTTCTGGGAGGAGGGCTGACATAGGCCTCCTAGAGTCAGGAGCTCCTGGTAGTGCAGGGCTACCTTTTGCCCTAAGCCTGCTAGAGTGCACTGCCAGCTTGATGGCGACCAGTGCGGTGGCTCTTCCGTAGTTCCGTGTATGAACTTTGCCTTTACATTTGTCTTGTTCATACTTTTGTTGGCATTCACCATTTCACGTTTCGAACAACTGCTGATACAATTGAGGGAGAAGTCATCTAACCGTTCGGTGGGACAAGAGTTTTGGACGTGACTAATTAGGCCCACATGGTGGAGCAAAGCATCTTTGGCGACATTGCTATTCCGATTAAGCCTTTAGCTTTAGGGGGTATTTTGATGGCAGGTCTATCTCGTCCCCTTATACTCTCATTCTTGGCCTTTTATCACTGGGTTCTCCTGAGTTACCCATGGATTTGTCTAAGTACAGAGAGTGTAACTGTTGATGTTTAGCCCACTGACCCTCGAGAGGAGCTTCCTTCGGCGGTTATAGATGAGCCTGAGACCATCGTAGGTGAGGGCATTGCAGCTCATGCATCTGAATTCTACCCATGCTTATTTTGGTGTCAAAGGACATTCATTAGATTTTGTCTCATTTCTTTGTTTCAACTTCAGCCAGTGAGGCTACGGAGCTGCCTCAGAGTTTTCCCGCTCTTGGGGTAGAGTGGCCGGGCGGTCCTCAGCCTGGCGTGGCACTGGTTAGTGCTGACATGGCTACCTAGCTTGTTCAGAGCCTTCAGCTACTGCTTCAGGCCCATCCCCTCCCGAGTGTCGAGGCCATGAAGAGCAGCCTTGAGGGTTGCACCAGAGGTTACCACACATTTGGCATCCCTAGGGATGCCTGGATGACGAGGCTAACAGCACTGTGGGAGGAGTTCGCCCATCTTTACACCGCCGAGGAGCAGAGACAGAGGACCCAAATGATGATCTAGCAGGAGGAGGAGCTTTCCAGACTGCGAGCGACTTAAGCAGAGATATGTGCTTAAACAGAAGTTGCTCAAGAGCGTTGCCGGAGAGCCTCCCTCCAAGTAGAGGAGCTGCAGAGGGAGTTACGGGAGGCTGAGGGGGAGTGCGGCAACGCATAGACTGAGGTAGAGACTCTTCAGCACATACTTGATGTGCTTCGGGAGGAGGTTCTTCCGATCGAGGCTCGCCTTGCTGACTTGAGGAGGAGTGAGCCCATATCTCGATAGGCCTTGCTGATTTTTGTACATAGGGCTTTTGTATTTTGCCCAATTTTGTCTTGGTTACCTCGAGGGTTTGTCTCGGGCTCCTCCTTTGATGAGACTGATGAATAAAGGATAGAGCTCAGTAGCTTTTGCTTCCATCCTTTTGCATGTATGTTCCGTTTTTTCTCTCTCTTTTTTTTTCGACTTTATCAACCCTACCGCCCTTTTGGGTTTTTGCCAAGGCTAGCTCCCTTTAGCTTTTTTTAGTGCGTCCTTATGAGTTTGCACACTGAGGAGTCACCCACTTTTGCCTGAGGTGCCCTTACGGGTTTTTATCTCAACCGGGTTTAAAGTCTTTTTGCCCTTGATTGTCCTTGTAATAAGAATAACCAAGTCTGCTGGGACACTAATATTTTTAGCCCTTTTTTCTTAAAATACTTATGATGCCGTTAGGACATATCCACAAGGATTGGATAGTCCGAATTGACTGCCCGAGCTTTTATTTTTGCCCCTGCGTGGGCTTTGTTATTGTACCCCATGCGGGTTTTGTATTTATACCCCCCCTATGTGGGTCTTGTATTTATGCCCCTATGTGGGCTTTGTTGTTACGTCCCTATGCGGGATTTGCACTTACGCCCCTATGTGGGCCTTGTAATCACGACCCTGCGGGTCATGTTCTTATATCCTCCGGGTGACAAAGGAGAATTTAATTTAGTCATGAAGATGTGAAATGACTATAATACCCTTCCCGAGGATATTAGAATTGAGCATGCTCGCCTCAGGGCGATGATAATGTGTACAGTTGACAACTCGTCGACAACTTTTGCAATGGAATTTATGAAAATTTGCAAGGGTGTGTGATGTTACCTCTGACGCATGCCAGTTAAAGAAAATTGTGAATAAACCCCTCCCACAAGAAAAATTACACGTGTCCTTCCTTTAGGAGTGAAAGGTGCGCAACCTTTAAGGACTTCACGACCTCTCCACACTCGAGAAATGCCTACGAATGGCCCTTCGGCCCCAGTGCCTCTCATAAACCCCCGTATAGGGCCGTGCCAAATTACAAAAATGCCCTTCCAACCTTGGGATGCCCCGATAATTCTCAACGGCTCTCAAAAATAGCCTTTGAGGTTTCCAAAATCAACCCTCGCCTGGCGGCCACCCCAGATTGCGATAAAACCTCCAGCAAGGAGAAATTGCCATAGTGCCGCCGGACATAGCAAATTATCAAAATACCCCTAGTGCCCAGGTAATCAATGGGGCTCCCTGAGCTCACTCTTATCCCTAGATACAGTAGGGTGTCGCCCAATGCAACTTGGTCTTAGCTAAGCCCTACCCCTCACACATTTTATAGTCACCTATTGGGAGTCAAAAGTGCGATGCAAGTTGCCTATGTTGATGTGTCCTCGACTAGAACTTTGGAGAGAAATTCTGGGCCTTATTGTTGACAATTAAACAAGGGTGTTCGGACGTCATGCCGATGTAAGTCAACACTGACTGCGGTCAGTGGAGAAAGGTCCAGCACTCGAACCCTAATCGTCTGATACGATGCGCACCCCATGAAATGGACATGGCACTGGCCACTCGTGTAGCCCCACATGTGTGCCCTTACCTCTTTGAGATAAAGTCCATCTCGTGATTAAAACAGACTGGCATCCGGTGGGACCTTTCCCGCATTTCTTCTTGTCAACTGAAGGCCTTAAACCTCTCGGAGGTTCTCATCACCCCCCTTCCTCTTACAGGACGAGAAGAAGAGGACACCAGCTTCCTGCTTTTACTGTTTCAAGCGCAACTCTTGCCTCGCAACCGGGACGATGGCTGCAGTGACCTACGGCCCGCAAGTCGTCGCGAACCACGCCAGGTTTGGCTACCTGGCGACTCCCATCTCTTTCGGCAACTTCTCTCCAGTTGTCGGCTTCCCCTTCTTCCACGGGGTAGTGCCGATTGTTGGAGACAATGCAGTTGCCTCTCCTACTGCTGGTTGGGTTTCCCCGGCCAAGAAGACATCTGTTGGGGGTGCCAGGCCCTCCGCTCCTGTTGCCAGCCGGGTCCGTCCGGTTCAGAAGACAGCTTCTGGGGGCGTCAAGCCCTCAATTTCTACAGCTGGCCGGGTTAGATCGGCCGCAATGAAGACAACTGTTGATGGTGTCAGGCCCTCTACTTTCGCAACAGGCCGAGTCAGGTCGGCCAAATACTGCACCATGTCTGGGGGCGTCAGGCCCTCGATGTCAACTATAGGCTTGGGCAGCCAGGCCATCAAGAAGCTCATAGCTGAAGGTGTCAGGCCTTTAGCCCTCCCAATTGATCGAGTGTTCTCGGTCAACCAAATTACTGCCGATGTTGCTCCTCCCCAATAGGGACAACACTACCGTCGCCATCATCGAAGTCGTTCCGAGACGGCCGCCCTGCTCAACGTGGGTTGCGCCGTGCGCGCAACAAAGCACGCCCGACACCTGCCACCTCACGCTTCGGCAAGACTATACTTGTCGGAGACGTCTGCATCCTGCTCGATGGAGGTGAGCCGATCGTGCCCCGAGATCGGCAGGTCCCCGCCATTCCTACCTCCAATCGATTCGAACTACTCCGGAAAGGGCGAAGGTGAAGAACTTTGCCGCGCCTCGGCCCAAGGCGGCAGTCCCCAGAGTCAGATCTGGGGGCAACTCAATTGAGTTGCGATAGCTCCAAATGAAAAAAATTTGGGTCACCAAGGACGAGGCCCGAGCTATCAGGCAGGTCAGATCAGAAAAGACTCTCCGCCAGTTTGAATTACAACGGCTGCGGAGCCCAGTCACTCATCAACAAGGGGAGTTTTCAACCTCTTACGAGGCAAGGACTCACTGGCAACCAGGGCAGAAGCGCAGCGGAACGGCCAATCCAGTACGCCCAACTTCCCCTAGGCTATCCCAGGGCACACGGGCGAGGGCCGCTTCGAGTAAGAGTCTATCCCCCGAGTGTCTGTTTTTGACAGGCTATGGGGAACACCGAAGCTAGGGCGACACCCGCCGAGGAAGAAGCGAGTGGCCCAGATCACAGATGACACCGTCAGGGTGTTCACGTGCTATGTCTCTTCCACTGACAAGCAACCGGAGAGCACTCAGGAAGACCTCAATCAACCCCTGCAAGCTATACGGAGGTCGAGGCATGTCTCTCGGGTTGTAGCTCAGTTAGGGCCAACCCTT
Organism: Amorphophallus titanum; assembly: GCA_024336825.1. Taxonomy (NCBI): domain Eukaryota; kingdom Viridiplantae; phylum Streptophyta; class Magnoliopsida; order Alismatales; family Araceae; genus Amorphophallus; species Amorphophallus titanum. Next base: position 55,208,452 of record JANBPO010009603.1, on the reverse strand, counting down.
ACTGCCGGGACATCACAGCCCGACCCAACACGGCAAGAGGAGCGTCAAGAGGATGTTCACAACATCAGTGGAGATGGCGACTCCCTGCATGAGGAGGGTCTTACCGGCGAGGTCCAAGCCCTCACTTTGGAGGAGCTCCGGCGTTAGAACCAGGAGATCAAAAACCTGTTGCAATCACTCCTGCGTGAGGAGACCCCGGTCCAACCATCGACGGCGCCTCCTGGTATAGAGCAACAACCTTCCCCTGCTCCGGCCACGATTAATGCATCGACTGTTGCGGCTAGGCCGCCTATTGCTTTGGAGGTCGAGGTGCCGCAACAAGAGCCTAACGGGCGGTCATCCGCCACCCCTGCCGAAAGCCTGATGGCTCAGAGGTAGATGATTGAGCGGATTGTAGCGGCAAAGTTCGCCCAGCATAGCGAATGTGTGGATACTGTAGATTTATATAGTGTGCCGTATCCCCTTCACCATCAATTTAAAAAGCTCCTTCCAGATTATTGCTCGAAAGTCCCGAAACTGCATAAGTTCAATGGGCAAGGTTCGTCGCATGAGCATTTGGCCTACTATATGACTGCTATGGACGAATTGGCGCTGGATGAATCCTATCTTTTGCGATACTTCGCCACTTCCCTAACGGGTACCGTCTTCCAGTGGTATTCCAGACTAAAGCCCAACTTAATTTCTGATTGGGGCAGATATGTAGAAAAAATTTGTTGACCGGTTCCAAACAGCTGAATGCAAGGTTTCTCTTGCTGAATTTTGCGCCCTTAAGCAAAAGAAGGGCGAAATGGCTTTGGACATCATCGAAAGGTGGGGGGACGTCAGCATGCGCTGTGATAACCCTCCCACATCAGAAGATGCCATTACCATATGCCGTAGGGGCTTGGCAGCAGAGGTTAGTGAGAAGCTCCTGGGTTCCAATGTCCGGAGCTTTGATCAGCTCAACACTGTGGTGGCGGAGATCGAAATGTTCTTCGCCGATCACCCAACACATCTCTCTGCCAAGGGCAAGCCCTCCAAGGATCGCTCGGCTGGTGGCAAAGTGGTGAATTCGGTCGATTTCTCCCCGACAAATGGAGGCAAGGGAGAAACCAAGTCAAAGGGCAACGACAAAAAGCTTGACGCCAAGGCGACTGCCAGTGTGCTAACAGAGCGCATGAAGAGACCATATTCATTTAGAAAAGAGCACATAAAAATGCTCTTTGATTTATGTATGAAAGAGAAGCTGCTCACTCTGCCAGAGCCGCGAAAACCGGTAGAGGTAGACAAGACAGATGATCCCAACTATTGTGTGTATCACCGGAGGTTGGGACATACTATTGCTGATTGTTATGTCTTTAAAGACATAGCCGAAGACCTTATTCAGAAGGGTCTAATAAATATGTTGGGCCATGCGGTTGAGCTTCCACAACCGCATCCCTGGAGCCGGCCAAGCCGGTCAGCCAATGTGGTCTACATGGCGGCCCCAGTTTCAAGCTCAAATGCCGCCGAGGCTGGGTCATCTAATCAACGACCCCGAGTTGCCCGCGAACCATCGTGCTGGCCGATGGCAGAGTGTCTCGCCGTGAGAAGGATCCTCCAGAAGATCCGCAGGGAGATTTATCAGCTGAGGCGGGAGCAGCGGGAGCTATTGCAGTTTCTCCAGAATCTGGACGATTAGTTGGTGGCCTTCCCGCAAGGTCCGACCAGGTTGCCCACTGCTTCACGCGGGCCGGGGGAAGGAGCTTCACCATCTGCCCCGCTGAGACCCGGTTTGGGTGGGTGGCTTTCAGAATATTCATCGGACTCATCTGAAGATTCAGAGTCCGTAAAGTTGTACTCCTTCCGCCGTGAGTAGACGCTGCAAATCTTCTTTGCTTGCTGCCGCGCAGGGTTGTTGAGTCTCTCAGCATCGCCTAGTCACCAGCGGCCAGGCGCTCGGTTATACCTGGACTACTGCCCCTATCATGAGGTAGCGGGCCACATCATCTTTAACTGTCAATCCTTCAAGGACCTCGCAGAAGATTTCATCAAGCGAGGGATAGTTAAGATGGGTGACTCATTAGTGCACCCCCCACAGCCTCATGGGTAGAAAGACATTACTTTCTCTGTCAACGTCATCCACATGCCACTGGCGTTCCAACTGCCCGAGCCCTCAGGCGAAGAAGGCAACTCTCAACAACCTAACCCTGAATCCGCTCCATGGTACCCGAGGTGGCGACCTTCTCATCAGTGCTCCTTCCCCAAGGGAGATACAGAGAAGATTTTTGATAAACTTCTAGAGGATGGTCAGGTATTGACATATGATCCACCATCTTATTACAATGAGACAGCTAAGAGGCACCCTCTTTACTACAAATATCATGCGCGGGTGTCCCATCCAACTAGCGAATCCCTGGAGGTCCATGACGGCATTCAAACCTTTATTCAAAGGGGGAAAATCGATACTCAAGGTAATTCCATGACAAGACGCCGGCTCTGGGAGGCTACTGAGAGGATCCTCCGGCAGGGGCAGCAGAGTCAGCCCCAACAACCACTAGCTGAGCAGACTCCTTCGCAGGTTTACTTAAAGAAGCCCGCTAGGGGAGAGCACAAGCCAAGCCCTAAAGGCAAGGCTAAGCATGATAGACCTACAGCCCAAGGTTCTCGAAGTTTAATCCCTGGGGGAGCCTCCAAATCCTCTACCCAGTCGGGCCACCACGAGAGGGCAGCCGCTAGACACCCGCAGCCTAAAGATAAAGGCAAAATCAAGGTCATGGAGCCCAAGCCTAAGGTTCAATCATGTGACAGGTCAGCGGGGTCCATCCCTCCCACAATTCTTTAAAGCAAGTTGACAATGCTAGCTCACACCCCATCGATTCTATTACTTTATCTGCTCATGGTTACCAAGGCAACAAGCAGACATTATTGCCAGATGAGAATTTTGTTCATAGAGGGGATGACACTGATATTGATATTCCTTTAATGCAATCTGTTGCAGATAACTCCAAGCTCCCTTCAAACCAAAATGATTCCAACCTTGTAGGAATTAAGGGAGGATCTGAACAATTTAGTGTTGATGAGCCACCAACCCTGCAGCAACATGTTCCTCAACTATTGCAGGAAGAACTTCATCAAAGGTGCAAGGATATAGCTCTTCAGGCAGAGATAAGCAATATCACATCATTGTACAAAGAACAGCCAGGTGTTATCACCAGAGGTATGAAAAGGACTGGTTCCACAGGTAATCTTCATCTGACATCAAAAGATCAATGACTTTCATTATTTGGAACATCAGAGGTATTGGGAATGATTTATCTATTGGTCGTGTCAAATTCCTAATCAAGGAATATAATGTGGACTGCATGGTCATTTTAGAACCTAAGATAAAGACTTCTTTGTTAAGAAATACTTGCAAGAAGCTTGGAATGCATAATTGTCTGGCCAATCAAGAAGAAAATGCTCACATTTGGGTTTTGTGGAAAGAACCTTTCAACTTTATCATTATGCATCAGGATGAGCAACAAATTTCTCTGCAGCAAACTAGCCCTATTTTGCCTCTCTTTTATGCTTCATTCATTTATGCCAAGTGCAGTAGTATTGAAAGATTACCTCTCTGGGCCTCCCTACTTTACGTTCACTCATTGATTCAAGGTCCCTGGATTGTGGCTGGTGATTTTAACTGTATTCTTAATGTGGATGAAAAAGTTGGTGGAAATACTCCTTGCTTGAAATCTATTTCTGAATTCCAGGACTGTGTTAATGATTGTGGTCTAATTGATGGGGGTTATATGGGTTCCAAATATACCTGGCATAATAATCAACAAGGTGAAAATGGTATCTGGTGTAGACTGGACAGAGTTCTTATAAATTCAAGCTGGTTAAATAAGTTCCCAATAATAATAGAATACCTATTGAGAGAGGCCTCAGACCATGCACCACTTCTTGTCAAGTTGGTAATTTCAAATAAATTCAGGAGCAGATTTTACTTTCAACAGATGTGGACTACACATGAATCCTTTCCTCAAGCTGTTGCACAGTGTTGGAAGACCAGCCCCATTGCCACCTCTGTAATTACTACCTTATGCATTAAACTCAAGGCTGTTAGGAATATGTTACGGATTTGGAATAAACAGATTTTTGGAGATGTCCACAACAACCTCATTGCTACGGAAGATGAGGTTCTAAAAGCTGAACACCTCTTCGATTCCATCCCTAGTGCTGCCAATTTGGAAGTTTTAGAAAAGGCTAAGTCAAGACTTACTGACTATATAATCCAGCAAGAGATTTTTTGGAAGCAAAAATCTAGAATTCGATGGCTAAAAGAAGGTGATAGAAATACTAAATTCTTCCACATGACAACAATGCCAAACGAAAGGCGGAATTCAATTAATTATCTCTAGACTGACTCGGGCACAATCACATCAGACAGTCAGGAAATAAAAACCATAGCAGTGGATCATTTTCACAAAGCTTTCACTTCTCAACAGTACCTTATCAATAGTGATTTAATTAACTATATTCCTCATCTGATATCTGCTGATGACAATAAACTCTTATGTGCTGTCCCTGACTACAAAGAAATTCAGGATGCTATTTTTTCCATATCCCCTGACAGTGCCCCTGGGCCGGATGGATTTACAGGGTATTTCTCCCAAAAAGCATGGCCAATTATTGACAAGGAAGTGGTCAGTGCTACTCAAGAATTCTTTGTTAAAAGAAGACCCCTCCCAAGAGAGTTTACAGCTACCCTTATAGCTCTCATTCCCAAGATCAGTAATGCCTCTGCAATTTCTGAATATAGGCCAATTAGTTTATGCAATTTTTCCTATAAAATTATCTCCAAGGTGTTATGCAATAGGCTGAGTATTTTTCTGCCAACTATTATCTCCAAAGAATAGTCGACCTTTATTAAAGGTAGACACATCATAGACAATATTGCTTTGGCTCAGGAAATGTCTCAGGAACTGGGAAGGAAAATCAGAGGGAGCAATGTCATTTTGAAGCTGGATATGGCTAAGGCATATGACAGAGTTGAATGGGATTTTCTTTTTTCAGTATTGAAGCAATTTGGTTTTAACAATATTTTCATTGATATGATTGATCTCATGGTTAACAACTGCTGGTTCTCAATCTCCATAAATGGAGAATCTACTAGATTTTTCAAGTCTACAAGGGGCCTTAGACAAGGTGATCCCATTGCTCCATACCTCTTTATAATTGGTCAAGATTCACTCAGTAGATTTCTTCACAATGCCTTTATGAGTGCCTCTATTGGGTGGTTCTCTGGTCCTAGGAGATGTCCAATCATCTCCCATCTTTTATTCGCAGATGATACTTTAATATTTGCCAATGCCACTACTGATTCTATTCATAATTTGATGGTTGTTTTGAGCTCATATGAAAAGCCCACAGGTGCCTAGAGTGGAGGGGTATTGCCCCTAGAGTGTTTCTCTTACTGTGGGGGAGAGGATCTAAGTGCTTGAGCTCGTGGGGAAGGAATGGGGCCGCAGCGGGCTCGTTTGAACATTGTGGAGGAGGCTTCTTCCTCGAGTGAGACTGAGGAGAATGTGGCCAAAGCAAGCTCATCTCCCTCGGATGCTTCTTTTGATGGTGGAGAGGAAGGAGAGGAAGGAGAGGGAGGCGTGGATGCACCTGCAGAAGGCAGCCCTTCCAGCCAAGGCGAGGATGAGGAAGATACCGAGGAGGATGAAGGGTCTTCGCCAGATGAAAATGAAGATGAGGGAGAGGGTGATGCGACACCACAAAGATAGGTGAGTCCCATGTCTTCCAATGTTCTCAGTTGATTCGGACAAGTGGGGTGTTGATTATGTGTGAGAGAGATGGTTTACGAAATGGGGGCAATCAGTGTAGGTATTGGACAGTAGGCAGCAAGAGTGGTGGCCGCGCACTGTTCTGGGTGGCCAGACTATTGGCCGTTCAGAAGAACAGGGCGGCCAGTGACCTGGCGGCCCTAGGCTCAGGGTGTGGACTGACAGTGAGATGTTGTGGGGTTGTTTCTGGGCTTGAATGGGTTGTGACTTGGTGAGTAATCAACTGGTTTATCTTATGCAGGGCCGAAGGAGGATCAGAGCCAGAGTCTCATGGGATTTGGTATGGGCATGGTACCATGCCCTCCCTCATGATCAGAGGTGGAGAGTAGACCAGGTGGGGTTTCGTAGCTTCTTCAAGATCAGACCTTTCCCCGTCGATGCTACTTTTCTGGCGGCTCTTTGTGAGAGATGGGTAGATGGCTATAGGGCCTTTATGATGTTGTGGGGACACATGATCCCTACGCTCGAGGATGTGACTTTCCCGACAGGATTGCCCGTGGCCGGGGCACCGATGTTAGGGAGGGAGCTCAAGGACTACCAGCGGGAGATGGATAGATTGCTCAGGATCCGGCTGGCTCGGTCTCGGAGGCCGGTGACCACCATCCCTCTTGGGAGGATCAGTGCTGTGATGGGGTTGGCCTGAGTGGTTCAAGGACTACTGGAGGATTTGGATGCATATCTGGAGCGAGTAGCTCAGAAGCTTCATGTAAGGGAGAGGAACGAGCAGCAGGAGATACGACTTTTCCTTCTTTATTTCTTTGGTAGGCTATTGTTCGCGACTTCTTCCAACAAAGTGAATTTGAAGTACTTGCCGTTGATAGAAGATCTAGAGTGGAGGCCTACATTTGCGTGGGGAAGGGCGATACTAGCGCACCTTTTCACCCACATGGATCCCGTTCATCCAGGCTTAGGGAACCTGGGTGTGTTTACCCCATTCTTATAGGTACGAGTCTACTTCACCAAACCTGTTGACCTTTGGTTTGTCACTTGGTTATGATTGGCTTTTCGTGTTGTGTTTTGTGTTGTAGATTTGGGGGTATACTCATTTTCCCTTAGGCCATGGGATGATCTCACGAGATCAGACATAGGCAGTCCCTCTGATGGCATGATGGGAGATAGTCCGAGACCGTCAGCTAGTGACCACTTGGCTTTCCGACCTCAGGACAGCTTTGGATGAGTTCCCACCTCACTGGGTAAGCATTTTTTTAAACTGAGTTATGTGATGTTATGCATTTATTAGGGGAACTCAATTTTAACAAATTTGTGATTTATGTCATGGGAGGTGGTGTGGACGCCCTACGCAGTTGAGGATGTCACCCCGCAGCTGTTGGTGTGAGAGGGTCTCGCCTAGTTCCATCGAGACACTATTTTGTTCTGCGTGAACCTGTGGGAGCCACTCTACCTACGCTTAGTGCAGCGGAGCTTGGGGTGGCACCAGCCTCCTATGGCGGTACTGGCAGAGCATGGGTCTGATCGGGGACGCCAACAGACCTCGGTGAGGGATTAGGACTGGGTCTCTCTCTACCGTGAGGAGACCGAGGCGTTACAGAGGGGGCCTTCCCTGGAGTAGGATAGGCACTTGGGGAGTAGTGAGACATACCTGGCGCACTATTGAGAGTGATACATTGTGTGACTCCGCCTCGACACTCGAGCGGTGAGTTAGTCTTTTTAGGCTTCCTGAAAAAGATGTTTTCTATTGAAAGGCACTACCTCTAATGATTTTGGTGAAACTTGGGATGCAGATGCCGGAGGCAGAGGCTGTGAGGATCCTCCAAGATCGGATTACCATGCTCGACCAGACCATTGTGAACTTACGCCATGAAATTCAAGAGCTAGTGAGTTAGGACTGATTGATTGATCTTAAGACCATTGGAATTTTTAGACTTGACCGACCAATTGCCTTTGATCTCCCGGAGAAGCAAGCTGGCGTATGTTCGGGTAAGAGCTGGGACGAGTGGGGGAGGTGTGGTGTGGACACCAGAGCTAGAGATCAGCTCGACTCAGCCAGCCACAGGTACCAGACACGCAGCACGACTCGGGCGAGGCTGATATCCTTGTGGCTGGGGGATAGTCTGGAGCCTCCACTTAAGTTTTGATATTAGTATTTATTTGGAGAGTATTGGGTCTGTATTTGTATTAGTATATTTGGTGACTGCCCCTTCCTTTTTAGAGCATATGAAGACACCCTCATCCTTCAAAAAGGAACATACGAAGATGCTCTTCGACCTCTGCATGGCCCAGAAGATTATCGAGCTGCCAGAAGCTCGAAAGCCAGACAAGGCTCAGAAAACTGATGACCCTAGCTACTGCCTATATCATCGCATGCTAGGCCATCCACTTGAAGACTGCTATGTCTTCAAGGCTCAGGCACAGAAGTTGATTCGAGATGGCCTCATCAAAATAAAGAGTGGTCTCGTCGATCCTTCACAGCCACATGCGTGGTCCAGGCCCACTAAGGCCGCATGTGTAATTCACTACATAGCTAGTGTGATTCACATGATGGCCGCGTTCTCTCTCTTTGATGTTGAGGCAGAGGAGCCTAGCACCAGCCAAGGCGAGCATTCGTTGTGGTATCCACGGTGGAGACCCTAGCATGACAGCATGCCCCGCTCCTTTCCAAAAGAAAGGACTAGGTGGATCTTTGATGTCCTCATTGAGAGGGGGCAAATCATTCCCCGCGACCCACCTATAGTCTACACCCAATGAGACTTCAGTCATCCCCAGTACTGCCCTTTTCATGCCTGAATCTGCCATGCGATCAAATCCTGCGAGAAAGTTCAATACTTAATCCAGGAAATATCCAGTGTGGAGAGGGGATAAATCGACCACCCAAAAGCACGGCCCAACCAGGTCAGATATGACCGAACCAGGCCCAGCTTTCCAAAGTGACAGCCCTATTCTGGGCCCACTTACGCCAAGCCCAAAATCCACTAGGATCAGTACTTCCTAGGCGACCCTCGGGTCTGGAAGTCTGAGCGACAGGTCGATCGAAAAGGCTCCTACGGGAGCCCAAGATATCCTGTCCGAGCTACGTGCCCTCCGCTCGAAAAGATCCCCAGCTGGCGCCCCAGGCTCAGTCTGACTATCGGAAGCTCTCCTAAGCATCTGTTTCGTAGTATTAAAGGGCAGGGAACTCTAAGGGATGAGGGAGAGCAAATGACCTTGTGCTATAATGAGCCTATAATAAGGATGTAACCTCCCCTAAATCTCCTCTGCTCCCAGGACTCCCCAGATTCTTACGTTAAACAGATAGCTATATAAAACCCGGAGGACTCCCTGATGAAGGTAAGGGCAACAGTCTTGAGTAAGAGCCACCACATTTCTTCGTTGAGAGTGATCTCGCACCCCTCTTTTCCTCCTGCCATCTCCCCCTGCATCTGTGCTCTACCTTATTTGCTAAGTTAAGCAACGGGGGGTTTTCCCTAGGGATCCATCCTTGGGCACCTCTGATCTGTTTCCTGCCGTATAGTTCATACAGGCATGGCAGTCGTGATCAAGATTCTTCCGGGATCACACGGCTCAGGACCGACGCGAGATCACCCCTCTTCATCTGGTGCCGTCCGTGGGAAGCGAGTGAAGAGCCATAATGGTGCGAAGAAGTTCTAGTAGGGGGACTGCCGGCGACGGGGGAAACCCCATGGGGGGAGGGGAAGGAGATCCTATGCCTTCTTGCCCCACGGGAAGCCTCCCCTTTGAGACTAACAACCACCAAGCCAATGAGCTACCTCTACCAGCTGTGGGGGGGCAACCTCCTAATGGGGATCCTGACGCTCTCTAGACCCTCAATGCTAAACTGGATCTCCTCGTGGACTTGATGAGGACCCAGGCAGCCAGGGAGGAGAAGTCCAGACTTCCCCCGAAAAGCCCCCCCCCATGGAGTAGTTTTCGTACAAACCGTCAGAGGTCGCTTCACCCTCCAGGGATGACGGCTTGTGCGCAATAGGTCAGGAGGACCTTCGCAAGCCCCTCCTCCAAAACAAAAAGCCTCCTCCACTCCGAGGACAGAAAAGTCTGGGGCGTGCCAGCAGTCCCCAGAAATCGGTGCCCACAAAGGACGACGAGGTAGCCTTCAAAGGCGCCCTCACAGCCCCTCTACTCAGTGTCAACCAAAGTTGTCTCTCCAACTGAGGGACTTTGAGCGATGTTTCACAGAGCAGGAGCGCGCCCTCCGCGCCTTACATAAGACGTCCTCCAAGGAGGATGAGGAGCAATACTCATTCTTCGACCAAGTCTTGAAGGCCGAGATCTGCCCCAGAATCTCGTTACCGATGTTGGATCCCCTAGTTGATTTTGGGTAGTTATGTTTTAATGATGACAAATCATTTGTGTTTATGCCTTTATGTGGTCTATTGAAAAATTGTTGATAACCAATGTGCTAATATTATGATCATTTGATCTTGCAGGAAAAATGTCTTTGGTGAACTTTTGGAACACAGATCATTTGAAGCTTTAAGAAAAAACAACATTGGTGGACTATTGGAACTCAAATCATGAGTGATTAAGTCATTTTTACGTCATGGAGTCAAAACTAGTTCAATCTATTGATGATTGATCCAAGCATTTTGATTATGATCTAACCTCTTGTTTCATTATGTGTTTCAGGTTAAAAAATCATGGTTGATCATCATGGGGTTATGGTAACATTTAAACATTTATTTCCCCATGATGTCATGTTGGTTTAATGGTGTTTTCTAACCCCTACTGGCAGGGGTCGACCCATAGGGTCAGTGGCCGAGTCTTTAGAGCGGGTGAGTGTTGTGGTTTATTCAGGTTTAGAAACCTAGTTTTCGGGCCCCGGGAGGCTCCTAGTAGGGCTTGCCCTCGGAGCTATCCCCTCGGGGGTTCTGCTTTGGCCTTGGTGTAATGCCTATGGCTCTTTTTTAGTGACCACTCCCTTGGTGGACGTGTCCCGCTTCCTTTCGGCAGTCTCCGAGCTGGGGAGACTCTGTCAAAATTTTGTCAGAAATTTTACCTCGATCAACTACTTTCTGACTTTGTATATTCTTCTCTTGATGCTTCTTTGTAGATAGAAGGGCATCTGGATCTTCTTCTTCTGCTTCCCGTGCTATTGTGACATGGGAGAACGTCCATTCTCTCGACCGGGGGCATGAACAATTAGCTATGGTCGCCGAGTCTTCAGATTTAGTGACCGACACTGTAGACACCAGCCGTCTTCTGATTATCGGAGGTGACTCCTTTAAGTATGAGCACGGAAACATCGTCAAGATGGACCATCCAAAAGACAAGCATCTGATGACCTTCTTCCGACGGTTCAACATTCAGGGGAAGAGGGATTTGTTCCTCGTTCGCCGGGCTGAGTAGGCTATACTCATTGAAAGAGACAACCTAAGTGATTTCATTGTGTGGGGGAGACCCATCTACCTCCCCAAGGAGATTAGAAAGTGGAGCGCCGTGCTTGGCTTGCAGGATCTGGCTCCAGAAGGTGGACTGCTAACAAGAGCCCCTAAGTTCACATCGACTCGCTGGAACGAGACAGTGGGCAGTGTTGATAGGGAGAAACCCATCTTTGGCTTGTTCCTTGCCCCGTTGTAGTGGGGCTATAGAGATGAGTCTTTTCTGCTGGACTGCTTGGCGGTCCGCTTCAGACATCAAATTTCCATGGGATGGTTTTCCGAGCAAAGAGCCACCGACGCCCACGCCTTCAGACCCGGAGCTGTGGAGTTCATCGACTACGTACTACATCACTATGCTCTGATTCTGGTGAAAGTTGGAGTATATCACATCGTGTATGCTTCCAGGTATCGTTGTCCCATCTCCAGGGGTCTATGCTGCGGGATGATTGAAGTCTTCTGCCCCGAATACAACACTTTATATACTCCAGAGGGAGAAACTTCCCTGGACCTCTGGAGCCTTTCTTAACTTGACGGCCTGCCAATTGACAGAGAGCCGTATGAAGAAGTATGCTAGCCAGATTGGCTGAAGGACCAGACTGATGGCGAAGGTCGATATATAGCTGGCTTTGCCTATCGCTACCTCATGAAAGCATATCGTACATTGTGCCATTTGTCGTACGATACATGGGAGGCACGTAAGCCTGGAGAAAAGAGGCACATGCGAATGGGCGAATGGCTTCAACACTTCTTTGGCGGTGAGTAGAAATATGTAGACTTCCCCACCGCGGCACCAACAGCTGTAGGGCGGAAGAAGAGGGTTCGTTGACAGGTCACTTTTTCGTCCACATCGAAGAGAGGGCAGCAGGGAGGCCCGAATCCCACTTGCGTAGATGCAGTCACACATTGTGCTGCATATTTAACTTATTGGATTTGGTCATTCGCTCTTCCTCAAGGTGACGAGAGCATGATCAGGGTAGAAGCCATCTACCCTACTTGTTTAATGGCTTGGGGGATGAAGCTGTCCCTGTGTCCAGTGACTTTATGCCTTATATATAAGATGCTGGGGGATCTGCATAGGTCCTGTATCTCCCAAAATTTGTGGACAGTTGGTCCGTTGCATTTTTTCAATGCCTGGGTTTGTACCCTATTCCCAGAAGCTACTCCTTTGGCGTTGCAATCAGGCTGCCCCGTCCCGAGGATGATAGAAGTTGCTAGCGCTGAATCATCTTCAACAGCGGAGCAGCTATTTGCCATCCAGGGCAAGTTGACCAAGGTCCCAATGGACTCGCCTGGAGTTTTGTATTTTTGGAGCCTGGCGGCTCATTAGAGTCCACTAGTGAACAAGATGCGGAAGTGCCATTTGTTTGAAATCGAAGAATACATTCATCCGATCTCTGGCGCTAAATGCACAAGGCCAATTCTGGAGTTAGACCTGGTCGATTGGGTGCTTGCTATTAGGCTGAGCATCCTTGTCTTCAGAAAGAGTGGTATATTATGGCTGCAGCCATATTATCCCTTTTGGTTCAGCCGGAACTTTGGCTATGACTAGCACATTCCCTTTTCTGCAATACAATTTGGGTAGCCGAATAGACATCGAGTCGGCCAGACGGCCAATGATGAGGCTCGTGTATGGTGGGACTACTTCCACCGTCGAGAAGATGTGTCATTTAGGGTTCCACACCCTGGTCGCTTCCCCCGTGTCACCCCGGAGTACATTAAGTGGTGGAATGCATGCACAGGCTTCTACAGAAACTTTCACCATAGTGTTGGTCCGTTGCCGAACACTGATTTCTAGACTCCCAGCCAGAGCCAATCCTTGAGATCGATCCCTCTTATCTGAAGAAACTAAAGTCTTGGGCTAATACCGAGGTAATGGCTTATTTGGAGGTGCGGAAGATTGCAAGGTGTCGTTGCTATAGAAAATAATTACATGAAGTGAAAAGAAGAGCCATTTACCTCATTCCCCACCTCCCCTCTTCAACCTACAGTTCTCAGTTCACTGGCAGTAGAGAAGGCACAAGTTGCGGAGCCTGCCCCAGAGTCTTCGGGCATCTTCAGGCGGCGTGCCATACATCACCGGAAAGCTCATCGAGGTGGCTTCGCAGCCGTGGTGGTCCTGCCAGCATCTGATGTTCCTACTGCCAGGAGGACCCATTCTCCCCCGACTGCGAAGATCAGGCCTGGCCAGTGACCTGAGGTGACTTCCTGGAGCTCCCACGTCCACATCCCACGGCTTCTGGAGGCGCCTCTTGGCCGAGAGCTTCTACCACTAGTCAACGTCCATCATCAAAAAGTGACATCCCGTTCGACATCTGGCGGAGCATTTTTTGAATTTTCTCCCTCAAGTGCTCCGTTCCATCCGTTCCTGGACTGAACAGACACCCATTCACCTCTCAGACTGCCCCAGACTGCTCCGACCTCCACCGACGTCCCCGCAGGTGCCGTTTTGAAGAAGACTCGTCAATGGTTCCAAAGACTCCAGCCACGCTTCATTCAGAGGTCAGGAGTGCTTGTGGTGACCATTCCATCCTGCTGCTGAAGTACTCCTACAGACCGAACCAGAAACCCAGGGCCCTGCTTGCGGCCAGCCCCCGATCGGATCTGGTGACAGAAGAATTATGCAAATATTAGGCGTCATCCTAACCCAGTGATGAAGACCTTCCCACTGGTTTTGTCTCAAGTAAAATTTAGGAGTTTTGGCTTGGATGGCCGACTTTGCGCCCCTCCCTGCGTGGAGGTAGTTTTGGCTGTAATTCAAGTTAATCCCCACCCCGAGATCCCCCTCCTACGTGAGGTGTAGTGACTGTATTAGCAGGTCGCCATCCGAAGCTTCGTCGACGTAGCATGCGGGAAATACCCACACTTCCCTGCTCGCCACGTCTCCAGCCGGGATCGACGTCTTCACACCGATCAGGTGAGCTCCTAATAACTCTCCTCTACTGGTATCACTATCTTTGCTGGCTTATTATTGCTTTCAATTGCCCGTCAGACGGTGAGCGAGTGCCCGGTCTAGAATCCACTAAATCGAGTGCCACCGCGGAGCGAGTTGTGAGAGAGACCCTACAACCCACGCCCTCGGCGTGCTGGCCGCCCATTGGTTTGGGCATCTCAGACCCTTAGGGGTTTAATCTCGAGCTAGCCAAACCCCAGAACAGTGAGGTCCCACTTCGGACGCTCATCCCTCATCGCTGGTCCACCTACGGACCCAGGTGTACGCTATGCAAGTGAGTCCGCCATTCTGTTCGTGCTTGCTTGCTAGGTCTAAGGAGTGGTTTCACATCAGGTAACCTCGGCCAAGCGCCTCCGACCCTACTTCCAAGGACACTCCATCATGGTGCTGACCAACGAGCCCCTGAAGAAGATCCTGGCTCATCCTGAAGCTTCAGGTCGCCTCATCAAATGGGCCATACTCCTCGGGACCTACGACATCTCTTACCGGCCCCGCACTGCCATCAAGGGACAAGCCCTCGCGGACTTCGTCGAAGAAAGCACTGCCCCTACTGAAGAAGCATCCATGCCGATGACGGTCCCGCCTGGGACCTCTTCGTCAACGGATCCTCCAACTCGGCTGGGTGTAGAGCCAAAATTCTCCTCCGGTCCCCTGAAGGAGCAGATCTGCAATGCGCCTTGAAATTTAGCTTCTCGGCATCCAACAACGTCTTCGAGTATGAAGCTCTCATCTCTGGGGCAAGGATGGCGCGACGGCTAGGGGCTGAGCAAGTCAGAGTTTATACTAATGCCCAACTTGTTGCCAATCAAGTCAATGGGGACTACGAAGCTCGAGAAGCGCAGATAATCAAGTACCTACAGGAGGTGAAAGAGATGGCCCAACTGTTCGAGAGCTTCCAGGTAATCTAGATAGCTCGGGAAGAAAACTCCTGAGCGGATGCCCTCTCTCACCTGGCCTCCTCCATCAGCCCAGAAGGTACCCAATCAGTCCTCCTCGAGGAGTTAGAATGACCGAGCATCAAAACCAAGCTCATGGCCGTTGTTCGAGCACCCCCAGGTGACTGGCGAGCCCCATATATATACTGGCTCTGAGATTCCCAAGAGCCCCTCGACCCTCGGGAGGCTCAGAGGCTGAAGTGCCAAGCTCGACGTTTCATCCTCCTCGATGAGACCCTGCACCAAAGATCCTTTGCTGGTCCTCTCCTCAAATGGCTCGACACTCTAGAAGCCCACCGAGCGATTGAAGACTTCCACAAAGGCATCTGTGGTGCACACCAATGGGGGAGATCTATTGCAAGGATCCTACTATGACAAGGCTACTGGTGGACTACTCTCCAGCGCAATTGCTCGACTTACATTTAGAGATGCGATCGATGCCAGTAGTTCGACCACCTAGTACACCAGCCAACCTCAGAACTCATTAGGCTGGCCGAGCCTTATCCATTCGCTTGGACAGTAATCGACATCCTGTGTAGCGTCCGTGTCCTAATGGATCCGTAGTAGTTCGGACCCGGATCCGATTTTGTCAGATCTGTCGATTTTTACGAATTTTTTAGCTATTTTCTGGTATTTTTCGCCTCAGTAAGGTCTAAACTTGAACTTGTGCAAATGTTATTATATGCTTGGATACTGATGCACTTGCCTATTTGACACATATAGTGGACACCCTACTAGGGAGAGGGTCACGAGGGCCAGCCATGGGTAGTGGCGGCCCTGGCATATGTGGGTTGAGACATCTGGCTCCATTGCATGAACGTGGTGGAGCCACTCCACTACCGGCTGGTCATGAGGACCATAGGCGTCCACTAGGCGGAGGTGGAGTTCTTGGTGCATGAGAAGACGGAGGAGCGCGTGGGATGCCATGCACGTGGACTGGCGGTGGAGATCGACTGGATTACGCGAGCAGGAGACCAGATCCAGGATTGGACAGGGCTAGGGCGAGTGGTATGCGCTCAGGCCGCGAGCGACGAGGCCTACGTGATGGCCTACGCCCGACGCTACGGAGACCAGGTCTTTCGTGGCGCGTGACGACCGGTATGACTCTTGACTTATGCTTTCTAATATGCTTATGATTACAATGCATTGACACTTGATATTCTACATGCAGCTCGACCCCCAGGGACGGATTGCTGAGCTCTAGGGGTTGCTCCACTCCACTGTCCAACAGCGGGACGAGCTTCAGCATTCCCTGGACCTCTAAGTAAGCTCTACTCAGGCTCAAACTTAGAATGTTTATACACTTCTTATGAAGCTGACATGCTCGTATTTGTAGCGCGCCAAGGTAACCCAGCGTCAGGGAGCTGACGCACCATTTTCCTCCTCCCAGCCACCCCCAGATCGGGCCAAGCGAGATGTGGAGTTTGCTCAGATGGTAGTACAAGCCGAGGAGGCCGAGGCCACACTCGTCAAGAGGGTAAGTACATAGTTGTACTTTCCCTGTTAATTATGATTATTGAATGCAACTAGTTGATTATGATGTGTGCACATGTAGACGACCGAGCTAGCGGTGGCACTGAGCGAGGTTACTTAGATGAGGGGGGAGAGGGAGCACAGTCGCCTGGCAGACGCGATGGAGCTGGCACTCCTTCGAGCAGAGCTGGAGCGCAGTCGGGTAGAGGCAACATCAGTGGACCGATACCATGTTGAGCCGGAGCACTTCTGTGCAGAGGCAGAGTGCGCTCATATAGAGGCAGTAGAGCTGAGAGGAGAGGTGCAGGCATACGAGCGGATGTGCCAGAGGCCGGAGCGCAACAGGGCTCTGAGTGGCATGCACAGCTCCTATAGAGGGTACTTCATGATTCCTCTGGCCACCGGAGGAACGAGGAGGAGGAGGAGAGGCGCCGATGGCACCGCGAGGAGGTGAGCTCAGCGATGACCCCGTCGTCGAAGAGGCACGAGGGCACGGGTGATAGCGGGGGTTCAAAGGGACAGGCCTAATGTACCTTGTGGGACATATGTACTATTATTATGGATGCCATGATATGTCATGTTTTGATTGTTGGCCCAGAGTAGATGGCGGACAAGAAGGGATGTTGAATTGTCCCCCAGCCGAGATGGCAGATTTTAAAAACAAACTAAAATAGTTACGATGAAAATCAAATTGACTATGCTAGTTAATCTAAACTGAAGTGAGATTTAAATGTTCTCTCATTCTTACCGATCTTACACGGATATGCAATGCGAAGAACTAGTTAACTATGCCCAAATACAAATAGCAGAGGTAGCAATGTGTGATGGGGCAGTGAATAAAAACCAATGTAATTTACCTGTGAATGGAGATAGCGGAAATGGACAAACACACAGGCAACCAAAAGGAACACGGAGATTCTTAGGTGGTTCAGGACCACGACGGGCTCCCTACGTCCACCCCACACCGAACTCGATGAGACTTCACTACATGCTACGAACCGTAGCAGAACGGGGACGAACCCCAACACCACACACGCTGCTTTCGCAGCAACGCAAACACACGGGGCCTTGCTTCAAGCCATTGCCACCACAGCACACACACACACACGGTCGGGAAACGCACCTTGGACACAAAGCCATACAGAGACGCAGCTCCATCTTCACATACAAATTCAGGGAAACTTGCCCCTCAATGAATCCACACACTCGGAGATGCAGCTCCACTCACACATAGCAATATATCGAGTTTAACAAACAAAAGGATATACAATGTCTGCCCAAATATTAATCTATGCTCAAATAGAAGAATGGAAATGAGAGAAGAAAAAGCCCCCCTCAAGTTTGCAATGAAACCGGTCCATAGGAGTGGTAGGGTGCGCCAGAAACTTCTTTCGCGGAGTGGAACTCGACCAAGCCCATAGGAGACGCCCAAGGATGGATCTTCGGGTACCGCATTCAGAACAAGGATCAGTTCAGCAATGATAGCCTCATTGATGCGTTCTCCTCCTCTTCTTCTTCCTCCTCCCTCAAGGTGCATCACCCTCAGCTCCTTTCCTACAATCAGATAGAAAACATTAGCCCTCCCTTGTTTTCTAGTCTGTAAATCCCAAAACATATGTACATAGGTTTATATATATTGCAGCCATAAAAAGAACAGTCCAAACTTTTAAGCTAATCTCAAACAAAAATATGGAGATGAATGATTCAGATATCCCCCTTTTTATCTTCAATCAATCTTTGAGCAGATATGGATTGAGTGGGTTGCATTTGAGATGAAGGATTCCCCCCTTGATTAGTGTCAACCATGTAGACCTGAGAGCTTTGTTGTTGAGGGATAGTGCAATGAATGGGAGCATGGTCTCCCTGATAATTGAAAGCTTGATATTGAGAGGGAGGGTATGGAATAGGAACATAATCGTCCTCTGCCTGGAATGGTTGTTGGGAGAACTCAATGGCTTGATCAAATTGACCGGCCTCACCCTCTTCTTTTTTTTAATCAATAAATACCAAAGGATAGAGCTAGGGAGAGTGCACCCCAACCAGGCCAAGGAGGAGGGATGTTCTCACTCCACCAGGCACTACCAATGGTAACTTTTCCATTAATAAGTAAAGCCAAGTACAGAATTCCAATTACAATAATAGCCAGACTGATCGAGACAACCACAATTGAGATAAAATGAAATAGAAGGAGGCCCACTGCTAGTGATAATGCCAAAAACTAGGTAGGCATGCCTTGTCAACCACAATGGCGCCCCTTGCCACACGCGGGAGGTCCTTCACAGCCTGGTAAACTCGCCAAGCCCCTGAGTCACACGCAGCAGCAGCCAAGGAGTCTGCAACCGTATTACCCTCCCTGAACGTGTGCTTGAGAGTGCACTTGAAGTATTGCATCATCTGATTAATTCCCCTCCACCCATGATATACGGACCAATGAGGAATTGTTGTACTGTCAGTAGCCCTTACCAAAGAGGCGCAATCAGAGACCACCACCAAGAGATTATAGCCCATCTCCCAGGCAAGCCGGAGACCATCATGAAGCGCTCTAGTTTCTGCGAGTAAGATGGTGCCCTCTCCATAGTAAAACCAAAAACCCAACTTGAAATCACCAGTAGGATCTCAGATACAGCCCCCACCTCCACTACGGCCAGGGTTACCTTTGGAAGCCCCATCAATGTTGAGACAGAAGTTAAACTGTGGTGGAAGCCACTTAACAATTGTGGGTGGCTTGACCTTTACCATTGGGTGAATATGGAATGCTTGGAGAAATGGATACCATTGATGGCCAAGGCCAGCTTGTTAAGGATAGAGCTCTAAATATTCTTCAGAGAGGGAGCAACACCTTCAAACCGTGCAGCGCACCTTGCCTTCCAGAGTTCCCATAATAGTAGAATGACTCCATATAAACTAACAAAGTGAATAGCAGAATGTAAGTTCGCAGTTGAAATGAAGCTCCAGCACCTGATGGTCGGCTGACTGCTGAAATTGATCTTCTGGCTGAACAGCGGCATCATCCAGGACCATAAGGTAGCAACAATGTCACTATGGATGAACAGATGATTGAGATCTTCTTGTTTTGGGTTCTTGCAACAGACACACTTTGAGACATGTGGAATGCCATAATCAGAGATCCGGTTGTCAACCGGAATAGCACGGTGCATAATTTTCCAGCAGAACATGGATGCCCTGGGACAAAAGGCATGATGCCAAAGGTTCCTCCACACATTCCTCTGCACTCCATGTGAGGCTACCAACCTGTAAGCAGACGAAGATGTAAATTGCCCTAAGGTGCTGTCCATCCAGATACAAAAGTCCTTGTCACTGTTAAGTTCAATGTGTAGGTTCACGGCCAGGATGGTGAGACTCTACCATAGAGGATGATTCTTATCCAATTACATCACCTAAACACTAATCCGCGGTAGATTAGCAATGCTAGTGGTTGGGCTAAGAAAGTGGATTAGAGGTCTATCTCCGATCCATCTATCTCGAAGGAAATCAATATTCTTGTCGTCTCCCACCATCCAGCACGATTGATAAAGAACCACCTCCTTCGCTTTGAGGAACTGGCTTTTGGAGATGACCACAGGAAAAGGCTTAACCTCATCCATAAGGTGACACTTCAAGAAATGTTGTCTAGCAAAATGCGGCCAAAGAGAATTACCATGCAATATATTCCACAGTTGCTTTACGGATAAAGACAATTGGATGTCCTACAGACTACGAAAGCCGAGGCCTCCCTCCTCCATTGGCTTTTGAAGATTCAACCAGGCCACCCAATGCCTCTTATGAGCATCCCCTGGACCGCTCCAAAAAAAATTTGCACAAATGCGGTCCACCTGTTTACATACAGCAATAGGTATCATAGTGGCAAAAGCTAGGTAAACCGGCAAACTTCGAAGCACAGACCTGATCAGTACCGCTCAGCCAGCCTATGAAAGGAGATGGGACCGCCAACCAACTAAGCGAGCAGTAATTTGCTCAATGAGGGGCCTGAAATCAGTAGAAGCTAGCCGACCCTTCTTGAGGGGTATGCCAAGGTATCTTAACGGACCCATGTGATGCATGTACCCTGTCTACTCCTGAATTCTCTGTCCAGTGCTCCGTGGTGCCTTGGAGGATAGTACAAAGTAGCTTTTTCCAGCATTAATCTTCTGCCCCGAGCTTGTCTTATACTTCTAAAGAAATTGTAGGAGACGTGTTACATTCCTTTCCGCCGCATTAGTAAAGATAAGGGTATCATCAGTGTATAAAAGATGTGATATTTGAATGCTTGCAAGCGGCGAATGAAGGTGATGAAGGATTCGACTTTAATGGAGTTGAGCCGCATCGGCAACCTCACCCACTGGGGTCGGAGAGGGCAAAGGCTCACCCTCGATCCGGTCATCCTCGGTGGCCATCGGTGAGGTAGAAGGCTCCGGTGGTTCCATAAGTGCGAGTGCGCAGGCGACTGTGGGGAGTCGTGTACTGGATGTCTTTCCCCACCGACCGCAAATAGTCAGTGTTTATTTACATCGGATTGAATCCGAAGACCTTCGTTCCATGCTGAAGAGAGAGCCGTATGTGTCTGAAGTCATGGATGGAGAGCAAGGAGCACTTCATAGCTATGGGTTCGCACTAGGCCGGGACACGTTGGTTGAGGTCGGAGGTGTTGGAGGCGGGGGAAAGGGCTTGTGACCCTTGTGGTCTACGACCACGTAGGCCCCACCCTCATAGGTATCGCGGATGATATACGGGCCTCGTCAATTCGGCTGAAGTTTGCCACTGGAGCGGTCGGTCATGACTTCCCTTTCTTTAATCATGACGAGGTTGCCTTATTTGAAGGCTCGTTGCATGACGAGCTTGTCAAGAGAATGGACCTATCCTTCTCATGGATGAGTTGGTACAGGGAGTCGCCGATTAACTCATACGATGTCGCTCGGTGAAGAAATTGGACCCTTCCTCAGCAACAGGCCTTCAAGCAAAGTTTCTCAGGTAAAATCGGGTGACCCCTTGGTGTGAAAACCCGCAAGGGCGCACCGAAAAAAGTAAAATGGGGCCAACTCTTCCAGTCCCAATTCATGCTATCCCCTGATCCCAAGGTCCAAAGTTCGTGCAGGGATTCGTTCACCATAGCAGTACGTCCATACCCCACTCTGCGAATGGCCAAGTGGGGGCTGTGGGACGCAGTGGGTTAGGTGATCTTCTGGGTACTGGGCCAAATACTTGGCATTGATGGCATGCGGGAGCGTACTGGATATAGTCCGTGTACATGGTAGGCCAGTAGAAGCCTTTGAGCTTGATGTTGTGCTTCATTCTGTGTAACGACCCAGATTCTTTTAGATCCTTGTTATCGGGTCTTGGATCGATTTTCTCAGAGCTTCCAGCTCTGTCTTGTCTGGAATTTTGTTCCGGACATCTTTCGTGTTCGGATCGGTGCGATCCGGGGTCGTTTCAGGGGCCCAGAGGCGCTCTGCGATTTTTCCCACGTGATTTTCTGATTTCTGAGCCGGTTTCCCGACAAATCCTTCGGCACGCCATTGCGGGCGAACGTGGTCGTTCACCCTGGCGTGAGTGGTACCGTTGCGACCGGTGCGTTCCGAGGATCGCGGAAACATGATTTTCTATTTTTTGATATTTTTTTTGAATTTTGAGATTTTTTATTAATATCCCATTTCCTTTTCACTTTTTCTATTCTTCTCATTTCTTCTTCTTCCTCCTCTCTCCACCGTGAGCACCACCCCTCTCCCTCTCTCTCTCGTTTGATCATCCGGCGAGCTCCCTCCGGCTACAGACGGTGCGGGGCGATAGCGTGGCGACGACGACGATGGTGAGGCGGTCGTGGCGGCGTGAAAAGCGTGGGATTTCGTGAAGGAACGGGGTTTCAAAAAGAGCTTCAATCATGGTTCGGCGTTGAATCGGCGGAGCCTTTGCTCCATTGAGGTAGGGTGACGTTCCCTAGCTTCGTGCAATTCGTTTCCATGATTTATAGGCCGTCGTGAGGCCGAGAGGGGTGATTTTGAGCGGGTTGGGGTGTTTGCATGATTTAGGGAGTGATCGCCCGATCTAGTGTTTCATCGCATTTTTGGCCAATCCAAGGGTTTAGATGCATGCCTAGGGGCTTGGGGAAGGTTTTCCCCTTTGTTTCCCCTTCATCTGGGGGTGATTGGAGCGTGGATCGAGATTTTTTCGTGGTTCCCGCCGTTCTCGGGTGCGGACTGAGAACGCGCTCGCCCGACTGGGCACGTTCTCAGTCTCACCAGGGAAGATGAACAGTAGCGTCCAGATCGCGCTATGGTCTGGTGGCACATGCTGGTCTGAACGTGCTACTGATGACCAGTGCGTTCAGTCTGAACGCGCTACGGGGGCAGGGCGCGTTCACCTCTGAACGCGCTAGGGACACCTAGCACGTTCAGCCCTGAATGCGCTAGGAGGTCCGAGCGCGTTCTGAACGCGCTAGTCAAGGCTAGCGCGTTCAGGATGGTGCCCCTTCAGGTGACCCAGGGTGGGTAGTCTCCGACCGATCGTACCTCCCTTGGCCTGTGAGTGTCTCGGACACCCCGTGAGTACCGTGACCGTGTTTTTGGAAGGACCGCCCTTCCTCCGGGTGGCCAATGATGGACCGTTCTTCATCTGAGTCCTAGCCGATGATTTACCGTGCCAATTCGAGTTCCGGGCGAGCGGACCTCGATTCACGTGCTGACCCGTGGTCTGACTGATGCTGGGCATCATAGGGGGACCAGGTGTAGGGCGCCGCGAGGGGTTCCAGGGTGTGACGTTCTCGGCTTACGTCACTATGAGTCGGTGTCGTACGAGGAGCGATCCTTGTACTCGTGTACTTTCAGAGTCAGTTTTCGTTACTTGAGGGTCTGTGCTTCCGGTGACCCACCCACTAGTCGTAGCTTCCACGGCACGCGTGTGCTTCCGAGGATCGCAGAGGTAATTTTTTCATATATTTCTGAATTTCTTAAATTTTTAGATTTTTCTATATATAACCCCTGACCCTTTTTCTCTCTCCCCATCTCTCATTTCTCTCTTCCCTCCCTCTCTCTTCTCACGCTCTCTCCTCTCTCCATCTCTTCTCCGGCGACCGACAAAGGTGGACAGGGGCGAGGCGGCGAGGATTGTGCGGCGTGGAGCGGCGAGGATAGAGCGAGGATTGCGATGGTGGAGGCGGTTCATGGGATCACGAGCCGACGAGGGTTTAACAGCATTTTCTTCGTGGATCGGCGTCCACGACGCGCGAAATCTTTGGTGGAGGTAGGGGGACGGATCCTTAACCTCTATACTTCCTTTCCCGTGATTTTGGTAGGCCGTGGTGAGCAGAGCGAGCTTATTTGAGCATTTGGGAAAAAATCCATGATTTTGGGGTGTGAGCCTGCTCTAGTGTTTTGATCACGTTTTTGGGATTTAAATAGGTCCTCTCGGTGCTAGAGAGGTAGGGGACTAGTTTTCCCTTATTTTCCCCTTCACACGGGTGTGAACGGGGCGTGGAATGGGGTTTTTTGGGTGATTCGTCGGTTTCATGCTCGGGACGACCTAGCGGTCCTTCCAGTGACCGCCAGGGCATCAGTTGGTCTAGTAGTGGACCACTAGTGTCCCCGTATGTCAGTTCAAGCTTAGCGGTCGCGCAATAGACCGCTAAGTTCCTTAGCGGTCCAGGGGTAGACCGCTAGGTTCTGCCACACAGTCTGAGGAGCGACCGCTTGGGTTGCGAGTTTCTGGGGCTTAGTGGTCCAGGGATAGACCGCTAGCCTAGCCTTAGCGGTCCAGAGTTAGATCGCTAGGCTCTATAGCGGTCCAAGGTAGGGCCGCTAGGCGATTTTCATGCTCACAGCATCCGTTTTGCGTTGTGTTGGTCTCCGATCGGTCCGATTGAGACCCAATGACCGACCTATGATCCCGTGAGTGTCCTTGACACCGTGGGTTTCATGTTCGTGTTTTAGGGGTGTCTGGAGGCACTACATTACCTCGATTAGCGTGCTCATAAGTCTTGGGGTCTGAGCGACCCTATGTGTGTTCCGAGTTTCGAGGGGGCCATGTGTATGGCCTTAGACTATGAGTCCAGTTGACCAGCCTGGGGCTGGAGATTTTTTGTGTGTCACCGTGATTTCAGACCTAGGGATTAGGCCAGATTGATGGCGCTGTGCCGTCACGTGCGACGGTCTTGACCTGAGTCTTGTGACTTAAGGACCATTGAATTTAATAGGTCTAGTGGGCTGTCCAGAGTCTGGTGGCCTCGGGTCACCTGTTACTTCACGTTACTCGAGATGGGTGCGTGCGTGGTTTTCTGTGTCCACATTCTATGAGGCCCCACTAGTCATAGCCTTCTTACGGCACGCGTGTGCTGACCCACCCGGGAGTGGTGGAGCGACTGACCCAAGAGAGATGGTTGATAGGCTGGTCACTGTAGGGCCCCTACGTATAGTCGAGTCCGGGCTTAGGGGGAAGAACCAGCTAGAGGACAAGACTAGGACGTATGGTCTGAGTGTGCACACGGGGCTGGGGGTGTCGGACCCACGCTGATGAGCGCGACCTCAGCTAGTCCTTGTTTTGTGTTCCTGGTTACTAGGTGTGTCTTTGTCTCTGCCTGGGGTATGGTAGCTAGACACTTGTGACGCGACGTAAGACGTCAGGGGATGCATCTGGTCGTTCTTCTGGTGAGCAGTACTCCCGTCACATGACGAGAGTTCTCGTGTCCTGGATTTTCATTTCTCATCTGCGAGACGGGGCTTCGTGTGTGGTTTCGGGAGCGTTCCCGTAGTCAAGGTCTGGGGTTTCTGGTGAGCGTCACCGATGGCTTTTCCTAGACATCGTTGAGTTCACGACGGTGAGGTCGTGACTGCGTTTCCAGACCACGTGGTTTCAGTGTGGGCCCTTGTCTATAAGGACAGGCCTCCACGATAGTGACGTCGTGTCGTTTCCTTGGTAGCATGACTAGGGCGGTTGTAGTCTGATGGTTCGTGTTTGGTTTGTTGTGTCCAGAAAGGTAGCAATCAAGAGGGGAGGGGTGAATTGATTGGCCAATAAAAATTAATTATCCCAATGAGATGCTTGTCTGAAAACTTTAAACACACAAACTTAAACACACAAGCACTCTATCTCACTGAGCAAGATCTTACTCATGAATTCACGTAAGTGATGGTGTGGAATCCTTTAGTGAAACTATGGATCACTCAGTTGTCCATGAAGCCCACTCGTTGCAATGCGCGGTGAAACAAACCACAATGGAGGCACAGGAATTTTTAGGTGGTTCGGGTACACAAACGTGCCCCCTACGTCCACCCCTCACTCGTGAGGATTAATGCTCCACAATGAAGTGAGCCACACACACACACGCTGTAACAACAGCTTACACACACACGGCAACCGATCTTGGCTGCCACACACACATACACACATGCTCGTATCACGGATCATGAGCACACACACATGAATGTGATGAAGATGTTCAAGGATTACAGCAATGATTCAAAACACAATGAATAAAGAGTTGAGGGCCCTAGATGAGTGGAAGACAGAGAGGAGGGGAGGGAAGTGGCTAATGAAGTAGAACACTATACTTGCCAAAGCTTACTTTTTTATTCATCTGCAAGAGGGGGGAAGACTAAATATAGAAGGGGTTTATCCCAAAATGAAAGAAATACAATAAGGGGGAGAAGTGAATACATTGGTGGTGGAGGGGAAGAGAGCACAAGCTCCTTCCCCCCCAGGCTCACCTCTCTTCTCTCACACTCACTCTCCTCTCTTCACCTCGAAGGTGCAGGGAAGGGAAATAGAGCTTCTCTTCTTTTTCTTCAGCCCAAAACCTTGGAACTCTCGAGTGCTGGGATCCCCTTCATTCTTCAACTGCCCAGGGGCAACTGAACTCCTTCTTTTGTGGAGTCTCCTTCGCATTTTTATATGAACCGAGATGAGGGGGGAAGCCAACGAAGCCAAAAACCATCTGTCTATTTCCTCCTGTCTTTCTCCCCGCCCGAAGATAGTTGAGTGGCCTGTGGATAGGGGCATTGGTAGAGTAGGGGTGGTGCTATCCCTGGATGGGCCGACGATGACCGGTGGAGGCACGGTGGTCGGTGCGGAGCTCGAAGACTTCCATTTTGGGGGGCATGAGGCACGCAGTCAGTTGCCCATTGGTCAGATGCAGGCAGTTCGTCCATTTCAGGCAAAGAGTCTTCATCCGCAGAGCAAAGCAGGAAACAGAGGATCGGACTCTCGATGGGACTGTCATGGGTTAAACCGGTGCGAGGGGTAGGGGCGTCGGTTTAAACCCCAAACAATTTAGCTCACCAGGTTGGCCTACAGAGGGGCGCGCCAGGTTGATGGCCACAAGAGGGGCGCACCGATTTAAGGCCAAAGGAGGGGCGCGCCGGTTTAAGTGTAGGCCATGCTAGTTAAGAGACTTCATCTTGGCTTCGTGGCAGCTCAGATGAACATTTACGCTCCTGTGATGCATTGGTTGCAATGCATCACCTTCGAGGTGTTTAATTCGAAGCCTCTGAGCCCCAGTTTAGGACTTTTAGTGATTTCCGGCACATGCGGAACCTGTGTCCTTATTCCCAAGTTTTTTCGATTCGGCCTTTGGCACTACCGGTTGGGGAGCCGTGGCCACATCTTCGGTTTGGGGAGCTTCTTTATCGGCTAGCAGACCACTAGGCACATACTCGTCCTATTTGGAGGAGGTATAAGGTTTATTCAGCCTTTCCGTCTTCGACTTACTCTCGAGTGCCGAGACGCGCATGTCGTATGATCATCATTCATTTTGTTTTGATGTCCACACTCACTGATGACTCTGGGTCATTACTGACTTCCTAAGGACCCCTTAGGTCATGATCCTTCTGCCCTGATGCGTCTCGGTGCCCCCCGTCCTCGCCACGCTCTCAGGATGTTCTCTGTAGAAACCCTATCTACAGACTGCGACCCCTGAGGTCGCACACCCCGCCAGTGTCACCAGCAACCTTGGATGACCGCAGCACCCCTCTTGAGTGTTAAGGACATCATCTACACCCTCCATGCTGAAGGCTACATCCAAACTCCTCCCCGATGCACCATACCACCATCGGAGGTCGAGCTTGCGATGTTCTACCTCTACAGAGTCTACTGTGACCAGGTGGATCTTCTTGCATCGTCATCGGCACTCAGGCCCTCATCTGGCTCACCCGTTTGGTGGGTGAGTTTTCAGGACGTCCAACAACACTTCCACCAAATTTTATTGACATCCAGTGACATTTGGGCCCCCACACAGCCCGCCCTCTGTGGCTCTCGATTGGCCACCCAGTCCTGCATGCCAGATAGAGGGTCTACAACTTGTGTCACCACCACCACGTCCCAACTCCGATAGCCCTGCCCCACCTCTGAGAACTACATCCACTAGTCCACAGTCTCTCCTTTGAAGCAGGACATCGTTCGCCCACCAGAAGCCAGCGACCCACCCCTTTTCCCACGACTGTGTAGTCCTGAATAGGTGGGAGTAGAGTCAGTAGTCCAACCCCATCTGCTCTGCCACGGCTTCCAATGATCTCGGATGGTCCCCCACTTCTCTGGAGCTCTTCTACTTGTCGTCCTCAGCACGTGGAAGCTGACGGCATTGCCATTGGACCCTCGGACGTGAAGTTATAGTGAAAACTCTTCAGTTCTATCCTGTAGGATAGACACCAGGCAAACAGGCCCATTTCCCTTCCCCGTGCTCCCTGCTCCTACATGAGGGTATTCTTTTTGTATTTTCTACACCCGTCCCCGAGTTCCCCCTTGCGTGGAGGTTTGATTTAGGTTGTACACACAAGTTCACACTAGAAGCCGCCATCGAAGCACTATTCAGGTGAGTGCGTTCCCATGCACGTACCCGTCCCGCACTAGGGGTGATGTAATTAACGTCGTGGCCTTTACGGCACGATAGGTTTCAGTCCCGACATGACACTCACTATCATCTGATTGGTCAAACGGTGTGTACTAGTAGCTCCAGTCCACCTTGGCCTTCGGAGCCTGATTAAATTATCACTTTGTGTCTGGCACACCCACGCACTAAATAAATAAATAAGTGAAATAAATTAATAATTAAATGAACAAATAAAAACAAACTTGGGTCCACAATCATAATTCAAGGCATGCAATGCACTCTTTGGAATCCATACTTGCTATATGGCCTTATTCTTTGGCTGGACCAGCATTGGTCGCTAGTGTGTCTAAGACGATTGCAAGTGTACCAACTAGGTTGCATGAAGTTATTGGAGAATGCATTAAATTGTGATCTAATTCGTGGGTTTCCAAATGAGTTGAGTTGGGTATGGTGTGTACCCAAACTTGGCTGGTCATAGAATCTTCTTTGATTTTTGAACCAGTCTTTCTTTTCAGAGTGACAACAGGGACTACTTCGATGCATAACCCTAGTGCCTCGACCTAGGTAACCCTGTTGAGCACTAATGCGTTGACCTGTTTGGTCATGGCATCGACCTTGCTGTCTAACCATCTCAGGCTGCATGATGTTGCATCGACCTGTTTGGGAGATGCGTCGATCTAGCTGTTTGGCAGGTCTAGGTTGAGCTTATGGCCTAGCACGGGTGCATTGACCTTGTGGGTCAATGCGTCGACCTGTTCGACTAGCAGGTTTCTTATGGTGAGTTTGAAGGTTTCTTTTCTACCTTTTGATGTTTTATTCTAGGGTTTGAGGGTTTTGAGTTTTAAATATCCTGGGCTCAGAGACGCTCTCTCTTGTTGGCTCTTCAACAATTAGCTTGCCCTTCCCTTTTTTAGGACAAAAGGATATGGTCTTAAATTCAAATGGCCTTTTCTCAGCGGGGTTGAAACCTAACCCTTCCTTCCTAAAGTTCACCCGGGTACCTAAGATGGCATCTAGGTTGGACTTCCCTTCGGTCATTCTTTCTAGGGAGGATTGTTTGTTCTTCAGCTCTTCTTCAACTTTTTCCAGATTTTTCTGCAATGCATCATTGACAAGTTTTACAGCTTCATACTTTTCAAGATTAAGTCGATTATCTCTCTCACACTCTTCACATTTCAAAGTAGCAGAATTCAGTTGTGTTTTAAGAGCCTCGTTTTCTCCCTTAAAGCCTATCAGTCCTGAACGGGTGGTTTTAAAAACTTCAGCTTGTTTTTTCAGTTCTTCGTATTCAGCTCTTATGGTTTCCAGCTCCTTGTTAACAGGATTATCATGAGCAAGTGCATTGATCTTCTTCTTCAAAAGTCTATTCTCATTTTCATACATCTCATACCTCTCTAGCAGATCAGCATATGCATCCTCCCAATCCTCAATTGAAAAGGTTTCAAAAGGATTGCTTACCTGATCCTCACTCCCGTCAGTCATGAGACTGAAGTCATCCTCATCGTCATCGGTAGAAGGACTCTCATTTTTATCTTCATCATCACTCCAGGTAGAAACCATGGCTTTGGGCTTCTTTCCCTTGGCCTTGGACATTTGCTTGATCAGTTCAGGGTATTCTCCTCGCATATGTCATCCTTTCTTACATTGATAGCAAATAATATTGTCAGAATTTTTGACATGAGTAGGTCTGATATTGGAGTTTCTACTCACCGGCGGAACCTTCTTCCTCTTTTGGATTTTGCCTCGTCTTCTCAGGAACTTCTTGAATTCCCTAGTGAGCAAAGCATGGTCAGCTGTGCTAGCCTCCGGAAGGTCATCTCTGTCATCCTCATCAGAGCCGTCTGTGCTCTCAGCAACTTTGAGAGCCACAGTCTTCTTTGGCTTGGAGTCTTCTTCATTTCTTTTCAAGTTCAGCTCATATGTCATGAGTGAGCCAATCATCCCATCAACTGTCATCATAGACAGGTCCTTTGAGTCCTCAATTATGGTGGCCTTAGTATGCCATGCTGGGGTAAGAGATCTAATAATCTTTTGAACTAGCTCACTATTAGAGTATTCTTTGCCAAGCAATTTTAACCCATTTGTTAACTGAGACAACCTTGCGTACATTTAGAGATAGATTTCTCGGGTTTCATTCTAAACAACTCGTATTCAGAAGTCAACATGTTGGCCTTGGTGGCCCTAACTTCAGATGTCCCCTCATAGATTAGCTCAAGTCTATCTCACATCTCTTTTGCAAATTTACAAGTGGATACTCTCGAGTATTCTGTGGGGTGGATAGCACACTGCATGATATTCATGGCGCTCTAATTTATTATGGATTTCTTAACCTAGTCTGGTGTCAAGGTGTCATCTACTTCTGGAAAAATAAAAGGACCTTTACTCACAACACGCCAAAGCAAGTGATCCTAGGCATGCAGAAAAACTTCCATTCGGTTCTTCCAATACAGATAATTTGTGCCATCAAAGAATGATGGCCTATTGATGGAGTGGCCCTCAGCTATGAAGCTGCAAGGGACATTCCCATCGGATCTCCCAGGGTCGTTGGACCACATCTCTAGGGAACCCACTCTAATGCCAACTGTTGGATGGTACGAGAGGATCTAGAGAGGGGGTGAATAGATCCAGCACCTAATTTTTGACCACAACAACTAACTATGCGACAATCAACAGTCCATGGAAGAGAACTCAATGTCAGGTAGACTAACGTAGTGCATGTTAGCAGCGAAGAGACATGAAGACACTTATCCCATAGAAGCACTTGTGAAGAGGGGTGAGGTGGAAGAAGTGGAACATGCACAGCAAACCATTACGGGTAAACAGATAATCATCAATGCTTTAACAGAGATGCCTTAGCCCGTAGGAATAACTCGTACAATATAAACTGAAAGGAACCATAAGTCTCAATGGTGACCGCACAATGTGCATCGACCTTCATAGAGATGCTTCCTAGAGCTTAGACTTAATGCAGCATGAGTTAATCAGACTAGCATCGACCTTAAAACAAGCATAGACCACAGCTGCAGTTGTTAGGTCATTAGCATAGACCTATCTCCAACTGCTAGGTTACTAATGTCAGCCTGTGCAAAAGATGTACTGACCTTATAACTCAAGGTACATGTGGTGCATTGACCTTGCTGAGTATGCTACAGTACATGCATCGACCTTAATGTGTACAAGGTAGAAACTGCATCGACCTTGCTTGACAATATGCATGTATGTGCATCGACCTTTGCATGCAATAATGAACATATGCTCCGACCTCGTAATGCACAATAGCACATATGTTTAGACCTTAGAATTCAAGATGCAAATGTGCACAGACCTTATAATGCACGAAGCAACCTATGCATCGACCTTATAATGTAGGATGCAAATGTGCACAGACCTTGTGAATGACTAAGGCAAATGTGCATCGACCTTAGTATGCGAAATACGAATGTGCACAGACCTCATAATGCATGATGCAATACGTGCATAGACCTTAGAATGCAAAATGTAAGATATGCATCGACCTTATACATGACTACGACAGATGTGCATCAACCTTAGCATGACTAAGGCAAAATGTGCATCGACCTGCATCTACCTTTATACGCAACATGCATCGACCTTAGTGAGTACACATACAAACTAGCATCAACCTATTTTGCACACACACCATGTTCAAGCATTGACTTGAAATGCTATAGAGTTGAAATGCAGATCAATGATGCATTGACTTAAATAAATGTATGTTGACCTGCACAATTATGAATGCATGAATGCGCATTAGATCTGTATGACAAAATGCCTGAATGATCAAATACATGAATGTGCATTAGATCTACATGACAGAATGTTATGAATCTGCATCATCCTTTATGGCATAATTATCTTATATGCATTGACCTGCTATAAGTATGCATCGACGTGTCTAGCACAGACAACATGAATGCATTGATTAATGACAAACCTGCATTGATCTGATGTTTAGTGAAAACACAGGATGCATCAACGTGAAGAATCACACCTTTTCACAGCAACTTAACATGCATCATGCATCAAGGTAAATGTAACATCAAAGCAAGTGCAAGTGTAGAGACAATGCAACATAAACACTATGCAAAACAATGCAAACATACTCACAGATTTGACACCTCCAAGACCATAGGAAAATCACAGGGTCACAATGCTATAAATATTATGAGCACAATGATGCCAAACTATTCCATGAGACATAACATTTATGCATGCCAAAACATGAAATGAACCATAGTGTTTGTCATCATCAAAATCACAAGGTCACAACACTTTGATGTGTGGGGTGCGGGTACCATCTATTCTCGTGGGAGTGCATAGCAGGGGTCGTCAGCAAGACAGGAGGACCTTGTTGGGGGTGGTCCTTTTAGCCTCGATGTCGAAATGAGAGGAAACTAGTGCCAACGTGAAGAGGAAAGCCTGATGTCGATCTTAACCAAAAGGGTGGAGCTGGGGACGCTAGGTGGAGAGGTGCCAGCTTCTGCAACCCAACTGGTCTTGGGCTTCCAGAGTAGGGGAGAGTTGTCTGCGCACTCCTAGGAAGATGGTCATTCTGGGGTGATCTAGTGGTCGAATGAGGCCCTTCTTCCTAGAGGTGAAAGAGGACTCTCAGGGGAACACCCTGGTCAAAGGCCATGACTAGACTCTTGAGGAAGTAGGCGGGAGGGCTTCTGAAGCTCATTTTTGTCACCTGCCAGAGTCGATCTGCGCAGCTTGACTGAAACGAGTCTCCTGGGCAGCACCAATTTTGGATGAAGAGGCTTGACCCCACGTTGCGAAGCTCGGTCGAAGAGGTTTCCACCGGTGCTAGGCTAGTTGCCTAGAACCTCTCTGCGTGGTCAGGGGTGATGCTGCAACTTTCTGGCAACTCTCCTACTGTAGGATCCAGGGGGCAATAGGATGAAGATAGTGAGAATGGGATTGGGATGGATGGGGTGGACGTGATAGGGGATGGGTGGACGGTTCCCAGGGTGTGAGGGGAGATGGGAGGGGTTGCTAACCTGGTTTGGGGGTGGAGGAGATGGCTGGGGGGCCGAACCTAACAGGGGGGAAGGTGGCTGGTGCGCTGGGGAGAGGAGAGGGGGTGTGGAGAGGAGGGGACACAAGCTCAATGGGAGGGATGGGGGAGGGGGGGGCACACCTAGCTTAGGGTGGAGTGGAGTTCTCTCCTTGATGGTTTGTCTAAGGAGTGTCAAGGTTTGCCTTGGGAAGGTGGTGGGTTGCTTGGGAGAATGAAGAGATACTTGGGGGAAGTGTAGAGGTGTGATGGGGAGTGAATGGGTGTTTAGGAGGCTGTGGGGATTAATGGTAGCAGTTAATGCTCTCTAGGGAATTGAAGGGTCACTAGATGAGGTGGAGGGGTGGGGTTATAAAATTTATCACTTAGTGACTGGCACGCCCTTTCTTTCTTCCTCCTTCTTTAAGAAATAAAGATCAGAGGGATGGGAAGCATATCTTCACCCCCCACAAAGCTTGGCACACCCGGTGGGACTTGAGTCTCCTTTCATCTTCTTGCCGAGATAAATGGGCCCCGCTGCCCCCCCAAAGAATGCTGATCGTTTGCTTATTTTTATGCTCATAGAAATCGACGATGGCTGTTGGATTTACCACGTTGACTTTCGGCCCCGAGATCGTGGCCAATCACGTTGCTATTGGGTACCTGGCGGTACTAACTATCTTTGGCTCTTTCTCATAGGTTGTCGGCTTCTCTAACTTTTTGGGGGTAGCCTTGACTGATATGCTGGAAGTAGAGGCCCTGGAGGTGGTCGAAGGATCAACAGGAAGCCTAGGGCCCACAATGCCCAAAGCCGTGAGGGCCCGACAATAGGCCAGACTCAGTTGACTAGCTGCATGGTCCACTATGCTCAGGGAGTTTGCCCCACCTACTGCAACAAGTTCGGGGGTCACCGTTAGGGGAGTTCCCGTAGAAAAGTTGCTGTCCCTGCTGCCGAATGACTGTTGATGTCTGAAAAGTCTGTTTTGATTGGTGGTGTCCACATTTTTCTAGACGAACGTGAGGCTCAAGCTATCCCAGACTGGGTGGTCGCTACTGTGCCGACCCACAACTCATTCCAGGCCCTTTCTTGGAGGAGAGTTGAAAGAGAAGAGGAAGGTCATCGAGGCTGAAAAGAGTTGGCCCCAAGGCCAAAGAAATTCAAGCAGGTGTGGGTCCCTAAGAAGATTCAGCCTGTCTACCAAGAGGTGCTTGTCCGTCGCCGCCCCGAGCCTGCCGAGACAAGGAAGAAGAATGAGAGGGGCTTGGCCCCGGGAAGAGAAGAAATGGTCATGGATCCTCCACACCGTGCAAGCTTTAGGGCATGCGCCCACCAAGCCAATATCCCTACAGTGGGGAGAAGATTTGAGCGACTTGCTGGAAGAGCCCGGCTAGCTTACGTCCCCTCCTAGGGGAGGTCAACAACTATCCCCAGTCCTGCATCAACGACTTGGGCAAGAAGAGATGACCAGCATGGTCAGAAATTATTTCAGGGGTGGGCAACCCCACACTAGGCCAACAACGGCTATTGCAAGCAGCCATGACAGAAGAAGATGACTACCCACCAATGGCAGTTGAAGAAGAAGAAAAAAGAAGAATGATGTCATCGGTTGACGACAATGGATATGAAGACGGCTTGGAGTTCGAAGTCAATGAAGCTGCTCCCCAGTAGGTGGAGAAAAGAAGAGTCTCTGTGTTTGAGAGGCTAACCTTCCCTGGTCATGCAAGGAGGAAGGTTCACCGACAGAGGAAGTGCATGCGGGTTTTCACCTGCAATATGGCCGGAGTGGTCGATAGGTATGGAGGTCTGCCTGAGCACCCCCAAGAATTGGCTCGATTAGCTGAAAGGCCAGGGCCAAGCACTAGGAGAACTGAAGCCGCAAGGGAAATGCTAAAAACGGCGAAACGAAAACAAGTATTGTCTGAAGAAGTCACCACCCTAACTGTAAACGTGGTGACAGCTGAAGAGGAGGAGGTGTTGCTGAACATCTCATCTGAAGGAGCTTCAGGGGAGACATCAGAAGCCATCCCCAGCACAGTGACCATGGAACCATCAGTACTGATGCTGCTCCAGAAGTACCAATAGGAGATAGAACTTCTGAAGAAGTAGCTGATGGAGAAGATGGACCAAGCCTCAGCCTCCAAGCATCCTGAAATGCAAGTTGAGTCATCGCGGGGAGGCATCAACCCGTGTGACTTACCACCACTATACACCCTGCCCCAGCCGGTAGAGCCCAGCCTGGTGGCCACCCAGCAGCGTCCACCTCAGCCACTGATGCTGCCAATTCTGCCACAAGTGCACCAGCCACCTCCATTGGTGCGGCCACCTCCGCAGGCGACCACTTTGGTTACTCCTTACCTGTAGCCGGCACACTTCTAACCGGAGCTGGTCAATCTGACCACTGTCAACAAGCTGATGGTGGAAAGAATGATTGAGCTGAAGCTCACCGAGTGAAGTGAAGGTGACTATGTCACATTTGATGCCTATCAGGTGCCATACCCTCCGCACCATGCAGCCAAGCAGCTCCCTCCAGGGATTAGCAAGCTGCCCAAGTTTGACAAGTTCAATGGGAAGGGATCCCCGAAGGAACATGTCGCATACTACATGACCGTCATGGGCGACCTAACCACATACGAGTTATATTTGCTGAAGTTTTTCGGGTCCTCGCTGATGGGGCTCACATTTGTTGGTGGATTTCTATTCTGGGTCACATGCCTTAACCTGTTAACATTTTTGTTCTGGGGAATGGGAGTGTTGTGTCGAGGCATAGCAGCTTGCCCAGCTAAATTCTTTCCAGTTTTAGATTATCATCTAGCATGGTTTGTTGAATTATTCCTTAGTTGCTGAACATTCTGAGCACTGTTGGAGCTGGATGGTGTGTCCAGTTTCTCCTTCCCTTTTTCTAGACAGAATGTCACAGTTTTAAATTCAAAGGGTCTTTTATTGGTGGCGATCCAGAACTCCGATCGACACGAAATCACCACTGAAATCTTCCTGACTCGCAGAAGTATCACTGGGAATTTTGGTGGAAGCAGATGATAAGAGGATGGGGAGGATATGGGGGCGAGTCTCACGCCCAAGATCAGTCCTGTCACAGGACTGGGCAGGGTGTCACACCCAAGGGGAAAAGAAGGTGAGGGATCGCCATATCAAGGCTCTGGCGGGAGCCCACCGTATCAAGGCTCCAAAGGGGGGGCGTCGTATCAAGCGTTGCTGGGGCATCACCGCTTCAAGGCCCAGGGGGGAGCCTCACCATTTCAAGGCCACGGGGCCTCACCATTTGAAAGTCACTGTCGTATCAGGTGTTGAGGTTGGATGTCGTATCACCTCGCAAAGGGGGGTACCATATCAAGCTTGGGCTGGGTGCCATATCAGGCTCGAATAGACCTCACCGTTTCAAGGCCAATGGGGCCTCACCGTATCAAGGCCAAGGGGCCTCACCGTTTCAAGGCAAAGGGGCCTCACTTTCAAGGGCAGGGGCCTCACCGTATCAAGCGTTGATGGAGGCTCACCATATCATGTGCCAAAGACCTCACCGTATCAGGCACAATGGGGTGTGCCGTATCAAAGATGTAGGGGAGAGGCCACCGTATCAACACACATGGCATGCCGTATCAGGGTAGGCTAGGGCCTCACCGTATCAGCAATAGAGGTGCCGTCGTATCAAGGTAAAGGGAGCTGCCGTATCAAGGCCTTGCTGTATCAAGCCAAGGGGAGTTGTCGTATCAGCCCAAAAGAGGCTCACCATATCAGGATGCTTGGGGCTCACTTCCTTACCCTTCTTTCTTCTTTTCTCTTCTTTTCTTCTCTTCTTTATTCCCCTGCACATAAACATGGGGTGAGAATTTTTTTTGGTGTCCACAACAGGTTGGGTTGAAGAGAGAGAGTGGCACACATGGGACTTTAGGTGGGTTGGGCTGATGTGATCCCCATGGGTTTAGGTGTATTGGGTTGATGTGGGCCCCATGTGGGGTTTAGGCAGGCTGAGTTGACGAGAGAGAGAGAGGGGCACATGGGTTTAGGTGGGCTGGGTTGATGGTATTCCACCCTGCGTAAAGGGGGTTTAGGTGGGTTGATTTGATGTGGGCCCCATGGGGGTTTAGGTAGGTTGGGTTGAAGAGAGAGAGAGAGAGGTGCATAAGGCTTTAGGTGAGTTGGGTACGTTAATGTGGGCCCCATGGGTTTAGGTTAGAAGGTTGGGTTTCTCTCTCTTCTCTCTCTTTCTTTTTATTTTTTTATTTTTATTTGGATGTAGGCTCGAGTCTAGGTGGGCCAGGTTGAGCTAGATTCAAGAGGGGGAGTGCTGAGGTATGGGTCCCTCCTAAGGGTTTAGGCAGGCTAGATGAAGAGAGAGAAGAGTGACTCCTTGAATCTAGACCCGGGACAGGCAAGCCTACTATCTGTCTGGGCTTCGTCATTAACGTAGTCAACCTAAATGCCTCATTCTGAACACAGCCTCTAGGGTGACCAAGTTCAGTATGGTCGCACCCTACTAGATGACCGTGACCTAGCTGGCACCTGTTATTTGCTCCGAAGTCCAAATGTGACTTGCTGCTAGAGTCGTGGGTGTCAAGCAGTTGATGGAAGACATGTCAGGAGTTGTTCCCCACCTTTTTCATGTGCCACATGACCCAATGGATGGCTGTGAGTCCCAGGTTGGCCTAGCAACTGATATGTCAGGATGATGATGCTGCTTGCCTAATAGTCAGGGGTAGTCCATGCTCCTTGGTGAAGAGCCGTGTGATATGGCAAGTGGCTCCAGAATCCAGGTTGGACTTACCAGTTGAAGCCATTGATGTTGTAACATTGATGAGGTGTTCGAGAGTGATTCTCACTTCTCTGTAGAGTGCCGTGGGACACAATATGTTGTTCTGGGTCCCAGTTGGCCCAGTTGTTGAGGTGCTAGTAGTGTGATATCATATGCAAGGGTATCCGGGAGCGGTCCCTGAATCTTTTCAGAGTGTCATTTGGTGCTGCAGGTTGTCTTGAACTTCAAGTTTGATCCTACCATCAGGGAAACTGGTTGGCATGGTGTTGTTTGCTTGGGGGTGATTCCCATTTGTTATGTCATTTGACATGGTGAAATGTCCTGGTTTCTTGGGGTGGTAATTCCTTTTGCCTAAATCTCGATTAATTCAAGAAAATAAGCGGGCGTAACACCCGTGCACCTCTCTTCCTCTTCCCTATTTTCTCCTCCTTTCCTAACTCATTCTCCCCCATTCCACTCCTCTCCTCCCTAGTTGTAGATGGCGGACGTGAGGAAGGCTTGGTTGGGCAACAATGGTGGTGAAAGGCGGAACGTGGGTGCTAGACGGAGGTGGTGCACATCCATGGGGTTGCAACTTTTCTAGTGGAATTCGAGATTTAGCACGGGTCGAAGGTATTTAAAGCTTAGAAGCGTTATTGAGATAGGGGGTGGATCCTGACTTCACCTCTTGCATTTCCTTTCGATTTGGTGGTAATCCGAGTGAGAGAGAGGGACTTATTCTATTTCCAGGTGAAAAATACATGTCGGGGTTGAGAGCGAGAGAGAGAGAGAGAGAGAGAGAGAGAGAGAGAGAGAGAGAGAGAGAGAGAGCTCCACACACACTTGCTACCAAAGGAGACTCCAGTCAGATAGCGGTGACAGAGATGCCCCTTCGTAGCTCTTCTCTTCATGTCTCTCCGAGCACTCCCAGTCCTCTCCGAGCACTCTCCGAGTGCCCTCTACAAGCTACAGGCTCTCGACTCTCCTCCTCTTCTACTTTCTTTCCCTTTGGCTCTTCATGTACTCTCTCAGACGGTCTTCATGTAAGCATCAGAGAGTTATCCCTTGGGATATCTCCTAGGACTTCTTCTGGCGTTCTTCCTACTGGTTGTAGGTTTCCTCAGGGTGGTCGACTTCTCTTCCCCCTTAAACAAATCTTAAAGATGTAGTATGAGATAAAGGGGATATTTTTTGGCCTCTACACTTTTTGGTGTCGTCTATGAGAAACGAGTAGGAACCCATGGCACCTAGAGGGAACTACCGCAACACTAGCAACCGTCAGGGGGCCCGGGCTTCCTAACATGTTTCCCAGGAAGCATCCTCTCACCCATCCCTTCAAGGCCGCCACCCACCCCTCTCTGAAGTCGGCAAATCCTTGGCTGGACCATGGACCCCAATGGCTTGCTGCTGCAGCTCCTCCTCATACTCTAAGAATTCCTTGAAGCGCTCACTTGCCTCTGGTGT
The DNA here is from genome assembly GCA_024336825.1 of Amorphophallus titanum. Classification (NCBI taxonomy): domain Eukaryota; kingdom Viridiplantae; phylum Streptophyta; class Magnoliopsida; order Alismatales; family Araceae; genus Amorphophallus; species Amorphophallus titanum. The sequence continues at coordinate 55,168,913 of JANBPO010009603.1, read as the reverse complement.
CACTGACGCGGCCTCCACCTTAGCCATTGCTAGGGCAATCTCCAATTCCACTGGTCTCGCCTCAGTTCTCTCCGCCCGTGCCTTCATCTGGTGCCAGGTAGCTTCCGATGGTTGTAGCTACACCCTAAAGGCATCACGGTCCTGTTGGGCCTCCTTCAAGGAATCCCCCTGAGACTTTAGGAGAGCCTGGAGGCCAACGTGCTCTCCCTCCAACATCTGGAGTCAGGACGTCAGGACCTCTACCTCCATCCGTCGAAGGGTCAGTTGCTTCTCAGCCTCCCTCAAGTGGACATCGCATAAGCAGAGCACTTGTCCCATCGACGATAGGTTCTTCACCACCAACCGCATCATGCTCACGCCGGCATCGGGGGAATGGTTCACAAGGATCCCTAGATGTTAGCACCTTCTTCATCAAATCAAAGGCCAGGGAAGTGGGACCCAGGACCTATGGGGCCTCCTTTGGCAGAGGCAAGCTGACAGGGATGGCATGTAACGACCCGAGATATGAGTATCGAAAAAGAACAGGCGTGGCTCGGACCTCAGCCCGCCACCCACAAGTCTGAAGACTCGAAAGGGTTAAAGGATGGTGTGAGGGTACACAAGAAACTAAAATAATTATAGAAAGAACACAATAATCTAAATAATAATGTAAGAAATAAATAACTACTCACTAAAAGCTACAAGGTCCAGTGTGTCTAATGTCTCAAAATAAGTACAGTCAACAGAAAGAAAAGTACAAGTACACGGGGCAAACCCCGGCTCTGGCAACTGGCGACTAACTCTGACCGTTTGAACCACCAAGAGCCTCGGACGCGCCTCTCGACGAACCTGCCTCACCTGAAAACATAGGGGTGAGCCTCATTTCATAAGCTCAGTAGGGATTCTACGGACCCCCACCTCGCGACGAGAGAAACAAAGCGGCAATGTACACACGTGCGCAAAAAGTAATGCTACCTAGCAGAAGTCCGGTAAAAGCAACAAGCAATAATAAATAAACAGAAAAGCTCACTACAACTAACCGTGCCAAACAAATTGATCGCAGTCCAACAGGAAAATAAGTCCGTACCCACTAGAAGACAAGAGCACTACCCACTAGAAGCAAGACCGGATGCGTCCCTTGATGTCTTACACCACGCCCAAGTGTCTCCCTACATGCTCTAGGCGGAGACTGAGACACAAATAAGTACCAAGAACAAGGAATAGTTGGGGCCGTGCTCGTCAGCGCGGGTCCGATGCCCCCAACCATGTGTGCACACACAGACCATGTGCCCTAGGTCAAACCCTCTAGCTGGTTCTTCCCCAAAGCCCGGACTCAGCCTGCGTGAAGGGGCCCTATGGTAACAAGCCTAACAACCGTCTCTCGGGGTCACGCTCTCCACCACTCCCAAGTGGGTTCGCACCCGCGTGTGTAGGAAAGCTACGACTAGTGGACATATCACTAGAGGTATGACTCAAACTCACGGAAACCACTACTCGAAAGAAAGCAGAGTGGTGGTCCTCCCAAGACTATCTCTCAAATGGCGGCCATGCTCGGACCACAAAATGAGCCTAGCAGTCTCCTTGAGACTGCTAAAGACCGAAAGGCAGTCATGCCAAGACCGCAACCAGACGAATCACAAGGTTGAATGGCGGTCCATCGCCAGGCCGCTAACCCAACCAGGCAGTCATATGTTGGCCGCAAAACACCATGAAATGGTCTAGCCTTGGCCACGACCTGACAGACAGCTCCCAACGGCCAAAAAGATGCACCTTGAGTGTGATGACCTAGATCCCGAATACCAGGTATACCCGATAGGACTATCGAATATACCTGATACCACTTGGAACCCGTGAGGACTCCCAAGAGCGGTAAATCTCCTAAAGGGATAAAAGGATAGTCGTGTAGTATATTAACGCCCAGGCCGACGCCCTGGCAAAGTTGGCGATGGCCATCAAACTCCCACCTGAGGGTGAAGTCGACATCACAGTCAAACACAAAAGACTGATGTCAGACTCACTCAAAGATAGTTCCAATCTCACTATCTACGAGGCCCAAGACCTCGACCAGGACACCCTTCCCGAAGAAAAATATTGGCGAGAGCCCATCATCAAGTTCAAGAAAGGGTGGCTCCCACTTGACCGGGGTCAAAGGGTCCAACTACTCCATCGGGCAACATCGTATGAGTTGATTAGCAACTCCCTGTACCGACTCATTCACGAGAAGGACAAGTCCATTCTCTTGAGGTGCATCTCCTCAACTGAGGCTCGAGCTATAATCGTGAGGTTCATTCTGGGTTGTGCGGCACGCATCAGGCCAGAGACAGAATGAAGCACAACATCAAGCTCAAAAGCTTCTATTGGCCTACCATGTACGTGGACTGTATCCAGTACGCCCTGACATGCCATCATTGCCAAGCCTTTGGCCCGGTACCCAAAAGGTCTTCTAACCCACTGCATCCCACAGCCCCCACCTGGCCATTCGCCGAGTGGGGTATGGACATTGCGGGACCTTTCCCGCCATCATCCAAGGGCCACAAGTACATCTTGACTGCTACCGACTACTTCTCTCGCTGGGCGGAAGCCCTTCCCCTATGGGAACTTACCGACGAGGTGGTCGCCAGATTTGTCCGACACAACATCATCTATCGATTCGATACTCCCAGTCGCATAATCTCCGACAATGGAACACCCTTCAAGAATAGGGCCGTATACCAACTAGCGGCTAAATTCTACATCTACTGGAGAACCTCTTCGGTCTACAATATGCAGGCCAACGGTTTGCCCGAAGCCTTCAACAAGACCATCTGCAAGCTCCTGGCTAAGATTGTTAGCCACCGGAAATGTGATTGGGGTGAAAAGGTCTTTGAGGCATTATGGGCCTATTGGACAATCTACGAAACCCCCACAGGATGTTCACCATTCTCCCTTGTCTACCGAGCGGAGGTTGTCATCCCCATCGAAATCCAATTAGCGTCGTATCGCATGGTGGTACACACCAGCTTGGTCGGTCCTGATGAAAATAAATACTAGAGAAGACTGGAAGAGCTTGTCGATCTAGAAGGCAAACAACTCGAAGCCTATAAGCACTTACTAGTATACCAGGCCCACATGGCCTGAGACTATGACAAGCTCGTCAAGCAACGAGCCTTCAAGCAAGGTGACCTCGTCATGATCAAGGAAAAGGAAGTCATGGCAGGTCGCTCCAGTGGCAAGCTTCAGTCGAATTGGCGAGGCCCATACATCATTCACGATGCCTATGAGAGTGGGGCCTACACAGTCGTTGACCACAATGGTCACAAACCCTTCCCGCCTCTCAACGGCAAGCACATAAAGTTGTATTATGCACTAGAACTCGAATTCACGTGCCGCCCAGACTGAGATGTGCACCCCAACTATAACTAGTGAAATCGATTCTCTCTCGAAGAGGGCCCAACCAGCCACCACTTCCAGCTCCTTTCCACAGTCAAACGACAGGGCCAGCTAAGCCCTCTCAGAACCACTGTTAGGCACTTTCAGGAGCCAGCCCCCCACCTTCATCCTTGCGGCAACAGGAGCAAGAATGCCTCTGTACTAGCCATAGCCCAGTCGTTAGGCTCCCAGGTAAGTAAAAAAATAACAACAACAAAAAATGGGGTTAAAAATAAGGATATCTCGACAAACCTAGTTGTCCCCATCGCAAGGGGACGGCTGGGGGCAAAAAAGCCAACAATCTGACTGAGGTGAAGATGCGAAAGGGTGCCTCAGGCAAAATCGGGAAACCCCTCGACGTGAAAACCCACAAGGGCGCGTAGGAAGAAGCTAAAGGAGGTCGGCTCTGGCAAAAACCCGAAAGGGCGGTAGAGTCGATAATGAGAAAATGTCTCTCTTCCCACCAGTTAGGGTAGCCTTCCACCCACTCCTCAGCAGGCCATGGGACTCTCCCGTTGTTGGTCCTCGATCAACCCACATCTCCAGACTGTTAGCCAGACACTTCTCAGTCATCCCCGTATCACCTCACCTAGCTCATTTTACCATTGGCCTCTACCCTGTCATGTCGGGTCGACAGATCCCAGTCCCTATGCGATGTCCCAATTACTATTCTAGTGGAGTCCCCTCTCAATTCGCCCCAGAACTTCGTTGATACATGCTACCGCATTCTGCGCCTCTATAGCTCAAAGTCTCCAGCTACCAGTTAGCCTCGGCGTAGTCACCACTATCTCAGTCAGAATCTCAATTCCATTCTACCATCTCTGACTCGCCAGTCATAATTTCAGTTGTATCCTGCCATGGCAAGCCTAGCCTCCAGTCCCGTAATTCAGTGACTTGCAAGAGCCCTTGGTAAGGGTAAGGCCATGTTCGGCCATCTACACTTCCTAGTTCAGGCTACGTCCCCTGACAGTAGTGTGCTATGGACGACAATTTCCAGACTAAAAAAAGGAGAGAAAGAAAAAAAGGGAGAAAAATAAAGAATGGGGTTAAAAATAGAGATACCCCGGTAGCCTCAGGCGATGCCACCCAGAGACAGCAGCAGTAGAACTGCCAAAAAGTTACAGCGATGTCCATGGTGCCCCTGAGGATCTCCTGGTGTCAAGGCCTGGATCAGAGGATTTTTCTCCAAGCTAGCTTTCCAACAAGTGGTCGTGCACCCTCAGCCGTGGTCGGAGCTGGGCGGTAGACCTATTTTCGTCAGGCTGCGCAGATCGACTCTGACTGGTGATAGAGATGAGATGCAGAAGCCCTCCCACCTTCTTCCTCTGGAGTCTGGTCATGGCTTTCAGTCAAGATGTTCCCCTGAGAGTCCACTTTCACCTCCAAGAAGAAGGGCCTCATTCGACCACTGGAGCACTCGGGATGGCTATCTTCCCAGGAGGGCGCAGTCTGCTCGCCCCTGCTCATGGAGCCCCGGACCAGTCGGATCTCAGAAGCTGCCACCACCCCATCCGGTGTTCCCAACTCCACCCCTTTGGTGTAGTTCGACGTCTGGATCTCCTCTTCACAACAGAAGTTGATTCGGCTCCATCCGATGATGAGGCTAAGACGACCAATCCCGACAATGCTCCCTTATCCTGTCTGTGACCCAGACTATGCAACCTTATGAGAATAGATGGTACTGGGGCTCCTCACCTTAGATCATGTCTATTCCAACTCCGAAACATTCCTGAGGTGTCCCTCTTCACGACGAGACTGGTCCTGACTCAATCTAGCATCGGACCAGCAAGATACAGCCCTGGTGAGTCAGTTCTAGTTTCCTATTCCTGCACTCAGTTTGACCCCACCAACATTTAGGAGTAGCCACTGAGTCTTCAGATCGAGTTCTGTGAAGATTCTTGGTGGAGGGCAACTAGAGTCGACCCTCTATCTAGCAAACCTGGTCCCGACTCAATCTGAAGTCCCAGCCAAGACTACTATCCTGATCAAGAGCCCTTTGGTCTGTAAAAAGTATAATTTGTGCAGTCCTATAGGAATCAGCATCCCCATCACATCCGCAATCCGATCAGGGCGGTTCTCCTTCTTGGTGTTCCACAAGTCGAGCAGCTTTCCAGCGGCACTGATCTCGCCTTCATCAGACATCTGGATAGGGAGCATCATCCCTGACAAGTTGCCAATACCAGAATAGTCCACCTGCGCCAGGGAGAGTGCAGGCAGAAATTCAGCCATCTCCACCCCGCCACCGAATCCCCTCCCCACCTGGCCAGCTGAGCGCCTCTCCCTAGGTGAAGGTATTGGTTGGTTGTAACATTAATTTCCCCACCCCACAGTCACCCTCCTGCGTGAGGTGTAGTGGTGTACCCATTTATCACAGGGCAAGCGACATCGGCGCAAGATGCGGGTTGCGTTCCCACACTTTCCCGCTTGCCTATCGTCTCCGATCAGAATTGGTTTCTTCAAACTGATTGGGTAAGCACTCGGTCCCCTCTCCTAGTCCTTCCCTTTGCTTATTTAGTATCATATCTTACTGCCATCGGATGGAGAGTGAGTCCCTGACCCCAGTTTACTTGCTTGTGATTCCCCATCGCGGTGAGAGTTGAGTGAGCCACCACATAACCCACACCCTCGGCGTGCTATCTGCCCACGAATTATGGGAAACCCAGCCCTTTCAAGGGTCAACCCTGAGCCGTGCCACCCCTTAGAATATCGAGGTCCCACCTCGGACCCCCTAATCATTCCAGAGTTGCCTTCGAAAATGAGTGTGCCCCGCGTGAGCGCTATCGCCAACATCGAGTCCGTTGCTTGTCTTTGTGCTTGCGAGTCTAGGTCTGAGGTGCACCCGATCTGTCCCATTGCATCCCTAGGTCGTCTCACATCAAATGGTATCAGAGAAAATTTTAGACTTGTCTCTACAAGTCTAGTCCTAGGGCGTTTGCATCCATTCACCCATGCCTTTCCTTCCCCGCCAAACCATGTACCTCACTTGGCATCCCGATGACTACCTCTTTGTCAGACCGGAGTTACCCCGTTTTGCTGGATCTCACGATCCTCACGCATATATAGAATGGGAGACCTCCATGGACAAATATTTCCACCATTATTACATGTCTGAGGAGAGCAAGGTGCGTGTTGCCAAGGAGACCTTCGGTCCCCATAGCAAGGAAGAATGGTGACACATTGTGGGCTTAAGAGAGGTTAGGAGGTAAGAGCCCATCAACACTTGGGAGGATATGAAGGCCGAGCTTAGGAAGGTCTATGCACCTCGACCCTCCCCCTCCTACCCGGATCGCCAAAGCTCAAGGAGCACGAAAACTCCTCCGATCCCACCCGCCCGACCTAAGACCACCCTAATGGCTCAATCACCACAGCTCCCTATCAGCCCTACCCCGACCATCACCTCTACACCCTGCCACCTAGTCCTCACCACAACCCTCTCTTCACAAACCCATTTGGCCCCGCCTCTGCCCCACCACTTGCCCCCATGAAGGGCACACTCCCCAACCCCAGCCCGCCTAAACTACCTCAACCATCACCACTGCTCCCTACCGATCCTATCCCAACTGTCACCTCTACCCATCCACCTACCCCCATGAAGAACACACCCCCCAACACCAACCAACCCAAGCTCCCTCACCCATCCCACCTCCCACTCCCTAAGGGGTCGGCAAAGATCATCGACCACAGGGCCAGCAACATCTGTCGGACCGATGCGTCTGAGGTGACGTGGCCAATGGAGGGCACGGCTGGAGGGTCGAACTCGACCAAGTTGTCCATGGTCGCCCACAAATCCACGTCCACTGTGCCCGAGGAGGACGGAAGAGTAACGGCCAGGTTGCTTGAGCGCCCGACCCCGATAGATGACTCCCGACTGGTCATCGCCAAAGGAGCCGGTAGAACTGCAATCGAGCCGCCCAGCTCCGTCGTCACGAGGGACTGCCCCACCCTACTCTCAGTCGGAGGAAGGGCATGGAGCGGAGCTGAATCAGACGTCACTCCTGAAGGACCGGCCACCTCTTCTGTTGATGCCCCCTCTTGCTCGTAAACCGTGAGGCTAGTGAGCGTCTTCCCCAAAAGCTGGCCCTCTTCCGGTGTCATGTGCAGTCGGGGAGGCGGAAGAGGAACCATAAGTTTCAGTCTGCTCCCCGACTGTAGGAACGACACTAGGCGCTCTACCTCCAACGCCGAGAGCAGCTAAGGCTCATCTACCCCCACAGGACTCGCTAGCTCCCTCCACTTCGCGATGGCCTTGCGGGCTCTAGCGACGCGCGTCTCTGGGGGCCTTGCTTCCTCCTGAAACACAAATAATGGGGTTAGCCTTCCATCAATCGAGGTACGCTACCCTGAATCTTGAGGAGATGTAAGGGAGGTCTCGGAGGCCCCGTGTTTACCTCAGTCACCCGGACTATGCTACTTTTCAGTGCTATTTCTCCTTCCTCTAGGGCCTCACCCGTCGACGTTGCGGTCTCCATGGCTGCTTCTTGCCGCAAGACCTCGAACAAGGCTGCCAGTTTCCCCAGGCTGGCATCACCTCCCCCGGATCGCTCTATTGGTACGTCCAGGATGGGCGCCTCCACGGTCTCCAACTGGATCTGCTCCTGCAAGTTAACCGAATGATAAGAGACAAAGGACCGAAGGCTGGCCGTGAAAGGAGGGGGCCCATGTGAACAGGCTCACACTTACAAAATCCTCGCCCGAGGTCACCTCGTCGGAAGAGTAGTCGTAGTCTACCTTCTCGCCTGAGGAAGACTAGGTCGGGGTAGGCTCCTCCCTTATCGGAGAGGAGGCTCTCGCTTCGGAACCGACCACCTCTTCCTTGCGCGGACTAGGCGACGGTGACTTCCCAGATTTTAGCCTCCTCCTCGTATATGCCTTTGTCAGCTCAGGGATTTTCCAGGCCTGCACCCACTCGGGAAGGGGTGCGAGGGAAGCTGCCAAATGAAGAAACATTCGGGTTAGATGAAAGTCCTCGGGCTCCTAACGAATAAAAAAAAACACGTTATCCGTGCCAGTGGAAGGAATTACCCTATTCGGTCCTCACGGCCAGAGGCGGTCTGGGGATTGTCTCTTCTATGAAAGATGCAACCCCAGGTGCGATGACTTCGCCCACGTCCAGAGTAGGAGTGGATACCGGCTCCTCCGCAGGGACTGAAAGAAGAAACCCATGTAAAAGGCCTTATCTCACAAGGTGAAAAGGTGTTAGGTGGAACCGCCGGCCAAAAATATAACCTGTGGGTTGGCTGGGCTTGGCCTGAGCGACTGCGAACGCGGCCACAAACCTCTCGGCCTCGGCCTTCCTCTGCTCTAGCTCCTGCAGACTGACTGCCTCATCGGAGACCCTCACAGAACGCACCTCCTCCACTCCGACTGGGAGAAGGAAACACGCGCGTCACGCATATATAAAGAATTTCCCCGGGGAAATGGCTGGATCCTGAAAGGCGTCGGCATCCAAAGGTCTCACCCGCGGGACGACTCGGCTCAGCCTGGGGCGCAGCAAACTTCGCAAAGGAGGGAACTGATGGAGGAGGGGAAGCTGAAGTCGTCCAGAAAACCTCCGCCCTCTTCCGCTCAGCCTACTGCCGCGCAGCCACCTTGGTAGCGGCAAGCTCCTTCTCCATGGGCGACCTCTCTTGAGGCTCTCCAACAACCCTGGGCAAACGGGTGGGAGTGGATGGCGGCTCTGACCCGACCCTGGCCTCACCTACAGCGGGGATTGGTGAAGGCGGGGGCTCCTCCCTAGCTGATGAATAGAAATGATATCTGGGTGTGTACAGCCCGTACTAAGATGAAGATAAATCCTGAAGGACACTCTTAACAAGGAAAATCTCACCTGCGGGTTGGCTTGGTTCGGCCTGACCAACCTCAAACTCCTCGAATGATGGGATAGGAGGCAGTGGAGGAACGGTCTCTGCAGACTTGGTAGTCTTCGCCTTCCAGCACTTGGCCTCCCACCGTCCAATGGCCTGCGGCCTTCTTCACAGGCGATTTCACCCGGGGCCTCTTCGCAGGGCGGGGTAAAGGAGTCGTGGTTGGGGCCGGTGGCACCTCCTCAAAATATGTTGACTTCTCTGCTTGCCGGAGAAGATTGCGGTACGTCGCTAGCTGGGTGCTGTCCGGGTGGTCTGTGACGGAAAGAAAATAAGGGGAGCAAGGAGTTAGTTACCATTCAATGCTTTGAAGGACGCGATAATGACCGACAAGGGTAAAAGAAGATATAATATATGTGTGTAATAGCCGGTTGTCCATCGGCAGGGGTGTCTTCTGCCGTCGCTCTGCTGCCTTGGCGAGGAACTTGTCGAGGAGTCCTCTCCAAACGAGGTCCTCGATGGCATCCCTCAGGTTGATGCAGTCGGTGGTGTCGTGGCCATGATCGTGATGGTAGAGGCAGTACTTCTTTTTACTCCTCGTGCTCGGATCCGACTTCATCCGGGGAAGCCACTTGAGAAATGGCTCCTCATGGATCTCCATCAAGATCTGATCAGGCGGGGCCGTCAGGGGCGTGTGGTGGCGATAATTGTCCCTTTCCTTCTCGGAGCGATCGCGGCAGTCTCCGTCGTGTCGCTCCCGCTTAGTCCGGCCCTCTCGCGGCGGGTCGGCAGATCTCTTGCAGTCCGACCGATCGATTCTGGCCGCGCGGCCCTGGGCCACTGTATTCTCCTCGCAGCGCGCATGCTTCTGTGCTAGAGCGAGGAGATCCAGAATGGTCGTTGGGGCCTCGACTCCAAGGGCACACAGGAGAATGTGGTCTCGCATCCCCTGGGTGAGGGCCGTGGTGGCGATGCTGACATCGAGATGTGGGATCCATAGCACCTCCGCGCGGAAGTGGGAGACAAAGTCGCATAGCGTCTCTTCCTTTCCCTGCTTGAGCGCGAGTAGGGTCACCACGGACTTGACCACCTTTCGGCAGCCAACATAGTTATCCTTAAACAGCTTCTTGAGCTACTGGAAGGAGGAAATAGTCCAGGCCGACAGAGACTCAAATCAAGCCCGGGCATTCTCCCGTAGGGTTGTTATGAATGCCAAGCACTTCACTGTGTCCGAGGCCCGGTGGATCACCAGGTGAGACTTGAAGCTGTGCATGTGGTCGACCGGGTCAGTGGCGCCGTCGTAGGAGGTGAACGGTGGCAACTGGAGCTTCGGTGAGATGGGGACTTCCATTATTTCCCTAGAGAAAGGGGCACGAAAGTCAAGGTCGTCATCGATTAGGCCGTGATTTTTGGCGGCCAAGAGGACGTCGTCCAAGTACCAGATTTTGTCCTCTATCTCTTCGAAGTGCTGGAGTCGTCGGTCCATCTCCGGATTGGAGTGGAGTGGGCTGCGCACCCTCGGCGCAAGCACGCTACCGGATCGCCGAGTCCTTGTGGCCGAGGCGCGGGACGCCTCTCGCGCTTGGCGGGGGTTCCCCTCAGCCTGACCCCTCTCGTCCTCCCGCCGCTCGGACAAGATACGCTGGGGGTCGGCCCGTTGGTCCCGGAGTTCCTGGTAGAGTTCTGTCAGGGCTCAGATTTGTTGACGCAGTTCGTTGAGGTCACTTGGGGTGACCTCCTATCGGGGATGGGCGAAAGAAGCTTCTTGCCACTCCCGCCGGGAACTGGGTCCCTGGTGGGACCTACGGCCCCGGTTGCTGGTGTTGCGGAGGCTTCCACGGGGCGTCATAGCCTTTTGCTCGTGTTTCTCACAGACGACGTCAAGAAGTGTAGAGGCTGAAAAATGGTTCCTAGGTCACGTACCACCTTCTCTATTTATTTGTTGGGGAACTCGTCTCGCACCCGTGGAGGCCTGCAAACACCAGGAAGTAAGGGCGTCAGAAGGAGTCCCGGGTGTTACCTCATGGGACAACTCTCCGATGCTTAAGTCAGCAATAGGAAAATAGAGTATAGAGAAGAGCAGGAAGGAGAAAGAGAGATATCGCCGTGAGGGGCTGAAGAGCCGTGGAGATCTTCCTGACGAGTGCTCGCCGACCTCAGTGCTTATTCAGAGAGTGCTCGCCGGGTGGTAAGATCGTCAGAAGGGACCCCTCTCAGTGTGTAAGCAGTCGCTCTCTTCTTCTCGCAGTGCAGTAATGTTAGTAGCTCTATTCTCTTGGGCAACGTAATAGCGGAATGAACCACCGTGCTCTTCTCTTCTGTCGATCTCCCTTTTATAGAGGGTTATCCTGGAGCGAGGAGCCTCATCCCTTGATCGTGAAGGGCCTCCGTAGTAGAGTAACGTTTCTCCGCTATAGTGGCAAGAATTTTTCGTTAGAGGGCGATTACTGGTGCGGACACCAGAGCCAACGAGGGATATGATTCGGCGAGTCATTGGTACCGGATACGCAGCACCACTCGAGCGACGCAGGCATCTCTATGGCTTGGAGACAGTCTGGAGTCTCTGTCTTGAGTCTGGGTATTTTTTTGTATTTATTGAGTTATATTTGGTATTTATCTGGGTCGTATTTGTGTGTTTATGTAATTTTGGGTTTTATGTCTAGAGGGGTTAATTAGCTAAATGCCTTGGGTTTCTTTGCAAAAGGGAAGAGGGTCCAGCAAGGGGGCCCCACTCCTCCCCCATTGGTCTACCTAAGCCTTAGGGGTCCATGTAGGGCTGGTCAAATGTCAAGGTGGCTTCTAGAAGGATCCTTTCCTTTTTGGACAAGTCAAGGGGACAAGAGGGAGAGAAAGTCCACATTCCCTCCTCTTGGCCCAAGGGATGCCCCCCTCTTGTAGTAATTTTTTTATTTTTGTCTTTGACCACACATGGGAGAAATACTTTTCTATTCCCCATTTGTCCTTCCCTAACCCTAGATCTGAGGGTAATAGTGGTCATTTTCCTTTTTGTGTCTTTGCCTTATTTGACTTTTTTGTTGTTTTTTGTAAAATGCAACGCAATGCAATGACTGACTCTATAGTCTAAATGTGCGCAGGGGAAGAGACGGACAAGGATTTCATGGCTGCAAGTCTAGGTGGTGTACCAAGCACTGCCCGATTATCAGAGAGAGAGGTTAGCTGCTATGGGGTTCAGAGAGGTTCTTAGCATCGAGGTCACCCGGATCGACACGGCTCTACTGTACGTAGTGCACGAGAGGTGGGACCCGATCAGTAGGGCATTCATCTTCCCGTGGGGTCATATGATCCCAACATTGGAAGACATAGCGAGGATCATGGGATTACGGGTCCACGGAGTAGCAGTGACGGGCTTCAAGTACACAGACTATCGGGCGATGGCGCAGGAGCTGCTCGGGTTGGATCTAATGAGGCCGAGGCACCACTCATCCCAGCTAGCATGGGCGACGCTCCAAGAGAGCCTGGGGCTGAGGGGAGCGGCGATCTCGGTGGGAGAGTTGCCAGAGGATCACATTGGGAGAGTAGTGGAGCAGGTCCGACCGAGAGTGGTAGCGGAGCCGTGATCGGAGGGAGATATCATCCTACGGTGCTTCCTGATCTTACTGTTCAGGAAGCTTCTGTTCGCGACTAGAGCTGACGGAGTGAGCTACAGGATCCTCCCATTACTAAGGGATCTGGACAGAGTTAGAGGGTTCGCTTGGGGAGCAGCGGTGCTAGCTTTCCTCTTCGACTCTCTGAGCACGACCGACCGGCAGATGATGCTGGGCGATTTCTCACCTTTCCTACATGTGAACAATCTAAACTCTAGATGCTTTTATTCTTATGATTATGCTTGCTATATGCTGATGCTGATACTGACTTTATGTAGATCTAGAGCTTCCTCTACCTTCCTGGGATCGGGCGAGGGACAGAGTTATATCTAGAGAGGATCCCCATCACAAGACGATGGGCGGTTTCCAGGGATATGGGGTCAATCAAGTGATTGACCCGAGCCATCCAGGACGATATTGACTCGTTCCCTTATGCATCGGTAAATTTCTAGACTCAAAGTCTTCTATATACTTATAAATGCTTCTACATGCTGACATGCCGACATGGACTCTATTGCCTTTTCAGGTGTGCTAGACACCGTACCGTGACGAGGGACAGCCATGGGTGGAGGCAGCCCTGGCATACAGAGGGTGAGATATCTGGTTGCACTGCATCAATGTCATCGAGTCGCTGCACCATTGCCTGATCATGAGGATGCGGAGAGTGCACCAGCCCGAGGAGGAGTTCCCTGCCAGAGACGACGAGCACTATGGGAGATCCTCGAAAGGACTTAGCAGTGACGTTGACTGGAGCGTTCAAGTAGCCGACCAGGTTTGGGACTGGACGCAAAGGGGTCGAGTAGTGAAGATCCGAGCTGACAGCTACGAGGCCTACCTGAAGGCCTACGCCTGTAGATACGGAGATCAGGTTTTTCGCGGCCTCCAACGATCGGTATGAACTTCTAAACTCATGCTCTTTCATTTATTTGAAATTATTCCTATATGCACTGACATTGTGACTTACTATATGCAGCTAGACCCACAGGGACGCATAGCGGAGCTACAGGGACTCCTCCACGCTACGATCCAGCCGAGGGATGAGTACCGGGTAGCACTAGAGCTTTTGGTAAGCTTCCCTAAACCTTGGACTTAATTTATGCTTATGCTATGCTTATTGAGTAACCTTGACCGAAAATGCAGTGACCCGAGGGAGCGCAATGGGCACACCCGGATGCACCGTCCTCGTCGTCTCAGCCTGCGGGAGTCAGGGCGGAGTGAGACGCCGACTTCGTGCAGGCAGTGGCTAGGGCCGAGGAGGCGGAGGCCACTCTCGCGGAGAGGGTAAGAAACTAAGCAAATTTCCTTGGACTTATATGCTTTATGATTATGCTAATGCGTTGACTGACTATAATGGATGTGAATGCAGGCGAGGGAGCTGACTGCGGCCTTAGCCGAGGCAGAGCGTGCTCGAGCAGAGTCAAAGCGCTTCTAGGTAGAGGCGGCAGAGGTTCCTCATCTCCGAGCAGAGGTTGCCCGAGTGAGCGGAGGAGAGACCCGCCGGCGTGCAGACGAGGAGGAGATAGCGTGACTTAGAGCCGATGTCACTCGACTGAGGGGTGAGCGAGATCAGTTCCGAGTGCAGACGATCAAGATGGAGGGCATGATCTCGAGCATGAAGGAGGCTCTCCATCTTCTGGGGAAGAAGTCATAGGGTAGCAGGAGTCAGAGTGCCACGCCGAGCAGTGCAGTCCGAGGCTACTTCACCAACTCCTCCGACTATAGGAGGAACGAGGAGGCGGACCGAAGGTAAGGACATGAGGAGGAGAGCAGTGCCATTGAGCCGCCAGCAAAGCGGCACGAGGGTACTGGTGACAGTGTTGGCCCAGAGGACAGACCGGTCAAGTGATTTTCTTTGTACTCTTCCTTCTTCTTTCCTGATGCACATTTGTACATATGACCTATGTTAGTGAAAATCTTTTTGTTTGTTTTGGTTGGTTCATTTTGTGCAAATGAATGTGGATGGATGCAAATTGTTTCGGAGCTGAGAACCCAAGTGATATGCTGAGGAGCCGGGAACCCCATGGTCAATGACCGCAGGAGTCTCTGTTGTTGGAGGAGCAGAGGGGCCAACTGCCTGTATGGGGAGTCACCGAACTGGGCTGCTCATCGGCTACGGCAATGGCGCCCAAGGATCAGGGTGAGTGAAAGGCTGAGGCAGCATTGCCGAACATGATTGGCATTGCCAACCGTACGCGCCCGACGTGGATGGCGATGATGATCAGATCGTAGGTCACTATCGCCACCGATTTGTTGTTGCTGTTGCTGGTGCCGGTTGGTCACTTGATGATGACCAGTTGCATGTTGCAATCTGGACGGGGGCCCTCCTCTTCCTCTTCGATAAGAAGAGGTGAGGGCATTGCGACGCCTACTTGGTGGGTGTGACTCTTCTTCGGCAGAAAGAAGAAAGGTATGAGACGTCCCACTGGGCGTGCCAATTTGTTTGTGCGCGTAGGGAAATTCCCGTTTCTGGTTCCTTTTCTCTCGCGGCGGGGATGTACACTCACCTTTTACGGAAGGCCGAGATTGGTCGATTTGGCATGCGGGGATTCCAAGGGTATTGAAAGGAGGGTGGAAAGAACGATAGGAACGCATTGGCGAGAGTGGCGTATGGTTGATCATTCTGGAAGACTAGGACAGGGATAGCTGGATGGAATGCGGGCGTGCCAGTCGATTTCTTGATGATCAACTATGGAACCAAATATTTAACTGGGGATGTGCCGCCAGGGCACAACACGTGAGCATGTGTGTGTCACGTGGAGGGAAGGAGGTTCCGTAGGTACGAGTGCATAGGTGACTATGGGGAGTCGTGTACTGGACATCTTCCCCACCGGCCACAAGTGATCGGTATTTATTTTACATCAGGCGGAGCCCGAACACCATTGTTTCTACTGCCGAAGAAGAGAGTCAAGGACCCTAGACGCCACGACGTCGGTAGGGCTTAGTCCATGCAACAACGATAGGGCAACAGCAACGCAACAGGGATAACTAAGGGCAGAGAGACTGGTTCCAGCGGGGTGGGGGATCCGCTCCTCGACTGGATTACATGACTTATGTGCCGTGAAAGGCATTTATGTGGGGGCTTGAGAGCCCGATTACAAGTGATTGCAAGTCACAGGACAATTCTGTCATTTGTGACGGTCCCCGGGTCATTGCGTTATTGTGTGGGTAGTCCCGTAGTCCTACATAGTGTTCGTAAGAGGACCTGTGATTCAGCAGGGTGCCGCCTGAGGGGCATCACAATGTCTTCCCATCATGAGGTAGTGTCGAGGTCGGGGCAATAGGGGTGTCGTAAGCACCGTTGTGCTGGAGTAGTAGGGCGTCACCAAGGCCGAGGCGACCGAATGACATAGGCAACACTTGTCACTAGAGTAGTTGGACGCTATTGAGACTGGAGCAGTTGGACGGTGTGAGTATCGCCATGACTGGAGTGACCAAAAGCCGTTGAGCTCAGGATTGTCGGGTGCCATGGGCACCGGTGGGACTAGACTTGTTGAGCGATCGGGCGTCGCAGCTCCCGACGTGATTGAAGTAGCTAGAAGTCTGGTGCCGACGGCACTGTTATGACTGAGGCAGCTGAGTAGTCAGGCGCAATGGGCCCTGATGTGGCTAGCAGTCGGGTGCCAGGGGCATCATTGTTACTGAGGTTGCTGAGTGGTCGGGCGCAATGGGCCCCGATGTGGCTGGCAGTCAGGTGTCCGGAGCACCATTGTAACTGAGGTTGCTGAGTGGTCGGGCATCGCGGGCCCCGATGCGACTGGAGTAGCTGGCAATCGGGTACCGAGGGCACCGCTGTGACTAATCTGGTGAGTGATCAGGTGCCGGGGGTCCCGATGTGACCGGAGTGGCTGGCAGTCGGGTGCCAGGGGCACCATTGTGACTGTGCTGTTGAGGGATCGGGTGCCGGGGGCACCATTGGGACTGAAGTAGATGGGCGCCGCTGGACCTTGATGGTCGTGCTCGGGGCCCGTTGATAGATGCAGGGGCCTGGTGCTTCATCTTACGCCGGGACTTGTGAAGTATGCTCATTGTCTGGGTAACAACACTGAGTGTACACTTATTGAGATGACACCAAAGTGGCGCACGATCACTGAAGCAGAGATTAGGCAGGGTGCTCTCATCAAGCCATGTCTGTGTCGTGCACGAATGTCGAGATAAAAATTAAACAGGGTGCCTCAATCGAGCAGCGTTTGATGGTGCACGATCATTGAGGCAAGAACTGGGCAAGGCGCCTCTATGAAGCAGCATCAGAGGTCATGCGCGAAAGTTGAGGCAGGGTCGAGTAGGGTATTCCCATCGAGCAATGTCTCGGGGCACATGATTATCAAGACAGGGCTCGGGCAGAGTGCTTCCACTAAGCGGGATCAATGTCGTGGATGAATATCGAGACAAGACTTTGGCAGAGTGCTTTCACCAAGCCAGCTCTGGGGTCGTGCACGATTGTCGAGATGATATACGTTCATCAAATAGGGGGCATGCCTTTTAGGAGGTCGGTGTTTGGGCTAGACGCCGTATGAGGGATGACCATGCGGCATGCCCTCGGCGTAAGCCTAGCCCAATTACACAAGGACATAAATACAAAATAAAGGACATAAAAGTAAAATAAAATACTAGTGTCTCACACATAATAGTTCAATACTCGGGCGGGGCTTCCATGCTGTCGCCCAACCATAGAGAGGCCGGAGTCGCTCAAGTCGTGCTGCGGGTCTGATAACGGCGACTGGCTCTCGTGTCCTCGCCAATAGTGTATTGATTTTTCACCACAAAGTCAACATTTATCAGCTTGTCGACCTCCTTGCAAATTTGGCTTATTAATTCTGGTCTCATTCTTTGAGGTGATTGCTTCACCGGTTTGGCCTTAGGGTCAATGGCCAGTATGTGCTGGGCAACTACGGGGCTGAGGCCTGGCATTTTTTTGTAATTCCAAGCAAAGCAGTCTCAGAATTCCTATAGTAGCTTTATGTATTCCCTCCTCTCTTCGGGTAGTAAGAGGGTACAGAGGAAGGTCAGCCTAGGATCATCCTTTGTGCTGAGGTTTATTTCAACCAATTGGTCAACTGTGGCTTGACCGCCATCTTCTATTTCTGGAGGAGTTGGCTGTAGGTTGATGAAACCTTTGTCATCTTCTTCAACTTCGAGGGCCTCGTAGATGTGTTCTTGTCTTACTTCGCCTAAAGGCAGGACTTCGGCTTTGCCTTCTTCTAAGCTGGTTGGCTGTTTACTATGTTGGAGAAGTGGCCCTGGTGTTGGTGCTGTAGATTCTGTGCAACTTGGATGCCGACTCACAGGTGGAGCACCCTTAAGGGCGGGATAATTTTCTTCAGCTTTTGACTCTTGTGAGTCATTGTTGGGAATTGTAGTTGCCTTCACAGAGATGGACTCCCAGCATCTGCATGGAGTAGCAGCTCCATGATCATTGCGCACCTGCGGCCGTGATGAGCATGAGCTTTTAATTCAGCAGATGTCTCTGCTAGCTCATAGTTCCCCAAGTATTCATCATAGATTGCCCCCAGGGGTTCTTCGCTGGCTAAGGTGTAGGTAGAGAGCATATCGACTTCATAATCGTCTTCTATAGAGAAGCCCAACCTTGGGTGCTGAGTAATCTACAGTAATCTTCTGCCCATATTTGGGGGATACCACAATTCTTTGAACATTTTCTTCTGATTGGAGGGCTGACAGAAGGAGATCTACTATTTCTTGGCCATCTTGATCACGCGACCGGTTATATAAGGGAGTCCCATAATTGGGACAGGTGGATCATGCATCTCTTTGGGGAATCTGCATTCATCATCCCCTTTTGCAGGTTACTCCTTGGCCACATAAAACATGGTGGGTTGGCCATCAGGATTAGAGACCTTAGGGTCTTCAATATTTTGACTATTTGACAGTCTACAATAGCTATGGGCTTGATGATCCCTGGCGGGACCTTGACATCCCCAAGTAATTCTTCGAGTTCTAATGCCCCCGACTTAGGGTAAATGTTGGGCTGAATTACTCTGAGCTCTCCTTCTTCCTTAGATATGAGTGACACCTCTGGGGGAGCTACGTAGTCAGGCGGCGATGAAGGGAACAAGTCGCCAGATTCTAGTTTCTTCTTCCCCTTGTCTTGAACTGGAGGGACAGGCTTCTTCGGCTTCTCTACATACAGAGATTCATCTAACCAATGGCATTCAAATACCTCGAAGGGGTGTAAGTCAGTGAACATCTTTCTTATTTCCCGTTCTGAGGGTATTTTATGCATTGGTGGAGGGTGGAAGCCATCACCTAGTTTTGATGCAGCCATGGGTGGCCTAGTAGCGCCTTGTATGAGGTGTTAGAGTTTATTACATGGAATTGCACTTTAGTAGTGAAGTCACTGAGTGAGAGCTCAAACTCCACCACGCCCATAGGCACTTTAAACTTCTGGTTAAAACCAACGATTCTCATATCCCTTACCTCAACTAGGTGTACATCAAAATAGTATTTCTGATATACCTGATAGGGGAGAATGTTTAATGCTGCCCCCGGGTCAATCAAAATTCTACTTATCAGCTGGCCATTCAGCAGCCCCTCATGTAGAGTGGTCTATTGTGGCTGACAGAGGGTAGAAGTATATCCTCCTCCATTAATGTCATAGCTACCCCTAACTGCGCCTCGGCAAAATAGCTTTCAAAATGTGTCGGGGTTTGCAGAGCCATGAGAATCGCTCGTCTTCTTTCTTTGTCGAGGGAGAGTATTTCCCAGACCGTGAACCTTGCAGAGATTCTTTTTAGCTGCTTCATTATTCTATTGCTGGCCTTGACATTAGCCAGCCTCATTTCTTCAGGTTTGTTACGTCGGCCCTCATGGTGTCTTGAGGAGCTGGCTCGGGAGGCGGTTCATCTTTTCCTTCGGGTGTTTCCTGGGCTTACTGTGCCAGCTCGACCGGCTGCTTCTCTTGCATGAATTCGGTGAGGCTGGGAATACTCGTATGGTCTTTATTCGCCTGAAGAGGGGCAGCCGAAGGTATGACCGGGACATTCTTGGCCTTTGATTATGGTTGTGGACATGGCCGTTTGCCCTCCCGAGAGGACATAAATTCAACAAAGGAGGGTGATAAGTGCTATATTTTACATCATAACTTACATCACATACAACATCTTTGAGTAATTGTCCTTGGAGAGAGATGGGATCAGACGAGCCGAGCTTTCTTGATGCCCTGGGCGCATATGGTGCTGACTCTAGAGGACGTAACTAGGATCACCAGGCTACGGGTGGATGGAGAGACAGTGAGCGGGGTGACCTACCCTCATTATAGGGAGCTAGCCTGCAGACTCCTAGACATGGATACTACAGTTGTTAGCCCTAGGGATTGTAGGGTGATTTATAGGGTAGAGCTCATGAGTGTTTTGGGATTGAGGGAGGCTCCCCAGAGGATGGGAGAGTCCTTAGAGGAGTTCGCAGAGAGGATGACAGAGAGAGCTCAGGTGACCTCCTGCTAGGACCCCACCCAGAGGGAGAGAGTGGACATAGATTTGAGAATATTTCTATTTTTGATGCTGGGGAGATTGTTGTTGGGAACAAAGGGAGATGACTTGAACTATCGATTTTTGGGCCTTTTAGAGGATTTGGACCGGGTAGGGCAGTACGCCTGGGGTGCTGCCCTGCTCGCACACTTGATAGCCAACCTGTCCACGGGGACAGGTCATGAGATGATCATCAGTGGCTTCTCACCATTCCAACAGGTATGCAATTTTTGTTATTTTTATGCTTATGATTATGATCATGCTTAATGTTTATGCTTATGGATGCTAATGCTTGTGAATGAAGGTATGGAGCCACTTGTACATGCTAATGGACCGACTCGGCCCTCGACATCCTGACGCGTACCTCTTGGCATGGCACTGGCTGCCGTTGATGATCGGAGTGCCCCACGCCTATGAGTTGAGAGTGCTTAGGTGGGAGTTCCGCAACTACCCCGTTGCCTTGGTATGTGTGTAATTATTATGCACTTTTTCTTATTCCATGCTTATGATGTTATGATGACATGTATGCATGCAGGTGGTGTGGAGGCCCTACTTAGGGATGCCGAACGAGGGCCAGCCGTGGGTAGTGGCGGGCCCACCTCTGTTCGGGCGTGAGATCTGGGTTCACTGCCTGAACGAGATCGAGTCGCTAAGACTGCGGCTGGCGATCCAGACCCTGGGCTTGCACTAGGCATGGGTAGACATGGCAGAGCCTCGCGACATTGGATGGAAGTCGTGGGGGTGAACGATCCCGACGGACTGGCAACTATAGTTCCTAGAGCAGTATGTGGATTGGCAGAGAGGCGAGACCCCAATCATCTCCCACACATAAGATAGCTCGGCGTACTTGCAGCGCTATTGGGTGACATACGTCGGTCGGCCTCAGATGAGGCCAGTGGGGGTATGCATACTATGAAAGCATTTTTATTTTATTTATATATGCTTTATGATATATGCTAATTAATATGTGATGAATGTAGGATTCACGGGATGCTACATATATGGACTTACAGGCCCACCTTCGTGATGTCGAGGCCTAGCTCATAGCCACTCAGATGCATGAATTTTATGATATTGACTATTCTTGAATGTTTAGTGTTCAGCCACTGACAATCTCAATTAATGCAGTGTGCTGAGCAAGGAGTAGGAGCAGGAGGTGCTTCTTCTAGCACGAGGAACCCTACCGTGGAGATTACCTCTTTGGAGGAGCGCTTAGCAGGGGCAGTAGTAGGTGCCGAGACAACAGAGCGTGACTTAGCCGCACAGGTTAGTTCACAAAAATAAAATTCATGCACGCATATTATTTCCTTGCGAAAATAAATACTTCATTGTGCTTATGAGGATGGTGGTTTTCACAGGTTGAGGAGCTACAGGCGATGCTTACCTGGGCTGCCCTGGCGGGCACCGAGTTGGCAATCCGTGACGAGCGGGTCGCGGAGTTAGAGGAGGAGAGGAGGCAATGAGAGACAGAGGAGCTTCCTCGAGACGTAGTGGAGCTGCGGATGCTCCTTGAGGTGGAGAGGAGGGAGCGAGCACGGGAGCGAGAGGAGGTGTTGGAGCTGAGGACCTAGCTGGGAGTCCTCGAGAAGTGCCTGAGGGTTGCCGAGGAGTGCTAGCAGAGGGGACGAGAGCGGGCACAGTGTGAGAGGCATCCGAGTGCCTACTCTAGCACCGGCTACTTGGTTAGCTCCTCCACGCAACTGAGGAATAAGGTAGACGCGTGAGCACGAGGCGAGAGATCAACCACCACTCAGGGGTTGATGGGGCCCCCACGAGTTCCTCCCAAGGATAGAGGTGAGGCGGAGAGCAGAGAGAGGAGAGAGGAGAGTGGATGTGAGAGCTAGAGAGACCTTGCTATACACCACCTCCATGATACTTTTGTACATGCACATATTTATGATAGTGACATGAAAAACATTATTCATGTTACCCGATTGCCTTCTTTTGTGCTTTTGTGTGCTTGTACCTCTCCTGTCCATGTGTATCACGTCTTCAACAAACAAGCTAGTTACTCTATTCGACTTGGCCCCTTGCTCAATAAGCAAGGGTGGTGTCCTTCTGACCTTGATAAAGGGTCAAGGGGCCAAGCCTTTAATCAACTGAGGCAAATAAAAGGAATAAAGAAAGACTTTAAGAATGCATCATGTAAGCAAACAGGAATTAAAAATATGACTCATGCGCAATGCAAGCAAGCAAATGATTTTGGGGGGGTTTGTTTTGTTGGACTTGGCGACCCAAAGCATGCATGTACTCAGACATGTGCACTGACATGAAAATGAACAAGTTAGAACCTACACAGGCCTGGACGATGCACGGACTTGATGTCTCAAGACATATGCACGGGCTTTATCAAAAAGAGCATGGACTTAGAGTTTTAACAATGCTCAACGTGCACGGACTTGACTAGAATGTGCACGGACTCAGTTTATCTACTAAGTCCAACACGTGCATGGACTCAATAGATCATGCAAGGACCTTATAGAAAGTGCACGGACTTTCACTCTTCTATAATGCATGCAAAGATGAGGTATGCACGGACTTAATAGATCATGCAAGGACCTTACAGTAAATAGTCTAAGTCCAGAATGTGCACGGGGTTTGATGTGCACGGACATCAACACAAAGTGCACGGACTTTGGTTAGTCAAAAGGTGCACGGACTTTAGTGTGCTCGGACCTTGCTAAAGTATGCACAGGCTACAGACACAAAAGATGCAAGGACTTATTAACACGGCACTAGAATATGCATGGACTTCGACTCAACCTCAATGCAAATATGCATATACATTGCAACACGTGCACGGACTTGAAAGTTGAAACATGCAAGGGGTTATGGACATGTGTATGGACTTTAACAAAAGGTGCACGGAGATGTCGGTGCACAGACTTGGACAATACTACAGCATGTAGATGCAAGACGTGCACTGTTCATGCACGAAGTTTGATTTTCTTCTAATCGAAACATGCTCGGACTTCAAACAGAAACGTGCACAGTCATAAGAATGTAGGTGGACAACATGTACGGACTTGGTGAAATGTGCAAGGACTTCGACCGAACATCGTGCACAGACTTTTTGGTTTTAACACAAAGCCAAAATGTGCATGGACTTGTGTCTACTAGACTAAACCATGCACGGACTTTGAACGTGTACAGACTTAATGTTCAATGCAGCAAGGAATGTGCATGGACTTGTAAGCGAACAGTGCATAGAGTAGGATATATCTAAGTCTAAAACTTGCACGGACTTAACACATGCACAGACATTCAATTATGGACTTAGCATAAAAACATGCATGGACTTAAACACGCATAAGGGCAAACGAAAACGTGCACGGACATTGAAAATGATAATGAAATGTGCACGGACTATGAATGTCAAATAGCAAACTTGTTTGCCACAAACCAACCATGCAGATGATCAAGTATGCACAGACTTGAGAAATGCAAGCCTGTAGAATGTGCATGGATTTTGTGATTTCATGCCTTAACCTTATTTGATGCACTGACAGACCTTCTATAATCAATGACTCTCCTAAATGCACAGACTTGCAGCAACAACTGCAACAGGCAGTACTAATCAGCATAACAGTTGGTGACTCAATCAAGCACTAATTTAAGAAGGAAAGAAGTGACTCAAGAAGTTACTTTCATCAAAGCATCATCTAACTCAAGAAGTTGCTATCATCAAAACATCATCTGACTCAAGAAGTTGCTATCATATCATCAAAGCAACACCCCATCACAAAGCCCAGGGGGAACAGCATTCTAGGGTGGTGTCTATCTGGTTGTGGTTGTCTAGATCGGTCAGTTTAGGTGACTGGGTGTGGTCCTTTCCTTGACTGTGACAATACCATAACGACTCAATCTAGAACTGCCAGTGTCCTTGTCTCTGGTTGCATAGCGAGTGTGCCTTGACTGCCGGGTTCGCCTAGCGGTTGAGTGATGGTTAGCTTTGCCCAGAGCGTTGTTGTCATCTACCGCTCCAATTTCTGAATGTCTTGGCTTGGCCTCAGGGTTCGCCCATTGTCCCATGGATGTCTTTTGATATCCTATGAGGGCTAGGACCGTGACGAGATAGCCAGGAGTGCTCATGCATCAAGTCTATTTATGTGTATGTCTGTGCATCGTCAGCGTCTGGTTGGGTAACGCACCTTGGCTAGTGCGTTACATCATGGCGGAGCATTATGGGTCCGTTACGTTCTGTGTGACTGGTGGATTTTCGTGTGTTCTGGTGACTATAACGATTGCTTGTTGGCACATCACCATGGGTGCAACGCCCCTACCCTGGTTCGTCACGTATTGTGACGTGGTGTTCTGTGACCGTTACGCCTTCAGGCGCATGAGGTGTAGCCTGTTCAGTCTTTAACGCATTTCATTTGGCATATGCGCTGTGTTTGTGGTATTGTGTAATACTACTTTAGATCCTGATAGATTATCCCCCTAGTCCCTCGTGATGGAGCCACTAGTCGTAGCCCTGGACTTTCAATGTCTACCCACCTGGGAAAGGTGGAGGGGCATTTCCCGCTAGATGGTTTTTCAGCTAGTTCCATGGTGCCCCGGCTTTGTACTGCAGCGTCCGCAGGGGGGGAATACTAGCTAGAGGCCTGGCTCTAGGTAGGAGTCGGTGTGTGCACACGTGGTCAGAGGCTTGGACTGACACTGACAAGTCTTACTCTGACTAGTACTTGGTTCGGTTCCCTTATGCCTCTCGCTTGTTGTTAGTCTGACTTGCGAGTTGCTTGAGATGCAGTGTAAGCCGTCAGTGGACACATCTGGTCTCTCTCTTCTAGTTGGTCTCAACCCTGTGCACATTCTGGACTTAGTCAGTTTGCTGTTGGGTTGCATGATCTATTAAGTCCGTGCATATCTCATCTTAGCATGCATTGTAGAAGATTCAAAGTCCGTGCACTTTCTATGAGGTCCTTGCATGAGCTATTGAGTCCATGCATGTTTTGGACTTAGTAGATAAACTCAGTCCGTGCACGTTCTAGTCAAGTCCGTGCATGTTGAGCATTGTTAAACTCTAAGTCCATGCTTTGGGTCGCCAAGTCCGAGCACATCAGTTTAAGGTCCGAGCATGCTGAAGTCCGTGCATCTTTATACACACAAAGTCCATGCACGCCTCTCATTAGTAAAGTCCGAGCACAGACGAGTCCGTGCATATTTTTTCCTTGCAAGAAGAACATCTAGTCTATGCATGCTTTACCTCTAGTTTAAACCCCATGCATATTTTTACCTTTTGGCTAAACACAAGTCCGTGCATCTTTTCATATATGCACCTGAACTCTGTGCACGTCTTAATCCACACACGTTTTGTCTGCAATAAAACCCATGCACTTTTTATTCACTATTCATCGAAGTTGGAGCATACACTGTTGCAGAGTCAGTGTATGTCCTTTTGATGTCTGAGCATATAACAACCCCGTGCATATTTTCTAGTCAGGGCAAGTCCGAGCAGGTCTGCACTGAGACTGCCTTACTGCAGTAAGTCCGTGCAGATCCCTTTGTAGCCAGTTCACTCATACTCCGTACATACCCCGTGCATCTTTTTCTGTCTAGTATACTCTTAACTGAACTAATGTTTGCTTCTGTGTTAACAGGTAATGCTTCGTGGAAAACAAGGGTGGCACGTGATCCAAGATTGGATGCAGTGCCAGGATCACGACACGTGTGAAGTGAATGGCAAGATGCTGCCACGTGTGAAGGTTTTATGACGAGTTTTCGTGGAAGACACACGCCCTTTCTGCTGCTGGTATAAAGGAAAGCTTTCTCCTTCCTGGAGAAGATGGATCGTGAACAACTTCCAGACAAGCAGAAGCCATCCTGTGCGATCCAGAGAAGAAGAAGAGAGAAGAGGAAAGAGAGAAGAAAAAGAGGAGAAGAGAAGAGTTGGTCAAAAAGTCAATTGTAGAGAGATTGTGAGAGATTGTGAGAGAGAAGGGTCACTCAGTCTCCTAGTTCAGAACCAGAGCTGAGATTGCTCAGTGTTGAGCTACATTTCCCTTTTGGGATCTTCGTATTTTTCTTGCTTTTATTTCTCTATTTTTTCAACCTGTTCGTCAGCAGAGGTTAAGCTATAAGTCCCCAGTGCAAGCTATTAGTCAGTAGTGTTGGCAAGCTGTGAAGCCCAGCAGATTAAGCTATGAATCAGCTGAGAAAGCCACATTCCAGTTGGAGTGCGAGGTGGACGTAGATCTCTAGTTTGAGATCGAACCACCTTAAAAGCTTTGTATCTACTGTGTGATTGAATTTGGTGTTTGCATTGTTTAAGTTCCTTGTTCTTCGCTCAGTAGGTGTTTGATGAGAATTGTGTGAGATCCAAGTTATAGAACCTGTTCAGACTTAGTTCTCATTGAGTGGTTGGTGACTATCCTGCAGTAGCTCGTTATTATTCCGCATTTGATTCTGCTATAGTTAAATTTTTTTAACGGGTGACTGATCCATTCAATCCCCCCTTTCTAGATCATCTACAGACACTCTATCTATAGAAATTGGTCTCTAGGCGTCGATACAGACTTATCATGTGATCCACATGATGGCAGCATTCTCTTTTTCTAATGATGAATCAGAGGAGCCCAACACCAACCGGAGAGAGCGTTCGATCTGGTACCTAGGGTGGAGGCCCTGGCATGATCGCAGGCCCCTCTCCTTTCTCAGGGAAAGAACCCGGCAACTTTTCGATGTCCTCGTCGAGCGGGCGCAAATCTTGCCCCGTGACCCACCGACAGACTACACTCAGTGGGACTTTAACCATCCTCAGTATTGCCCCTTTCATGCACGAATCTACCACGCGATCGAGTCCTGTAAGGAAGTCCAATGCCTCATCGAGGAACAGATCCGGTGGGAACAGATCGATGCCGAAGGGAATTCCATGGCACTTGTTCGGCTACGACAAGCTGTCAAAGAAACCCTGAGCACTGCCAGGAATGCACCAGAGCAGCCTGATCCTCCCCAGGAAATTGGGCACAGGTTGCCTTACCAGCATACTCCAGAATGGCTCGAGTTCCATACCGATAATCGGGAGGCTCTCGAATGACTGCGGAGACGTAGGGAGCAAGATGCCAGCCAAGAGGCGGGGCCTAGCACCTTCTCGGCCAACGCCGTTCATCCTCCTGCTCCCCCGGTCTCCCCTGATTCCTCGGCACCACAGGCTGGTCCGCCAGCCCCTGCCACTCCGACCGCACAATGGCGACCCTGGCAGGAGCTAGAGTCTCTACCCTTTTCCAGGGAAGACACTGCAAGACTCCTCCGAGTCCTTCCCGGTCAAGAGGACGTCCTAGTGGGTGAGACTACTATGGGATCCCCAAGCTCTCCTTGCCTCCCCTCTGTTCCACTTCCGACTCTGATGATTGAGGATAGGAAAGGAAAGCAAAAGTGTCACCGTGACGTGGGAGAACGTTCATGCCTTGAACCGCAGATTCAAGAAAGTAGCTATGGTTGCGGAGTCATCCGACTCGAAAATTGACATGGTTGACACCAGTCGGCTGATGATCCTCCCGGGGGATCACTTTAAATACGAGCGGGGAGACGAAGTTCGTCAGAACCACCCGAAAGACAAGCACCTGGCAGATTTCATCAGGCGCTTCAACTTGTATGGGAAGCGCAATGTAATTTTGGCTCGACGCGCTGAAGGGGCACTGCTGGACGACCGAGACAGCTTGAATGACTTGGTGATTCGGATGTTGCCAATTTACTTTTCTGGGGAAGCGAGGAAGTGGGATGCTATTCTTGGCCTGCAGGAGCTGACCCCGGACACTGGGTTGCTGACGAGAGCACCACAATTTACACCGACTTGATGGAATGAGGCCGGGGGGCGCGTTGACCAGGAAAAGCCAAGCTATGGCCTATTCCTTGCCCCACTAAAATGGGGGTATCGTGTCGAACCCTTCCTACTGGACTACCTGGCGGTTCGCTTCAAGCATCAGATTTCCGTGGGTTGGTTTGGAGAGCTGAAAGCCACCGACGCCCGCGCCTTCTACCCATGGGTCGTTGAATTCACAGATTATGTGCTGCAGTAGTACACCCCAATTCTGGTGAGAGCAGGGGTGTATTACAGTGTTTATGCATCCTGGTACAGATATCTAATTTCCTGAGGACTGTACTGCGGGATGATCGAAATTTTCTGCCATGAGTACAACACTTTCTACACTGCTGAGGGGGAAACTTCGTTGGACCTCTGGAGCTTGGCTCAGTTGAGCGGCTTGCCCATAGACGGGGAGCCATATGAAGAGGTTTGCTTTCCAGACTGGCTGAAGGACCAGACGGACGGTGAGGGCAAATAGTTTATTGGCTTCGCCTATCGGTATTTGATGAAGGCCTACTACGCCATGGTGCGCCTGACGCTCGACCCGAAGGAGGCGCGGAAGCCCGGAGAGAAGCGACGCGTACGGATGGGCATGTGGCTTCAGTATTTCTTCAGCAGGGAGAAAAATTACGAAGACTTCCCCGCAGTGGCTCCGACGGTGGTGAGGAAGAAGTCAAGAGCCCGCCGCCAGATGACCCTTCCTCCGGTCACGCAGAGAGGTCGACAAGGGGGTCCAAACCCCACAGGAGTCGACGCCATCACACATTATGCTGCGTACCTAACTTATTGGTTGTGCTCGTTCGCCCTTCCGCAAGGGGACGAGACAGTGATCAGGCCGGAGGCCATCTACCCAGCGTACTTGACGGCCTGGGGGATGAAGCTATCGCTATGTCCAGTGGCCTTATGCTTGATATACAAGATGTTGGGGGATCTGCACAAGTCACGTATCCCCCGGAATTCACGGACGGCCGGTCCACTTCATTTCTTTAACGTGTGGGTCTGCACCCTATTTCCAGAGGCAGCTCCGCATTCTCTTCAGTCTGATCACCTGATGCCGAGGATGGTCGAATTTGCCAGCGTCGAACCTCCTCCCCTAGCCGATCAACTATTCACCATTCGAGGGAAGCTGACGACGGTCCCCACGGACTCGCCAGGAGTTCTTCTTTTCTGGGGCATGGCAGCTAGCTCCAGCCCTCTTGTAAATAGAATGCGGCAGTGCCGCCTGTATGAAACTGAGGAATTTGTTCATTCCTTCACCGGCGCCAAGAGCACGTGGCCTATTTTGGAGCCAGAGCTGATTGATTGGGCTTTGTCTATTCGTCCCAGTGTCCTGGTCTTTTGGAATAGCAGTCTGCTATGGCTGGAGCCGTACTATCCCTTACGCTTTAGCCAGAATTTTGGATATGACCAGCAGATCCCTCCTTCCTCAGCCTGCTTCAGCATCCCCAGCCGACATCGGGCTGGCCAGACAACCGTAGAGGAAGCCCGGTTGTGGTGGGACTACTTCCACCGCCGCGAGGATGTGTCGTTCAGGGTGCCGTCCCCTGCTCATCTACCCCGGGTGACGCCAGAATTCATTAAATGGTGGAATGCATGGACTGGCTTCTACCGCGCCTCCCGGAAGGATCGCTGGCAAGCTGCCGAACGTCGCTTCTTGGACACTCAGCCGGAGCCGGTGCTAGACGTTGACCCCGCCTACCTGAAGAAGCTGAAGGGGTGGTCTAGCTTTGAGGTCATGGCTTATCTGGAGGGGCAGAAGACCGCCAAGCGTAGCTCCTCGAAGGCCAACCCGAAGATGCCGCCAGTTCAAAAAGATGACTATGTCAAGACCCTTCAGGGGTTATGCCGAGTTAGCAGCGAGCGGGTGGCTCTTCAGGCAATTCCCATTCCGATAGAGGAGTCACTCCCAACTGTGGCGGATTGGCGTCCAGAATCTGACCGTCTTCATCCGTACCAGACCTTCATCAGCCGGAAGGATAGGCGGGAAGGAATGTACGCTAACACCCCGTGGATATTCGCCATGCTGCAGTCACATGGGCTGTCCGTGGCTGGCTCTTTGGATGCCATTCGGGACCATCCGCTGTCGGTGTCCTTCAAATACGCCGACGGATGGGGCCTGGACCATCTGAGCTTGGCGTGCCACCTACAAGATTTGCAATATTCACCGTGAAATAATCATTCAAACCAAAATATCCTCACTTTAATCATAAAATGCAGCAATAATGGGGCTCCAAAACATTCTTCATGATTTCAAGACAAAAACGGTCAAAGTGGGACCGCTCATATAGTGTAACGGCCTTGTCTTGGCCGTGCAAACAGGAGCAATTTGACCGTAAAATGTAAATATGCACGGCCTATCAGTAGGCCGTCCTATCTACTGAACGGCCATAATCTAGCTGCTCCATTGCAATGCACCGTTAGGGATTAAACGGTCCTTTATGAGACCGTCCAGTGACTGAACGGTCTATCGATAGACCATTCAATAACTAGGGGTTCAAAAATAAAAAACCCTTCCTCTTCCTCCACCCTCTCCATCGTAACCGACGGAGAAGAGGAAGGAAATCACTCCCCCACGTCCCCCATCCTTCTCCCTCTCAATCTCTCCTACTCTCACTCTCTCAATCTCACTCTCTCAATCTCTCCCCCTCATCTCCATCCCGTTCATGCCCACCAAACACCAAGCATCACGCCCCCGGATGGTCGAAGAAGGAGTTCCACTGCCACCGGCGGCAGCCATGGAGGATGAAGTGACGGCGACAAACCCGCCGGCAGAGGAGGAAGCACCGTCGCCCGCGGCTGAGGATGCGCTGGCAGTCATCACCGGATAGCCCGCTGCGGTGGAGGAGGAGGACCCGACGTCGGAAGAGACGGCAGTGCTGGCAACAGAACCAGCGAAGGGACCTCGCCTGGTCAAGGTAGGTTCCCTAAACACCCTCTCCATTTTCATTTCATCCCATGCATGCCAGATTTAGGGGATAGAATAGGGGCATTCAACCCCTAGGAGGCCAGTTGGGGAGGCCATAGGGCCCTCACCGCTGGCGGGGGGGGACTTTACGCCGTCGGGGACGACGGTCGATGGACGGTTCAACAGGAACTGCACCCCGAAACTATACGGCTCATATAGAGTTGTTCACGACCTGCACGGCACATGGGTTGCCGTCTTGGGGTATTTAGACCGACACCAGTGACTAACCTAGCACGGTTTGAGGAAAATTGTGAGGGAATAAGACGGGCCATTGTGGTCCATTTAGAATGCCAAATGTTGAGAACAGAACGGTCCCCATCGGACCGCCCACCGTTACACGATTTAAGGAAAGTCGTTCAAGATCTAAACCCTGAGGGACATGAAACGGTCGTGCTGGGACCATGGACTTACTGAACGGCTGACAAGGAGTCGTTATAAGGTGGGAAACTGGGACCCTAAATAGTTATAAACAGGCCCTAGGTAGAGCAGTCCAATGAAAGCCGTGGTATCCTGAGAGGGGTTATGGGGAAACGGTTGGAGGGCAACAGTTGAAGGCTACAAACGGCCCATGAGTGACCGTTTAGCTTATTGAATTATTCAATTAACGAAATACATAAAATAAAATAAAATAAAATGAAAAGCAAAATAACCAATGCAATTATCCTAAAATGTATGTAGGGAAAGCGTAGGACCTGGATCTCTTGGTTGCAGGTCCAGGCAGTGTACCTCGCACTACCCGACTTCCAATGGGAGAGGCTAGCGGCGATGGGGTTCGCCGAGTTCCTAAGCGTAGAGGTCAGCTGGTTTGACACACAGCTACTCTATGCTCTGCACGACTACTGGGACCCAGTGAGTCATGCGTTCCTCTTCTCGTGGGGCCACATGGTCCCCACGCTAGAGGACGTAGCTCAGATTACTGGCCTGTGCGTGCATGGGTCCCCGGTCAGCGGGAGGACTCACCCCGACTACCGGGAGATGGCCCAAGAGCTACTGGGGTTGGAGCTGCTACACCCGGAGTGGCAGTCGACGATGCTGACCAGAGCGGCACTCCAGGACAGCCTCGAGCTGAGGCGTGCCGGGATCACGACAAGGGAGCCGAGCAGCACCTCCAGTGGCTCGTGGACCGAGCCAGACCGAGAGTTGCAGCGGAGCCAGGAGCAGAGGCGGACCGGGTGCTGAGGAGATTCCTGACTCTCTTCTTCGGATGGCTACTGTTTGCGACAAGAGCAGACATCATCAGCTGTCGCTTCCTACCCTTACTCGAGGACCTGGACCAGGTCGGCGACTACGCGTGGGGAGCAGCAGTTCTGGCGTTCCTGTTCGACATGCTGAGCTCCATTAGCCGATGTACGATGCTCGGGGGCTTCTCCCCTCTACTCCAGGTACGACCCTACCCCTAGACTAGTTATGTAATTTCTATATGCTTCCTATATGCGTTATATACTGATGTGCGATGCAGGTGTGAGCCTACGTGAGACTGCGTGGGCTGGGGAGACGCGAGGAGACCCACCTCAAGCTGCTATCGATCGCGAGGACGTGGATCGCACCTCGAGAGACTGGAGGCCTCCAGAGACAAGTCCGGGGGATCCAGGATGACGTGGACACCCTACCGTACACCTCGGTGCGACTCTAAACTCAGACTCTTTAATTAAATGCAACCTATATGCTTATGATGCTGACGTGACTTTCCTATTTTGACAGGTTCGGTGGACACCCTATGCAGATGAGGGGCACGAGGGCCAGCCCTGGGTAGTGGGGGGCCAACACTTAGTAACTTTTGGTATCTGAATTGTTATCATGTCTTCATCTTACATGTTTATATCATGTCAAATAAGCCCCCCTGACTTTTTGTAGATGACAAAAAGGGGGAGAATCTTGGTTTGTGTGCTCAATGTCAATGTGCGTAATTTGTGTGCTCAATGCGCTTAATGCCTTAAGCTTTTTGTGTGTTCAATGTGCTTAATGCCTTATGCCTATTGTGGGTTCAATACTTTTGTGCTCAATATTTTATGCATAATGAGAGATAGTAGCTTTGGGAGAGAATGTGGTTTTTTGTGTGTTCAATGTGCTTAATGCCTTATACCTTTTGTGGGTTCAATGCTTTTGTGCTCAATGAGAGAGAGTAGTTTTGGGGGAGAATGTGATTGAATGCCTTATTTTTCATTCTCATAATGACTCATTAAAATTCTTCTACTCTATCTTTTGGAACTATCGCACACATCATTTTGTCATCATCAAAATGGGGGAGATTGTTGCATCTCCTAGTTGATATTGGTGTTTGGTTTTAATGATATCAAAACGATTGTGCTTGTGTGTGTTTCATTGAGTAATATGTATGCATCTTGGTTGATGAGTTAAAATATGACTTCAAGGTTCTCACTTGGAAGTCAAATAAATGATTTGTGTTTAAAGAACTCATGCTATGTTTATCTTGGTTTGCAGGATCAAAATCCATGGTTCATGCTTGGAGTTCAAAGGAGTCCATCAATGAAGTTCTTCTTAAAAAAGGGAGTTAACTCACTCATTACATTATGTCGAATCTTTCTATGTTTCATGCATTTCATCAAATAGGTTTTCAAAGTATTGATCGGGCATTTTCATGCATTTTCCACATGTAGTTTTTGATCTTGAAATATGCCCAATCTATTTACTTAAAATTTGATGAATGTCATTTGAATGGTAAACTGAGTGTACTTGTTTGAAGGCCTTGGCCTAAATAACTTGCTCTCACAATGAAGTTTTGAATGAGCTTTCAACTTTGAGATCCTATAGTGCACTTGTAAATGAGCTCTCAAATTGAGATCATCTTTTAATATTGTGAATCAAGATCAAATTAGTTTCATGATGTGCTCTACATGTTTAAATGCATGGTTTATGAAGTTGAGTTTTGTTTGAGAAAGATTGGGTTCCTATGTGATTGAACTTGTGATTTGGTTTGATTGTATTCAATAGATTGCTCATGATTTCTTAAGTGCTTGAATATACTTCAAACATATTTTCTTTAAGGCTTTATGAGCTTGTTGGCCCAGAGAGATGGCAGACAAGAAGGGGGGTTGAATTGTCCGCTTGTCCAGATGACGGAATTTAAAAACTTTCTTAGCAGATTGTCACGGATATAGAATTGACTGCGTTGATTAACTGAGCCTCAAGTGAAATTACGGTGTTCTCTCAAGCTTTCCGATCTCACTCGAGTTAACAAGGCAATCAATCAAGCAATTCAAGCTCAACACAAATAGATTTATGCTAAACACGGATAGTGGAGGTAGCGGCGTGTGATAGTGTAGTGAATTAAAAACCTATGTAGTGAACCTGTGAACGGAGATAGAAGAAATGACAATCACACAGCAATCACACACAACACAAAGATTTTAAGGTGATTTGGGACCACGAAGGGCTCCCTACGTCCACCCCTCACCCAACCGGGTGAAACTTCACTCCACGCTACAAAATGTAGCAACACGGGGACAAACCCCAACCACACACGCTGCTTCCGCAGCAATGTCCACACACGGGGACAAGCCCCAGAACGCTGCCACTGTAGCACACACACACACACACGTTCGGGGATCACACCTCGGACATTTAGACCACGCGGAGACGCAGGTCCGCCCACACACAATGATGTATCGAGTTTAACACAACACAAAGGATATACACAATGTGCGAACAATAAAGTATAATCCAAGACTAACCAAGCCTTTGTGCAAAAATAAAAGTAAGAACCAATTTAAAGTGTTAGGCTCTCCCTGACAACTCCCGTAAGAGAGTTTCAGCTTCTCTTCATAAGGTCGGAGATGAGTGTTTGTATTTCCAACAGGATGGTGAGTTCTCGTCTTGTCTCCTTTACCAAATCACGTAAATCCAAGCTTAAACGGATATCCAACGATGTTTCCTTCCTCTTCTTTAATCCAGTTACTGAGGGATCAGTAGGGTCACTATCTTGTTTTCCCTGAACATAAGATATAAATAGAACATTAGAGCATAAGAACCCCTTGTCTTCCGATCTGCAAATCCCAAAACATATACATATATATTACAGCTTTTAGATGACTAGTCCAAGATTTAAGCTATGCTTAAATAAAAGTATGAAAATGAAAGATTTAGATATCTCCCACAAATCTACAGTTGAAACCCTCTCAATGGAGTAGTGGGATGCGCCAAAGAGCTTTATCTGCGGAGTGGAGGCTGGATAGAACCGTAGGAGACGCCGAAGGAAAATCGTTCGATGACTACAACAAGAACTGGATCAGATCTGTAGATGTAGGCTCGTTGATGGCGTTCTCCTATTCTTCCTCTTCCTCCTCTTCTCTCATTCTTCTTCTTCCCTGCAAGCCATTACCGTTCCAAAAAAAGTGCAAAAAATAAAATCTGTCTAGCCCGAGCAACATGGCAAATGCATGCATAGGCACATTTTATATTTTATAATAAAAATATTTGTGGATATTATATGTGTAGGCAACATATTGAGGAGTAACATTGGAGTCACAGTAAGGTTCTGCCACTGTGACCTGGACATTCACAGGTTCAAACCCAGGAACGGCCACTTTACAAAGAGCGAAGGTAAGTCCACGTACAATTGACCCTCCCCAGATCCCATAATGGCATGAGCATCCTGGCACTCGGTTGCCTAGCTAGAATATAAGCTATACATACAAGTGTACTGCGGGGGTGGGAGGGGATGGTGGAATTACCCTATTAATGGGAAACATGCTTGTGCACTGTGTTTTCTCAGTTGTATAATGATGGTTTACCAATTTTAAATAAAAAGAAATGCAAAGGTTGTTTGTATTGTTTCATATTTATCAGACGTCAGTGATGGAGAGGGATAAATTCGCAGCCCAAATAGATACATGGATCGAGATGGTCAAATCAGGTCCAGATTGGTCTAATCTGGCCCAATTTGACCCAACCAGGTCAATCTCTCTAAGTGATAGCCCCACGAACGGGTCCACTTATCTCGAAACCCAAACACATTTGGATCAGACCTTCTTAGGTGACCTCTTGGCCCGGAAGACCGAGTAACTGTCGCTCGGAAGAGCCCAAGCGGTGCCCGAGCATAACCGTCCCAACGCTGCCCACTACGCTAGGGAGAAGTCCAAGCACCCCATCAGGGGATATCCCATGCTCGGACCCCCTACGGGCGCGGTTTCCTTTGACATGGCATATCTCCCGGCGAGAATCTCACTGCCGCTCAGAAAAAGGAAGCTCAAAGGGATAGG
This sequence comes from Amorphophallus titanum, assembly GCA_024336825.1. NCBI lineage: Eukaryota > Viridiplantae > Streptophyta > Magnoliopsida > Alismatales > Araceae > Amorphophallus > Amorphophallus titanum. The sequence goes on along the minus strand of JANBPO010009603.1, from coordinate 55,132,648 downwards.
GAAGAATAAGGGTTCTCCTCCAGAACATAACGCCCTCTTATCCTTCCAGCTATCCTATCTCCAGTCAAGAGAGTAAGCAGCTATATAAACTCCAAGAAAATCTTGCGAGAAGATAAGATGATCATGAATACTCAACACCGCACTCACTGGTGGAGAGCGATCTCGTGCCCATCACTCTTTCTCCTACCTCCCTTCCACCTACGCTCTATCAGTCTGCTGACTTAAGCATCAGAGGATTTTTCCCAGGATGCTAACACTAGGCTCCTCTGATCTGTTTCCTATCTTGTAGATTTCTCATTCGTGGTGACGATAACAGGATCGTGCGGCTCAAGATCTAACGCGAGATCACCCTTCTTCATCTCGTGCCGTTTGTGGGAAACGTACGAAGAGCCAGCATGGTGCAAAGAGGTTCCAGTAGGAGAAATGCCGGTGACAAGAGAAAGGCATCAACGACCATGGAGGGGGAACATGCGCCCTCTCACTCTTCCATGGGTCCCCTCTCCAACCATCAAGCTAATGCCTTACCTCCGCCAGCCGCGGGGGGACAACCCACCCCTGAGACCCCCGATGCTCTCCAGACCCTCAATGCTAAGTCGGATATCCTTGTCGACCAGATGAGGACCCAAGTGGCCAGGGATGAGAGGTCGCTGCTATCTCGGGTGAGTCCCCCCCACGCGGAAGCCTCTCGGCAAACGGCTGGAAGCCACTTCACCCTCCAAGGTGGGAGACTTATTTGTAATGGGCCATGTGGGCCCTCACAAGCCCCGCCTCTAGAGTAGGAAGCCTCCTCTAGTTCGAGAGGGAAGAAATCAGGGTTGCCTCAACAACCCTCAGAAGCAGACGTTCCCGCTGAGGAGTGATGGGGCAACTGTCGGGGACATACTCGCAGTCCCCCAGCTCCGTGGCGACCAGAGTTGTCCCTCCGCCTGCATAACTTCGAGCGGCATTTCACCGAACAAGAGCGCGTCCTCCGCGCCCTACAAAAGGATTCCACTCCGGAGGATGAGGAGCAATCCCCATTCTCCGATCAAATCTTGAAGGCCAAAGTCTCCACGAGAGTCTCACTGCTGACCTTCAAGTTCTACGATGACCAGGGCGATCCGGTCGACCATTACGAAAGTTTCGACGCCCTAATGACGCTGCACTAAGTGTCTAATGCTGTCAAGTGCTGAGCGTTTGTGACCACTGTGATCTAGGGAGCTCAAGCCTGGTTCTGAGCACTCGCCCCCGGTAGCATCCAAAACTTCAGATAGTTCAGAAGGCTGTTCAAGGAAAGCTTCACCGGAAGCGGCCCTCCAAGGTCGATCGCGGGGCTGTTGGCGCTGAAGCAAGCACAACGGAAAAAGGTGTGGGCTTACATCAACTGATTTAAGTCAGAAGTGTAGGTGCCGGAAAGGTATGACGAGGCGATGCGTGGGTGCACATGTTCCTCTCTCTGAACTACTGCTAAACCTACAGTGCACAGATTAAAAAGATAGAAATTAGTGTGATTGCCAGAGGCTTATTTTTTTTTAACTAAAGCAATACCTGCAAGGGCTAGTAGGAGAGCGCTCACCCCCTCAGGGAGGGGATGAGTAGTTTGCTCCACCACTAACCACTAACAGGCTATTTTATCAATAACAAAAAGGGAAGGTACATGAGAGAAGGTAGGGGGAGAAAGAGGTATCAGGGCCGGATGGTAGGGCATCCTATCTTATCAAGACGATAGGGGCCCTTTACACAAGTGGGTAGATCAGCCCAAGACTCATACAGAATAGGAGAAGAAGACAAAAAGCACCCAAGACCAGCAAGAGCATCCGCGACCTGGTTGGCCTCCCTATAAATGTGAGAGAAAGAGCACAGGAGCGCCTGGATTGCCAGAGGCTTATACCTGAGACTCACAGGAGTGATGATCGTGAATGCCTTAGGAACTGGAGATATGGGCTCTTCCTGTCATCGATCTCAACCGGCCAAGAACGAGGAGCTCTGCGAGTCGATGACGAAATCCCTGCAAATTAACCAGCAAATAGAGAGAATAAACCCATTGGACTGTGACAGTGTAGTATATGCTTAAACCAAAAGGAAAAACATGCAAATAGTGATCACTCGTACCGGGAAGGGGGGCGGGAAGGGGGATGGCCAAGACTTTCGACCATCCACTTTCCCTATATTTTAGATTGGGAAACCTCTTTAAAATAGGATCTGGGAAAATCTATCATGCATGAATGCAGCAAAATGAACTAGAAAGCAGCAAAATAGAGGACAAGGAAGAAGAAAAGATGGGGTTGCCCGTAGACCAACCGGAGGCGGCCAGGAGTGTGACCGCTTAGAGGTGGTGGGTGGTCATGTCGATGGCCGCCCCCTGGGACTAGACTCTCCGTGGCGGAGCTCTTCGACTTCTAAAGCAGTTCTCGGGGAAGGTCGGGAAGGATACTCTCGTGCACACAGCTCTCCCTCTCTCCACTCCACGAACTAGCAGCCTCCCCTCCTAAAATGTCTAATCCCCCCTGTGAGATGGTCAGAAGTGGTTTTTGTATGTGGGGGATTTCCCTCCAAAAAATCTTCAAAGATGGATTATGTGTTAGCTTTGACCCATTCGGAGGTGAGATTAGGTGAGACTTCGTGCGCCTCGACCTCCCGAGTGGGATCGGTTGCGGAGGATGTGCCCGGAGTGGGTAGATCATGGAGTTGGCAGACGGTTATCAGGAGGCGGCCAAGTCGGTGGCCTTCTTGAAGGAGCTGGGCGGCTAGACATGTGGCCTTCTAAGGGCCTGGGCAGCCAGGTCAATGGCCTTCCAGGTGACTGAGGGTGGCTAGACATGTGTGTAGACACGCCATTTTTGGCATTGCTATGAGTAAATCTTGTATTACACTATGATGCCCCAAAGTGGCTTGAACATTCGAGTTATTTGAGTGATTTCCAAGTTTTACATGATAATCTCATCTCACAAAATTAAATTGTTATTTTCTTGTAATGAATGAGACAATTGAATCTTGTTAATGGGCTTGTGGCTATTCTCTTTTCTACATAAAATCATAATAATACAAAAAAATATGTGTGTTAATGGGCTTGGCCTATCTTTTTTTTACATAATAAATAAATAATTTTAAAAAAATGTGCGTGTTAATGGGCTTGGCCCATCCTTTAATTCTTATAAAAAAATAAACACAAAATGATTAACTCCTCACCTCCACTCTCGGGTCTTGTACCCTTCCCATTTTAATGGGCTTGACCCATCCATTAATTATTATATATAAAAAATACAAAACAAAAAAAAACTTAACTCCTCTCCCACTTCTCTCGGATCCGGTCCCCCTTCTGAATTTAACACACATACACTCAGGTAGGACAGAGCTCTCGACTACCTTCTTCTCTCTCCTACTCTCTTCACACATGCGGAGGCGGATCTCTCCTACACACTCACGTAGCCACTCCACTCCCAAGAACCTCTCTCCGTTCTCCTTCCACTTCTCCTTCTCACGGATGACCCCGGAACCGCGGACACCACCCCCTCTCTCCCACGGATCCCTCTCCCACTCTTCTCTCCCCATCTCTCCATTCTCTCTCACACTTGGACACCCGCCGACAGGCCTCCCCACTCCCTCCGTCCACCGCGAACCACGCCGGACACCCCCGCCTGCCAACCCACCATCGGCCTCCACCCTCTGCATGCACTCGCTGGTGGCCTCCCCGCCTCACTGCCGTCGCCACCCCCTCATCCACTGTGAACCCCCCCATGGACGCCGCAACCTTCCTCATCTCCCCAGCGTAGCAGAGAACCCCCCATCCATTTCTGCCTCCACCCCACGTCGCCACCGCCACCCCAGTCGGCAACCCCCACGCCCTCCGCCAACGCCCCAGCAGACCACCCTCACCGGCCTCTCCCTCCCATCGCCAGCGCCCACCCTCTCTCTCCCTCTCTCCCAACACGCACCACCGCTAGAGGCCTTCTCTCCCTCCATCTTTCACGGCCCATGCACTCACCCCCCCTGCCGGTCACCACTCCCTCTCCCTCACATCTCACCACCCTCCCCTTCCTGCTAGCCCATCCTCCGGCCACTGCAACACCACCCCTCCACTCCACACCACCGGTCGTAACCCGCACTCACCCAGTCGCGGGTCTCACGCCGGTGAACCCCCCTTCTCTCACCATCATCGCCTCCCTCCCAGCACCGCCACTGTCACCCCCCCTCCACCATCTCCTTCTCTCTGCGAACCGCACAGCCACCCCTTGCTAGCCACTGCAGAGCCCAGCCCGTTGACCACCCTCCACTGCAACCCGCCTGCGAGCATCCCAGCAACACCCCCCGTCGAGGACACCCGCCATGCCACACCGACACCCGCCGTCGACCTCTCTCTCTCACTCTCATCCTTTCTCCTCTCAATAACCCAGCCTCACCCCAGCTCCCACCACAACCTACGCCTCCCACCGCTGCCGCCTGGTCGCCGTCCCCGGCCACCATCGTCAGCCTTGCCGCCGGCCACCGTCGCCGTTGCCACAGGCCACCCCTCACCGTCCACGCCCCCTCTTCCCACCTCCCAGCCACGACCTCTCTCTCCTTCTCTCTATCTCTCTCTAACTCTCTCTCTCCCCCTCTGCCTCTCCCTCTCTCTATTTTCAACTACAATTTCATTTAAATTTATTAACTTTCCAAATGACAAATTATTGATTGTTTCTCAATGCTCATCCTTAATCTTCAGTTGTTTCACAAAAATTTCAAAATGTCTAACTATACAATGATGGTTGATCAAATTTTTGCTATCAGACAAAGTCCCCTCCAGAGCCTTCTTCCATTTCACGCAACTCTTCTTGGGTGCCATATATGAGAATTCGTGAAAAAATTGGGTATATTGTCAAGTGATTTCAGTCAAAAGTAGAAAAATTGTAAGGAATCTTGTTTCCCATAGATGGTATTTGTAACGACCAAAGATCCAGATACCGGGAATGACCCGATACCATTCGAATCCTGGCCCGCCACCCATGAGTTAGAGGGCTCGGAAGGGCTAAAATGATAGGTGTGGTGTACATGGAAATAGAAAATAAAGTAGGATAATTCAATAATTAATAAAAATAAAGAATCTAACTACAACAGAGTCCAGTCCAACAGAAAGTACAGTCTAAGGTAGAGAACATACCAAATGTCAAGTGAACACTCGGCCCAACGAGCTGACAGTTAAGAACCTCCACGTAACACCCTCGAACCTCGAGGAAGAACCGCAACATCTGAAAACCAGGGGTGAGCCTCCTATCACTGGCTTAGTAAGGGTCCCGCGGAACCCCAACCGAAAATAACGGCGGTACGGAAAGCAGCAACTACAGCATGAACCACGACAACAACAGGAGTAGCTACAACTACACGGTAGAAGACACGATCGTACACGAATCCCTGAACATGGCAGTCGATAAAATCACGGCTCTACCACTGCTCCTACTGAAAAGGAAATCAACACCCTAATGTTACAGTCGGGGGACCACCAGACTACTAACCACCCTAGTCACACTACCAGAAAAATGTCACGACACCTCTGTCGTGGAGGCCTGTGCTCACACACGAAGGCCTACCCCGAAACCACACGGTCCGAAAACACGGTCACGACCTTGCCGTCGTGAACTCTACGCCGTCTAGGGGAAAATCCTCGGTGATGCTCACCGAAAATCCCAGACCTCTACCTTAGGAAAACACCCGAAAACTACGCACAAAATCTCGTCTCGAAGATGAGAAATGGGGCCTCGAGTCACGACAAACTCATGTCACGTGATGGGAGTACCACCGACTAGAAGCAAGGTCGGATGCATCCACTGACATCTTAGTCTGCGCCTCAGGTGTCCGCCTACGACGCCCCAGGCGGAGACTGAGACACCGTATTAGTAACCATAGAAAAGGACTAGCTGGGGTCACGCTCGTAAGCGCGTGTCCTCTGCCCCCAACTATGCATGCACACACAGACCATCTGCTCTAGGTCGGGTCCTCTAGCTGATTTTTCTGCCTATTGGACTCAGGCTACAAAGGCAAGGGGCCCTATGATAAGCAGCCTAAAAATTATCTCACTCGGGTCACGCTTTCCACCACTCCCAAGTGGGTCCACACACGCGTGCGCAGGAAAGTTACGACTAGTGGGGGCTTACTAAACGTGAACACTGGAAATCACGCACGCACCCATCACGAGTAACGTGAAGTAGCAAGTGGCCCGAGGCCACCAGACTCTAGACAGCCCACTAGACCTAATAACCCAACGGTCCTTGAGTCACGAGACTCAGGTCAAGACCGTCGCACGTGATGACACAGCGCCGTCAATCTAGCCTAATTCCTAGGTCTGAAATCACGGTGACATGATCTCCAAGGCAGCTCACTAGCCGTCGAGTTAATCCCTCATCCAAGGGACACACAGAAAACCTCCAGCCCTAGGCTGGTTAACTGGACTCACAATCCGAGGCCATTCACATAGCCTACTCGGAAATCACCTTCCGGAGAAACCCACATCGTGCGGGAAAACCCACTACACTCATGCCGACTCACGGTGACTCGTTCTACCAAAAACACTAAAGCCCAGAACACAAGGGCCTCCCCAGACCCTTAAGACCACAGACACATAAATCGAGGCAACATGGCACTTTCGGACACCCCTAAAAATACGAACACAGGACCCACGGTGTCCATGACATCCACGAGGCTGAAGGTCAACCATTGGGTCACAAGCGGGTCGACCGGAGACCAACACGACACAAAATGGACACGACGAGCATGAAAAATCATGTGGCGATCCTCCTTGGACCATCACAGCGCCTGGTGGCCCTCTCCAGACTGCAAAGCCTAGCCTAGCGGTCCAGCCAGGACCGCAAGGCCCCAAAGACTCTCGAACCTCAAGCGGTCTCCTCTCAGACCACCAAGTAGGGTGGCGGTCCTTGGTCTGATCGCTAGTCGTCGGCTGGCAGTCAGTCGAAAGGTTGTTACCCCACCAGACCTCAAATCGACCACGAAATGGAAAACGGTCATGCCCTGGCTGCAAGATAAACCCTGGCAGTCTCCTAGAGACCGCAAAGCTCGATAGTGGTCCATCGCGCCACCATAAGGCTCGAACCGACATAGGGGGATCCTGACAGTCACCAGGGGACCGCCTCACCCCCTAGTGGTTCCTGGAAGGACCGCTAAGCCGTTCTGAGCCCGAAAATAGCGAATCACACTGAAAATGGTTGGTGTGGTCATGCATTGAAATTCTAAACAACAGTAGGAAAGTAAATCTACATAATTAATCTACAGTTCTGACAAGAAATAATTTACATTTTATAACAATTAAATAACAACTACAGAGTCTAGTCCACAAGCAGAGTCAGGGAAAAGAAACGTACACTGGCCCGGGCATGCCCCGGCAACCTGGCGAGCTGGCAACTAACGAACCTCCAACAAGGATTCTCCACTCCGAGCAAAACGTCGCACCTGAAAAGCAGGGGGTGAGTCTCATCTCATAGGCTCAGTAGGGATCCCGTGGAACCCCACAACACACAACGGAACAACATTACGGTAACCAAAGGAAGCGCAGTAAACAGCTAGCAGGAAGAATAAGGAGCTATAAGTAAAGAACAACAGCAGTAGCCACAGCACACCAACACCAGCACGACCCGACGATGGTGACTGGAACCCAAAGATAGTAAACAGAAGTGACCACACACGATCCTCAACAAAAGCCCTGACTCCCACAATTGGATAGTCCGTCCTGACTGACAGAACCATAGACACAGCCACACGACCACACGCCAAACCAACACCCTCGGGAGAATCTCTCGATCCCGAGCTAAGACTAGCGGAAGAACCATGCCCACACACACATAGGACGACACCAGTCCCTCAGCCAGAAGGGTCACGACAGTTCAGTCGGTACCTCCACCTTCACAGCATAGGGAGAGAGCCACGCCTAACACCAAACGGAACGGACCAAACTGCCAGCACGGTAAATCACACCGCAAAGAAATCCACGCGGAACCTCTCAGATGACAGAAGTACTAACCCACTGACAACGAGACCGGAAGCATCCTCTGACGACATACACTGCAGCCTCAAGTGTCTCCCTACTTGCTCTCCGGTGGAAACTGAGACACGGTACACTGTACCACAGGATAAGGACTAGTTGGGATCGTACTCGTCAGTACGCGTCCACTGCCCCCGACCACTTGTGCACACACAGACCATCTGCTCTAGGTCGGTCCTCTAGCCGCCGCCCCCCCCAGCCAGACTCAGGCTGCAAAGGCAAGGGACCCTTAGGTAACCGACCTAAAAATTACTACACGGGACATGCCTCCACCACTCCAAGGTGGGTCGGCACACAACTTGCCCAGGTCAGCTACGTCAAGTGGATAGAGTCATCAAGGACTCGCCGTAACCACGGAAACCATTGGAATACTACTGATCCACACCAAGCCACCACGAGGTGGCTCACTAGCACGAGAACCATGGACCACTAAATAGACAGCCAACCATGGCTGCCAGTCCATAGAAGACACACTAGGGCGAAGGACGGAAACCCAAAGACCACAGTCTGAGACTCCTACCGAGGCACCTAGCCGCGATCACGGTCCTCACGCAGAAAGACCCTCCACAATCATGGGACTCTAGCAGGGACAGTCGATACAAGCAGCCTGACACAAGGAAGACTGTCCACCCTCTACCAGTACACATGGATGGCCCACACCAACACCCCGGCACCAACAGAACACACAAAACCACACAGACCCGCAATCCACAAGGCCATCCCTCATACGGACAACTCGGAAGACCAAACCACGGAACGCCACAACCCCCGGGCTGAAGGGGACTGGGCGGCCAAGGTGTTGGCCACCCAGAGGGCTGGGCGGCTAGCCCTGTGGCCCCCCGACAGGACTGGGCGGCCAAGGCACAGGCAGCCCACCCCTGGGCTACCCCACACTGGGCGGCCACTCCTTTGGTTGCCCAGAGGGCTAGGCGGCTAGACCAGTGGCCACCCACCCTGGGCACTACAGGGAACCTGGGCGGCCACTCCACTGGCCACCCAGGAGCCTGGGTGGCCAACGCTTGGGCCGCCCAGACAGTGGGGTACAGAAAATTGAAAACCAAGTAGGACGTCCAGAGCACTGGCCGTTTGAGGACCTGGGTGGCCAAACCCCTGGCTGCCTAGCCCTGGACGCGACGGCCACCTCCGTGGCCGCCTCCTGCAAATTTCACAGAAAATGGACTCCCAAGCTCCCCTAGAGCTCAATACAAGCCCCATTCGTTGCCGGACAAAGGGAAAAATATGGGGAATCATCTCCGGACCATTCTACCATCGAAAAACTAAGATCAAACCACAAATCAAGGTCCCAAAGGGCCAAATCCGTCTCTCAACTCCCGGCATGCTTAAGCCCCGAAAACAGAAGAAACACCCTCTCTCGCCTCACCGGGAATGGATTCGCAGGAAAATGCACGGGGAAGAGTAGGGAGCCATCACCCTACCTGAACGGCGCTTTAAACCTCACCCAAAAGCTCAATTCGACGAACGTCCCATGGCCGACTCCTCACGAATGCCGCTACCTCTGCCTCCACCTCTGGCTCCGAACGCCACGCTTCCCGATTCATCCTCGCCGTACGCCGCCGCATTCGCACCACCACGAGCCCCCTTGCCATCTCCGTCAGCCACTGGAGTGTGAAGGGAGAGTGAGAGGGAGACGGGAGAGGGTGGGGAAGAAGAGAGACGCGGAAGGGGGGATGAGGGTTATAACATTAGTTATATTATTATTATATTTATTTCATTTTCTTCCGATCGCGTTGCGCGTCCCCTCCGACTGCAGACGACGCGGGGCGACGGCGAGGTGATCGTGGCGGCGTAAAACTCGTTAGATTTCGTGGAGGAATGAGGGTTTCTAAACACTTCCATTACGATTTCGGCATCGATTCGGCGGAACATACGCTCCATTGAGGTAAGGTGACGTTCCCTAACTCCCCGCGTTTCATTTTCATGGTTTCTAACCCGTCGCAAGGCCGAGAGGGGCGTTTTTAAGCGGGTTAGGGTAAAACCATGATTTGGGGAGTGATCGCCCGATCTAGCGATTCACCACATTTTTGGTCGATCCGAGGCCGTAAAATCATGCCTACGGTTATTGGGGAGCTTCCCCCTTGATTTCTCCCTCTCTCGTGGAGGTATGGGGGCGTGGCCGACATTTTTAGGGTAAATTCACCGTTTCGCCATCGGGACGATATAGCGGTCGTCCCAGTGGCCGTTATGTGCATAACGCACCTAGGGAGGGGCATTATGCTCCGTGGATTTTTGAGTCTGACTTTCGTGGGTTTAACGGCCCCACGACTGACCGTTATGTTTCACATAACACCCCTATATCGGTGCATTATGGTTTCCGACCGTTGGTTTTCGACCGTTGGGGGTCCTAGTCACATAGCGCGCCTAGGGAGGTCCGTTACGGCCTATGACACCCCAAGGAAGGTGCGTTATGCTCAACGCCCTTGCCTTCCACTTAACGTACCAGAGATGGTCCGTTAAGGTCTATAACGCCCCTAGAGGAGTGCGTTATAGTCTGATTTCACTCCGTGACATAACGCACCATGTCTGGTCCCTTATGTACATAACGCCCCTAGAGGAGTGCGTTATGTTCGCTTTGGTGATTCGAGGCTTGACGCACCTGTGTTGGTCCGTTGAGCACTATAATGCCCCTGGGCAGGCGCGTTATAGTCTGGCTTCCGCTAGGAGTGACGGATGGCTAGGTTGGACCGTCTATTCTCCCCCGCACGGCTCTGAGTTAGCCGTTCATTCTCGAGTGGCCAATGATGGACCGTTCATCGTCTGAGGCCTAGCCGGTGGTTTTCTCTGTGTCAATTTGAGTCTCAGGTGAGCGAATCTCGATCCACGTGCTGATCCATGGTCTGACTGATGCTGGGCATCATGTGGGGACCAGGTGTGGGGCGCCGTGGGGGTCCCGGGGTGTGACATTTTCGGCTTACGCCACCATGAGTCAGTGTTGTACGAGGAGCGATCCTTGCACTAGTTTACTTCCGGAGTCATTTTCTGTGACTTGAGGGTCTGAACTTCCGGTGACCCATCCACTAGTCGTAGCTTCCACGGCACGCACGTGTCGGCCCACTAGGAGCACTGGTGTCACGCACCCGAGAGAGACGGTGAGTAAGTTGGTTACCGTAGGGCCCCTGTGTACCGCCGAGTCAGGGCTGGTGGGGGAATTACCAGCTAGAGGACAGACTTAGGACGTATGGTCTGAGTGTGCACACGAGGCTCAGGGTTCAGACCCGCGCTGACGAGCGCGACCTCAGCTAGTTCTTGTTCGTGGTACTTTGGTTACTGTGCGTGTCTGAGTCTCACGCCCGGGACATTGTAGCTAGACACTTGTGACGCGGTGTAAGACGTCAGGGGACGCATCTGGTCATTCTTCTACTGGGAGGTGCTCCTGTCTGCCGGTAGGTGTGGACTTGAGTTTTGACGGACCAAGGTTCAGTAGTACGGTACTGTTAGATTTGGCGGTTTTCCGTTTATTTATTCCTGCTTGTTGGTTCCACCATACCCCTGTTAGCTAGAGTAGCTTTACTACTTTGTAGGGTTAGTCTTACTACTGTAGCACCGGGTTTTTCCGTGCGAGGTAGGGTTCAAGGGATCCCTACTGAGCCTGTGAAATGAGGCTCATCCCCTGCGTATTTTCACCATGTTTCAGGCGAGGCCGGCACTTCAGGTAGTGCGGCAGGTGTTCGCCTTATGGCACGTTTCAGCTTGACGGCTCTTGTAGTGGGGCACTTTCCCGATATGTGATTTTTAAGCTAGTTTCTATGGGCTACCGATTTGGTAGTACTGTTGCCCTCGACCGCAGCATCCGCGGAGGGAGAAAATTAGCTAGAGGCCTGGCTTAGTGGTCTACGGCTAGTGTATGCACACGTGGTTAGGGGCTTTGGATTCACGTCGACAAGCGTGACCCTGACTAGTTCTCGATACGATAGTTCTGTTCCTGGTTCATTCTAGAGTGTACTTGAGATTTTACCTTCCTAGGCGTTGGCTCAATAGATGCGTCTGGCCTTTCTTCTAGTGAGGGGTTGCTTTGTCACGTAGTATGTGACTCTTCATGTTTTCTGCACGTTGTGACCTTCCGGGTCAGCCCTCTCGCGACTACACTCGAGGTCAGCATCCTGTCACATGCATGATATTCTGGTCGTGCATAGGATAGTGTGCATGACGTTCTAGTTGTGTTGGCCATTATCTGTCTAGGCTTTGTCGGTTGTCCTTGCAGGTCTTCGTCTGGAGCCTGGCGTCATGTCGACAGTTTGGTATGCTTCTGACTTTTCCCAGTTCAGGGTTCACCCTTATGTCTTTGGTTGGTGTAGTGTCAAAAGAAAAGACAGTCCAAGATTCTGCCCCTATCACCAGATGCTGGGGCATCCGATCGAGGACTGCTATGTTTTTAAGGACATCATCGATGGTGAATAAAAATGAAATAGAGTTGGGTGAGTACAAGGTGGACCCTCCGCAACTGTATGAAGCCCCTCTGAGGAGGGTAAAAGTCAACATGATCTCCTTATATTAGGCATTGCCTGAGGAGGTCTCTAAAGCAAGCACGCGGCGCAGCTATGAATCTCACTTCCTGGAGCCTGTGAAAGAGCAACATGGATGGCAGCAGGTCCCTGCAAAGAGCAACAAGAAGAGGGCACCTCACCCGAAGCCGGGAGTACATGTTCGTGGCATCACACCATGACCTGCTCCGCTAGTGCCAACACCAGTGTGGACCAATCCACCAGCCGTCATTAGGATACCTACTCACAATCGGAGCAGACAAACTCCGCTGCCTATAGTGAAGGAAATCAGCCCCGGAGCCCAGAAGCTGTAAAATTTCATAGATGGGTTGGACAACTATGTGCAGCCCGAATTGAAACCCTTGCTGATGTGGGATCATGTCCCACGACAGGAATTAGAGTTGTTGTCACTCGAACAAAAAGAACAAGCCGATGCAGCATCTGATAAAGAAGGCAGCTTGTTCTGGGGGCAGGTGCCTGCCAAGGTGAAGAAGAAAAAGAAACAAAATAGGAAGAAAAGAAGGGCTGCTAAGGCCGATGAGGCACAGGTTATCTCCTGCAATACCCTATTAGTACTCTTCAACCTGCCCAATGAAGAGGACGAAGAAGAAATCTGTTTCACACCCCCTGCGAAGGGAGGCAAGGCCGAAGCTACAACTGTTGCACATGCGACCCGCTCAGGTTGGAAATAGGGGCGCCAGCGGTCGCCCAACCACAATATTATATTTAGGGGAGAGTAGCCTTGCAAGACACCTCCCCCAGAGGTCAAGGGAGTCCAGATCCCCCCTTCATCAGGCCTTTACGGTGAGAGTGGGGGCAAGATAGTCCCTTCCTTTCTGGAATTGTCAAAATGTCTAGGGAAAAGCAGCCATGTTAGGAGGCCAGCCTTGCACCCGGGTGTGTTCACCCACAACTACTATAGTCTTCCGAAGCCTCGAATGCAAATGCAGCCCTCCCTACAGCAACTGATGAAGGGCAGCAAAGGTCCGGTGCCAATCAGAAAGGTGCCGAGTCTGAGGCAGATGAAGTGGATTCGTCGAGGGCTGCAACTCAGGACTCATCCCAAGCCGAGATGGGCAGAAGAAATGAAGCTTTCCAATGTCCGAGTTGGGCGCCGAATAATGAAGCTGCTCAAGAAGCTCCCCACAAGATTTACAATCTGGGAGATCCTCTCTTTGAGTGAAGAGACCCAACAGGCGATCATCACTGCTCTACAGACGCTTGCTCACTTCGAGACCTGCTTGGCCGAAGCAATGCCAGAAGCTAGCATGACCTTCACTCAAGAGGATATGCTGCTACCTACCATCAGCCACAACAGGCCACTATACATGAAGGGCCACCTTAATGGAGGAGAGCTGAACAGAATTTTGGTTGATCCTAGTGTAGCTGTCAATATTCTGCCCTATAGAATCTATGAGAGGCACCACATCAATGTGCGTCTCGAGAAAGTAGGGGATATGCGTATCGCCGGCTTTAATAAAAAATGTAAAGTGTCGATAGGGGTGGTAGAGTTCACACTGACCCTAGCGGACTTCACTACGAAGGTGCAATTTCATGTCATAGACTCCCACGCTTCGTATAAAGTACTGTTCGACCGTCCGTGGCTGCATGAAAATATGGTGGTGCCCTCCACACTCCACCAATGCATCAAGTATAGTCTCGAGGGGAGGGAGGAGAGGATCTTCACCGATCTCCACCCATTCGAGGTGTTCGAATGTCTCTTGGCAGACGCCAACCTGTATGCGGGGCCTTCCCAGAAGACCTCCAAAGCCAAGACCCCTGCGGGGGCATCGAAAAGAGCATCTGGTGACAGCTGGTACCCACCACCGCCTTGCGGATATGTAAAGCCCAAGGCGGTCTCCCATATCACCATCTCCGGGAATGTTGGCAGAGTAACACCTCCAGCTATATACCCCGAAGCTAATGAAGTCAAGTTCGACCAGTAGCGCAACCACATTAGGGTCCCAGAGGGCCTTACCAAGCCAATTCCTAGACTCGATATCTCTACTGTCGAGCCTTTCAAAGCTTGGGAGGTGGCACAGATAGACGGGCCCAACAGCTTGTTCTACATAGCTGAAGAGCACCCTATTCGGGAGGATACAGACTGTTGTCTGCCTGAAGATATTGAAAACCCGTTAGTTCCCATTCAGGGCCTGACATTCACGATAGATCGGATGGCCAAGATGTTCCGGAAGTAGCACATCCCCTCTGATCAGTCATAAAAAGACAAAGAGGCTTTCCAAAAGATGTGGTATCCCGCAAGTCTGGATAAGGAAGACATGTCTCTTAACACCCAGGGCTGGGCTTCACCCTAGAAGAATATTATTATAGTGGGCGATATGAGGTGGACACCATCTCCACCTTCTGTCCTACTGGAGACAGCCCACTGGGGGCTCTTGTCATAGTCAATTCTTGACCGCTACTAGCTTGATCGCTACCTGCTAGTAGCGGTCTTCTCAGAACCACGACCAACCCTATAGGTCTTGCCCTCCTCAACCTTCATACCCTCTTCCCTGGCTATATTCCCACTGATTTACTTGTATTAAGTCTCTATCTTCTCTCATGGAGTGCCACTTTAATTCCATGTACCCTTCTCCTTTCCAATCTTCTTACTCCCGCATGGAATCTTCTTCCCATGGTCCCTCTGACCCCTTTGAGGAACAAGCCAATCTCATGGCCCACCTCTCTTCTCTTGTTCAGAAAATGGACCCGATTCAGGCGCAAAGACTTATTACTAACCATCTTAATGGGCCTTCTTCTTCCTCTCATGTTGCTGGTCCAATTGGTCCTTATGCTACTATTCAATGCAGGCCCTTGTATACTTCCACTCTCGAAATGAGCCCTTCTTCTTCTCTGTCCGGATCCTCTTTTCCACCCTATTATTCCACTCCTAGTTTGACTTCACAACCCCTTGCTGAAGCTAGCCCATATCACTCTCGATCTCTCCCTACCCAGGAGATGATCTCTCAAGCCTAATGCTAGCTTGATGAACTTTAACTGTGGATCGATCCTGAACTCTCTTTGAGTGCCCCGTTTGCTTTTCAAAATCTTTGGCTTTTGCCACCTT
This sequence comes from Amorphophallus titanum, assembly GCA_024336825.1. Lineage (NCBI taxonomy): Eukaryota > Viridiplantae > Streptophyta > Magnoliopsida > Alismatales > Araceae > Amorphophallus > Amorphophallus titanum. The sequence continues at coordinate 55,117,077 of JANBPO010009603.1, read as the reverse complement.
CACAAATTCCTACATATCGCCATTATGGTGGAACCGGTGAACCCTTTGTGCACTTGAAGGAGTTTGTCTATGAGTCGGCCCAGTTTTAGCATGACCAATGCTTGATGGCTTACTTATTTGGTCTTTCATTAGAAGGTCCAGCTCAGGATTGGTTCTTTTCTCTATCGCAAGATCAGATTGTGAATTTTCAAGCTCTTCAAGAAAAGTTTATCTAGCAATATCGGGACCAGGTTGGGCCGAGATTTTCTATTGTTGATCTAGCCCATGAGAAGATGAAGCCCGATGAGGGGTTCTTTACCTTTACCGACTGATGGTGTCATATGGCCGCACAGGTTCCGTGGCATATGCCGGAGAAGGAGCAAATCAAGATCGTCATTTCCAACGCAACACCTGTGTACCACTTTATCTAAGCATTGAATGACATTACCGTTTGGCAACAACTATACAGTCAATCCCACTTCATTCGCCAACAACTTCAAAGTTCCCTTGACTCTGAGCCCCCTCTACATTCTATATCCACATACACCTCACCGTCCACATCTGCCCCCCATGCACCCTCCATGAGTCAGTCCTACACCATTTATCAATCCTCCATGAGTCAGCCTTCCACTCCTGCATACCAATCTTCCATAAATCAACCTTTTGCCATCCCTAGTCAACCATCCGCCATCCATGGTCAGCCTTCCACAACCTCATATCCACCTTCGTCTCTGCCTCCAGTCAAGGAAATACCAATTCCCGAGCAAGTAGATGCCGTCCACTATATACTCCCCACTCCGCTCACCATGCACCTTTGCTTAGTCCCTCTGCTAGTCGCCATGCACCTTTGCCTTTGCAACCTCCTCTTCCCTCTCCACAACCCTCTCCTCCATCCCATATCCCTTGGCATCTACCTTGCCTGAAGGGGGCTCATTATCCTCTGTTGCCGGAGTATCTTACAGATATTTTTTGGGCTTTAATGGCCACTCATGCGTTGCAACTCCCTCTAGTTGTGTCTTGCCAACTTGCGGTCAGAAATCTACTCTAGTTTTGTGAATTCCATCATCAGCAGGGGCATTTGGTTGAGGATTGCCCCAAGTTCCGGGGCTACGTCTATGGCTTGGAAGATAAGAAGAGGATTGATTGGTCTTCCATTCATAAGGTGGCTCTATATCTTCACAGTAAGCAGCAACAACAGCATGCAGTGCCCAGGCAGTCGTCTCCATCTCCACAAGATCAGGGGCACCCTTGTGACTCCTTATCTAGTGCTGTGTCGGCTCTGTCATTTACCCTATCACATGCTCCATTGTCCATCCTATCACCTACTCCATCACCCATTCCCTCACCTAGTCCACCACCCACTTCATTGCCATCTCCATCTCCACCTACCCTATCTCCTATGCCATCTCCATCACCTCCACAAATCCATACCTCTAATCAAGCTAGCATCTCCACTACCTCGATCCACTTCTATCACCACCCCTTCCACTCCCAACGTCGCTCGACGTGTCGTGTCGATACGTCAACAGTGGGCGCCACGACCTTCCTCCTCTCCATCATCACCACCTTCCTCTTCACCCTCTCCATCTCCATCACCATCTCCATTACCCCCATTGCCCTCGTCACCGCCTTCGTTACCCTCCTCCTTGTCTACCCCTCTATCATCTTCACCACTGCCTCTTCCGAAATCACCTATCCCATCACCACCTAGCTCTTCATCGCCATCACTTTCTGTCACGCCCCAAACCAATAGCAGCGGAACGTGTAGTTCGGAACGTGACAGTGTAACAGTTGTGAACAATCAGAGCAAACATAAGACATAAGATTTTAGGGCCCATTAATATGGTAAAACACAATCTTTATTGATACTCTAATATTCGAATTACATGACTGGGCTTTACTTACATATAGAAAGAAAAGGACTAGGAATATTATTCTTATAATTTGTCAGGGTTGCTACATGCTGGCTGGTGCCTCACCTTGGCCCACTAGGCACTCTATGAGATCTCTCTCTAACCCCTCAACCTCAGGGAGGTACTCCACGGCCAACTCCTGGTCAGCTTCATAACTCACTGCAATAAGCCCGGGTGGGGCATCCTCTGAATGTGCGTCCTCTAAGATAGGGGAACATGAAGGGCACTAGTCGGAGAAATGGCTAATCCCACTACAGGGGGCCACAGGGGGGGCCCGGTAGTTGTGGCGGGTGTGAGTCCAGAGGTGGAGCGGACCGCTGGGGGCGGGTGCCTGGCGACACGGAGGTGGTCGGCTGAATGCCATCGTGGAAGATGAACTCACTGGGCAGGTGAGGTGGGTGTAAGGTGCAGGTCCTCCTGTCCAGGTCGATGGTCGCTCTCCTCTTTTCCAACCAAGTTTGCCCTAAAATGATGCATGGACTAGTAAGTGTGCCGATCTTGCACCATGCTCCATCATGATACAGAACGGGGCCGAACCTCCATTGGTGCTCTATGAAAGCTAAGCCACCATTAAGAACAATCTCCCCAGTCTTAGAGAGAGAGTCAACAATGTCCTATGAGACATAATTAGACGACACCCTACTGATGAAGTCAATCTCCGTAAGTGGCACATTAGGTAGAATGGCAGTGGACACGATAGGGCACTGGAGCGACTCGGTCGTCAGCATAGGGGTCGGGTCAACCGGTGGTTGAATGGTAGGGGAGAGACCCGAGGGTCGGGCCATAATAGCCTGGAATTGGGCCACCAGGGATGACCAATCTAACACATGGTCTCAGGGAACCGCCGTGGGGCTGGCGGGAACCTGGACATGTAGACGCAGAGATTGGAGTGCACTGACTAATGTGAAATGAAGAGCCTAGACTCAACCAATATCCAATACGTAGCAGAGATATTGATCCGAAGATCCAACTCACGCAAGATTGCTACCTTCCTAATAGGCATAACCTATTATTCCGATAACACCTTTTTATATACCAGATAGAGGCATGGAATGCAATACCTAGACAAGACTTCCCTAGACTCAAACCTGGCTTTGATACCAATTTGATGCGGGACAAGACACAAATTGGCTAGGACCTATGACCAACTCGAAGTGTGGCCAGCACTTCCATGCTAAAGGTAAGCTGAGCAGCTGTCCTTCATGGCGTTCCTCTGGGTGGAGGCGTCTCTCAACAAGACACTCTCTAGCCCAACGATCGTCCCTGCGAGGGAAGCGTGGGATCACAACGGTTAAGGAACCACTATCACCTAGGGTGTTCCAGTTCGGGGTCGGCGCTCGACTGGGGCTATGAGAACGGGTGCTCACAACTCTCAACCACGTTAACTCACAACTGGGTAGGGGCCCTATTCGCACAAGCACGGCATATATGAAAGCATACTAAATAAGTAAATGCTAAGAAAAAGGAATGTCGCACGTACCTCCACAACTAGCGCATGGGGAAGAAACCCCGGTCGAGTCTGACAACCCTGGTGCAAGATAACAAAAGTGTTAATGCAACCCAAATAATAATGCCCACTCCTCGCAGGGAGATAATTGGCTACAAACACTAAATTTGTGGCTACAGGAGCACGAGCTGACGGGCAGCACTCGATGGAGATGAGGAGGCGAGGATTGGCTCCCGATCGGTCAGTTTTGCCCACTCTGGCTAGCCTACGCAGTCTGCTTGAAGGAGATGGTACGGCCAGATCTGGAGTCGAATCGGAGTGCCATCTATAAGAACGCGTAGAGGACTGGACGTAGATTGACCCGTCCAAGTGGCACATCCAGATCTGCTACCGTCTAGATGTGATGAAGTCTGCAATGTGGCTCTCAAACGCCTCCAATCATAACAAAATTCCTAGAAGTCGAGAGTCGGCCTCGAGGAACAGCAGCAACACTTCTCCTTTGATTCTTCCTCTTCTTCCCCCTGGACTCCTTGTTGCTAGTGGGGATGGCTGGGTAGTCCGCATGGTGGATGAAGAAAGTGATGATGCGGTGAGGCAGAGTAGCCCTCCGAGGAAGACTCGCCCTTGAAGGAGTCACGACCTTGGCTATGATAGTCTTGTCAGGTTCCTCTTCCTCGACCTGCAGCAGGTCGACGAAGGTGACTCCAAGAAAATTGGGGAATCCCACCACTGGTGGCAGAGTTTCGAACATGGTGGGCACCGCTAGGTACTTGTGCTTAGCATGTACAGTAACCACTTAGGGGCCGAAGGTAAGTCCAGTGAGTCCGCAAGCCATTGTTTCCTTCAAACCAGAACGATCAAACAATCAATATTTTTGGGGAAGGTCCCGGGGCCTTCTACCTTGGTGAAGAGATGAAGGAAGACTGGGTCACATCGGGCATGCCAACTTGTGGGAAGATGGGTTTTATTCTTATTATTTATTTATCTATTTATTTGTTTGGTTATTTATTGGGAGTTTTACTTAAGTGGAGGGTGCGCCAGTCACATTCGTGACAAATTTATTATGCGCTCCGTCTGACTGATCAGACAAAAGTGGGTGATCGCGTCGGGACCTGAAGTCTGCCATACCATAAAAATTATAACATTGGTCTGCCAGAGTACATCGGTTCACACCCCTTGAGGGAGAAAGCCTGATGATGTGACGGCTGAATAGGGGTGCGTTATAAGGCTTTGACGGTCTTACGATAGACCGTTACATTTCCTGAGATTTCAAAAAAAAACAAACTGATCACTCTTCCCCCTCCATTCACGCTAACACGCACTCAAAGCACAAACGCCCCAAATCGAGCGCTCCGGCCACTCCGGCGACCTAGCCACTCCGACGAGCACCGTCGACCACCGGCGACCACCGCGGCCACCATGGTGAGGAGAAAATCTGTTGTCAAATTCAGAGAGAGGGTCGAGAGGGAGGATGCACCCTCAGCGGTGGTGGATCAACCGGAGGAAGAAGCCCCACCGATGGTGACGACCCACACCGATGAAGGGGAACCCTCCACGGCCGTGGAAGAGGCTGAGGAAGCTGCTGGAGACTAGGGAGAGGGTACTGCGGCGGAGGAGTCACCGGAGAAGAAGAAAGACGAGCATTCATCCGGGGTAGGCTCCTGACCAAAAAATCCATTTTTTGATGCTTTAATGTTTACATGTGTGGGGAATGAAGGGGAAATGGGTCTGGGGACCCATTTGAATCACTTGCAGGCCCTATGGGCCATTTCCACGAGCTGGGGAAATGAGGAAGATGACGCCGTTTGCTGGGAGCATGACGGTCCTTCCTGTGACCATCACAGACTCTGGCGCGTCACCCTTGGTGTGTCAGGCTACTCTAACGGGCTAACATATGACGGCCAGATGGACCAGGGACAGAAGTTGCATTTTTTGAGTTTTTGGTTATTGGATTTTTTTGTTGTTTTTATTTATGCTAAATGGAATGCAATGAAGTGACTGACCATGCTTCATGCGTGTGCATGGGAAAAGGAGGACCAGAATCTCATGGCTGCAAATTAGGGCAGTGTTCCAGGTATTACCCAATTATCAGAGGGAGCGACTAACTGCCATGGGCTTCGACGAAGTGCTCAGTATAGAGGTTACAAGAGTTGACATGGCTTTACTGTATGCGTTGCACGAGAGGTGGGATCCAGTCAGCAAGGCCTTCATCTTCCCATGGGGTCACATGATCCCAACATTGGAGGATATCGCGAGGATCACAGGGCTGAGGGTCCATGGCAGAGCAGTGACAGACTTCACCTTGACCGACTATCGAGATCTTGCTCAGGAACTGCTAGGGCTAGATTTGGTGAGGCCGAGACACCACTCATCCCAGTTGGCACGGTCGACACTTGAGGATAGCCTGGGGCTTCGAGGAGCAGCGATTGCAGTGGGAGAGTTACCGGAGCAGCACATTGACAGAGTGATCGAGCAGGTTCAACCCAGAGTATCAGCGGAGGCAGGACCTGAGGGAGATAGAGTTCTGAGGTGCTTCCTGATCCTGCTGTTTGGGAAGCTGCTATTTCTGACTCGAGTCGATGTCATCAGCTGTAGGCTCCTACCCTTGTTGCAAGATTTAGATAGAGTGGGCAGATATGCATGGGGAGCGGCAGTGCTCGCCTTTATTTTCGAGTCTCTCAGCACGACTGACTGGGAGACGATGCTGGGTGGCTTCTCACCTTTCCTACAGGTAAACTCTGAACTTTTAAATGCTTCTAGATGCTTATGACTGCTATATGCTGACACCTATCTTCTAAGATGCAGATCTGGAGCTTCCTCTATCTGCCCTGGATTAGACGAGGGACACAACTACATCCCGAGAGGATCCCCATTGCGAGACGATGGGTTGTTGCTTGAGATATGGGGTTGACCAAGAGACTGACCCGGTCTATTTAGGATGATATCGACTCATTCCCATATGCATCGGTAAGCTCCAAAACTCAAAGCTCTTTATATATGCTTTCTAAAATGCTTCTAAATGCTGACCTGGACTCAATTGCCCTTTTTAGGTGCGCTGGACACTGTATCAAGACGAGGGGCACGAGGGACAGCCGTGGGTGGAGGCTTCCCTGGCGTATGGTGGGCGAGACAGTTGGTTGCACTGCATAAACATCATTGAGCCCCTTCACTACCGCCTGATTATGAGGACGCGGGGAATGCACCAGCCCGAAGTGGAGTTCCCAGGCCGAGATGACCAGCGCTATGGGAGGTCCTCGAAGGGACTCAGAGGCGACATCGATTGGAGTGTTCAAGCTGTCGAGCAGGTCAGAGACTAGACCCAGGGGGGTCAGGTAGTAAAAGCCCGAGTGACCAGTGAAGAGGCTTATTTGAAGGCCTATGCTCGATGGTACGGTGATCAGGTGTTCTTCGGCCTCCGACGACTGGTATGAACTTCTAAACTCATGCTTTTCCTATTGATTGATTTATTCCTATATGCATTGACACTGAGGCTTGACATATGCAGCTAGATCCTCAGGGCAGGATAGCCAAGCTCCAGGGGCTACTCCATGTGACGATTCAACAGAGAGATGAATACAAGGCGGCGCTGGATCTTTTGGTAAGCTTTCTGAACCCTGGATTTATTTATGCTGATGTTTATGCAAATTAGCCATGAGTGACTTCTAAATGCAGAGAGCCAAGGGAGCACAGAGGGTGGGACCAGATGCTTCGTCTTCATTCCGTTTGGACCTGATACTTATCCAGGCATTGAGAGAGAGATGGGATAGGACTAGTAGAGCCTTCTTGATGCCCTGGGGGCATATGGTTCCTACCCTGGAGGATGTGACTAGGATTACGGGCTTGAGGGTAGACAGAGAGGCTGTGAGCGGGGTTACCTACCTAGACTACCAGGAGCGGGCCCGCTGGCTCTTGGACCTTTCTACCATGGTAGAGGGGCCTAGAGATTGTAGGATGGTAGATAGGGCGGAGTTGATGGAGTCCCTCAGGCTAGGAGGGGGACGTCCGAGGTCAGGTGAGTCCCTAGAGGAGTTTGTAGCGAGGATGGCCAGGAGAGCTAGGGCCACCTTTTGTACCGACCCTGCCTAGAGAGAGAGAGAGAGCAGACCTAGACCTTAGGAGGTTCCTATTCTTGATGATGGGGAGGCTATTGTTGGGCACGAAGGGAGACAACATGAACTGTCATTTTCTAAGTGTCCTGGAGGACCTGGAGCAGGTGGGGAGATACTCCTGAGGTGCGGCCTGTTGGCCCACCTCATTGCGGACCTGTCCACTAGGACAGGGAGAGAGACTACCGTCAGCGACTTCGCACCATTCCTTTAGGTATGCAACTTTCTTTATGCCTATGTTATATGCTTCTACTCCTATTATGCTTTAATATGATTGTGATGTGCTAATGATTTGGTGGATGCAGGTTTGGTGCCACTTGTTCATCCCGATGGGGAGAGTCGCAGTCTTTCGCCCGGAGGCGGTCCCACTGGTGCGGCGCTGGCTTCCGTACGCGACGGGGGCCCCGCACGCCTATGAGCTAGTGGTGATGCGACGTGAGCTGCGCGACTTCCCACCATCCATGGTATGTATGCTTATGTTTATGCATTTAATATAGTTCCTATTGGTGCACTTATGCTTATGATGATATGATGACATGAAATGCACATGATGGTGATATGGAGGCCCTACATGGGCATGACAGACGACAGCTAGCCTTGGGTCGTAGCGGGCCGACCTCTGTTCGGGCGGGAGCTATGGCTCCATTGCCTGAACGAGATCGAGCTACTATGGCTCAGACTGGTGATGAGGACACTAGGCCTTCACCAGGAGGGGGTGGACGTAGAGGAGCCACACCGGATCGGGAGGAAGACCCGAGGACGAGCGGTTATGACTGACTGGCGACTGCGCTTCCCAGAGCAGTATGCTGACTGACAGAGGGGCGGCACACCGGTCGTCTCTCAGGTGGAGGAGAGCATGACCTTCGTCTGGACCTTCTGGAGGACCTACGGGCGTCGACCTCAGATGAGGCCTTGAGGGGTACGTATGCATGCTTTGGTTTATTTGAATGTTTCTATATGATGAATTCTTTAACTAATGTGAGATGAATGGAGGATGCATGAGACGAGGTGGTGGCCGACATGCAGATGCGGCTACACACACTAGAGGCTCGCCTGGCAGCGACCCAGCATGACCTCCAGATTCTGGTAAGTATGCTTTCCTAAATGCCATGTTATGATTCCTGAAGTTAAGTATTTACACCATTGATGGTGTTTTCAATGATGTAGCGTGCCCAGCAGAGGAGAGCAACGGCGGGGGCAGGAGGGGCATCTAGCTCGAGTGCCCCAGCCCAGAGTGTCCCGGACCAGAGTGCTTAGAGCACCGCCTTGGAGGAGCAGCTGGCAGGTGCTGTCCGCCGAGCCGAGGAGGCAGAGAGGGAGCTGGAGGCCTCGGTAAGTAAAAAGGTTGAATTCATATTAATTGATTTTAGATATTGTAATTGTTTATCGATCAGACTTGTTTTCGTTTGTGATGTTGTAGAGGCGAGAGCTCCAGGAGGCGGTGACCCGTGCTGCACTGGCGGGGACTGAGCTTGCGATCTATGACCAGTGACTCGCGGAGGTAGACAAGGAGCACCAGCATGCCGCGGAGGAGTTGAGTGCCGTGAGGCACTCGGCTACTGAGGAGCTCACAGAGGAGAAACACCGGTCAGCGCTTGCAAAGGAGCGGTGCTGACAGGCACTGGAGCTGGCCGAGGAGCAACGCCTAGCCGTGGTAGAGCTAGAGCGGGTGGCAGCGGAGCGGCCCGATGGGGAGGAAGCACTTCCCTGAGATGTGGCAGAGTTGCAGTTGCTTCTGCGGATGGAGCAGCGAGAGCGGGAGAGAGAGCAGACAGAGCACGACCGCGAGTGGGTGCGAGAGCGGACAGAGCGCGACTGCGAGCGGGAGCGAGAGCGAATGGAGTGTGACTGTGAGTGGGAGCGCGACAGAGCGGAGCGCGATGAGCTGAGGCTCCACCTGGGTACGGCGGAGGAGCGAGCGAGGATTGCCGAGGAGCGTTACCGCAGAGGTCGCGAGTGGGCACGAGCTGAGGGGCATCCTAGTGCCTACTCCGGTTCAAGCTTCTTCACGGGCTCTTCTACTGTGGAGAGGAGGGAGGAGGCGGACCGGGTTCAAGCTGAGGCGTCAGCAGCCAGCCAGGGGTGGATGAGGCCCCCACAGAGTCGCCCCGCGGACCGAGACATCAGAGAGAGCAGTCAGAGGAGAGAGGAGGGAGGTGGAGAGAGCTAGAGAGTGTTCACTTTGTGTAGCCGAGGTTAGTGCCAGTTGCCAGAGCCGGGGTATGCCCCGTGTACTTGTACTTTTCCTTTGTACTTGTACTTTTCTTTCAGTTGATTGTACTTTATTTTGGACATGAGATGTACTAGACCTTGTAGCAGTTTATTTATTTATTTAATTTCTACATTATTATTTTGTTATATATTGTGCTATCCCTACAGTTACTTTACCTTCTTACACACCCTCACACCATCCCTTCTTCCCTTTCGAGTCTTCGGGCTCGTGGGAGACGGGCCGAGGTTCGAGTCACGCCGGTTCCTTTCTAGTACTCAGATCCCGGGTCGCCACAGAGTGCCACTAGACCAAGATAGAGGTAGCTCGGCTAGGGTGGAGTGCCACTAGACTAAGATAGAGGTAGCTTGATTAGGGCAGAGTGCCACTAGAGTAAGATAGAGGTAGCTCGATCAGAGCGGAGTACCACTAGACCAAGATAGAGGTAGCTCGGCTAGGGCGGAGTGCCACTAGAGCAAGATAGATGTAACTCGGCTAGGGCGGAGTGCCAAGATAGATGTAACTCGGCTAGGGCGGAGTGCCACTAGATCAAGATAGATGTAGCTCAGCTAGGGCGGAGTGCCACTAGACCAATATAGAGGTAGCTTGTCAGGACGGAATATCACTAGACCAAGATAGAGGTAGCTCGGCTAGGGGGGAGTGCCACTAGACCAAGATAGAGGTAGCTCGGCTAGGGCGGAGTGCCACTAAACCAAGATAGAGGTAGATCGGCTAAGGCGGAGTGCCACTAGACCAAGATAGATGTAGCTCGACTAGGACGGAGTGCCACTAGAACAAGATAGAGGTAGCTTGATTAGGGCAGAGTGCCACTAGACCAAGATAGAGGTAGCTCGATCAGAGCGGAGTGCCACTAGACCAATATAGAGGTAGCTCGATCAGGGCGGAGTGCCACTAGACCAAGATAGAGGTAGCTCAGCTAGGGCGGAGTGCCACTAGACCAAGATAGAGGTAGCTTGGTCAAGACAGAATACCACTAGACCAAGATAGAGGTAGCTCAACTAGGGCGGATTGCCACTTGACCAAGATAGAGGTAGCTCGGCTAGGGCAGTGTGCCACTAGACCAAGATAGAGGTAGCTTGGTCAGGGCGAAATACCACTAGACCAAGATAGAGATAGCTCGATTAGGGCGGAATGTCACTAGACCGAGATAGAGGTAGCTCGGCTAGGGCGGAGTGCCACTAAACCAAGATAGAGGTAGCTCCCGGTCATTCTAGTAATCCCGGCTGAGCCATGTGGTACAACTTTATTATATTTTCCATTAAGGGGAGAGAACTGGATGACTCCTTTATGATCCACGAGGACGTAGGCACCCCCTTCATTTACTCGACGGACGACATATGGTCCGACCTAATTTTCAACCAACTTTCCTTTGGGGTTGGGGGCCATCACTTCTCTTCTTTTGACCATCACCAGGTCTCCTTCCTTGAATTCTCGTCCCTTGACCAGCTTATTGAAAGCACGGGCCATGCAAGCTTGGTATAGTTGGATATTTTGTTGCACGCGGAGACGCTTTCCTTTGAGCTCGGCGAGCTCTTCCAGTCTTCTTTCTATGTTAGTTTGATCCCCGTTGGCCAACCCATGCTGGATGGTGACTCACAGCGAAGGGACTTCTAATTCAATCGGCACTACAGCTTCCGACCCGTATACGAGGGAGAATGGTGAGCAGCCGGTTGGGGTTTTATAGACCGTACGATAGGCACAAAGTGTCTCGTACATCCTCTCTTCCCAGTCCTTTTTGTTAGACTTGACAGTCTTTGCCAGCAGAGTGCATAACATTTTATTGAAGGCTTCTGCAAGTCCATTGGCTTAAGGGTTGTAGGGGGATGATGTCCCCCAGTCAATCTTATATTTATCAGCCAGCCAATAAACCTTCTGGTTTTTGAAATGGCTGTCGTTATCAGAGATAATTCTGTTGGGCACCCCGAACCCGAATATTATATGTTGCCAGAAGAACCTTACAACCAATTCTCCCGCCACTTCTGTTAGTGCTATTGCTTCTGCCCATCTGGAGAAGTAATTTGTAGCTGCTATATTTGCACCCTGATGCAGATGCTGGTAGCGATCCTACCACGTCCGTGCCCCATTGAGCAAACGGCCAACTTGGTATGGTGGGGTGTAGCAGCACTGGCGGTCTTCTTGACATGTTGGCGTGCTCTTGACATTTCTGGCAAGCCTTGGTAAACTTGTAGCAATCATCAAACATAGAGGGCCAATAGTAGCCTAGTTTCTTTATTTCGATCTTCATTTTTGGGCCGGCCTGGTGTGCTCCAGCTGAACCCGCATAGACTTCTTGCATCACCTATCCCGATTCTGCTGAAGACAAGTAATGGAGCAGAATTTTCCTTCGGGCATCTGCCATTATTCGGAACAAGGTTCTGTTCCTCATCTCGTAAGAGTCTTTGACCCTCATAAGCTTCATTCTCTGTTCTTTTTCCCTCGGGAGCTGTTGGTACTAGAACCAACGTAGGAGGTGTTCCCGCCAATCGGGCCGTTGAACCTCTTCCACAGCTGCCACTTCATTTTCTTGTTCATAGAGAAAGTCAGCGGGCTCAAAGTGAACTTCAATAAGAGTTACAGAGTGGCAGTGAATATGGAAAACAACATGGATGGCAGTTTCGGACCGAAACGATCCGAAACTACCCGGCCAAAATCGGGCCGAAACTGAAACCCTGCAATTGGCAAAATAATAATAATTTATTTGGTTTCGGGTCGAAACCGAATGGTTTCGATTTCGGACATGGCCGAAATCGCAGCTGAAACCGAAATTGCCAGCTATGGCAGACAGGGCTCTTAGGAGAGAAGCTTTCATCTTAGGATGTCGTATGGAAGTGTACTTCCCTTTCTCTTATTTGGGATTTCCGTTGTCTTCAGAGACCTTACATTGCAATACCTAGCAAAATGTGGTGCACACATATGAGTCCAGACTGGCAAGATGAAAGGCAAGGCTTCTCTCTTACGAGGGGAGAATGGTGATATGCAAATCAATGTTGGATAGTCTTTCTATCTATTTTATGCCCATCTTTCGTATCCCGAAGACAATTGCCAAAAAGCTAGAGTCCATCCAAACAAGATTCTTTTGACATGATAGTGGTGACAGATGCAGGGGATGACACAATACCACTTGGGGCAGAGCCTGTAAAAGCAAGAACATGGGATGAGTGGGCATCAAAAATATCTGAGATTTCAACCTAGCTCTCTTGTGTAGATGATTCTAGAAGTTTGGTTCTAGTGACAATGGCCTATGGCTACAAATCATTAGGCAAAGATACTATGGCATAACCAGTGAATGGGATTTGGTCCTAACCTCTCAACACAACATTTCATCCATCTAGAGAGGCATATTTACAGTGCAAGGATATCATTTTCTCCAACATTTGGATCCGACTAGGAAGTGGATAGAAGTGCTAGTCTTGGAAAGATAGGTGGCATGAAGACTTTACCCTGGAGACAACATTTTTGAAGCTCTTTGCGATCTTAGCTGCACCTTTAAGCTCGATCTCCCAGACTTTTGACACCCTCCCATCAGGGAGAATATGTACGCCGACTTTTAAGAGGAATCTTAGGCCAGAGGAGATGGACCAATTGGAGGGACTCCTACTTTTCCTCCTAGACTATGCTCCAGACCTAGGCAAAGTCGACTAGTGAACATGGAGGTGGGAAGATGCTTTTCAGTTAGGTCAACCTATTCATTTATTTCTGATGGAGGGGTGCGCCATTGGTTCACCTCGCAGATTTGGAGTCACAAGAATCCTCGAAAAGCAAAGATTCTAATCTGGAGGATCTCGCATGGACGACCGCCAACATATTACAGGCTTGCTCCTTTCCTACATGGCATCCTACCATATGCTGCACGTGGAGACAAGGAGGAGACCTTGAATCACCTTTTCACAAGATGGTCCTTTTCTAGGGACATATGGATAAAGGTTGCCAACAGGATTCAATGCACTCTTGGCCCTCAGAGGAGTGTGCAACAACTACATGGGGATTGGCACAGAAAGTGAATTCTCAAGGGGGATATGTTAATCTAGTGACTTATCCTTTATGCCACTCTCTGGACATTATGGATGGAAAGAAATACCAGAATTTTTAGGAGTGAAGCAAAGGCATTGGATAGAGTTGTTTCTTTCATTTGTGAGAGAGTGAGAGTTTGAGCTGAGCATCTATGTAAAGTGGACTCACACGACTCTTGTTTTTCTTTTGTCGGGGGATTAATGTGTGCCACATCGCCTTGGCATGAACCCTTTTTATACAAGGATGTTTGGGAACACATTGACTAACGTGTACATCATGTAATTTTCATTTAATACAATTGTTGTACCATCCACTTTCAAAAAAAAGTAAAAGCACACGCTTTGTTTTTTTACTAATATCCCAATGTTTCATACCTGTGATAAATTTCCCAGACTGTGTAAATATGATAATCCTCGGTAGATTATAAAATTACCTTAACCATAAAAATCCCAGCAAAACATATAAAAATTAGCATCTCTCTCTAAAAGGATAAATTCTAACCCAAACAAATGAAAAGCATAGGCTTAAGTCAAAAAAATAGGAGACATCATCAACATTCGAGATTCTAGTAAGTAGCGTACCACACTTTTGTTTGTAGGTAATCCTTCACGTGCTTTGCATGAGCACAGCATAACACAAAACCGCTTGTACCCCCACAGACTCAGGCCACGTCAAAGAGTACTCTATCATGGGTACATTGACCAATGGCAGGAGCACCTACAAGAAAGAAATGCCACTCAAATGTCCACATGTCACAGAAGGAAAGAAGACTATCCAGTTCTAGCAAGACAATTTCTCCAAAGAAAACAAGAAACCGTTTCTTTCTTTGAAAAGAGAAAAGAAACTTCACGGCAGAAAGAAAGCATGAGATGAACGTTAGCGTTTACTTTCAGTTGATTGCATAGCCATCCAAACGAACAAAACAATAATCCCAATGACATCCTTGTTCATAGAAGTCGACCAATTCACATGAGACCCTGCAAAAGGCAGATTTTTAATCAAAACCACTTGATTTCACGCCAGTGCCCCCCGCCAAGCGCTCAAACATAAACAAATAGCATACAAAATTGCAAGGGCACTCTAAAACTCACCAAAAGAAAGTCTTCAAGGACAACAGAGAGACAGCACCACAAGCCCCTACTCACCTTAGGACGCTCCATGGTGATGGGCGGAACTTCTGGATGAAGGCCAGAGAGGGCACGCGGGCGAGCTCCTCGGGCTCTACCTTAAACACCCTAGCCCCCTCCTCTGCGACATTCCTCGAGCACCCAGCGACCTCCGATGAGTCTCTTGCGCAAGGACTACACAATAGATTGCCGATATCTATCGAAACCGAACAAGCGAGCAAACACGTGCGCGCGCGAGACGGTCGTGCTTCGGCGGGGTTGAATTTGGAGCTACACCACGACGGGTTTGATTGGAGAACGTAAGGGTGGGAGAACTCACCGTCCGATTTGGGACGTCCAGGGTGCAATTCGGGGTGCCCCCGTGGCCCCGTGTCAATGGACGGGTCTGAAGGAGCCAACGTCAAACCCGGTTCTGTGGAAATGGGCCCGGGCCGGTTAAAACTATAGCGATAAGTGTTGACTCCACGAACCCTACCTATCAAGGCAACATGATCTCAGCATATCCTCTAAGGTCTGAATAGTCCTTTCTGACTGACCATCGGACTGAGGGTGATACGCTGAAGAAAAAGTAAGCTCAGTGCCCAAGGCTTTCTGGAAGCTACGCCAGAAGCCGGAAGTGAAACATGGGTCACGATCTGACACTAGCGAAACTAGAATACCATGCAGTGGCACGATCTTTTCAATATACAGCTCGGCCAACTTCTACACACTCCAAGAAATCTTAATTGGCAACAATCTACCTGTTTTAGTTAACCTGTCAACAAGCAGCCAGATAGCATCAAAGTCCTGCGAAGATCAAGACAAACCCACAATAAAATCAGTTGCAACATGATCCCATTTCCACATCGAAATTTCTAATGGTTGGAGCAATCCACCTGGCTTCTGATGTTCGGCCTTAACTTGCTGGCAAGTCAAACAATGAGCAACAAAGGCTGCAACATCCTTTTTCATGCCTGGCCACTAAAACTGCTGCTTCAGATTCTGATACATCTTGGTGGTGCCTGGGTGAATTACAAACCGGGATCCGTGGGCTTCACTCAGAATCGCCTGCCTCAACACATCATCAGCAGGAACATATAATCTGCCCGAAAACTGACAACTAGCTCGTCATTGAACTCAATGTCATACATCATTACAACACGTGACAAGTCAGGATCAGCCTGCTGAGCTTCTTTTGTCTGCTGATATAGAGTTGAAGTCAAAGTCAAATTGGCACAAACAGCTAACCTCGGATCTGCAAGAATCTCTACACTGATCACCTCACTCGGAAGCTGTTCCCATAATTTCCATTCATGTAGCAATAGACGACTGACTTGTACCTTCCTACTCAGAGCATCAACCACAACATTCATTTTACCTAGCTGATAGGAGAGTGTAAAGTCATAGTCTTTCATGTATTCCATCCAATGTCACTGCCGAAGATTCAAATCCTTCTGAGAGAAGATATATTAAAGACTCTGATGACCAGTAAAAATTTCAAACTGCTCACCATATAAATAATGTCTCCAAATCTTCAAGGCAAAGACGAATGCAGCAAGCTCCAGATCATGCGTGGGATAATTTTTCTCGTACTTTTTAAGCTGTCGGGATGCATAAGTAATAACCTTACCATGCTGCATCAATACTGCACCCAGACCTACCTGAGAAACATCTATGCAGACCATAAATCCTCCCGAACCTAAAGGAAGCACTAACAATGGAGATGATGTCAGAAGCCTTTTTAATTCCAAAAAGCTTTGCTCACACTGATCAGACTAGACATAAGGAACATCTTTACGAGTCAATCTGGTCATCGGTGCTGTAATTTTTGCAAAGTCTTGGATAAAGCGATGATAATAACCTGTCAAACCTAGAAAATTCATGATCTCTGTAACAGATCTCGGCCTCTGCCAATCAAGAACAGCCTTAATTTTTGCTGGATCCACTGCAACACCACTAGCAGTTGGAGTGGCTGAAGAAAAACTTGGAACTAGAGGTGGATAACAAGATGGAAGTTGAACTGTCGGCTGAACCGACACTGCCTGAGAAGGAATCTGGGATCTCACCAAATCTAACTCCAATGCTACCGCAGCCTAATATACTTCATTCATATTCATCACACGGGCAATGATCAACAGTTGCCTCAATTCAGCACGGAGGCCACGAAGAAACTGCTCCGTCTTTAATGCTTCATTTGCTAGCACATGGGGTGCATAACGACCCAATTCCATAAACCTGTTTCGACATTCAAGCACCGACATTCCTCCCTGGACGAGCTGCAAAAACTGATGCATTTTATCCATCCTGAGGTAAGCCGGGCTGAAGGTAAGTTCAAAAGTGGCGACGAACTCAGCCCACGAAATCTGCCAGAGCGGGCGGGACTGGAAAGAAATCTCCCATTTCGTATTCCACCATGTCAGCGCCGCGCCTTGGAGCTAAAAAGTGCTGAGCATCACCTTCTCGTCTTCCACGCATTCCATAGAGCGGAATACGAGCTCGGTCGCGTCCAACCATACCCTAGCGGCATCAGGATCAGTCTGGCCTTCAAAAGTCTATGGATGAAATAGTAAAAATTCCTTCAGAGCACGTCCGTGACTGCCAGGTGCATCCTCCTCAGCTGGAATAACGGGAGCCAGAGCAGGAACATCTTGAGGGACACTGCTCGCTTCCTGAGGGACTGGAACTCTCCGACGTTGAGGTGACATCTTGAAACGACTAGCAACATGGCTGATAAGTAGAAAAATTCATTAATCATACGAAAAATATCCTAAGCCAACAGTAGACGACGTAAATGGACTAATTCTAGATAATAGCTGTGCAATTTCAATTCCTTACACGATTTCTCAACACCACTCTGATACCAACTGTAACGACCCAGAGCTCCGGATACCGATAAAATCGGAGACTGTAGGCAATCATGCATTGGTTTACCCCTATCCACGGCTTTTGCGAGTTATGGGATGGCAGGACCGAGGGAAGTATCACCCTGGTCAACTATGACTGGAGGTACTAGACTGTGGAATACGGGAGTGTGTAAAGATGGAGCTCTGGGGTAAACTGGGACTGGGTTTTGCTGGACCAGCGACTGGAATGTCGCATAAAGACTGGAATTGACTGGAGACTAGAAGAGGTGATATGAGGGATGACCGGGAAGTGTCGGGCTACTAGTTTGGAGGCATGAATTGATTAGCTATCAGCACGGGAGAGTCCCTCGGCCTATTGGGAAGTAGGTGAAGACCACCCTGACTGGTGGGGAAAGAACGATTTTCTCGTTATCGACTCTAGTGCCCTTTAGGGTTTTCACTAGAGTTGACCCCCTTTAGCTTTTTCCAATGCACCCTTATGGGTCTTCACGTCGAGGGGTTTTCTGATTTTACCTGAGGCGCCCTTTCGGGATTTCACCTCAGCTGGGTTGTTGGCCTTTTTGCCCCCAGTCACTGCCTCATGGAGGGGGACAACTGGGTCCGCCGGGACACCTCTATTTTTAGCCCCATTTTGTTATTTTTTTTCCCTTACCTTAGAGCCTGATGGCTGAGCTATGGTTGGCACGGCGGTGCCCTCGATCTTGTCATCGCGAGGATGAAGGCGGGAGACTAGCCCCTGAGAACATCTGATGGTGATTCTGGGAGTGCTCGGCTAGCCCTGCTGTTAAACCGGAGAGAAGACTCGGGAGAGGTGACCAGTTTGATCTTCTGCGAGGCAAAGACCGGTTCGGCTGGCTGGGACTGGGAGCGTATGCCTTAGTCAACATGGCATGCGAACTCATGTTCTGGTGCATAATGTAGCTTCATGTGCTTGCCATTGAGAGGCGAGAAGGGTTTGTGGCCCTTATGGTCTACGACCGTGTAGGCCCCACCTTCATAGACATTGCAAATGATGTACAGTCCTCGCCAATTTGGCTAAAGCTTGCCACTGGAACACCCTACCATGACTTCTCTTTCCTTAATCATGACTAGGTCGCCTTGCTTGAAGGCTCATTGCTTGACGAGCTTGTCGTAGGCTCATGCCATGAGGGCCCGGTATATCTGCAGGTGTTTGTAGGCTTCGAGCCACTTGCCTTCTAGATCCGCAAGCTCTTCTAGCCTTCTCTGGTATTCATTTTCATCAGAGCCAGCCAAGCCGATGTATAGTTCCATGAGGTAGGATGCTAACTGGATTTCAATAGGGATGATGACTTCCGCTCTGTAGATGAGGGAGAACGATGAACATCCCATGGGGGTTTTATAGACCGTCCGATAGGCCCATAATGCCTCAGAGACCTTTTCACCCCAGTTACATTTCTAGTCACTAAAAATCTTAGCCAGGAGCTTACAGATAGTCCTGTTGAAGGCCTCGGTCAGACCGTTGGCCTGTGGGTTGTAGACTGAAGAAGTTCTGTAGTCGATGTGGAACTTGGCTGCAACTTGCATACGACCTTGTTCTTGAATGGCGTCCCATTGTCGGAGGCTATGCGACTGGGAGTACCGAATCGATAGATGATGTTATGCCGAACAAACCTGGCAACCACCTTGCTACTGACTTCCTGTAGAGGAAGGGCTTCCGCCCAATGAGAGAAGTAGTCGGTGGCGGCCAGAATGTACTTGTGGCCTTTGGAAGATGGCGGGAAAGGCCCCATGATGTCCATACCCCACTCAGCAAATGGCCAGGTAGGGGCTGTGGGACGCAGTGGGTTAGGAGGCCTTCTAGGTACTGGGCCAAAGACTTGACATTGATGGCATGTACGAGCATAGTGGATGCAGTCCGCGTACATGGTAGGCCAATAGAAGCATTTAAGTTTGATGTCGTGCTTCATCCTGTCTCCGACCTAATGTGCGCCGCACAGCCCAGAATGAACCTCATGCATGATAGCTCGAGCCTCTGCCCGGGAGACACATCTCAAGAGAATGGACTTGTCCTTCTCATGGACAACCCGGTACAGGGAGTCACCAATCAACTCATAGGACATTACCTGGTGGAGTAGTCAGACCCTTTGAGCCCGGTCAGTGGGGAGCCATCCCCTCTTGAATTTGATGATGGACTCACGCCAATCTTCTTCTTCCGAGGGAGTGTCCTAGTCGAAGCCTTGGACCTGATAAACTTTGAGGCCGGAGTTATTTTCAAGTGAGCTAGGCATCAGCCTTCCATGTTTGACTGTGGTGTCGACCTCACCCTCAGGCGGTAGCTTGATGGCTGCAGCCAACTTTGCCAGGGCGTCCGCCTGGGCATTACCACTTCTGGGAACATGGTCTATTTCAAAGAAATATCACTTCTAGGTTAGCCAAGTGATGGCGGCGGGGTACGGGACCAACTCTGATTTCCGCACGTCATAGATGCCAAGGACCTATTGGACTATCAGTTGAGAATCTCCATAGGACTTGAGGCATTTGACACCCATGTCAAGAGCCATCTGGAGTCTGATGATCAGGACTTTGTATTTGGCTTCATTATTGGTCAGAGCCTTCATGAGGGCACAAGAGTTGTACACAACTCCGTCTCTCCCTCCCCCCAGCCTTCCAACATCACAGGCGTACCCACCTTCTAGACCTCTCTTGTCTTCTACCTCTTCCCCATCTGCTTTCCTCTTCTCTCTCAATCTTCCAGCTACTCCCCTAACCGCCAGCATTCTCTTCCACACCCCTCTCCCTTTTCTTCTCCATTTCCCCCTCCCTCACATCCACCTGCTTGGCCAACTACCCGACCCCGCATTCCTCTGGCTCTCATCCCCCCTTCTCTCTCCCTGCCACGGCAGTCACCCCTCTTTCTCCCAACCTCTAACTTCTTCTACACGGCCATTCTCCTACCCCCCCTCCCTTGCAGCCACTCCCTCCTCCAACCCCTTCTGCTAACGGATAGCCCCCCCCTCTTGGCCTCTCCCAGGCGGTGCTGCCTCCCCCTCCTGTGTCTCTCACTCTACCTCTCCTCCCTTCATCCTCTTCCTTCCTCAGCCCTCTCTTTCTCTTATCTTCGCACCACCGGGAGCCTCACCTTCACTCCTCCATCTCTCTGTTCTCACCTTCCCCCCCCTCTCCTTTGCTTCTCCTCACAAGCCCCACTTATGTAAAACCCCCCCCAAGTCCCTTTCTCCCTCACCCTACTCATCTTCCCCTCCCTTTCTGTTCCCTGCACACCACAGCGCCACCCCTCATGCCACACTCACACTGCCAGTGCCCCACTCCAACTCTCCTTACGCCGTACCCATCTTTTCCCCACCCCAGTCAGCTACATCCTGCACCACGGCATAGCCCATGATGACAGCCTGCATGTAGGCCACCCTCTATGCTACCCACGTCGGGCGTCCGCCCACCACCACCGAGCACGTCGCCAATGATCCCAATGGTGTCCTGCCTCCCTAGAGCTCTACCAAGTCTCCCCTCTGGCCCCCTGTAATGCCTCCATTTGTACAAACCGTCGAGGAAACCCAACCGTATCACGGCATCTCATCCTCCTGCCGTAGCTCTAGCATGCAGCATCATCGAGCCACCTCCCCCATCTCCCACGGCAGCCATGCATGCAACATCGCCACTCGTCCTCTTCTTCGATAGCGCCACTACGACCCCCCCTATCGGTCTCCTCTGTAGTGCCGTCGGCCACCTTGAGCCTCCCTACCAGTTGCCGTTCGAGGCTCACCCAACTGGGACCAGCCTCCCCAATTAGGCTGAGCTTAGCGGCGCCCCCTCTGAGCACCCTCGCCAACATCTCACCGTCGTCATCCTTGATGAAGTAGCTGCCAAGGGCACCACTGAAGCACCGTTGCCTTCTTGAGCTCGTCGGCATCCACGAGCACACTCCCACGTCCAAGCATGGCAAGCACGATCCCTGGCCTCGGAGCATGGCACTGCCATCTGCGCTCCCGTGAACACTCAGCTCGCCGATCTACAACATGCAAGGCAGCCCACGCGACCTCCAAGCTCCACCCCCCCACCTCCCGTGCTCTCTCCCTTTCTTTCTCTCTCTCCCTCTTTCTCCATCTCTCTAGCGTGAGTCCCCTTTAAGAACCTGATCCCCCTGTTTGTAACAGGGGCGCCGCATGTGCCTTCCCCCCATCTCTCACCTTTACCACTCCAGCTCCCCATCCCCTCATTCCCTCACTCTCTCTTCCCCCCTACTCATCTCCCCCTCCCATTCTGTTCTTTGAGCACCTAGTATGCTGGACAGGCGCCCATCCCCACCTTCTCTCACATTCTCTTTGCTCTCTCTCTCTAACTTCTCTCTAAGTCCTACCCATCTCCCATCCGCTGCTACTGTCTCAACCCCACCCTCTCTATAACCAACACCTCACCCTCCGTCGGCCATAGCCTCACCCTCCCGAAAGTAACTGCATCTGTCCACTTCCCGCAGCACGTTGCCCCCTCCCAGCCAATCCATCCCGCCAAGCTCCCATCACCATGCACGAGAGCCCCCCCCCCACGATGTGCTCAAAGTGCCTGCTGGTAGCACACCACCATTGCTCCGCCAATAAGTAGCTCCCAGCCGATCCGACGCACGCGTAGGCCCGTAGCTCTGCCTCCCTCCGAACACGATCACTAAGCAGCGATCACATGGAACCCATGACGAGTATGGTGCCCCGCCATGCAATCCACACGTAGTGCTCATCCTGCCAAGTATGCCAATGATCTGGGTCGCAACCCCCCCTCTGAGCACGGTGATCGCTCCATCGTGGCCACCGCTATCGCCGTGTCCCCATGCATGTGAGTCCACCACCGAGTGGCCTGGCATGCCCTGCACAAGCTCCCGCAAGCATGGCGAGCATGGCAACCGACCACGCACCCATCGTGTCCGAGCATGGTGACCCTTCCCTCCAAACGCAAGGGTGGCTCACTCAGTATGCCGACATGCCCTCCAGCATAACGGACGGGCCGCCGGGCTGCCGTTGTCATTCCTGACACTTGCCGCACCACCCCCACCGCGAAGGCTGCACGTGAGCCCAGGCGTGCAGCCCCCATCCGTCACCGGCTAGAGGTTCCCACGCCTCAGCCCACTAGCCCGTCGGTCGCAGCGGAGGTAGCCCGCCTCCACCATCGCTGCCACTCTCCCTCAGCCACTCTCGCCACCACCAGGTTCGCCCCAGGTTTTGACATGAAATAAACATATAATGAAAATATGCTAACACTCCATATGAAATCATGGCATGATCTGGAAGTGCAAATAAATGAAATAAGGCATGAATATCACTACATAAATAATAGGAAATAAATAAGGTTTGATCTACTTTTGTAACCAGATCACGATTGGTACTCCGACCGCCTTCTAGTAGGTTGCGGTTGATCGGGCGACTGCGTCTTGAACAAATAAATGAAATAAGGCATGAATATCACCACATAAACAATAGGAAATGAACAAGGTTTGATCTGGTTCTACAACTAGATTGCGGTTGGTACTCCGACCGCCTTCTAGTAGCTCGTGGTCGATCAGGCGACTGCGGGTTCATGCGGTGTAACGACCCAAGATCCAAATGCCGGGAATGACTCGATACCATTCAGACCTTGGCCCGCCGCCCACGAGCTGGAGGACTCGGAAGGGCTAAAAGGATAGGTGGTGTACACAAAACTAGGAAATAAAGTAGGACAATACAACAATTAACAGAAATAAACAATCTACCTACAACAGAGTCCAGTCCAACGAAAGTACAGTCTAAGACAGAGAACATACCGAACACCGAGTGAACACTGACCCGACAAGCTGGCAGCTAAGAACCTCTATGCAACACCCTCAAACCACGAGGAAGAATCACAACACCTGAAAACCAGGGGTGAGCTTCCTATCACTGGCTCAGTAAGGGTCCCACAGAACCCCAACCGAAAATAACGGCGGTACGAAAAGTAGCAACTATAGTAAGAACAACAACAGCAGGAGTAGCTACAACAACACGATAGAAAGCACGGTTGTACACGAATCCCCAAAACATGACAGCTGATGAAATCACGGCTCTACAACTACTCCTACCGGAAAGGATTGACGCCCCGATCCTACGGATGGGGGACCACCAGGCTACAAACCACCCTGGCCACTCTACAAGGAAAACGCTATGACACCTCTGTCGTAGAGGCCTGCGCTCACACAGGAAGGCCAACATCGAGATCAGGCAGCCTGAAAACACAGTCACGACCTCGCCATCGTGAACTCTACACTGTCTAAGGGAAAACCCTCAGTGACGCTCACCAGAAATCCCAGACCTCGGCTCTAGAAAAACACCCAAAAACTACACATGAAACTACGTCTCGCAGACGAGACATAGAACCTCGAGTCACGATGAGTTCACATCACGTGACGGAAGTACCTGCCCACCAGAAGTAAGGCCAGAAGCATACATTGACGATTTAGTCCGTAGCCTCAGGTGTCTCCCTACGACACCCCAGGCGGACATTGAGACACCATTGTTTCGCCCTGGGGGGGTCTGCCAGGGCGGTGTGGGCGGTGACTGGAGTGAGGGGTAGGATATAGCTACGGGAGAGATGTTGGAAGTTAATGGGCCTCGGGCACCCCCTCTCTTGACCGTATCCATCTCAAAGTGGAACCGTGCACTCGCCTTTTACAGAGAGTCAAGGGGAGACCGAGTGACACGGGAGGTTTTCCGGGTTAATAGGAAACGTGGCTGGGGTGCGGGCGTGCCAGTCAATTTCTCGACAATCACCCATGGAACCGAACATTTAACTGAGGATGCGCCGCCAGGGCGTGGCACGTGGACTCAGGAGATGTGCGACACGTGGAGGGAAGAATGATTCCGTGGGTGCGAGTACGCAGGCGACTGTGGAGAATCGTGTAAAGGATGTCTTTCCCCACTGACCACAAGCAGTCGATGTTTATTTACATCGGATTGAATCCGAAGACCTTCGTTCTGTGTCGAAGAGAAGTCTGTATGTTCCTAAAGCCCGGGGTGAAGAGCCGAGAGCACTTTGCAGCTGTAGGTTCATCTCGGACTGGGTAGTGTTGGCTGGGGGTAAAGGGTGTTGTACGTTCACGCTAGGTGAAACAGAGAGTAACTGGAGGCCCGAACGTAGATGCGAGAGCATACGTCCAACTGGCGGTGTAACACTGAGATGTATATATTTTTACAGGTGGGCTGTGACGGCCCGGGTACTACAGGGGCATGCCTCGGGACAATTTCGACGTGCTAGTCGGTCCCCGAGTCGATGCGTGACATATGAACACAATGCGTGTTTTATAGATGGTACCTCCCGTGACATGGGCCATGGCCGTGGTGCCGAACGGGGCTTGTGGCTGACTGGGCGACTGAGGGATACATCGGTCCGGTATCTGGGCGAGGGTCGATCACGACTCAAGTTGAGCGGTCAGACGTGGCCTCATTACTGAGGGGGAGCAAGACATCATAACACATGCGTGGTCATGGCTGACAGACATGTGAGGGGCGATCCCAGCATAAAGGGGCATCTACCCTTGTCGTAGCATCTCACATGAGGTAGGTGCGGACTTGTGTGCCACAGCTAGCTAACACGTGAGGGAAATGCAAAGGACATACCCTCGACGTGCCAAGCTGACTGACAAGTCACACACACACAATTTTCCTTGGCTCGTTGTAGAGAGCCACTCAAAGCCTTGGAGCTATCTGCGTTGAGTGCCGGATGATGAGTGTCTTGGGTGCCCAGTGTTAAGTCTCAAGTGCCCACCCCTTGAGCCCCTAAGGGGAGTCTGTCTACTATTTTGAACCTATCACAACAACCCTATATTTCCATAGGTAACCCCTTTCCCTATTGTTTTTAGAGACTCTACTGTTTATTGGAAGTTCTATCCACCAAACCCATCATCTACAAATTTTCTTGGAATTCTTTGAGCCCTTTTACTATTTTTAAAAATCTCTATCTTTTCCCAAATCTGTTCTGTCCTGTGTAGTTCAGATCCGATCTCTGTCCACTTTAAAACCTCTAGAGATTCGAGTCCTCCATAAACATCCATATAAAAAATATCCCCATCTTTCTAACTTCAAGATCTACAACGTTGATGAAGAGGTCAACTTCTAGATCTGAGGTTTGATTCACGGTCAATGCAAGTTTTCAGGAAAACTCTAATCTATCCTGAGTTTTCTGAGTCTGTTAGCCAGCAGCTTGTAAAATCGACCAAGGCCACCTAAGAGACATTCAAAATTCTCTCTCTAGCCTGGGAACGTATGTCTCTAAAAGAGCTTTCCAAGGGTATCAGCCACGCGTCGATCTGACGTCGGGGTTGATCGCAGCAGCCGATCTCACCGGGTCGTGCGCGGCAAAACAGCAAGATCCAGCTCATGGACAACAAACCGCAACGACTGCCCGGCCACCGCCTCGCCTTCCACGAGGCAAGCTAGCGCATCACCTTCCCAGGAGACGCCTCTCCAGGAGCCACCGTCACAGCGGTATCACTCCGGACCCACTCGGCCCCCATTGAGCAGCACGTGGGCCCCACAACCAGCAGCAAGTGTCCTCCGGACGGGACCGACAGAGCAGATCAAAGTGCTGCCCGTCAACCCAAGATCTGTCCTCTCGGACCCCACTTGTAGTCCTTTACCTCCTTGCGTGGAGTGGGTAGTAGAAATCATTTCTGTAAATTATTGAATGATTATTTAACCGGGAGTCACCGCATTTGGCCGGGATTACCTTCCCATGCCCGGAGCGTGGAGGTATCGTGTTCGCTACCTTACTCGGCATTTGCTTTACCCGTATAAATTTGTATATGCCGCTGCTAGAGAGCATGATAGGTTAATCTAGCTCATATATTTTTATCACCGCTGTGAGAGAGAGAGTGAGAC
Organism: Amorphophallus titanum; assembly: GCA_024336825.1. NCBI lineage: Eukaryota > Viridiplantae > Streptophyta > Magnoliopsida > Alismatales > Araceae > Amorphophallus > Amorphophallus titanum. The sequence continues at coordinate 55,090,569 of JANBPO010009603.1, read as the reverse complement.
CCATCCCAAGATTCGATCTGAGCACGGAAGAGCCGACTACCCGACTCATTGTCGATTTCTCAATCGCGCATGGTCCCATGCATCCCTCGCTAGGGACACCAACGAGCTAGAGTCCCAGGCCGCGTGTCCGTCCCGCATCACTAACACATGCAGCACAGCAAAAATAAAGGCACTTGAAGTGTCAGAATACAACTACAACAGCCCAGAATAGGGGTCTCACGGGCCGTACACCCTCGTCTTTGCCTCTGACGCACGACCCGTGGGGGGCATTTATTGTACCCAGACTATTTCCTGGTAAAATCATAAGAAATAAGGGTTCAGGTATTTCACCAAACACCTTCCAGGCACAGGGTATCCAGCCCTCTCTACAATCCCATGGGTCCCTACAAGGGCCCTGACTGGCTTGCCGTGATGCACGGCAACACAAGCAACTCCCCGGAGTCAACTTCGGCCACTCACAGACGGGCCTTGCTCGTATCCTGCATCGCCACCCCGGCCAACCTGGGGGCATCCCGACGTCGAGCCACGCCATGTGGCACTCAGCAAAAAGGGCCAAGGGCCCCCCCAGAAGCACGTCTTTCAATCCTCCAAGGTCAAAGGGAGACCTAACTAAGTCAACCACAGGCTTCGGAGGCCCGTCGCATGCATATATGGCTCACACAGGTATGGTCGGCATTCCATCGAACACCTTGTGGGCGCATATGTTCCAGCCCATCTACACCAAATCACGGGCCACCCCGTGGTTCCAGCCCCTCATTTGGGTCCTACAACGACCCCCCAGCAAGGCAAGGCCAACCCCGACACTCAGGCACGTAGCAATAAGCCACTTAAACTCTAGCACTAGGGCCAACCCGAGGCTACCTTGACAAATCACCGTACAACATGGCACACAGCCCGAGACACATCTTACAATCACAAAGTGCTTCCCCTTAGCTCCCACGAGCTCCCACCGTCAACCCAAGGCCCGCCGTATGGCCCCTCAGCCACCTACTCAAGCCGTTCGGCAATTCGGGGTGTGTCGGGCATTTACCCGAACACTTTCCAAGAGGTTACAGCAACTCAAAGAACGGCAGCCCCCATGGGCCCATCCCAGCTTCCTGGGGTCCAAAGTCCATCAAAGGACAACCCCAAACGACGCAAGAAGACCCCCAGGGGCCATCCCCTGAGGTTACGGCCTCCCCCGGGGCCCGTTCACCGCAGGGGCGACCGCATGCCCCAAGGAGGGCGAACCCCCTGGGGGCCGAGCCCCTCCCTCCAGCCCGGTGGTCCCATGGCCCCACTCCATCCCAGTTCGTTCGATTTACGATCTTACGGTGCAGTTCCAGTGCCGTACCAGTCCGAGAAGTCGACGCGTGAGCACGAGAGCACAAGGCGGTAGCATGGGGGAATTCCTCAAATCTGGCACTCTCACAAGCTTCCACGTATCCTCCCAGTCAATTAGTTCTTTTCTTCTTAGTCAATTTAGGAAGAAAATTAACTAAAAATTTGGGGCCGGTAGGAGTCCGGGAACCCCGGTGACTCATTTAGGGTCGATTCATCAGAATCGCCCCGATCTCTCATTTTAATACGTGCATGCATCGTTTTTCGACCCCAGGAGTGTTGTATCATCGCGTGGCTTTGTTTCCCCTGTGCTTCGGCGTGAATAGGGCGTGGAACGGGCCAATTCGGCCATTCCCCTATTTTGCTTGCCGGATTTGTGTAACGGTCATTCCAAAGACCATCACACTGTGTGACGGTCCCACGATAGACCGCCACAACCATTGGTCGTTTTGTGTTCCTCAAGGCTGGGTTGGTGTAACGGACCAGTATAGGACCGTTACATGCTGTAACGCGCCTATGGTGGTGCGTTGTATTCTGGGTGTGACGGACCAGAGTAGGACCGTCACACGGCTATAACGCGCCTGGCTTGGTGCGTTACGTGCTGTGGTTTCTGAGGACTATGGCTGTCAGTTCCTCGACGACAGTGTCTGCCTCGAAGACCGGATCAGTCGGTTAGCCCTGACGGACCTCCCCTTGTGCGTCGCGCTGTGTAACACCCCTAGCCTAGTGCGTTACATGGTTCGTGTTAGTGGTTTTGGGTCTATTGGCCCTGGAGCACCTGTCCGGGTGCGTTAGGCTAGTGTAACGCACCTATATAGGTCCGTTACATGCCCTTTCATTCGTGTTGAGGTCTGGTTGCCCTGATGCCCCACCCTTGGCACATCAGAGCGGTGTAACGCCCCTATAGAGGTGCGTTACAGTCCTATTGTTGGCCGTGATGGCCGTTGCTCTATTCTGTGTCTATTCGTGTGTTGGTCTGTCTTAGGTTTGTGCTTTAGGGTGGTGTCTATGCGTCGGTGATTTTTGGATTGGTCAGTTCAGGTGACTGGGTGTGGTCTTTCCTTGACTGCGACAGTTCCCTAATGACTTGATCTAGACCTTCCAGTGTCCTTGACTCTGGTCTTGCAATGGCTTTCCTTGACTGCCAGGTTCGCCTAGCGGTTGAGTGATAGTTCGCTCTGCCCAGAGAGTAGTCGTTGTCCACCGCTCCGATTTCTGCTTGTCTTGGCTTGATCTCGTGGTTTGCCCATGATCCATGGGTGTCTGTTGACATCCTATGAGGGCAGTGACCATGATGGGATGGCCAGGAGTGCTTGTGCATGCTGTATGTGTGTCTGTGGGTGTTTTTGAGTATGTGTCGTGTCAGGTTTCGGTCAACCCAGTGAGACCAGGGGTTGACATGTGACCTTGTGTGTGTATCTATGTGTGTATCGACGGCTTTGTCCAATTTGAGACCATATTTTTGGATGCCTCGAGGTATCGTTTTACCTCAGTTTACGTATCCAAATGTGTTGAGGGTTCTCGGTGTCCCCTAAGGTCTTTGCGTGTCGTTTCCCCCGACAGCGTCGGCTTAGGAATAGACCATTTAGTGGCTTGTTCCACTATTGTGACGATCTTGCCCTTGAGTTGTCTGACTCAAGGATCGTTGCGTGAGTAGGTCTAGCTGTGTTATCCTGAGTCTGTTCGTAATTTCTTATGCTGCTGTTGGTGCTTTGGAGTATGGGTGACAGCGCTCTCTTGCCTATCTGTACTTCAACACCTGTGTTTTGAGTCTTCGTGTCTTGTTAGCCTCCACTAGTCATAGCCTTATGGCACGCTTCGGCGTGACGGCTCTTGTAGCGGGGCACTTTCCCGGTTTACGATTCTTATGCCAATTTCGTGGGCCCCCTGTCCAACCATAGCGTCCTTCAGAGGGGGAATACTAGCTATACGCCTGGCTTAGGCAGTGGGCCACTGTGTGCACACATGGTCAGGGACTTTGCACTTACGTCGTCAGATGTGACCCTGACTAGTCACTCACGTTATGGTGTTGTTCTGGTTCAAGTAGTGTCTTTGTCTCAGCCTAGTCCTTGCGGTAGGTGACGTGGACAAGACACTTGTAGGCGCAGCATAAGACGTCAGTGGACGCACCTGGCTACTCCTTTGGTGGTGAGGTAGTCACATGGCATGTGACTCTTCACGGTTCTCTTCGCATTTCTTGTGCATCGTGACCTCCCGAGTTAGCCCTCTCGTGGCTGTACTCGAGGTTAGTGTCTACCGCCTGCATGGCGTTCTGGTCGTGTGTGGGGCAGTGTGCACGATGTTCTAGTCATGTCGTCTGGGTCTATGTCTATCTAGGTTATCTTAGGTTTTCTGGTTGTTCTTGTAGGTCTTCATTCTAGGCCTGGCATGTTGTCGACGGATCGACAACTCCTTACTACGTCAGATCAGAGTCCGCCCTTCTGTCATTGCTTGGAGTAGTTCAGGGAGCCAAGGTTAGCTCGACAATCGCACACGTTCCGTATGGCTCTTTCCCTTTCCTTTTTAGCTCCCCCAACTCTTAGCTTGCTCCCTACTCCTACTCCCCTTTCCTTGCAGCTTTGTAGTTTAGTTTTCCTACTTTACTACACCTGTTGTTGCCTGTTGCTAACCTATTGTTTAGCTCCTATTTTAACGTGTTACTGCGTATTTTTCAATGGGGATCCATGTGACCCCTACTTAGCCAGTGACACGAGACTCACCCCTTCTTTTTAGGTGGGTTGGCGTCCCCAGTTCTTGGTGGCAGTAATTCGGTACTTGTATCGGGTTATCGGTACCCTGAGCTCTGGGATGTTACAATTCGTATGATACTTAAGTTCACGCCCGTGGTGGCCGCGAGCTCGGGTAGGCATGCAGAGGATATAACATGCTCGGATGAAAGTGTAAAACTCTATTATTGCTGCTCACCGAGAGTCAGTAGGAGATTAATGTAGGCCTTATGCATGTGTGGCACCTAAATGCCTATATGATATTGGTTCTCTTTTCGTTCGGAAAGTGTGCATTGCAGCCGACCTTGGCAATCCGCCGACCGTTTAGTTCTTGTGCCTTATTTATTTATCCATGTCGTTATGGTTGAAATTATTCAACTGTTTACTTCTTTTATTTCTAATAATATTTCGACAGCATCTCCCCTGGACCTGGGATGATCGGGGTGTTAATTGGGTACGCATCCATGAAGAGAACTCTGAGATGGCCCCGACACAAAAGGGAGGCACACAGAAGTGGCAGCGTTTTGGGGTGCGCTCGGAAGCGGCAACACCCATGATCCCGATTTGGGCATGGAGACCCCGAGGGCTAACCTACGAGGGACCCGGTGACCCATAGGTTACCATGGTCTCATTGCCGAGATATGGGCTTAAGCTATCGCCGCATCCTACGGCCATCGATATCCACTCTTCTATAGGAATCACTCGGGGTCCACACTATGAAGAAGTAAGCCTCCGAGAGCTCATAAGTGGTCAAAAATGCGGAGATCAGAGTCTGTACGAGAATCAGTCGATTTTGGGTTAAACTCCATATGCCTCACCCCTTCGGCATCATGGCCATTAGACTAGTCCAAATCCCAAAATGGGGTTGTGAGGGGAAAACATGATCATTTTTAAACGAGATGAGGGAAAACCTCGATATCCCACCGACGGTTGGCAACCCGAAGCCACATTCACAGAGGTAAGTGAGCGCCAAGCTGGCAGCGTCATCACTATGTAATTATCATAATCGGCAATAGAGGAAGGATCACCTTGTCTGAAGGGAGTAGGGGAAGGTGGGCTTGGACGCATAGGTCAGGTAGCTCGGATAGCTTGAGTAGGTTGGGTAGATCGGCCAGGTCGAGTGGCTCATGTGTGTGTTGGGAAGATTGGCCAGGTTGAGTGGCTCGGACAGCTCAGATGGCTGAGGTATGTTGGGTCTGTCGGCCAGGTCGAGTGGCTCGGGCATGTGTTGGGTAGATCGACCGAGTCGAGTGGCTCGGACAGCTCAGGTGGTTCGGCTAACTCGAGTAGCTCGGGTATGTTGGCTAGCTCAGATTGCTCGGTCGCTCGGATCATTCGGTTAGCTCGAGAACCTTGAAATCGGCCGGTGGAGAAATCAAAGAAAATTAGGGAGGGGCCCACAGAAGCTCGGATGAGCAAAAGGATCCCGAGACATATCCATGAAGGTGGATAGAACTGGGATCACGTCTACGGAGCACACTGTACTTCTTCCCCAAAAGGAAATATGTGAAGGTGGTCTATCCAGAGATTACTCCCATATATCTCACCCCTTCGGCATCATGACGATGAGTTAGTCAAGTCCCGAAGTGGGGCTTGGAGAGGGGAGAGATGTCCCTATTAAAACACGATCGCGGTAGCAACCAACGAGGAGAAAACATCGCCTATAAAAGAGGAAGGCAGACAGATAGAAAAGCATGAGTGCCATCGGGTAAGCATCATGAAAGTAGCAACATAGATAATCTGCCAAAATGAAATGCTTCTTTATTTCATATCCGAGAGGAGAACATACCAGAGGAGCACGATAAGAAGAAAAGAAATTACAAAAGGGGAGGGAGCAAGGGCCTTAGTCCCTGCTCCCGTTCCCTCACCTCATCCTTTCTCCCTCAGCACTCAGAAATGGAGTTGCAGGCAGGGCCGAAAGACAAGGCTCTTCTTCTTCTTCTTCCTATGTCCCCTCATATATTCGTATCTTTGTATCCCTTTTTTCTATCTGCCCCTCTCTTTTGCCCTTTTTTTAGCCATGGAGCTGGTCTTTATAGGGGACGCAAGGCCCTATTCGGAGGGAGAAGGTCATCGTTTCCATCCTTTTTTCCCGCCGTTGCTACTGGTGTCCTGTCTCTTGTGGGTGTACGGCAAAGTAGGTTGGAGGCCTCTCCCTACGCAGAGTAGGTCGGCCGCATCTGGCGCCGTGCTCGCATGGTGGTGGCCATGTTGCTGACAGCATTCGAGCACGCGAGCATTTAATGCTCGGAACAGGGGAACATCGAGCGAAGCACTCATGATAAGCTCGAATAAGTTAAAATTCTAGCTGGGAACCAAGCTTCTTCTAGGCCCTACAGAGGAGAATGTGGGAGAGAGCTCAGGAGACAGCGATGCTTGGGAGAGAGAGCACGACGCTCGAGAGCGAGCACAATGATGCTTGGGGAGAGAGCGATGCTCGGGAGAGAGCGTAGTGCTCAGGAGAGAGAGCGTAGTGCTCAGGAGAGAGAGCGCAATGCTCGGGAGAGAGAGCGATGCTCGAGAGAGAGCGATGGTGCTCGGGAGAGAGAGTGATGATACTAGAGAGAGAGAGAGAGAGAGAGAGAGAGAGGCTCATATGTGTTGCACAAAACTAAAGAGGGAAAGAGAAGAAGAGATATAAGGGGAAGAAGAGAAAAAACCTGCCAGGCCTTACCCGGTACACCTCTCTTGAATCTTTCACGGCACACACATTTAGCCCCATCCGGGCCTTGCTCGGCACACCCTAGCCTGGCACGCCCTATCTAAACCCCGTCCGGTACACCCGTCTATGCCTCGTCCGGTACACCCCTCCCAGGCCTTGTCTGGCATGCCTGGAAGGGCCCTTGCCCGGCACAGTCCACCTGCGCCGCTGGCACCACCTTGCACCGACCCTGTCCTTTTGTGGCTTGACCCTGCACTGACCTCACCCTCACTTGCACGGACCCAGCTCTCATGTGCACGGACCCAGCCCCCCATGTGCACAGGCCTTGAACCCTCATATGCACAGACCCTGCTTAACCTGGCGTGGGCCTTGCACAAACCTTGCACAGACCTTGCACAGACCTCGCACAAGCCTTGCATCAACCTTGCACAGACCTTGCACAAGCCTTGCACAGACCTTGCACAAATCCTGCTGACCCACCTTTGGCCTGGGCAAGCCTGCATCGACCCAACCTTCACCTGCACTGACCTTGCCCCATGTGCACGGACCCAGCCCCCCCATGTGCACAGACCTTGCCCCATGTGCTCAGGCCCTGCCACCCTGCACTGACCTGCCTTCAGCCTTGGGCAACACCTGCACCGACCCCATCTTGGCCTAGGCAGCACATGCACAGACTGTGAACCCTCACCTGCACAGACCTTCTCACCTGCACCGACTTCATCCCTTGCATGCACAGACCCTGCATCGACCTGGCCCCTAGTTGCACCCACCTCATCTTCAACCTGCACCGACCCCATCCAAGGCTGCACAGACCTTTCCCCTCAAGCCTATTTATGTCCTTATTCCGTGTCAAAAAAATAAGTCTGTGCATGAATAGTCTGTGCATATCTGTTGCATGAGTAACTGAAGTCCGTGCATGTTATGTCCATGCATAAATCACAAACATAAGTTCATGCATAAGTGAAGTCCGTGCATATTTTGCCTGTTGCGCTTTAAAGTTCTGTGTAGATTACAAGTCCGTGCACATCTTCAAGTCCGTGCTAGTTGCACGCTTGCAAATGAAGTCCTTGCAGGTTCTCATCCTTGCATATTAAGTCCATGCATCTTTCTTCTTAGCCTTAAAGTCCATGCACTTTTATTTGCTAAGTCCATATAGTGAGTCCGTGCATGTCAAAGTCCGTGCATATTTTAGTCTGAGCAAAAACATAAGTCCGTGCATGTTTTGCTCTTTAAGTCTGTGCACTTTTCCTTAAGTCCGTACAAGTTTTCTTAAGTCCGTGCACATTTTAGTTCTCCAGAAAACACAATGTTCCTTCCAAATCTGTGCACGTTCAAAAGTCCATGCACAATGTTCTTTCAAAGTCCATGCACAATGTTCCTTCCAAGTCCGTGCATGTTTGTTCCATTGAACATGAAGTCCATGCACCTTGTTGTACCTAAGTCCGTGCACGTTTTCTTCTAACAAAGTTCGTGCACTTTGTTCTAACTAAGTCCGTGCACATTATCGTTTCCAAGTCCATGCACGATGTCCAACTCAATTCTGTGCACATTGTTTACAATTCAAGTCCGTGCACGTTGTTTACAAATAGAGTCTGTGCACATTGTTTATAAATAGAGTCCGGGCATGCTTCTCCAATGCACTCTTAGTCCGTGCACATGCTTCTTACATGCAAATGAAGTCCTTGCATGTTTCGCCAATGCATTCAAAGTCCGTGCACATATCTTCTCGACCAAAGTCCGTGCACACTTTCTAACCAAAGTCTGTGCATGTTTTCTCTCAAACCAAGCCTGTGCATGTTTTCTCTTAAACAAGTCCATGCACATTGTTTAAACAAGTCTGTGCATGTTTTCACCAAAACAAGTCCGTGCACATTCGTCAATCTAAGTCCGTGCACATTTCGCAAGCGAAGTTCGTGCACCTTTTCTCAAACAAAGTCTGTGCATTTTTTCCTTGGAACGAACTGAAGTCCTTGCACTTTCCCCCAAACCAAGTCCGTGCATGTTTACGATACTCTGCCTTTTGCTAACAAAGGAACAATCTCGTTTGCAGGCTGGCACATGGTTCAAGGGAACGAATGACAAGCACATGATCCGAGGAGAGGAACCTTCTATTCCCTCTATCACGTGGACCAATATAAGAATAGGATACAAAAACCCCTTGTCCAAACTTCTTCCAGAGCCTCTGCTCAGCGTATAAAAGAAGAGGTTCTTCCTTCAAAGAGAAAGAGAGAGAATCAACAAGGAGAAGACGGCTGAATCTGAGAGTGAACAGCTGAGGAAAAGAAGAGTGAGCCAAAGTCTGAGTAGAAGAAGAAGAAAAGAAAAGACAGCAGTAAGAAAAGAAGTAGTTTAGAAAGAGAGAGAGAGTAGTGCAAAAAAGGAAAAGAGAAGAGGAGATTTTGAGAGAAAAGAGAAAGAGAGAGAGCAGAAGAGAAGCTAGCGACAAGAAGAAGAAAGAGGAAGAAAGAGAGGGAGAGTTCATGAAATTGATTGAAGATCTGCTAACCAGCAATAAAACACATAGTTTCCTAGAATAGTTGTCGACTATACAGGACATTCATAGACCTTTTAGACCACTGCAATCATTTCAGGTTCTTATGTACCTCCACAACCCCGCTCTGATACCAACTGTAACGACCCAAGATCTGAGTACCGAAAAGTAAGCGACCCGTCTCAAACCTTGGCCCACCACCCACGAGTTCGAAGACTCGAAAGGGTTAAAGGATGGTGTGAGGGTACGCAAGAATCTAAAATAACCGCAGAACTAACACAATCAACTAAATAATAATGCATGAAATTAAACAAGTACTCACTAAACAGTTGCAAGGTCTAGAGTATCTCATGTCCAAAATAAGTACAGTCAACAGAAAGAAAGGTACAAGTACATGGGGCATACCCTGGCTCTGGCAACTGGCGACTAACCCTGACTACTGGAACCACTCGGATCTTCGGGTGCACTCCTTGTTAACCTCGCCTCACCTGAAAACACAGGGGTGAGCCTCATGTCATAGGCTCAGTAGGGATCCCATAGACTCCCACCTCGCAACGAGAGAAACAAGATAGCAAGGTATGTACGAACACAGAAAGTAATGCTACAAGGCTAAAGTACGATAGTAATAACAATAAATAAATAAAAAATCTTACTACAACTAACTGTACCGACCACACGCCACACTAAACAAACCGACCACGGTCCGACGGGAAAATGAGTCTGTACCTAACAAAAGACAGGAGCACCACCCACTAGAAGCAAGATCGAAAGCATCCCCTGATGTATTACATCGTGCCGCAGTGTCTCCCTACACGCCCCAAGCGGAGACTGAGACACACAACAAGTACCACAAATAAGGACTAGTTGGGGTTGCGCTCGTCAGCGCGGGTCCGACGTCCCCAATCACGTGTACACACATAGACCATGTACCCTAGGTCAGGCCCTCTAGCTGGTTCTTCCCCAAAGCTCGGACTCAGGCTGCGCGAAGGGGCACTACGGTAACCTGCCTAAAAACCATCTCTTCGGGTCACGCTCTCCACCACTCCTAAGTGGGTCCGCACACACATGCGTAGGAAAGCTATGACTAGGGGACCGGTCACTGGAGGTAAGACTTTAACTCACAAAAATCACTGCTCATCACACTAACAAAGTGCGGGAACAACCCTCCACACCACACCGACTCTTAGTGACACAGATCAATGGAGCACAAAAGTTGAGATGCAAATAGGGTCCGACAACCACTGGGTTAGACGGACACATAAGTCGAGGTAAAACCACTCCTCCAGGGCCCCTTGGTGCCTACACGACTCTCACGGGGTACCCGAGGCATCCCTCGAGCCAAATGCCACAAGGGACTGAAAACCACTCATCTAGAGGCTCATGCGGCACAATAGAAGCCCCGATCAATACTGAAACAGAGTGGCAGTCCTCCCTGGACCGTCACTCCAAGTTGCGGCCAACTGTGGGGTGCAACTCGACCCTAGCTATCTTCTTGAGACCGCAAATGCGAGGAGGCTGCTATTTCCATGGCCGCAACCTGGCAAACCCTAGGGGTGAAGTGGTGGCCCATCACCAGGCCACTACCTCAATGGGGCGGTCACCCTCTGACCGCCCCCACCAAGAAACGGCCATGTCCTGGCCGCAACCTGGCAAGGGTCCCCCAATGGTCAGAACCCGCATCCCGATGATGCATTGACCGGACCAAAGAAACAGTCGACAGCTGGCCGCTACCTCAAGGGCAGCAGTCAGTCGCGGGACCGCAACTAGGGGTGACAGTCTCCTCGAGACCGCAGCCCCCAACCGACATTCCAAAATTGAGTAACGGCCTCTAGTGGACCTCCTCATGGAATAGGCGGCTCCTGGTAGGACCGCAACTCCAACCTGAGCGTGAAAATGGCGTAAATGGTGAAAAAATCCAAACCACGCCCCAATCACCTCTAGTTGGTGGGGAAACAAAGGGAAACTCTTCCCCTACCCTCCTAGCATCATCTCATGCTCATGGATCGGTCAAAAATCTCGAAAAATACTAGATCTAGCGCTCAATCCCAAATCATGGATTTTTTCACCCCTACACAAAACAAGCCCCTCTCGACCTCTCCTCGGCCTAGAAATCACAGGAACAGGAATACAAAGAGGTGGGATCCATCCCCCTACCTAAAGGAAGCATTAGAGCCTCTAGATCACCGCTGATATTCAAATCTCGATCGAACCACGAACACCACACCCCACACCGTGAAATCACCACTGCCGCGCTCGCCTCGTCGCCACCGTCGTCACCACGCTGCCACCTTGGTCCGCCGTCTGCAGCCAAAGGAGGAGAGGGTGCCACGTCCACGTACCGGGGGGAGTCGCGTGTCCGTCCCCCATCAAATTGGTATCAGAGCACTAGTTGAGTGTAGGGTAGTCTTGCATTGTCATTACATAAAAGAAAAAAAAAGTGTCTTAAGTCTAGGTCTTAAGTCTAGAGTGTCTAGGTGTTTGCTTTTGTCTTTCATAAAATAAAAGAAAAAAAATGCCATTGCATACCCACTCCTAGGGATCCATTCCCACCTTTTGGCAACTATGGCCAACCCATGCCGACTAGTCCAGATCTACATCTTGCTATGAGCATAAATTGTATATCTTTCCTATTTTTCTGAACATCAGAATATTTCTATGTATGGTGTACGGAGCTACATCTTCGTACGAGGCTATAGTGCGAGGTGAGTTTCCCCGATTGTGTGTGAGTGTGTGCTGCGGTGGCCGCGTCTTGGGGCCAGGTCCCGTGTGTGCGAGCTGTGGAAGCAGCGTGTGTGGTGTTGAGGCTCGTCCCTGTGTTGCTACGGTTCGTAGCGTGGTAGTGAAGCCTCACCGGGTTTCAGTGAGGGGTGGACGTAGGGAGCCCATCATGGTCCCAAACCACCTAAAAATCTCTGTGTTCTTTGTGACATGCCTGTGTGATTGTCCATTTCTCCTACCTCAATTCACAGGTCAATTAATAGATTTTTATTCACTGCACCTCCATACATTACTACCTCTGCTATTCGTGTTTGGCTTAGGCTAAATCATTCAGTGCCTCGATTATTCGAGTGAGATCGAAAAGGTTAAGAGAACATTTAAATCTCACTAGAGTTTAGGCCAATTAAAGTAGTTAATTTTAATTTTACTGTGATTAGTTTAGTTTATTTTTAAAATCCACCATCTTGGCTAGGGGACAATTCAACCCCCCTTCTTGTCTGCCATCTACTCTGGGCCAACAGTAGGGAGCTGAGAGTAGACCATGAGTGGGTCGATTGGAGGGACGACCTCTCGAGTTGTTTTCCTTGTTTCATCGGGACCGGTGGTCCTAGTCGCATGCTTGGCGTGCAAGGTGCCTCTGGTAGTGGCAGGCGCCACTCCCACAATCATGACGAGGGTCTCGTCGTCTGGGAGCGCGAGCTTCGAATGGACGTCTGAGCTCGACAGTTGTACAGTGATAGCGACAGGCCCCTTTCCACCTGCCCTAGGGCTCCGAAGTGACTATTTTTCCTTTGAAGTCTATAAGAACTATCGCAGGGTCTTTCTTAGAACCCCATCTGCCTCTCGTTGTCCACCGCACTCGTTGTAGGCTTCTTCCCTCTTGGCTTGGTGAGGGTCTTCTTTCTTCCTCTGTGTCTCTCATATTTTAGAGTCATGCCACCCAATAGGAGAATCCTTCGTGTTAGTCCCACACCTTCTGCTAAAGAGGTGAAGTCTAGTCACGGCGACACTCCGAGTACCTCGGGCGCAAGCCCTAGCCATCCCCGTTCTCCACCGTTGGTAGCTTACAGTGTGGTTCACTGGCTGCGGGAAGCCTTTAGATCACCCCAGACTTTGACATTATCTTTCCGACCATCGACGATGACCTATTGAGTCTACCTTCAGGCGGCATTAGGGTCCCTATAGTGTCCTTCCAGGCTGGTTTTTGCCTTCCTGTACACCCCTTTATCAAGTCTATTCTCCACCATTATGGTCGGCATCCAAGGGAACTTTCTCCCAACTCTTACCACATCCTTTGTGGTTTTATCTTCGTGTGTAGGAAAACTTTGGTGGAGCCGAACGTCTTCTTGTTCCGACAATTTTATAGCCTCCAGAGGTGTCTCGCTGATACTTCCTTCGTGTATTTTCGGGCTCGGCCTGACCGAAACCTCATCCGAGTTTCTGACGCCGCATCCAACCATAAGGGTTGGGTGAGGCATTTTGTATATATCACCAAGGTAGGTGATCGTGATCACTCAAGTGACTGGGCATTCACGGGCATCCGTCTTATCTGGTCAGATAGGCGGCCTTCGGCCTCAGCTGAGGAGACCAAGAAAATAAAGGCCTCTCCGCTTTCACCTCTTCAATGCTGACTTCGAGTTGACTCTAGTGGTACTTCGGGAGTTGTGGATGAGCCCCCCATTGCCTCAGGGTACTAACCTTGTTCTTTGCTAAGCTTGTTGGTAGTGAGATGAACTAATCCTCTCTGGGTTCTTTTGTAGTGGTGCAGGAGCCATCGGAGCTGTGCTATGAGATAATTCTGTTGCCACATTGCACTCCTCACCTCATGGACCACGTCGAGCTAGGGGCCAGCCAGGTGACTGTCGCTACCCCTCAGGTCGTAGTTGCTTTTGCTTCGAGATGCCTTCCATATCCGTTCCCTATGACTATTCTGGTGGCAAGCTCATTCATTGCCCCTGTAGTCTGTGGCGGGTCAAGTACTCAGAGGGACGTCTCTGAGGAAGCCACCAGCGCTGCTAAAGTCGAGTCCACCATGTCTGGCGGTGGACGTGTCTCATTGAACATGAATGAGCTGGCAGCACTGGACAACCAGCGTCACCCAAGGAAGAGGAGTAGAGTTCCTACTCTTGTCTAAAGTCGGACCTTGCCCCCGTTGTTGTCTGAAGCCCCTCCTCCTCCTCCGCCTGAGGTTCCTCCTCTACCACCGCCGACCGAGGAGCCTGTGATCACCCCCCTTGTGTCTGCTCCTGCAAGGGAGACATCAGACAAGGGCAAGGCTCATGCTCTGGATGATGAATCGCTTAGTTGGGAGGAGACAAGGGCTCACCTTTTGCCGCTCGTCGTTCCCTCAGGCCCCCACTTCCTGTCTCCGGATGAGCCCATCCTTAAGTCTTCCCTATAGGTGGAAGCAGCCACCCTTATGGACAAGGCCATGCACCCGCGGGACCGGACTGGGGAGTGTAGCCAGGGGGCCTATAGCAAGCTGACGGACCTGACGACGAAGAATTTCGTCTCATTTGCCAAAGTGCTTAGCTTCTAGCAGTATCACTTTTGTGGTGTGGCCCGGGAGCTGGAGGCCAGTCAGACCACGCATGCGACGGTGATGGCTAAATACGAGAAGCTCGAGGGACACTAGGAGGTGTCTGAGGTGGAAGTTGCTAGGCTCTGAGAATAGTTGGAGAAAGTGGGGGGGGCCTCGCCGTGATGGAGCGGGACCGTGACTTCTTCCATGCTCAGGCTAAGATGGTGGAGGCCCAAGCGTCCAAGCTGGGGGCCCTAGTCCAGGCCGTCAAGTGCCAGGGCCAGGAGGTGGAGGCGCAAGTTGCTGAACTATGCTCGTCGATGTAGACCGTCGGTGAGGAGGTGGTGGAGAATTTTCGTTTGTCCTTAGACTATTGGGCTGAGCTGACCGCTGCAGCCCTGGAGGTCTTCGGGCCGACCTGTGACCGTGGCTTCCAAGAGGGTTGGAAGGCCACTCTCCCAGTTGCGGCTGACAGCTCGAGAGTCTCCATGCCCTCCTTGCTTCCTTCGTTGACGCCATTTGGCCGTGATGCCAGTAGTGGCGAGGAGGAGCTCGGTGACGAGGTGGTGGGGGCCGAGGAGCAGGCGTCGAAGGCGAGCACTGGGGGTCAAGCACTCGGGGGTGGCCCATCAGCGGATGAGGACCTGGTGGACCTGACTGATGATCAGTCGCCTCCAGAAGTTGCTATCGAGCGCGAGCCCGAGGGTGATGGGTCACGTGATGCCGTTGCTTGGGTGAGCTCTTAAGGGGACATTTGCTATTTTACCTTTTTCTTCTTTGTAATTTTCCCTTGTTGCTTTGTTGGGGCGGTCGCCTCTTTTTTGTAGGCCTTGTGTTTTTTAGAATGGAAGACTTTCCTTCTCGTAAATTCTGGGATCTCTGGCATCGGCCACGTATCTTGCTTTCTTTGTTTGCATTGAGATCTCTTGGGAATACGGAACTGCTCCTCAGGGGTTACCCTGAGAGGGTGCAACCTTCGGGACCGCCCGCTTCGATTCTCTCAAATTTCAAAGGTGGTAGGACTCATTCTCTCTGGGAACCTCGCTCCTCCCCTATAAATAGCATCGGGTGAGAATTTTGGCACTCATCCTGAGTCCATCGTCTGCAGTAGCTTGCTCCCTTGCAGATGTCATTGGAGAAGTCCAGCTCTTCTTCTGAAGACAGTGGTCCTCTCGAAGAGGGTGGTCCTCCCAATCGTTTGTGCTTCTGAAAGGAGGCACTACCGGCACCTTGGCCAGTGTGGCTGGCACTGGGGGAGAGCAGCGGTGGAGGCCCATCCGAGGAATACAAGCGAGGGTACCTGGACAGCTGGCGGGATGCCTTGGAGAAGGTTAACTACCTGTACTCCGATAAGGGGTTTTGAACCTCCTTTCTGATAGGTTCCGTCCAAAGGGGGACGAGTGACCTCTATGTAACTTTCTCCCCCATTGGTGAATAAAACTTCTTTTCTTCCATTCTTCTCTTTGTTCTATGGCGCGTGACTGTTCTTCCACGATCTTCTACCTTGGTTCGCAGGCGTATGATGAGGCGCTCTCTGTTACTGGGGAAAGGGTCTCTTATTTTTTTATAGTAGTGATAGTGGGTTGGCCTGCTGGTATAATGCGTAGGACTACTGGTATAGAGTGTTGGCTTGCTTGCATAATGTGTTGGCCGGCTGCTATAATGTGTTGGCCTCGTTATCCACCCGCACCCTTCTAGTGCTGACACGACGGTGCTAGGTTTTCCCAGGGGCACGGCTTCAGACGAGGGGGTCCCAGCCTTTTTCCTGGTGCAGGCCTTTGAGTAGGCATCTCTCCCGTTGGTCCGCTTCCTCAAAAGCGGTGGTGCTGAAAAGATGGGCTGCTCGTGGAAGTCACCTTGGTGGTCCCTGGTAGGTAACATGACAGAAGTGGTGCTGGAGATATAGGATGCTGAAGACTGGAGCAGTTGTAATGCCACCGTAGCCTTAGACTGTCTCGTTTTTCCATATGCTTGTATGTTGACCGCGTGGGAACAGCGTATTGAAATTTGGCAGCTTGTATTTTCACTAAATAAATAAAATCCTTTGGCTTGAATCTGTGTTGATGTGTACCTCTTGGTGGAAGACTTCTGTGCGGTGAGTTTATGAGAGCGGGCAAATCTACTGTCTCTAATTTTTCTCTCGCCGTGCGCACGCACCCATCTCCTCGAGCCCATGTGGCACCGTAGCTATTTTCTGGAGTGAGCGTCTGCCTTCCTTGGGTGCTTTTCCTGTAACCATTATTTTTGAGGGGGCATGAATGCCCACCCCTTGGGGCCTTACAAGTCACCATGGTTTCCAAGGGAGCGATGCTCTCCTCTTGGGGGCTCATAAGACCCTAGGGAGCCCATAGATAACCTTTATTTTCAAGGGGAGCAGTGCTCGCCTCTAGGGAGTCCGTAGGCCACCTTCGTTTCTAAGGGGAGTGGTACTCACCTCTAGGAAGCTCGTGAGCTACCTTCTCATTTTCAAGGGGAGCGGTGCTTGCCTCTAGGGAGCTCATAAGCTACCTCTTCATTTTCGAGGGGAGTGGTGCTTGCCTCTAGGGGCTCATAAGCTACCTTCTCACTTTTGAGGGGAGTGGTGCACGCCTCTAGGGAGTGTGGATGATGAAAGGTCACGGGAATCGGAGAATGATATGAGAACACACAACACGACACGCATAGTAATTAATAGGAAAAACGAGGAGAAAGATCTCCAAAGAGAGTTATCTCTACGGGATTGGAATGGAGAAATACACGGAATGGAAATAGTATAATATGTAATCACCGTGGGAAACTATTCTTCACGGGATTTGAACTGAAGTAAAAAATAATGGAATAAAAATAACAAGATGTTGTTACTTTATTTTCAAAAGATTTATTCTTAATCGTCTTGTAGCCCAGCCCTTCCTTTTGAATATTTACCTTAACTCCTAGCAGCCAATTCAAATTTTCTTGACCATTAACGAATTTTGACAGAGTTCTTCAAACCTGAACTTCATTTTCTAAACAATTTTTTCCAATGATCCTGATCTAACCATGGATCTAGTGTTCTCTCTCTAGCCTAGAGAGAGAAAGAAGCGGGAGACCCCAGTCTTGTGGTTTGGTGTTCGAAACCCTCCCCGCCGGCCATGGCGGTCGCGGCGGGGGGCGCGGATTTTGCTCAGGTTACAGAAGAGGCAGCGGGGTTTCCGGCTGAGAAGCCTCGTAGATCTTTTGCCCAGACACTTGAAGGGAAGACGGCGGCCTCGGCGGGGGACGAGCTCCTCACTCCCTCGGATGCTGTTGCGAGGTTTATTGGAGCAGCGGCAAAACCACGGAAATCCTATGCTCAATCGGTTCTGGAATCATCTCGACTTCCAGATTGCAGGATCTCGGTGAAAGCTCCGGCGTTCACAGAACAAGGAGAACCAGCGGTTTATTTCTCTCCGGAAGAAATCCAGGTATCATGTAGTCGCCTTCAGTATGCTATTGTAGCGAAATGTTCTTATGGACATCCCTCTTTCTTGGAAATCAAATCTTCTCTGGCTCGTCTGTTGCATCTTGAGGCTGATTTGGTTATCAGCCGCATGAACCCTAGACATCTGTTACTGCGTCTGGGGGGAGAATCTGATTATATGAAGGTTTTATTGCAACGAAGCTTATCAATTAAAGGATATCTGTTTAGATTCTTTAAATGGCAACAGGATTTTGACTTCAATTCAGATCCCCCTATAATCCCTGCGTGGATTGGGTTCCCTGCATTGCCGATTAATTTCTTCCAGGAAGACATGCTGCGTTCTATTGCAGGAAATGTCGGCCAAGTTCTTCGTGTTCATGAATCTTCTTTGGCCATGACAAATACTTCAGAGGCTTTGGTTTGTGTGGAAATTAACCTGGATAAACTGAACCGGGAACGGATCTGGATTGGTACAGGGAATGGTGGTTTCTGGCAAGATATAAACTACAACAGAGTTCCGAGACTATGCAACTTTTGTCATAAAATTGGCCACCTAGAAAAGGACTGTAATAAGAAATCGAGTAAATTTGCAGTCAGGAAGCCGATGGCTCCGATAAAAGGTAAGGATGCTCCTTCCGGCCTCAAACAAGATACTCGACTGAACAACAATGGAGTTCCTATTGCAAATAGCTTTTCTATCTTAAGTCAAATTCCGGAAGTATTAGAGATGGAAAAGGTTGATATTCAAGATAAAGTATTGGATGCTGGAATCTCAAACTTAACTGACATCTCAAATCAGAAGTTGGAAGATGCTCCTGACCTCGGCTCCAAATCGGAGGTGGTTTTGGCTAACTCAAAAGCAGTATGTAAGAGTGCTAGAATTCCTAAATTGCTTGATATAGGATTATCTAGTATTAAGGAAGTATCAGATAAGGAAGAGTCCTCACCAGATCATGATGAGGAGGGGAGGTCAGGCAAGACTGATATAGTTAATAATCAGGACCTCCTACTGCATCCCAATATATCAGGGCTTGAAGCTTCCTCCTCGAACTGTATCTCTTCTATTTCGATGGGAGAAAATGCGAAGATGGTCTATATTGGAGATAACCCCACTGGTCTTATTTTAAAGGAAATCAGTTCTATGCCTAATTCTGGACTAACAGGCGAATTGTTTACTGACACTCGGTGGACTAGAGCAAAAGCCAGAGAGAAGGCCGTTTATGTTACCTCTCAAAGAAATGATTAAGTCAGCATTGATATGGAATATAAGGGGGATTGGAAATAGGGCTTCTGTCCGATCACTTACTCAATTAGTTAAAGATAACAATGTCAGTCTCGCAGCCATATCAGAACCCCATATAGATTTTGGCAGGGCTCAGAATATTGCAAATAGGATTGGACTTTGCTCTGTTATTGGTAACAATGGTAATCAGTCTAAGATTTGGCTCTTCTATAACTCTCAGCTTTGTATTCAAGTATTACAAATGCATCCTCAGTATATTACAGTAGCTGTTCAGGAGGGTGGGGTCTCCATTTTGTTCTTTTCTGCTATATATGCCTCCTGCTGCACTGAGCTTCGGAGAGAATTATTTGATGAGCTGCTTCTTTTTAATCAGAATGTTACAATCCCATGGATTGTAGGGGGGGACTTTAATTGTGTTTTGTCTCCTGCAGAAAAGAGTGGTGGAAATACTCCTTCTTTTGGTAATATGATCGAATTCCAGAGTTTTTTAACTGCTACTGGACTGATTGATGCAGGCTATTTTGGCACTCCATTCACCTGGACAAATAATCAAATTGGCTCCTCTTTCATTAGAGCTCGTTTGGACAGAATTTTATATAACTCCCTATGTTTTGATAAAGGGATAAGTCTAGCGGTCAAGCATTTATCTAGAGGCCCTTCTGACCATTCTCCTTTATTGATTACTACAAATGATATTGCTCCTAAACCGGGTAGATTCATTTATCAGGTTATGTGGCATACTCATCAGCAAGCTCACAAGCACGAGGCCCACATCCTCTGGCCGGCCGGAGGAAGTGGAGGAACGAACCACCATAACTGCAGTCTCCCACGCCTTATCCACCACTTTCTAGTCCCGGCGCTCTTCACCGGGTGGCGATCGCGGTCATTTCTTTTTACCCCTGACTACTCTTTCTATTGCATTTCAATTTACACTCGGGGAAGTCAAATCAGGCAAAATCAAATCACACAGCAACAAAAAATATCAACAATTGTGTAACTCCGACTAGGGTACGAAGTCTTGCGTCGAGAGAATGGTTTATTCGTTAGCAAGAATGTAATGCTAACAAAAAGGAAGAATTTCTGCATCGATTCAAATGTAAGGTCCATAATGGCGATATTGTGTGAGGATTGGCTAGGGCACGAAGCCTTGCACTGGGACTGTGTTCACGAGCATGGGGTTAATGCCTGTGCAAGGAAGAGGTTTTCTTCACCCGTGCGGACGTAAGGTCCTTCGGGGGCATCGTGACCTGATGGGACTGTGTTTGAGCTTATGACGCTCTTTTTGAGCTTTGTTCAATCTTCAGGTGTCGGTGCAGCCACCCGATATAACTTCATATGCTTCCCATTGAGAGGGGAAAACTAAACTGCGCCCTTGTGATCCACCAGGACGTAAGCACCTCTTCTTACACCTGATGTACAACATACGGACCTACCCAATTTTCGATCAACTTCCCTTTGGGGTTAGCTGTCATTACTTCTCTTATTTTGACCATAACAAGGTCACCTTTCTTGAATTCTCACTCTTTGACCAACTTATCAAAAGCACGGGCCATGCGAGCCTGATATAATTGGATATTCTATTGTGCCCAGAGTTGCCTACCTTCTAGCTCAGCAAGCTCCTTCAGTCTTCTTTCTATGTTGGTTTGCTCGCTGCTAGCCAACCCATGCTAAATGGTGACCCACAGTGATGGAACCTCTAGTTCAATTGGCACAACAGCCTCTGACCCATATACAAGGGAGAACGGTGAGCAACCAGTTGGGGTTTTATAGACTGTACGATAAGCCCATAATGCTTCGTACATCATTTCTTCCCAATCCTTTTTGTTAGAATTAACAATCTTCGCCAGCAAAGTGCAGAGCGTTTTGTTGAAGGTTTCTACAAGCCCATTGACTTATGAATTGTAGGGGGAGGATGTCCTCCAATAAATTTTATATTTATCAGCCAGTCGATATACCTTCTTGTTTCTGAAATGACTACCATTGTTGGAGATAATTCAGCTAGGGACCCCAAACCGAAATATTATATTCTGTCGGAAGAACCTGGTGACCAGCTCCCCCATCACTTCTCTTAGTGCTATCGCTTCTGCCTATTTGGAGAAGTAGTCTGTGGCTGCTAAGATATATCTGCATCCTGATGAAGATGCTGGCAGAGGGTCCACCACGTCCATGCCACATTAAGCAAACGGTCAACTCGGGATGGTGGGATGCAGCAATGCCGGTGGCCTTTTTGACACGATGGTGTGTTCTTGACATTTTTGATAAGCTTTGGCGAACTTGCGACAATCATCGAACATAGTGGGCTAATAATAGCCCAATTTCTTTATTTCAATCTTCATCTTTGGACTGGTCTGATGTGCCCTGGCTGACCCGACATGAACTTCTTGCATCACCTGCCAAGCTTCTCTTGTAGACAAGCAACGGAGCAAGACTTTCTTTCGGGCATCTGCCATTATTCGGAACAAGGTTCCGTTTCTCATCTCATAAGAATCCTTGATTCTGAGGAGCTTCATTCTTTATTCTTTCTCTTTCGAGAGTTGCTGGTGCTGGAACCATCGTAGGAGATGCTCCTGCCAATCGGGCTATTGGATTTCCTCCACAATTGTCACTTCATTTTCTTCTTTATTAGTCAGGACCTCTGTCATATTGGGGACCTGGTGTCGATTAATCACTGTTATATTTAGGCTTGTGTCTGGCGGGATTGCCAAAGAACTGGCCAACTTTGCGAGAGCATCTGCCTAAGCATTCTATCCTCGGCTGATGTGCCTGACACTAATGAAATAAAATCTTGCCATCAAACATAGTGCCAACTGGTAATAAGGGAGGAGTTCTTGCTTCCGCATATCGAACTCTCCTTCTAATTGCTTTACAACTAGCATGGAGTCCCCGAATGCCTCAAGCATCTGAATTCCCATGGATAGGGCAATCTGTAACCCGATAATCAGGGCTTCATATTCTACCTCATTATTTGTGCAATGTTTATTTATCGAGTAGGAGGTATATATGACCTCTCCCTAAGGGGATTTCAGGACTATGCCGGCCCCAGCCCTGACTCTAGCTGCTCCAGCTACTGGGGTGTCAATTCTGGACGCGCCATCAAAATACAACTGCTACAAGGTGGGCTGCACTTGGTCGGCTTCCAGGGTCTCGTCTTCAAGGAGCTCTATCTCTAGTGGACAGTCTTCAGGTACTGGATGCGTAACAAAGAAGTCTGCAATAGCCTGGCCTTTGACAGCTCTCTGTGACACATAGGAGATATCAAACTCCATGAGAATCACTGCCCATTTGCCTAAGCGGCCTTTAAGTGCTAGTTGGGACATGATGCTTCATGCCAATACATTGAATCTAATCCTATGATCTTAATAGATGGAAATCTGGGTCATCCAGATCCTTAGAAGGCTCCAGATCCAAGGAATAATGGCCATTGATTGGCCCTTCGAAGATAAAGTATGACGGCCACTGATTGGCCTGCCAATGATACTCACGCAAGGCACACGATTGCTTTTTCTCCCAGGCAGAGAATTAACAGATAATACCTTTTTCCAGGCTTTTAGTGATTGGCCTACCTAAAAAGATAGAATATCCTTTGCCAAAAGGTCCTTCTAGAGTCTTGGACCATTGAGCTAAGTGCTTTCTAATCATTAGGACTTGGACTTTTGTGCCCAAGATGGCTCACTTTCTTAGATCGTAAGTACCGCTCCATGGGGCTTAACGGAAGGGGTTGACACCTTTCTAGAGGGGGTCAACTCATTTCCTTGTCTGGAAAAAAATAGAAAGTTGCCTGAAGGGAGTCGACTCTTTACTGGCAGAACCTTCATTGCGTCTATGCTAAGGCTTCATTGCATCGACTCATGCTACCCCATTTCATAGGACGGATCGACTCAGTTGAGAGGTGCGTCAACTCAACCTTCTTCATAGAAGCTGCTATTGCTGCATCTGTGCCGACTCACTCTTGATTCCTGTGTCGACTCACTTTGATGTAGCCTTGCTGCTGATGATGTTTCTAGCTTGATGGGTTGACGCACCCATCATGTGTGTCAACATACTTTTCAAATGCTAAGAGAGAGAGCTTTGATAATCAAATTGGATCACCAGTTGACTCCAGTTGTTGACCTTGCTGACCTTGCTACTGGCATGATGCTGTTATTGCTGTTGTTGGCATGCTGCAATACATTTAATACACTTATGCTGCTCGGGAAGTATTTTGCTATTGTGGTTGCCTTGCCTAGCTTGCTGCTTATGCATGTTGATGCTTCTGGCCCACTAGTGCTACTACAAATGTTGATATCATGCCTTCAATTACTACTGGTGCTATTGTTACTGGCTTGTTTACATGGCGGCATTTCATCAAACAGATGTTGTAGTGTTCCTACTTGACTGAATTCGATTGCTAACTTGGTGTTATCCTTAGCTTACTTATGAAATGTGCCATGGTTGGTCTCTTTTCTTGTCTTCCTGATCTAAGCAACATTTCACCAAATACTTGCAGTGTAGTTGCTGCTAGACTGAATTTGTCTTCTTTTGATGACTAGTAGGCTTAAATGAGTTGACCCAAAACTATGTGCTGACCTTTTTGAAGCTTCAAATGAGTTGAAGTGGGTTTTCCTTATAGCTTCTGTTGATGCTACTGACGGCTGACTAGAATCAGAAAAATCTGTCGACTTTTAGGAAATATTTGTCAACTTGTGTTCTGAAGGTCGACTGATCTTCAATAAAATCTATCGACTTGAACTCTGATGGTCTACTGAAATTCACAGTTCTTCTGCCCATCTTCCTCAACGCAGCCTACCTTCTTTCACTCTTGTTCTCAGACAAAATGTCTTCTTCCGCAAGCCTTCAAACCTTCAATTTCTTCAGCACTTCATGTTTGCCTTACTGTAAATCTCAGCTAACCAGTCTGCTAAATCAGAGAGAAAGTCTGTCGACTTGAGGGCATCAATCGACCTATTTTCCCAAATGTCTATTGACCTTTACCAACCTTTTCTACTTGTATTGCTTTTCTGTTAAGCTGCTTTATCTTGTTTTCGCCCAATCTTCTGGGCTATCAGACCTGTAGAATTGACCATGTTTTGGGCCTCCCAAGTGTTGGCCACTAGGAGGGCCAATTGGGCAACTGATGAGAGAAAGCCGCTAGCGCCTAAGCCAGCAAGGTTTAAACAAATGTGGATGCCGAAGAAAATCCAGAGCTGGCCTGGGTACCAGCTCAAGAAGGAAATATTGTTGTTATCCGCCCCAAGATCGGGGGCAGGAGATGGGAGAAGAAGGAAGAAAATATTACTGTTGTCCGCCCTAGGGCCGGGGGTAGAAGATTTCATAAGAAAGAAGAAGATATCGCTACTATCCACCCTGTGGCTAGGAGGAGGAGTTACCGGTCAAGGGGTTCAGTCAATGCTATCACTCACCTCGGGAGGAGGGGCGAAGATTTTCAAAGGAAAGATGACAGAATGATGGAGAAGGTCATCTCTGTCGCTGTTCCAAAGAGACCTAAGGCCTGCGCTAGATAGGCCGATGTATTCATACACCCTAAGTCAGAGTACTTAGCTGCTCGAGTCTCGAGGCTGGCCTATCAGCCGAAGACTCAGGAGAGACTATTGCCCCGTTCAGAGCTACAAGGGCACAGTCAGGAAGAGATGAACCGGGTGGTTCAGGATTATTTTCATTGCCTAGGGAACTCCTCTCTGGGGCAACAAAGACTATCTCGTGCCTTGGGCACTATGGATGAAGAAGAAGAAGCCCCAGAAGAAGCAACGTTAGGAGTCTCGTCCTCGGACTCCAACGACTGTGAGGGTGGCCGTAGGGCCGGGTATGAGAAGGATGTCCCGCGAAGGGAAGAAGAAGAAGAAAGAGTTTCAGTATTTGACCGTCTGACGTATCCTGGTCAGGCCAAGAGAAAAATTCAGCCTGGTGTCCATGAGGGAATCCACGGGTGCGGAGACTTATGGAGGCCTTGGTTTAGGAATTCTCGGTCCAATGAGATAGAGTGCTCAATTGGAGGGTCCTTCCTTCACCAAGAGAGGGTAAGGCTCCTAGAAGTGTGGGGAGAGGAGGTCTCCCAAACCGAGATGCCCCTGTATGCAGAACTAATGCAACAGAAAGACCGCACAGACAGAATGCATATACAATGTGATGAACGGATGCAAAATAGGATAAACAAGGTGGAATTATTGTGAATAGTGTGCCATGTTTTTTTTATAGAACAGTAAGAAACGTGATATGCAATGATGTAACAGTGGATGCAATGATCGTAATATACAACAAATGCAATAGGGAAGCTCAGGATATGAATATGATCGTGATACTACACAAATGCAATAGGGAAACCACTAGATATGAATATGGTATGCAATAGATGCAGGATATGATATGTAGCAAATGCACAACATGATATATAAACAGGGAATTAGCATCTACTTCAGTGGACGCCCAGTTAAGAATGGGCGTCTAATGGACTGGACGCTCTTTTTTTTAACCCTCAATAATAGCCAGAGAGGTAAACAAACATAAAATAACCAATGGAAGAAGAGCACACTCACAAACTCACAGCAATCAAAGCATCACAGGGAATGAGCGTCTGTCACAGTGGGTGCTCATTTAAGAATCGGCGTCCACCATTCTGGACGCTGATTTTTTTTTAAAGTAAAGAGATGGAGTATTGAAATAAATCTATAAATCAACGATCATTTGGAAAAAATAAATATGAATACATGGAGCACTTGAGGAGATGCATCGTGGGTGCAAAATAGGAGCGACACACGTGGGTGCCAAAGGAGGAGGGTAATCTAAAAAAATACAAGGTGTCTCACCGTGATCGCCAATTTGTAGATCTTATTAAAAATCTACTTAAAATAAAATAAAGAGAAATAATAATAAAGGATAAGTGGAAAAAGTAAGGGGGAAAAGGAGAGGGAGCATACGTGGATGTCAATGTGGAGGGTAATCGCCAAAGACCATGGGCCTCGATGAGTGTAAACAATAAATAAAGGAGAGATCGCGATAAATATCTTTGAAGCATGGGAGATGTGTGAGTGTACCTTCTCTTCCAAATCGACCGGTCGATGGAGAGAGTCTTCCTTGAGCTCCATCTCCATGGAGCCAACTGCAACCCCCAGCAATGACTCACAAAAGCCACAAGCTGAAGAAAGTCATCTCATCCCTGAGGACGCTACATCCATAAGCCAACATCCAAGCTACACGGCGCATGCACTGTTAGTGCCAGGGCTGCTCATCCAGCCCAACTAGCAGCCAACCGGCTCAGAACAAGGCAAAGCCAAAATCCCACTGATAGGTGAAACAAAATAGGAATACATCTATGAGGCCTTCGAAGTCGAAGAAGATGATGAAGGCTTTGTGGACCTATAGTCGGCTCCCTCAGAAATGGAAGATGGCGGTCAAGCCACTGTCGATGAATTGGTCAAAATAAACCTTGGCACTGAGAGTGATCCCAGGCCTACCTTCCTCAGTGCCCTCTTGTCACTTGAGGAGAGGGGGCAGTGTGTGAAGCTACTCCAAGAATTTTGAGACTATTTTGCTTGGAATTACAAGATGCCAGGCCTTAGTCCTGCAGTTGCCCAGCACATCCTGGCCATTGATCCTAAAGCCGAGCCGATGAAACAATCGCTAAGGCGAATGAGGCCCGAATTGGCAAATCAAATATGCAAGGAGCTCGACAAGCTGATAAACGTCGACTTCGTGGCTGAAAATCAATATACCACATGGCTGGCAAACATTGTGCCCGTCAAGAAGAAAAATGGCTATATTTGAATCTGTGTGGATTTTTGGGACTGGAATAAAGCTTGTCCGAAGGATGATTTTTCGGTGCCAGTCACCGAAGTGATGATCGATGCCACCACCGGCCATGAGGCCTTATCATTCATGGACGGGTCATCTGGATACAACCAAATCTCGATAGCAGAACATGACAGAATCCACACAGCTTTTCGATCGCCTAAAGGGATTTTCCATTACAAGCGGATGCCCTTCTGCCTAAAGAATGTTGGCACCACCTGCCAGAGGGCGATGACAAAAATATTCGATGAGTTGCTTTATAGCAAAGTCGAGTGCTATATCGATGACATGGTCGTCAAAACAAAGAAGAGGGAGGATCACCTTACTGACCTCCGAATTATATTTGAAAGGCTGCGCCTGCATGAACTGAAGATGAACCCGATGAAGTGCACTTTTGGCATCTCTAGTGGAAAATTCTTGGGCTTCGTCGTTAGATATCGGGGAATTGAAATAGACCCTGCAAATCAAGGCTATTCAGGAGCTACCTCCTCCAAGAAACCTGACAGAATTATGGTCATTGCAAGGCCGGCTAGCCTACATTCGTAGGTTTATCTCTAACCTATCGGGGCGGTGCCAGCCGTTCCACAAGTTGATGATGAAGGAGGCCCTATTCCAGTGGGGTGAAGAATGCCAGAAAGCTTTTGACCAGCTGAAAGAATATTTGAACACCCCACCAGTCTTGGGGGCACCCTCCAAAATGTACGGCAACTGGAGCTCCACTGCCGTGATGACGACACACATGAATATAAGGGTATCTGACTCGAACTTCTCAGTCACACATATATTGGAGCCGTTTGTGTTTTCAAAATAAAGTTCGCATCCCACATGTTTAAGTCAAAACCGGAGAAATTTCATGTATTGACCATATAAACCGTAAAGTGGAAGCTACATGAAAACTGGGAGATGCATCCGTGAACATGGAATTAGAAAAGAGAGGAAGGTTTAGGAAAAGCTGGACGGAAATGTTAAGAGTGGACTTGCAAAGGAATTTACAGTGTCGTGGAATTTATCTCTTAATAGGAGTTTACAGACAAATGTTTCTATATTTATCTTTCATTTACTCAGTGGGCATTTGTGTGATTGTCTCTCTTTTTTTTGATGATGGGAACCTAGTGAGACTATCAAATTCAGGACTCACATCCCTCAATGATTAAATTATATGACTTCTTAGTGTTTTTTTGTTCAGATATTGTCACTTTAATTGAAACATTTCGTTCTCCGTTTCTATTCTTTGTAGTTGGCAGAGGGCATCTTGTAAATTGTTATCCAGGAGTAGACTGGTGTAGGAAGCTACTGAAATCCTTTATTGTTGACCTTTAAGATCAGCAAGTGGGTGGTAATTGATGATCCAGTAAGAGGATATATAGACGTGCGCATCGAAGATAATTTGACTACGGGAAACACGAAGCATGAAATCACGCAAGCTAGAATTGCCCGAGGCGGTGGTTCATTTTGCTAATTCAAGCGGACATTTTGCAGTTTAAATTCCAACGAAGTGCTTAGGCTGCGTGATTGTCTTTATTAGACTCGAATTAAGTGAGCAAGATGGATGATTATCTTGGCCATCAAGACATCTCGTTGACCCCAAGTGACTAGAGTTCATGACAAGCTCACGTCGGCAACCTCCTCAAAGTTATCCTTTTGACAAATCAGGTCAATGAACTATCCTGGTGATCAGGATGGATAGTGCTGGATCTTGTATTTTACTGTAAATTATAGTTTATAGAATTTTTTTTTTACAAGAGTCCACTTCTCATGGGTTCCTAATATGTGACTGATGTGGCACGAAGAAAATGGCGCGTAAAAAGACAGAGTCTCATTCTAAAGATCCAGGGCTCTTGGGTCCGCTTTGATAGTGGGATTGTCTCCCGGTTAGCGGGCACCGCATAACCGGGCGGCCCCACTTCTCTCTCCTCTCCTCTCACAAAGCCACCCTTAACCGTGCAGGGGTAGCGTAATCGACCCTCTGAGTCGATTAAATTATCCCTGTCTAGTTATCAAACGGGCCCTTGTTATTTTTGCTTTCTCACACATCACATCGCACAACCAATAGAAAACTCAAGTTTACAACAAATTTACAAATCAAAATATGCAGCAAATGTTTGCCAAACTTTCCAACAGGAACAGACGTTGATGGACCAAGCCGCTCACATTCTAAGCGGATGTCCAAAACTTGTCAACCCCATTTCTCAGAAGGATTTTTGCAAGACAGGCTTTCGTTGACCCGACCCAAGTTGGGCCCAATAACACCCGGCTCCACCATGGCTAGGACACAGGCCGCCTGACGTGATGGACGCCGAAAGGCGAAAGCGACGAGGACGGGGGCAGCAGGCGGAACAGGGACAGGTCGAGGCCTCCCTTTGCACAGTGAACATGTCGACAACAGGCATGCGTATCAGGAGGATGCCGGAAAATCTAAAGAGCGGGCCGAACAAATTGACCATCCTTCCCCCCCCCCTCCCCACTCTCTCGTCTCTCCTTCTTCCCCTCCCCTCAACGTCATCGTCCTTCGACTTTCTATGACATTCCTCTGTTGCTCCCTCCTTTGTCTGCTACTGCTCGCGCTGACATGCGAGGTCCCCTTAACCGGAGGGATGACTCGTGTTGTCACTTGTTATCTTTGCTTTGCGAACAACAGATGTCGGGAGTCCCATCATTCGATGTCTCCCTTTTACCCGCCTGTTTACTCACATTCTGTACTGTTAGTGGCTTGTTACTGTCTCTTGATGTCATCTCATCTCATCAAGTTCCATATATTGGAAGTTGAAATCTATGGGAAGAGCTTTCAAGTTCGATCCCTACGGTCCCCAGCTAGGTTCGATTGCCCGGCGAGGAAGGCTAAGAGTGTAGGGACGTTTCAGTGGAGGTGGCTTGGATTGGGGCGTCTTTTACATCCACACAAAGACGTATGTCCAGTTTG